>CM072772.1:48752500-50002500 GCA_036936925.1 Cenchrus fungigraminus
TCGAGGGACCCGGCGGCCAGCGGGGTCAAGTGCGCACCGCATGGTGGCAAGAACGGCAAGACGAAGTCGTGGACGGTTTCTTGGTTGAGCCTCAAAATCAAGGTTGAGCCGGGACAACGTGGGAGCCGAGTCATGAGTGGTGATTGGCAGAGGCTACACTGAGTTCGCGGGGTTTGCAGTGGTTCACCAGAAAACCACTGGGTTACTCGGTTGAGCCAAAAACCGAGGCCGAAGACTCGACGAGGAGGTGTGACCACCCAGGCCGGTTCAACCACCCAGGAGGGGCGGTCTGACCGCTTGGGTCGCTGCCACCGAGAAGCTTCGAAGCGGAGGACACGCGTCGGGATCGCAAGGCTTGCGTCGAGGCTAACCAAGTTTGTGGTCGCTGGGCATCCGTCCGATGGTGAAAATCTGAAGACTTCCAAATTCGCCCTTGAGGGGCATGTATCCCTAGTTATCTAGTAAGGGTAGTTTAGTCTTTTGGTTGCCCCCATATAAATACTTGAGGGGATGGATGGCAGCCAACTCTTGGAACCCTAGCTCATTTCCCTTTCTCATTTTCGTTTGTATTTTCCTCTAGTTTTTCTAGGACTAGCTTGAGAGCTTCATGTGAGATCTAGAGAGAGGGATGGATGACCGGGTGGCAAGCTAGACCTTTTATGAACCTTCATGGTATGTATAGATGATTCGGCGTGGTTCCTCAAGGCCTGGTGTTGCCTCTCCCGTTTTCCTTTTTTTTGGTGATTTTCAGAGCTCTTTCTTGTGATTTTCGTGGCGGAGTTTTGAGGGCGATTTCTTGCGGGTTTCTTGTTGGGTGTCACGTATGAGGACCTTGTGCCTCTTTGGCTGGTGACTTTGCCCCAAGAACTCCCTTGAATCGCCTCGATTTGGTGGTTTTTTGAGTTGCTCGAGTTCATGACCTAGAGGGCCAAGATCCGCGATTCCCTTTGATTGAGAGCATTTCAGTTCGATTCCTTTGGTGGAGAGGTTGCCCAGGAGGTAACCCAGGTATTCTCGAAGTCTCGCTGCAATTAGTGGGGTGAATCGGGAGATCGGGTGATGGGAAGTTGAGGTTTGACCCGCGGCCAAGTTTCTGGGAGGGGCGGTCTAACCGCCATAGGGGGGCGGTCTAACCGCCCTGGACCTTCCAGGTGCAAGTTTTGGTTTTGCCGGATTTTCCTCTGTGAGTTTGTTCGCCTTGATCAGAGGAGCGTTTTGGTGAAATCTTGGTACGTTTCGGCGCAGTTTGCTAGGAGTTCTTGCCTTGAGTTCGTTGCTGGGTACAGGAGGTTAGACCGCCCCTGGTAGCCGGTCTAACCACCCCTAGGCCCTTTGGGTGAAGTTTTGGTTTTCGCCGAGATTCTCTGGTAGCTTGCCTGGCCTTGACCAGAGGATCCTGCTGGTGAAATCGTGGAGAGTTTTGGAGCTCGGACGAGGTGTTTCGGAGGATTTCTTGGTTACCAGGTGGAGGCGGTCTAACCGCCCCCCATACCCGGTCTAACCGCCCCCTCCAGGTAGGCAGCTTCCGAGTTGTTTCTGCTGTCGTGTGTGCGTAGGAGTTGTGGTTGCAGGTAGTGTTTGTTCCTAGGACCAGTAGCACTCCAGTGGCTACGTGGTTTTGGCAAACGGAAGGTTGCGTGCGGAGAGTGTGTTTTTGGGTATCCAATCAAGTTCATCTTATTGGAGAAGTCATCTCCTTCAAGAAGAATTTTTATCGGCTCCCATTCACTCCCCCCTCTCTGGTCGCCAGTTCCGGTCCTTCAAGTGGTATCAGAGCCGGTTACGGATCTTCGGATTCTAACCAGTCTAAGATCCTAGGATGGCGTACCAGGAACGGGGATCAGGTCCTCCGCACTTCGATGGCAAAAACTACCAGATGTGGCAGAGACGGATGGCTGCGTTTCTCCGCAGCAAGGGACAGATCCTTTGGGACGTTACGGTGAACACAGCTTATGTTCGTCCGATTAACTTCCTTGCTCCGGGATCGAGGGACATGTTCGACGCCAACAACAAGGCAGTCGACTACTTGTTTCGTGCTCTGTGTCAGTCCGAATTCGATCGGGTTCAGACAGAGGACTTAGCTTGTAGGATTTGGGAGCAGTTGAAGGATGCTCATGCTGGGAATGCTCAGGTTTAGGCTCGGATGTACGCGACTTACCGGATAGAGTACGAGAACTTCACTCATCTCCCCGGCGAGTCCGTCGATGCCCTTTTCCAGCGGTTTACGGTTGTGGTGAACAACATGAGAGCCAATGTGGCCGTGCTCCCATACGATGATCATGATAGAGCTGTGAAGCTCTTGCACTCGTTGGATCGCACCGTATGGGATGGAAAGGTCGAGGCTATTCTTGAGTCCGAGAAGTATGACACCTTGACCGTGAATGAGCTGTTCTCGAAGCTCAAGTCGGCTGAGTTGGACCGTGGTATGACAGCCAAGATCGAGAGCCCGACTGACTCTCATAGTCTTGCTCTCGTCGGTGGCAAAGGAGCTAAGTCTAACGCTAACGCATCCTCCAGGATGTACTCTCTGTCTTCTTTGATGTCTTTGCCAGACGAGGAGTTCGACGTGCTTGGAGAGGACGAGCTGGCGTTGCTGACCAGGCGGTTCGAGAGGTTGCACGAGAACCGGGTGAACACAAGGAGGAATCCACGGACATGCTTTCAGTGCGGCAAGCTAGGACACTTCATCGCCGACTGTCCGGAGAAGATGGAGAACAAGGACGGCTACAAGGACGGCTACAAGCACCGGTCGAACAAGGACAGCAAGTACCGATCAAGGCGCGATCACAAGCATAAGAACAAGCACAAGGACGAGCGACAGTCGAGGAAGAAGGATGGCCACGGCAGGAAGGCCCGAGCGATGGTCGGAGCGAGCGACGCCTACTCCAACTCCGCCTACTCTTACTCGAGCTCGAGTAGCAGTGAAGATGAAGGTGATCGGCGCAAGAACAAGAAGTCATCCAAGAACTTGAGCGGGCTGAGCTGCTACGCGAGAGATGGCTTCTGCGGCATGGCTCGTAGCTCCGGCAGTAAGAAGAGTCACCAGAGTGACTCGGACTCCGATTCCGAGGATGAGGTACGTGACGAGCTTCCCTTCTTGCGTGAGGAGAACGAGCATCTTGGAAAGTTACTTGATAATCGTGATGATATGCTTAGAGAGGCCAAGAAGATGAGGAAAGAGCTTAGGGCCTCACTAGAAGATGCTAGGAAAGGAGTAGCTGAGCTAGAAACCCAGAACCTTGATGCTAAGCTTGAGATAGATTCGCTTAAGGCTTCTCCTGTGGTTTCTGATGAGAATGATTGTGGTGATTGCTCTGTGTACCTAGCTGACCTTACTGCTCTTAAGGATAAGCATGCTTCTACTTGTGATGAACTAGATGTGCTTAGGGTTGAAGTGGCTGAGCTTAAGTCTAGACCTGCTTTGCTAGGTGCTTGCACTTCTTGCCCTATTTTGCATGGAAAGATTGATGAGATGCATGCTTACACTCTTTCGCTTGAGGCTAAGTTGAAAGAGCCTATTCCCACTTCTTGCACTACTTGTGAGTTGCATGCTTTGAAGAATCTAGAACTTGCACATTATGTGGATCACTTGCAGGATGAAAATGATGAGTTGAGGAAAATGATGGGTTGGTTGTCGGGTCATGAACCACAGCTTAGGATGATGATAGAGGCATACAAGTGCTATGATGGGCAAGCGCTTGGGTCGGATAAGATTGGAGAGTGCAGTGGTGAGGGAGGAGAGAAGATTGGTGATATCCAAGCTCCACCAAAAACCTTCCACAAAAATGCCTATGCTCCTAAGCCCAACCCACTGAGAAACAAACTTGACACAACCCCAGATCCTCCCATATTTCCTCGCCCCACAAATGACTTCCAAAAACCCATCAAGTTCAAGAGTGACTTGGGGAATGAGTTCGTTGGGAAAAAGGGTGAGAAGCCAAGCAAGGAGAAACCAAGTGAGCAGCCCCAACCCAAGCCTAAGCCTAAGCCCATAAGGTTTCATTGTGACTATTGTGGGAGAGATGGTCACAAGGGTGAGTTTTGCTTCAAGAGGAAGCGTGAGGAGAGAATGGCTAAGGAGTGGGCTAACAAGGACAGGTACCACCCTTCACATGGTGTACCTGAGCCTCGTATGCCACTACCCAGGGGTAAGGTGGTTGTGAGAAGTGTTCCGGCATGGGGAGATGTGAGTTCCCGCAGCTGAGGTGGTTTTCTGGAGAGGGCGGTCAGACCAGCCTGGAGGGGTGGTCAGACCGGCCCTGCCCTGAGGGGGGCGGTTAGACCGGCCTAGCTAGGCGGTCAGACCAGCCCTGCCCTGAGGGGGGTGGTTAGACCGGCCTAGCTAGGCGGTCAGACCGCCCCCCCAGAATTCTAGGCAGTTTGGTTTTCGAGGTGGCAATTCGATTGGTTTCAGTCCTGGTGGTCATGGTTCTGGTGGTTGGCATGATGAGTCTGGTGGTATTTAGTTTGCTAGACGTTCTCCACCTTGTGCTCAATACGAGGGTGGGAGGAGTCGTAGCTTTGAGTTGGAGAGGAGGAACGATCCACGGTCTTCCTTTCGTGGCTTTCGTTCTCCTCCAGCGAGACAGGAGTCGTTCCCTCGTGGTGGTGCTCGTGGTGGTTCACGTGGTGGTAGCTTTGATAGGCGAGATGCTTTGGATTGTGCTAACCCCACTTTGGAGCAAATGGCTCGGCACTGGTTTTACTCTTTTGGTACTAACCCCAGTGCTGAATCGTTTGTTCACTCACGTGCTCGCTTTTGAATTTCAGGTGGGAGACTTGAGGAACGTTTGGTTGATTGACTCCGGTTGCTCGAGGCATATGACCGGAGACAAGGGGTGGTTCTCAAGTCTCGTCCCGGTGGTGTCCAAGACATACATCACCTTTGGGGACAATGGGCGAGGGCGTGTGCTTTCAGAAGCTGAGATTAAGGTAAGTGACAAGGTCACTCTCAGGCGTGTTGCTCTTATTCAATCGCTCGGATTCAATTTGCTTTCGGTTTCCCAGCTTTTGGATGAGGGCTTTGAGGTGTTGTTTCGGCCTGGTGGTTCTTGGATTTTGGATTCTCGAGGGGACCTAGTTTGCATGGTCGTTCTCGAGGGTCAAGTGTTTCGAGCGGATTTCTCTCAGTCTTCTGGTGTGGAGTGTTGTTTCTTGGCTGGTTCTTCGAGTGAGTTGTGGAAGTGGCATAGGAAGTTGGGTCACTTAAGCTTTGACCTTTTGTCTCGCTTGAGTAAGCTCAATTTGGTCCGAGGATTGCCACGGCTGAGGTTTGAGAAAGAGTTGGTTTGTGCACCGTGTAGGCATGCCAAGATGGTAACCTCTTCTCACCCGCCCCTCACCGATGTGATGACGGAGCGTCCATGCGAGCTGCTCCATATGGACCTTATTGGCCTAGCTCGTGTGCGATCTGCGGGTGGGAAGTGGTATGTCCTAGTTGTGGTGGACGACTACTATCGGTAGCGTGGGTTTTCTTTCTGGAAGAGAAAGGGGAGACGTTTGGTTTTGTTCGAGATCTTGTCTTGAGGTTGAAGAACGAGAGGCATGGAGATGCCATACGAGCGATTCGCAGTGACAATGGCTCGGAATTCAGAAACTCTCGCTTCAAAACCTTTTGCCATGACTTGGGTCTTGAACACCAGTTTTCGAGTCCGTATACGCCTCCCCAGAACGGCGTGGTTGAAAGGAAAAACAGAACCTTGTGCGAGATGGCTCGGACGATGCTCGATGAGCATAGGACTCCGAGAAGGTTCTGGGCTGAGGCGGTCAATACCGCGTGCTACGTGTCCAACAGGATCTATCTCAGGGTCCACAAGAAGAAAACTTGCTATGAGTTGATGCACCGTCGCACACCCAAGGTGAGTCACTTCCATGTCTTTGGTTGTAAATGCTTCATTCTTAAGAAAGGGAAGAAGTTGGACAAGTTCGAGGCTAGGTCTGTCGATGGCATTTTCTTTGGTTACGCATCTCAATCTAGAGCATATCGTGTGCTCAATCTTGAAACTAACCAAATCGTGGAGACTTGCGAGGTAACCTTCGACGAGACACAGTCATGTAGTCAGCTTGTTTTTGAGTGTGCAGGTGACGAGGAACTTGGCGAGGAGATTTTCCAGGAGGAGGAGCATGAACATGGAGATGATGAAGATGGCGGTGTGGTGCCCGCGGCTGAGCATGTACCTACTTCTTCGACTACAATCGTGAACGGGCCCTCTCCCACACCTACAACGACAAACCCAGATCAAGGCGAAGCTACTGTTGAGGGGGAGGTAGCATCAAGGTGAGAACCTCCCCGGCGAGTTCAAGTAGATCACCCAGCTTCGAGGATTATCGGCGACATCAATGAACGCACTACACGGTAGAGGGTTCGAAACAATTCTCACTTTGCTCATGCTGCGTTTGTTGCTACGTTTGAGCCCAAAGACATTGGACACGCGCTATCTGATCATAATTGGGTTAATTCGATGCATGAGGAGTTGGAAAACTTTGAGAGAAACTAAGTTTGGGAGTTGGTTGACCCTCCACCTGGGTGTAAGCCGATTGGGACAAAATGGGTGTGGAAAAATAAAGAGGGAGAGAAAGGAGATGTGGTGAGAAACAAGTCGAGGTTGGTGGCGCAAGGGTATAGTCAGAAAGAGGGGATCGACTACGAGGAGACCTTTGCTCCCGTAGCTCGTTTGGAGGCGATTAGGATTCTTCTAACCTTTTCCGTGGCTTAAGGGTTCAAATTGCACCAAATGGATGTGAAGAGTGCTTTCCTAAACGGTGTGTTGGAGGAAGAAGTGTACGTGAGGCAACCACCGGGGTTTGAGAGTGAGAAGTACCCCCACCGGGTGTACAAGTTGAGAAAGGCGCTCTATGGTTTGAAACTGGCGCCTAGAGCTTGGTATGGCAGGTTGAGGGGGTTCCTATTTGAGAGCGGATTTCAGATGGGGATGGTCGACCAGACCTTGTTTCTCCTCAGGCAGGGCAAAGAGATCCTAATTGTGCAGGTGTACATGGATGATATTGTCTTTGGTGGCTCGTCTAACTCTTTGGTTGCAAGGTTTGCAGAAGACATGAGCAGGGAATTTGAGATGAGCATGATGGGTGAGTTGCAGTTCTTCCTCAGCCTCCAGATCAAGCAATCAAAGGAAGGAACATTTGTGCACCAAGCCAAGTACACCAAGGACATTGTGAGGAAGTTCAAGATGGAGGACTCCAAGGCCATGGCGACGCCTATGAGTACGACTGCAGCTCTTGATGCGGACGAGGACGGTGAACACATGGACCAGAAGGAGTACCGAAGCATGATCAGGTCACTCCTGTACTTGACAGCGACGAGGCCAGACATCCAATTCTCGGTATGTTTGTGCGCTCGTTTTCAACCGTCTCCGAGAACTTTGCATCAGCAAGCAGTCAAGCGCATATTCAGGTATTTGCGACATACTCCCGACTTCGGCCTTTGGTACTCCGCATCTTCTTCTTTGGCTCTTCTTGGATTTTCGGACGCGGATTTTGCTGGGTGTCGGTTGGATAGGAAGTCCACTTCTGGGACTTGCCAATTCTTGGGTTCTTCTTTGGTGTCTTGGTCTTCCCACAAACAATCGAGTGTTGCTCAATCTACAACCGAAGCCGAATACGTTGCCGCATCTAGTTGTTGCTCTCAGCTCCTTTGGATCACATACACCATGAGTTACTTTGGTGAGGAGTATACCCATGTCCCACTTCAATGTGACAGCACTAGTGCCATAAGTGTTGCAAAGAACCCAGTGCTCCATTCTAAAACCAAGCACATAGAAGTGAGGTTTCATTTCCTGAGAGACAACGTAGAGAAAGGAAAAATCGCATTGATCCATTTACCCACACATGACCAGCTAGCCGATATTTTCACCAAGCCCATAGATTAAGCAACTTTCACTCGTTTGCGGGGGGAGCTTGGCGTGTGTTTGTTTTCCTGGGTTTGATGTGTGGAAGCTCCTTTGTAGCATATGTATAGCTTTCCTTTTATGCATTCTTGCATTTGCATGGCATGTGTATCATGATGTATAGTCATCTTTGTATGATAGGTTGCATGCATTTTGTATCATATGCATTTTGTAAGAAAAGCTTCTCTTATATACATTGCTCACCATGGTATGATATATATGTCCTTGTGAGCTAGTTTGATAAGCTATGGTTAGCTTGGCTTAGCTCTTGATGATCTTGATTTATATCCATGGTTGATGGCTATGCTTTTCAAAAATGTCATATATATGCTCTCTTGTGAGTAAATGCCTTTACATGATCTTGACATGTTTTTGTGGCTTGGCTATGCTTAATTTGTGGTTGGATAGCTTATTTTGATCATATGGGGCCAAAGGCTCATTTGCTATCATGAATGTTTAGCCCCCATACTTTATCTTGTGGAGGGACATAAGTTCCTTTTTGTCGCAAAGACATTTCATGTACCAATTATAAATCTGAAAATGAAATGTAAATTGCTTGGAAAATGTGCTCCCATGTCATATGTGCTTAATTTACTTGCCTTTGGGTGCTAAACCGTTGCATGTTGCTTACCAATGAGAAGTCTCATACATAGAAGTAGGCACATGGCTCGGTATGCTTTGACATGACATGAGATGCTTGTGGGTGTTTATGATGGTCTTATGCTTAGAATGGTTGTCCTAGCATGAAGTTTGTGTGGCTTTGCCATTTTGACATGTTTTGCTCATGTTTAGGACTTTGCTCATGAGAGGGTAATTTTTCGCAAAAATAGTCAATTCTATCTTAGCTTTGCCCAATGGTTGTGAAGCTTGGTGATCTTGTAGTTTTTGACCATACGAAGCTATAGAGTATCTAACTTGCTCATTTGGATATGTGTAGCATGCTATGATGAATTTTGTCTATTTGAGAAGCTCTATGTTGAAACTTTTCGCATTTTGCCTTGATTCATGCATTGTCAACAAGGGAGAGAAGTTTGGGCATGATTTGGGCACCTGGGAGCATTTGTAAGGTGTTCCAAGTGGTTCGGGCAGGTTTTGAAAAGTTTGGTGCAGGGCCGGTTTCTTGGGGCGGTCTAACCGCCCCCCAGGCGGTCAGATCTCAAAGGGGCGGTCTAACCACCCTGGGCATGCGGTCTAACCGCCCTGGGCAGAGGTGCAGGAGTTTGCTCCTTGTTTTCATTCCCATGTTGCATTGCTGCATTTGTTCAGGGGGAGTGGGCTTTGGCTCAAGGGGAGCTTGCATATGTAAGTTTGTGGTTTGCGGCCTTGTGTGCCTTTGGTGGTCTTTGCTCGTTGTGTGAGCTTGTTTTTGTCTCGGTTGTGTCGAGCCGTTGCCCTTGCCTAAGGGGACCGAGACTTTCCTTCTTCAAGTGATCTTGCTCTTTGCCTTTCCTTTGGCTTTCGATCGCTTGTTGAAGTTTCTTTTAGTCGTTTCTTTTCTTTTCGTTTTCTCTATGGTTACCAATCATGTGTGTTGTCAATGCACTCATCAAGGGGGAGATTGAGGACCTGTGTGGTTCGAGGACCGGTGGATGGTCGCTTCCTGGTGTGATGAGTGATTGACAACGTGGTGTGGACTGACTCTTGGCTAAGTATTGCAGGTGCAGGTTGCAGCTTGACTGGTGTTGGTGCAGGTGAAGAACAAGCGCGAAAGGTCGTTGCCGGTGAGGCCTCCAGGTGTGGAGAAGACAAGTAGGCTTGGTTCGAGGGACCCGGTGGCCAGCGGGGTCAAGTGCGGGCCGCATGTTGGCAAGAACAGCAAGACGAAGTCGTGGACGGTTTCTTGGTTGAGCCTCAAAACCAAGATCGAGCCGGGACAACGTGGGAGCCGAGTCATGAGTGGTGATTGGCGGAGGCTACACCGAGTTCGCGGGGTTTGCAGTGGTTCACCAGAAAACCACTGGGTTACTCGGTTGAGCCACAAAACCGAGGCCGAAGACTCGACGAGGAGGTGTGACCACCCAGGCCGGTTCAACCACCCAGGTGGGGCGGTCAGACCGCCTAGGCCGGTCTAACCGCCCAGGGGGTGCGGTCTGACCGCCCGGGTCGCAGCCGCCAAGATGCTTCAAAGTGGAGGACACGCGTCGGGATCGCAACGCTTGCGTTGAGGCTAAGCAAGTTTGCAGTCGCTGGGCATCCGTCCGATGGTGAAAATCTGAAGACTTCCAAATTCGCCCTTGAGGGGCATGTATCCCTAGTTATCTAGTAAGGGTAGTTTAGTCTTTTGGTTGCCCCCATATAAACACTTGAGGGGATGGATGGCAGCCAACTCTTGGAACCCTAGCTCATTTCCCTTTGTCATTTTCGTTTGTATTTTCCTCTAGCTTTTTTAGGACTAGCTTGAGAGCTTCATGTGAGATCTAGAGAGAGGGATGGATGACCGGGTGGCAAGCTAGACCTTGTATGAACCTTCATGGTATGTATAGATGATTCGGCGTGGTTTCTCAAGGCCTTGTGTTGCCTCTCCCGTTTTCCTTTTTTTGGTGATTTTCGGAGCTCTTTCTTGTGATTTTCGTGGCGGAGTTTTGAGGGCGATTTCTTGCGGGTTTCTTGTTGCGTGTCACGTATGAGGACCTTGTGCCTCTTTGGCTGGTGACTTTGCCCCAAGAACTCCCTTGAATCGACCTCGATTTGGTGGTTTTTCGAGTTGCTCGAGTTCATGACCTAGAGGGCCAAGATCTGCGATTCCCTTTGATAGAGAGCATTTTGGTTCGATTCCTTTGGTGGAGAGGTTGCCCAGGAGGTAACCCAGGTATTCCCGAAGTCTCGCTGCAATCCGTGGGGTGAATCGGGAGATCGGGTGATGGGAAGTTGAGGTTTGACCCGCGGCCAAGTTTTCTGGGAGGGGCGGTCTAACCGCCTTAGGGGGGCGGTCTAACCGCCCTGGACCTTCCAGGTGCAAGTTTTGGTTTTGCCGGATTTTCCTCTATGAGTTCGTTTGCCTTGATCAGGGGAGCGTTCTGGTGAAACCTTGGTTCGTTTTGGCGTAGTTTGCTAGGAGTTCTTGCCTTTAGTTCGTTGCTGAGTACAGGAGTTAGACCGCCCCTGGTAGCCGGTCTAACCGCCCCTAGGCCCTTTGGGTGAAGTTTTGGTTTTCACCAAGATTCTCTGGTAGCTTGCCTGGCCTTGACCAGAGGATCCTGCTGGTGAAACCGTGGAGAGTTTTGGAGCTCGGAAGAGGTGTTTCGGAGGATTTCTTGTTTACCAGGTGGAGGCAGTCTAACCGCCCCCCATACCCGGTCTAACCGCCCCCTCCAGGCAGGCAGCTTCCGAGTTGTTTCCGCTGCCATGTGTGCGTAGGAGTTGTGGCTGCAGGTAGTGTTTGTTCCTAGGACCAGTAGCACTCCAGTGGCTACGTGGTTTTGGCAAACGGAAGGTTGCATGCGGAGAGTGTGTTTTTTGGTATCCGACCAAGTTCATCTTGTTGGAGAAGTCATCTCCTTCGAGAAGAATTTTTATCGGCTCCCATTCACTCCCCCCTCTCTGGTCGCCAGTTCCGGTCCTTCACTCCTTCCGCGTCGGCGTTCCGACGCGTCTCCCACGGTGGCCTCCCCTTGCTCGGCGACAGCTCCGGCTCCGTGTGGTCGAGGTCGTTGTTCATGGCGACATCATCAGCTTGGTGTCGTCGTCCTTGACGGCGAGGACGCAGTCCATCAGCACGCGAGTGCTCCATGGCCTCCTGGACCTTGGCGTCAGTGCGACGAAGGGGGCCGTCGCGGCGAGGCCTCAAAGCTCCAGCGTGGTGCGGGCCTCCAGGGTGACGATGTCGTGGCGGCGACGTTGGGGTGTCCCTGGATGGCGACGGCATGGTGGTGCTCTGCTTCCCTTCTCCTTCTCCCTCCTCTTCTTCTTCCTCTGCTTTTCCTCTCTCTGCTTCTCTGGATTTGTGGCGGCGCAAAAAGGGGGAAGAAAATCCCAAGGGGACGGCTGCGCGAGGGGCTGCAGCGGCCTTGGGATCTTATAGCCCGAGGGCTAGGGTTCGCAGGGCACCGAAGTAGGTGCGGCACCAGCGAGTGGGCGGCCAGGATGTGGAGAACGGCGCGGTGCGACGACGTGGCAACCATTCGCGGGGGCCATCGCATCAGCAAGGGCGCGGGGATGGTCCTGGGCGCGCGGGCGTCCGCATGGGTGCGCGCCAGCGTGGGCAGAGCCGGCGAGCCTGTCTCATCAGGCGCGCACGCGCGGCGCTCGTGCCTCGTACGGCCGGAGGAGGAAGAAAAGCCAACAGGGGCGACTAACGAGCCGGCCCCGCCTGGTGGTGGAAGAAAGGAGGATGATGTTGGTAGGCGGCTAGATGGGCCGCGAGGTGGGCTGCAGGTTGGGCTTCGCGATTGAAGGTCGGGGTCCGGTTTGGTCCTGGGAAAAAGGGTTGAGGGGCCTCTGACGGACTTCAGTTACAAAGTTAGGGCCCAAGCTAGCAGTTAGCTTTGGAAATAGGTTTTGAAAATAGGTTTGATTTATAATTTGAATTTGAATTCTATTCAAATTCAAACACCACACAATTGAACTCCAAATAAAATCCAAGAAACTCCAACTCACAATTTATACTATAATTTGAAAATAATTTTTATATGGTATTATTTTTATAAGGGAATATAGATGAGATGCTAGCAAATTGGGATCAAATTTGGTAGCACACAAGTTGAAACAGAAAGTTTTAAATTTTTGCGAAAATTCACACATGGGAAAACAGTCAAATTTCTGGTATGTTACATTCTACCCCCCTCACGAGAATCTCGTCCTCGAGATTAAGCTCATACCAGGTATGGTGAGGGTCTTCACTTCAGTATGCCTTCCGTTTCTTCTTTAAGTGTAGCTTCCAAATGTTGATGACTTTGACGACATGTGTCTACATTGATGGTGTCTCTCTTCCATGGTTCCACTTGTGCATAGTCTCAACATATCTTGTTTCCAGGTGAGGGCCTCCGATGCTAAGTGCCATTGTGTCCCTTTCCGTTAGCATCCACAAGCACTCTCCAAAATAATCCATCTATCTCACGACTATTCTTTGGTTCAAGCACGTGAGAAATACAAACTCTAGGTTAGGTTTCCCTTATCTTAGTCCATCTCATCTAGCCGTGTAGCATAAGCTTAGTAGGATATGACATTCTCGTATTATTCCAATCCTCCTGTTCTTGGTCACCTCCTTCTTATCAGTGGGCTTATTCCAAAAGCGTTGCATACGAACTTGGGTATACTCTCATGACATCCACTAAGTACTTTTCAATCCAAATAGGCACGATTCTCCAACTTCTTTCCATATGAGGGAGTCGTATACATTATGCCTAGCAGAGTTTTACAACTCCGCATTTATGTAGTGGGTTTTCATATGGCAAGATTTTATCCAAATTATTATCATATACCAAAGCTTGCATTGTTAGCATACCCATAAGATCGTCTTTGTCCATATCTGTCTGCTTTTCCATAATCGGCACGCTAAGCACAACCTGAGCCTTATTCCAAAGGTTTCCCTGGCCTTGCAGCATCGCTACTCATTGTGGCTCAGTTCATGACACTCACCATCGTAGACCGTGAAGTTGGTAATCCAACTTTTCATCACTGGTCGTCAAATCTTTGTCCAAGTCTTCGTATACTCTCTAGGTTTCCCTAGTTTATTCCAAGAAATCTTCTTGAAGCCATATCCATCTGGGATATGTTGAAGATATATAATATTATCTCTTGCTCCATAGGTAGATATCTCAGTTTTCCAAAGTATAAGTGCAGTCGCACCTCTTATGGCGTGCACTCTCAGCAACTAGCTGATCCTAGGTGAACATGACTTCCTCCCAACTTCATTCCTCTAAGGGTCCAATAATCCTTACCTACTTCGTATCTCCCTCATGTTATAATCCATTTGTTGGCTTAGCACGTCTCCAACGATTCTCGTCAGTGTGCTAGCAACCTCTAACATGACCGATTAGCTCCTAGACGTAAACACTATGAATGGTTACTTCCCATTCATGATAGTCCATGTTCAGAGGGGTCATTTGCATCACCCTCGACTATGTGAGTGACTCTATCCATCCGAAATCTCACACTAGTCCTTTTCATTCCAACTTCCTCAGACGGATCTTCTCGAGGAAGTCACATCCATCTTACTCGTGCATATTTAGCATACTCGGGATACATAGTTGATGTTAACCCTTAGAAATACCATCAAAGCTTAATTAATTCCTCAGAACGTCCGTAGTTATCGTAACCTTGAGGAAGGATCGGTTCACTTGTGCAACCTTAGTGTAGACCATGATCCGTTACCATTCCTTTGGCTTACTCCTCATGATGGTATTCTTACCCTTAGGTATCTTGGAAATATTCATGGCTTTATGGCTTTGCCATGCTCATTCACCAATTCCAGATAGTGTCACCCGTTTAAGTGAGCAATATTCCCCACTTATGCTAACAAACTCTTCTTACTTATTTTCCAATAGGGTGGTAGGTTCCATCTGCGAGGTCGAACAGATAACTTATGTCCAGTAGTTGTCGGAGTCATTCTCCTTCCCACTAGTTCAATCAATGGTGTCCAGTAGAGATTCTTTACCCTTGGTCTATTTCTAAAGTGGGATCGACCGAACTTCACATCTCAGTCCAATCATCGACCTCGTAATCCCTTTAGATACCCCCAGGTATCCTATTCCAGAAGGTAAATGTTGCGGTAAATATTTCGCAACTAACCCCCCTGTATTTTCGGCTCATCGGAGAAGAGACAAGTCTATTTTGGTTCGTGCATTGGCTGTTTCAGGTAACGATCAGAAGCCTGGTCAGCGAAGAGCAGGAGAAGTGTGATGGGCGAAGATAGTTGGGGGAAATGACCAGAAGCTTGGTCAGCGAGGTGCGGGTGAAGAGGGACGGACGAAGATGGGCTGAAGCTCAGTATTCTCGTCCGCAGGAGAGAAGATCACATGCGAAGATGACGAGAAGCAGGCGCGATGAAGATGTTTCGTGACCATGCGAAGAAGAGGCGCGAAGAGGCTAGGACAAGAGAGCAGGCGCGAAGTGTCCGTGTGAGAAACAACCCACGAAGACGTCGAAAGGCTGAACACGATGTAGAGTTTGTAAAGGAGAAGCGAAGGGGCCCAGGAGATAGGCGAAGAGAGGTGCCCTAAAGAAGATGTAAAAGTCTTCAATGATGAAGGAGGGGTGCGGCCGAAGATCAGGGTGCCACGAGGACAGACACGTAGACTGACAGGATGTAAAGTGAATGTCAGTAAAAGTGTGTGAGTACGGGCCCCGCGAGGTTACCAAAATACCCCTGAGATGCTTCGCACAATGTAAAAAGGCGATGGCAAGTGTTGTAAAGCGTAATTGTTACGGGCCTATAAAAAGGACCAGATGGTAATGAAATGGGGGCGATTGGAGAGCGGCTGGGTTTCATTACGCCCAGTTGAGTTCGAGTCTTATATTCTTCGGTATCGTAAGTGTTTTCCTTTCCTTTCCTTCCCTTTAGTTCGTTTCGACTGTTGGCCCCTCTTCGGGGAAGGTTTTTATCCCAACAGTTAAGGCGCCCACCGTGTTCCGTCCTAGCCATGCCACCGAAGAAGTTACCGAAGAACCCACAACCACATCCAAATAGAGCGACCGATGATCCGTCGGAAGCACAGAGTGAAAACCCCAGAGAGAGGCAGTTACCAGAGATGTAAGTCCGCAAAACCACATAAGCAGAGAAGACCAAGAGCAAGAAGCCAAAGATGTAGCAGAAGGAAACTTTGAGGTCGGCTTAGTTGATGTAGGAGTCGAAGATGAGGACATTGCTTCGTTGAGAAGAATCGAAGAAAGGCTTGCTGCGAAGATGAGAGAAAGAAGAATACCACCAAACATCAGAACAAGAGCTCAAGCAGAGGCCGCCATCCTTAGGGCGAAAAAAAATACAAAACGAAGATCCAGCACAAGAGAAAGCCAAGTACAATGAGATGTTACAACAAGTCAAGAAGAAGAGAATGCTACTGCAACAATTGCAGGAAGACGATGAACAGCAAGCAATAAGAACCAAAACATTACAGTTACAAGAGCAAATGGCAATCTTACAAGCCCAGCTGAACTCTATCCAGCAACAAGAACAGATCCAGCAACCTCACAAAGTACAAGCTCAAAGCAAAAAACGAAGACCCATAATCCCCAACGAAGAGACTTACGAAGAAGAAGAAGAGAATGAGGAAAGCTCCCTGTATTATGACTCAGAAGAAGAGGCGTATGTGGAACGTAGGCCACAAAGAAGATATAGAGACCTGTTTCCAAGCAAAGCGAAGCCTGCTTCTCCTCTTTCACTAGAGCTTGAGAAGGCTGATTGGCCACCAAAGTTCAAGTTACCTGCATCCTTGCCGGAGTTCGATGGTGAGTCAGACCCAAGACAGTTCCTCCAGAAATACACCGTCGCGATATCTTCGGGTGGAGGAGATGATGTAGCAATGGCAAGAGCTATGATAATGGCTTTGAAAGGCTCGGTGCAGCAGTGGTACGCTTCGCTACCGAAAGGAAGCATTAGATCATGGGAACAGCTTCGGCAAAGAATAGAGAACAATTTCCAGGGGTACCAACCCCAAGACCTCACATCAGGCGATCTTCACCTGATAAAACAAGGAGACAAAGAACCATTGCAAGAGTACATCAAGCGATTTGCCAAAGCCAGAGCTAGAGCACCACACGTACAAGCCACCACAGTAATTGACGCAGCAATAGATGGCCTCAAAGTAGGACCCTGCGGAGAGTATCTTGATCGGAGAAGACCTAAAATAGAGAAGCAGTTGTTCGACATAATGCAAGAGTACTGCAAGTAAGACAGGGGCAAACAACGAAGAGTAGATGAGTACAACAAAAGAAAGAGTCAAGCGAAGTCTCAGCCGGAATGGGGAATTAGGCCCCAAAACAATCAAGGACCTTCGGCAACGTCAAACTTCTACAACAGAAGTAACGTGAATAATGTTTCAGGAAACAACTCGCAAATGGCATCTTCAGCTGCAACAGGAAAATAGAGGCCAAAATTCTGGCAGAGGTCCACCACCTCAATTTGTCTGCTCATTGCATGGCATCAACAAGGGGCATTGGTCGTACGAATGTAGAACATTGATTCGGAAGAAGCAGATTGACGAAAATAAGAAAAGAACAGCGCAGGGTCAGACGAAGATAGTCAATCACACATCATTAGCAGCACCTTCGATGGCTCAGAGCTCAATGCAAAACTGGCAACCATACATTCCACAACCATGCTTCCAACAAATGCAACTCCCACCCCCACCACTGTTCAACCCAAACATGATACAACTACAGCAGCAAAGCACTGCGTCATACCAACCAAAACCAGAACCCGCCCATCAGGCACCTTCGCAAGCCAATCAAAACAGAGATGATGAAGATCGCTACCGAAGAATGAACATAATCAATGCTATTACAGGCGGTTGCAGCCCACCTGAACATCTAATGAAGAGGCAGAAGAAGGAACAGCAAAGAGAAGTGAGCCATGTAGGCGCAGGAAAAGTTTTCAAAACAGAATGGTCACACATTCCAATCACTTTCACAGAGGCAGATCTCAAGCCGAAGAGATACCCTCACGAAGATCCTCTAGTCATCAGAGCAGTACTGGGAAAGAACACAAAGTACTTGTTGGGAAATGATGTGGGAGGCATCCTCGTAGACAACGGCAGTTCTGCAAATATCATAACTTACGAGTTATTCAAGAGGATGGAGTTCGGAGATGACCAACTACAGAAAACTTCGAAGCCGCTATATGGCTTCGGCAACAAGAAGGTTGAGGCTCTAGGAACAATTGAAATGAATGTAAGTCTCGGGACAGGAGCACTTATGAGAACGGAGATGGTGACCTTCGATGTAGTGGACATTCCATATGCATACAAAGCAATCTTCGGTAGGGGAATCATAAACAAGTTCGCAGCAGTGATACACATGCCATTTTTGTGCATGAAGATTCCAACTGCCAACGGCATTCTCACAATATACACAGATCAGGAAGATGCACATGACAGAGAATACAATGTTGGCAGCAATCAGAAACCAATACACGTAGTTGGAAACAGCGAAGACACATTAGAGAGCGAAGAAGAAGACGAGCCCGAAGAGCTCGAAATGAAAAAGAGGCTGTGCCAGGACGAAAAGAAGAGAATGCAACCTCATGAGCACACGAAGAAGGTGCGTCTTTGCGAAGATGTTCATGACAAACTGGTCACCATAGTAAGGGGGATGACCGAAGAAGAGGAGAGTGCATTGATCACCTACCTTCGCAACAATCAACATGTGTTTGCCTGGAGCAAGAGGGATCTTAAAGGAGTACCTCGCGAAGTGATAGAGCATGCACTGCGCCTAGATCCAAAGATCCCACCGAAGAGACAAAAGCTCAGAGTCATCTCACCTCAGAAAGAATTGGCAGCGCAAAGTGAAGTAGAGAAGCTGTTAGATGCTGGGGTCATCAGAGAAATATAGTTCACAACTTGGCTTTCCAACATAGTGATGGTACCGAAGAAGAATGGGGGCGGAGAATGTGCATTGATTTCACACTTTTGAACAAGGCTTGCCCAAAAGATGACTACCCTTTACCAAGAATCAATGTGTTGGTGGATGCAGCAGCAGGGTGCGAGAGAATGTCCTTGTTAGATTGCTTCTCTGGATATCACCAAATCTGGATGAAGAAGGAAGACGAAGACAAAACAAGTTTCATAACACCCTTCGGGGTATATTGCTTCGTGAGGATGCCCGAAGGCCTGCGCAATGCTGGCCCAACGTTTAATAGAATGGTGAAGATTGTACTTGGCCCGCAGCTGAGGAGAAATGTATCAGCTTATGTAGATGATGTTGTCATACACAGCAAAAAGAAAGATCAACACATCGAAGATCTCAGAGAAACCTTCACGAACTTGAGGAAATATGGCCTCATGTTAAACCAAGTAAAGTGTATCTTCGGGGTATCTAGGGGAAAACTGTTAGGCTGCATGGTGTCAAAGTCTGGCATAGAAGCAAACCCAGAGAAGATAGAGGCAATAAGAAACATGAGAACACCGCAAACGAAAAGAGATATTCAGAAGCTCACGGGAAGAATAGCAGCACTAGGTCGCTTCATATCGCGATCAGCAGAATGAAGCTTACCATTCTTTAAGCTGTTGTCCGCGAAGAACAAGATCACTTCGGGTCCTGAAGAGCAGGAGGCATTTGAGCAGTTTATATCATACTTGGAGAATGACAGTGCTAACAAGTCCAAGAGACAAAGTGAAGTTGTTGTTGTACATTGCAGCTTCAGCAAGTGCAGTAAGCGCAGCTCTAGTAGAGGAGAAATACGAAGAGGGGCAACTCAAACAAGTGCCAGTATACTTCATATCCGAGGCCTTATTAGGAGCGAAGAAGTTCTATTCTGAACTCGAGAAAATGACATACGCAGTGGTAATGGCGGCAAGAAAGCTAAAGCATTACTTCCAGAGTTACTCAATCACTGTCCCAACATCATATCCTCTTCGTGAAATACTAGAGAACAAGGAATCTTCGGCACGGATAGGAAAATGGGCAACAAAACTATCCTAATATGCCATAGAATTTATGGCTAGAATAGCCATTAAGTCTCAAGTTCTAGCAGACTTCATTGCAGATTGGACTCCCAGTCAAGGTGACGAAATGAATGAAAACAAGCCAGAAACACCATGGGTCATGTATTGTGATGGGGCTTACTACGTTGATGGAGCCGCATCTTCGGCAATCTTAATGCCACCATCAGGCATAAAGATGAGGTATGCAGTGAGACTTGAGTTCGAAGGCAAGACAAACAACGTGGCAGAATATGAAGGATTGTTGCTGGGACTTCGCAAAGCAAGAGCAATAGGAGCTTGAAGAGTGGTCATAAACACAGACTCTGAACTCATCACAAGGCAGATTGGCAAAACTTATAAGGCAAAACATGATGAAATGGCAAAGTACTTGAAAACTGTGCGAGGCATGTAAAAATTCTTCTTCGGTTTCACAGTCAAGAAAATACCAAGAGATCAGAACAACGAGGCAGACATGCTAGCGAAGGCAGTAGCACAGAAAGAACCATTGCCACCAGATGTCTTCTACGAAGTTCTGAAATGTAAATCAGTGGATTGTGATGAAGCACCAGTGAGATACATAAACGCGATATCAAGCGAAGATTGGAGGTCTTTGATCATGGCATTTTTGAGAGGGCATTATGAACCACAGTCAAAAGAGGAGAATAAGAGAATGGCCTTGAGGGCGAGATCATATGAAATAAGAGGAGACAACTTGTATAAAAGTGGTGTGTGCGCACCACTACTCAAGTGCATCTCCACAGAAGAAGGGCGAGACTTGTTGCAGCAGATCCACTCCGGAATGTGTTCTTCCCACATTGGAACAAGAAGACTAGTCGCAAAGGCATTCCACTAGGGATTTTACTGGCCAACGGTAGTCCGTGACGCCGAAGATATAGTGCGAAGATGCGATAACTGTCAAAAGCACTGCAACTACACAAAAACTTCTCCATATGAGATACAATTGCTACCACCAGTTTGGCCCTTCGCAAGATGGGGGATTGACATTGTGGGACAGTTACCAATAGCACCGGGCAATTACAAGTACACGATAGTGGCAGTGGAGTACTTCTCAAAGTGGATAGAGGCAACGGCAGTGCAAAGAATCACTTCGCAGGTGATACAAAAATTTTTCTGGCAAAGTATCGTGTGCAAGTTTGGAGTTCCCTACGAAGTGACAGTAGACAACGGCAAACAATTTGATAGCACATATTTCAGAAGATTTTGCTTCAACTTGGGCACTAAGTTATGCTTCACTTCAGTGCACCACCCAGAATCCAATGGAGCAGTAGAAAGAGCCAACGATATCATCTTCACGGGAATCAAAAAGAACTTGATAGGAATGGCTAGGGGGAAATGGGCCGAAGAGCTACCTAGAGTTGTATGGTCTCACAACACAACTACTTCTAGAGCTACAAACTTCACGCCTTTCAGATTGCTGTACAGAGAAGAGGCGGTCATTCCCCAAGAGGTCAAATTGGGGTCATTGAGAGCAGATCAAGAACCACAAAACGAAGAGGACACAAATTTGGCAATTGACACAAGAGAAGAAGACAGACTACAAGCACTAAGCAACATAGAGAAATATCAAGATGAAACAAGGAAGTGGAGAAACAAGAAGGTTCGTGAGCAAAAGATATCCACGGGAGACATGGTTCTCTGAAGAAAAACGAGAGGCGTAGGAAAATTGGAAGAAAAGTGGGAGGGTCCATTCTTAGTATCAGAAACAAGGCAGGGGGCTTACAGATTACAAACTCTGGAAGGAGAAGAGGTTCCTTACTCATGGAATCAGCACAAGTTGCAGAAGTATTGGCTCTAAGAATAAGTGTATCATCTACTAGATTTCATCGTTTTTTAGTTTCTCTTCGTTTTGAACTTTTGTAATCTTCATTTCAACTTCTTTTGCACTTTCAACTTTTGTAAATATGTAGTGAAGTCCGTACTCTTTTCCTCGCGGGGAGAGTCTTCGGTGATCTCACAATGGGAACACCGAAGATGCAAGGTTTTTAACGAGGCGGACTTGTGTACTATCCCCTTGAGAAATATAACAAGGGCTCCCCAAAAAGACAGCTGGTATCTATCATCGGTCCCGAAGTAACAATCATCTGAAGAGATTGTTACTTTCGGGAAAACATTGCAGAAGTAAGTGAACACATGCGCTTGGCCTCGCGAAGACAAGTCGCATTTAGTTCACTTAAGAAAAAAAATTGATTGAGGGGGCGCATGTGGGAACTGTTCTGCAAAGGTCGCGAAGATGTTAAGGAACATGCAACAATCTGTACCTAAGAGGAGTGCATGATTCGCTTAAAGGCCCACTTTCCGCGAACAAAAAGTCTTCGGTGGTCAATGTGCGAAGCCCCTCAGTAAAATGTTGTTGGGATAAGTCGACCCATTAAGCGGTGTGGTCTCAAAATCATCCGCTTTATCACAAGCGAAGAAGCCTTCGGCGGTTAATGCGCGAAGCAAATTGCGAGGCAGGGCTGACGAGCCACCTCAGGGTCACATTTCTATGAAGTTGAGCTATCATGCTGTTGACACTCTCTAGCGTCGCACCAGGTTTATATCCCCAGCAACGGCACTAGAAAGCTTGTTGACACTCTCTAGTGTCGCACCAGGTATATATCCCCGGCAACGGCACCAGAAAGCTTGTTGGTATAAATAATGATCGCAGAAAAGTCCGCAAGCGTACGGATACCAGTGTAGCTTTCACCCAAGAGTATTCTAGGGTATCGAATCCACAGGGAACGTGTGCGCACTAGTGAAGAATCAAGGTCGGCCTTGGACGAGAGAAGATATGATAATAGTGTAGGAGAGGTAGAGAGGGTTTCGAAGGATTCCGGATACTAAAGATAAGATCAGCGTTTACTACGACGCTTGCTTCGGGACGCTCAACCGTCCTAACCCAGAAAGGGATGAGAAGGGGGCTAGGCAAGCCAAACAGGGGTCCTACTGCGCTCTAGTGGATCTCACGTGGTGGACTACGTAGGCCGTCAGGGCTGTCACCACCTAGGGCTACCACAACAATCTGTGCCACTAGGTGTACTCCGAGGTAATCGCAAGACTAGACACCACGTCTACTCTAGTGACTACTATTCTAGCTTTGCAATTACTAGAACACTAATCAAAGCAAGGAGCCCACAAACATAAATAATAAAGCTGAACTTAATTAATTAAATAAATCCATAATGCCTAAGAGTTACCCGGATGTTACTCGAAGTGGAGCCGCATCCGCCGAGGTACAAGAGGAAGGGAGGAAGCCGACAACTCCAGCTTCTCCCGGACTCGCACCTCAACTCTCACCTAATTCTAACACTAATTTTGGTAGAGCTTCGCTTGATCTCTGCTTCTCTGTTCGTTCTTTGAAGTGAGGAGGATGGCTTCCATTTATAGGGGGAGGAATATTGGGAGAGTGCAGGTCCTCCCCCTCTTTCCAGGGGCCAACCGACCCTCCAGGGGCGGTAACTTGCGGGGCACAGTGTCCTGGAGGCAGTGGAGAAGAAAACCGGGCGAAAACCGCATCCTAAGGCCTTGAACCGGAGCTGAACCGGCCGCTAGGTGCCTGAAATGGCACGGAAAATAGAAAAACCGGTGGTCCATGCAAACCGACCTCCAGCGGCCTACCGCGGTGCGCCACGCATTCGGGCGGACCGCGCGTGTGCCCCCGCTCCCGCGTGCGGAGGGAGGCGGCCAACCGTGGCTCGCCACATCGCCCGACCGGGGGGGGGCTCCCGGGCGCCCGCGCAGCGCTGGGCGGCCAACCAGCGCAGGCTGCGTGGCCTGGCTGGGGCCGCCCACTCGTGTGTGCATGTCGCCGCGGCGCGGGGTCTGGGCCAGTGGCCGGCTGCCACGTGGCCGCCCCTGCCGGTTCGCGCGCGTACGAGGTTCGGCGGCTCGGGTGTGGGTCCCGCTGACGTCATCTATTTTGTCTTTTTCCTATCTTCCTCATCCGGACTCCGATGCATACAAATAATATATCCATTTCGATCGTCTTGTTGAGCCCGTCGCAATGGTGTAGTTCAAATTGGCATTTGATGTTGTTTGTGATAATGCCATATTTTATTCTATAATTGCTCATTTGCACCTGCGATCAAATGTACACCAAAGCTTGTGGAATTTGTTAGATTGTAAACCTATAGCTATGGTGCACACTTTCATGGAGTAACTTTTATCCGAAGTTGACGGTCGAAAATAGGGACTTAACGCCTGTCAACAAGCTCCCCCACACTTAGCCCTTTGCTCGTCCTCGAGTAAAGGTTAAGGACTAGAGTGGAAAACATGAATCCAAAATGATATGATGCAAGCATGTAAGATATTCCAAGGCATACCTGTACTTGTGACTTTTTCGGGTGTCTACCATGTCATCTTGGATGGTTGAAGAATGGAACGGTTGGATTTGAATCACCTCAACTCCTTCTGTAAAGTAGCTTGGGTTTTTGATAAAATATTATTTTTTTTTCAAAATTTAGCCTTACTTGACTCCTCAAATGATGCTCTCGGATCGCTCAGTGTGTATCATTCCTCACCAAGGCATTAAACTTGCCTTTCTTCAACCTACTTTTAATGATGGCTATATGTGGAGCTCAAGGTAAGGTTGAAGATATAAGGCATACTTGTATCACATAATATTGCAAAGTCAAAAACCGGATCCAAGAAGAAGACTAGTCATACAATCTGATCAAGATATGCATGTGTGTGGAAAGGGGATGATATGGTAATATGTACTCCTTGTTGTATGATCTCTCTCCCTTTGAACTTTATTTTGAGAACATGGCTATATTTTTTTTCATCATGCTTGAGAAGGGTTTCTCTTCAGCATGTGTCTTTATCTCTCTTTTTTTCTTTTTTTTAGCCCATGTCTCTTTTGAAGGAAAATCTAGGGAGGGAGATTCATAAATTGAATGGAGTATTTATTTTTGTGGATGGCTGGATGTTGCTAACTTCTAGTGTAGAAGTTTAGCTTATGAAGGTGGAGTCTACGTGATCTTGATCATGAAAGCATGAAAAGCTTCTAGCAAGGGTCACAACAATTTGACAAAGCTCAATGTAATAACAAGCAGCATATGTGTGAGGTTTTCTAATGTAAACAACATATGGCTTTGGTAGGAATATATCATCACTGAGGAGCTTGTAAGGCTATTTTTTATTTTTTTTCAAGTAAAACATCCCAAGCACTTCGTCAGAGAGAGTAAGGTTCATCACATCGTACCATATCTCATTAATCAACCATTTAGATGAACATGTTTCCTAATGATATTTGTTCACAAGCAACATATATATGTGCTAGGAATAAAGAACATGCAAGCCAATCAATTGAAAACATGTATAGCAATGGAGCATCAAGATTCATTGAGTTTAATTTAATGATTATCTCATGAAAGGAATTATAACTTATGAATCATGGAACTAGGGGGACAGGATTGTTCAAACCATGTTTTTCCTTTGAATGTCGGAAGAAGTTGACTCTCGGTACCTCCCCCACACTATCTTTTGCTGCATCTTTTCCTGCACACTTTTAGACAAAGAGGAGATACATGGATTTGGCTAGTACAGATTGTACTAGCCAAATCAAAGCAAAGTTTTATTTTATTTAGTTATTTATTTTTTTAATTATTATTCACCATGAGACCGATGGTGAACATCGGGCAACCTCCCGGAAGGGCTTTGTTTAAAGTCAAAAGCAGGACATATCTAGCTAGGCAAGATGCATGAGCTAACATCATCTCCAAATCAGGGTAAGATTTTATATGAGAGGAGCTTTACTCGGGATTCTCACATACCCCCCCACACTTGAAGTTTGCATTGCTAAGTAACAAAACTCAAGTGTGTGGAGATCAAGCTTCCTTTCGTAGCCGTTCTCTCACCAAAAACATACCAAAGTGTTGTAGTTGATGTAGCTCACATGTTCGTAGGCATCATCTGTCCATCATTCATCTTGATCTCCACCCGAAAGGTTAGCGACCAAAAATACCCGAAGGACAAACTTATCCTAGAAACATGCTCTTGCTTTTATTGGGAAGGGGAAATAAATCTACGCTAATCTAGGCTATCTCCTGGTAGTGCTTTGCTTACGGTCATAAGCTCGACCATGGGAACTTCTTCTTGCAGCAATGCACTCACGAAATCTGCAATACTTAGGGTGGACATATGCATCTACAACCATCCTTCTAAACTTTTTGCAAAGGAGAACCATAAGGCAGTTGTAGTCCTGATGCGTGCTTTTGCACTGAGCGTGGCTGACTCTGGAGAGGCATGATACAAGCATGGTTCCTGAGGTAAATCAAGAGTAAAGCTACCATGCTTGTCGATGAGATCCTTTCCTTCGGACCCCAGAGTCGGCGCCTTATAGATTTCCATGGCCCATGAATTCTCCATCTCAAGAGATGCATCATGTATGAACAATGATGATTCTCGACCACGATCGGAAACAACATGATACGGGCCAGAGGGAAGAGGCTCAAACTCGATCAAAGGTGATGATGATCGTTCGTCTTCACAAAGATGAAGCGGGTCTTCCGAGTCATACTCCTGAGAAGTAGTAAATGCTACAAGCTCAATGAGAACGGGCTCAGATGACGCGAACAGAGATACATGCATCATCTCCTCGAATGGGTTTTGCTTGGGAAGCGACGTCACCATTGAATTTTCTGAGAACAAGGGAGTGGTGGCTGAAACGGTTTCCCTAAGCTTTTTATCTAGGCTTCCTCGAGATGCATCGAGAAGTTTTTCTATATGGGAGCCTAGGAGGAGATCAAGATCGAGGACATCAAAGACGTGGAAGTCTAGATTAACCTTGATCTTGTCTACTAGGAGCGGCACAGCATATGCAACCCCCCGACACTTAAGAATGTGTCCGGAGAGACAACTCTTGAGGAGCTTGTCGGACGGTCTTAGCGTCACGTTGCCCAATAAAGTGTACGCTAAGTGCCATGGCATAATATTAACCTCCATGACGGGGTTAAGATGGGCTTCTATGGTAATCCCTTTTATGGAACAAGGAAGGATCGTAGAAGGTGAACAAATCCAAAGTGCTTCAGAAAAGTGTTCCACTCCAATCGACCACTTCTTTTCCATGGCATCCATGATAGATGTTTCGGTTGGAGGATCAGGAGGCAAAGGAGGGACCGTAGGCCTAGGGGAAGATTCTGTCAAAAGATTTGTAGCTGGCTGGACTTGGACAGAAAAGGGCTCCTTCCCTTGTTCGGCATCCAAGTGATTCAAGGTGTCTTCGGGATTCTCAGTGGGATCATCCTCGAATCGGTCATGGAACTTTGCACGAGCTAAGGAGACGGTTTGTGTGGATTCGTCTAGTTGCACGGCTAGGCTACCATTAGCCATTTCTTGGAAAAGTCTCTCGGTAGGCCGACCTATAAGAATAGGTATGTCCGGATTATCATAGACATGAAAGTCCAGAAAGATCTCGGCCTCATTGGCAACTACCGAGACTGTTCTGACAACACCGCAACATTCCAACATGGTCCCATAAGGATCTTGAAAAATCTTTCGGGACGAACATAGGATCATGTTGGGATAGAGCTGTTGGGCAAGAGATTTTGAGATGATATTTATCCCAACAGTGGGGTTGTACTGGACATCCATCATGACGCCTTGTATTTGATAGGAAAGAAGAGTGGACGGCATGATGAGTCTAACTACCTCGGGCGATGTCTCGGCTTCTCCCAACCATTCCACACTCATAGCCGCCGACAAGCATTTAAGGTCTTCTTTGAGAATGGGCTTATCGGGTTGGCTAGCATTTTGTTGAAACGGAGAGTTGCACGTTCGAGGTTTTGGTTGGATCGGAAAATTCGAGGCATTTCCAAAGTCTGAGAAAAGATCATCCTCGATTCCGCCGATAAAGTCCATTGGATGAGTTTCATCATCTTCTAGACTATGGAGGTTTTCTACGGGAGGCTCTACTTTTATTGGCTCAGAGAGAGGAGCGGTCACGGGTGTAGGCTGGATAGGTAAAACCACATTTTCTGGCTCAAGGTTTTCATCAACCTCTTCTTCGGGAAATTCATCAAAAATACCAGTGTAGGGGGTATTCTCAAGGATTTTGTTGAGAACGTTCCTCCCGTCACTAGGTGTCAAATGAGTGAAAGAACCTCCCAAAGAAATATCGAGAAACTGGGCGGACTCCTTGCTAAGGCCTCGACGAAAATGCTGTAAAAGCATCACTTCGGAGAGTTCGAGGTTGGGACCGGACATGTTTAGGTCCAAAAATCGTGCCCAGGCTGCTCCTAAGGTTTCTTCTTTCCTTTTGCCTAAAGCCTAACACTTCCATACGGAGGTCGACCAATCGGGATTTTGGGAAGAAAGCTAGGCAAAACTTCCCAATCTCCCTTGACACCCCTAACGGTTTGAGCGTACCATTTCTTGGCAATCCTCGTCAAAGAGAACGGGAAAAGCTTCCATTTTAGTGTTTTGTGTGACATGCCACGAATGACAAGGCACGAACACACTTCCTCAAAAACGCGAAGGTGGGTGTACAGATTTTCCTCTTCTGCTCCAGAAAAAGATTGCTCCCGTACCATAGCTATGAGGGCGGGACGAAGTTCATAGCTAGGTGCATGGATGGGTAATGATGAGGGTGGAGGCTCCAAATCTTCGCCCGTTGGAGCCGAAAACTGATTGATAGGTTTGGAATCCATATGGAGGTATATATGTGATGGTATGGATGGGGATACACGGACGACTCGGCTCGACACTAGTACAACAACCGTTCCCCGACAACGGCGCCAGAAAGCTTGTTGACACTCTCTAGCGTCGCACCAGGTTTATATCCCCGGCAACGGCGCCAGAAAGCTTGTTGACACTCTCTAGCATCACACCAGGTTTATATCCCCGGCAACGGTGCCAGAAAGCTTGTTGGTATAAATAACGATCGCAGAAAAGTCTACAAGCGTACGGATACCGGTGTAGCTTTCACCCAAGAGTATTCCAGGGTATCGAATCCACAGGGAACGTGTGCGCACTAGTGAAGAATCAAGGTCGGCCTTGGACGAGAGAAGATATGATAATAGTGTAGGAGAGGTAGAGAGGGTTTCGAAGGATTCCGGATACTAAAGATAAGATCAGCATTTACTACGACGCTTGCTTCGGGATGCTCAACCGTCCTAACCCAGAAAGGGATGAGAAGGGGGCTAGGCAAGCCAAATAGGGGTCCTACTGCGCTCTAGTGGATCTCACGTGGTGGACTACGTAGGCCGTCAGGGCTGTCACCACCTGGGGCTACCACAACAATCCGTGCCACTAGGTGTACTCCGAGGTAATCGCAAGACTAGACACCACATCTACTCTAGTGACTACTATTCTAGCTTTGCAATTACTAGAACACTAATCAAAGCAAGGAGCCCACAAGCATAAATCATAAAGCTGAACTTAATTAATTAAATAAATCCAG
Organism: Cenchrus fungigraminus; assembly: GCA_036936925.1. Taxonomy (NCBI): domain Eukaryota; kingdom Viridiplantae; phylum Streptophyta; class Magnoliopsida; order Poales; family Poaceae; genus Cenchrus; species Cenchrus fungigraminus. Next base: position 48,781,381 of record CM072772.1, read on the forward strand.
AATGCCTAAGAGTTACCCGGATGTTACTCGAAGTGGAGCCGCATCCGCCGTGGTACAAGAGGAAGGGAGGAAGCCGACAACTCCGGCTTCTCCCGGACTTGCACCTCAACTCTCACCTAATTCTAACACTAATTTTGGTAGAGCTTCGCCTGATCTCTGCTTCTCTGTCCGTTCTTTGAAGTGAGGAGGATGGCTTCTATTTATAGGGGGAGGAAACTTGGGAGAGTGGAGGTCCTCCCCCTCTTTCCAGGGGCCAACCGACCCTCCAGGGGTGGTAACTTGCGGGGCACAGTGTCCTGGAGGCGGTGAAGAAGAAAACCGGGCAAAAACCGCATCCTAAGGCCTTGAACCGGAGCTGAACCGGCCGCTGGGTGCCTGAAATGGCACGGAAAATAGAAAAACCGGCGACCCATGCAAACTGACCTCCAGCGGCCTACCGCGGCGCGCCACGCGTCCGGGCAGACCGCGCGCGTGCCCACGCTCCCACGTGCGGAGGGAGGCGGCCAACCGTGGCCCGCCACGTCACCCGGGCGGGGGGCTCCCGCGCGCCCGCGCAGCGCCGGGCGGCCAACCAGCGCCGGCCGCGTGGCCAGGCGGGGGCGGCCAGCGCGCGTGTGCGTGTCTCCGTGGTGCGGGATCTGGGCCAGTGGCCGGCTGCCACGTGGCCGCCCCTGCCGGTTCGCGCGCGTACGATGTTCGGCGGCTCGGGTGTGGGTCCCGCTGACGTCATCTATTTTATCTTTTTCCTATCTTCCTCATCCGGACTCCGATGCATACAAATAATATATCCATTTCGATCGTCTCGCCGAGCCCGTCACAATGCTGTAGTTCAAATTGACATTTGATGTTGTTTGTGATAATGCCATATTTTATTCTATAATTGCTCATTTGCACCTGCGACCAAATATACACCAAAGCTTGTGGAATTTGTTAGATTATAAACCTATAGCTATGGTGCACACTTTCATGGAGTAACTTTTATCTGAAGTTGACAGTCGAAAATAGGGACTTAACGCCCGTCAACACAAGCCACTTCGCACAATTAAAATTTGTATGCAAAACAAACTAATTATTTTATGTGTATGACTTGTTTTCATCTCATAAATGATGCATCGCACCATCAAAAAGAAATGAGCTGCGAAGATTCAAACAGGAAACTGGGGGGAGGCGCTTTTCGAGCGCAGTTCCCATGTTTCAATCTTCGAAGGAAGAAAAATATCAAAGGCAAAATGAGCACGAAAGTAAGTAGGCAAATGAATCACAAGGCAAATTGCAGTTATCATCTTCGAACACACGTGATTACAATAAAGTTATGACATACATCATTGCCGGAAAAAATAGATTACAGCATTTCAGTCACAGACAGAGACATCGCAACACGAATTAGCGGGGGCGCTTGTACATATACTCATACTCCGCATCTTCAGTAAGATCAATAACTTCGATCTCCGGAAGGACAAGGGGGCTCGAAGACGAAGGGGCATCTTCACGGGAAGGCACAACAGAAGATGATTCAGATCCACGAATCCAGCGGCGATGAGTGCCATCATGGCAAAGACGGTTGCGAGTATGTTCGAAAACATTTTTCGTGTCAAGATTTTTCTTCTCGTATCTCTCTATTGAGAGCCATGTGTGGTTCGAGGACCGGTGAATGGTCGCTTCCTGGTGTGATGAGTGATTGACAACGTGGTGTGGACTGATTCTTGGCTAAGTATTGCAGGTGCAGGTTGCGGCTTGACTGGTGTTGGTGCAGGTGAAGAACAAGCGCGAAAGGTCGTTGCCGTTGAGGCCTCCAGGTGTGGAGAAGACAAGTAGGCTTGGTTCGAGGGACCCGGTGGCCAGCGGGGTCAAGTGCGGGCCGCATGGTGGCAAGAACGGCAAGATGAAGTCATGGATGGTTTCTTGGTTGAGCCTCAAAACCAAGGTCAAGCCGGGACTACGTGGGAGCCAAGTCATGAGTGGTGATTGGCGGAGGCTACACCGAGTTCGCGGGGTTTCCGGTGGTTCACCAGAAAACCATTGGGTTCCTTGGTTGATCCACAAAGCCAAGACCGAAGAACCGAAGACGGAGGTGCAGCAGCTCCAGACCGGTCTGACCGTGGGTCTGACCGGTCTGACCGGTGAGTACCGGTCTGACCGGTGAGGAGCACCGGTCTGACCGGTGTGTGACGACGCAGTCCAGAATCTTTGAAGCGGAGGACACGCGTCGGGATCGCAAGGCTTGCGTCGAGGCTAAGCAAGTTTGCGGTCGCTGGGCATCCGTCCGATGGAGCGAAGACAAAGATTTCCGAATTCGCCCTTGAGGGGCATGTATCCCTAGTTATCTAGTAAGGGTATTTTCATCTTTCCGTTGCCTCCATATAACCCTAGTGGTGAGAGGATGGCAGCCATCTCTTGGAACCCTAGCTCATTTGGTTTACCTATTTTCCTTCCTATTTTCCTTAGGATTTTCTTAGGACTAGCTTGAGAGCTTCATGGTGAGATCTTGTGAGAGGGAAGGATGATCGGGCGGCAAGCTAGACCTTGTATGAACCTCTTTGGTATGTATAGATGATTCGGCGTGGTTCCTCAAGGCTTGGATGTGTCTTTCCCGTTTCTCCTTTTTGGTGATTTTCGGAGCCCTTTCTTGGCGATTTTCTTGGAGCGATTTCGAGGCCTTTCTCTTTGGGATTTGGTGGGGGATGTATGCATGAACCCTTCGTGGTTCTTTTCCCTTTGATTCCCCTCCCAAATCAGTGAGCAAAGGGGCTCGATTTTGGGGTTTTCGTGGCTCTAGGGTTAGAGGCGTTCTTGGTGGGATTTCTTCGATTCCTCTTGATTTAGCAAGTTTTGGTGGACCAAATCTTGGCTATGGAGTGCCCATGAGGTGTTCCTACTATCCCCAAAGTCTTGCACAAATCCGTGGAGCGATTCGGGAGATCGGGAGTTGGATTTGGGGGAGTTGACCCGCGGGTGCTGTTCATCCCCGAGCGGCCCAGCCTGACCGGTCTGACCGGTGCTGCTCACCGGTCTGACCGGTGCAGAGGCTCTGTGGGTTTTGCCTCGGGTGAACGTCTGGGTGAGTTCGTTGTTGTCCCGTGTTGCTGCTGTTTCGAGTTTAGGTCAGTTTGGAGCTCGGAAGGCCTGTTCGGAGGATTTGGGATTTCCTGGCTCGGACCGGTCTGACCGGTGAGCTACACCGGCCTGACTAGTGTAGGGGCCTTCTGTGGAAGTCCTCAGATTTTGCCAGCAGGGACCGGTCTGACCGGTGCTACTGACCGGCCTGACCGGTGTAGCCCAGTAGCTGCTCGAGTTGGTTTTTCCGCTGCGTTCTCGAGTAGGTGTAGGTGGTTGTTGGTTCCTAGGACCAGTAGCACTTCAGTGGCTGCATGGTCTTAACCAACTTGGGTAGTTGAGTCGGAGACGTCTTTTGGAAGCCGTGTTCGTCTTGTTGGAGTTCTCATCTCCTTCGAGAAGAATTTTTATCGGCTCCCATTCACTCCCCCCCCTCTCTGGTTCGCCTAATCGGTCCTTCAATTGGTATCAGAGCCGGTTCGAGTCTTCATTGACTCTTACCAGTCTAAGATCCAAAGATGGCGTACCAGGAACGGGGTTCGAGTCCTCCGCACTTCGATGGGAAGAACTACCAGATGTGGCAGAGGCAGATGGCAGCGTTCCTCCGCGGAAAGGGTCAGATCCTTTGGGACGTTACGGTGAACACAACTTATGTTCATCCGATGAACTTCCTTGCTCCAGGATCGAGGGATATTTTCGAAGCCAACAACAAGGTTGTCGACTACTTGTTTCGTGCTCTTTGTCAGCCTGAATTCGATCAGGTTCAGACAAAGGACTTAGCTTGTAGGATTTGAGAGCAGTTGAAGGATGCTCATGTTGGGAATGCTCAGGTTCAGGCTCGGATGTACGCGACTTACCGGAGAGAGTACGAGAACTTCACTCATCTCCCCGGTGGGTCCGTCGATGCCCTTTTCCAACGGTTCACGGTCATTGTGAACAACATGAGAGCCAATGTGGCAGTGCTCCCATACGATGGTCATGATAGAGCTGTGAAGCTCTTGCACTCGTTGGATCGTACCGTATGGGACGGGAAGTTTGAGGCTATTGTTGAGTCCGAGAAGTATGACACCTTGACGGTGAACGAGCTGTTCTTGAAGCTCAAGTCAGCTGAGTTGGACCGTGGTATGACAGCCAAGATCGAGAGCCCGACTGATTCTCATAGTCTCGCTCTCGTTGGTGGCAAAGGAGCTAAGTCTAACGCTAACGCATCCTCCAGGATGTACTCTCTGTCTTCTTTGATGTCTTTGCTAGACGAGGAGTTCGACGTGCTTGGAGAGGACGAGCTGGCGTTGCTGACTAGGCGGTTCGAGAGGCTGCACGAGAACCGGGTGAACACGAGGAGGACAGCACGGACGTGCTTTCAGTGCGGCAAGCCAAGACACTTCGTCGCCGAGTGCCCAGAGAAGACGGAGAACAAGGACGGCTACAAGGACGGCTACAGGCACCGATCGAGCAAGGACGGCAAGTACCGATCGAGGCGTGATCACAAGCACAAGAACAAGCACAAGGACGAGCGACAGTCGAGGAAGAAGGACGGCCGCGGCAGGAAGGCCCGAGCGATGGTCGGAGCGAGTGACGTCGACTCCAGCTCCGCCTACTCTTCCTCGAGCTCGAGTAGCAGTGAAGATGAAGGTGATCGGCGCAAGAACAAGAAGTCATCCAGGAACTTGAGCGGGTTGAGCTGCTTCGCGGGAGATGGCTTCTGCGGCATGGCTCGTAGCTCCGGCAGCAAGAAGAGTCACCAGAGTGACTCGGACTCCGACTCCGAGGACGAGGTATGTGATGAGCTCTCCTCTTTGCGCAAGGAGAATGATGAGTTGGTTGACCTGCTTGATAATCGCGATCACATGCTTTGAGAGGCCAAGAAGATGACGAAAGAGCTTAGGGCCTCACTAGAAGATGCTAGGAACCGTGTGGCTGAGCTAGAAACCCAGAATCTAGATGCTAAGCTTGAGATTGATTCGCTTAAGGCTTCTCCTGTGGTTTCTGATGAGATTGATTGCTGTGATTGCTCTGTGTACCTAGCTGATCTTACTGCTCTTAAGGATAAGCATGCTTCTACTTGTGGTGAACTAGATATGCTTAGGGTTGAAGTGGCTGAGCTTAAGTCTAGACCTGCTTTGCTAGGTGCTTGTACTTCTTGCCCTGTTTTGCATGGAAAGATTGATGAGATGCATGCTTACACTGTTTCGCTTGAGGCTATGTTGAAAGAGCCTATTCGCACTTCTTGCTCTACTTGTGAATTGCATGCGGTTAAGAATTTGGAGCTTGCGCATTATGTTGATCGCTTGCATGATGAGAATGATGAGCTGAGGAAATGTATGAGCTGGTTGTCGGGTCAGGAGCCTCAGCTTGGTATCATGATAGCGGCTTTCAAACGCTATGATGGTCAGGCACTTGGGACTGACAAGCTTGGAGAGAACAGTGGTGAGGGAGTTGAGAGAGTTGGAGAGATTCCTACCCCACCACCAAACAAACACAAGAACAAGTTTGAGCCCAAGCCTAATCATCTCAGAAACAAACTTGACACTACTCCAGATCCACCCATATTCCCTCACCCAACAAATGATTTCCAGAAACCGGTGAAGTTTGTGAGCCCAAAGGGAGGTGAGGAAGGAGAGAAGAAGGGTGAGAAACCGAGTGAGCAGCCCCAACCCAAGCCAAAGCCTAAGCCACAGCCCATGAAGTTCTATTGTGGGTATTGTGGGAGAGATGGTCACAAGGATGAGTTTTGCTTCAAGAGGAAGCGTGAGGAGAGAATGGCTAGAGAGTGGGCTAACAAGGACAGGTACCACCCTTCTAATGGTGTACCTGAGCCTCGTTTGCAGATGCTCAGGGCCAAGGCGATTGTGAGGACGGTTCCGGCTTGGGGAGACCGGAAGGCAGCAGGTGGTGCTGCTGGCCGAGCTACACCGGTCAGACCGGTGCACTACACCGGTCAGACCGGTGCAGGTCTGGGCAGACAGCGAGTTGGTTTTCGTGCTCGTGAGGATGCTCGGTTTGGTTCTGGTGGTCGTGGTTCTGGTGGTTGGTCGGGAAAGTTTGCAAGTGGTCAGTTTGCTAGGCGTTCTCCACCTCGTGCTTAATACGGGGGTGGGAGGAGTCGTAGCTTTGAGATGGAGAGGAGGAACGATCCACGGTTTTCCTTTCGTGGCTTTCGTCCTCCTCCAGCTAGAGAGGGTTGGTTCCCTCGTAGTGGTTACCGTGGTGGTGTTCGTGGTGGTAGCTTTGATAGGAGTGATGATTTGGTTTGTGCTAACCCCACTTTGGAGCAAATGGCTCGGCACTGGTTTTACTCTTTTGGTACTAACCCCAGTGCTGAGTCGTTTGTTCACTCACGTGCTCGCTTTTGAATTTCAGGTGGGAGACTTGAGGAACGTTTGCTTGATTGACTCCGGTTGCTCGAGGCATATGACCGGAGACAAGGGGTGGTTCTCAAGTCTCGTCCCGGTGGTGTCCAAGACATACATCACCTTTGGGGACAATGGGCGAGGGCGTGTGCTAGCAAAAGGTGAGATCAAAGTAAGTGACAAGGTCACTCTCAGGCGTGTTGCTCTTGTTCAATCGCTGGGGTTCAATTTGCATTCTGTGTCCCAATTGTTGGATGAGGGCTTTGAGGTGTTGTTTCGGCCTGGTGGTTCTCGGATTTTAGATTCTCGAGGGGACCTTGTTTGCATGGTCGTTCCCGAGGGTGAAGTGTTCCGAGCTGATTTCTCTCAGTCTTCTGGTGTGGAGCGTTGCTTTTTGGCTGGTTCTTCGAGTGAGTTGTGGAAGTGGCATAGGAAGTTGGGTCACTTGAGCTTTGACCTTTTGTCACGCTTGAGTAAACTCAATTTGGTCCGAGGATTGCCACGGTTGAGGTTTGGGAAAGAGTTAGTTTGTGCGCCGTGTAGGCATGCCAAGATGGTAGCCTCTTCTCACCCACCTCTCACTGATGTGATGACTGAGCGTCCATGCGAGCTGCTCCATATGGACCTTGTTGGCCCAGCTCGTGTGCGATCTGCGGGTGGGAAGTGGTATGTCCTTGTTGTGGTGGACGACTACTCTCGGTATGCGTGGGTGTTCTTTCTTGAGGAGAAAGGGGAGACGTTTGGTTTTGTTCGAGATCTTGTCTTGAGGTTAAGAAACGAGAGGCACGGAGATGCCATACGAGCGATCCGCAGTGACAATGGCTCGGAATTCAAAAACTCTCGCTTCGAAACCTTTTGCCATGACTTGGGTCTTGAACACCAGTTTTCGAGTCCGTATACGCCTCCCCAGAATGGCATTGTGGAAAGGAAAAACAGGACCTTGTGCGAGATGGCTCGGACGATGCTCGATGAGCATAGGTCTCCAAGAAGGTTCAGGGCTGAGGCGGTCAATACCGCGTGCTATGTGTCGAACAGGATCTACCTCAGGGTTCATAAGAAGAAAACCTGTTACGAGTTGATGCATGGTCGCACACCCAATGTGAGTCACTTCCATTTCTTTGGTTGTAAATGCTTCATTCTGAAGAAAGGGAAGAAGTTGGACAAGTTCGAGGCTAGGTCTGTCGATGGCATTTTCTTTGGTTATGCATCTCATTCTAGAGCATTTCGTGTGCTCAATCTTGAAACTAACCAAATCGTGGAGACTTGCGAGGTAACCTTCGACGAGACACAGCCACATAGTCAGCTTGTTTTTGAGTGTGCAGGTGATGATGAACTTGGCGAGGAGATCTTTCAGGAGGAGGAGCATGAACATGGAGATGATGAAGATGGCGGTGTGGTGCCCGCAGCTGAACATGTACCTACTACTTCGACGACGATCGTGAACGGGCCCTCTCCCACACCTACAACGACAAACCCAGATCAAGGCGAAGCTGCTGTTGAGGGGGAGGTAGCATCAAGGCGAGAACCTCCCCGACGAGTGCAAGTGGATCGCCCAGCTTCGAGAATCATCGGCGACATGAATGAACGTACTACACGGTCGAGGGTTCGGAACAATTCTCATTTCGCTCATGCTGCTTTTGTTGCCACCTTTGAGCCCAAAGACATTGGACACGCGCTATCTGTTCATAATTGGGTTAATTCGATGCATGAGGAGTTGGAGAATTTTGAGAGGAACCAAGTTTGGGTGTTGGTTGACCCTCCTCCAGGGTGTAAGCCGATTGGGACAAAATGGGTGTGGAAAAATAAAGAGGGAGAGAAAGGAGAAGTGGTGAGTAACAAGTCGAGACTTGTTGCTCAGGGGTACAGTCAGAAAGAGGGGATCGACTACGAGGAGACTTTCACTCCTGTAGCTCGTTTGGAGGCGATCAGGATCCTTCTAGCCTTTTCCGTGGCTAAAGGGTTCTAGTTGTACCAGATGGATGTGAAGAGTGCTTTCCTGAACGGTGTGTTGGAGGAAGAGGTGTTTGTGAGGCAACCACCGGGGTTTGAGAGTGAGAAGTACCCCCACCGGGTGTACAAGTTGAGGAAGGCGTTGTATGGGTTGAAGCAGGCGCCTAGAGCTTGGTATGGTAGGCTGAGGGGGTTCCTGTTTGAGAGAGGGTTTGAGATGGGGAAGGTCGATCAGACCTTGTTTCTCCTCAGGTAGGGCAGAGATATCTTGATTGTGCAGGTATACGTGGATGATATTGTCTTTGGTGGCTCGTCTAACTCTCTTGTTGCAAGGTTTACAGAAGACATGAGCAGGGAATTTGAGATGAGCATGATGGGCGAGTTGCAGTTCTTTCTCAGGCTACAAATCAAGCAATCAAAAGAAGGAACATTTGTGCACCAAGCTAAGTACACCAAGGACATTGTGAGGAAGTTCAAGATGGAGGACTCCAAGGCCATGGCGACGCCTATGAGTACGACTACAACTCTTGATGCGGACGAGGAAGGTGAACACGTGGACCAGAAGGAGTACCGGAGCATGATTGGGTCACTCCTCTACTTGACGGCGACGAGGCCAGACATCCAATTCTCGGTATGTCTGTGCGCTCGTTTTCAAGCATCTCCGAGGACTCCGCATCGGCAAGCAGTCAAGCGCATATTCAGGTATTTGTGACATACTCCCGACTTTGGCCTTTGGTACTCCGCGTCTTCTTCTTTGGCTCTTCATGGATTTTCAGACGCGGATTTTGCCGGGTGTCGGTTGGATAGGAAGTCCACTTCTGGGACTTGCCAGTTCTTGGGTTCTTCTTTGGTGTCTTGGTCTTCCTGCAAACAGTCGAGTGTTGCTCAATCCACTACCGAGGCAGAGTATGTGGCCGCAGCTAGTTGTTGCTCTCAGCTCCTTTGGATCACATACACCATGAGTGACTTTGGTGAGGAGTATACCCATGTTCCACTTCAATGTGATAGCACCAGTGCCATAAGCGTTGCAAAGAACCCAGTGCTCCATTCCAAAACCAAGCACATAGAAGTGAGGTATCATTTTCTGAGAGACAACGTAGAGAAAGGAAAAATCGCTTTGATCCATGTACCCACACATGACCAGCTAGCCGATATTTTCACCAAACCCCTAGATCAAGCAACTTTCACTCGTTTGCGGGGGGAGCTTGGTGTGTGTTTGATTTCTTGAGTTGGTGTGTGGGAGCTCCTTTGTAGCATATGTATAGCTTTCCTTTGTGCATTTCTTGTATTTGGCATGGCATATGTAACATGATGTATAGGCATCTTTGTATCTTAGGTTGCATGCATTTTGTATCATATGCATTGTTTAGGAAAGGCCACTCCTATATACATTGTTCACCATGGAATGATATATATGTCTTTCTGAGCTAGTTTGGTAAGCTATGGTTAGTTTGGCTTAGCTCTTGATAATCTTGGTTTATATCCATGGTTGATGGCTATGTTTTTGAAAAATCTCATATGTATGTTCTCTTGTGAGTAAATGCCTTTATATGATCTTGACATGTTTTTGTGGCTTGGCTATGCTTAATTTGTGGTTGGATAGCTTATTTTGATCATATGGGGCCAAAGGCTCATTTGCCATCATGAATGTTTAGCCCCCATGCTTGATCTTGTGGAGGGGCATAAGTTCCTTTTTGTCGCAAAGACATTTCATGTACCAATTTCAAATCTGAAAATGAAATGTAAATTGCTTGAAAATGTGCTCCCATGTCATATGTGCTAATTTTAATTTGCTTTGGGTGCTAAACCGTTGCATGATGCCTACCAATGAGAAGTCTCATATATAGAAGTAGGCACATGGCTCGGTGGCTTTGACATGACATGAGGTGCTTGTGGGTGTTTATGATGGTCTTATGCTTAGAATGGTTGTCCTCGCATGAAGTTTGTGTGGCTTTGCCATTTTAACATGTTTTGCTCATGCTTAGGACTTTGCTCATGAGAGGGTGATTTTTCGCAAAATTGCTCAATTCTATCTTAGCTTCGTCCAATAGTTGTGAAACTTGGTGATCTTGTAGTTGATGTCATTACGAAGCTATAGAGTATCTAACTTGCTCATTTGGACATGTGTAGCATCCTTTGTTAATTTTTTCTATTAGAGAAGCTCTAGGTTGCATTTTTTACATTTTTGGCTTGATTCATGCATTGTCAACAAGGGGGAGAAGTTTGAGCATGTTTTGGCTTGCTGCATGCATTTAGAAGGTTTCCAAGTGGTTTCGAGCTAGTTTTGAGCTCGTGCAGTTCCCAGTTCTTCCCAGGTGGTCATCGGCCTGACCGGTGAGGTACACCGGTCTGACCGGTGTGAGGTTCAGGTGCTGGGCGATCTAGCACACCGGTCTGACCGGTGTGGCTGACCGGTCTGACCGGTCAGAGCAATGCTGAAGCAGCTGCTCTGTTTTGCGAGGTGGTTTGCATGCATTCGTCCAGGGGGAGATGCATTTGTCCAAGGGGAGCTCTTTGTGGTTTTCGAGCTTTGGATTGTTGGCTTGTGCTCTTTGCTTGAGTATGTTTTGTCTCGGATGTGTCGAGCCAATGCCCTTGCCTAAGGGGACTTGTCTTCTTCAAGTGATCTTGTTCTTTGCCTTTTCTCTGACTTTCGATCGCTTGTTGGAGTCTCTTTTAGTCGTTTCTTTTCTTTTCCTTTTCTCTTTGGTTACCAAAACGTGTGTGTTGTCAATGCACTCATCAAGGGGGAGATTGAGAGCCATGTGTGGTTCGAGGACTGGTGGATGGTCGCTTCCTGGTGTGATGAGTGATTGACAACGTGGTGTGGATTGATTCTTGGCTAAGTATTGCAGGTGCAGGTTGCGGCTTGACTGGTGTTGGTGCAGGTGAAGAACAAGCGCGAAAGGTCATTGCCGGTGAGGCCTCCAGGTGTGGAGAAGACAAGTAGGCTTGGTTCGAGGGACCCGGTGGCCAGCGGGGTCAAGTGCGGGCCGCATGGTGGCAAGAACGGCAAGATGAAGTCATGGACAGTTTCTTGGTTGAGCGTCAAAACCAAGGTCGAGCCGGGACTACGTGGGAGCCAAGTCATGAGTGGTGATTGGCGGAGGCTACACCGAGTTCGCGGGGTTTCCGGTGGTTTACCAGAAAACCATTGGGTTCCTTGGTTGATCCACAAAGCCAAGACCGAAGAACCGAAGACGGAGGTGCAGCAGCTCCAGACCGGTCTGACCGGTGGGTCAGACCGGTCAGACCGGTGGGTACCGGTCTGACCGGTGAGGAGCACCGATCTGACCGGTGTGCGACGATGCAGTCCGGAATCTTCGAAGCGGAGGACACGCGTCGGGATCGCAAGGCTTGCGTCGAGGCTAAGCAAGTTTGCGGTCGCTGGGCATCCGTCCGATGGAGCGAAGACAAAGATTTCCGAATTCACCCTTGAGGGGCATGTATCCCTAGTTAGCTAGTAAGGGTATTTTCGTCTTTCGGTTGCCTCCATATAACCCTAGTGGTGAGAGGATGGCAGCCATCTCTTGGAACCCTAGCTCATTTGGTTTTCCTATTTTCCTTCCTATTTTCCTTAGGATTTTCTTAGGACTAGCTTGAGAGCTTCATGGTGAGATCTTGTGAGAGGGAAGGATGATCGGGCGGCAAGCTAGACCTTGTATGAACCTCTTTGGTATGTATAGATGATTCGGCGTGGTTCCTCAAGGCTTGGATGTGTCTTTCCCGTTTCTCCTTTTTGGTGATTTTCGGAGCCCTTTCTTGGCGATTTTCTTGGAGCGATTTCGAGGCCTTTCTCTTTGGGATTTGGTGGGGGATGTATGCATGAACCCTTCGTGGCTCTTTTCCCTTTGATTCCCCTCCCAAATCAGTGAGCAAAGGGGCTCGATTTTGGGGTTTTCGTGGCTCTAGGGTTAGAGGCGTTCTTGGTGGGATTTCTTCGATTCCTCTTGATTTAGCAAGTTTTGGTGGACCAAATCTTGGCTATGGAGTGCCCATGAGGTGTTCCTATTATCCCCAAAGTCTTGCACAAATCCGTGGAGCGATTCGGGAGATCGGGAGTTGGATTTGGGGGAGTTGACCCGCGGGTGCTGTTCATCCCCGAGAGGCCCAGCCTGACCGGTCTGACCGGTGCTGCTCACCGGTCTGACCGGTGCAGAGGCTCTGTGGGTTTTGCCTCGGGTGAACGTCTGGGTGAGTTCGTTGTTGTCCCGTGTTGCTGCTGTTTCGAGTTTGGGTCAGTTTGGAGCTCGGTAGGCCTGTTCGTAGGATTTAGGATTTCCTGGCTCGGACCGGTCTGACCGGTGAGCTACACCGGCCTGACCGGTGTAGGGGCCTTCTGTGGAAGTTCTCAGATTTTGCCAGCAGGGACCGGTCTGACCGGTGCTACTCACCGGCTTGACCGGTGTAGCCCAGTAGCTGCTCGAGTTGGTTTTTCCGCTGTGTTCTCGAGTAGGTGTAGGTGGTTGTTAGTTCCTAGGACCAGTATCACTTCAGTGGCTGCATGGTCTTGACCAACTTGGCTAGTTGAGTCGGAGACGTGTTTTGGAAGCCGTGTTCGTCTTGTTGGAGTTCTCATCTCCTTCGAGAAGAATTTTTATCGGCTCCCATTCACTCCCCCCTCTCTGGTTCGCCTAATCGGTCCTTCATCTATCTTACGGGACATAAAAGCATTGAAGGGCACGTCGGGAAACTTAGAGTTAAACTTACGCCATATTGAGCCAGACATAAAGTAATCACCATAATTAATAGTTACATGACAAACATCTTCGGCAACCTGCGTAGGATACACCTCCGGCACCTGCGCAGAGTTGCAAACGTTTCAGATGAATTGTTTACAAAATACCCTAAGGGTTCACACCACTAAGACTACACACTCCCTCACACCTCCGGGGCTCCCGAAGAAATGTCTGTTGTGTGGCCTTCATGAGGAGAAGCAGCTTGTGTAGAAGGCGCAGCCGAAGATACTGCAGCCGAAGAAGGATCACCCCGTCCTCCAGAAGATGCAGGAGTAGGCAAAGGTGTAGCCACAGAGCCAGATGCTGGACCCTGAAAGTAAAGAAGGAAAAAGTTAGGCAAAGTCAAAAAGGAAACCAAAAGAAACAACAAGGAGAAGAAACTTTGCAAACCTTGCGAAGTACACGTCGACCTTCGGCTACAGTCAAACCAAAGCCAAACTTCTTAAAGAACGTTTGCATAAAATTTTTTGCTATGTTCTTGGGCACTACGGGGATCTTCTCGACAGACATTTCAGTTGGCCAAGTAAAGTTTGCATCACGAAGCTGCCGAAGATCACTCTTCGTAAGGCTCGGCTCGCCATCTCCAGAGGATCTGAACAGAGAGTATATGGCGTGGGTGAGGCTTCGGGCAGCAACAGCGGCTCCAAGCTCTCCAAAAGAGCGCCCAGCAGATGCAAGCGAGCTAGCGCCATTAGACAGCCACTCAAACACTTGGCCTATGAACATCTCTTTGATGTCATATGGAGCAGGAGTGAGACCACAATCCACGAGAAGATCATGAACTTTCTTCCAAAGTGGCGCCACATGGCGGTCAATCTAATCACAGTAGGTCTCATGTTCCATAGTAAGAGTGGCATGTGTTTGCTGCAATTCATTAAGCTCAGCAACTTTGGAATCATACAAAATTTGCAGATCTTCGGCCTTTTTCTTCTCAGTCTCCACAGCAGAGGCTAAACGACGATGTTAAGTCAATTGAAGTTCTAGTTCAGCGTTCTTCTTGACCAGATCATCTTTTTCCTTGCAAACTTCAAGACATTTTTTCTTTTCTGACTAGCGAAGAAGAAAGAGAAACCTTTTCCGCTTGTAGAGCTTTCACAACGTCAATCTCCTTGTTTAGAGCAGTAGCTGAGGTCCTTTCAGAAAGTTGACGAGACTAAAAATCAGCATGGCACCGGCGTTGAGCCACACGACAAGCCAAGAAGGATTTCATGCTTAGATCTTGAGCTTGGCATAGAATCTCTTCCGCGCTCTCTTGGCCAAGCACATCTTCCATGATAGGAAAACCAAAGCTATCACCAGCTTCTTGAAGGAGGGTGCGCTCACGGTCATCACTGCAGAACTGAAGCACCTTGCGCATAGAGTCACCGAAGATGCAGGCACTAGGCTTCATGCCAAGACGACGGACAACAACACTGGGTGACTCATTACTAACAAATACACTATCGCTCTCGGTTTCTGATGAAGAGCCGTCGTCCTGTTCCACACGAGCCAAAGTCTTATGATGAATAGCCGAAACAACCTTGCTACCGTCGGGAACTTCGGTAGCAGAAGGTACAGCGGCTTCAACAACCGAAGGTGTAGTAACAGGAGTCTTGCCTTTTGAAGATCTGCCACGAGGGGCGCAATCTTCATCACTCTCAAGTTCAATATCGCTGTAACCGATGTTGAGAGGATCAGCAAGTGTAGCACCAGCACCAGCATTGGGAGAAAGAGAAGTAATATCCACTATCTCTTCAGGTGGGTCAGCCGAAGGAGCCTCAATGTTTGTACCAGAACCAATGGCAACCTCTGGAGGATGCGACTCGGTATCACTTTTAGTGTGGTCAGACTCTTCGGGGCTAGAAGAAACAACTTCAGAAGTCGCAGCACGAGAAGTCTTTTGACGTTTCGGAGCATCACGATTGCCACCGCGACCACGACGCTTCCTAACAACCTTTGGGCGCGCTACAAGGGCTGCGACTTCGGAGCTTCCCTGGCCACCTTTCTTCGCCGCCCGTTTTGCTTGCGCTTCGCGACGACCAATAGTAACAGCCCGATCGCCAGCATGAATACCAAAGAAAAAGAAGAGACGATTGTCTCGAGTGCCACCAAGACGCTCCTCAATCTCAGCATCTTCCCTAGAAGAGATAGGCCCAAGAATTTCATTAGCCCGAGCTTCAATCTCAGCGACGTTGATAGCTGCAAAGAAGAATATAAACAAGTTTCAGTAAATATATATATATATATATATATATATATATATAATCCCAGTGCAGTAAGAAGCAACGAAGAAAGAAAAGATGCATACCATTCTTCGTCAAACCAAAGCTTCGAGTGAATTCTGGGATCTTGATGGCTGAAGAAAAGTCATTCCAGGCAACGACAGACCAACCAGCACGAATAGGAAATACCTTCACGCCTATGTACTCCTCAACAAGGTCGCGAGTAGCGTAGGTCTTCGCCAGCTCCTGGAAAGCAGTGAAAAAACACGATCTGTATCTCCATCTTCGTATGCAGCCCTAACGCCTTTAGGAAGATTCTTAAACTGGGTGCACACAAGGGGGAGCTCTTCGTCTTCAACGGTGTGATAAAACCAGTAATGGTTCCAGTTTTCATCCCACTTGTTCTTGTAACAAACAACAGGAACATCGGTGTCTCCGCAATATTTGAAGTTCAGAGAAGCAAATTGAGCTTCTTCACAAACCAGAGCACCATCAACAAGTCGCTCAACTTTCAAGGGCTGGTGATGGACAGTGTGAACCCTAACGAAGTTGGCAGCAGTAGGGTTTACAACCATTGTCTTGCATGCCCACATGTAAATGCTAAGCCTAAGAATAGCGTTAGGAGAGAGATGGTGCAGATACATCCCAAAATTCTGAAGAATAGAAACAACAGCTCCATCAAGAGGAAAACGAAGTCCAGCAGTGAATAAGTCGCGAAAAACCACTACTTCATTAGGGCAAGGTGTAGGAGTAGTCTCCGGGCCAGGGGCTCTACCTTTCCCTTCTCTGATATAACCGGAAGACACATATTCGCCCAGTAAACCTTCGGAAACTTTGCTTCGACCGAAGACAAAAGTAGCCGGAGCCTTATCAGCTTTGGGAGCCATCACTTCAAGGAAGCGAAGAAGACGAAGAAGAAAACTACACAAGTGCAAAAAGCAATAAGAAACTAAACAAGGCAAAGAAATGAAAAAGAAGAAGAGAGCAGAAGTCACTTACGAAGAGAAGGCCGTGAAAACAGGGAAGGAACCTTTAGCTCTCGCGAAGGCAGTGGTCAAACAGCAAAGATTTTACCGCGGTGAAGTAAACCTCAAGCGGGGACAGGTCTTTATATAGGCTGCCAAAGGAGGAAATCTCTGAGATCCTATAGCGAGAAACGTGGCGAGAATCTAGGAACACCAGCGTGAGGTGGCGAAATTCACGGGACTTCACGGATAAACATGCAAAACAGTAAAAATAATTCAAATAAATAAATAAACAAATAAGTAAAATGGTAAGAGGGGTAAAAGTCAAAAGACGAGCCGAAGAGGGGAGGCGCTTTGGAGCAAAATATTTCCACCTGTCATGAAGAAGTTTTGCTAGTTCAGCTCGTCTTCGGTTGAAACCCTCTCTAGCAAGGGGCTGAATGTTGGGGTAAATATTTCGCAACTAACCCCCCTGTATCTTCGGCTCATCAGAGAAGAGACAGGCCTATTTTGGTTCGTGCATTGGATGTTTCAGGTAACGACCAGAAGCCTGGTCAGCGAAGAGCAGGAGAAGTGTCATGGGCGAAGGTAGTTGGGGGAAACGACCAGAAGCTTGGTCAGCGAGGTGCGGGTGTAGAGGGACGGACGAAGATGGGCTGAAGCTCAGTATTCTCGTCCGCAGGAGAGAAGTTCATGCGCGAAGATGACGAGAAGCAGGCGCGATGAAGACGTTTCGTGACCATGCGAAGAAAAGGCACGAAGAGGCCAGGACAAGAGAGGAGGCGCGAAGTGTCCGTGTGAGAAACAACCCACGAAGACGTCGAAAGGCTGAACACGATGCAGAGTTTGTAAAGGAGAAGCGAAGGGGCCCAGGAGATAGGCGAAGAGAGGTGCCCTAAAGAAGTTGTAAAAGGCTTCAATGATGAAGGAGGGGCGCGGCCGAAGATCAGGGTGCCACGAGGACAGACACGTAGACCGACAGGATGTAAAGTGAATGTCAGTAAAACTGTGTGAGTACGGGCCCTGTGAGGTTACCAAAATACCCCTGAGATGCTTCGCACAATGTAAAAAAGTGATGGCAAATGTTGTAAAGCGTAATTGTTACGGGCCTATAAAAAGGACCGGATGGTAATGAACTGGGGGCGATTGGAGAGCGGCTGGGTTTCATTACGCCCAGTTGAGTTTGAGTCTTATATTCTTCGGTATCGTAAGTGTTTTCCTTTCCTTTCCTTCCCTTTAGTTCGTTTCGACTGTTGGCCCCTCTTCGGGGAAGGTTTTTATCCCAACAGTCAATTTGTGGTGCGTAGCTATTTACCACTTACACCGTAGTTCCAAAAGATCTGCTTAGGGGTGTAAGATGGATTAATCCAATAAAAATGATTCTAGGATGACTTCTCGTGTAGTGCAAACCTTGTATCCTTTGAGTTGAGTCATCCGAATCAAATCCAAAACTTCAACAATACCTTTCAGGTCGAGGTATTGTCTACCTAGTTGTAGTGCCTTATGCATGGAATCGTTACTTCCGGATACATGATCGGGAGCTCAATCTCCATAAAACATGCATGATCGTCCATCCGTGGAGAGTTCGATGCGCTTATATCCACTCCCTCGTTATCTTGGGTTGTCTTCTGATATGTTAGTCACTCTCATCGATGAATCCATTACCAAGATATGAGGTTACCATGTTCCTTCGAGTCTCCACATGGGTCAATTCACGTTTAGTGTGAAGAACCTTATCGGCAAACTCCGTATTCCATTAGCAAATTCCAAAGGTGGACATTCATAAGGAACGTTACGAAAGCTAATGTACTCGAATCAAATTTCCCGTATTGATTGTTGTTCCATACGGAGTACTTCATCTTTATCTGATAATTAGGTTCTGATTGAAATTATCCAAAATGTGTCACTGACATCTTAGGGTACTCAATTGATCTTAACCAACATATGCTTCCATAAAGGTACATGCACTTCCGAGCTTCAAAAGTTGTAAATTCTTGAGGTACTCATTTTCTGGTTTACGAACTTGAGTCCAATGTTCATAGGGTATCTCATCCAAAGTCTTGGTCTGATTTGCCGAGGTTGCAAGAAATCCTTCACGTCTTCTGAAGGTTGACCTTGTTAAGTTGGCTTGAGCACATCGATCTTCATTCTGTTAGCTTGATCTTGCAGGATGGGAAGCTAAGGCCTCTAAAGGAGTCATCTAAAGATCTAGCAAGCATAAGCACTCAATACAATTTCACACAAACATGAAGAGGCATAACAACCATAAAACCATAAAGATCCAATCACTCAAGCAATGAAAAAAAACGAATGTGTACCTCGAGGCTGACTCCTAAGACCTTCGAGGTTACACCAACGTAAGCACACTGGTATATCATGGGCACTTGAGGGACTTTTCCTAAGGTTAGTGATGCAACACTTGAAAGGATACATTCCATCTGATGTCTCGGTGCTGAACCTTCCGAAACAGGCTGGTGAAACTCCTCTCCATACTGGCTCAACCAACGAGATCATGCAGGTTGCATTCCATATTGCTCATGGAACCTCTTGATGCTACATGGTCTGTGTAACTCTATATGGGTTCTGGTGTTGTCTGTTAGCAACCTCTAGTTCCACGATCATCCGGGTTAGGATCCAATTACCCAAAATCATTTCTCTAACCGAACATGTGCTCGATGTAGCCTCCAAAATAGATGGGTTCGGGTAGGAGGAGGTTACAAACTCCTACCACTTTCCCAATCCAGAAGTTCTGTCTTAGTTGGACTACTCTTCTTCATCCTTAACTCTCATGGCTTTATCCTTGGAAGAAAGGGGTGTTCTATATTTATTGTCTTATCCATGCCCCTTGTTCCTCATCTATTCATCTTATTCCAGTCGTCGACTCTGACAGATTAAGAAATCCCAGTACAAGCATCCAAGTTTCATACTTCTTGCCGAGGGGAAGTCCATAAGGTCAATTATCAAGCTGTCATTCCACGTATGTGATGCATGCTTGTGAGCTGATGTTGACTCGATTGTTCAATCCATTGGTTGCATCATGTAGCTACATCTTGTTATAATATCTTAATCCTCTGTGATTCGGCTATCCGTATAGCTTCAAGGCTTTGGGTCTTCATCCAATTGCTGAGCTACGGGCATCTCAGGAGCCTCCGACCCCTACATCCAAACTTACGTGTGCCAGTTTCATATAGTAGACTACCAGTTCCTTATGTTGGCACACTTGAAATTAAAACCTTAACTCCTCATTGTCCTTGGTGTGGGCACCCTGTGTTATCCAAGCTTCATTCTGAGCAAAGGGGGTGGAAGGGCGCATCCTGTCATTAGTCTGAATTCCACCTTGATAGGCTGAGTCCCAAAGTAGAGACAATCGTGTTGGCGTAAAATTACACTGCAGAGTCATAGGGGATATTCCAAGTGAGTCCAGTAGATTCTCCTCCTTTTCCCCGTACTCTATCTTCATAGTTGTCACTATCGTAGTAGTCTCCCCCTTGTATCAGACGTCGTTCCGTAGAGTTGCAGGGTCTTGAAGCATGTGACATTTGTTGTTCTCCTTAGGTCACCAACCGCGTAGAGGGGTTGTTAGTGAGTCAGTTAGTGAGAATTCAAGGATGTAATAGTAGAACTCAAAGGGGTTTATATAAATGTAAAGGAGTATATACTCAATCAAGGATGTTTAAGCTGTCCTAAACTATCGATCATTGCTAGGGCTCGTCTTACGGTCAAATACTACTCTGATACCACCTGAAACGAACCGAATTTCCGCGAATGAAAACCCGACTCTCTGCACCTCCGTGATAGTCCCAGGAAGAGGCTATCACGTGCAATCCCTGTCTCAAGTGGTACAAATCCATACAACACGGGACTAAAAGAGACATTACATATTATTATTACAACACCAGAGTACAACTCTTCAGCACAATCCGGGTACAAGTCCAACGGGACTGAATCAAGAAAGGTAAAACATCTATGCAGCGGATCTATAGAAGCGAAGCGACTCCAGCTCCACAGGCAACTCGAGCATAGGACCAGCTCTAGTCTTCACACCTTCGTCGTTAGAGTTGTAGTCATAGACGGTCACCAAGTCTGAAACGCCAGCATCTACCCGATAAGCGGGTAGGTCATGTCAGCTTCCCAACAAAGAGCAAAAGCGGTGGTTGAATCTAATATGCATGGATAAAACCTACATTTGGCTGTAGAAAGCTATGCATGCAGCAGCGTGGAAGCAACAATCAAGGAATGCAGAATAAGCAGTGAGGTCCACACCTCCGGGGGTCCACACCCCTCAATAAGGAAGTACATACCAAAGCACTGAATCACACCCACGATCCAGCTCCCAACTCTCATCTGCTGCTCCTATCCACACATCTCAACGGCCTCGGGCCGGGCTCACACAATCGGGGGAGAGAAGAAGCACAAGAAAAGAGTCAAGTTAGGAGTAGCGGTAGATAACATTACTGTCCATAACCAGTGAACACGGACTATAGCTATAGATTTAAACACTATGCAGAGGTTGTACAACTGTACCCGCCCGAATAGAGCCGAAACCGGCCATCACCAGTTCCAAACCCTACCATACTGCTGAAGGCCAAGTAAGTGGATAGCACTCTCCTGCGTCTCCGAGTCTGGCTCAGCCCCTACTGTAGAGCTCGTACTGCCAACGAGGGATCCTCAAAGCTGTGGAACCCTTCCCCGGCCGCACCGGGGCGAAGTCTACTAAGGAGGAACGACCTCTCCTATCACGATCACACCGATCCGCCTACAGGCGGAGTGCTATCCACTACGAGTCTCACCCCGCACCCTGCTCATAACAGGGCGGGAAATTTGTACGGAAGTAAATACTGTATCTGGTGGTAAACTGACTCGGTCCTTAAGGGCCGAGAGCGAGCACTCCCCATCTCCATCGAATCCGACACGCCGCTCGGGCGAGAGGCCAGATCGCATCTCCCCGAGGTAGGCGTTCACAAGTAACCAAATGGCTCGCTCCCGCCAAAACACGCTAAGGGATACACACCCAGAACTCACGCTATAACACACCGAGATCTCCCACATCTCAGTCCAAACCACAATACCATCCATATTCCAAAGCAATAAAAGTATGGATAGTGAGTATAAGGGACCAGCTAGGGGTCTGTAGCTAGCCCCGAGGTGGGTAAAACAAGGAATCAGGATATAACAAACATAAAGGCATGGCTAAACAAATGGCTATGCAATCCATCAAATCAATGCATACTTAAAAGTAAAGCACTAGCATCTAGTTGCAAACACGGGATCTAAATGGTTGGGAGTGACATGACACCTGCGCGGTAGTCGTCGTAGAGTAGTAGAGGTTAAGCGTCCTCTCGGTCAATGTCGAGGTAGAAGGGTCTTCTCGGTCGTCGCAGCTCAGGTCTTCAAACATGGACACAAGCCTACACGAGATGCGACGTTGAAATAAATAACGAGCATTCATCTAATGCAAAAACACCAATAAGAGCCAATTTAGAAGATCCAATTAAACTCTAAGCTAAATACAAGAAACACTGGTTTAAATAGTGAAGATAAAGCAATTGGTTTCATAACAAAAGCAGTTTAAACAACTAGTTTGATATACTAGAAAACAAGATAGGAACAAGAGTTAGCTCTAGGTTAGGTTGTTGGTCTTAAGGTTAAGATCATAGGTGATCATGCTCGCAAGTGGGATGCGGAGAGGCTGACATCAAGCGCTTGCAAGGCTTTAGCTCACGGACGGTCAAAGCGGTAGCGCAAAGGATGATGGTAGCAAAGTGAGACAAGGATAAACTAGAAAAGGCATTACCATGCCAAGATATGCGGCGATAACTCAAAGGGGATGAAAGGATCGACTTGAGACCAGTATCTGGTGGCGATGCGGTAAGGCGTGCTTAAGAGCGCTAAGAGGCATGTACTAGTGATGCGGCAACGACCATGGCGAGGCAGCTAGGTTGCGGCTCGGGGTTGCCATGCATGAAGCAGAGGCCTCTGCTCACGACACGACCGTCCATCACGTGCGGCATCCTAGTTTCAAGCACATGGCACGGTACACGCTTCTCAGCACGTAGCAACATAGAGCAGGAGCGGATTATGTGCGAAGTAGCACAAAGCAGTGGCAACAGTGCAGGAAAGGTAAGCGATGCGAACTTGGGGAAGGATTCCTGTCTGCGGCACGCCATTGGCTAGTTGCGGGGCTCCGGCGTCCCAGACCCACAATAGCGCAGTGGTGGGCAACGGCCACGAATTCTACTCCAAGAACATGGGGCAAAAGGGGGCTCGGTTCAAGGGCAAGAGCAGAGAAGGACAGGGTAGCGGCGAGCGGCTCGGAATTATGAAACCATCGCAACTGGTTTCATAATTTTCGGAGCTCCCGATAATTAGTTATGATTTTCCAAAGGTAAAAGCATTTATAAAACATTTATTGAAACCTTTATTAAAACAAAAAAGGAATTTTATTAAAATCATCTGACGTCCGCATGACATCAGCGATGGGCCTAGGTCATCGGTTAGTGGGCCCAAAGTGTTAGTGGTCCATTGGGCCGGCCCAGTTCGGCCCAAAGTTCCCAAAGTCCAGAAAACCCCCTTATCTCTCACTCGGTCTGGCCTGGTTAACCCCCGAGCTCAAAAGGCTTTCGTGGGCCGAAGCCCAAACTGGGTTTACACAAGAAAGTCTAGGTTTGCACCCTGAACTCCTCTAGGGTGGTGGGGAAACTCAACACCCTCAAAACCAGGTGGTTGCCTCACATAAACCTCTTCCTCCAAGAACCCATTCAGGAAGGCACTCTTCACATCCATTTGGTACAATTTGAACCCTTTAGCCACAGAAAAGTCTAGAAGGATCCTAATCACTTCCAAACGGGCTACAGGAGCAAATATCTCCTCATAGTCTATCCCCTCCTTCTGGATATAACCCTAAGCAACCAGCCTCGATTTGTTCCTTACCACCTCACCATTCTCACCCTCTTTGTTTTTCCACACCCATTTTGTCCCAATAGGTTTATAGTTTGGTGGTGGCTCCACTAACTCCCACACCTGGTTTCTCTCAAAATTCTCTAACTCCTCATGCATGGCGTTCACCCAATTAGAATCAGAGAGTGTGTGTCTAATGTCTTTCGGCTCAAAGGTAGCAACAAAAGCCGAATGAGCAAAGTGAGAAGCATTTCTGGACCTCGACCGTGTCGTACGCTCATTGATGTTGCCGATGATTCTTGAGGGCGGATGATCAACTTGAATGCATCTAGGTGCCTCTCGCCTGGAGACGACCTCCTCCTCAACAGCAGCTTCAACTTGATCTTGCTGGATTGTAGTCGGTGTAGGGGATGGACCATCCTACACCGTAGTCGTCGTAGCGTAACTAGAGGGTACATGCGTGGCTGGAGCTTCACCATCATCACCATCATCCTCTCCAGCATCATCCTCCTCGTCCTCAAAGATCTTCTTGCCAACTTCGTCGTCACCTACACACTCAAAGACAGACGAACTGCATGGCTGGGTCTCGTCGAAGGTAACCTCGCAAGTTTCCATGACTAGGTTAGTATCAAGGTTGAGCACACGATATGCTCGAGAATGATTAGCATAACCCAAAAAGATTCCATCGGAGGACCTCGACTCAAACTTATCAAGCCTACCCTTTTTGAGGTTAAAACACCGACAACCAAAAGCCCTGAAATGGCTCACTCTAGGTGCTCGCCCATGCATGAACTCATAGCATGTCTTGTTCATAGAAGCCCGAAGAAAAATCCGGTTTCCAACATGGCACGCGGTATTCACCGCCTCAGCTCAATATGTCCTTGGAGTCCTATGCTCATCGAGCATCGTCCGAGCCATCTCACAAAGGGAACGGTTTTTCCTCTCAACCACACCATTCTGACAAGCCACATAGGGAGAAGAAAATTGATGTTCGAGACCCAAATCACGACAAAAGGTTTCAAACTGACAATTTTTAAATTCTTTGCCATTGTCGCTACGAATAGCTCGAACAACATCTCCATGCCTCTCGTTCTTCAACCTCTTCCCTCACAAAACCAAAAATAGATCCCGCACAAAATCAAACGTTTCTCCCTTGTCAGTCAAAAAGAAGACCCAAGCATAGCGTGAGTAGTCGTCCACTATCACAAGGACGTACCACTTCCCTCCCGCCAAGCACACACGAGCTGGACCCACCAAGTCCATACGGAACAACTCGCATGGACGCTCTGTCATGACATCGGTCAGGGGCGGATTGGAGGTGGCTATCATTTTGCCATGCCTACACGGACCACATACCAAATCCTTTTGGTATTTCAACTTAGGCAATCCTCGGACCAAACCTAGCCCACCCAAGTGTGACAACATGTCAAAACTCAAGTGACCTAGTCTCCTATGCCATTTCCAAAGCTTCACCGAAACGCCAGCAACCAAACAATGAGAAGAGCCGACACACTGAGAAAAATCGGCTCTAAAAATGTGTCCCTCGGGGATGATCGTGCACACAAGATCACCTCGAGAATCCAAAACACGAGAAGCGCCCATTTTGAAACGAACCTCAAAATCCTCATCAAGAAGCTGGGAAACCGAAAGAAGATTGAACCCCAAAGACTTGACAAGAGCAACACGCCTAAGAGTCACAGACTCACTCACCTTCACCGTGCCCACTGAAAGCACTCTACCTTTCCCATTGTCCCCAAAAGTGATGTACTCTTTGGTCATCACCGGGGTGAGGCTGGAGAAGCACCTTCGATCTCCGGTCATGTGTCGAGAACTACCATAGTCGATCAACCAAAAGCCCTCCATGCCTCCCACCTGCAAAATCAAAAAATGAGAGCGAAAGTGAGCAAACGACTCAGCACTGGGGTTAGTACAAAATGAATCAAACCAGTGCCGTGCCATTTGCTCAAAAGTGGGGTTAGAAAAATCCATCCTATCACTCCTAGGTGGAACACCCACACGTCTCCTTGGAGGACTACGCATGCCACGAAGTGGAGACCGTGGCCCGTAGCTCCTCTAAGACTTAAAACTACGATTGTTCCCCCATACTTGTATTGACCACAAGTGAAGGAACGTCCAGCAAACCACCACGCCCAAACCCAACACGCCTACCACCATCTCTCTGTGGTGGTACACCTCGAGGCACAAACTCATGCTTAGCCTGACGTGGAACGGTGTACACAACACCTTCACCTCTAGGCACCCTCACCTCTTTGGGCTGTGGCTTCTCCTCACTCAGTTTCTTTCCCTTCTTCCCAAAGAACTCTTTCCCCAAGTCACTCTTGAACTTGATAGGTGGAGCTGGGGTTGTGTCTAGTCGGTTCCTAAGTGGGTTTGGCTTAGGAGCATATGCATTCTTGTGGTGGGTTTTTGGTGGCTCTGGGATATCACCGATCTTCCCCTCACCACTGCACTCCCCAACGTTATCCGACCCAAGTGCTTGCCCATCATAGCGCTTGTATGCCTCAATCATCATCTTGAGTTGAGGCTCATGACTCGACTACCAACCCATCATTTTCCTCAGCTCATCATTTTCATCCTGCAAACGATCAACATAGTGTGCAAGCTCCAAATTCTTCACAACATGTATTTCACAAGTAGAGCATGAAGTAGGAATGTGAGCTTTCAAAGCAGCTTCTAGAGATCTAGCATAAGCAAGCGACACATCTAGCTTCTCATGCAAAACAAGGCAAGAAGTGCAAGCACCAAGCAAGGAGGGCCTAGATTTCATCTCATCTAGCTCAACCCTAAGCACATCTAGTTGCTCAACCTTGGAGGCATACTTTTGCTTAAGCACAGTCAAATCACCATGGAAAGTAGAACAATCAATGCATTCAGGTTCATCGGTCACAATAGGAGCAGACTTCAGAGAATCTATTTGATCCCTAGCATCAACAAGCAAAGACTCTAGCTCAACCACCTCCTCCTTAGCCTCTCCAAGCAAAGACCTATACTCCCTCTTCTCCTTGTTGGTCTTTCTAAGCACATCATCATGGTAGTCAAGCAATTCATTCAACCTAGCATTCTCCGCTACCAAGAAGGCAGGATCATTATTTACCTCATCCTCGGAGTCGGAGTCCAAGTCATCCTTGTTGCTCTTCTTTCTCCCGGAGCGGTGTGCCATGCCGCAAAAGCCTTAGGCGGCGAAGCACAGGCCGTTGATGTTCTTGATTGACCGCTTGCCCTTGTGTCGGTTCTCTTCTTCATCACTTGAGCTTGATGAAGAGTAGCCAGAGCTTGAGTCGATGTCGCTCGCTTCGGCAACCATCGCACGCTCCTTCTTGTTGTGACCGCCACTCTTCCTCGGCCTCCGCTCGGACTTGTTCTTGCCCTTGTGGTCATCCCTCGAGCGGTGCTTGTGGTCGGTCCTCGGACGGTGCTTGTGCTCGGGCTTGATCTTCATGGCCTCCGGGCACTCAGCGATAAAGTGCACATGCTTCTCGCACTGGTAGCACATGCCTGAGCTACTCCTAGCGTTCTTCCGGTTCGTGTACATGCGCACGAACCGCCTGCTCAGCAATGTGAGATCTTCCTCGGCCAGCACATCGAACTCCTCATCTGGCATGGACACAAGACAAGACAAAGAGAACTATCTCGAAGACAGGTTAGTGTTAGTCCTTGGTCCAGAAACGAGAGCCAGACTATGAGGATCAGTCGGATTCTTGATCCTTGCTTGCACCCCACGGTCCACCTCGGATGACTTAAGCTTGGAAAATTGCTCGTCCACCATGAGGGTCTCATACTTCTCCTGATGAGGACATCACCATGCTGAACACACATACGCCACGACCTTTCCCATGTTGGACTTCGTCTCCGACTCAGCTGCCACGTCCATCTCGGATTCAGCCTACACTTATGCACGGTTTCGGCGATAACTCCATCATACGACGTCGAAACGGGGCGTATAAGTACTTGTTGGAAAGAGGACGACGACACCATCGATTTGGTTCTGGTCCTAGCTCCAGAAGTCGCGTGGATCATGCTGTGTGACCACGACAAGGTGTTGCGCCACCTATTTTGGGCCAACTTGGTCGTGTATCGAGTCGGGCCCTTGGCCCAAGTCGTGGGCGCCCCCTCCTGGTCTCCCACAACCCTAGGACGACCCTCCCTCTCCATAAACTCAGTAGCCGCCGCTGGTTTAGAGGCGGGTTTTGCTTAGAGTTTTCTGTCGTCGAACAATCGCCGTTATCGGTTTGTGAAACCCCAACTTTCGTGTGTTAATCATTCATCTGCAGAGTCACTATTTTGAGAGCTGCTTCTTTCGAGTTCTTGCTTGTGTTCTTCGTTTCGCAGGCAGGGATTAGCCTTCGTGGCGAGGTCAACCGGATTGTGACACGGTTGATAACTAGAGGAATCGTGGTGCTAAGATTGCAGGGGTCCAGGTCTTTGGATCTGAAGCCGGATCGGTGCGTCACATCCGCCCTAAACAAGTTATCTTTCACTTGACGAAAGATCGGGCACCCACGTCCCCATCAAGTGGTAATCAGAGACTCAGGTATTCCCGTCAGGATTATCCCCAGTTTAGATTTCGCCTTCGTCCTATAGTCCACAAAAATCCTACAAAAAAAATTCCGCTGTCCTAGAACCCTTGTGTTAGCCTTGCAATTTTGTTTCAGTTTCGCATTGTTGAGTTTGTGTCCGTGGTCGAGTCTTGTTGCTGGTTTAGATTTTGTCTTGGTCGTAGTTCAACTGCACCGTCGCTGTGTTTGTTTCCGCTGCTATCCCATCCACCGTCATCCAGATTACAAGTCGTGCCACTACACTACTCGACTTGCCCTCGCTAGCCGCCTTGTGTGAATTCTCGCCGTGCAAGCCCTAGATAGGTTGCGAGCCGCCTTGTGTTTTTTTGCCTTGCATCGCAGCCCCCCATTGTTTCATCATCTGGCAAATACCTATTGCAAATACTAGGGAAGCTTTGCCCTAGCCGCCGCTGAATTTCCTGCCGAGTTGTGCCTCTCAAAAACGTAACTTGAGGTACCTTCAGTAAACAGGGCATAACTTTTCGCTCGTTGCTCCGATTGAGCTCAATTTTTTACAACAGATTCGTGACTCCATTTGGGGTAGGGTCCAAACTGACAACGTAAGTTTGGCATTCTCAAAAAATTCAAAAAAAATCAGGAAGATAAAGAAAAAATTCATTCAAGTTGATTTAGGGTTTTCGGTGAACCTTGCTGTTTTTCCCTAGGCCACAATACACTTCTATTTAAGGTGAATTTTTGTGAGCTTCTATCTTTTGTGATAATTGTTCAGTGGTAAAAAATTCAGAAAAAGATCAGGTTGTTTGATTCCTTTCTTGGAGGTCACTATCAGCAAAAATAGTGAAAACGTGTGCATTGCTTGCTTCTTTGCTAGTTCTTTGAGCTTTTTCCATTGTTCTTTGTTCAACTTGTTGTGCTACGCCTAGGATACGTCTCAGCCAGCAATTGTGACTTGTACTTTGGATACTTATTGAACTTTGCTACTCTGTCTTCGATAATTGTTCCACATATACTACATATTGTGCCATCCTAAGCTCCACATACAGATTCTTCGGATCAGTACAGCGAAGGACCCTTGCAATCTTGGTACCACGTGCTCACAGGTATCACGACCAGCCACCGGTTGTACCATCCCTTGCTTGCATTGGTAAGAACCTGGTAAGAACTTGGTAAGACGTGTGTGAGCGTGTGATTCCATTAGCCAACCACCACATAGTGCATCGGGTCTTTTCTAATCCTTAACCATGCCAGACGATATTCCTGTGTTGTCTAGTCAATTGCAGGAGATGCAGAATGAGATGAAGGACTTTTTCATGAAGGAGTTGAGCAAGCTCACTAAGGAGGTCCAGAACAACAACCATACTGTTGAGAGTGTGAACAAGCGCGTCTCCACACTGACCACAAGAATTGAGCAGCTTGAAAGCAACCCTCCCAAGCATGATGACACTAAGGACGAGGAGGACACCTTCGATGATGCTGACCATCCTGAGGATACTGTTTATTTCCCTGATGGTACGGTCGACCACAAGATGACAAGTGATAACCGTGCACGCCGCATTCTTGCATTCAACACTCGCGGTATGAAAGGTAAAGGTTCTCGACATAATTATGGTAACGATGACCCTTATGCTAAAGTTAAATTTACCATACCTACTTTTTATGGGAGATATGATGCTGAGGAATATCTTGATTGGGAGATGACCGTAGAACAAAAATTTGCTTCACACCTTGTTCCTGATCGTCATAAAGTTAGACAAGCCACTAGTGAATTTAAAGATTTTGCTATTATCTGGTGGCAAGAATGTGCTTCATTAAATATACAACCTACTACCTAGGATGCTCTTAAAATTGCTATGCGTGATCGTTTTGTTCCTGCTTCTTATAAGCGTGATTTGCGTAAGAAATTACAACGTTTAGAGTAGGGAGATATGTCTGTGCAGGATTACTGTGCTGAGTTACAGAAGGGTATGATTCGTTGTGGTGTAGTTGAGGATCCTGAGGATAAAGTTTGTCGTTTTTATGGTGGTTTGAGACGTGAAATTCAGGATATTGTTGACTATAAAACTTTCACTACCACCAACCAGTTGTTCCAGCTTGCTATACTCGCAGAAAAAGAATTGCAGGGACGACGCAGGAGCTCATCCACGCCTACGACCTTCACACCATCAGTAGCTCGATCGCCAGCTACCTATTCTTCCACGCCACCAGCAGCTACGACGCCTTCTTCTGAGGTGAGCAAAGTGTCTAATGTGCAGGTCCAGCAGAACAAGACCCAACCTACTTCCACTAAGAGTTCTTCGAGTAAATCTGCCCACATTGTGTGCCACCGCTGCAAGGGGATGGGCCATATCAGCAAGGACTGTCCAAGTATTCGTGCTTTCATCGCTTCACTGGATGGAGATGGCTATGTAAGTACTAGTGACGTTGAAGATGATGATATTTTTGCTGCTAACACTGCTGCAGGTTCGGATACGAGCAAGGTGAACGCCATTAACTCCGAAGATGCATCCGCCGGCTTTCCTAGCCTTCTTGTGCAGCGTGTGCTCTCCGCACAGGAGCAACATGAGGACGACACGAAGGCCCAGTGCAACAACTTGTTCCACATGTTTCTTGTCGTTCAGGAGCGACGTGTTCTCACCATTATTGACACTGGGAGTTGCAACAACTTGGTGAGTTCAGATTTGATCCGCAAGCTTGGTTTGGAAACTCGACCTTTACGCTTTCCGTACAACATTGAATGGTTCAATAATTCTGGTAAGGCGAAGGTAACTCACTCTGCACGCATACACTTTTCAGTTGGCTCTTATCATGATTATGCTGATTTTGATGTCGTACCTATGGAAGCATGTTCGCTTTTATTAGGACGTCCATGGGAATATGATAGAGATGCTGCACATCAGGGTAGAACTAATACATATACCTTCACACATAAAGGCCAGGACATTACTTTGCTTCCTTTATCACCTGCTGCTATTAGGAAACATTTTAATGACCTTCCTGAAAATAATAAGAAAGAACCAAGTGACACTGAATCGTCTGATGTTAAACATGAAGGAATTAAATTAAATGGGGGTGCTTTTCTTGCTACTACATCTGCTCAAGCTGAACTTTGTGATAATCCTGATGCACCTTGCTATACTATGCTTACCCGAGATGTTTCTTTCGCCAATACACCTATGTCTATATCTCGTACTTTGCATCGTGCGGTTCCTAACCTTTTGCAGGAGATTGATGATGTGAAGGAGTCGAGGACGACTCAGATTCAAGAAGGGGGGATGATGACGACATCACCATGCTGAACACACATACGCCACGACCTTTCCCATGTTGGACTTCGTCTCCGACTCAGCTGCCACGTCCATCTCGGATTCAGCCTACACTTACGCACGGTTTCGGCGATAACTCCATCATACGACGTCGAAACGAGGCGTATAAGTACTCGTTGGAAAGAGGACGACGACACCGTCGATTTGGTTCTGGTCCTAGCTCCAGAAGTCACATGGATCATGCTGTGTGACCACGACAAGGTGCTGCGCCACCTATTTTGGGCCAACTTGGCCGTGTATCGAGTCGGGCCCTTGGCCCAAGTCGTGGGCGCCCCCTCCTGGTCTCCCACAACCCTAGGACGACCGTCCCTCTCCATAAACTCAGTAGCCGCCGCCGGTTTAGAGGCGGGTTTTGCTTAGAGTTTTCTGTCGTCGAACAATAGCCGTTATCGGTTTGTGAAACCCCAACTTTCGTGTGTTAATCATTCATCTGCAGAGTCACTATTTTGAGAGCTGCTTCTTTCGAGTTCTTGCTTGTGTTCTTCGTTTCGCAGGCAGGGATTAGCCTTCGCGGCGAGGTCAACCGGATTGTGACACGGTTGATAACCAGAGGAATCGTGGTGCTAAGATTGCAGGGGTCCAGGTCTTTGGATCTGAAGCCGGATCGGTGCGTCACATCCGCCCTAAACGAGTTATCTTTCACCTGACGGAAGATCGGGCACCCACGTCCCCATCATCTCCGACTCCAGAATAGCCTCGACCTTCTCACTCTACACGGTATGATCCAGAGAGTGCAGGAGCTTCACAACCCTGTCATGATCATCGTACGGGAGCATAGCCACGTTAGATCTCATGTTGTTCACAATCACAGTGAATCGCTAGAACGTAGTGTCTATGGACTCACCGGGGAGATGAGTGAAGTTCTTGTACTCTCTCCGGTAGGTCGCAAACAAGTGTGCCTGCACCTGAGTGTTCCCTGTATGAGCATTCTTCAACTGCTCCAAAATCCTACAAGCCAAGTTATCGGAACCCGATCGAATTCGGATTGACACAGAGGACGAAACAAGTAGTCGACCACCTTGTTGTTGGCGTCGTGCATATCCCTCGATCTTGGAGCAGGGAAGTTAATCAGATGAAGATAAGCTGTGATCACCGTAACATCCCGAAGGATCTGACCCTTGCCGCGAAGGAAAGCAGCCATCCGCCTATGCCACATCTAGTAGTTCTTACCATGAACGTGTGGAGGACCCGAACCCCGTTCTTGGTATGCCATCTTTGGATCTTAGACTGGTTAGAATCACGAAGATCCGTAACCGGCTCTGATACCAATTGGAGGACCGATTAGGCGACCAGAGAGGGGGGAGTGAATGGGAGCTGATAAAAATTCTTCTTCGAAGAGTCGAACTCGACTATTCCCCAAAATCACACACAAGGATTCCCACGCGAACTTGCCAAGGTCACGTAGTCACAACAGACCTACCAACCCTAGGAACAAGTCCCAAACTAACCCAAAGTGGAAGCACAACTCAAGATGCAAAGAACTTTGGCAACTCTGCCTGGCTAGGATGGACAGCCCGACCTGATCCCGCGGACAGTCCGTACCAGCCTCGCGGACGGTCTGACGCTCCTATACGGACGGTCTGTATTTTGCAACAGAACCACGGACAGTCCGTTCCGACCCCACGGACAGTCCGGCTGACCCCCATGGACAGTCCGACAACCTCCTACAAACAAAATCGAACCTCCCGGCGAATCAAACCGACTCCTCACAAGAACATGCGACAAACACGTGATGAACACGGACACTGCAGACAGTCCGTCCTCACTGCGCGGACAGTCCGTCCCTTGCGGACAGAAGCAGAAAAGCCCGAGCTTGAGAGGTCAACTCCTCCTACCCATCCATGGACCAAGCGGCTGAATGGATTGAGGCAAGATTTGGGGGAGATGAGAAGCATCCCTAGGGGATGCTATGCCCAAAAACTTGAGGTCTCAAACCAACTAAAACGCCGGGAATCGATCACGAACCGAGCTCTACCAAAAAGCTAGGGTTCCACCCGAAATCCTCAAATCCAAGGCCAAATCCGGAGTTTGAGGGGTCAAGATCAAGCACAAGGATGCACAAGGCATATATCCATGATCCCCACAAAGAAATCCGAACCCAAACACCTCAGAATTGGAGGAACAAGCCGCACACAAAAATCCAGCGAAAATAGCCCGAAAAAGACACGAAAATCACTCGAGCCATAAGAAGGAGATCGACGCAACCATGAATGCTTCCATACACTTAGAGGTCAGATTCTCTACAAAACTGTGAAGAAAATCTAAGCCTAAAGAGTAGGGAAATGAGAACCAGTCCAGATGGATGAGTTGCCCTGAAATCCTAGAGCTATATATATGAAGTCTCTCCGGGTTGGGACAATGACCAAGCTACCCCTAGAACTTAAAATGAGATACACACCCCTCAGGGGCAAGATGGTCAAGTAGCACTCCTCTTCATCGGGCGGCCACGCCTTCACCGCAGTCCGCGTCCTCCCGATGCAAGTCCTGCGATCTCGCCGGGTGTCCCCCGGCATCGAAGCTTCTCAGCTCCGCCCGTCGAGTCTCCGGTCTTAGTTTTGAGGCTCAACCAAGTAACCCGACGGTTTTGTGGTGAACCGCCACAAACCCCGTGTGCAGACTCCGGTCATGAGCCGCTACCCTGCACCGGCTCCAGTCGACGACTTCGTCTTGCTTTTCTTGCCACCATGCGGCCCGCACTTGATCCCGTTCGGCCACCAGGTCCATCGAGCTGAGCCTACTTGTCTCTCCACTCCTCGGAGGCCCCGCAAGGCTAAGACCTTTCACGCCCGCTCTTCACCTGCACCAACGCAAATCAAGCCGCAACCTGCACCTGTAATACTCAGCCAAGAGTCAGTCCACACCACGTTGTCAATCACTCATCTCACAAAGGAGTGACCATCCACCGGTCCTCGGACCCTCCGGTCCTTAAATGCATTATGCCACTTGCAATACTTCATCCTCTTGAGTTCTTCTGCAGAAGGTATGGAATGGAACTGAGAGAGCTTAGCTAAAGCAACAGATCAAATATTTTATCAGCCTTAGTGATATCAAAGCCGAATCTTTCTGGTACCTTTTTACCAAAGGGACAAGATACAGTCTTCTTGCCTTTGACCCACTCTGCAAGCCCTATCGTGTTTGCTTCATTTTCTGATCCAGAACATTCCACATAAGAAACCTTCTTTTGGAAGTTCCATCTAGGCTCATAAGACTTTGCAGTTTCTTGACTCATCCGACTCACTAACTAGCTGAGGCTCTCGAAGTCATGTGATGCATATTTCTCTCTCAAAGATGGCAAAAGCCCTTAGAATGCCAACTCGGCCAACTGTTTATCTGCTAGATTCAGACTGTAGCATTTGTTTTTGACTTCTGTGAACCTCTAAACGAATCTAGCAATAGTTTCATCATTCCTTTGCTTGAGTCTAGTTAGGTCAGTGATTTTCATCTCATGAATACCGGAGAAGAAATAGTTGTGGAACTACTGCTCCAGATCAGACCACTTAATGATTGAGTTGGCCGGAAGTGAAGTGAACCATGAGAACACTAGCCCTGAGAGAGATGAAGAGAACAATCGTATCCTGAGTGCATCAATACTACCTGCTTCTCCATACTGTATGATGAACCGAGTAATATGCTCCATTATGGATGTATCATCTTGCCCAGAGAATTTGGTGAAATCAGGCACCTTGAACCTTGGAGGGAAAGGTATCTGATCATAGCCAGATGGATACGATGTCCTGTACATGTAGACTTGCTGCTTAGGTTTTATCCCAAAGTGTTTCTGCAGCGTCTATGTAATCTGGTCAGTCAACTCTTCCTTCAGGTGAGTTTTTATCTCAATGGATATTTGTTCTATCGGTCGTATGTCAGGCGATGGAGTCTCTGAAGGTTGTTCTTCAAGAGATCCTGATTGTGGATTTGGCACTTCTGCCGAAACCCTTACTCCAAAAGAATTCTGAGTATTTGACAGACTCAAAACAGGTGGTGTTTGCCTGATCGGCTGTCCAGCCGATGGAGTTTCTTAATGCAAATTCAACTAGCCCGAGCTAGCCAATTGATTTAGAAGCATCTGCATTGTTTGCATAGGATCCATCTGCTGTGGCTGTGTTATTGGTTTATTGGTTGCCTTGTCATCCCTTGATTGATTGGCTACTGAGGTGATGATCTCACATGACTAACCGTATGAGTCGGGGTCATGATAGGTTGCAACAGCGTCGCTTGCTGTAGTGGAGTAGTCTGTATGGGTTGACCTAAGATCGGCCGAGGAGCCAATTTTTAAGGTGGAACAGGAGCTTTTCTCTCTATTGGTATAACCATATGTGCGTGAACTGGACTTATTTTAACTCTTTCAAATGTCTTGCTCCCATGATTGAAATAGAGAAACTCCACTCCTTCCTTAGTTAAATGCACAGTCCCTGGAGTACCTCCGAACATAGCTTGATAATGATTCGGGTATTTTACTTCTGGAATTTCCTCAGGTGGGGGCGCAAAGAAGTTTGAAATACGAGTGTCAAAGTGATTGTGAGGCAAATCCCATCATGTAAGTCTTCCATTCTGGTCCCTCATTGCAGGATATTGGGGAGGATTCTAGATAGAGAATGACTGATCTTGAACATTGGACTGTGCTGAATAGGTTTGAACTATTGGCACTGTAATTGTAGGATCTTTAGATGCATCTCCAATATTCTGATTTTGAATTGGCTAGAAATCTAATGATGTTTCAGGAGTAGTTGCATGACTTGTGGAGATGGAGTAACCCCTACTGTTGGATCATAAATCGGCTGAGAAGCCGATTGGTTTTTTGGGAACATCAGAGGAGATCGACCAGGTTGAAAGTACGTGTTGACAGCTGTTAAACGCCAATTTATAACCGCCAACTCCTGCATTTTGGCATGATAAATATACATCCACAGTAGAATAGGGATTTATACTGACAATTTCCATAAGTTGTGGTGTATATTTGAATGCAGGAAATTAGTATGAGAAATAGAGCAAAAGTACACCTTATCCTTCCACCTCATCAAGCCAAGCCTCTCCACCTGAGCCAATAAGAGCCTGCCATGCAGAATACCAAGGATCGCTGACGTCACCAATCCAAGAGAGAGCGCCTCGGCGAATCAGAACCCACCACGTGTGCATCACATGGATCCTATGGTCTACCAGAGTGACTAAACCGCCTCAAACACACGTGTACACCAGGAACCGACCTTAGGACCCACCACGTAGCCACTTAGAGGAAGCACAGGCCAAGGGGGCCCTCCTGGAGGTCGGCCGACCCCAGGATCGGCCGAATCGACCTTAGGTCGGTTGATCCTGGCCTTCCACGTGCTAGCTCCTGGTTGGCTCCTGGTCACGCTCCGAGGGTGCTCGGGGTGTTCTCGCACCGATGCTTTGGCCTACAAATAGAAGTAGAGGGGGTAGGAATATAGACACACACCTCTTCTCCTCACTTTTCCTTTGGCCTCCTACCTCTCTAGGAGATGCCTTTGCATATGATCAGTGCTGGCTTGCTAGTGCTTTAGAGATTAGAAGCAAGGTGAGGGGGTGACTTGGGGACGTGCCATAGTGTTTGGCACCTTTCCCC
Organism: Cenchrus fungigraminus; assembly: GCA_036936925.1. NCBI lineage: Eukaryota > Viridiplantae > Streptophyta > Magnoliopsida > Poales > Poaceae > Cenchrus > Cenchrus fungigraminus. Next base: position 48,817,979 of record CM072772.1, read on the forward strand.
ATGAACGAACCTTTACAGAAGCTTTTGTTCTTCATTTAGAATAAAGTGAGTATTTCGGCATTCTCTATTTAGACTAAAGTGGCTCCTTGCATGGGTGAATAGTTCTTGTGTTCTTCACTTGTTCATTATTTAGAGGCTTTTGTTATTCATGAGCTTAGCCTTTGATCTTCTGGTGTAGTTCATAAGTTGCTAATTCCGTTTGTATGCCTGCTAGTCCAATTAGAGTAAAGTGGATGCTCCTGCATTCTAGTTTAGACCAAAGTTCTTCCGTGATCCTTGTATAGATAGCGGTTACCTGAGTGAGTTATGGTCTCTCCCTCATGGGTTCATCACTCTGTCTTCGTACGGAGTGCTAGATAGTGTTGTTACGGGTCGACAGACATAGCCGTGCTATAGTAGTAACCGGTGGTGTAGACGTGGCGTCTAGACGACGGGTTATCCTTCGATTGTCCTGTATCCCACAGTTTGTCTTGGGGTAGGCTGCGGTAGTGACAGCCGTTGGACCTTTCCGGAATCCCCCACATCCGGATACAGGTGTAGGCAACCATTTGCTGTGAACCGACTGTTATAGCCAGGAGGGTCCGGTGTCCGAAACGAGAGTCCCTAACCGAGAGATTGTTCTCAACTGTGCCCACTATCAGTACGATCCTTTCCATCTTCATCTCGTCCTATAGAGTTGTGTCCTTGGACCGTTCTCCTAGGGTAGAAGGTATTACACACCATTCCTTGGATTCGATACCCTTGGGAATACTCCTTGGGAGAAGTGCTACAACAGAGTATCTGTGCACTTGCGGATTCGTTCGCACCCGTCAGTGTATCCAGGTGTTCCTTACACACTCACGCTAGACGCGCCACTAGTGGTGAGGTCATGAAATACTAACAAGCATTTCTGGTGCCGTTGCCGGGGAACGGTTGTTGTATCTATCTTCGAACCTAGTGGTCCTCGTGTCTTTCTTTTTCGTTTTCTTTGTTTCCACCTCTACCCCCGTTACCCATGGAGAGGCCATCCTTTGACGACCTCTCCACCCTATCCAATAAGTTCAATGATCCATCAATGTCTTCATCCAATCATGAGCTCAACCCAGACCTTATAGATATGGTTCAGGATAGACCCTTCTTTGGAGCGATCAATGAAGATCCCTATATTCATTTGAAAGAATTTGAGGATCTGTGTTCACACTTGGTATCCTAGGCATGACACAGCAAACTGTGAAGTGGAAGTTGTTTCCTTTCTCTCTCATAGAGAGAGCGGAACAATGGTACGCTCACACTGTTGGGAGTGTGAACGGTAATTGGGAAGAACTTCGCAATGACTTTTGTAACTCGTTCTCTCTCATGGAGAGGACAGAACAATGTACAATCACATAGCCTCTCTCCCAATGGACATCCTCGAGTTCGAGCAAGTAGAGGAGGAGTCTACAGGTGTAGCATGGGCTAGGTTCCTATGTCTTTTGGGTTCTGACCAAGACCTTTTGTCCATTCCCGATGATGTGTCATTATACATCTTCTGTACGGGTCTAGACATGGATGCTGCCTTAGATCTCGACGAGATTGCTGGAGGTTCGGTCCTTCACAAAACTCCGGTGGAAGTAAGAGAAATCCTAGATTCCCTCTTGGAGAGCTCTTTCTCCCCAGCCAATCGTAGTGAACCCTACCAATCTAAGTCGAGCCATGAGGATCTTCTAGCGGCTAAATCCTATCCATCACCTTCCGCATCCTCTTATTCAACCATAGAACCCTCACCTGAACCAGGAACCATGAAGGAAGAAGAAATTCAACCTCCAAAGTTCCTCTATCAATTCGAGGATGACCCTTCTGAAAATCTCAAAGACACCTCGAATTATTTCGTTGCCCAATCAAGGGAGGATCCTTATTCTGTCCAAATCAATCATTCCAAAAATCGGTCGATAGAACTCTCCCCTAGGCCTTCGGTACCACCTCTACCTCCTGATCCTCCTGACGAAGCATATCTTGAGGAGGCCACGAAGAAGGGATGGTTAGATGGAGTGACATGCTTTTCCGAAGCAATTTGGATTAGTTCACCTTCTTTGATCGTTCCTTGTTCAATTAGAGGAATCGCCATAGAGGCCCATTGTAACCCGATCATGGAGGTTAACATTTTTCCACAGCTCTTGGCGGAAACTCTCTTAGGCAATGTTCCGCTAGCACCATCCGACATGTTCCTCAAGAGCTGTCCCTTGGGATACGTTCTTGAATGTCGGGGGATCGCAAGAGCCGTGCCGCTCATCATAGACGAGATTGAGGCTAGCTTAGACTTTCACATTTTCGATGTCCTCGACCTTGATCTACTCCTTGGCTCCCCGGTAAAGAAATTCCTCGATATATCTTTAGGGAGCCTAGATCATAAGCTTAGGGAATTCGCTTCGGCCACTTCCATCATAGGTCGAGAATGACTCGGGAGATTCTCTTCACTTCTGTGAAGGTGAACAATCATCATCCCTCTCGATCGAGTTTGATCCTCTTCCCGCTGGCCCGTATGATGTTGCTTTCGATCATGATCGAGAGATGATATCGAGCTTTCATGATAAATCTCTTGAGATAGAGAACTCATGGGCTAGGGAATCCTGTGCGGCACTGACTCTGGAATTCGTAGGTAAAGGTTCCACAGACAAGCATGGTAGTTTCATTCTTGATACACCACACGAACCATGCTTGCATCATGCCTATCCAGAGCCAACCATGCTTAGTGCACCGAGCACACATGAGGGCTACAACCACCTTCTGGTCTTCTATTGCAAAATGTTCTGAAGGTTGATTGTGGATGCATATGTTTACCATAAGCATATCAGATTTCATGTGTGCACTGTGGCACTAACCTTGCAGCTAAAGCTTCACTGATACATCTAAGATTAGTGGTGAGACGAGAATGACACTGCCAATGATAGCTGCAAGATGAAGTTCCCCTGGTCAAGCTTATGACCTTGCATAAACAAAGCTCTACCAGGAGATAGCCTGGATTAGCATAGCTTTTATTTCCCCTTTCGAATAAAAGCAAGAACATGTTTTTAAGATAAAGTTGTCCTTCGGGTATTTTTGGTCGCTAACCTTTCAGGTGGAGATTGGTGTTGACGGCTGTTAAGTACCACTTTTATGCCATCAACTCCTGCATAAAATAAATGAAAATCTGACAATTTCCACAAGTGTTGGTGTTTCTATCTTTTGTTGCAGGACACATGTAAATGCACATGGAAAGATATAGTTGAGAGCAAGTAAACCAATGGCATAGATATGGCATCATCATAAACAACCTCAAATGCCAAATTGGTCTGCACCAATGCGACGGGCTCGTTGAGACGATCGAAACGGATATATCATTTGCATACATCAGAGCCCGGATGAGAGAGATATGCACAAGACATCATGTGGACTCGGTGGGACCCACACCAGGCCACGTGGCGACGTGCTGCCACACAGGCACCCATGTGGCCATGACACCTCACCGATCCAAAGAAGCACACTCTCGACCAATCAGGAGCAAGCACACAGATCCAAGGGCCCACAACCACGACATAACGGGCTAGAAACACCGCAAACACCCCCATACCCACCTTGGGACCCACCTGGCAGTCACCTGGACGAAAACCGACGCGATCGGGGCCACCCTGGGATCGGCCGATCCCCTAGGTCAGCCGAACCCACTCTGAGGCCTCTCGCGCCGCCCTTCCACGTGTCGTCTTGTCGTGACGAGCCAAAGCGGTGCCAGGTGTATGCCCGAATATCCGCCCAGAAGCCTGCAACTGCTTCTCATGGAAGTTTCACCAACTTGGCCCCCACTCCTCTGCGCCACGTGTCACCACCTCATTGTTGCCTTGGTGGCGCCCAAGGTAGCCTAGGGAGCTCCTCTTGGCCTATAAATATGAGGGGAGGGGGTAAGAAATGAGACACACACCACTTCACCCAAGGATGAGAGCTTCCCTTCAAAGGAGAGGCCTCTCCTTGGTAGATTAGAGAGTAGGAGAGTGAGAGAGGGATTTGTATCTCCGTAGATGCTTTGTTCTTCAATTAGAGTAAAGTAAGTATTTCCGCATTTTCTATTTAGACTAAAGTAGCATTCATGCATAGGTGATATGTTCTTGATTTAGAGGCTTGTGTTCTTTGCGAACACAACCTTTCGATCTTGTAGCATAGGATCATAAGTGCTCATATCCGTTTGTATGCATGTTCGTCATTTAGACTAAAGTGGATATGCTTGCATGCTCTGATTAGAATAAAGTGTGTTCTTGATTCCTTTCTAATAGTTTATGCTAGGTTGCATGAGTAGCCTTTTTCCTCTGCTAGTGCGTAGATCCTGGGTTTATACGTGTGTCTGCTGCAAGTCGTTCGTATATGTTGGAAGCTTAGTATGGTACCGAGTGCTCTCTCGTATGCCTTTAGCATAAGCTAGTAGTACCTATAGTGAGTGAGATCAGTTCTCTTCCATGGTCGTAGTTCTATCAGTCCAGGGTGGCATAGTCCATTGGCTACGACAGTAACCACAGCGTGGACGTTGTGACACGCTACCGGTTATCATCTGTTCGGCTTATCCGAAGGTTAGGTAGAGGCAGTCCAGGAGGTGGTGATAGCCCTTCTGGCCCTTGTTGATCCTCCACAGCTGGATATTGTCAGAGCTTCGTTCCACATAGATCCGCATACAGGAGTCGCATGTTCAGTCAGGGCTATCGGTATCCTGAGCCAAGTTCTATCTAGAGATCGACCTTTAATCTCATCTATAGTGCTATCTTTAGGAATCCTCTCTATCCTTGCCTCTTATCTGGGTGTGTCCTTGGACCGACTGTACGAAGTTAGTGCACACACGTTCCCTTGGATTCGATACCCTTGGAATACTCTGAGGTGAAAGCTACAACGGTATCCATGCGCTTGCGGATTTATTCGTGTGACGCTAAAATACCCAACAATTGGAAAGAATGATGGACAAGTGATGCCTAAGAACATGTGAGCTACATCAACTACAGCACTCCGGTAAGATTTTGGTGAGGGAACATTTACAAAGGGAGCTTGATCTCCACACACTTGAGTTTTGTTGCTTAGCAATGCAAACTCCAAGTGTGGGGGAGATATGTGAGCATCCCGAGCAAAGTTCCTCTCATACCAAATCTTACCCTGGTTTGGAGATGATATTAGCTCTTGCATCTTGCCTGACTAGCTAGGTAAGTCCTGCTTTTGGCTTTAAACAAAGCCCTTTCGGGAGATTGTCCAATGTTCACCGTCACATGCTCATGCTTGCGTTCCTTTGAAAACAGCTTAATCATGCTTCCTTCATTTATGTTCATATGCTTTGGTTTGATTGTATGTTCTGGACGTACACTCATAGACTGTTTTAAATTAAGCATGGTGCTTAGGTTAAAGTTGTCTTCTTCAGTCAAAACAAGACATGGTGTCGAGTTTTGATTGATGAACTGTAGAGTTATGCTTTCATAGATCCTGGTTGCATGTATGTGGACTAACCACTGCAGAAGATCGTCCAATTCAAATGGGTAAGTCATCGAGCTAGATTCATATGGGAAGGTAAGTAAAGGTTTGGATTCATGTTGCATAACATACAAAGGTGGCACATATGACCTCTCGAAGGTCCCAGGTAAGTGTATTCCCCTTTGTTTATGAAATGTAACATTGATCTAACCTTGTTTGAGCAAATGACATGGTGACGATAAAAAAACACAAACAAAAATATTTGCTTTCAAATAAAGGCTCTATGGTTCTCGAACCAGTAGGGTCCATCTTTTGTTCCCACTTTTGCCTGAAGAACAACACTAGGTACAAGAACAAGTGTGGGGGAGTCCTCTCGATCTCATCATCGATATATCCTCTCGAGAACTCCCACACAAGGGCTGCGAGTACATCTTGGTAGCAGTCGACTACGTATCAAAATGGGTAGAGGCAATAGCTTGCCACTCAGCTGACTCTAAACACGCTAAGAAGATGTTTCGCGAAGTCATCCTACCTCGGTTCGGTGTACCGAGGTTGGTAATCAGTGATGGGGGTTCGCACTTCATTGAAAAGAAGTTCAAAGCATTCCTAGCAGATCTGGGGATACATCATAATATTACCACTACATATCACCCCCAAACCAATGATCAGGCTGAAACGTCAAATAAGCAAATCAAAAACATCCTGCAGATAACAGTAACGGAGGCAGGTAGATGTTGGAAGAAGCATCTACCTGACGCATTATGGGCATACAGAACTGCTTTCAAAACACCAATTGGAATGTCACCGTTTCAGTTGGTCTACGGGAAAATATGCCGCCTACCAATGGAAACCGAACATAAAGCTTACTGGGCCATCAAGAGGTTCAATTTGGACTTTGCCAAAGCAGGGAGGCAAAGGCAGCAGCAGATCTCAGAGCTGGAAGAATGGAGAGATAAAGCATACCACAGCTCCAAGATCTATAAGGAAAAGACCAAGCGATGGCATGACAATAAAATCAGGAAGAAGGAGTTCACCGCAGGAGACAAAGTGCTGCTCTTCAACTCAAGGGTAAAACTGTTCAGACATGGGAAACTGCGAAGCAAATGGGAAGGACCATTCACAGTCGTCGAAGTCGCACCACATGGAGCAGTGACCATACAAAATGATGAAGGTGAAACCTTCAAGGTAAATGGCCAACTCTTGAAGGTCTTCCCGGAACCTGACAACAAAGAATATGAGGTCATCAAGCTAGCAGGGGAACTATAAGCTTCCAACTACGGTCTCCCATGACAACAGGTAAGGAACCAGTGTGGGGGAATCCCCCAACCACACACTCATCAATAGGAAGCATCTAAAGGTACGTACTCTCACTCCAACCAAATAAAAGTTACGCTCTCATAATCTATGCTCCTTTTGCATGACCTCAAGGTTACTAGCAGCTAGTGTCATTCCTTGCTTATATGTTGGCACTTACGAGCAAAACAAAGCTTTAGGGAACTCATGCTTATCTAGGAAGTTGATTTTTGTGATATAGTATGATGATATGATCTTCGCTCTAAAATGTTCGAGTGCTTGGGAATTTATTCACAAACTTAAAAACCCTTTTGCAAAGCTCCTCTTTGATATGCCATAGTCCTACCAAAGCCATATGATGTTATTAGTAGAAAACCTTATACTCATATACTGCTTGTTATTGCATTGAGCTTTGTCAAATTCTGTGACCCTTTTGGGAATTCTTTTCATGCTCTCATGATCAAGATTTATGTGCACACCACCATTTCCCCCTTGTTATGCTTCTACTCTGAAAGTTAGCATTGTATCATTCGTCTATTCACCGACATAAATACTCCATCATATGCATTGATTTCTCTCTCCTCAAGTATTTCTAAAAGAGGCATGGCTATCTAAAAAAAGAAAAAAGAAAAAAATGTGAGCACATGAAGGTCCACTAAAAAAAAGGATAGCCATGTTCTCATAAAACTTTTCATATATGTATGAGAGAGAGAATCATGCAATGGAGTCATTTGTCTCATTCATCAGATATGGTAATAACTAGCACCCATTCTGGGACTAGTAACCACCTTACCATATCCACCACATTCATACACGTGCACATCTTGATCTGGTTGTACGAATTGTTTTCTCCTTGGATCCAGTTTTTGACTTTGAAATATATGTGAAACAAGTATGCTTTATCCTTTATCCTACCCTGAGCTCCACATATAGTCATCATCAGAAGTAGGATGAATAAAGGCAACATAATGCCTTGGTAAGGACATATACACATTGAGCGATCTGAGAGACTCAAATGAGGAGCTAAGCAAAATTTGTTTTGAGAATTGTTACAAAACCCCAAGTTACTCGACATGAAGAGCAGGGGTGACTTGATTCAAGACTGTTCCCTTCCTCAACTACCCAAGATAGCATGATAGACACTCCACAGAGCTCACAAATCCAAGGTGAAAGTTGGGTATGACTCTTTGCTTACCATGTACCCTTGAGTAAATGTTCCACCTTAAACCTTACACCTTCACTCGAGGACGAGTAAGGGTCAAGTGTGGGGGAGTTGTTGACGGCTGTTAAACACCATATTTATAACCACCAACTCCTGCATTTTGGCATGATAAATATACATCCATAGTAGAATTGGGGTTTATACTGACAATTTCCATAAGTTGTGGTGTATATTTGAATGCAGGAAATTAGTATGAGAAATAGAGCAAAAGTACACCTTATCCTTCCACCTCATCAAGCCAAGCCTCTCTACCTTAGCCAATAAGAGCCTACCATGCAGAATGCCAAGGATCGCTGACGTCACCTAATGAGTCTGGCCCAGGCAAGGATTGGATTATTGAAAGCACGATGCACCGATTGCGCAGTTTAGCATCACACACCTGGTTAGATGACCCTCACGATCCGACTACGACGGGCAAACCCGAAGCGCCAATGCAATCGCTGAAACGCAACTCTGGTGGGCCCTCTCGGGGAAAGGCCCAATCACCCCAAAAGATTAGCTTGATAGGGGAAGGGTGGCTCTCCCTTTAAGGTGGCTTCCTCCCCCCAAGCTAAGCAAGGTGGGATAATGAGGCTCACACGGTCGCCGCCCGACTACAACTGGGCTACGGCCCATATTGCGTCTTTGCCAACGGGTAATAGTGGAGGATGTCCTCATCATTCTCCCCTTCTTAACAAGGTCCCAGCTCTGATACCAAATGATGAGTCCGGCCCAGGCAAGGATTGGATTATGGAAAGCACAATGCATCGATTGCGCAGTTTAGCATCACACACCAGGTTAGACGACCCTCATGATCCGACTACGACGGGCAAACCCGAAGCGCCAATGCAATCGCTGAACCGCAACTCTGGTGGGCCCTCTCGGGGAAAGGCCCAATCACCCCAAAAGACTAGCCTGATAGGGGAAGAGTGGCTCTCCCTTTAAGGTGGGTTCCTCCCCCCAAGCTAAGCAAGGTGGGATAATGAGGCTCACATGGTCGCCGCCCGACTACAACTGGGCTACGGCCCATATTGCATCTTTGCCAACGGGTAATAATGGAGGATGTCCTCATCATCACCAATCCAAGGGAGAGCCTCGGCGAATCAGAAACCACCACGTGTGCATCACATGGATCCTATGGCCCACCAGATCCACTAAACCACCTCAAACACACATGAACACCAGGAACCAACCTCAGGACCCAACACGCAGCCACTCAGAGGAAGCACAGGCTAAGGGGGCCCACCTGGAGGTCGGCCGACCCCAGGATTGGCCGAACCGACCTTAGGTCGGTTGATCCTGGCCTTCCACATGCTGGCTCCTGGTTGGCTCCTGGTCACGTTCCGGGGGTGCCCGGGGTGTTCTCGCGCCGATGCTCTGGCCTATAAATAGAAGTAGAGGGGGTAGGAATAGAGACACACACCTCTTCTCCTCACTTTGCCTTTGGGCTCCTACCTCTCTAGGAGAGGAATGCCTTTGCATAGGATCAGTGCTGGCTTGCTAGTGCTTAAGAGATTAGAAGGAAGGTGAGGGGGTGACTTGGGGACGTGCCATGGTGTTTGGCACCTTTCCCCAGGAACGAACCTCTACGGAAGCTTCTGTTCTTCATTTAGAATAAAGTGAGTATTTCGGCATTCTCTATTTAGAGTAAAGTGGCTCCTTGCATGGGTGAATAGTTCTTATGTTCTTCACTTGTTCATGATTTAGAGGCTTCTGTCCTTCATGAGCTTAGCCTTTGATCTTCTGGTGTAGTTCATAAGTTGCTAATTCCGTTTGTATGCCTGCTAGTCCAATTAGAGTAAAGTGGATGCTCCTGCATTCTAGTTTAGACCAAAGTTCTTTCGTGATCCTTGTATAGAGATAGCGGTTACATGAGTGAGTTCTGGTGTCTCCCTCGTGGGTTCGTCGCTCCGTCTTTGTACGGAGTGCTATAGTGTTGTTACGGGTCGACAGACGTAGCCGTGCTATAGTAGTAACCGGTGGTGTAGACGTGGTGTCTAGATGACGGGTTATCCTTCGATTGCCCTGTATCCCACGATTTGTCATGGGGTAGGCCTCGGTAGTGACAGCCGTTGGAACCTTCCGGAATCCCCCACGTTCGGATACAGGTGTAGGCAACCATTTGTCGTGAACCGACTGTTATAGCCAGGAGGGTCCGGTGTCCGAAACAAGAGTCCCTAACCGAGAGATTGTTCTCAACTCTGCCCACTATCAGCAGGATCCTTTCCATCTGCATCTCGTCCTATAGAGTTGTGTCCTTGGACCGTTCTCCTAGGGTAGAAGTTAGTACACACCATTCCTTGGATTTGATACCCTTGGGAATACTCCTTGGGAGAAGTGCTACAATGGAGTATCCATGCGCTTGCGGATTCGTTCGCACCCGTCAGTGTACCCGGGTGTTCCTTACACACTCACGCTAGACGCGCCACTAGTGGTGAGGTTAAGAAATACCAACAGTACGCCGGTCCCACATATCCTTCTTCTGTTCCTTTCTTGAGAGTCTCAGTCAGGCAATTCTAAATAGTGTTGGTGAGGACTGTTGACTGATTGATCATAGTCTGATGCATAGCTTTATTCATCATGTCGTGAAGTCCTTGAGGATCAGCCGAAAAGGTGATGTGTTGTGGCCCTGGAAGAGGAGTCTTCTTGATAACCCCGCTTTTAGTCTGACCATATGAAGCCAAGCATAGTTCTTCATATCGCTTCATGTGTGCCTCGAACTCAGCTTTATCTGCATCTTTCAGCTGATCTCTAGTGATCGGTTGAATGTTTTCTTCAGAAACTTCACCAGGCTTCAGGAACTTTGACATTGTTGACTTTTATTTCGTGTCCCACCAGGCGTGCCAAAAGTGTGTTGACGCGAAAATAGGACGTCACCCCCGTGCGCAGCACATGTGACTCCCCGGTCTGAAGCGAGGCATGCCAGCCAATCTGACCTGTTGATTGACAATGAAAAAGATTAAGAGATCGGCTAGAGAACCGATGGATCTTTAGTAGCAAGTGTACCTGCCGATCGGCTGATACAGTGAAACAGGATCGGCGGGCTTAAAAGCAGCCGAAGTGCAAGTATGTATAAAGGGATCAGCTGGCATAGCCGATCGTTACGTCAGTGCTCGAACGAACCTGAATCGACTGTGATAGTGGAAGCTGACGAGATCTAGATCGAGCTGGATAAGTTGGTGATAAAAGCTAAAACTACAAGAATTGGTACGAAAACTTGTAGATCTAGCAAATATCGATAAGGGGTGAATAAAGAACTAGACGAAACCTCAGCGATGCACCCGGAGGTTAAAGCCTAGGGTTATTCAGTAAAACGGTACTCACAAGCTTGCCGGAGATCGATCGATGCAGCCCGACAAACTTGAAGAACGGCGTTGAAGAAAAGGGAAAAACGCAATGGCGAAGTCGCCAAAAAGTAGATGCTGTAAATTGTAAAGGGTTTGGCCAGAGGTGGTTTGTTTGATATTGGTGTGTACAGATTTTCTGACCACGCAGGGTCGCTATTTATGTCCTGACAACCCCACTCCTAGCCAATTATGGTATTGTTTACTTGTATCTAAAGAAACGAACACTACTAAAAATAGAAAAAGACTCATGCAAGAGTCAAACTCTCCTAAAACTGACTCTGACCTGTTGTCAATCATTTGACTGACCCGCCTCCACCGTGCCTCGCCTTTGGCGTATTTTCTCAAGCATTGCCTTCTTCCTCTCCATCGGCCGATCCCTTGGTTGACCATCGACCAATCAGGTTGACCCACTCGTCCATCGATAGATCGGGTTGGACTACCTTGACTATCAGCGGGTTCTGTGGACTACCCCCTTTTGCTCCAATCGGCCGATTGTACTATTCTTCCGTCGGCTTCTTCCCTTATCCCTTTTTGACATGTTTTCCAAAAAACGGTGTCAACAGATTGCTGGAGTAAAGTCACCAAGCAAAGAGGCACAAGGTCCTCAAATGTGACATCCAACAAGAATCCCGCAAAGAAACGTCTCCAAAACTTCACCACGAATTTCTCAAGAAAAGACTCCTAAAATCACCAAAAAGGGAAAACGGGAGAGACAATAAAAAGCCTTGAGGAATCACGCCGAATCTTCTAAACATACCAACAAAGATTCATACAAGGTCGCCTCCCGATCATCCATTCCCCTCTAAAGATCTCACCATGAAGCTCTCAAGCTAGTCCTATGGAAATCCTAAGAAAATAGGAAGAGAAAATAGCAAAAGCAAATGAGCTAGCGTTCCAAGAGATGGCTGCCATTCTCTCACCACTTGGGTTATACGGAGGCAACCAAAAGACGAAACTACCCCTATTACATAATACTAAGATACATGCCCCCGAAGGGCACTTTGGGAAATCTTCGTCGTAGCGCCATCGGACGGATGCCCAGCGACCGCGACTTGCTTAGCCTCGACGCAAGCCTTGCGATCCCGACGTGTGTCCTCCGCTCCGAAGCCTCTCGATGCCCTACGACCCCAAATCGGTCAGACCGGTTTCACCAACCGGTCTGACCGGTTTTGGCCTGACAGCCACACCGAGTCTTCGGCCTTGGCTTTGTGGCTCAGCCAAGTAACTCAGTGGTTTTGTGGTGAACCACTGGAAATCCCTCGGACTTGGTGTGGCCTCCCGCCAATCTCCACTCATGACTTGGCCCCCACGTCGTCCCGGCTCGACCTTGGTTTTGAGGCTCAACCAAGAAACCGTCCACGACTTCATCTTGCTGTTTTTGCCACTATGCGGCCCGCACTTGATCCCGCTGGCCAACGGGTCCCTCGAACCAAGCCTACTTGTCTGCTCCACACCTGGAGGCCCACTGGCATAGCCCTTTCACGCTTGTTCTTCACCTGCACCAATACCAATCAAGACGCAACCTGCACCTGTAATAATTAGCCAAGAGTCAGTCCACACAACATTGTCAATCACTCATCACACCAGGAAGCGACCATCCACCGGTCCTCGAACCACACAGGTCCTCAATCTGCCCTTTGATGAGTGCATTGACAACACACACATTTGGTAACCAATGAGAAAAGGAAAAAGAAAAGAAACTACCAAGGAAACTCAAACTAGCGATCAAAAGCCGAAACAAAGGAAAAGAGCAAGATGACTTGAAAGAGGAAAGTCTCGGTCCCCTTAGGCAAGGGCAACAGCTCGACACAACCGAGACAAAAACAAGCTCAAGCAAAGAGCAAAGACCACCAAAGCAAAGCTCAAAACACACAAGAGCCCCCTGCACATATGCACACTCCCCATGAGTCAAAGCACACTCCCCCTAGACTTGTGTGTGCTCAGCAGCCAAAACCAGTCCCACCGGTTTCCAAAATCGATCCAACCGGTTTTCTTCAATAGCTGACTCCCAAACCGGTCACATCGGTTTACACAGACAAAACTTACCCTCCAAAAGCCAACAATGCAAAAGAAATGCACAAGCTCCCCCTTGGCAGCTGGGATAGGTTCTAGGGATGCAATGCAACTTTTCTCCACCTTTCTTTCTCCCCCTTGTTGCCATTGCATTAATCAAGGCTCAATTTTGAAAAGATGCAATCTAGAGCTTCTCAAATAGACATGATTCGCACAAGATGCTACACATGACCAAATGAGCAAGCTAGATACGCAATAGCTTCATAAGAACATAAGCATCATGACCACCAAGTTTCATAGCCATCCGACAAATCTAAGATCACATTGAGCAATTTTGCGAAAAACATCTCTATCATGAGCAAAGTCCTAAACATGATCAAAACATGCCAAAATAACAATATCACACAAACTTCATGCTAGGACAGGCACTACGTGAAAAACTCACTTTGGTAACAGGCATAGATTGCCTTTAGTAATGGGCAAAGCGCCCATTACTGATCAAGTGTTACAAATGAGCCAAGAAAGGTAATGGGCAGATGCCCCTTACTGATAACACATATTCGTAACGGGCATCAAACAATGACCGTTACCACAACTAGCCACCGGTCACGTGAAATGGCTGTTTCTCTGGGCCCACAGGCAACTTTGGTAATGGGCACCAAAATAGAGCCCGTTACAGTAACTCAACATCGGAGATGCATGCTGTGTACCTGCGTCTCCTCTATCTCGACGAAATGAGATGCGTCTATTTCACGCGCGTCTCAGCACAACTAGGATTCGTAACGGGGATCAAACAACAACCGTTACCACAACTAATCACCAGTCATGTGAAATGACTGTTTCTCTGGGCCCACAGGGAACTTTGGTAACGGGCACCAAAACAGAGCCCGTTACAGTAATTTAATATAGGAGACGCGTGCTGCGAAACTGCGTCTCCTCTGTCTTGATGAACGGGCCAAGTTCTAGGGCGCACAGGTCAGTATTGGTAATGGGCTTTTACGCTGCCCGTTACATTATTGGCATGTTTGTAACGGGAGTTCCGAATGAAGCCTGTTATTCACTGATCAGTGTTTGTAACGAGCTTTAATTAACGCCCATTACAGATACGTAGGCCACCCATACAGTAACCTGCTGCCTGCTTGCCGGCTACATCCTGGAACCAGCTAGGATTTGGCAGCCATCAGGGGCTGCATCCTGGAACCAGCCAGGATATGACTAAATTCATAGAAATTAGATCCAGCATCCAAATTCACAGAAATCCACATAATTCACATGCATCATATGACAAAATTCAGCATCACCATCTCACAAGTAAAGAAGCATCATTGGCTTGACAACAATATCACAGCCATAGTTAACTAGCTTGACAACAATATCACAAAATTCATGGGACAAGGAGGAATGCAAAAATTTCCTAAGAACCATGTACAATATTAGCCCACACAGTTTCATCAGCATAAAATTTTCCGTCGACTGCAATCACCTGTTCCATGAGGAATGTGGCAATTCTATCACGAACATAGACCAGCATGTTGTGGTGGAGAGGATGCTCATCTAGCCCTAATCTTTGGATATAACAATGTCACCAGTCAGCACACATATATAGGTGGTTAGCAAACATGTGCAGTGCTAATAAGCAAGAACTGTGCTCAGTTGCAGGTTTTACAAATGAAGATCCCAAGAAAGTACCTCCATATCTGGGCCTCTATCTTTTAATTTAAGCAATGATAGGCACAATAGAAGCCGCAGAGTTTGGATTCAGCAGGTTGTTGGTGGCACTGCAATAAATGTACAAAGAAAAATAGTGGTGATCGAGAAGAAATAAACTCAAGCTTTAGTACTAGCTTCCACAGGAAGGAAATAAGTGGTATGTACCTTAACATCTTTGACATGTTCCAAGGTGCTGCGGGGCAACATCTTGTTGGCGCAGTAACGTTCCCAACCCCTACAACGAAACATGCAACAATGGTTAGGGCACTATTAATTAATATACTCTGCACAGTTTGTTGAGGAACGTCCGCAGGTTAAGAAAGAAATAACTTACTCATTAATGATTAGTTTGAAAGGGGTAGTATCAGTCTTAATGCTCTTGAATGAATCAAGATAGTAGACCTTTTGCTGCTTCGGAACGATCACCACTGCAATCCAGTGGTTCCTACTGAGATAAGCGGTAAGGATGAGTTTCTTTTTAGCATATAGTTTGAAGGCACGGTGCATATAGGACAGAGAAAGCAAGAGTGTCATCCGTGCTGTTCAACGTTGTCAAGCAAAAGCATTCAGGATCAAGGAAGCCAACTGCAGCGCTCGTCTTCTCAACTTCTACAGCCATATTCCTATTAGTAAGAAAAAACAAAGTATAAGGAGGCAAAATACATGGTAAAGATGATGTGAGGCAAAAAGCACATTTCGATAGAGAATGATTAGTGAGAAGCAGATTAAATTTCAAAGCAACTTACAGGATGAAGCAGCGGAGAAGTACCCGATCCAAAGCATCCAAGTTGACGAGATCGTACAAATCACTGAGTGGCACAGGTATCTGCTCGAGTCTGTTTGACGATTCGTCTCCTCTCTTAGGCCATGCATTGGTCCCGGGCTGAAGTGCGACAATAATCAGAGAATCATAATATGACTTAGCATGTTGCATGTAGAATGTGTGGAGATCTCTGGTAAAAGGAGCAGCCATTTTGATATCATTGTTGACACAAAAATAGGACGTCATCTCCGCGCGCAGCACACGTGACTCCCCGGTCTATAGCGAGGCGTGCCAGCCAATCTGACCTGTTGATTGACAATGGAAAATATTAGGGATCGGCTAGAGAACCGATGGCCTTTCAGCGACACGTATACCAGCCAATCGGCCGATACAAAGTAAGCGGGATCGGCCAGCTCGAAAGCGACCGAAGTGGGGTATGTAAGTAGATCGATCGGCTGAATCGGCCAATCGTGACGTCAGCGCTCGGGTAGGTCGGGATCGGCTGCGATGTTAGAAGCCGATAGGATCTAGATCGAGCGGATAGTAATGATAATAGCTAAAACTACAAGAATTTGGTACGAAAACTTGTAGATCTAGCTAATATCGGTAAGGGGTGAATAAAGAACTAGACGAAACCTCAGCGATGCGCCCGGAGGTTAAAGCCTAGGATTATTCGGTAAAACGGTACTCACAAGCTTGCCGGAGATCAGTTGATGCAGCCCGACGAACCCGAAGTACGGCATTGTAGAAAAGAGGAAAACGCAATGGCGAAGTCGCCGAAAAGTAGATGCTGTAAAGGTAGATGCTGTAAAGTAGATGCAGTAAAAGTAAAGGGTTTGCCCGGAGGCGGTTTGTTTGATATTGGTTTGTACAGATTTTCCGACCACGCAGGGTCGCTATTTATATCCTGAGGACAAACCCGACTCCTAGTCGATTACGGCACTGTTTACTTGTATCTAAAGGCAAAAAACTACTAAAAATGGAAAAGGACTCTCGCAGGAGTCTAAACTTCTTAAAAACTGATTCTTGACCCGTTGCCAATCGTGGATTGACCCGCCTCCACCGTGCTTTTCCTTCTGGCGCATCCCTTCGAATACCGCCTTCTTCACGCCTATCGGCCGATCTTCTGGTTAGTCATCGGCCGATCGCTCTGACTTGCTGGCCCATTGTCAGGGTTGAATCTTTCTGACCATCGGCGATCCGTGTTGACCGCCCTTCTCTTCCTTCAATCGGCCGATTTCACTCTGTTTTTCATCGGCTGCCTCCCCTTATCTCTTTTGAAATGTTTTTTTCCAAAAAACGATGTCAACACATGCCCCGCAGTTTCGGAGTAAGTAATCTCTTTTGCTCCGAAATTTCCTCGAATTCGTTATCTTCTTTAATTCGAAGTCGGCCGTAGAATCTCAACAAATCTTCGGTGGTCATAAATACAACCGCCCTGGTTCTTTCTTCTCCCCAGATCTTGTCGTTCCAGCAGTTTGAGCTTTCAAGCGACGAACCCAAAGCTCCAAAGCTTTCGCTGATCCATGGCGTCCTCAAGCTCTGCTGGAGGTTCTGGCTCTGCTTCTGCATCTCCGAAAGCATCTTTTTCTTCAGTTCCTCCGGTATTTCCTTCAATCTTTTGCTTTTCTCAGCCTCCAAACCGTAACACTATGGAGAAGATCGTTTCGAACATCAACGCCTTTGGTGCAAATCGGCCAAACCATCCATCTAGGCAAGAACGTGGTCTTCGTCTGGTAATAGCCAACAAGGAGGAGAAGTTGCAGGTCCTTGGAGCTAGGAGGACAGCTCTTCTTCAAGAACTGGACCGCGTAGGTGAAGCAATAGTCCAAACTAGGGCAGAATTAGACAAGGCCAAGAGCCTCCTTTAAACCCTGATGTACTGCTAGCCGAAGCAATCGGCCTTTCATGAATGAGAATTTCCTCCTCTTGATTGATTTAATGTACCACTCTCTGGCAATGAATTCTCATCCATATTTGTGGGTGCTGTTTTTATGACTTGGTCCGACTTCTTTGCTATAAAAACTCATCTTGTTCTTTGTGTAGCATCACCACTTTCACACATGAACCAAATCATCCTTCTATTAGGAATGAGAGGCATGTTCCTTCGAGAGAATCCTCAGGAAAACACAATTATTTCCACTCCTTGACAAGTTTCTTCTCGAAGATTCATTGTATCCTAATGTTGCATCAAACCTTGTCGTTGTTGCTGGAAATTTAGAGAGAAAGGAATCCTGAGAGTCTCCTCTTTGGAGTACAGAGTGGGGTCACACATGATTATTTAATTTTTCTTCAAAGCCAGTCCCTGAATTTTGGGAAACACACCACTGCATGCCTGCCCACTGTCCAGCTTGAGACTTTCACGGGGAAACTGTTCTAGCTTTGACTGCATCGGATGCTCTTCATTTCCCCTTTTTCAATTCCCTCTTGTAGTTATCTCTTCTGTATCTTGAGGCTATAAATAGGCTAGAAGCTCGATAGAGGAAACTCACTCTCATCGGCCATGTCTCAATCAACTCAAATAGGTTACATGCTCTTGCTGTATGACTGTTTTTCTCTTTCTTTTCTTCCTCATAGCTAGAAGAATTCTTGTGAAGTTGTGTAGTACCCCCTCTTCTTCTTCGTCTCCTTTTGAAAATCCAGGAGGCATTATAGCCAGAAGAATCCTTGTGAGGACCTGGCTTTGGGAGAAGGAGAAAGGTAGGGTGTCTTGCTACACATTTATCAGAGGAAGAGCATGCCAAAGGAACGGCCATTTTGGTCATCAACTCGGGCTCCTTCTGGCGGAAGATTGCAGAATCAGGTGAAGATCTTAATCTTTCATTTCCTCTTCGCGTGTGTCTCTCTCCCGTTCATCGATTCAATATCCTCATCATACTGGGAGTTAGAACAATGCCCTTCTTGCAACCTCTTGAGAACATATGTAATCTGTAGATCTGAATTGTAATATCATTGTAATCCAAAGTAGAAGAGATAAACATGTATTTTTGTTCTGAAGGCGATATATGTATCGGCTATAACCGAATATATTGATTTTGTACATCGGTTTTACATTTTTTGCACTAAAGGCGATTCTTTACAGATATCGGCTATTCTACGATTACATTTGCAATTGGCTGTAGCTCGAAAACTCAATCGGCCGATAGGCATGATAAGACAATCGGCTTATACAACTGTTGACATACTTGGGCGACCAATCCATCGGCTGCTATGACTCTGAGCCCAAGCTTCTTTTTGTCTTCAATGAATTGATTCATTAAGTCTCATCATCAGAGCCGACTGCTTGAACCGGCTTTAGTCCAAAATCGGACACTTTGAGATACTTGGTATCCCATGCTTTTCCAGATATGCAGCTCACTTGATCATAAGTCCATCCTTGTGCTTCTGTAGCTGCCACTATCAAAGAAGTTTCTCCTTGCACCACCTCCACCGAATCTCCGATCCATTGGATGATGCATTGATGCATTGTAGATGGTATGCAACGATTGGCATGTATCCAATCCCAACCCAGCAGTAGATTATTAGATCCCCTCCCTTTAATGACAAAGAAAGCGGTCGGAAGGGTCTTACTGCCGATGGTGAGCTCCACACAGATGGCTCCTTGAGCCGGAGAGACATTGCCTTCGAAGTCCACCAACATCATGTCGGTTTGGGTCAAATCTTCATCAGATTTCCCAATCTTGCACAGCATGGTGTACGGCATCAGGTTAACTGCAGCTCCTCCATCCACGAGCATCCTGGTGACTGGTTTGCCATTGACAAAACCTTTGAGAAACAGAGCCTTCAAATGTTGCCTCTTCCCATCTTCTGGTTTCTCAAAGATAGCTTGTTTAGGTTCCAGTGTCAATTGAGCCATGCCAAGCTCCTCATCGGACACATCCGAATCAACCGGAGCCATGAACTCTTTCGGTAGGAAGACAACCATATTTATATCAGCTCAGGGTTTGTCATCTTCCTCACCATCGGCCTTAGGCTTTGGGCGCCAAACTTTAGACCGAACCTTCTTCTTGTCCAGCACAAGTCTCTCTGCTTCTTCATGCTGTTCTAGTTGACATAGGCGCTGTACTCTTCTCTTCTGGGATTTAGTCAAGCCATCTGGACACCACTGTGGATTAGGCTTCTTACGTGTTTGGCTTGATCCTCCGTCATCCAGTTATAATGTGCGTCGATGTTCAGGAGCTCGGCACATGATATCTTCATCAGGTACCAGTGAATCGGCCATCTCTTCCAGCCGATTGTTTGACTCTTCATTGACTCGGCTTCCGAGCTGATCATGAACGCTGGCCTTGCCCCCCAGCCGATCGTGGACGCTGGCTTTGCCCCCCAGCCGATCGTGGACCGAGACTCGTTGATTGTTGAATCCACGGTGATCCTTGGCTGCAGGTCTTCTGTCATCAAAGCAAACCCTTTTGGATGAGTTGCCATTATTGTAAGCCCCGTTGCACTCTGGACAGTTTTCTGCCGTCGGCAGTTTTATCCCTTCTTCCCAACAGTACTTGAAGAACGGACATCTCCAATGTCCTTCATTACGCTGTGCCCACTCTTCTCTTTCCTTTGCCTTCTCTTGTCGGCGCTGGAACTTGTTGATCAGCATTTGTGATGTGACGGGTCGGCATGGCTTTGATTCTCCTTCTCCTAGTAGTAACCCTTTTCCTTTGACATCGGCAGCAGTTACTTGTACTTTGGGGTCAACGGCTCCTTTATTTTGAGCCGAATCAGATGTCAGCAACTTAACTCATGACGTGTCTTTGCTAGACACTTCAACTGTGTTAGTTGGGAAGGGGTGCTGATCAATCTTCATCGGCATTTCAGCTTTGGTAGGAGTTTCAAATTTAAGCCTCCCTTGCTCAATAGCTGATTGGATCTGTTGTCTGAAGATCTTGCAATCATTGGTGTCATGCGATGTTGCATTGTGCCACTTGTAATACTTCATCCTATTCAGCTCCTCTGCAGATGGTATGGTATGGAACTGGGAGAGTTTAATCTGCCCTTGCTGAAGCAACAGATCAAATATTTTATCGGCCTTAGTGATATCAAAGCCGAATTTCTCTGGCTCTTTCTTGCCAAAGGGGCAGGACACTGTCTTCTTGCCTTTGACCCACTCTGCAAGCCCTATCATATTGTCTTCATCTTCTGAGTTAGAGTAGTCCACATATGACACCTTCTTCTGAAAGTTTCTTCTGGGCTCATAAGACTTTGCAGTTTCCTGACTCATCCGACTGACTAACTGGCTGAGGCTCTCAAAGTCATGTGATGCATATTTCTCCCTCATGGTCGGCAAGAGACCTTGGAAAGCCAACTGAGCTAGTTGCTTGTCTCCCAAGTTCAGACTATAGCACTTATTTCTGACCTCTCTGAATCTTTGAACGAATCCAGCTACTGTTTCATCGTTCATTTGTTTGAGCCTGGTCAGATCAGTGATCTTCATCTCATTGATGCCAGAGAAGAAGTAGTTATGGAACTGCTGTTCTAAATCGGACCACTTGATTATGGAGTTTGCTGGCAATAAAGTGAACCATGAGAATGCGGCCCTGACAGAGATGAAGAGAACAAACGTATCCTGAGTGCATCAACATTCCCTGCTTCTCCACATTGGATGATAAACCGAGTGATGTGCTCCATAGTGGATGTTTCATCTTGTCCAGAGAACTTGGTGAAGTCTGGCACTTTGAACCTTGGAGGGAACGGTATCTGATCGTAGCCAGAAGGATACGGTGTCCTGTACATGCAGGATTGCTGCTTGGGTTTTATCCCATATTGCTTCAGTAGCATCTCTGAAAAGTGGTCGATTAACTCCTGCTTCATATGAGATTTCAACTCTGTAGCCACTTGCTCAATTGCTTGTATCTCAGCTGGAGTTTCTGGAGGTCGTTCTTCTAAGATTCTTGTCTTTGGATCTGGAGCTGTCCTTGCCTCAGTAGAACCTTGAGTGTTTGAATGACCTGTAACAGATGTAGCCTGTTCAATCGGCTGACTAGCCGATGGGGCTGGTTGCTGCATATTCAACTGGCTTGAAATAGCCAATTGACTTAGAAGTGTTTGCAGCAATTGCGCTGAATCCACCTGTGGAACCACTGGGTGCCCTGCTACTCCTTGGTTGATCGGTTGTTGAGGTGAAGATCTTGTATGAGCCACCGTATTAGCTGGGGTTAAGACAGCCTGCATTGTCGTTAACTGTTGAGGCAGGGCTGTCTGTATGGGCATCCCGAGCGTTGGTTGCATTATTATTTCCATCGGCTGCTTTCTGCACTAGACATCCGAGAAGTGGGATTTTAACTTGTATTGACCCCATGTGCGCCTGCAGGTATGTGCAGCATCTATGTAGCCGATAGTATGGACTTGCTTGCATTGAATCCCAAAAATAATCCTGAGGCGAGGTATTCAATATCAGCTATCTTTGTAGTATAGTTTTTTATCATGGACCGACCTCCATCTCTTTAGACCCATGATTAATAATTATATTTGCATCAGTCTATTATCTCCAACTTGTAGCATCGTGGTGGCGCTACAAGGTGTAGGTATTGACATGCCTCCGTCTTCCATCAGCTGTCCACCTTTTTAAACGTTGAGAAGCTAAGTATTGAAGATCGACTTCCTTTCTTTAAATAATCTTGTATCAGCTCCTCCTTCAATAATTCTATCGGCTGTTCCTGTAATAATTATTTTGGCTATTTTATCAGCCGATCCCATCGACTATTGGACTGCCGATTTCCTTGAATGCGTATTTGTACCAATAATAATTTTTCCGCCAACTTCTTCTATTACTTTCATCGGCTATCAAGTAGCCGATATATTCTGTGTGTGCCAGCTTGTATATGCGGCATGCCCGTGTCTTTGCTGATGACGCGTCAGTCAAGATGAAGCTTTCTTGGTTGTTTATACTGATAAATCTTCTCTTTCATCGGCTAAATAATTTATCCGAAGGAGAAGGATAGGCCAACAACAATTCTCCATCTGATGTATATACTTACATTTGTTTGGTGTCAATTGATCTACTCCACTTGCCGCGTAGGGCAGTTATCAGTAGATACATACCGCGTAGGGCGTTAGGCATTGTTGTAGACATGCCTGCTTGATGATGATTTGGTGTAGATCCGTTTGCTAGCGGTGTTGTTGTAGTCGTCGTCGTCGAAGTGGTCGCCGATGAAGTCGTCAGTGAGATCGCCGGTGTCGAGCTCGATGGTGACTCCTCCGGCGTGGACAATGAAGAACGGTCATGCTCCATTTGCTGACTATGTTCCTCTTCTACCGGTCAACCTCTGCTTTCATCGGCTATATTTTAAATAAAGCAGCCGATATTTCTAGTGCCAGTGTCGTGCTTCATGTGCCTGCATATGTGCGGCAGGCATGTAAAGAATAGACTTGTACATCATTAGCCTTCATCTTAATTAGTTTAATCATCAAGCCCATCTGAATAGCACGTAGCCGATATCTCGCCGGCTTTTATCAATAAAGAACCTTATTTCAAACAATATGTAGCCAAAACATATATTTTTTGGCTTTCAATCACGAGGCAACATAACGATTGGATAGGCTTCAAATGACATGTGCCCCATCATCCAGCCGATTGGAGATATCAGCTTTAAAAATTCGTACGTAACTCTTGTCCGCCTGGATCCCATGGAAAGTAATTTCCAGGTAGCTGATGCTTCAGGGCAATAATTTTCTATTCTTGATTGCCTGGTTCCCATGTAAAACGAATGCCAAGCAGCCGATCTTCCGAGGCAATATTTCTGAATGGTAGGCAATAAATAATCTGAAAGATCGCCTCTTGCCCTCCTTTTGCTATCCATCCATCGGCCGCTTCATCCTTCTTTAATGGCTCACCAGCTTGTTTTTCTCTATCCTTGTAGTTGGCTGGGATTTTTTCCACGTGAGATTCTTCATGGTCATTTTCTTCTACATACTGGTTTTTATTCTTGAGATCATCTACCATGATTTGCATTCTGTAATCCGTGAGCTCTGATTTATTAAGCAGCCATGAACTTGATAATTTAAATTCAAGCTCTTCATTCTGGTTACTTCCGTTGACCATATTAATAGGACATAGATCTCTGTCAGTCTCCATTGGATGCACAAGCTCTTTTGATTTTTCTATAACAGACTGACTGACCATTGATTCTGGAATTATTGATCGATGTGATTGGTGAGCAATCGGCTGTGGGCTCAGTGCCTCCTGTTGTAAAGCCGATTCTTGCGACCAATAATTTTCTAATTGGTTTCGCCAAACTGACATCTGGGAATAATGCAGTCCCCCAGGCAAAGGTTGTTGAGCTACTGTTTGCGGTTGCAGCCCCCCGGGACAAGCTTGTTGAACTATCAGTCCTGACTGTTGGATCATCAATTGTTTATCCATAGCTTGTGGCTGATAAATTTCTGGTTTTTGAGGTTGAGCTATAGGAATTGTTTGTTGTAATTCTTGCACCATCGGCCAACCTGCTTGCTGAACCATTGGTTGATGAGCTTGCACATGTGGCTGGAAAGCTATCGGCTGAGGAGCCGATTCTTGAACCCATCTCTGTTGTGAACTTTGGGGAATAAATTGTGATTCCAGAACTCCACTTTGACAGCCTGTCGTTCCTTGAATTTGAGTGGTGTCCGCAGGCGTATATCCAAGAATGCTGAACAAATCCTCTTGTGTCAGCGGTTGTGGCGTGTATCCAAGAGCGCTGAACAAGTCCCCCTGTGCCAGCGGCAAAGATGTAGAGAGAACCGGTACAGTCTGAGGAGTCTCCATCGGCTGATAAGAATTGTGTTGATGCAAGAATGAGGGCATTAAACAATCATCATAGGCCGATCCAGGGACTGTACTTGTGCTTGATGACCCAGGATATATATATGATGGATCTTCGTAACTTTGCTGCTGAATTGGACCGTAAGAAAATGCAGTATTTGCCGATGTCATCGGCTGTTGATAATATGATTGCTCATAACTTTGTTGTTGGGCAAACTCAGAGAACGCGCTCTTTATGGCATTGCTTATAATATCCGCCAATATTCCAGATTGACTGTCCATGGCGATGTACTCCTCGAGCCACTCTAAATTGGTTGTGGATATTGTCTTCGAGTCACCAGACGATATAATAGGGATTAATATTTGTGTCCCACTGGGCGTGCCAAAAGTGTGTTGACGCAAAAATAGGACGTCATCTCCGCGCGCAGCACACGTGACTCCCCGGTCTATAGCGAGGCGTGCCAGCCAATCTGACCTGTTGATTGACAATGGAAAATATTAGGGATCGGCTAGAGAACTGATGGCCTTTCAGCGACACGTATACTAGCCAATCGGCCGATACAAAGTAAGCGGGATCGGCCGGCTCGAAAGCGACCGAAGCGCGGGTATGTAAGTAGATCGATCGGCTGAATCAGCCGATCGTGACGTCAGCGCTCGGGTGGGTCGGAATCGGCTGCGATGATAGAAGCCGATAGGATCTAGATCGAGCGGATAGTAATGATAATAGCTAAAACTACAAGAATTTGGTACGAAAACTTGTAGATCTAGCTAATATCGGTAAGGGGTGAATAAAGAACTAGACGAAACCTCAGCGATGCGCCCGGAGGTTAAAGCCTAGGATTATTCGGTAAAACGGTACTCACAAGCTTGCCGGAGATCAGTTGATGCAGCCCGACGAACCCGAAGTACGACATTGTAGGAAAGAGGAAAAACGCAATGGCGAAGTCGCCGAAAAGTAGATGCTATAAAGGTAGATGCTGTAAAGTAGATGCAGTAAAAGTAAAGGGTTTGCCCGGAGGCGGTTTGTTTGATATTGGTTTGTACAGATTTTCCGACCACGCAGGGTCGCTATTTATATCCTGAGGACAAACCCGACTCCTAGTCGATTACAGCACTGTTTACTTGTATCTAAAGGCAAAAAACTACTAAAAATGGAAAAGGACTCTCGCAGGAGTCTAAACTTCTTAAAAACTGATTCTTGACCCGTTGCCAATCGTGGATTGACCCGCCTCCACCGTGCTTTTCCTTCTGGCGCATCCCTTCGAATACCGCCTTCTTCACGCCTATCGGCCGATCTTCTGGTTAGTCATCGGCCGATCGCTCTGACTTGCTGGCCCATTGTCAGGGTTGAATCTTTCTGACCATCGGCGATCCGTGTTGACCGTCCTTCTCTTCCTTCAATCGGCCGATTTCACTCTGTTTTTCATCGGCTGCCTCCCCTTATATCTTTTGACCTATTTTTTCCAAAAAACGATGTCAACAATCATCACCACTGAGAAGGCCCTTTCCGAATTTGTAATTTGGGTTAACCATAGCCCAAGGATTCTTCTTGGTGTTTCTCTCAGATTGCTTTGGGTTACTCATAGCCCAAGGATTCTTCTTTCTGTTTCTCTTAGATCCCTTTGGGTTAGTCATAGCCCAAGGATGCTTCTCGGTGTTTCTCTCAGATCGCTTTCTAGTAGGCATCTTAGAGGTTTTATTTACAGCAATTTTCTTTTCCTGCTGCTTTGAGATGGCTGAAGAAGGTTTCTCAAGGGCTTGCTTGCCTGCTGTAGGTGGTGTAGAGCTTTTATTTTTGGCATGTTTCTTTTCTTGCAGCTTTGAAATGGCTGAAGGTTTCTCAAGGGCTTTCTTGCCTGCTGTACGTGGTGTAGAGATTTTATTTTTGGCAAGTTTATTTCCTTGCTGCTTTGAAATGGCTGAAGGTTTCTCAAGGGCTTTCTTGCCTAGTGGTGTCTCACCAGGAGCTATTACAAAGGTATTGGGCCCAGAGGTACCTACAGCTTTCTTCGAAATGCCGTCGACAGATTTATCAGCACCAGCCAACACATCACTCTGGTTGCCTGGTAACGATGGTGTCTCACCAGGAGCTATTACAAAGGTATTAGGCCCAGATGTACCTGCAGCTTTCTTCGAAATGTCGTCGGTAGATTTATCAGCATGAGCCAACATATCAATCTGTGCTCCTGCTTTGGCATGATTGTTTTGAGCACTTTTGTTTGGGGGTGTAGGTTTTGTTGTTTCATGAGGATGAGAAGGAGGAGGTGGGGATGGAATATTTGGTGTATCTTGCGGATGTGGGGATGCAAGTTTTTCTGTTTTTTCAGGATGACGAGGAGGAGGTGGGGATGCAAGTTTTTCAGGACGAGGAGGAGGTCCGAATGGAACGTCTTGCGGATGTGGGGATTGAGGAGGAGGAGGAGGATGTGGGGAACCATGTGAGGAAGGAACCTGTCCCGTACTCTATGAACTACAAGGAATCTGTACTGTAGCCTGTGAAGGAGATTTATATATTGGTGCTCCCTTGATGTGAATCTGACACCTTCTCCATTGTAACCTCTGTCCTTTAGCTTGTCGGAGTGTCATCACCTCGTCACTAGGAGGGTATTCCACCAGTTCATCCGTAAAGATATCATATACAAAGGGCACTTCAACCACAACACAGTCTTCATGAATCAGGACTGTATGTAGCGTAGTCTGCTCTGGATGAACAAGACCAATTGCAGCCTCACATTGAAGACCCTTCCACGTGATCCATAGGCCACAGTGTGTGGGTTCAATCAACATGCCTATAAGGTCTGGCTGTATACGATCGTCACAGCGCACCTCCATCATCAACTCTGCAGTGCCATCGATCAAACCTATATTATCTGCGAATGCACAGCTGCTCTTTAGTGTGGCAGGTGAAGGGCTTGCGCGATTGGACACTGGTGACAACACCACCTAGTGACAACACAACCTCTTTAGTAAACTGTTCTGCATCTGCATGTTCTTCATCTGCATCTCAGCCACCAGTTCTTACTTGATTTGTTCCTTTATCTTTTCTGTATCAACTGATGCGTCGGTCTTCGTCCTCTTCCTCTTCCTGTACATGGAAGCGTGCTGAGGCCATGCATACTTCCAGCCCTAGTAGCTGGAGACACCACGCACGCGATCTGGTTGTTCAGGGCGGCCCAAGCACTGACTTAGCACATCATACTCCCTCTGCCCTGCCATTCCTGAAGATTCTGCACATGCACTCTTCTCCTTGATGTCTGCAGCCACTTTTTCAATTTCTTTGTTGTTGAACACTATCATGGCAACACGGTCTTTAATCACTAGCTTACTCCTTGCTCGCAGCCAATTCTTGGAACGATCGTCAGGGTAGGCGTCATATGGGTTGGGGATCCCAGCTGCAGCTAATTGTCTATCCTCTTCCTCCCATTGTTCAAGTTTCACAGTATAACCAGCTGGACCCATGCTGTGCTCGCTTGTGTTCTGGCTTCGGAGTTCTTTGAACTTGACACTAGCAGATGAGGCTTGCTCGGTTTCCGCCTGTTTCATGAACTCCTTCCACTGTTCCGGGACCATAAACGGGTGCCTTGTAAATGGCTCAAGTCCTTTTCTGATAAAATCTCACCTAAGCTAAAATCTGAATTGTCTCCATGCCTTGGCTGCCGTCTTCCAGAAAAGCTTGAATGCCTGCGGTTTCACGCCTTCCTGGAACGTCAAGTGTTTCTGCACATGCTTATCAAACAAGTCCCACTTTTCATCATTGCTTAGTTCTTTGAATTTTCGCAAGTGCAAAGGTATCTTTTGTCTAGCAACGAGCCCCGCAAGCGCCATGAACCTGCGCTTTTGAGTCAATGGTACTGGCATCCCCCTATGTCGACCTCAGTGACTATCATTGTGTCACTCGGCCACTTTGTGGATGTCCTTGGCGCTCTGCCTCGGTGCTGATCCCCACCCACCTGGTCTTGTTGTGCACTAGTAGTGCCATAACCCTCTTCTTCATCTTCTGGCCCAGGTCTATAGCCCTCGTCAGATTTATCCTGTGAATTAATAGTCAAGGGATTTTGAGAAAGGTCAGCTCAGTGTCCAAGAATAGCACAAAAAGCATACCATACTGCTAGCTCTCCCAGGAGACATGCTACAACAGGAGACAAGTAGAGCACATTTTTAGTTAAGCATGCTTAGCAGCTAAGCATGAGAAAACACATAAGAAAACAATTACAGTAACTACTTTAGCCCACTATAATATCATTGGTTCTATGGTAAACCATTAACATAAATGCAAAATTCAGTAACCAAAAAATTAGTTCAGGCAATGCGACCTTACCATTTTAAAGAGGAAGATGCAGGCTGCCTCTGTTGCTGATGAGGTACTTATTCAACTTGGAGAGAATGTGCACATGTACATAGGAAGAAGAGCAAAACCAAATATAAGAGTCAATTTAAAGGGAAATGCTATGTATGTATACCATCAACTGCTAAGTATGTCCACATGTACTTATACAAAGGAGCCACAGGGTATGCCGGGTATGCACCGACATACCCTGCAATTCCCACTGAATTGTTGTTAATTTTACAATTATTACTGAGTTGGTAGAATGGATTTACCGAATTGTATAAGACATTTTTAGAGCGGCATACCATAAACTCAAATCGTAGATTCGCCACTGACCTTGTCACTGTCGGAGCAGAGGGATCTCTACTCCTTGTCGCTGCCTGCTCGCCGCCACGTCCTCGTCCTCGCGTCGACCTTGTGGCTGGATCCCTCCTCCTCCTCCTAGTCGTCATCGTCACCGTCGTCGCTGGATCCCTCCTCTAGTCGTCGTCGTCATCGCCACTGCTGGGTCCCTCCTCCTCTAGAGATCTCGCTGTCAGAGGTGTGGCACGCATCGCGCCGAGCGTGGTATGGCGCGCATCTCAGCGAAGGGGTGTAGCATGCGTCGTGGCATAGGGGGAGGTGAGGGGGACGAAGGCGAGGGGGAGAAAGCGGCGGCGGCGGCGCGAGGGGAGAGTGGGAGGAGACTGTGTGAGGGAGGCGTCCTTCCCTACTAACCTAGCGCGAGTGGGCTTGTGTGGGCCTTAAAACGAGTAATGTAGTCAACTACTACTCTGCTACTAGTATATCATAAACATGAGATAAAAAAAATCTAATTTTAAGAAATTTGGTTAAACAAGTATGGCTGTTGATATTTTATTCATATACTAAATTACCAACTGTGAATTTTTCGTATTTTTTACGAATTTTTAGGTGTTGTTTATGGGCTCTAATATGACATGCATCACAAGTTCACATCACCAAGCAAACAAGTGTGACTGTTGATATAGCATCACATGTTCACATATGACATGCATCACAAGTTCACATCACCAAGCAAACTAACTCATAACAAACATATTCACATCTGACATGCATCAGCAGGGCACATCACCAAAATAAGACTGCATCAGCTGGGCGCATCACCAAACAAGATTGTAGCTGCAAGGGAACTAGTTAGCTAGATGGCTTCTTTTATGTTGCTGCCTCAAGTTCAGCTAGCCTTGTCTCTAGTTTTGCAACTCTTTCTGCTAGCTCAGCTTTCTTCTTTAGAAGTTCAATCTCTTGCCTCTTTTGTGTGACTTTAAGCTGCTCATCTTGCTTGCGATTCCTTTCCAGATATAGTCAATGTCATCCCGAGTAACAGCACGTTCCTAAAACAAAGGAAAATTATATTGATGCAAGCTTCATAACAGTTGTAACTTACAAGAAAGCTGTTTAGCTCTAACTGGTTTCAAAAGTTGCCTGCTTCTCTTCAGCTGATTCCTTGAGCTTGTTGATTTCAGTCCAAATCCTGTCAATGTCATGTGCAGCAACTTCCTACAACAAATGGAAATTGATGCATTAGAACAATTGATCAGTGAAGATGTGAAGGTACAAGGACAAATCGTGCGTGATGGTTTCAAAACTTGCCTCATGGTCTTCAGAATCGTTGCCGGAGTTGTTGCCAGAGTCATCACCGGAGTTGTTGCCGGAGTCATCGCCGGAGTTGTTGCCGGAGTCGTCACCAGAGGAGATGAGGTCTACCACCACTCTTATGCCCGGGTCTTCGCCGGAGGAGTCCGCGCTCACCTCAATGCACGTGGACCGCTTCTTCCTTCGCGTCGAGGAAAAAACCCTGCCTCTCCATGGAGGGTGTCGCTGGAGTCCGCCAACTTGGCCCTTGCGCGCGTGTACGGCTTCCTCCCCCGGGCCGACGAAGAACCGGCCTCTTCCATTGAGCGCTGAGAAAGACGCATGGGGGCGGCACACTGGGACGGCTCCTCTTTGTCACCACAGAACCTCACCCTCTTGGCGGGGGCGGGGGACAGCACCGAGGAAGATGGACGGGGACGTGGCCGCGAGGCCTCCTCCTTGCAAAACCTCCCCCTAGAGTCACGAGCCATCCCTGCGATGGAGACGAGGCTGTGACGGAGACGAGGATGGCGGAAGCCGGAGAAGGGGATAGAAGGCAATGAAGGGGCGGGGCCAGGTCGCTGCTTAACAACTACCCGTCGCTGTTGACACATTTTATCTATAAATATTTCCCCTCACATTTACTGGAAAAAGGACTAAAATATAATTAGATCACCTTATTAGGGTTTATATTGACAATTTCCACGAGTTTTGGTGAATCTATGAATTTACAGGGACTATTCAGAAAATATGCAAAGAAACCACTCTAGAAGACTCCAGAAGGCTCCGGAACTCAACGTGACTTAGCACCTAAGAAAGAAGCATCTAGAAGGATCAAGGACCCACCTGGCCGAAGTGGACCCCGAGGGGGGCCCACCCCAGCCCGATCGGCCTGGTGGTGGGGCCGGTCGGCCCCCCCTGGCGCCAAATGCGCTCAGCTTCCGGAATGTTCTTCCACCGCCTATGAGGATCAATCTAAACCACAAGTTAAGGTCGGTTTGATCGTACGGTGCACGTCATCTCCTCCGGGTTATATAAGCAGACCCCCTGACCCCAGGGCAGACAACAATTCATTCTATCAGATCCTCCATGCCTATCTTAGATTAGAGCTCTAGATTAGAATTAGAGTTGGAGAGTTAGTATCAAGTTGAGAGATTAGAGCCACGATCTATTTAGATCTAGCTAATCTTGTTCGAGAGGATTAGAGAGCGGTAGTGGCGAAGCTAAAGGAAGGCCCGGACCTGTCGGTGTCTCCTCTTCATCTTCTACCTCTGGGATCAACTCCATCGGAGCCTGATCCTAAGACCTTGTGGAAAGATCGACTTCTTATTCAAGTGAGTAACATTGTTTTTATTGTTCTTACGGTTCATAACTCTTTGAGTACTTTAATTCCTGTCGCTCTTGAGTTAAAGTTGCATGTTTAGTGTAAGCGTGGTGCTTAGACTAGCTAGCTTATGAATGCCTTCTATATTCCGGATCGTGTGGTAGAAGCGGGAAGTGACCTTGTTCCTGTCTGTCCTTTGCAGTCCACCTCCCGTCTATAGAAACCGTAGGACTCCTCCCATAGATTCTCGGGAGGTTCCCTTTCCTAAGTGTGCCTTCAGACAATCACCCCATAAGAACAATATAGACATAGCTTGTGAGAATAAGAACCAGACATCCTTAAGTTTTCCTTATCTCTCTTTCTGTCAAGTCCTTGATAGCTACTCAGTGATTAGTTATATACCTCAGATACTCTCTTTACCATTCTCCTTGTGGATTCGATATTTAAAACCCTCTCCCGGGTGGAATGCTCACCGGTATCCGTGCACTTGCGGATTATCCATCATAATATTTCTGTAGGCTTAGCAAATACCAACAAGCATTTCTGGCGCCGTTGTCGGGGAGAACGGTTAAGAGAAAACTCTTCGAGTATAACTAATCTTGTATCTTTCTTTTTTCTTTTTAGTTTTAGATTATCTACTGTCCTTATGGACACTACCCTCATTAAAGACTATTCGGCACCCTCAGAGCTCAGCCTTAGGCCTATGCCATCATCGAAACCAATCCTATCTGATGCCTATGAGCTGCGCCCACGGTTAATAGAGATGGTCCAAACCAACACTTTCTTAGGAATAGAAGACGAAGACCCTTATCATCATCTCCAGCAGTTTGAGCAAACTTGTGACTGCCTGCACATTGAGGGTATGTCAGATGAGACTATCCATTGGAAGCTTTTTCCATTCACTCTGAAAGGAAAAGCTCGCCAATGGTACGACCGGAACAAAGAGAAGATGAAAGGCGATTGGGGAACTCTCTGTGCAGATTTTTGCATGGATTTTTATCCCTTATCTAAAGTAGTCGACCTCAGAATCAAGATCATATCCTTCAAACAGGGGGATAATGAGTCTATGAGTTCATCCTGGGAACGTTTTGAACTCCTTTTCAAATCCGGACCAGATCTAAGCCTTCAAGACCATATTCTCCTTCAACATTTCTATATTCGTCTTAATAAGGAATCTAGAGCCTATTTGAATGTCTCCTCTCATGGATCATTCATACACCTTACATCTAGTGAAGCTAGAACTGTCCTAGACAATATTCTAGCCAGCACTAATGATGGTCCTTTAGAAGAGAAAACTTTAGAAGAAGAGATTCCAGAGATAGCTACACCAGAACCTATGCCAGAAACATTCTAGCCAGCACTAATGATGGTCCTACAAACCCTGATGTTCTACCATCTAGAGAGCCACAACGAAGACTCAACAATGCAATGAGAGAGGTAGTGAAGAAAGAAGTTCTGAAACTCTTACACGCCGGGATTATATATCCTGTGCCACATAGTGAGTGGGTGAGCCCCGTGCAAGTTGTGCCTAAAAAGGGAGGCATGACAGTTGTGAAAAATGAGAGGAATGAATTAATTCCTCAGAGAACCGTCACTGGTTGGCGTATGTGCATCGATTATAGAAAACACAACAAAGCCACAAGGAAAGATCACTTTCCACTGCCCTTCATTGATGAAATGTTAGAGCGGTTGGCAAATCACTCTTTCTTTTGCTTTCTTAATGGATATTCTGGATATCACCAAATTCCAATCCATCCTAGTGACCAGAGCAAAACCACTTTTACATGCCCTTATGGAACTTATGCTTATCGTAGAATGTCTTTTGGGCTATGTAATGCTCCAGCTTCTTTTCAAAGATGTATGATGTCTATATTCTCTGATATGATTGAAGAGATCATGGAAGTTTTCATGGATGATTTTTCTGTTTATGGAAAAACTTTTGATTGTCTAGAAAACTTGGATAAGGTTTTGCAAAGATGTGAAGAAAAGCACTTAGTCCTTAATTGGGAAAAATGTCATTTCATGGTTAGAGAAGGAATAGTGCTAGGCCATCTAATTTCTGAAAGAGGAATTGAGGTAGATAGAGCTAAAATAGAAGTAATTGAACAACTACCTCCACCTGTTAATGTCAAGGGAATCAGAAGTTTTCTTGGCCATGCTGGTTTCTATAGAAGGTTTATAAAAGATTTTTCTCATATTGCTAGACCTCTTACAAACTTGCTTGCCAAAGATGTTCCCTTTGACTTTGATGATGCTTGTCTTAAATCTTTTGAAACTCTAAAAAATGCTCTTATTTCTGCACCCATTATACAACCCCCTGATTGGTCTTTACCTTTTGAAATTATGTGTGATGCAAGTGATTATGCTGTAGGGGCTGTTTTGGGGCAAACAAAGGACAAGAAACATCATGCCATTGCTTATGCTAGTAAAACTTTGACAGGACCTCAACTCAATTATGCCACAACTGAAAAAGAACTGCTAGCTGTTGTTTATGCCATTGACAAGTTTAGATCTTACTTAGTAGGAGAAAAAGTTATTGTTTACACTGATCATGCTGCTTTAAAATATTTGCTCACTAAGAAAGATGCTAAACCTAAATTAATAAGATGGATTCTGCTTCTCCAAGAATTTGACTTAGAAATAAAAGATAAGAAGGGAGTAGAAAATTCTGTTGCCGATCATTTGTCTAGAATGTATTTTGAGAAACCACAGGAACTACCCATCAATGACGCAATGAGGGACGACATGCTCTATCGGATCGCCCGGTCAGACCCCTGGTACGCAGATATTGTTAATTTTATGGTTGCAGGGTATGTACGACCAGGAGCCGACAAGAAAAAGCTTATTTACGAGAATCGCCATCACCTGTGGGATGAACCATACCTTTTTCGAGTATGCTCTGATGGGTTACTCAGGAGGTGTGTACCGGCAGAAGAAGGAATGAAGATCATTGAGAAGTGCCACTCATCACCATATGGAGGTCATTATGGAGCTTTCCGCACACATGCAAAGATCTGGCAAAGCGGATTTTTCTAGCCAACCATGTATCAAGACACAAAAGATTTCGTACGAAGGTGCAACTCCTGTCAGAGGCACGGAAACATCAATTCCAGAAATGCCATGCCACTGACAACCAACCTTCAGATCGAGCTCTTTGATGTCTGGGGAATTGACTACATGGGACCATTCCCAAAATCCGGAAAATTCGAGTACATCTTAGTGGCAGTTGACTATGTCTCCAAATGGGTTGAAGCCCTGCCATGCAGATCTGCCGACCACAAAAGCTCAATAAGAATGTTTGAAGAGACAATATTTCCGAGATTCGGTACGCCAAGGTTAGTGATAAGTGATGGAGGATCCCATTTCATCGACAGGCGCTTCGAGAAATACCTCATGAACCATGGGATCCAGCACAATGTCACTACTCCTTACCACCCGCAAACAAGTGGTCAAGCAGAGACGTCCAATAAGCAGATCAAGAACATTCTACAGAAGACGGTGGACCAAATGGGGATAAAATGGAAAGACAAGCTACCCGAAGCACTTTGGGCTTATCGGACAGCTTATAAAACCCCCATTGGAATGTCTCCCTACCAACTGGTCTACAAGAAGACATGTCACTTGCCGGTTGAGCTAGAATTCAAGGCTCATTGGGCAATAAAGAGATGGAACATGGACTTTGAAGCAGCCGGAACAAAACGGAAAATGCAACTGTCCGAGCTAGAAGAATGGAGAGAGAAGGCGTATCACAGTGCCAAGATCTACAAGGAAAGAACCAAGAGATGGCACGACAAGAGAATCATAAAGAAAGAATTCAACCCAGGCGATCAGGTATTACTTTTTAACTCCAGGGTACGACTCTTTGGGCACGGGAAGCTACGAAGCAAGTGGGACGGACCATACAAGGTGGTGAATTCATCATCACACGGAGCCGTCACTCTTCAAGACGACGAAGGTACGTTATTCAAGGTAAATGGTCAACGTCTTAAAATATTTTTAGAGCCCAATAAAGAGTCTGAGGATTTAGATGGAATAGATTTCTTTTGTTTTCCCACGAATATTAATTTTAGGCCGTAATGGGCCGTCTTAGGGTTTTTAAGGATCAGCACACGGTTAGAGCACCCCGCACCGAAGATCGTCGTGAGACGACGTGGTGGGGGGCCGACCGGCCTCCTCACTGGGCCGATCGGGCCCTGCCCGCCGCCTCGCGCCGCCAGCTTTCGCCCACGCTATCTCTAAGGTGCTCAGTTTTGGAAAAACTTGGTCGGGGATCTTTTACGAGATATCCCGTAGCCTTTCCAAGCTAGGTCAACCCCCTCTGCAAGTCCGTGACCGATATATAAGCAGGGGCAGACCTCCACCTTTTTCTCATCCCAAAGCCTCCAAGTAGCAGCAATGGCCGACAAGCAGCTTGTCCCCTTTAGCTTTGAAGCCAAGGCGGTTGTTCCTTTCGAGAAGGAAGCAAAGCCGCTAGCCTCCTTGCATCCTGATCACATTCCTCTCTCGCTGTTCCCGCCTAGTCGTCCACGTTTGCCGCCACCGCCTAAAGAAAGCAAGCAGGCGATGTACGCTCAGCCGTACGATCACCGTCGTGAAGCAGCTCAGAAGAAGCCGATCCGTGTTCCTAGCTACATGGATCTGAAGAAACCAAGGGATGGAGAGCGACTCGCTGACATGTGCATGGACAAGCATGGCAACACAAGGGTGCATAAGTACACCACCTCCTCAAGCCGTGTCACCATCGACGAAGTTCGTGCCAAAGAACCTCAAATCAAGAGAATTCCGGTCATCGAAGCCAGCCAGCGGATGCCGCAGAAACAGAAGACCCGGAAGACCGTAGCTGAGCTAGCGCAGGAAGTAGCAAGCCTGGCAGAAACTTGCAAAGAGATCCACCGCGTCAACACTTCCCTCACCAAGACCGTCCTCAAACTGTTAGAATCAAAGAAGCGAAGGGACGATGAGGAAGACCATAGCCGCGACCTTAAGAAGGGCAAGCACCTTTTGTAAACACCTTAGTTAGAGAGCACATTAGTGATAGTTAGTTCGAGTTAGTTAGTTTGCTTTAGTTGTTAGAGTTGTTTAATAAAGTGCTCTCTCCTTTAATAAAGAAGTATTCCACAAGTTGAGCTATTTTTGCCTATATATATATATATTCTGGATATTTTTTTGTCTCCACCATACTGTGCATGCAAGATAACAGAAAACAAGTGTGGGGGAGAAGAACAGACGACCAAACGGCATCTTCCACGACCAAAATCAAGAAAAACGGGAAAAGCACAGAACAAACGACTCGCACGACGAACCACGGCAGAACCCAGTTCGGCCACGTCTCGTCCACCACTCGGTTTGCTTCCTAAACTTTTTAAATTTTTGTAATTTGCTTTCCGTTTCGAATTTAAATAAAGATGCCCTGCTAAAATGTCCTGATAACCTAAAAGATAAAGTTTCACATGTTTATGCTCTTAGAAATATTTATTGCTTTTGGGATGATGAGAATGAGGTTAGAATAATGAGAACCATCTTTCTTTTATCTTGTCTATGGAGAGTGCTTTAAAAATCATTAGCTAAGTTTCTCCTTTGTGATCAATAATATATCTCAACAGAGCTTTCATTGAAAATAAATTTGATTAAATGCTGCTTACTTGTATTGAGCTTTGTCTAATCTAAGAGCTATGTTGAAGTTTTGTCTAAGTCTATGATCAAGATCACGTACACTTCTTTCACTAAAGTATCTATGCTCTAAGATTTTTTGATCTCTGTCTCCCATATCATGAAAAAAGGTACAGCTAAAAAAAAGAAGAAGAGAGAAAAAGCCAAAGAAAGAAAAGAAAAAAAAATTATGAGTGGAGAGAAAAGTGAGAGAGAGGAGAAAATGGACAAGTGTTCTACGGGTCAGAAGAACCCGCCTCTCAGAAAAAAAGGCATAAAAAAAGAGAAGAATAATGGACATGTGTCCGAGGGTGAGTAGGGCCCACTTCTCTAAAATAATAAGTGAGAGAGTAATAATGGACGCGTGTCCGAGGGTGAGTAGAACCCAACTCTCCACAAAATAGCTGAATACCTCTAAAAAATGGGAAAAGATAGAAGATTCTAAAGTCAGAGCAGTGGTTTTTAAAATTTGACACACGCACATATCTTGATCTACGACCTATGACAGGCCTCTTCATGGATACAGATTTTGACCTAGCAATATATGCAAGGTAAGTTTGCTACATCTTTACATTCTAAAAACTTCACATATATTTGAGAGTATCACAAAGGAGTAAGCAAGGCTGCATTTTCTTTTTAAAAACTTATTCAAACTCTCTCCATTGACTTGATTTGAGAAATAAAGGTGATCTGCTTCTAACTATGCTCAGATATCCCCTAAGTACAGATATGACTAAGGAGTATAATTATGTTGATTCTTGTCTCTACGGTTGTAAACCATCCTTTTATCGAGGATGAGTAAAAGCCTAAGTGTGGGGGAGTTTGTTCGCACATTTTATCTATAAATATTTCCCCTCACATTTACTGGAAAAAGGACTAAAATATAATTAGATCACCTTATTAGGGTTTATATTGACAATTT
The DNA here is from genome assembly GCA_036936925.1 of Cenchrus fungigraminus. Taxonomy (NCBI): domain Eukaryota; kingdom Viridiplantae; phylum Streptophyta; class Magnoliopsida; order Poales; family Poaceae; genus Cenchrus; species Cenchrus fungigraminus. The sequence continues at coordinate 48,856,285 of CM072772.1, forward strand.
TCACGAGTTTTGGTGAATCTATGAATTTACAGGGACTATTCAGAAAATATGCAAAGAAACCACTCTAGAAGACTCCAGAAGGCTCCGGAACTCAACGTGACTTAGCACCTAAGAAAGAAGCATCTAGAAGGATCAAGGACCCACCTGGCCGAAGTGGACCCCGAGGGGGGCCCACCCTAGCCCGATCGGCCTGGTGGTGGGGCCGGTCGGCCCCCCTGGCGCCAAATGGGCCCAGCTTCCAGAATGTTCTTCCACCGCCTATGAGGATCAATCTAAACCACAAGTTAAGGTCGGTTTGATCGTACGGTGCACGTCATCTCCTTCGGGCTATATAAGCAGACCCCCTGACCCCAGGGCAGACAACAATTCATTCTATCAGATCCTCCATGCCTATCTGAGATTAGAGCTCTAGATTAGAATTAGAGTTGGAGAGTTAGTATCAAGTTGAGAGATTAGAGCCACGATCTATTTAGATCTAGCTAATCTTGTTCGAGAGGATTAGAGAGCGGTAGAGGCGAAGCTGAAGGAAGGCCCGGACCTGTCGGTGTCTCCTCTTCATCTTCTACCTCTGGGATCAACTCCATTGGAGCCTGATCCTGAGACCTTGTGGAAAGATCGACTTCTTATTCAAGTGAGTAACATTGTTTTTATTGTTCTTACGGTTCATAACTCTTTGAGTACTTTAATTCCTGTCGCTCTTGAGTTAAAGTTGCACGTTTAGTGTAAGCGTGGTGCTTAGACTAGCTAGCTTATGAATGCCTTCTATATTCCGGATCGTGTGGTAGAAGCGGGAAGTGACCTTGTTCCCGTCTGTCCTTTGCAGTCCACCTCCCGTCTATAGAAACCGTAGGACTCCCCCCATAGATTCTCGGGAGGTTCCCTTTCCTAAGTGTGCCTTCAGACAATCACCCCATAAGAACAATATAGACATAGCTTGTGAGAATAAGAACCAGACATCCTTAAGTTTTCCTTATCTCTCTTTCTGTCAAGTCCTTGATAGCTACTCAGTGATTAGTTATATACCTCAGATACTCTCTTTACCATTCTCCTTGTGGATTCGATATTTAAAACCCTCTCCCGGGTGGAATGCTCACTGGTATCCGTGCGCTTGCGGATTATCCATCATAATATTTCTGTAGGCTTAACAAATACCAACAGTCGCCAATGAAGGGGCGGGGCCAGGTCTATTAGAATGAAGAACAGTTTGCTTTTCCCCTTTTAATCTGCAATCAAATTTTGTATCACGTATTTCTCCGTCATCCGTAATCCAAATTTGATGATATTGGTTTCTGAATTTTTCTAAAATCAACATCTATTCATTTATGACATTTTTTCGTATGTAATTCCATTTCTTGGATGTTGTTTATACGCCTTATCTTGTTCCTTATAAGTACAACATAGAAATAATATTTGTTTTACACAACCATTACTAATGAAACTTTGCATTTTGTAATCTTATGGTGAACATAAGGTTAAGTTAAAATTTCAAATGCATATGAGTTTGAACATGTTTTAAAGTGTGGAAAACTTCAATGTTGAAGTAACATTCTAAGAAACTATGTGAGAGATGTAGACATTTGTACACAAGTATAATCTTCCATTTTCGAAACCATTTGAATTTTTGTAGACAAGCTTAGGGACCTAAATTATGTTGCCAAGTCAATTTGTAGAATTTTTAGAACACAGTAAGACGTTATTATAATTATTATATCATAAACAAGAGATAAAAAATCTAATTTTAAGAAATTTGGTTAAACAAGTGTGGCTGTTGATATTTTATTCAAATACTAAATTACCAACTATGAATTTTTCGTATTTTTACGAATTTTTTGGTGCTGTTTATGGGCTCTAATATTTGAGGGAAGTAAGTTTCAATTCAGAAAAAATAGTGTCGGGCCCACGCGTCAGCGTTAGAAGCCTATATAAAAAAGATAACCGTTGGCTACCCGACCGACAAAGGCGATACGGTTAGACTAACCCTCATCGCCAACAAGTGCTCCATTGTCCGAAATGCCCCTGGTCGAATGAATATGCATCCGCCCCGGCGACGCTGGTACACTAACCCTCGTCGCCAACAAGTGCTCCATTGTCCGAAATGCCCCTGGCCGAATGAATATGCATCCGCCCCGGTGACGCTGGTACACTAACCCTCCTCGCCAACAAGTGCTCCATTGTCCGAAATGCCCCTGGCCGAATGAATATGCATCCGCCCCGGCGACGCTAGTACACTAACCCTCGTCGCCAACAAGTGCTCCATTGTCCGAAATGCCCCTGGCCGAATGAATATGCATCCGCCCCGGCGACGCTGGTACACTAACCCTCGTCGCCAACAAGTGCTCCATTGTCCGAAATGCCCCTGGCCGAATGAATATGCATCCGCCCCGGCGACACTGGTACACTAACCCTCGTCGCCAACAAGTGCTCCATTGTCCGAAATGCCCCTGGCCGAATGAATATGCATCCGCCCCGGCAACGCTGGTACACTAACCCTCGTCGCCAACAAGTGCTCCATTGTTCGAAATGCCCCTGGCCGAATGAATATCCATACGCCCCGGCCCCGGCCCCCTTCTTCTTCCCCGATCTAAGCTCCACCACCGCCGCCCGCCCGTCCTTCCCCGCCGTCATGCACATGTCACACTATGCCGATTCGTCTGGAGGTGCACGTGCGAGGAGCAGGGTTCAAGGTTGCTGGAGCAGCCGCAATCACTCCATCGGCTTGGATCCAGTCGGTGAGCTAAGCGGCTTTCCACTGGTCCCTTGCCAGGGCTGTGGTATGGCTCGGGTGGTGGAGTGGTGGACGCAGAAGGAAGGTGAAAACCACGGTCATCTTTATTTCAAGTGTGCAAGGAACTCGGTGAGTAGTCTGCTGTGGCTCCCAAATCTAAGTTAGGGTTCTTATGTGCTTTTGATTCTGCAGTACACCAAGAATTGTGGATTTTATCGTTTCCACAAGGAGTATCTCCAGATGCTGAAGGATGCTGGCGTCATTATTTTTCGACCGTCGAACTGGGCAGGCGCGGTCGATGAAGTAGTTGATTCAGTGGAATGTCAAATTGGGAGCGGCGAGCAGAGGCAAGCACTGGAGGACAAGCAGAGGAAGAAAGCACCGGAGGAGAAGATGGACAATGTGATCTGGAAGATGAACTTAATTATTGTGGTTGTTGTTTGTGTAGTATTCGGATGTTTATTGGGGATGTGTGCTGCAAAGAAGTAATTCTGATGTTAAAAGTGCTGCTTTTGCTTCATCTGTGTAGATGAAGAATGAAAAATTTGTCACATATGACAAACTTAAATGTATGAATGAAGAATGGATGGAATGACAATTGGGTCACAAATCTTAATGTGTCACACATCACAAAATTCATCAATTCATCTGTGCTGACATTTTATTGCAGAGTTATACACAAACAGAGTAACAAACTTCTGGCATACACATTGCAATTCATTGTAAGCTACTGCCATAGACATTGCAATGCATTATAGGAGACATGGATTGATCTACCCGCGTCTCTTAGATCTACTAGTTCAACAAACACACAGGAGGAATACATTAACAGAGGAACAAACACACAGGAGGAACACATTAACAGAGGAACAAATTAATTAAGCAGAGGTAGTCGCCGCCGGAGGAGCCCCACCGTCGGAGTCAGAGCCAGAGCCGTCGAGGCTGCCATCATCGCCGCTGTCGTTGTCGACGGGGGCGAGCACGCCTCTCTCAAAGTCCCCAGCCAAGATATGGATCTTGAAGGTGTAATCCTTCACGGTCCTCTGCAGTGGATCATTGGGTGCTGGGACCCCGAGATGAACGGCCACTCGTCGAAGCCTCTTGAAAGCTTCACAGAACAAGTTGACTGACCAAGTGGCTTCGTCAGCAGTTAGTGCAGGAGCAGAAACGGCCTCCACGGGCTGCGGCGCCAGTGCCTCCTCGGGCTCGTCGGGCGGGGAAGCCGGCACCTCCTCGGGCTCGTCGGGCGGGGAAGTCGGCACCTCCTCGAGCTCTTCGGGCGGGGGCGGCGGCACCTCCTTGAGAGCCTTGTGTGGTTCGAGGACCGGTGGATGGTCGCTTCCTGGTATGATGAGTGATTGACAACGTGGTATGGACTGATTCTTGGCTAAGTATTGCAGGTGCAGGTTGCGGCTTGACTGGTGTTGGTGCAGGTCAAAGAACAAGCGCGAAAGGTCGTTGCTGGAGAGGCCTCCAGGTGTGGAGAAGACAAGTAGGCTTGGTTCGAGGGACTCGGTGGCCAGCGGAGTCAAGTGCGGGCCGCATGGTGGCAAGAACGGCAAGATGAAGTCGTGGACGGTTTCTTGGTTGAGCCTCAAAACCAAGGTCGAGCCGGAACTACGTGGGAGCCGAGTCATGAGTGGTGATTGGCGGACGCTACACCGAGTTCGCAGGGTTTCTAGTGGTTCACCAGAAAACCACTGGGTTCCTTGGTTGATCCACAAAGCCAAGACCGAAGACCGAAGACGGAGGTGTAGCAGCATCGGAGACCAGTGGGTCTGACCGGTCTGACCGGTGGGTACCGGTCTGACCGGTGAGGAGCACCGGTCTGATCGGTGTGCAACGACATAGTCCGGAGACTTCGAAGCGGAGGACACGCGTCGGGATCGCAAGGCTTGCGTCAAGGCTAAGCAAGTTTGCGGTTGCTGGGCATCCGTCCGATGGTGCGAAGACAAAGTTTCCCAAAGTGCCCCTCGGGGCTGTGTATCCTAGTATTAGGCCTTAGGGGTATTTTACTCTTTCGGCTAGCCTCCATATAACCCAAGTGGTGAGAGGTGGCAGCCACCTCTTGGAACTCTAGCTCATTTTGTTTTGCTATTTTCCTCTTCCTTTTTCCTTTGGAATTTCTAGGACTAGCTTGAGAGCTTCATGGTGAGATCTTGTGAGAGGGAAGGATGATCGGGTGGCAAGCTAGACCTTGTATGAACCTCTTTGGTATGTATAGATGATTCGGCGTGGTTCCTCAAGGCTTGGATGTGTCTTTCCCGTTTCTCCTTTTTGGTGATTTTCGGAGCCCTTTCTTGGCGATTTTCTTGTGGAGGATTCGAGGCCTTTCTCTTTTGGATTTGGTGGGGGATGTATGCTTGAACCATTCGTGGTTCTTTTCCCTTTGATTCCCCTCTCAAATCCGTGAGCAAAGGGGCTCGATTTTGGGGTTTTCTCCTCTCTAGGGTTAGAGGCGTTCTTGGTGGGATTTCTTCGATTCCTCTCGATTTAGCAAGTTTTGGTGGACCAAATCTTTGCTATGGAGTACCCATGAGGTGTTCCTACTATCCCCAAAGTATTGTGCAAATCCGTGGAGCGATTCGGGAGATCGGGAGTTGGATTTGGGGGTGTTGACCCGCGGGCGCTATTCATCCCGAGAGCTCAGGTCACATCGGCCTGACCGGTGCCTCTCACCAGTCTGACCGGTGCAGACCCTTGGATGGGTTTTGCTCGGGTGAACGTCTTGGTGAGTTCCCTGTTGTCTTGTGGTGCTGCTGTTTCGAGTTTGGTTCGTTTTGGAGCTCGGAAGGTCAGGTTTGTGATTTTGGGGCTTCCTGGCTTAGACCGGTCTGACCGGCGTGCTACACCGACCTAACCGGTGTAGGAGCCTTCTGTGGAAGTTCTCGGGATTTGTCAGGGTGCTCCAGCAGGGACCGGTCTGACCAGTGCTGCTCACCGGTCTGACCGGTGCAGTGCAGTAGCTGCTCGAGTTGGGTTTTCCGCTGCGTTCTCGAGTAGATCTAGGTGGTTTTTGGTTCCTAGGACCAGTAGCACTCCAGTGGCTGCGTGGTCTTGGCCAACTTGGGTAGTTGAGTCGAAGACGTGCTTTGGAAGCCTTGTTCATCTTGTTGGAGTTCCCATCTCCTTCGAGAAGAATTTTTATCGGCTCCCATACACTCCCCCCCTCTCTGGTCGCCAGTTCCGGTCCTTCAAGTGGTATAAGAGCCGGTTACGGATCTTCGGATTCTAACAAATCTAAGATCCAAGGATGGCGTACTAGGAACGGGGTTCGGGTCCTCCGCACTTCAATGGCAAAAACTACCAGATGTGGCGGAGGCGGATGGCGGCTTTCCTCCGCGGTAAGGGTCAGATCCTTTGGGACGTTACGGTGAACACAGCTTATGTTCATCCGATTAACTTCCTTGCTCCGGGATCGAGGGACATGTTCGACACCAACAACAAGGTGGTCGACTACTTGTTTCATGCTCTGTGTCAGTCCGAATTCGATCGGGTTCAGACAGAGGACTTAGCTTGTAGGATTTGGGAGCAGTTGAAGGATGCTCATGCTGGGAATGCTCAGGTTCAGGCTCGGATGTACGCGACTTACCGGAGAGAGTACGAGAACTTCACTCATCTCCCCGGCAAGTCCGTCGATGCCCTTTTCTAGCGGTTTATGGTAGTGGTGAACAACATGAGAGCCAATGTGGCCGTGCTCCCATACGATGATCATGATAGAGCCGTGAAGCTCTTGCACTCGTTGGATCGCACCGTATGGGACGGAAAGGTCGAGGCTATTCTTGAGTCTGAGAAGTATGACACCTGACCGTGAACAAGCTGTTCTCGAAGCTCAAGTCGGCTGAGTTGGACCGTGGTATGACAGCCAAGATTGAGAGCCCGACTGACTCTCATAGTCTTGCTCTCGTCAGTGGCAAAGGGGCTATGGTTAACGCTAATGCATCCTCCAAGATGTACTCTCTGTCTTCTTTGATGTCTTTGCCAGACGAGGAGTTCGACGTGCTTGGAGAGGACGAGCTGGCGTTGCTGACCAAGTGGTTCAAGAGGTTGCACGAGAACCGGGTGAACACAAGGAGGAATCCACGGACATGCTTTCAGTGCGGCAAGGAAGGACACTTTGTCGCTGACTGTCCGGAGAAGATGGAGAAAAAGGACGGCTACAAGGATGCCTACAAGCACCGGTCGAACAAGGACAGCAAGTACCGATCAAGGCGTGATCACAAGCACAAGAACAAGCACAAGGACGAGCGACGGTCGAGGAAGAAGGACGGCCGCGGCAGGAAGGCCCGAGTGATGGTCGGTGTAACGCCCTGGGTTTTTCAAACTCGGAAAACCCCGCATTCTGTCTCGTGATAGTCCCTGGATCAGACGCTATCACGCACAGGCATTCATCACAGATAAATAACACAGTCATACATCGAAATAAAACATCAGAATACGAATAATAATCTGATTATTACATGTCCTGATTATTCGGAGTACATCAATACCCGCCTCTTGGCGGAATAACAGAAATAAGAGCCTACGCAGCGGTAGCTATCTCCCAAAAGGTGTCTCCATCTTCAGGCATCTCCCACAGGCATCCTTGAGCGAAGCGTCGTGCCCCCTCAGTCGTACCATCCGTCGGCATTATGGTCGTAGTCGGACTCGTACCCTGCAAGCTCAGGGGCTATCCCCAAGGATCGGGATAGGTCCACGTCACCAACCGTATGCAAGCTTTAAGTGGCCTATTTCTAAGGGGAAAAGAGTATATCAAGGTAGTAGCAGGGTTTCCTATGCAGCAGCAGCAAAAATAGAGTAATATCTCCATAAGTTCACCATATCCCATATCTCTCATCCGCATACGGTTACATCTGGTCACCCAGATCACCGTCACCATCACCTATCTCCATCTAGGGTCGGTGCGAGAACTCCCACTTCTCGCACCTCAATGGTTGCACCCGGATCCGCGAGGTAGAGGGAGCAACTCTCCTCTCCCCGAATACAACCACGGCTCACCAATCACACTCATCCTATAAGGGGGAGGTAGAAATCCCAAAACGTAAGAGTCAGAGAAACAACGGGCATGTCCATAACCGAGGACGCGGCTATACGTATAGATCTAAACTCTGTAGAGCGTGTACACCAGTACCCAACTCGGAATAGTACCCGGACGGTGTACGGCCGACCGAGCCTACCCTACCGAACGAACACCGAGGAGTTACGATTCCATCCTGCATCCGAGTCTCGATGCGGTCCTTCGCAAAGGTCCACCCCAGAACTGTGAAAATGCCCCCGTGTGGCCACACGGGGAGCGCCCAAAGGGAAGGGACTTCACCCTAACCCTCTCACGGATACCCTCTATCCTACTGGCAGGTATGGCACCGCACTTGCTAGGGTCGGGCGGCCCTATCCCCACTCTCGGCGAGGTGGTGTGTACGAAAGTCCCGTGTAACAGGCGACCCACTCGGTTTCAGACCGGGGCGAGCTCATATCCTCCACATCATCACGAAATCCCCATCACCTGTGCTCCTAAAACAATGTACCTGCCATAGGCACCACATTGGGCAACGTCCGAGAAGGTGATCCCTGGCCCCTGATCCCAGATCAGGTTGTCTCGAGCTCACCCCCGCCAAAATATCCCAAAACACCTTCTCCTGCCGGTTTTCCCAACACACGCCAAGAAACTACCACAATAATCCCCACACATGCATAGCAAGCTCAGCACATCATCTAGCTTAAGTAAACAGTAGTAGTAGGTCAATCAAGGACAAGTATGTAAAAGAGGCTATGCATGGGTTCATCATATCCATCTCTATGCATTAAATAAAGCACTAGCAGTTCTAAAAGCCATGCCTAATGGGCATTCAAAGAATGGTCGGGCGTGAACCTGGGTACGCGTAGTCGTCGTAGCCGAGGTTGTCGTCGTAGTCCTGGTTCAGCTCTCCGGCTCTGGCAGCTCCTAGAAGCGTATTTAAATAAATAAACTCGGCTACTAATGGCAATAAATCCAAGATAAAGAGCAAATAAGATCCAAAAAGAGGCAATCTCTAGTCTAGCACGAAGTTTGGATTTTTAGAAGATTTTCAGAAGAAGTTTCATATTTTTCGGAGCTAAAACAGATTTATTATGATTTTCCGAAGATAAAATACATTTCAGAAATTAAAATACGTATATACAATATTGCAGACTTTTAACTAGCTCTAGACTAACTCCAGCTAGCTTTAAAGAGGCTTATAGCCAGCTGTAGGCCGGCTATTGTGCTGACGCGGCCGCCTCATGGGTGGCTTCAAGCCGGCTCCTGCCCACGTGGCTGCCACGCGGCGGCACGGGTGGCGGCGCAGGTGGCGGCCGCACGGGATCGATCCCGTGCGCGCCTGCGGCGGCGCGCGGTGTGGGCGCGCGTGTGGCACGGCCTTGGGTGGCCGGCCGCACGAGATCCGCTCGGATCTTTCGCGGTGGCGTGCGCGTGTGTGCGGGCATGTGTCCCAAACCCTTGGGGTTTTGGGGTTGCCTGTGACAGGTGCTCGGTGAAATGTCCACGAGGGCCTCCGGCGGGTCAACGCTCGCCGGCGGCGAGGTGCGGCCGGGGCTGGTCAGCAAGCAACGGGGCTCGGCTCGGGTGGTGTTTGCGCGTCGATCCAGACCACAAGAGGGGCACCTAGGGGCCGGTGGCGACCCCATCGGCGGCGGCGTGGTGTGAGGCGTGGCGGTGCAGGACGGCGATGGTCGGTGACGGCGTGTGGGGGTGCCAAGACTCCAAAATCGCGCGTGCGTGTACCAAGCAAAGCGAGATGAACAGAAAACTGGGGCTTTCGCCCTTCGTCACCAAGCGCAGGGCCTTGCCCGCCATAGCGGAGCTCGGGCATGGCGGACACAGTGGCGGCGAGCAGGGCTCCCGCGGCCAGGCACGGGCGCGTGTGGGGGCGCGCGGTTGCCGGTGGCGAGGCAATCACGGATAGCCCAAAAGGTGGTGCCTTTCCCTTCTGCTTTCGCGTGTACGGGGCAACCCCCCATGGCGGCGGCCATGGCGGCACAGCGGGCAGGGTGTCGGCGTTCCGGTGGTGTGCGCGTTTACACGGGTCAAGGGAGGCGGCGGAGGCGTGCGCGTGCATCAGGCGACGGCAGCGGCACCTGCAGAAACTTCCCAGCACGGCTCGAAGGCTGGCTTCACCATGCGGCGTGCGCGGCAGTGGCAGCGACGGCGTGCACGTGTTCCGCCTCGGCTTGAAGGTCGGGTCGTCCACAGACTGGCGGGGAAGGTTGGCCTCACCTCGGTGGCCTCTGGCCGAAGTGAAGGCGTCGGTGAAGAGGGCTGAGCAGGCTCGTCGGCGTTGGAGGAGACGGCGGCGCGGAGCAGAGGAAGCAGGGGCATCGCGGTACCTGGCATCGCGGCGTCCCCGAGCTCCCACGTGCGGTCCTCCGGCTTCGCGAGGTCGGCGGCGAGCTCGCGGACGAGCTCCGGGTCTTCTTCTCCTTTCCCCCTCCTCCTTCTCCTCCGGCGGGCAGTGGCGAGGTGGAACGGGGAGGACTCCCTGGCGGCTAGGGTTGGGAGCTCCCCTAGGGCGCGGCGGCGGTCTACTTATAGCGGAGGGCAGCGCGGGACGCGTGGACGGCCGGGATGCGTGGATGCGCGCGGGGGCACGTCGCGACGGCGGCCACGGGCGGCGCCGCGGTGCTTTGGCGCCGGCGTCAGCCAAAGCGGTAAAGGGGGAGGATGACGATGGGGACGTCAGCGTGACGTGGATGTGTCATCATGCGGGGCCCAGCGGCCAGCGACCTGGCGCGCGAGCGCGGTAGGTGGTAACGGGCCGCGCGCGAGTGGGCCGTGATGGGCTGGATCGTGGGAAAAGAGAGGGCGTGGAGTGCGTGAAGAAAAAGAGAAGAGGGGCGTTGGATGGACTTCGGGGTTTTAGACTCGGGGCCCAACAGTGCAGCTCCCCTTTTCCTTTTCTAAAACTATTTACTCCTTTTCTATTTAGTTTCAAATTTGAACATAAATTCAAATTTGAAACCCACACAAGTAAACTCCAAATAAAACCAAATGAACTCCAAGTTTCTCACACTAGCATTTTTATATTTCCTAGAAATTTTATTTAATTCAACATTAAATCTAGGAATAAAGGAGAGAAAAGGGAAACATCCTTAAATAATTTGGTACTCACTCAAATAATTCATCAAAAACTTTAAATCCTCATTTTTATTAATTAACATTCCTCAATAAATTTGAGGGATGTTACAGACTCCCCCCCTCAAAAGAATCTCGTCCTCGAGATTAAGAAAATACCTCCGTCTCGAAGAGGTGCGGGTATCTCTCTCTCATGACAGACTCCTTCTCCCACGTTGCCTCCCGCTCGGTGTGATTGCTCCACAGCACCTTGCAGAGGCGAATGGTGGTGCTCCTAGTAGCCCTCTCGGCCCAATCCAGTATCTTCACCGGGTACTCCAGGTACTCCAAGTTGTCCTGCAGGTCGATAGCATCGGTGGAGACATGCTTGTCAAGCTTCGGGTCGAGACACCTCCGGAGTTGCGATATGTGGAACACAGGGTGCACTCCGGCAAGGTCAGACGGTAACTCCAGCCTATAGGCAAGTTTCCCCACCTTTGCCACAATTAGGAAGGGTCCAACGAACCTCGGGGCTAGCTTCCCCTTTACGTGGAACCTCTTCGTGCCTCTAAGTGGTGACACTCTCAGGAAGACGTAGTCACCAACTTCGAAGGAGACATCCTTCCGCTTAGGATCAACGTAGCTCTTCTGTCTGCTCTGAGCTATCTTCAGGTTCTCTCTAACCTTGGCCACATTCTCCTCAGCCTCAAGAATGGAAGCAGGACCGAAGAAGATCCTCTCTCCCACCTCAGACCACATCAACGGGGTTCTACACTTTCTGCCATACAGGGCTTCAAAGGGTGCCATTTGCAAACTTGCCTGATAGCTGTTGTTGTACGAGAACTCAGCGTAGGGCAAACTCTTTTCCCAATCATTGCTGTAGGTCAACACAAAAGCTCTCAGCAGATCATCTAGAACCTGATTCACTCGTTCAGTCTGTCCATCTGTCTGGGGGTGGAAAGCTGTACTGTAGTCCAAGTGAGTGCCCATCGAATCGTGCAGACTCCTCCAGAACTGAGCTGTGAATTGGGCACCACGGTCGGACACAATGGTGCGGGGTGCTCCATGTAACCTCAGGATATGCTCAACGTAGAGATCGGCCAATTGACTCACAGAGAACTTGTTCTTAACCGGAAGGAAGTGTGCTACCTTGGTCAAGCGGTCCACAATCACCCAAATCGAGTCATTCCCCTTCTGTGTGCGGGGAAGACCTACCACAAAGTCCATACTGATATCATCCCATTTCCACTGAGGTATCGCAAGTGGCTGAAGCAATCCGGCGGGTCTCTAATGTTCTGCCTTCACTCTTTGACAGGTGTCACATCGGGCTACATACTCAGCTATGTCCTTCCTCATATTCTCCCACCAGAATCGACACTTCAGGTCTTGGTACATCTTCGTGCATCCAGGGTGAATGGAATACCGAGAATCATGTGCTTCCTTCAGAATCGTCCCCCGAATGTCCTCTCCGCTGGGCACACAAATGCGATCCTTCAACCATAACGTGCCTTGCTCATCAATGCGGTAGTCAGGGGCCTTGCCTCTTGTCAGAAGATCTTTCACTTCCTCAATTTCAGGACACTTCTTCTGGGCTTGTCTGATCTAGTCTTCCAAGGTGTACTTTACCCTCAACTCGTTGAGCAGACCTTTCTCGAGAATGTCAAGCTGCAATCGCTCCATCTCCTTAAACAACTCTGGCTGTTCTTTCTGCACCGTCAGGTTGTTGCAGTAACTTCTTCGGCTCAACGCATCGGCCACGACATTCGCCTTGCCAGGATGGTAGTGAATGTCGAGGTCATAGTCCTTTATCAACTCTAGCCATCTTCGCTGTCTCAAGTTCAGCTCTGACTGAGTGAAGATATACTTCAGACTCTTGTGATCCGTGTAGATATCACACTTGTTGCCCATCAAGTAGTGCCTCCATATCTTCAAAGCATGAACAACAGCAGCCAACTCAAGGTCATGTGTCGGGTAGTTCTCTTCATGCTTCCAAAGCTGCCTTGATGCATAAGCAATCACTTTGCCTTCCTGCATCAGCACACAACCAAGACCTTGCCTCGAAGCATCGCAGTACACCACAAAGTCCTTGTTGTCATCGGGAAGCGTCAACACAGGAGTTGTGGTGAGTCGGGTCTTGAGCTCTTGGAAGCTTGCTTGACACTTCTCTGACCATACAAATGGCGTGTTGTTCTTCAGCAACTCAGTCATCGGCTTTGCAATCTTGGAGAAGTTCTCGATGAAACGGCGATAGTATCCAACCATTCCGAGAAAGCTCCTGATCTCTGTCACAGTCTTGGGCGACTGCCACTTTGACACAGCTTCGATCTTCGAGGGATCAACAGCAACTCCCTCTCCTGACAACACATGCCCTAGAAAAGCCACTTCCTCTAGCCAGAACTCGCACTTGCTGAACTTGGCATACAACTGATTCTGCCTCAGCTTCTCCAGCACAATCCTCAGATGCTCTTCATGTTCCTCCGTGGTTTCTGAGAATACCAAGATGTCGTCAATGAACACCATGACGAACTTGTCCAACTCATCCATGAACACCTTGTTCATCATGTTCATGAAGTAGGCAGGGGCATTCGTAAGACCAAACGATACAACAGTGAACTCATACTGCCCGTACCGGGTCACAAACGCGGTCTTGTAAATGTCCTCAGGGCGAATCTTCATCTGATGGTAGCCTGATCGAAGGTCAACCTTGCTGAAGTACTTGGCCTTCCTCAACTGATCAAGCAGGTCATCAATGCGCGGCAACGGGTACTTGTTCTTGATGGTTACCGCATTAAGAGCGCGGTAATCGACGCACAGCCGTTGCGTCCCATCCTTCTTCGGCACAAACATCACCGGGGAAGCCCAAGGTGATGCACTCGGACGGATGTACCCCTTCTCACGGAGAGCTTCCAACTCCTCCTTCAGCGTTGCCAGCTCTAACTTGCCCATTCTGTAAGGACTCTGTGCCACGGGTGCGGTACCCGGCACAAGGTTAATCACGAATTCCACGTCGCGGTCTGGGGGTAACCCCGGCAGATCATCTGGAAAGACATCGGGGTACTCACAAACCACTGGGACATCGGCCACTGTCTTGGTAGAGAGGTTGTACACAGCTGGTACTTCTCGAGACTTCAGCGGCTCAAAGGTGATCTTCGTTCCCTTCGGGTGCATCAAGGTCACTTGTCGGGGTGACGAGCAGATTACCCCTTTGTGAGCGGTGATCCAATCCATGCCCAGAATAACATCAATCCCATTGGACTTCAGTACGGTCAGATCTCCGAGCAACTTGTGACCCTTGATGAACATCTCCACTCCCTTGCATAGCAAGGTGCACCTAATATCTCCGAGCGGGGAGCTCGTTATGATGGGTTTCGGACGGGGAGTTATGGGGAGAGATAGTTTGTTTACAAAGTTAGAGGACACATAAGAACTAGTTGCACCAGTATCAAACAGAATCAAAGCGTTAGCGCCACAAACTAAAAACTCATCGATCACGACGTCAGGAGCGTCGGCAGCTTCCTCCTCAGTCAGGAGGTTGAGCCTTCCGCAATCTGCGGCCGGCTGGGGAGCAGCCTGAGGTGGCCTCCCTCCTGGAGCTGGTGCCCTGGCAGGTGTAGCAGCGGTCTTCTTACTGGGGCACTCGTACGACTTGTGGCCTTGCTTGCCACAGGTGTAGCACGTCGGGGTGAAACCTCCAGTGCTGGGTCTCACTGCGCTCTGCTGCGGGCGGTTGTAGCCACCACCCTGCTGCTGGTAGTTGCTCCTTCCTCCTGGGTATGGAGCACGGTTCCCTCCGAAGCCTCGTCCGGGTTGGTTGTTCCCCGGGCGGTAGCTCCCACGGAGCAGGTTACTGTGCCCGCTCCTCGGCCTCTGGAAGGATCGGTCGCCATGGTCCCGATCTCCGAACCTCTTCTTACCCTTCATGCGCTCCTCATGCCCCCTGCGTTCTTTCTCGAGCGTGATAGCCCTGTTCACCAGGTGGCGAAGCGACTTGTGCTCGCTGGCCTTCAAGCCCTGGCGGAGACCATGGTGCAGGCCTCGCAGAAACCAGAACTGCTTCTTATCATCAGTGGTGGTGTCTTCAGGGGCATAGCGCATCATTTTCATGAAGTGCCTCTCGTACTCCTCCACCCTCATCGCACCCTGAGTCATGGTGCGGAACTCCTGAGCCTTCTGGATCATGAGTTCCTTCGGCAGGTACTGCTCACGGAACACCTCACAGAACTCCAGCTAGGTGATGAACGCTGGGTTCGGGTGAGTCCCGGAGTAGTTGTCCCACCAAGACTTGGCAGGACCCTCGAGCTGGTGGACGGCGAGAGCGACACACTCCTCATCGGTGTAGGCGGTGAGGTCGAGCTTCGTCTCGATCACGCGGAGCCAGTCATCGGCATCGAGGGGATCGTCCGAGTAGCTGAAGGTAGGGGCCTTCAGACGGATGAACCTCTCGATCTTCTTGGCGAAGTCCTCCTCCACCGAGGCATGGCGGTTCCCACCAACTCGGTTCTCGATGGCGTCAGCCATCCTCTGCATCAGTTGAGTCTGCAGGGCCATCACCTCAGCCAGGTTAGGCGGTGGCGGGGGAGGCACTCCTCCACGGCCACAACCACGCCCACGACCTTGGGGAGCCGGGTGTGGCGCAGGCTCTCCTTCGGCTTCCTCCTCTTCTCCATCCTCCTCAGCGCCTTGTCCGATGGGCGGAGGCGGTGGTGGTGGCACCATATCGCCTCGGCCACGTCCTAGGACAGGGGCGTGTCCACGACCACGGGCGCGCCCACGTCCACGTGCAGGAGCGCGGCCACGTCCACGGCCACGGCCACGTGCAGGTTCCCACCGACTCGCTTCCTCGGCAGCCTCAAAGCGTCCCAACAGACGACCGGACCTCCTGATCGACATCTTGCTGAAAACACGACCAAGGATAAAGGAAAGCCTCAGATACATCACTCACCAACAAATTGAGTCTGATATACAATCATGAAAATATTTCTACTAATATAAATCCTACACTCAATGAGAAGAAGCAATAAGAACAAACAACTCCATTAAGACCAAACAATCAGCATCCATTAAGAGTACATAAGTTTCCTCAAGGCTGACTCAAGCCTTGGAGGTCACACACAACAACGATCTAATATAGCGTTACATGATCTCAAAAAGGTGTGCACATCTAGGTGTGAAAAGACTCACAACTCAACATGCACCGGAACAGGCTCTCGGCTGAATGGAACGACTCATGGAGACTACCTATCTTACAACTCTACTCTTATTAGCATGCTCAAGCTCCGGCACGCTACTCGAAGCGGGACTTCTTGTACCTCACTGGGTAACGGTCCTCATCGGGGAAGTCCTTGGGGAACATCCGCGACAGCCTCGAGTGAGCGGCCCTCACCTCATCGGTCTCAACTGAAGTGGCCATGTCGGCCAGGGGACACAGGTGAAGCTTGAGGGCGGACGGGTGGAGCCTGAAGGTCTCCTTGCGGATCGCCCGCTGACGCTCGGGGGGTAGCAGACTGTTAAGCTCCTGAAGCTCGTCCACACGAAGTGAGTCAGCATCCTCCCAAGTCTTCAGCATCCTCTTGCACTTGTCCAGCAGGAACACAGAAGTCTTGGAGAGTGCAGCGATGTTGGCGGTGTTGTTGTAGTGGTCCTCCACCAGTTCGGTCACTCTGGCCTTCTCACGAACCAGGTTGCGTCCCTGAGCGGCGAACTGAGCATCCTTCTGGTCCAGCTTGGCGAAGAGACGGGCGAACCTAGCCTCCTACTTGCGTAGATCCTCCTGAGCGTAGATCTTCTCCTCTTGAGCGGTCACCCTCTCAGCCTCAGCCTGAACTGCCAAAGAGTTGGCGTGGTGAAGTCCTCGCTCGAGCTGCTCAACTCGCTGGCGAAGGGTGAGGTTCTCCACAAGCAGGCTCTGGGTGCGGGGCTGAAGCTCCTTCAGCTCCAGAGTGGTGTACTCCAGTCTGCTGAAGGGTCCACTCGTCTGCTCGCTCAGTCGGCGGGCGTGAGTGTCAAGGTCCACGAGGTAGCTCCCAGTGGTGACGAGCGTGTCGTCAGCCTCACGTAGAGGTCCCTGAACAACCTCCTCCTCGTAGAGTGCTGAAGGGTCTGGCAGTCCGTTCACGATCGGAGCCACTCTGTAGTAGTCCTGCGGGATCAGCCTCAGGTCTCCAGTCTTGTAGACGTCGCGGTACCTAGCCAGCAGGTGGCGAAGTATGTGGCTGCAGGCGGTGTCCACAGCGTTCCTGACGTTGAATCCTGTGCTGTGCTCGAGCATCCCGGGGAAGCTTGGAAGCGCCGGGTGGGGTAGGACAGCCACCGTGCAAAGCACTAGTGGTCCCGATAGCGTGCGGACGTCCTCAGCGCGGTAGGTGACGTGCGTAGGGGGAATCCCCAGCCTGAGGACGACCCTGTCAACCCAACGGGCGAGTCCCTCCATGTGCTCCGGGAGCAACTCCACCTCCTGATGAGCCATCTCCTGTGACACGGAAGAAATTTTCTAGTTAGCGCAGGAGAGATAGAACTTTTCAAAAGAAGGATAAGTTTTGTAATATAAGTCAAGAATGGTATATAGCAAAAGAGTTTCGTTTAGAGTCCTAATTTCTAACGACCATTTCTAAGGGCACGGGCTACGGTCAAGTATGGCTCTGGTACCATCTGTAACGCCCTGGGTTTTTCAAACTCGGAAAACCCCGCATTCTGTCTCGTGATAGTCCCTGGATCAGACGCTATCACGCACAGGCATTCATCACAGATAAATAACACAGTCATACATCGAAATAAAACATCAGAGTACGAATAATAATCTGATTATTACATGTCCTGATTATTCGGAGTACATCAATACCCGCCTCTTGGCGGAATAACAGAAATAAGAGCCTACGCAGCGGTAGCTATCTCCCAAAAGGTGTCTCCATCTTCAGGCATCTCCCACAGGCATCCTTGAGCGAAGCGTCGTGCCCCCTCAATCGTACCATCCGTCGGCATTGTGGTCGTAGTCGGACTCGTACCCTGCAAGCTCAGGGGCTATCCCCAAGGATCGGGATAGGTCCACGTCACCAACCGTATGCAAGCTTTAAGTGGCCTATTTCTAAGGGGAAAAGAGTATATCAAGGTAGTAGCAGGGTTTCCTATGCAGCAGCAGCAAAAATAGAGTAATATCTCCATAAGTTCACCATATCCCATATCTCTCATCCGCATACGGTTACATCTGGTCACCCAGATCACCGTCACCATCACCTATCTCCATCTAGGGTCGGTGCGAGAACTCCCACTTCTCGCACCTCAATGGTTGCACCCGGATCCGCGAGGTAGAGGGAGCAACTCTCCTCTCCCCGAATACAACCACGGCTCACCAATCACACTCATCCTATAAGGGGGAGGTAGAAATCCCAAAACGTAAGAGTCGGAGAAACAACGGGCATGTCCATAACCGAGGACGCGGCTATACGTATAGATCTAAACTCTGCAGAGCGTGTACACCAGTACCCAACTCGGAATAGTACCCGGACGGTGTACGGCCGACCGAGCCTACCCTACCGAACGAACACCTAGGAGTTACGATTCCATCCTGCATCCGGGTCTCGATGCGGTCCTTCGCAAAGGTCCACCCCAGAACTGTGAAAATGCCCCCGTGTGGCCACACGGGGAGCACCCAAAGGGAAGGGACTTCACCCTAACCCTCTCACTGATACCCTCTATCCTACTGGAAGGTATGGCACCGCACTTGCTAGGGTCGGGCGGCCCTATCCCCACTCTCGGCGAGGTGGTGTGTACGAAAGTCCCGTGTAACAGGCGACCCACTCGGTTTCAGACCGGGGCGAGCTCATATCCTCCACATCATCACGAAATACCCATCACCTGTGCTCCTAAAACAATGTACCTGCCATAGGCACCACATTGGGCAACGTCCGAGAAGGCGATCCCTGGCCCCTGATCCCAGATCAGGTTGTCTCGAGCTCACCCCCGCCAAAATATCCCAAAACACCTTCTCCTGCCGGTTTTCCCAACACACGCCAAGAAACTACCACAATAATCCCCACACATGCATAGCAAGCTCAGCACATCATCTAGCTTAAGTAAACAGTAGTAGTAGGTCAATCAAGGACAAGTATGTAAAAGAGGCTATGCATGGGTTCATCATATCCATCTCTATGCATTAAATAAAGCACTAGCAGTTCTAAAAGCCATGCCTAATGGGCATTCAAAGAATGGTCGGGCGTGAACCTGGGTACGCGTAGTCGTCGTAGCCGAGGTCGTCGTCGTAGTCCTGGTTCAGCTCTCCGGCTCCGGCAGCTCCTAGAAGCGTATTTAAATAAATAAACTCAGCTACTAATGGCAATAAATCCAAGATAAAGAGCAAATAAGATCCAAAAAGATGCAATCTCTAGTCTAGCACGAAGTTTGGATTTTTAGAAGATTTTCAGAAGAAGTTTCATATTTTTCGGAGCTAAAACAGATTTATTATGATTTTCCGAAGATAAAATACATTTCTGAAATTAAAATACGTATATACAATATTGCAGACTTTTAACTAGCTCTAGACTAACTCCAGCTAGCTTTAAAGAGGCTTATAGCCAGCTGTAGGCCAGCTATTCTGCTGACGCGGCCGCCACATGGGTGGCTTCAAGCCGGCTCCTGCCCACGTGGCTGCCACGCGGCGGCACGGGTGGCGGCGTAGGTGGCGGCCGCACGGGAATGATCCCATGCGCGCCTGCGGCAGCGCGTGGTGTGTGCGCGCGTGTGGCACGGCCCTGGGTGGCCGGCCGCACGAGATCCGCTCGGATCTTTCGCGGTGGCGTGCGCGTGTGTGCGGGCATGTGTCCCAAACCCCTGGGGTTTTGGGGTTGCCTGTGACAGGTGCTCGGTGAAATGTCCACGAGGGACTCCGGCGGGGCAATGCTCGCCGGCGGCGAGGTGCGGCCGGGGCTAGTCAGCAGGCAACGGGGCTCGGCTCGGGTGGTGTTTGCGCGTCGATCCAGACCACAAGAGGGGCACCTAGGGGCCAGTGGCGACCCCATCGGCGGCAGCGTGGTGTGAGGTGTGGCGGTGCAGGATGGCGATGGTCGGTGACGGCGTGTGGGGGCGCCAAGACTCCAAAATCGCGCGTGCGTGTACCAAGCAAAGCGAGACGAACAGAAAATTGGGGCTTTCGCCCTTCGTCACCAAGCGCAGGGCCTTGCCCGCCATAGCGGAGCTCGGGCATGGCGGACACGGTGGTGGCGAGTAGGGCTCCCGCGGCCAGGCACGGGCGCGTGTGGGGGCGCGCAGTTGCCGGCGGCGAGGCGATCACGGATAGCCCAAAAGGCGGTGCCTTTCCCTTCTGCTTCTGCGTGTACGGGGCAACCCCCCATGGCGGCGGCCATGGCGGCACGGCGGGCAGGGTGTCGGCATTCCGGTGGTGTGCGTGTTTACACGGGTCAAAGGAGGCGGCGGAGGCGTGCGCGTGCATCAGGCGACGGCACTGGCACCTGCAGAAACTTCCCAGCGCGGCTCGAAGGCCGGCTTCACCATGCGGCGTGCGCGGCGGCGCGGCGGCGGCAGCGACGGCGTGCACGTGTTCCGCCTCGGCTCGAAGGTCGGGTCGTCCACAGACTGGCGGGGAAGGTTGGCCTCACCTCGGTGGCCTCTGGCCGAAGTGAAGGCGTCGGTGAAGAGGGCTGAGCAGGTCGTCGGCGTTGGAGGAGACGGCGGCGCAGAGCAGAGGAAGCAGGGGCGTCGCGGTTCCTGGCTTCGCGGCGTCCCCGAGCTCCCACGTGCGGTCCTCTGGCTTCGCGAGGTCGGCGGCGAGCTCGCGAACGAGCTCCGGGTCTTCTTCTCCTTTCCCCCTCCTCCTTCTCCTCCGGTGGGCAGTGGCGAGGTGGAACGGGGAGGACTCCCCGGCGGCTAGGGTTGGGAGCTCCCCTGGGGCGCGGCGGCGGTCTACTTATAGCGGAGGGCAGCGCGGGACGCGTGGACGGCCGGGATGCGTGGATGTGCGCGGGGGCACGTCGCGACGGCGGCCACGGGCGGCGCCGCGGCGCTTTGGCGCCGGCGTCAGCCAAAGCGGTAATGGGGGAGGATGACGATGGCGACGTCAGCCTGACGTGGACGTGTCGTCATGCGGGGCCCAGCGGCCAGCGACCCGGCGCGTGAGCGCGGTAGGTGGTAACGGGCCGCGCGCGAGTGGGCCGTGATGGGATGGATCGTGGGAAAAGAGAGGGCGTGGAGTGCGTGAAGAAAAAGAGAAGAGGGGCGTTGGGTGGACTTCGGGGTTTTAGACTCGGGGCCCAACAGTGCAGCTCCCCTTTTCCTTTTCTAAAACTATTTACTCCTTTTCTATTTAGTTTCAAATTTGAAACCCACACAAGTAAACTCCAAATAAAACCAAATGAACTCCAAGTTTCTCACACTAGCATTTTTATATTTCCTAGAAATTTTATTTAATTCAACATTAAATCTAGGAATAAAGGAGAGAAAGTGAAACATCCTTAAATAATTTGGTACTCACTCAAATAATTCATCAAAAATTTTAAATCCTCATTTTTATTAATTAATATTCCTCAATAAATTTGAGGGATGTTACAGTCGGGGCGAGCGACGTCGACTCTAGCTCCGCCTACTCTTCCTCGAGCTCGAGTAGCAGTGAAGATGAAGGTGATCGGTGCAAGAGCAAGAAGTCATCCAAGAACTTGAGCGGGCTGAGCTGCTACGCGAGAGATGGCTTCTGCGGCATGGCTCGTAGGTCCGGCAGCAAGAAGAGTCACCAGAGCGACTCGGACTCCGATTCCGAGGATGAGGTACGTGAGGAGCTTCCCATCTTGCGTGAGGAGAACGAGCGTCTTGGCAAGTTGCTTGATAATCGTGATGACATGCTTAGAGAGGTCAAGAAGATGAGGAAAGAGCTTAGGGCCTCACTAGAAGATGCTAGGAACCGAGTAGCTGAGCTAGAAACCCAGAACCTTGATGCTAAGCTTGAGATAGATTCGCTTAAGGCTTCTCCTGTGGTTTCTGATGAGATTGATTGTGATGATTGCTCTGTGTACCTAGCTGATCTTACTGCTCTTAAGCATAAGCATGCTTCTACTTGTGATGAACTAGATGTGCTTAGGGTTGAAGTGGCTGAGCTCAAGTCTAGACCTGCTTTGCTAGGTGCTTGCACTTCTTGCCCTGTTTTGCATGGAAAAATTGATGAGATGCATGCTTACACTGTTTCGCTTGAGGCCAATTTGAAAGAGCCTATTCCCACTTCTTGCTCTACTTGTGAATTACATGCTTTGAAAAATCTGGAGCTTGCACATTATGTGGATCGCTTGCAGGATGAGAACGATGACTTGAGAAGAATGATGGGTTGGTTGTCGGGTCATGAACCACAGCTTAGGATGATGATAAAGGTATACAAGCGCTATGATGGGAAAGCGCTTGGTTCGGAGAAGGTTGGAGAGTGTAGTGGTGAGGGAGGAGAGAAGATTGGTGATATCCAAGCTCCACCAAAAACCTTCCACAAAAACGCCTATGCTCCTAAGCCCAACCCACTGAGAAACAAACTTGACACAACCCCAGATCCTCCCATATTTCCTCGCCCAACAAATGACTTCCAAAAACCGGTGAAGTTTGTGAGCTCCAAGGAGAGTGAGGTTGGAGACAAGAAGAGTGAGAAACCAAGTGAGCAGCCCCAACCCTAGCCTAAACTTAAGCCCATACGGTTTCATTGTGACTATTGTGGGAGAGATGGTCACAAGGGCGAGTTTTTCTTCAAGAGGAAGTGTGAGGAGAGAATGGCTAAGGAGTGGGCTAACAAGGACAGATACCACCCTTCAAATGGTGTACCTGAGCCTCGTATGCAAATGCCCAGGGCCAAGGCGATTGTGAGGACGGTTCCGGCTTGGGGAGATCGAAAGGTGGCAGGTGGTGCTGCTGGCCGAGCACCACTAGTCAGACCGGTGCACTTCACCGGTCAGACCGGTGCTGGTCTGGGCAGATAGCAGTTCGGTTTCTGTGCTCGTGCGGATGCTCGGTTCGGTTCTGGTGGTCGTAGTTCTGGTGGTTGGTCTGGAGAGTTTGCAGGTGGTCAGTTTGCTAGACGTTCTCCACATCGTGCTCAATACGATGGTAGGAGGAGTCGTAGCTTTGAGATGGAGAGGAGGAACGGTCCACGGTCTTCCTTTCGTTGTTTTCGTTCCCCTCCAGCGAGACAGGGGTGGTTCCCTCGTGGTGGTTCCCGTGGTGGTTTTCATGGTGGTAGCTTTGATAGGCGTGATGATTTGGTTTGTGCTAACCCCACTTTGGAGCAAATGGCTCGACACTGGTTTTACTCTTTTGGTACTAACCCCAGTGTAGAGTCGTTTGTTCACTCACATGCTCGCTTTTGAATTTTAGGTGGGAGACTTGAGGAACGTTTGGTTGATTGACTCCGGTTGCTCGAGGCATATGACCGGAGACAAGGGGTGGTTCTCAAGTCTCGTCCCGGTGGTGTCCAAGACATACATCACCTTTGGGGACAATGGGCTAGGGCGTGTGTTGTCAGAAGGTGAGATTAAGGTAAGTGAGAAGGTCACTCTCAGGCGGGTTGCTCTTGTTCAATCGCTCGGATTCAATTTGCTTTC
Organism: Cenchrus fungigraminus; assembly: GCA_036936925.1. Taxonomy (NCBI): domain Eukaryota; kingdom Viridiplantae; phylum Streptophyta; class Magnoliopsida; order Poales; family Poaceae; genus Cenchrus; species Cenchrus fungigraminus. The sequence goes on from CM072772.1 coordinate 48,879,671, forward strand.
GGTGTCCCAGCTTTTGGATGAGGGCTTTGAGGTGTTGTTTCGACCTGGTGGTTCTCGGATTTTGGATTCTCGAGGGGACCTAGTTTGCATGGTCGTTCCCGAGGGTCAAGTGTTCCAAGCGGATTTCTCTCAGTCTTCTGGTGTGGAGCGTTGTTTCTTGGCTGGTTCTTCGAGTGAGTTGTGGAAGTGGCATAGGAAGTTGGGTCACTTAAGCTTTGACCTTTTATCTCGCTTGAGTAAGCTCAATTTAGTCCGAGGATTGCCACGGCTGAGGTTTGAAAAAGAGTTGGTTTGTGCGCCGTGTAGGCATGCCAAGATGGTAGCCTCTTCTCACCCGCCCCTCACCGATGTGATGACGGAGCGTCCATGCGAGCTGCTCCATATGGACCTTGTTGGCCCAGCTCGTGTGAGATCTACGGGTGGGAAGTGGTACGTCCTAGTTGTGGTGGACGACTACTCTCGGTATGCGTGGGTTTTCTTTCTGGAAGAGAAAGGGGAGACGTTTGGTTTTGTTCAAGATCTTGTCTTGAGGTTGAAGAACGAGAGGCACGGAGATGCCATACGAGCAATTCGTAGTGACAATGGCTCGGAATTCAAAAACTCTCGCTTTGAAACCTTTTGCCATGACTTGGGTCTTGAACACTAGTTTTCGAGTCCGTATACGCCTCCCCAGAATGGCGTGGTGGAAAGGAAAAACAGAACCTTGTGCGAGATGGCTCGGACGATGCTCGATGAGCATAGGACTCCGAGAAGGTTCTGGGCTGAGGCGGTCAATACCGCGTGCTACGTGTCCAACAGGATCTACCTCAGGGTCCGCAAGAAGAAAACCTGCTATGAGTTGATGCACCGTCGCACACCCAAGGTGAGTCACTTCCATGTCTTTGGTTGTAAATGCTTCATTCTTAAGAAAGGGAAGAAGTTGGAGATGTTCGAGGCTAGGTCTGTCGATGGCATTTTCTTTGGTTACGCATCTCATTCTAGAGCATATCGTGTGCTCAATCTTGAAACTAACCAAATAGTGGAGACTTGCGAGGTAACCTTCGACGAGACACAGCCACGTAGTCAGCTTGTTTTTGAGTGTGCAGGTGACGATGAGCTTGGCGAGGAGATTTTCCAGGAGGAGGAGCATGAACATGGAGATGATGAAGATGGTGGTGTGGTGCCCGCGGCTGAGCATGTACCTACTACTTCGACTACGGTGGTGAACGGGCCCTCTCCCACACCTACAACGACGAATCTAGATCAAGGCGAAGCTGCTGTTGAGGGGGAGGTAGCATCAAGGTGAGAACCTCCCCAGCAAGTTCAAGTGGATCATCCAGCTTCGAGGATCATCGTTGACATCAATGAACGTACTACACGGTCGAGGGTTCGAAACAATTCTCACTTTGCTCATGCTACTTTTGTTGCTACCTTTGAGCCCAAAGACATTGGACACGCGCTATCTGATCACAATTGGGTTAATTCGATGCATGAGGAGTTGGAGAACTTTGAGAGAAACCAAGTTTGGGAGTTGGTTGACCCTCCACCTGGGTGTAAGCCGATTGGGACAAAATGGGTGTGGAAAAATAAAGAGGGAGACAAAGGAGAAGTGGTGAGAAACAAGTCAAGGCTTGTTGCTCAGGGGTACTCACAAAAAGAGGGGATCGACTACGAGGAGACTTTTGCTCCCATAGCTCGTTTGGAGGCGATTAGGATCCTTCTAGCCTTTTCAGTGGCTAAAGGGTTCAAATTTCACCAAATGGACGTGAAGAGTGCTTTCCTGAATGGTGTGTTGGAGGAAGAAGTGTATGTGAGGCAACCACCGGGGTTTGAGAGTGAGAAGTACCCCCACCGGGTGTACAAGTTGAGGAAGGCGTTGTATGGGTTGAAGCAGGCGCCTAGAGCTTGGTACGGTAGGTTGAGGGGGTTCCTGTTTGGGAGAGGGTTTGAGATGGGGAAGGTCGATCAGACCTTGTTTCTCCTCAGGCAGGGCAAAGATATCCTGATTGTGCAGGTATACGTGGATGATATTGTCTTTGGTGGCTCGTCTAACTCTTTGGTTGCAAGGTTTGCAGAAGACATGAGCAGGGAATTTGAGATGAGCATGATGGGTGAGTTGCAGTTCTTCCTCGGGCTCCAGATCAACCAATCAAGGGAAGGAACATTCGTGCACCAAGCCAAGTACACCAAGGACATTGTGAGGAAGTTCAAGATGGAGGACTCCACGGCCATGGCGACGCCTATGAGTATGACTACAGCTCTTGATGCGGACGAGGAAGGTGAACACGTGGACCAGAAGGAGTACCGGAGCATGATCGGGTCACTCCTGTACTTGACGGCGTCGAGGCCGGACATCCAATTCTCGGTATGTCTGTGCGCTCGTTTTCAAGCGTCTCCGAGGACTTCGCATCGGCAAGCAGTCAAGCGCATTTTCAGGTATTTGCGTTATACTCCCGACTTCGGCCTTTGGTACTCCGCGTCTTCTTCTTTGGCTCTTCATGGATTTTCAGACGCGGATTTTGCCGGGTGTCGGTTGGATAGGAAGTCCACTTCTGGGACTTGCCAGTTCTTAGGTTCTTCTTTGGTGTCTTGGTCTTCCCGCAAACAATCGAGTGTTGCTCAATCCACTACCGAGGCAGAGTACCCACACACAGAAGTGAGGTATCATTTCCTGAGAGACAACGTAGAGAAAGAAAAAATCGCTTTGATCCATGTACCCACACATGACCAGCTAGCCGATATTTTCACCAAACCCCTAGATCAAGCAACTTTCAATCGTTTGTGGGGGGAGCTTGGTGTTTGTTTGATTTCTTGTGTTGGTGTGTGGGAGCTCCTTTGTAGCATATGTACAGCTTTCCTTTGTGCATTTTTCGCATTTTGCATTGCATTTGTATCATGATGTATAGTCATCTTTGTATGATAGGTTGTATGCATTTTGTATCATATGCATTGTGTAGGAAAGCTTCTCCTATACACATTGTTCACCATGATATGATATATATGTCCTTGTGAGCTAGTGTTGACGGTCATTAAGTCCCTATTTTCGACCCTCAACTTTGAACAAATTTCACTCCATCAAAGCTTGCATCATAGCTGTGGGGTTATAAACTAACGGATTCCACGAGCTTTGGTGAATATTTGGATGCAGGTCTAATGAGCCATTATAGAATAAAGTATTGCATTATCACAAACAATTTCAAATGCCAATTTGGACTACACCATTGCGATGGACTAATCGAGACGATCGAAATGGACATATCATTTGCCCAATTTGGAGTCCGGATGCAGAAATTATGCCTCACGGAAGATTGTGACATGAGACGTGTCGGGGGGTAGGTGCGGCCGAACCTAGTAGGTTCGGCCGGCCCTATCAACCTCCTCCGATCAACACCAAACTTTGCCAAATGCCTCTACACCTAGAATAATAACCAAGGGGACCAAGTCCATGGGCCAGACACCAATTTCATGCATGTTTTAGGTGCTAACGAAGTTCCACGAGCTGTGTTGAGATTTTATCTGCAGGATCAAGATTAGGGAGCAATTCTGGGGCATTGGGCCAAATAAGGTAGGCACGGCCGTACCTAGTGGTACGCCCGGCCCTACATTGTGCCACCGTTCAGGTTCACACCAAGTGTAGTCCCATGCACCAGCTCCCAAAAGACCAAAATCATCACGACGTGTTGGATCTAGCAAACACACCACAGGCGAGCTACACAAGGGCCAGGAGGCAGGGCCGGCCGCACCACTAAGGCCGGCCGAACCTCTAGGGCCGGCCGCACCACTAGGGTCGGCCGCACCTGACCGACTCGCCCAAACGTGTCACCAAGCCTCGGTCACTTCAGGGAACACGGCTAGAAATGATCCTGATCGAGGAAACAATGTCGGTTTGATCCAGAGGTTGAGATTAGCCTCACTTGGATCCATGGACCCACAAGCCAGTGAACAACCAACATGGGACAGCATTCAAGACTTCATCTACCCACTTAAGCACGATCCGAAGTGGATGACAAGAGGGCCCAGGGCCGGCCGCACCAAGAGGACTGGCCGCACCTCCTTTACTCAGCAAACCGACCCACAACCACCTTCTAACCGCCTCAGGGACCAAATCACAGACACACGATCGAAGGCGGTGGAAATCATAGGGCCGGCCGCACATGGAGATATGGCCGTACCTCCTTGCTCGGCACTGCAGCTCCCTCTCGCCTACAAGTACCCCCTCCTGCAGCCACCGACCCATTGGGGCTATATATAGAGCCTGGCACCTTGTAGAAGGATGTACAAGTGATTAGAAGCAAGTGGCGGTGCCCTACAGAAGTTAGTATTCAGAGAGTAGGGAGAGAGAGTTGAGTGTTGGAGTAGAAGTCGGAGTGTCAGTCTTCTTTCCCTAGTGTTGGAGTAGAAGCCGGAGTGTCGGTCTTCTTCCCCTTCCTCGGTGGGTGCGGTACAACTACAGTCGTCCACACATGGGATATTTTGTAAGTTCGGATTCGTGAGTAACTAAGTCTCAAGTCATTTCATCGTTCGCTCTTAGGTTCTTCGATTGCATTTAGTAGTTTCTACTTGTTGTGATTGCTTTGCTTTGGATCCGAGTAAAGTAGTGCTTGGTTAGTCCACGTCTAGGCTTTCCAGTACCTTGGAATGCTTCCCGGTTCAACAGAATAGTTGTGGTACCCTAGGGAGGTGACAGCTCCGGACGGGCTTTGTAGTCCACCACGTTAGTTCCGGCAGGTAGGAGTTACGACATCAGAGCCCCCTTCTCATCCCTTTCCGTGGCTCTTTTCCCTCTGGCCCCGACGAGCGACAAGTTTTGCCTTGATTCTATCCATGACTCTCACGAGTCCCAAACTTCTTCAGCCATCCCCTCTCTACCCGAAATCTACCCATGCCTTTCTATCCTTCGTCACCATATCCCCCAGACGAATTAGTTCTGGTTCACAACACTTCTCGTTCCCCATGGAAATCGATACCTTGGAATACTCCCGGGTGAAAGCTACAACGGTATCCGTGTGCTTGCGGATCTATCTGTGATCGTGTATTATACCAACAGGCTTTCTGGCGCCGTTGCAAATCTAGTAACGACGTAAGAAGTGCCAACAAGCTTTCTGGCACCATTGCTGGGGAATGGTAGCTGTTCTGATTCTGAACCCTGTTCATCCGTGTATCACCCCATTTATCACATGGATTCCAATCCAACCCTTTTCGATTTTGCCGCTCCAAAGGGTGATCATTTGGAGCCTCCACCTTCATTACATTCCATTGAAACATCTAGCTATGAGCTACGTCCCGGCTGCATAGCTATGGTCCGAGAGCAAAGCTTCTCCGGAGATAAGGATGAAAGTCCTTATTCCCACCTGCACGAGTTAGAACAACTTTGTTCGTGTCTGGTGATCGCAGGAATGAGTCAAGATACCTTGAAATGGAAACTCTTTCCGTTTTCATTAACGGGGAGAGCAAAACAATGGTATTCGCTCAGTGTGAGAAGTATGGAGGGGGACTGGGAAAGTTTACGAAAGGCTTTTTGCCTAACATTCTTCCTGACTCCCCAAGTAGTGAAACTCCGACGAGAGGTCATCTGTTTTGAGCAACGGAAGACCGAATCTCTAGGAGCTGCATGGGCAAGATTTACAAAAATCGTAGATTCTGGTCCAGACCTTGGTATCGTAGAGCCCGCTCTTTTGCAACACTTTCGCGATGGTCTTGGACCAGAGTCAGCAATTTTCTTAGACACTTCTTCCGGAGGATCTTTCACTCATCTCACCTTGTCTAAGTGTAAGGACATTCTAACAAAAATCCTTCAAAATACCCCTTACACGGGAGTTTATGATGACTTCCCGGATGAGGAAGAGATCACTCAGGAGGAGCACATGCCAAACACTCTCTCGGAACCGAAACCCATAGAGGAGAAACCCCCTAGCACTTTTTGGCATGAAGAACCACTCCTCTATCCCCATGTGTACCCAGCTGATTTCTCGTATGACTTCGACGAGGAATCAACAAACTCCGATCCACTCTCTGAATCGGAATTCATAGAGGAGGAGCCTATCCTAGAAAAATTCATATCCACAGACACCCATCCTCCTCTTACCAAAACTTGGTTCACAGGGGAACCATTCCAACCTTATCGAGAGTTCGATCACCCCTCGTGTGACTTCATCTATGAATACTATGATGAGTTATTTGATAAACATTGGACGGAGAAATCCTTCCCTAGAAGGGAAAGAGACTCAACACACGAGAGAGAATTAGTCAACTTACCCAACCCAGGAGAGGTAAAAAGACGGAGAGAAAAGTTGGAATACATCTCCGCAATCAGTAGCCGGGAATGGTTGAGAGAAGCAGAAGGCATGGATCAAGTAATCCAGCTATATCCCGAGCTAAAGTCACTCTCATGCCAAGTAGGAAACCTCTCTTACCAGGATGTGTTCTATGACCCTAGGGTCGATATCAATATCATTCCTAAATCCTTAGTATTAGAGGCCTTTCCTGACGAACCCCTCTCTTTCTCTCTGAAGCGTCTCCAATGGATTTCGGGTCAAACCATAGAGACGGAGGGAATCCTTAGAGTCGTCCAAACAAAGATTGGAGAGTATGGGATCTTCCTAGATTATCATATCTTTGACATCCCAAAAGGAGATCCACCCTTCATTCTCATCGGAAGACCCATTGAAGGGGTACTGAGTAGTGTGCTCGACCATGAAAAGCAGCCATATCATCTTGAGGTTCGAGATACACATCTCCAATGTCATAGACCTGAGGTTAAGAAAGAACATGTGTGGTCTATGGACATTCTTGAGGTGTCGACACTGGATTCTCAAAACAGACTCGAGCATGAAGGTTTTACACTAGAGGGATCACAAATCCCATGCTCACATCAAAAGTTTCCAGAGTTATCAAGCCCCATTACCAATGTCCTTCACGAAACCTACAACCTCCTCATTTTCCTTGTGCATGCTAACTTTGAAAGGAAGGTTGTAGATGCTTTTGTTTACCGTAAACATTGCAAATTTCGTGGTCATTTTTTTTGGTACTAACCTTGCAGCTAGAGCTATGATGGTTTCATCATCTTGATTGGCTGCAAGATGAAGATCTCCAGTGGTCAAGCTTATGACCCAAAACAAAGCACTATCGGGAGATAGCCCGAATAATCATTTAGATTTCCTTTTCAAATAAAAGCAAGAGCATCTCTTTAGGATTAGTTGTCCTTCAGGTACTTTTGGTCACTAACATTTCAGGTGGAGATTGGAAGGACCGATGGATAGGCAATGCCTAAAAACATGAGAGCTACACCAACTACAACACCAAGGTAATTCGGGGAGAGAAAGTATTATGAAGGAAGCTTGAACTCCGCACACTTGAGTTGTGTTGCCTAGCAATGCAAACTCCAAGTGTGGGGGAGATATGTGAGTATCCCGAGTAAGTTTCTCTCATACTAAATCTTATTTTGGTTTGAAGATGGTGTTGGTTCTTGCATCTTGCTCTCTCTTAAAAAAAACACAAAAATATTTGAATTTGAATAAAGGCTTCCTAGCTCTTCGGCTAGTAGAGCCTCCCTTTTAGTTTCCATCTTTTTCTTTGAATAATAACACTAGGTACAAGAATAAGTGCGGGGGAGATCTCCCAAGCTCGTCGAAACACACAATTGAGATCTCCCGCCATGGTGACGCACAACACCGACTACGCTAATTGACGAGGGATGAGGTAAATACACTAGAGCAAGTCGGTCGCCCCTGTGGTTTGGCCGAATCACCATTTGTCTACCTCATTCCCCACTTTCTCCAAGAGCGATGGTATGTGCACCCCTACCTCTCTACTTTTGGAAATCATGAGTTTAAATGAGCTTTAAATCAGATCATATGAATCAAACTCAATTGAATCCTCATGCACCCAATGCTCGACATGTTTCATATGGTTGGCTTGCATAAGTTTTATTCCATACTTATTATATTGATGCTTGTGAACAACATATCTTTAGGAAACCATGCCCATCTAAGTAGCTGATGTTTGAGATATGGTCCGATGAAATGATCTTTGCTCCAAATGTTTGAGTGCTTGGGAAATTTATTTGAAAATTTTGAAAACCCTTTGCGAAGCTCCTCTTTGATATGCCAAGTCCTACCAGAGCCATATGATGAGACATCTTGAAAACCTCATACACATATGCTACTTGTCATTGCATTGAGCTTTGTCAAATTGTTGTGACCCTTGTGAGAATTCTTTTCATGCTTTCATGATCAAGATACATGTACACGCCAACATCCTCCTTTCTATGCTCAGTTGAGAGCTAGCATTGTACCATCTATCTATTCCACAAAATAAAGCTCCACACTATGTGTTGATCTCTCTCTCTCTCCAAGTTAATATTACAAAAGGGACATGGCTATAGAAAAAAAATTGGACACATGAAGGTCCAAGAAAAAAAAAGTTGGACACATGAAGGTCCAAGAAAAAAAAAGAAAAAAAGGAAAAGATAGCCATGTCCACAAAAGAGTCAAAATAGAGAGAGAGGATCATGCAAAATGGAGTTACAACAAATCAGATGGTAATAACTAGCACCCATTCCGGGCCTAGTGTACACCTTACCATCATCACAACGTTCATTATACATATCGTAATATCTAGCACCCATTCTGGGCCTAGTATCCACCTTACCATATCCATCATATCCCTACACATGCACATCTTGATCTGATTGTATGATTTGATTTTCTCCTTGGAACCGGTTTTTGACTTTGCAATACATGTGATGCAAGTATGCCTCATCTTTATACCCTACCTTGAGCTCCATACATAGCCATCATTAGAAGTAGGTTGAAGAAAGGCAATCTAATGCCTTGGTGAGGATTATACACATTGAGCGATTTGAGAGAATCAAATGAGGTGCCAAGCATGGTTTATTTTGAAAACTTATTGAAAAAAATCTCAAGCTACTTGACATGAGGAGTAGAAGTGATTTGATTCAAGATTGTTCCATTCCTCAACTACCCAAGATGGCATGATAGACACTTCAAAGTTCACAAGTGCAAGGTATGATTCGGAATATCTCTTATGCTCTCTTCATACCATAGGAATTTTTGTTTTCACCTTGGTCCTTAACCTTTACTCGAGGACGAGCAAAGGGCCAAGTGTGGGGGTGTGTTGACGGTCGTTAAGTCCCTATTTTCGACCCTCAACTTTGAACAAATTTCACTCCACCAAAGCTTGCATCATAGCTGTGGGGTTATAAACTAACGGATTCCACGAGCTTTGGTGAATATTTGGATGCAGCTCTAATGAGCCATTATAGAATAAAGTATGGCATTATCACAAACAATATCAAATGCCAATTTGGACTACACCATTGCGACGGGCTCGTCGAGACAATCGAAATGGATATATCATTTGCCCAATTCGGAGTCCGGATGCAGAAATTATGCCTCACGGAAGATTGTGACACGAGACGTGTCGGGGGGTAGGTGCGGCCGAACCTAGTAGGTTCGGCCGGCCCTATCAACCTCCTCTGATCAACACCAAACTTTGCCAAATGCCCCTACACCTAGCATAATATCCAAGGGAACCAAGTCCATGGGCCAGACACCAATTTCATGATTGTTTTAGGTGCTAACGAAGTTCCACGAGCTGTGTTGAGATTTTATCTGCAGGATCAAGATTAGGGAGCAATTCTGGGGCATTGGGCCAAATAAGGTAGGCACGACTGTACCTAGTGGTACGCTCGGCCTTACCTTGTGCCACCATTCAGGTTCACACCAAGTGTAGTCCCATGCACCAGCTCCCAAAAGACCAAAATCATCACGACATGTCGGATCAAGCAAACAGACCACAGGCGAGCTACACAAGGGCTAGGTGGCAGGGCCGGCCGCATCACTAGGGCTGGCCAAACCTCTAGGGCCGGCCGCACCACTAGGGCCGGCCGCACCTGCCCGACTCGCCCAAACGTGTCACCAAGCCTCGGTCACTTCAGGCAACACAGCTAGAAATGATCCTGATCGAGGAAATAATGTCGGTTTGATCCAGAGGTTGAGATTAGCCTCACTTCGATCCATAGACCCACAAGCCAGTGAACAACCAACATGGGACAGTGTTCAAGACTTCATCTACCCACTAAAGCACGATCCGAAGTGGATGACAAGAGGGCCCAGGGCCGGGCGCACTAAGAGGACCGACCGCACCTCCTTTACTCAGCAAACCAACCCACAACCGCCTTCTAACCGCCTCAGAGACCAAATCATAGACGCACGATCGAAGGCGGTGGAAATCACAGGGCCGACCGCACATGGAGATACGGCCGCACCTCCTTGCTCGGCACTGCAGCTCCCTCTCGCCTACAAGTACCCCCTCCTGCAGCCACCGACCCATTGGGGCTATATATAGAGCCTGGTACCTCGTAGAAGGATGTACAAGTGATTAGAAGCAAGTGGTGGTGCCCTACAGAAGTTAGTATTCAGAGAGTAGGGAGAAAGAGTTGAGTGTTGGAGTAGAAGCCGGAGTGTCAGTCTTCTTTCCCTAGTGTTGGAGTAGAAGCCGGAGTGTCGGTCTTCTTCCCCTTCCTCGGTGGGTGCGGTACAACTACAGTTGTCCACCCACGGGATATTTTGTAATTTCGGATTCGTGAGTAATTAAGTCTCAAGTCATTTCATCGTTCGCTCTTAGGTTCTTCAATTGCATTTAGTAGTTTCTACTTGTTGTGATTGCTTTTCTTTGGATCCGAGTAAAGTAGTGCTTGGTTAGTGTAAATGTAGTGTCTAGGCTTTCCAGTACGTTGGAATGCTTCCTGATTCAACGGAATAGTTGTGGTACCCTAGGGAGGTGACAGCTCCGGACGGGCTTTGTAGTCCACCACGTTAGTTCTGGCAGGTAGGAGTTACGACATCAGAGCCCCCTTCTCATCCCTTTCCGTGGCTCTTTTCCCTCTGGCCCCGACGAGCGACAAGTTTTGCCTTGATTCTATCCGTGACTCTCACGAGTCCCAAACTTCATCAGCCATCCCCTCTCTACCCGAAATCTACCCTTGCCTTTCTATCCTTCGTCACCATATCCCCCGGACGAATTAGTTCTGGTTCACAACACTTCTCGTTCCCCATGGAAATCGATACCTTGGAATACTCCCAGGTGAAAGCTACAATGGTATCCGTGCGCTTGCGGATCTATCTGTGATCGTGTAGTAAACCAACAGGCTTTCTGGCGTCGTTGCAAATCTAGTAACGACGTAAGAAGTGCCAACAGCTAGTTTGGTAAGCTATGGTTAGTTTGGCTTAGCTCTTGATGATCTTGATTTATATCCATGGTTGATGGCTATGTTTTTTTCAAAAATGTCATACATATACTCTCTTGTGGGTAAATGCCTTTATATGATCTTGACATGTTTTAGTGGCTTGGCTATGCTTAATTTGTTGTTGGATAGCTTATTTTGATCATATGGGGCCAAAGGCTCACTTGCCATCATGAATGTTTAGCTCCCATGCTTTATCTTGTGGAGGGGCATAAGTTCCTTTTTGTCGCAAAGACATTTTATGTACCAATTACAAATCTGCAAATGAAATGTAAATTGCTTGGAAAATGTGCTTCCATATCATATATGCTTATTTTACTTGCTTTTGGGTGCTAAACCGTTGCATGTTGCTTACCAATGAGAAGTCTCATTTTTAGAAGTAAGCACTTGGCTCGGTGGCTTTGACATGACATGAGGTGCTTGTGGGTGTTTATGATGGTCTTATGATTAGAATGGTTGTCCTAGCATGAAGTTTGTGTGGCTTTGCCATTTTGACATGTTTTGCTCATGTTTAGGACTTTGCTCATGAGAGGGAAATTTTTCACAAAAATGGTCATTTCTATCTTAGCTTTGCCCAATGGTTGTGAAACTTGGTGATCTTGTAGTTTTTGTCCATACGAAGCTATAGAGTATCTAACTTGCTCATTTGGAGGTGTGTAGCATGCTATGTTGAATTTTTTCTATTTCAGAAGCTCTAGGTTGCATTTTTTTGCATTTTTGGCTTGATTTCATGCATTGTCAACAAGGGGGAGAAGTTTGAGCATGTTTTGGCTTGCTGCATGCATTTAGAAGGTTTCCATGTGGTTTCGAGCTAGTTTTGAGCTCGTGCAGTTCCCAGTTTTTCCCAGGTGGTCATCGGCCTGACCGGTGGGGTGCACCAGTCTGACCAGTGTGAGTGTCAGGTGCTGGACGATCTTGTCCACCGGTCTGACCGGTGAGGTTGACCGGTCTGACCGGTCAGAGCAAAGCTAAGGCAGCTGCTCTGTTTCGTGAAGTGGTTTGCATGCATTCGTCTAGGGGGAGTTGCATTGGTTCAGGGGGAGCTTGCATGTGTGCAGGGCGAGCTCTTTGTGGTTTTCAAGCTTTGGATCGGTGGTTTGTGCTCTTTGCTTGAGCATGTTTTTGTCTCGGATGTGTCGAGCCGTTGCCCTTGCCTAAGGGGTCCGAGACTTGTCTTCTTCAAGTGATCTTGCTCTTTGCCTTTCCTTTGGCTTTCGATCGCTTGTTGAAGTTTCTTATAGTCATTTCTTTTCTTTTCCTTTTCTCTTTATTTACCAAAATGTGTGTGTTGTCATTGCACTCATTAAGGGGGAGATTGAGAGCCATGTGTGGTTCGAGGACCGGTGGATGGTCGCTTCCTAGTGTGATGAGTGATTGACAACGTGGTGTGGACTGATTCTTGGCTAAGTATTGCAGGTGCAGGTTGCGACTTGACTGGTGTTGGTGCAGGTGAAGAACAAGCGCGAAAGGTCGTTGCTGGTGAGGCCTCCAGGTGTGGAGAAGACAAGTAGGCTTAGTTCGAGGGACCGGGTGGTCAGCGGAGTCAAGTGCGGGCCGCATGGTGGCAAGAACGGCAAGATGAAGTCGTGGACGGTTTCTTGGTTGAGCCTCAAAACCAAGGTCGAGCCGGGACTACGTGGGAGCCGAGTCATGAGTGGTGATTGGCGGAGGCTACACCGAGTTCGCGGGGTTTCCAGTGGTTCACCAGAAAACCACTGGGTTCCTTGGTTTGTCCACAAAGCCAAGACCGAAGACCGAAGACGGAGGTGCAACAGATCAGACTGGTCTGACCGGTGGGTCTGACCGGTGGGTACCGGTCTGACCGGTGAGGAGCACCGGTCTGACCGGTGTGCGACGACGCAGTCCGGAGACTTCGAAGCGGAGGACACACGTCGGGATCGCAAGGCTTGCGTCGAGGCTAAGTAAGTTTGTGGTCGCCGGGCATCCGTCCGATGGTGCGAAGACAAAGTTTCCCAAAGTGCCCCTCGGGGGTGTGTATCCTAGTATTAGGCCTTGGGGGTATTTTAGTCTTTCGGCTAGCCTCCATATAACCCAAGTGGTGAGAGGATGGCAGCCATCTCTTGGAACTCTAGCTCATTTTGTTTTGCTATTTTCCTCTTCCTTGTTCCCTTAGAATTTCTAGGACTAGCTTGAGAGCTTCATGGTGAGATCTTGTGAGAGGGAAGGATGATCAGGCGGCAAGCTAGACCTTGTATGAACCTCTTTGGTATGTATAGATGATTTGGCGTGGTTCCTCAAGGCTTGGATGTGTCTTTCCCGTTTCTCCTTTTTGGTGATTTTCGGAGCCCTTTCTTGGCGATTTTCTTGTGGCGGATTCGAGGCCTTTCTCTTTGGGATTTGGTGGGGGATGTATGCTTGAACCCTTCGTGGTTCTTTTCCCTTTGATTCCCCTCTCAAATCTATGAGCAAAGGGGCTCGATTTTGGGGTTTTCTCCTCTATAGGGTTAGAGGCGTTCTTGGTGGGGATTTCTTCGATTCCTCTCGATTTAGCAAGTTTTGGTGGACCAAATCTTGGCTATGGAGTACCCATGAGGTGTTCCTACTATCCCCAAAGTCTTGTGCAAATCCGTGGAGCGATTCGGGAGATCGAGAGTTAGATTTGAAGGTGTTGACCCGCGGGCGCTGTTCATCCCGAGAGCTCAGGTCACACCGGCCTGACCGGTGCCTCTCACCGGTCTGACCGGTGCAGACCCTTGGTTGGGTTTTGCTCGAGTGAACGTCTTGGTGAGGTCCCTGTTGTCTTGTGGTGCTGCTGTTTCGAGTTTGGTTCGTTTTGGAGCTCAGAAGGTCAGGTTTGTGATTTTGAGGCTTCCAGGCTTAGACCGGTCTGACCGGCGTGCTACACCGGCCTGACCGGTGTAGGAGCCTTCTGTGGAAGTTCTCAGGATTTGTCAGGGTGCTCCAGTAGGGACCGGTCTGACCGGTGCTGCTCACCGGTCTTACCGGTGCAGTGCAGTAGCTGCTCGAGTTGGTTTTTCCGCTGCGTTCTCGAGTAGATCTAGGTGGTTGTTGGTTCCTAGGACCAGTAGCACTCCAGTGGCTGCGTGGTCTTGGCCAACTTGGGTAGTTGAGTCGAAGACGTGCTTTGGAAGCCTTGTTCATCTTGTTGTAGTTCCCATCTCCTTCGAGAAGAATTTTTATCGGCTCCCATTCACTTCCCCCCCCCCTCTCTGGTCGCCAGTTCCGGTCCTTCACTCCTCGGGCTCCTCAGGCGCCAGCGCCGTCCCCTCCTTGATGAGCCGGCGGCGGCGGCTTTCGTCGTCATCATCCTCCGTCCTCCCCCGCTTCCTAGACGGCTTGCTTGATGATGCCATGCGCGCGCTTGAGGAAGAAGAAGCTCTTGGATTCACTTCTTGGTGACCGGAGATGGTGGTGCTAGGGTTTTCTTGGTGGCGTGGTTGACGAATTTCTTGGCCGGCCGGGGATTTATAGTGACCAGACGGGGAACTGTCAGACGGCCGGTCACGCGCCTCGGAACCCGTGTATGCTCAGGAGAGATCTTGGCCACAAAAGAGACATGTGGTCACAATGAGACGTGTGACTGTTCATATTTTATTCAAATACCAAATGCCCAACTATGAGTTGTTCGATTCTCAAAAAAACTATGAATTGTTCGTATTTTTATTAATTTTTAGGTGCTGTTTTATGGGCCCTAATTTTTGAGGGAAGCAAGTGTCATTTCAGATAGCACAACCATAGTAAATAATTAATGTGATGGACAAGTTAAGTCCTAGCCTGATGGACAAGTTAAGTTAACTGTTTGTAATAATTATTCTTTATTCCTATGGACAAGTTATCTTCATCTATGTGGACAAGTTATCTCTCTTATGATGTCTGTTTTGTCTCAAAAGATATATGTGTTGATTGTGCCTGTATGTCGAAATGGAAGCAATGAGAGATCGAGCTGACCTGTCAATGAAGACAGACTCCAAGGAGACGCGGATTCACAAACCTTCGTCTCCTTTCTTCACAAACGAGACACGGATTAACAAACCTCCGTCTCCTTTGTTCACTGCCGCCGCGCTCCCGCTTCACGGCAGTAAAGAGTGCTATTAGACTTTAATTATTGAGCTCTCAGTCTAGTAACAGGTGTCAAATGGTCATCGGTAATGGCCACTAAAGCCGGTTACTGATACGGCAGCGATCCGTGACAGACTCAAAGAGCCCGTTACCAATAGGGCATTGATCGGTAACGGATTTTACAAGCCCGTTACCAATACATTTAACTTTTGTAACGGACTCGCTTTAAGGTCCATTACAAAGAAATAATGTAACAGGAGTTTAAGAAGCCCGTTACCAGAAGTCCACATTGGTAACGGGCATTGTGGAGGCCAACCCCGGGGTCGGCCTGCCGCGCTTATGGGTAATGGGCGCCAAACAACAACCGTTACAGATGTGGGTGCATGTAATGGGTGTTAAGGGCCCGTTACAAATGCTGCGTGACCTATTTGAGGTTTTCACATAGTGAGGTATTCTAATCAAAAGACCATCATAAACACCCACAAGCACCTCATGTCATATCAAAGCCACCGAGCCATGTGTCTACTTCTAGATATGAGACTTCTCATTGGTAGACATCATGCAACGGTTTATCACCAAAGATAAATGAAATTAAACACAAATTGACATGGGAGCACATTTTTCAAGCAATGGATATTTCATTTTCAGATTTAAAACATGGTACATGAAATGCCTTTGCGGCAAAAAGGAACTTATGCTCCTCCACAAGATAAGCTAGTAGGCTAAACATCCATGATGGCAACAAGATCTTTGACCCCCAAATGATCAAAATAAGCCATCCAACCATGAATTAGGCATAACAAAGCTACCAAGACATGTCATGAGCATATAAAGGCATTTACTCACGAGAGTGCCTACAACTAGCATTTTCAAAAGCATAGCATTTTCACATGCATACAAACCATGACAATCAAGAGCTTAGTCAAACTTAACCATATCATACCAAAACTAGCTCACAAGGTCATCCATAGCATGTCATGGTGAACAAAGTATATGAGAGAAGCTTTCCAACCAAAATACATATGATACAAATGCAAAGCAAGGCTTAGATACAAAGATGCCTATACATCATGATACACATGCAATGCAAAATGCAAGAATGCACAACTGGAAAGATATACATATGCACAAAAGAGCTCCACCACCAACTTAGGAAACCAACCACACAAAGCTCACAACCAGCCGACTCCTCAAGAGGAGGTAAAAAGGGCTCGACACCACCAGTAAAAGAGGAAAAGAGCACAAAACTCACAAGCTGCCCCTAAACACATGCACTAGGGTCAAAGAGCATACAATGCTCATGCTAAGCACACATGATAGAGCAAAGAGCACACCAAGCTCACAAGCTCCCCCTAAGCACATGCACTAGGGCCAAAGAGCATACAAAGCTCACCCTAAGCACATGAGTAAGGGCAAGGAGCAAAAGGACAGAGTAGCTTGACCAGAGCTACCAACTTCAAGGTCACAAATATACCTACCTTAGCCACTCATTTAGAAATCCCACGTACTTGTCCATCCTCCCCGAAGGTGATGTACTTCCTTGACACCACCAGATGAGGCCGAAGAACCACCCCCGATCCCAACCAAATGTTCTCCGAGCCTCCCACCTGCAACTCAAAACCAAGAGCGAGAGCGAGCAAACGACTCAACACTGGGGTTAGTACCAAAAGAGTCAAACCAGTGCTGAGCCATCTCCTCAAAAGTGGGGTTAGCAACATCCATCCTATTGCGCCTATCAAAACTGCGATCCATCCTACCAAGCCTAGCAAAGCTGGAACCACCATGGGAAAACCACTCCCATCTCGCTGAAGGAGTACGAGCACCACGAAAGAAAGACCGTGGTCCATAGCCCCTCTGAGACTCAAAGCTACGACTTCTCCTAAACTCATATTGAGCATGAGGTGGAGAACATCTAGCAAACTCAACACCACCAGACTCACCATGCCTACCATCAGTACCACGTACAAAGGAACTGAACCGACCATCTCCATGAGCACGAAATGCAAACTGCTCACCCTGCTGCCTCCAAACCGGTCTGACCAGTTCTGGAACCGGTCTGACCGGTTTGCTTGTATGGGCACCCCAAACCGGTCTGACCGGATTCCAAACCAGTCTGACCGGTTTATCCCGGCCAGCAAGGTCTCTTCCACCAGATCCACTCTTAGCTCCCCAAGCCGGAACACTTCTCACAAGGGCCTTTCCCTTAGGCCATGGCATGCGAGGCTCCGGTACACCATGCGCAGGGTGGTACCTGTCCTTGTTTGCCCACTCCTTAGCCATTCTCTCCTCACGCTTCCCCTTGAAGCAAAACTTCTCTTTATGACCATCCCTCCCACAAAACTCACAATGGAAGCGGATCAGTCTAGGCTTAGTCTTGGGTTGTGGCTGCTCACGAGGTTTCTCTCCCTCCTTCTCTCCAACAACCTTCCCCATGGTACTCACAAATCTCACTAGTTTTTGGAAGTTGTCTGTCTTGGGAGGAAACACAGGTGGATCTGGAGTTGTGTCAAGTTTGTTTAGGAGCTGGTTGGGCTTAGGTTCAAACTTGTTCTTGGGAGTATTTTGTAGTGGAATGGGAATCTCTCCAAACTTCTCCACTCTCTCACCACTACACTCTCCAATCTTGTCAGCCCCAAGTGCTTGACCATCATAGCGCTTAAAAGCAGAAATCATGATGCCAAGCAGAGGCTCCTGACCCGAAAACCAACGCAACAACTTTCTGAGCTCATCATTTTCATCCTGCAAGCGATCAACATATTGTGCAAGCTCCAAATTTTTCACATCATGCAATTCACAAGTAGAGCAGGTAGTAGCAATAGGATCTTTCAATTCAGCCTCAAGCGGAACAATGCGAGAGCGAGACTCAGCAAGTTTTCCATGCAAAACAGTACAAGAAGTGCAAGCACCTAGTAAAGTAGGCCTAGACTGCAGCTTAGCCAGCTCAACCCTAAGCACATCTAGTTCCTCCCACATGGAGGCATGCTTTTCCTTGAGAGCAGTCAAATCAGCTAGGAACACAGAGCAATCACCACAATCAACCTCATCGAAACAACAGGACTAGCCTTACAAATCTATCTCAAGCTTGGCATCAAGGTTCTATGTTTCTAGCTCAGCCACTCTATTCCTAGCATCTTCGAGCGAAGCCCTAAGCTCTTTCCTCATCTTTTTGGCCTCTCTAAGCATGTGATCACGATTATAAATCAAGTCAACCAACTCCTCATTCTCCTTGCGCAAGGAAGAAAGCTCATCACATACCTCATCCTCAAAGTCTGAGTCTGAGGCGTTCTTTTGGCTTCTCTTGATACCGGAGCTGTGTGCCATGCCGCAGAGTTCGTCCTTTCTGCTGTAGTTTCTCAGAGTCTTGTTTGCCGTACAGCTCAGGCCGTTGAAGTAATTGCCGAAGTCTTTCTCCTTCTTCTCCTTCTTCCTCTTGCCGCCCTCTTCTTCTTCTTCGCTCGAGCTTGATGACGCATCCTCAGAATCGGAGTCGACGTCGCTCGACCTCTTGATCTTCTCTCGACTTCGTGCCTTCCACCCATGTTCACGCTCCTTCTTCTTGGACCTTCTTCCCTTGTCCTTGGACTTGTGCTTGTCGTGGTTGTTCACCTACAGACACTCGGCGAAAAAGTGTCCGGTCTTGCCGCACTTGAAGCACACCCTAAAAAATCCCTCCTTGAGTTCACCCGGTTCTCGTGCATCCTCTCGAATCTCCGTGTCAACAGTGCCAGCTCGTCCTCTCCAAGAACGTCAAACTCCTCATCTGCAAAGACATCAAAGAGGACAAAGAGTACATCCTGGAGGATGAGTTAGTGTTAGTCCTAACACCCGAACCGGAGACCAGAGCGAGACTATGCGGATCAGTCGAGCTCTAAATCCTGGCTGTCACCCCACGGTCCACCTCAGCCGACTTGAGCTTTGAGAATAGCTCATCCACCGTAAGGGTCTCATATGAGTCTGACTCCAAAATGGCCTCGACCTTTGAGCCCCACACAGTACGATCCAATGAGTGCAAGAGGTTCACAGCCCTGTCATGATCATCATACGGGAGCATGATCACATTGGCCCTCATATTGTTCACAATCACCGTGAACCGCTGGAAGATGATGTCTATGGACTCACCGGGGAGATGTGTGAAGTTCTCGTACTCTCTCCGGTAAGTCGCAAACATCCTTGCCTTGACCTGATTATTCCTAGCGTGAGCGACTTTGAACTTATTCCAAATCTTACAAGCCAAATCCTCTGCCTGAACCCGATCAAATTCAGGTTTGCAAAGGGCATGAAACAGGTAATCAACCGCCTTATTGTTGGCGTCGTGTATATCTCTCGATCCTGGAGCGAGGAAGTTAACCGGATGAACTTAAGTTGTGTTCTCCGTAACATCCCAAAGGATCTGACCCTTGCCGCGAAGGAAAGCGGACATCCGCCTCTGCCACATCTGGTAATCCTTCCCATCAAAGTGAGGAGGACCCGATCCCCGTTCTTGGTATGCCATCTTTGGATCTAAGACTGGTTAGAGTCAATCAAGACCCGTAACCGGCTCTGATACGACTTGAAGGACCGAATTGGTGAAACAGAGAGGGGGAGTGAATGGGAGCCGATAAAAATTCTATTCAAGAATTCGGCCTATGAACCCAGGTTCACTCGGAGACCTCCGCTAACTTCTTTTGCCAAATCCAGGTAGCCACTGAAGTGCTACTGGACCTAGGAACAAGACCTATGTAACAACTCTCGAACACACGCAGCGGAAAACAACTCGAGCATAGCTGCTGGAACCAAACCGGTCAGGCCGGTTTCTGAAACCGGTCAGTCCGATCCTCTGGGACTTAGCCTCTCACAGGCAGGGGAAACTGGTCAGGCCGGTTTGGCAAACTGGTCAAGTCGGTTTTGTCCAGGAAAACCCCAAAAGACCAAAGAAACCAAACCAGAGCAAAACCACCCCAAGACCCTACCAAACTTGAACAGGGATAGCCATAGCCTGAAAGAGACTTGCCTGTCCAAAACTCTTCTCGACAGCGCCGGTTTTGCCTGGGCAGTCGGGAAGAACTCAGCCCGCGGGAAAAACTCACCCTTCACCTCAATCGATCTCCCGATTCGCTCCACGGATACAAGTGAGACTTTGGGGATACCTGGGGTACTTCATGGGCTAACTTTGGCTAGAAGCTCGAGCCCCAAAACTCACCCAATCAAGAGGAATCAAGAGTCAACCCTCAAGAACACCTTTTCAAGAGCTCCACCGAAAAACTCAAAATCGAAGCCGTTTCACGGGGATTGCTGGAGTATAATCACCAAGCAAAGAGACACAATGTCCTCATATGTGACAACCAACAAGAATCCCACAAAGAAACGTCTGCAAAACTTCACCACGAATTTCTCAAGAAAAGGCTCCGAAAATCACCAAAAAGGGTGAAGGACCGGAACGGCGAACCAGAGAGGGGGGGAGTGAATGGGAGCCGATAAAAATTCTATTCAAGAATTCGGCCTGTGAACCCAAAATCACTCGGACACCTCTGCAAACTTCTCTTGCCAAATCCACGTAGCCACTGGAGTGCTACTGGACCTAGGAACAAGATCCAACCAACAGCCACTCAAAACACGCAGCGGAAAACAACTCGAAACAGCTACTGGCAGCTAAAACCGGTCAGGCTAGTTTCTGAAACCGGTCAGACCGACCTTCTGAGACTTAGCCTCTCACAGGCAGGGGAAACTGGTCAGGCTGGTATGGCAAACCGGTCAGGCCGGTTTTTTCCAGGAAATCCCCAAAAGACCTTCGAGACCAAACCTAGCCAAAACTGCCTCAAGAACACTTCAACCTTTGAACAAGAAAAGCCACAGCATGAAAGAAGCTCTCTTATCCAAAAACCCTCACGACAGCCCAATTGGGACTAAACCGGTCAAACCGGTATGGAAAACCGGTCAGGCCGGTTTTGCCTAGGCAGTCGGGAAGAACTCAGCCTGCGGGAAAAAGCCAATCTTCACCTCGATCGATCTCCCGATTCGTTCCACGGATTCAAGTGAGACTTTGGGGATAGCTGGGGTACCTCGTGGGCTACCTTTGGCTAGAAGCTCGGTCCCCAAAACCTACCCAATCAAGAGGAATCGGAAGTCAACCCTCAAGAACACCCTTCCATGAACTCCACCAAAAACCACCAAATTGAAGCCGTTTCGGAGGGTTTGTTGGAGCAAGATCACCAAGCAAAGAGGCACAAGGTCCTCATATGTGACATCCAACAAGAATCCCTCAAAGAAACGCTCCCAAAACTTCTCCACGAAAATTCCAAGAAAAGGCTCTGAAAATCACCAAAAAGGGAAAACGGGAAGAACACAATCAAGCCTTGAGGAACCACGCCGAATCATCTATACATACCATGAAGGTTCATACAAGGTCTAGCTTATCTCCCGATCATCCATCCCTCTCTTAAGATCTCACCATGAAGCTCTCAAGCTAGTCCTAGAAATCCGAAAGAAAATAGGAAGGGAAATAGCAAAGGGAAAATGAGCTAGGGTTCCAAGAGATGGCTGCCATCCTCTCACCACTTGGGTTATATGGAGGCTAGCCGAAAGACTAAACTACCCCTATTACATAAACTAGGATACACGCCCACCAAGGGCACTTTGGGAAATTGTCGTCGTAACACCATCGGACGGATGCCCGGTGACTGCACTTCGCTTAGCCTCGACGCAAGCCTTGCGATCCCGACGTGTGTCCTCTGCTTCGAAGTTTCCCGGCGCCCTGCGACCCCAAACCGGTCAGACCGGTTTCACCAACCGGTCAGACCGGTTTTGGCCTGACAGCCACGCCCGGTCTTCAGCCTCGGCTTTGTGGCTCAGCCGAGTAACCCAGTGGTTTTCTGGTGAACCACTGCAAACCCCGCGAACTTGATGTAGCCTCCGCCAATCACCACTCATGACTTGGCTCCCACGAAGTCCCGGCTCGACCTTGGTTTTGAGGCTCAACCAAGAAACCGTCCACGACTTCATCTTTCTATTCTTGCCACCATGCGGCCCGCACTTGACCCCGCTGGCCACCGGGTCCCTCGAACCAAGCCTACTTGTCTTCTCCGCACCTGGAGGCCTCACCGGCAACGACCTTTCACGCTTGTTCTTCACCTGCACCAACACCAGTCAAGCCGCAACCTGCACCTGCAATACTTAGCCAAGAATCAGTCCACACAATGTTGTCAATCACTCATCACACCAGGAAGCGACCATCCACCGGTCCTCGAACCACACAGGCTCTCAATCTCCCCCTTGATGAGTGCATTGACAACACACACATTTGGTAACCAAAGAGAAAAAGGAAAAGAAAAGAAACAACTAAAAGAAACTCAAACAAGCAATCGAAAGCCAAACAAAGGGAAAGAGCAAGATCACTTGAAAGAGGAAAGACTTGGTCCCCTTAGGCAAGGGCAACGGCTCTACACAACCGAGTCAAAAACTAGCTCAAGCAAAGAGCACAAACCACCAAAGCTAAACTCAAAACACACCAGAGCTCCCCCTGCACATATGCACACTCCCCTTGAACATGTGCCAGCACTGGGCACAAACCGGTCAGGCCGGTTTCACCAAACCGGTCAGGCCGGTTCCAAAAACCGGTCAGACCGATTAAACTCGGCAGAAGCTCACCCCCAAAAGCTAAAAATGCAAAAGAAATGCACAAGCTCCCCCTTGACTGTTGGGATATGTTCTAGGGATGCAATGCAACTTTTCTCCACCAACATTTCTCCCCCTTGTTGCCAATGCATGAATCAAGGCTCAAATTTGGAAAAGACGCAACTAGAGCTTCTCAAATAGACAAAATTCATCACAAGATGCTACACATGTTCAAAAGAGCAAGTTAGGCACTCTACAGCTTCGTATGAACATCAACTACATGATCACCAAGTTTCACAACCATTGGGTAAAGCTAAGATAGAATTGATCATTTTTGCGGAAAAATCACCCTCTCATGAGCAAAGTCCTAAACATGAGCAAAACATGTCAAAATGGCAAAGCCACACAAACTTCATGCTAGGACAACCATTTTAAGCATAAGACCATCATAAACACCCACAAGCACCTCATGTCATGTCAAAGCCACCGAGCCATGTGCTTACTTCTATGTATGAGACTTCTCATTGGTAGGCATCATGCAACGGTTTAGCACCCAAAGCTTTAAAAAAAAGCACATATGACATGGGAGCACATTTTCCAAGTAATTTACATTTTATTTTCAGATTCATATTTGGTACATGAAATGTCTTTGCGACAAAAAGGAACTTATGCCCCTCCACAAGATAAAGCATGGGGGCTAAACATTCATGATGGCAAATGAGCCTTTGGCCCCATATGATCAAAATAAGCTATCCAACCACAAATTAAGCATAGCCAAGGCACAAAAACATGTCAAGATCATATAAAGGCATTTACTCACAAGAGAGAATACATATGACATTTTTCAAAAACATAGCCATCAACCATGGATATAAATCAAGATCATCAAGAGCTAAGCCACACTAAGCCATATCATACCAACCTAGCTCACAAGATCATATAAAGCACATCATGGTGAACAATGTATATAGGAGAAGCTTTTCCTGCACAATGCATATGATACAAAATGCATGCAACCTAAGATACAAAGATGCCTATACATCATGTTACATATGCCATGCCAAATGCAAGAAATGCACAAAGGAAAGCTATACCTATGCTACACAGGAGCTCCGACACGCCAACTCAAGAAATCAAATAAACACCAAGCTCCCCCCGCAAACGAGTGAAAGTTGCTTGATCTAGGGGCTTGGTAAAGATGTCGGCTAGCTGGTCATGTGTGGGTACATGGATCAAAGCGATTTTCCCTTTCTCTACGTTGTCTCTCAGGAAATGATACCTCACTTCTATGTGCTTGGTTTTGGAATGGAGCATTGGGTTCTTTGCAATGCTTATGGCACTGGTGCTATCACATTGAAGTGGGACATGGGTATACTCCTCACCAAAGTCACTCATGGTGTATGTGGTCCAGAGGAGCTGAGAGCAACAACTAGCTGCGGCCACATACTCTGCCTCGGTAGTGGATTGAGCAACACTCGATTGTTTGCGAGAAGACCAAGACACCAAAGAAGAACCCAAGAACTGGCATGTCCCAGAAGTGGACTTCCTATCCAACCGACACCCGGCAAAATCCGCGTCTGAAAATCCATGAAGAGCCAAAGAAGAAGACGCGGAGTACCAAAGGCCGAAGTCAAGAGTATGACGCAAATACCTGAAAATGCGCTTGACTGCTTGCCGATGCGAAGTCCTCGGAGACGCTTGAAAATGAGCGCACAGACATACCGAGAATGGGATGTCTGGCCTCGTCGCCGTCAAGTACAGGAGTGACCCGATCATGCTCCAGTACTCCTTTTGGTCCACATGTTCACCTTCCTCGTCCGCATCAAGAGCTGTAGTCGTACTCATAGGCGTCGCCATGGCCTTGGAGTCCTCCATCTTGAACTTCCTCACAATGTCCTTGGTGTACTTTGCTTGGTGCACTAATGTTCCTTCCTTCGACTGCTTGATCTGAAGTCCGAGGAAGAACTGCAACTCACCCGTCATGCTCATCTCAAATTCCCTACTCATATCTTCTGCAAACCTTGCAACCAAAGAGTTAGACGAGCCACCAAAGACAATATCATCCATGTATACCTGCACAATCAGCATATCTTTGCCCTACCTGAGGAGAAACAAGGTCTGATCAACCTTCCCCATCTCAAACCCTCTTTCAAACAGGAACCCCCTCAACCTGCCATACCAAGCCCTAGGCGCCTGTTTCAACCCATAGAGCGCCTTTCTCAACTTGTACACCCGGTGGGGGTACTTCTCACTCTCAAACCCCAGTGGTTGCCTCACATACACTACTTCCTCCAAAACACCATTTAGGAAAGCACTCTTCACATCCATTTGGTACAATTTGAACCCTTTAGCCACGGAAAAGGCTAGAAGGATCCTAATCACCTCCAAACGGGCTACGGGAGCAAAAGTCTCCTCGTAGTCGATCCCCTCTTTCTGTGAGTACCCCTGAGCAACAAGCCTTGACTTGTTTCTCACCACTTCTCCTTTCTCTCCCTCTTTATTTTTCCACAGCCATTTTGTCCCAATTGGCTTACACACCGGTGGAGGATCCACCAACTCCCAAACTTGGTTTCTCTCAAAGTTCTCCAACTCCTCATGCATCGAATTGACCCAATTATGATCGGATAGCGCGTGTCCAATGTCTTTGGGCTCAAAAGTAGCAACAAAAGCAGCATGAGCAAACTGAGAATTGTTTCGAACCCTCGACCGTGTAGTACGTTCATTGATGTCGCCTATGATCCTCGAAGCTGGATGATCCACTTGAACTCGCCGGGGAGGTTCTCGCCTTGATGCTACCTCCCCCTCAACAGCAGCTTCGCCTTGATCTGGGTTTGTCGTTGTAGGTGTGGGAGATGGCCCGTTCACCACCGTAGTCGAAGTAGTAGGTACATGCTCAGCCGCGGGCACCACACCACCATCTTCATCATCTCCATGTTCATGCTCCTCCTCCTGGAAAATCTCCTCGCCAAGTTCCTCGTCACCTGCACACTCAAAAACAAGCTGACTACGTGGCTGTGTCTCGTCGAAGGTTACCTCGCAAGTCTCCATGATTTGGTTAGTTTCAAGATTGAGCACACGATATGCTCTAGAATGAGATGCGTAACCAAAGAAAATGCCATCGACAGACCTAGCCTCGAACTTGTCCAAATTCTTCCCTTTCTTAAGAATGAAGCATTTACAACCAAAGACATGGAAGTGACTCACCTTGGGTGTGCGACGGTGCATCAACTCATAGCATGTTTCCTTCTTGTGGACCCTGATGTAGATCCATTGGACACGTAGCACGCGGTATTGACCGCCTCAGCCCATAACCTTCTCGGAGTCCTATGCTCGTCGAGCATCGTCCGAGCCATCACGCACAAGGTTCTGTTTTTTCTTTCCACCACGCCGTTCTAGGAGGCGTATACGGACTCGAAAACTGGTGTTCAAGACCCAAGTCATGGCAAAAGGTTTCGAAGCGAGAGTTTTTGAATTCTGAGCCATTGTCACTGCGAATCGCTCGTATGGCATCTCCGTGCCTCTCGTTCCTTAACCTCAAGACAAGATCTCGAACAAAACCAAACGTCTCCCCTTTCTCTCCCAGAAAGAAAACCCACGCATACCGAGAGTAGTCGTCCACCACAACTAGGACGTACCACTTCCCACCCACAGATCGCACACGAGCTAGGCCAACAAGGTCCATATGGAGTAGCTCGCATGGACGCTCCGTCATCACATCGGTGAGGGGCGGGTGAGAAGAGGCTACCATCTTGGCATGCCTACACGGCGCACAAACCAACTCTTTCTCAAACTTCAATCGTGGCAATCCTCCGACCAAATTGAGTTTACTCAAGCGAGACAAAAGGTCAAAGCTCAAGTGACCCAACTTCCTATGCCACTTCCACAACTCACTCGAAGAACCGGCCAAAAAGCAACGAGCCACACCAGAAGACTGAGAGAAATCCGCTCGGAACACTTGACCCTCGGGAACGACCATGCAAATAGGTCCCCTCGAGAATCCAAAATCCGAGAACCACCAGGACGAAACAACACCTCAAAGCCCTCATCCAACAACTGGGACACCGAAAGCAAATTGAAACCCAGCGATTGAACAAGAGCAGCATGCCTGAGAGTGACCTTCTCACTTACATTAATCTCACCTTCTGAAAGTACATGCCCTCGCCCATTGTCCCCAAAGGTGATGTATGTCTTGGACACCACCGGGACGAGACTTGAGAACCACCCTTTGTCTCCGGTCATATGTCTCGAGCAACCGGAGTCAATCAACCAAACGTTCCTCAAGTCTTCCACCTGAAATTCAAAAGCGAGCACGTGAGTGAACAAACGACTTATCACCGGGGTGAGTACCAAAAGAGTAAAACCAGTGCCGAGCCATTTGCTCCAAAGTGGGATTAGCACAAACCATATCATCACGCCTATCAAAGCTACCACCATGAAAACCACCTCTAGGGAACCACCCCTGTCTAGCTAGAGGAGAACGAAAGCCACGAAAGGAAGACCGTGGACCGTTCCTCCTCTCCATCTCAAAACTATGACTCCTCCCATCATCGTATTGAGCACGAGATGAAGAACGTCTAGCAAACTGACCACCACCAGACTCACCATGCCAAACATCTGCACCACGACCAAAGGACCTGAACCGAGCCTCATCACGAGCACGTAAACCAAACTGGTCACCCTGCTGCCTCCAAACCGGTCTGACCGGTTCTGGAACCAGTCTAACCGGTTTCTCTGTACGAACAGCCCAAACAGGTCTGGCCGGTTTCCAAACCGGTCTGACCGATTTAATTCGTCCAGCAGGGCCCCTTCCACCCAAAGCACTCTTTTCTCCCCAAGCCGGAACTGTGCGAACAATTGCTTTACCCCTAGGTAGTGGCATACGAGACTCAGGCACACCATGAGATGGGTTGTACCTGTCCTTGTTTGCCCACTCCTTAGCCATTCTCTCCTCTCGCTTCCTCTTGAAGCAAAACTCCCCTTTGTGACCATCTCTCCCACAATAGTCACAATGAAACCGGATTGGTTTTGGCTTTGGTTTTGGTTGGGGTTGCTCACTCGGTTTCTCCTCACTCGGCTTCTCACTCTTCTTCCCAACGAACTCATTCCCCAAGTCACTCTTGAACTTGATGGGTTTTTGGAAATCATTTGTGGAGTGAGGGAATATGGGAGGATCTAGGGTTGTGTCAAGTTTGTTTTTCAGTGGGTTGGGCTTAGGAGCATAGGCATTCTTGTGGAAGGTTTTTGGTGGAGCTAGGATGTCACCAATCTTCTCTCCTCCCTCACCACTACACTCTCTAACCTTCTCCGAACCAAGCGCTTGCCCATCATAGCGCTTGTATGCCTCTATCATCATCCTAAGCTGAGGTTCATGCCCCGACAACCAACCCATCATTTTCCTCAACTCATCATTCTCATTCTGCAAGCGATCCACATAATATGCAAGTTCCAGATTTCTCAATGCATGCAATTCACAAGTAGAGCAAGAAGTAGGAATAGGCTCTTTCAACTTAGCCTCAAGCGAAACAGTGTAAGCATGCATCTCATCAATCTTTCCATGCAAAACAGGGCAAGAAGTGCAAGCACCTAGCAAAGCAGGTCTAGACTTAAGCTCAGCCACTTCAACCCTAAGCACATCTAGTTCATCACAAGTAGAGGCATGCTTATCCTTAAGACTAGTAAGATCAGCTAGGTACATAGAGCAATCACAACAACCAATCTCATCAGAAACCTTAGGTGAAACCTTAAGCGAATCAATCTCAAGCTTAGCATCAAGGTTCTGGGTTTCTAGCTTAGCTACTCGGTTCCTAGCATCTTCTAGTGAGGCCCTAAGCTCTTTCCTCATCTTCTTGGCCTCTCTAAGCATGTCATCACGATTATCAAGCAACTTGCCAAGACGCTTGTTCTCCTCACGCAAGAAGGGAAGCTTGTCACGTACCTCATCCTCGGAGTCGGAGTCCGAGTCGCTCTGGTGACTCTTCTTGCTGCCGGAGCTACGAGCCATGCCACAGAAGCCATCTCTCGCGTAGCAGCTCAGCCCGCTCAAGTTCTTGGATGACTTCTTGTTCTTGCGCCGATCACCTTCATCTTCACTGCTACTCGAGCTCGAGGAAGAGTAGGCGGAGCTGGAGTCGACGTCGCTCGCTCCGACCATCGCTCGGGCCTTCCTGCCGCGGCCGTCCTTCTTCCTCGACCGTCGCTCGTCCTTGTGCTTGTTCTTGTGCTTGTGATCGCGCCTTGATCGGTACTTGCCGTCCTTGTTCGACCGGTGCTTGTAGCCGTCCTTGTAGCCGTCCTTGTTCTCCATCTTCTCCGGACAGTCGGCGACGAAGTGTCCTAGCTTGCCGCACTGAAAGCATGTCTATGGATTCCTCCTTGTGTTCACCTGGTTCTCGTGCAGCCTCTCGAACCGCCTGGTCAGCAACGCCAGCTCGTCCTCTCCAAGCACGTCGAACTCCTCGCCTGGCAAAGACATCAAAGAAGACATAGAGTACATCTTGGAGGATGCGTTAGCGTTAGACTTAGCCCCTTTGCCACCGACGAGAGCAAGACTATGCGAGTTAGTCGGGCTCTCGATCTTGGCTGTCGTACCACGGTCCAACTCAGTCGACTTGAGCTTCGAGAACAGCTCGTTCACGTTCAGGGTGTCATACTTCTCGGACTCAAGAATAGCCTCGACCTTTCCGTCCCATACGGTACGATCCAACGAGTGCAAGAGCTTCACGGCTCTATCATGATCATCGTATGGGAGCACGGCCACATTGGCTCTCATGTTGTTCACCACAACCGTAAACCGCTGGAAAAGGGTATCGACAGACTCACCGGGGAGATGAGTGAAGTTCTCGTACTCTCTCCAGTAAGTCGCGTACATCCGAGCCTGAACCTGAGCATTCCCAGCATGAGCATCCTTCAACTGCTCCCAAATCCTACAAGCTAAATCCTCTGTCTGAACCCGATCGAATTCGGACTGACACAGAGCACTAAACAAGTAGTCGACCGCCTTGTTGTTGGCATCGAACATGTCCCTCGATCACGGAGCAAGAAAGTTAATCGGATGAACATAAGCTATGTTCACCGTAACATCCCAAAGGATTTGACCCTTTCCGCGGAGGAACGCTGCCATCCGCCTCTGCCACATCTGGTAGTTTTTGCCATCGAAGTGCGGAGGACCCGAACCCTGTTCCTGGTACACCATCCTTGGATCTTAGACTGGTTAGAATCTGAAAATCCGTAACTGGCTCTGATACCACTTGAAGGACCGGAACGACGAACCAGAGAGGGGGGGAGTGAATGGGAGCCGATAAAAATTCTATTCAAGAATTCGGCCTGTGAACCCAAAATCACTCGGACACCTCCGCAAACTTCTCTTGCCAAATCCATGTAGCCACTGGAGTGCTACTGGACCTAGGAACAAGATCCAACCAACAGCCACTCAAAACACGCAGCGGAAAACAACTCGAAACAGCTGCTGACAGGTAAAACCGGTCAGGCCAGTTTCTGAAACCGGTCAGGCCAGTTTCTGAAACCGGTCAGACCGACCTTCTGAGACTTAGCCTCTCACAGGCAGGGGAAACCGGTCAGGCCGGTTTGGCAAACCGGTCAGGCCGGTTTTGTCCAGGAAATCCCCAAAGGACCTTCGAGACCAAACCTAGCCAAAACTGCCTCAAGAACACTTCAACCTTTGAACAAGAAAAGCCACAGCATGAAAGAAGCTCTCCTGTCCAAAAACCCTCACGACAGTACAACTAGGGCTAAACCGGTCAGACCAATTTGGAAAACCGGTCAGGCCGGTTTTGCCTGGGCAGTCGGGAAGAACTCAGCCCGCGGGAAAAAGCCAATCTTCACCTCGATCGATCTCCCGATTCGTTCCACGGATTCAAGTGAGACTTTGGGGATAGCTGGGGTACCTCGTGGGCTACCTTTGGCTAGAAGCTCGGTCCCCAAAACCTACACAATCAAGAGGAATCAGAAGTCAACCCTCAAGAACACCCTTCCACGAACTCCACCAAAAACCACCAAATTGAAGCCATTTCGGAGGGTTTGTTGGAGCAAGATCACCAAGCAAAGAGGCACAAGGTCCTCATATGTGACATCCAACAAGAATCCCTCAAAGAAACGCTCCCAAAACTTCTCCACGAAAATTCCAAGAAAAGGCTACGAAAATCACCAAAAAGGGAAAACGGGAAGAACACAATCAAGCCTTGAGGAACCACGCCGAATCATCTATACATACCATGAAGGTTCATACAAGGTCTAGCTTGCCTCCCGATCATCCATCCCTCTCTCAAGATCTCACAATGAAGCTCTCAAGCTAGTCCTAGAAATCCTAAAGAAAATAGGAAGGGAAATAGCAAAGGGAAAATGAGCTAGGGTTCCAAGAGATGGCTGTCATCCTCTCACCACTTGGGTTATATGGAGGCTAGCCGAAGGACTAAACTACCCCTATTACATAAACTAGGATACACACCCACCAAGGGCACTTTGGGAAATTGTCATCGTAACACCATCGGACGGATGCCCGACGACCGCACTTCGCTTAGCCTCGACGCAAGCCTTGCGATCCCGACGCGTGTCCTCCGCTTCGAAGCTTCCCGACGTCCTGCGACCCCAAACCGGTCAGACTGCTTTCACCAACCGATTAGACCGGTTTTGGCCTGACAGCCACGCCCGGTCTTCAGCCTCGGCTTTGTGGCTCAGCCGAGTAACCCAGTGGTTTTCTGGTGAACCACTGCAAACCCCACGAACTTGATGTAGCCTCCGCCAATCACCACTCATGACTTGGCTCCCACGAAGTCTCGGCTCGACCATGGTTTTGAGGCTCAACCAAGAAACCGTCCATGACTTCGTCATACTGTTCTTGCCACCATGCGGCCCGCACTTGACCCCACTGGCCACCGAGTCCCTCGAACCAAGCCTACATGTCTTCTCCACACCTGGAGGCCTCACCGGTAACGACCTTTCGCGCTTGTTCTTCACCTGCACCAACACCAGTCAAGCCGCAACCTGCACCTACAATACTTAGCCAAGAGTCAGTCCACACAATGTTGTCAATTACTCATCACACCAGGAAGCGACCATCCACCGGTCCTCGAACCACACAGGCTCTCAAAGGGAAAAGGGAGAGACAACAAAAAGCCTTGAGGAATCACGCCGAATCTTCTATACATACCTAGAAAGATTCATACAAGGTCTAGCTTGTCTCCCGATCATCCCTGCCATCCTCTCACCACTTGGGTTATATGGAGGCAACCAAAAGACGAAACTACCCCTATTACATAATACTAAGATACATGCCCCCGAAGGGCACTTTGGGAAATCTTCATCATAGCGCCATCGGACGGATGCCCAACGACCGCAACTTGCTTAGCCTCGATGCAAGCCTTGCGATCCCGACGCGTGTCCTCCGCTTCGAAGCCTCTCGATGCCCTGCGACCCCAAACTGGTCAGTCCAGTTTCACTAACCAGTCAGACCGGTTTTGGCCTGACAACCACACCGAGTCTTCGGCCTTGGCTTTGTGGCTCAGCCAAGTAACCCAGTGGTTTTGTGGTGAACCACTGGAAACCCCACGGACTTGGTGTGGCCTCACGCCAATCTCCACTCATGACTTCGCCCTCACGTCGTCTCGGCTCGACCTTGGTTTTGAGGCTCAACCAAGAAACCGTCCACGACTTCGTCTTGTTGTTCTTGCCACCATGCGCCCCGCACTTGATCCGACTGGGAACCGGGTCCCTCGAACCAAGCCTACTTGTCTGCTCTACACCTGGAGGCCCACTGGCATAAACCTTTCGCACTTGTTCTTCACCCGCACCGACACCAATCAAGTCGCAACCTGCACCTGCAATACTTAGCCAAGAGTCAGTCCACACAACGTTGTCAATCACTCATCACACCAGGAAGAGACCATCCACCGGTCCTCGAACCACATAGGTCCTCAAACCCAAGCTCGACAACTGATTGTGCCACCCTATTGGCTTTGGTAAGAACACTTGTAAGACAGTCGTAAGCCGCTTGAGATATTGCATTCTAGTTTCCACGCATCCTAGTACTAGTTAGTTGATAGGGATAACCCTTTCGTGTTGTCTTTTGTTGTCATCTAACCATGTCAAGTTCTAGGAAAGGAGCGGAGTCCCCACAAACTTCAATGAGTGAGTGTCCAAGGCTGAACTTACGAAGCTTGCTACTGATCAGCGCGCGTATAGGCAAGAGTAGAGTAGTTTGATGCATTGACGCGCAATATTAATGGTCTGGTAACACGGATTGAACGTCTTGAGCGACGACCTCACTTGAGCGGCCACGCCGTCCACGTCCTAACCTTGATGGAGAGCTGGATGAGGATGATGAGAAAGTCACAGCTGGTGATCCTGATGTATACCCTCTTCGACGTAATCACTTTCAGATGGGAGGAGGTAATCGTGGTAACATGGTCCTTTTGATAAAGTTAAATTTACCATGATTCCTTTTGCTGATAATGCTGATCCTGAGGCATCTTTAGATTGGGAGCTTGCTGAAGATCAGAAATTTAATTCTCATCAAGTTCCTGCCGAGCATAGAGTTAGGCTAGCTACTAGTGAGTTTACTAGTTTTGCTCCATTTTGGTGGAATGATCTTCGCAATGCTAATAATGCTGCTGATGTACCTCAAACTTGGAATGTGTTAATGTGACACATGAAATCTCGTTTTGTTCCTCCATATTACCAATGTGATTTACGTCTGAAATTGCAAACTTTAAAACAAGGTGAAAAAGGAGTAGAAGAATATTACCAGGAATTGCTTATTGGTTTAGCACATTGTGGTATACATGAGGATGATCAAGAAATATATGTTAGGTTCTTTTCTGGTTTAAATCTTGACATACAAGATATGCTTGATTATATAGATTGCACTACAAGAAAAACGCCAACTAGTGACACAAAAAAGGCCGTTTCTCGTCATAAACCGCGATTAATGATGCCGGTTGTTACGAAAACGCTCCGTCATTAATCGAGCGTCACAAACCACGATTAATGATGAGACCTTATTTCGCGGCGTCATGAGTTTAATGACGCGTGGAAAATCGTCAATACAAAGCGTCATAACTTCGTTACTGTAGCTTTGCCACGCTGGACAGAATCTGATGTGGCATGCCAATTGTGACAAATCGTACGCGTCATAAAATGAATTTGGCCGGTTTGTAGCTGGCTTGAGCCCAAAACTGTTCCTGTAGGCTGGCGTTGTTCATATAGCCCAAAAAAGATTTTGTTGGGCCCAATTGTTGCTTATTTAGATGAAATTTGATTAGGGTGGGCTCGTTTTCGTTGGGTCGAGTCCAACTGGTGCGCACATTGTTGCGGCCTTATGTCTCACGTTAATTTGAAAAAAATTGACTTTTGGCCCAACTAAAAGTGGGCTAAGCCCATTGAAGGGCAACATAAAATTAACTAATCATGCATCAGTGTTAATGGATTTCATTTCAATTCTGATCATTTTTTTAGGATAATTCCGATTTGGTTGGCAAAATAGTAATCAGCACATATTTCTTTATACAATAAAGCAAACTGTTGTTTACTATTAAGCACGACCATATTGTTCATCACATATCACAAACTATTACAAGATAACAGTATCACAAGGAACATTGATTAACAAAGCTAAATCCAGGTCATAATCACAAGAGAAAGTGGAGATTTGATCTAATGATCTTAACCTCTTCATCTTTTACTGCTAAGCAGTAGACGAAGGAGGTTCTCACTGTCTTCGGTTAGCTTCTGCAATCTCTTAATCTCAGCCGACTGCATTTTCAGAGTTGATACTGATTCTTCGGTCTTCTTCAAGCTACATAACTCTTTCTGGTGAGTAACAAACCGTTGTCGAAGTTGTACCCCATCCTGATTGGGAGCGTCAACTCGCTCTTCATCAACACTACTACATAAGGATTTGGTACCCATTCTTGAGTACTCCGCTGCCTCTATTTTAATTTGTTCGGGAAGAAGCATCATTGACTTGGTAGCTTCCATCTAGCAACAAGGGATCCCAAGTCGATTAGGACCTTGTAATTGATTCGAACTAAGGAAACAAAGGTGTTAAGTTTGTTACCTTGGAGCAGGTCTGAACAGGAGCGACTTCAGATGTTGACGCTTTGGCCCGCTGAAACAAGTACAAGAAAAAGAGGTAAGGGTTGAGATCATTCGCAATCGAAAACAAAGAAGGTGTTAAGTTTGTTACCTTGAAGTAGGTCTGAACAGGAGCGACTTCAGATGTTGCCCTTTTGCTCGTTGAAACAAGTACATGAACAAGAGGTAAGGGTTGAGATCATTCGCAATTGGAAACAAAGAAGGTGTTGAGTTTGTTACCTTGGAGCAGGTCTGAACAGGAGCGACTATAGATGTTGACTCTTTGGCCCGCTGAAACAAGTTCAAGAACAAGAGATAAGGGTTGAAATCATTAGCAATCGGAAGCAATTTCATCTATTAAGTTCAATGCGGTACATGAATGATCACAACCAATCCGTCATCACCCAAGCATGCACCAAAAATATGGAAAGCCAAAGAGCATGGGTAAGCAATATAATAATTTCATCCTTTAATTTCTACAAACCTCAAATAATTTGACTTGGAACAATCTCTTGCAATAGGGAATAGAAGATCCACAATCACACAAGCATGCAACAACAATATTCAAAGGCAAAAAGCATGGGGAAGCAGTCCAACAATTTCATCTACAAATTTCTACAAACCTCAAATAAAATGACTTCAAACAAACTCTTGCGATAGGGTACAGTAGATCCACAATCACCCAAATGTGAAAGAATATTATAGAAAGCCAAAGAGCATGGGGATGCAATCTAATTGAATCGATCAATACAGGGAGGAGACCGCAGACCTGATGAATAGGACGGGAAGAAGGTGCTGAATGCTGTCTCGATTTAGTAGCCCAACCTTGCGCCTTTAGCACGATGTTCTGCGCAACTGTTGCAGATCTGCGGCCGCCAGGGTGAGCCTCGGGGGAGCCGACAAAGCAACGAGTTTGAACAATCTTGCAGCTTAAAGGACGTTGCCGAGGAAGACTGCCGCTCATAGAAGAGGAAGGCCGCCGCTCGTAGCAGAGGAAGACGTCGTCGGTAGCTAGGAGGTCTCCTCGCGGCAGATCTAGGTGAAGTACCGATTACGCGAACCAGAGAGGGGGGGAGTGAATGGGAGCCGATAAAAATTCTTCTCGAAGGAGATGAGAACTCCAACAAGACGAACACGGCTTCCAACTCACGTCTCCGACCCAACTACCCAAGTTGGTCAAGACCACGCAGCCACTGGAGTGCTATTGGTCCTAGGAACCAACACTCAACCTTCCTAGCCAAAACTCACCAAAACACACAGCGCAAACTTGCACGGCTTGCTGCCTGTGCTACACCGGTCAGACCGATGGCCTGCGCCGGTCAGACCGGTGACACCGGTCAGACCGGTGGACAGAGCCGGTCAGGCTGGTGGCTACAGCAGCCGCACAGCAAACGTTCCAGGAAGCCTCAGTGAATCCTCTAGGCCCTGGAACAAAAACCACCACGAAACACAACCTGTGAGGAAGAAGAACCCCTCACAAATCCTAGCAAAACAACTCCAAACACTCCAAGAACTGATCAGCAGGACCACGGGACAAAACCACACGGACAAGGCTGTTCCCCGAGACAAAAACCCACCAAGGGCTAGCACCGGTCAGACCGGTCAAGAGCACCGGTCAGACCGGTCGTGCCTGGGCAGCTCGGGATGAACAGCGCCCGCGAGTCAACTCCTCCAAATCCAACTCCCGATCTCCCGATCCGCTCCACGGTTTTGCACAAGACTTTGGGGATAGTAGGAACACCTCATGGGTACTCCATAGCCAAGATTTGGTCCACCAAAACTTGTCAAATCAAGAGGAATCGAAGAAATCCCACCAAGAACGCCTCTAACCCTAGAGCCACGAAAACCCCAAAATCGAGCCCCTTTGCTCACGGATTTGGAAGGGGAATCAAAGGGTAAAGAACCACGAAGGGTTCATGCATACATCCCCCACCAAATCCCAAAGAGAAAGGCCTCGAAATCGCTCCAAGAAAATTGCCAAGAAAGGGCTCCGAAAATCACCAAAAAGGAGAAACGGGAAAGACACATCCAAGCCTTGAGGAACCACGCCGAATCATCTATACATACCAAAGAGGTTCATACAAGGTCTAGCTTGCCGCCCGATCATCCTTCCCTCTCACAAGATCTCACCATGAAGCTCTCAAGCTAGTCCTACGAAAATCCTAAGAAAATAGGAAGGAAAATAGGAAAACCAAATGAGCTAGGGTTCCGGGGAGATGGCTGCCATCCTCTCACCCCTTGGGTTATATGGAGGCAACCAAAAGACTAAAATACCCTTACTAGCTAACTAGGGATACATGCCCCTCGAGGGCGAAATTGGAAGTCTTTGTCTTCGCACCATCGGACGGATGCCCAGCAACCGCAAACTTGCTTAGCCTCGACGCAAGCCTTGCGATCCCGACGCGTGTCCTCCGCTTCGAAGATTCCAGACTGCGTCGTCGCACACCGGTCAGACCGGTGCTCCTCACCGGTCAGACCGGTACCCACCGGTCAGACCGGTCAGACCCACCGGTCAGATCTTGAGAGCTTCATGGTGAGATCTTGAGAGAGGGAATCGCCAAGAAAGGGATCCGAAAATCACCAAAAAGGAGAAACGGGAAAGACACATCCAAGCCTTGAGGAACCATGCCGAATCATCTATACATACCAAAGAGGTTCATACAAGGTCTAGCTTGCCGCCCGATCATCCTTCCCTCTCTCAAGATCTCACCATGAAGCTCTCAAGCTAGTCCTATGGAAATCCTAAGGAAAATAGGAAGGGAAAATAGGAAAACAAATGAGCTAGGGTTCCAAGAGATGGCTGCCATCCTCTCACCATTTGGGTTATATGGAGGCAACCGAAAGACTAAAATACCCTTACTAGCTAATTAGGGATACATGCCCCTCAAGGGCGAATTCGGAAGTCTTTGTCTTTGCTCCATCGGAAGGATGCCCAGCGACCGCAAACTTGCTTAGCCTCGACGCAAGCCTTACAATCCCGACGCGTGTCCTCCGCTTCGAAGTCTTCGGACTGCGTCGTCACACACCGGTCAGACCGGTGCTCCTAACCGGTCAGACCGCTCAGACCCACCGGTCAGACCGGTCCTAACCAAGGAACCCAGTGGTTTTCTGGTGAACCACCGGAAACCTCACGAACTCGGTGTAGCCTCTGCCAATCACCACTCATGACTCGGCTCCCACGTAGTCCCGGCTCGACCTTGGTTTTGAGGCTCAACCAAGAAACCGTCCATGACTTCATCTTGCCGTTCTTGCCACCATGCGGCCCGCACTTGACCCTGCTGGCCACTGGGTCCCTCAAACCAAGCCTACTTGTCTTCTCCACACCTGGAGGCCTCACCGGCAACGACCTTTCGCGCTTGTTCTTCACCTGCACCAACACCAGTCAAGCCGCAACCTGCACCTGCAATACTTAGCCAAGAATCAGTCCACACCATGTTGTCAATCACTCATCACACCAGGAAGCGACCATCCACCGGTCCTCGAACCACACATGGCTCTCAATCTCCCCCTTGATGAGTGCATTGACAACACACATGTTTTGGTAATCAAGAGAAAAGGAAAAGAAAGGAAACGACTAAAGAAAGGCAAAGAGCAAGATCACTTGAAGAAGACAAGTCTCGGACCCCTTAGGCAAGGGCAACGGCTCGACACATCAGAGACAAAACCATGCCCAAGCAAAGAGCACAAACCACCGAACCAAAGCTCGAAAACCACAAAGAGCTCCCCCTGCACACATGCAAGCTCCCCCTGAACCAATGCAACTCCCCCTGGACAAATGCATGCGAACCACTTCACGAAACAGAGCAGCTACAACAGCTCAGCTCTGACCGGTCAGACCGGTCAACACCACCGGTCAGACCGGTGCCCAACATATGAACAGGGCCAGCACTCTGACCGGTCAGACCGGTGACCTCGACCGGTCAGACTGGTGCACAATAGAGCCTAGAAAAGGCTCGAAACCACCTGGAAACCTTCTAAAAGCATTCAGTAGGCCAGAACATGCTCAAACTTCTCCCCCTTGTTGACAATGCATGAATCAAGCCAAAAATGCAAAAAATGCAACCTAGAGCTTCTCAAATAGACAAAATTCAACATAGGATGCCACACACGTCCAAATGAGCAAGTTAGATACTCTATGGCTTCGTAATGACATCAACTACAAGATCACTAAGTTTCACAACCATTGGGCGAAGCTAAGATAGAATTTAGTAATTTTGCGAAAATTTACCCTCTCATGAGCAAAGTCCGAAACATGAGCAAAACATGTCAAAATGTGCCTACTTCTATATATGAGACTTCTCATTGGTAGGCATCATGTAACGGTTTAGCACCCAAAAGCAAGTTATAATTAGCACATATGACATGGGAGCACATTTTCCAAGCAATTTACATTTCATTTTCAGATTTGAAATTGGTACATGAAATGTCTTTGCGACAAAAAGGAACTTATGCCCCTCCACAAGATTAAGCATAGGGGCTAAACATTCATGATGGCAAATGAGGCTTTGGCCCCATATGATCAAAATAAGCTATCCAACCACAAATTAAGCATAGCCAAGCCACTAAAACAT
Source organism: Cenchrus fungigraminus (assembly GCA_036936925.1). Classification (NCBI taxonomy): domain Eukaryota; kingdom Viridiplantae; phylum Streptophyta; class Magnoliopsida; order Poales; family Poaceae; genus Cenchrus; species Cenchrus fungigraminus. The sequence continues at coordinate 48,919,205 of CM072772.1, forward strand.
GTCAAGATCATATAAAGGTATTTACTCACAAGAGAGCATACATGTGACATTTTTCAAAAACATAGCCATCAACCATGGATATAAATCAAGATCATCAAGAGCTAAGCCAAACTAACCATAGCTTACCAAACTAGCTCACAAGGACATACATATCATACCATGGTGAACAATGTATATAGGAGAAGCTTTTCGTACCACAATGCATATGATACAAAATGCATGCAACCTAAGATACAAAGATGCCTATACATCATGTTACATATGCCATGCCAAATGCAAGAAATGCACAAAGGAAAGCTATACATATGCTACAAAGGAGCTCCCACACACCCAACTCAAGAAATCAAACAAACACCAAGCTCCCCCCGCAAACGAGTGAAAGTTGCTTGATCTAGGGGTTTGGTGAAAATGTCGGCTAGCTGGTCATGTGTGGGTACATGGATCAACGAGATCTTTCCTTTCTCTACATTGTCTCTCAGGAAATGATACCTCACTTCTATCTGCTTGGTTTTGGAATGGAGCACTGGGTTCTTTGCAACACTTATGGCACTGGTGCTGTCACATTGAAGTGGGATATGGGTATACTCCTCACCAAAGTCGCTCATGGTATATGTGATCCAAAGAAGCTGAGAGCAACAACTAGCTGCGGCCACATACTCTGCCTCGGTAGTGGATTGAGCAACACTCGACTGTTTGCGGGAAGACCAAGACACCAAAGAAGAACCCAAGAACTGGCAAGTCCCAGAAGTGGACTTCTTATCCAACCGACACCCGGCAAAATCCGCGTCTGAAAATCCATGAAGAGCCAAAGAAGAAGACGCGGAGTACCAAAGGCCGAAGTCGGGAGTATGACGCAAATACCTGAAAATGTGCTTGACCGCTTGCCGATGCGAAGTCCTTGGAGACGCTTGAAAACGAGCGCACAGACATACCGAGAACTGGATGTCCGGCCTCGTCACCGTCAAGTAGAGGAGTGACCCGATCATGCTCCGGTACTCCTTCTAGTCCACATGCTCACCTTCCTCGTCCGCATCAAGAGCTGTAGTCGTACTCATAGGCGTCGCCATGGCCTTGGAGTCCTCCATCTTGAACTTCCTCACAATGTCCTTGGTGTACTTTGCTTGGTGCACAAATGTTCCTTCCTTTGATTGCTTGATCTGTAGCCTGAGGAAGAACTGCAACTCACCCATCATGCTCATCTCAAATTCCCTGCTCATGTCTTCTGCAAACCTTGCAACAAGAGAGTTAGACGAGCCACCAAAGACAATATCATCCACGTATACCTACACAATCAGGATATCTCCGCCCTGCCTGAGGAGAAACAAGGTCTGATCGACCTTCCCCATCTCAAACCCTCGCTCAAACAGGAACCCCCTCAACCTACCGTACCAAGCTCTAGGCGCCTGCTTCAACCCATACAGCGCCTTACTCAACTTGAACACCCGGTGGGGGTACTTCTCACTCTCAAACCCCGGTGGTTGCCTCACATACACTACTTCCTCCAAAACACCGTTTAGGAAAGCACTCTTAACATCCATCTGGTACAACTTGAACCCCTTAGCCACAGAAAAGGCTAGAAGGATCCTGATCGCCTCCAAACGAGCTACGGGAGCAAAGGTCTCCTCGTAGTCGATCCCCTCTTTCTGACTATACCCCTGAGCAACAAGCCTTGACTTGTTTCTCACCACTTCTCTGTGACAACCCCATCCAAGATAATTCCGTACTATCACCTAAACCACTCCATTTGGTCATTAAGCGATAATAAAGAATCACCTCATTGAGTGTTGCCGGGTCATAGCCCGGTAAATCACTTGAAACACACACAGAGGATCGAAACGTATACATTAAAACTCCCACGAAGGAGAGTCCAGAGTACCTTACAAATTAAAGCAAATCTTCCCCGTAGGGTCCATTATTACAAACCATGGTTCTTGACATGAAAGTAAATGGTTCAGAGTTTATGAAAATAGCGGAATTAACTAAACGATACGATAAGCATCATAGGAGGCCGTCCATGACGCAATCACTCGTCATCATCCACCCATTCCAGCTCCCAGCCGGGTGGAATCTCTCCAGGCCACACATCACATGCATTACCTGGAACAACATTTAAATAGCAAGGCTGAGTATACTAATACTCAGCAAGGCTTACCCGTCTTAAAATAAAAGACTTTACCTCTAATCATGCAAGGCTTTTGGCTAGTGGGTTTGTTTTGCCAAAAAGTTACTAAGTAGTGAATCCATACTTTCACATTTTAGCTCAAGTTCTAGTAGAAGTAATCATTACTAGATAAGCAACTATTGCAATCATAAGTTGTCCAATACAATTAATCAAATAACAATATTCACAAAGTTCCATCACAAAGGGATATCATGGCCAGTAGATTAAGTAGTCTCAGATAATGGTGAGAGGCCGACAATCGATTGATTTAAACCTTGCAAGGTAGACATAAACACACGGGAGGTATCCTCACTAAGAGTTCACCAACCAGGCGGTTTCCGTCATTCCTCAGATTGGGATCAGATGTTACAGTCTTAAGTACAAGGTTTACTAGGCTACGCCACCAAGGTCACCCAGCCTCACGCATGCACTCAGGGGGCGAGCCCGGGGCCGCAACCCTAAGATTAGTAGCGCCAAGTTCCCGCACCGCATCATTTAGGTACTAGGCTTACCGTGCCCATTTCCGACAAGTGCTTAGTACGTTCAAACACTTAACCAACGAAGCCACTGGACCGGAGCCCAAATCCCATGCTTTTACCACATGAGCAATCCATTAATCAATATGGTGATTCCATAAAGGAGATCCTATTCTCGCGAGTGACGACACACTCGACTTGTACCAGATCCTTAGAGCATAGCAACTAGCGACATGCATGCTAGTAAAAGATCATAGGTACTTAAGGATCATGCAACTAGGGTTTCAATTCAACTCCTGAACGTAAATGAACATAGATAATCAAAGATAATTTCAGAAGCTTAAAATAAACACATAGGTTAATGTTTAAACTGGGGCTTGCCTTCGTCAGCACAAGCAGTCACACAAACTTCCGGACTTTGGTCCGGGTCTTGATCTACGGACACGTAGTGCACGTCTCCTCCTGCTCCCTCGTCCTCGTCAGCCGGTATGAGCGTATAGCTACCGTCGGGAACTTCTACACGGAGGATGCATATGCAATAATTAGTGATGAATTTAATTTAATTTAAACAAAAACAGCAACACATGACAACAAGAAGCACATGGTTGACCTAAATCACCTTGACAAAATATTCATCACTTTTCCTTTTAAAGATTATTATGAAGGGCTTTATTTATTCTTCTCTTTATAGTGATTGTGTACATATTTAAATAAATAATTTATTTATTTGCACAAACAGCAAGGAGGTGGTTTTCAACTCTGAATTTATTTTCACAACACATCCATAGGGTTCAAAAAGATAAAAAGGATGATTTTCCAATTTAACTTATTATCATGCTTAAAGTGGCTTCTCCACTTTTATTCATCAAAATACTTTATGAAAAGCCATTGATGATGCTCACTGAGCCCACTAATTCAACTCATAGCCACTGAACAGCAAGCACACATATTTGAGCTATGAAAATAAATATTACCACAACATACCATTTCTAGCTACCAAAAATGAGATAAATGTATACAAAAATAAATAAGCCACTTCTGGACCTAAACTTTCTCCTACACCATCTCTGATCTAAAACAAGGCTAGGAAACCAACAAACACATCAAGAGCTATTTTAGATCTTGAACTAAGCATTTATGATTAAAAACAAGCATAAATTAGGAACAAATATTTATATCAGTCCTCAAATCATAATTAATTCAGGAAAAGTGCACCTAGATATTTTATGACAATACCCAGAAGTAGAGCTCAAAAACATATTTACATTTAGCTACAAAAATCATTAAGTCAGATATAGCATAAATACAAGATAAATCATAATAAAAGATTTACTCCATAACTTTGTGCCAATTTTTGTACAGAGCCTACACATGGTATCTAAAATAACATATCCAAAATTCAGCTCATGATCACAAGTAGAATTTGAACTACAACAGATCTAGGTTAAACTGATTCCAATTTTTCATGCAAAAACTGTTACTCAAAAGTATATACATCCTTTGCAAAAGATGTAGTTCTGTTGACAACTAAGCCAGAAAAATTGAGATTGCATTTTTCTGATTTTTCTGTGATTTTATATGGATTTTCCAAGTCATTGGACCTAGGGGTAAAAGACTTAAGAATCTTCTTTCAGAACAGACCCTAGAACTATTTGGCCTTTCACATGTATGCCCTCAGCTTTCACACAGGGGTCCCTAGCAGGTTCTAGTTTACACAGATGTGCCCTCCGGTGGTGGGGCGAGTTCGCCGCCGGTGAGGTGGGGCCGGTGCAGGCAAACAAGCAAGGGGGTTCTGCGATTTGGCTCACCCGGAGTCGATTGGTACCGGTGGTTCGGCCGGAGGGGGCTCTGACAAACGGCGGAGGCGAGGTAGCAGCGGCGCGGCCGCGATAGCTAGAAAACTGGCGCAAAGTGGGGCCGAGCTAAGCCATGTGTGGGCGTGGAAGCTCGGTTGGGTGCTAGGGGGAAGCTCTGAGTAGCTTGTGGGTCACGGGTATGAGCGGAGGGGAAGGTTCACCGGTGACGGCGGCAATGGTGGATGGCGGTGAGTGGGCTCGCGCAGGGAAAGGCAGGGGGGTTTAAAAAGGGGCGGAGCGGCGCGGAGATGCGGTTCGCCTGACCCTCGTCATCAACAGGGGTCGCGGTATGGCGTGGAGGCGGTGGACGTCGTGCGCACGGGCGGCGGCCAATGGAGGAAGGCGGTGCGGGCGCCGGCGTGTGCGCGGGCAACGCGTGGCACCGGCCTTGAGGCCTGGCCCGCGTCACCTCGCTTAGGCGCACAGTGCCCACGGCGACGGCCTCGTACCGGCGGTCCCTGGGGTGCCTCGGCGTGTGCGCTCGGGGTACGGCGGTGAAGCCGACGTGGCGTGCGCGCGCACGATGGCGTCGTGCGCCGGCGCTCGGCTCGTTTTAAAATTTCCGAGTGGCCCTGTTCAGTCGCGTTTTTCTCCAAAATTTGTAACCAAAGTGCACAAAGCGGTGAATAGAAAAGTTGTAGATCTAGCATCCCTCTACAACTTTTACAAAGGCTGTTAGGTGTTTATATCAAAGGATTTGGCATGAGCAACAAGCCAAGTTGGGATTTTCCTCGGCGCCCGGGAACAGTGGCTATGAGCATTGACCGAGGTTTTTCACCCTTTTGCACTTTGAATTGGCAATGCCACTCAATAGCAAAAGTGTGTCCCGTGAAAAACTGCACAACTTCTACATTGGTAGAATTTGAAGTGTTTAGATGATTTTTGGAGAACGCGACAAAAGTTCTAGTAGAGCTTATGGAGGTCAAGGGTTGACTAGGTTTTTGGGTTAGGGTTTGACCAAGAGTTGACCAAGGGCACTTAAGGACTTGTTTAAGTTGATCATTAGCACTAGTTGACACTAAGCAAAAACACAGGGTGTTACAGCCTACCCCCCTTAAAAGGAATCTCGTCCCGAGATTCGAAATTTAAAAGAAAGGCGGGGAAAAGTTACGTACGAGTTTGACTTGGAAGAAAATCCGGATACTTGGTGTTTAGAAAGTGCTCGGTCTCCCACGTAGCTTCTTCTTCAGTGTGGTGACTCCATTGTATCTTGTACAACTTCACTTTTTGTCTCCTAGTTTATCTTTCTTTTTGGTCCAACACCCTCATTGGATATTTTGCTAGTGATAGGTCCGGTTCTATCTCTGCATTGGTCTCCTCGATTATTTGTGCTTCTGGTATTTGTTCGCACTTCTTCAATTGAGAGACATGAAACACGTCGTGCACTGCGGAGAGTCAGTCCGGAAGTCGAATACGATAGGCAACCGTACCGAACTTCTCAGTGACTTCATAAGGGCCAATATAGCGTGGAGCTAATTTCCCTTTTACTCCGAATCTTTGTACACCTTTGGTTGGTGATACCTTTAGGTACACATAATCACCAACTTCAAACTCTCTGGGTGCCTTAGCCTTGTCATGGTAGCTCTTTTGCTCATTTGAGCGGCTCTCAAATTTTCTCTAATCACTTCCACCTTTTCTTCTGCGTCTTGTACTAGTTTAGGACCGAATAATGTTCGCTCGCCCGCTTGTGACCAATTCAATGGGGTGCGACACCTTCGTCCATACAAGGCTTCGAAAGGAGCCATTTTCAAACTAGCTTGGTAGCTATTGTTATAAGCAAACTCTGCCAAGGCTAAGCACTTGTCCCAAGTCTTGTCAAAATGGATAACGCAAGCTCTCAACATATCTTCCACTATTTGATTTACTCTTTCTGTCTGACCATCGGTCTGGGGATGATAGCTGGAGCTATGGATTAATTTGGTGCCCAAGGATTCATGAACTTGTGCCCAAAAGCGAGCAACAAATTGAGTGCCTCTGTCGGATAGGATAGTTTTTGGAACACCGTGCAAGCGTACTATGAGGTCAACATAGATTTCCGCATAACACTCGGCTGGGTAGGTAGTGTGGACAGGAATGAAATGAGCGGTCTTGGTAAGCCGGTCCACTATTACCCAAATGGAATCATGCTTTCTGGGAGTGAGGGGCAAACCTACAATGAAATCCATGCTTATGTCGTCCCACTTCCATGCAGGGATGGACAAGGGTTGCATTTGACCTGCGGTCTTTAGGTGACTAGCCTTGATCCTTTGACATGTATCACATCCGGACACATACTTGGCTATTTCACCTTTCATGTTTGACCACCAGAAATTTTCCCTAAGGTCTCGGTACATCTTGGTGCTACGGGGATGGATGGTGAATTTAGAGAGATGAGCCTCATCTAAAATTTCTTTCTTTATTTCTGGATCCTGGGGAATGACTAACCTCTGACCAAACCATATAACTCCTTTGTCATCCCTCCAGAAACAATTAAATTTGGGATCTCCCTCAGATAATTTCTGTATGATTTTCTGGACCTCTTCATCGATGAGTTGAGCTACGGCAATTCTCTCATGGAGAGGGGATTCGATGGAGATGGCATAAAGATTTCCATGCTCGACCATTTCTAGGTTAAGCTTCCTCATTTCTTCACATAAAGCCTCATTATACGGCTCTACCGTCATGTAGTTGCAATGCTTGCGGCTAAGTGCATCCGCAACCACGTTGGCTTTACCGGGATGATAATGGACTTCCAAATCATAATCTTTTATCAATTCCAACCACCTTCTTTGCCTCATATTCAGATCTGATTAGGTGAATATATATTTAAGGCTCTTGTGATCGGTGAAGATATTGTAGTGATTTCCCATCAAATAATGCCGCCAAATTTTTAAGGCATGAATAACCACTGCTAGCTCAAGATCATGGGTAGGATAATTTTTCTCATGAGGTCGAAGTGCTCGTGAGGCATAGGCAATAACCCGGTTTTCTTGCATGAGCACGCAACCAAGGCCAGTGCCTGAAGCGTCACAAAACACCTCAAACAGTTTTGTCATATTTGGCTGGGTTAGCACGGGGGCTGAGGTTAAGAGTTCTCTCAAGGTGTGGAAGGCCTTATCACAAGCTTCACTCCACACAAACTTGACACCTTTCTTCAACAATTCAGTCATGGGTTTAGCTATTCTGGAGAAGTCCGGAATAAACTGACGATAATAGCCAGCTAGACCCAAAAAACTGCGGATTTGATGTACTGACTTGGGTGGTTTCCAATCCATGACCTCCTGCACTTTGCTAGGGTCCACGGAGATACCATCCTTGGAAATAGTGTGACCCAAGAATTTTACACTATCCAACCAGAATTCACATTTGGAGAATTTAGCATAAAGCTTGTGATCTCTCAAATGCTGCAAAACAATCCGAAGATGTTTCGCATGCTCTTCTTCATTTTTGGAATAAATAAGGATATCATCAATGAAGACCACTACAAACTTGGCTAGCTCATTCATGAAGACTGAGTTCATAAGGTACATGAAATAGGCGGGTGCATTTGTGAGACCAAAGGACATCACCAGAAATTCGTAGAGACCATATCTGGTGGAGAAAGCGGTTTTCGGAATGTCACTTGGTCGAATATTTATTTGATGATAGCCCGATCGAAGATCGATCTTGGAGAAGACTTTGGCACCGGCCAATTGATCAAAGAGAACATCAATGCGAGGCAGGGGATATTTGTTATTTACTGTTACCGCATTGAGTGGACGATAGTCAACGCACATCCGCAAACTACCATCTTTCTTCTTCACAAAGAGAGCGGGACATCCCCAAGGAGAAGAACTGGGGCGAATGTACCCTTTATCAAGCAATTCTTGCAACTGATTTTTCAATTCGGCTAGCTCTTTGGGTGGCATACGGTAAGGTCTTTTAGAGATAGGTGCGGTGCCAGGTTGAAGTTCTATCATGAATTCGATGTCCCTGTCTGGTGGCATGCCAGGCAAATCATCGGGAAAGACGTCTGGGTATTCACAAACTATTGGAATGTCATCAAGCAAAGAAGTGATGGCTGTGAAAGCATAAGAATTCCCGTTGCCATTGGAGGGTAAGTAGAGAGTAGAGGTGCCCACAATAGGTGAATTGATTTCTATCATTCTTGTAGCAATGTCCAAAGTGACTTTATGTTGGGTTAACCAATCCATGCCTAGGATCACATCAATACCCTCTAGACTCAAAGCCATAAGATTTGTTGGAACAACTTTGCTACCTAGCTCAAGTGGCACTCTCAAGACTAGGTTCCCAGTGGTAACTCTTCCACCAGGCGTGGTTATCAAGAAAGGTTGGTTCATGTGACAACACTTCAACCCAAACTTGCTCAGAATTTTCTCATTTATGAAACTATGTGTCGCACCAGAATCAAACAATACTTTAACTGAAAAGCCTCGGATAGAAAAGATACCCGTTAGCACTGGTGCCCCCTCTGGTGTGTTCATCATTGAGGTGAAGTTCAGCTTGCCTTGCTTTACTTGCACCACGGGCTTCTTACCATGATTACCCTGCCGAGCCCCTGACCCTTCACCTTGCTTGATTTGCCTAGGTTTGGGGCACTCACTGATATAGTGTCCCGGCTGCCCACAATTTTAGCAGTGATGGTCCTTCAAAGCATTATTGTTGGCTGGGGGCGCACTAGGCTTGTAGGGCTACTGCTGTGCCTTACGGTACTGAAAATTCCCAGAAGGCTTGTTCTGAGATGGGGTCATCCTCCAGTGTCCAGCTGAAGATGACTGGGAATGCCCCTGAGTACCCTTCTTGACAAAGTGAAACTTTTTGCCTGACCCACCAGCAGTGGTGAATCCGGCCTGCCTCTTCCTGTCTTTCTGGGCTTTTGTCATGGCATCTTCTTGAGATATGGCCTTGTTCACAAGGTCCTAATAGTTGTTAGGCTCATAAAGATTAAGCCTCTCATAAAGGTCCCCGTTTAGCCCATCACGGAAACGCTCTATTTTCTTGGCATCACTATCAACATGATGCCCACCGTACAGACAGAAGGCATTGAATTTCTTGGCATACTCATACACCATGTCAGTACCTTGCTTCAGTGCAAGCAACTCTTTCATCTTTCTGTCCATGAGACCCTTAGGAATATGATGTTCCTTAAAGGCCCTCTTGAATTCAGCCCATGTGACTTGATGTCCCTCTGGAATCATGGACTTATAATGCTCCCACCACAGCAACGCTGCACCGCGGAGCTGTAAGGCAGCGAAACTAGCCTTACGCTCTTCGGAGCATGGCAAGACAAACACCGAGAACTTCGCCTCAATGGCCTTGATCCACGCATCCGCAGCTAGAGGTTCCTTGGCCTCCTCGAACGTCGGGGGCTTCATGGCATAGAAATGCTCATACTTGGTGACCTGGGGCTGGCCATCAAGATTCTCCCCACGGGGATTTTGCTGCAGCTGCTGGGCGATCTGCTGCTGCGTTTGCAAAATCTGTCGCATCACCTCAGTTTGGGTGGCGATGAATTGCTCCTGGATGGTCATGTTGGGAGGAGGTGGCGGAGCGTCACTCCCACTTGCACCAAAACCGTTGGGAGAGGTGCGTGTCGGTCCCACCATCTGAAATTCATGGAGTTTTCATTAGCCACATATTCGCAAGCTTGCTTACATTAATCACAAGAAGAATATGCAAGACGAAAACTCATAAACACCATTTCTGCGGAAACCGGACAGCGCAGCTGAGTTGATGAAAAATTCATAACTCTCTGCCCCTTCAGTGAAAAATTCTCGTTTTTGGTCAGCAAGTGCAAAATTTCGTAAGCTCCAACATTAGTATTCAACTCGGGGTCAAATTCCAACATTATCATGCCCGAAAAATTCCGTAACCGAGGTTCTGCCTAGCTGTTTTTACTGTAGGTCGAGGTGCACAATTTTTGTCATAACTCTCGGTACGCTGATGCAAACATGACGAATTTTGGTGAGCATGATCTCCACAACATTCCACACAACTTTGGTATGCAGCGCAAGGTGAAATTTTGATCACAACAACCCTAATTCATTCATCGAAAACAACATCACAAAGGTGTTCATCCAAGCATTACATGATGCGAAGTTTTTGGATCACCTAACACACTATTTACATGCAACATAAAACACATTACACATACTCTCCGAGCAGCCTAAACCCTCCCACAAAAGCTAGCTGAAAAGGCTAAACCAAGAGTACATGATTTTTCTCCCTACATCAACAACTAGGGCAAGCTGGTTGCCCGCAGTGGAGCTAGCACTAGACTGAGGAGAAGCGGGAGGCGGTCCGTCGACACTGTCCTCGCTCAAGCCTGAAGCTCCCTGCAGCTCGTCTGGAGCGGCAGGTGCAACCGGTGGGACGATCGGTGGCTGCTGGGCCTGGTGTGCCATCGCCTGCCAAACCTCCACCTCTACCTCCAAATCGACGACCTGGTTCTGCACCTCAGCCACGTTCTGCACCAAGGCAAAACGCTGAGCCTCCGTGTGAGCTAACTGTACCCGCAGCGTATCGATCTCGTGGTCCCTGCCGTACAGCTGCTCTATGTACTCACCATGCTCCTGGTGCCACTGGACACGCTCGTCCTGAAGTGTGACAATCTCCTGCTGGAGGTGAGCGGTAGTCTGCCGCTCGAACTGAAGGTCAAAGTAGAGGACATCCCTCAAAGCTGCGGAGTCCATCAGCTCAAGAGAGAGCATGCCCTGAGTAGAGAGACGGAAAACCTGTATGTTGTAAACCACCTCCAACAACCTCAGAAGCTGGCGCACCATGACCTCGGGAGGGTCAGCAGTGAGCAACACGTCAGTGAGCGACACACGCTCACGCCAAGCCGGGTCGTGCGGGTCCATGGCCGGGAACAACCCCAGCGCGGTGAGCATCACCTCGTCCGGGTGCTGCTCGCAAAAGGTGTGGAGGGTCCGCATGGCCGCGGACTCAATCGACTCGATGCCACGGTGAGCAAAGAACATCATGCTCAAGTCCACCCACTCCGGGTGCTCTGGGTGTGGTGGCACGGTCACCGTCGTGCGTGCGTAGGGGACTCCCCGGTCCCAGAAGTAGACCACCTCGTACGTCGGCGGGGTGGTGTAGCCAACCTCGCTGAGGGTCTCCCAAAAAATGCGTGGAAAACCCTCCTAGTGGAGGCCGTTGGTACGAACCGTACCATCCTCGGCAACCTCAAAGTGTGGTGGCTGCTCCATCTGTACAAAAATAGGGATCACATGTTAAGCCTCAACACGAGTATAACATGAATAAGGGCATAAAAATCTGGCAGCTATGAACAAAAATTCATAACATAAAAACCAGAGCTCCAAAAATTCCCAAATTTCTACAGCAACTCAGTGACATAATTATGCACGTTTTTGGTATTCAAAGGTAGATCTAGATTAGATGGGAACATGCTCAAAAAATTCCATTTTCAGAGGAAGGTTACCCAGAAAAACAGCAGGACAGAGACTTGCTAATCTGATCATAACTCCAGATTGAAAATTCCTAAAATCATGAGAAATTCATAGTAGGTGCTAAATTTGATAAGAAACAACTTTCATAAAGGGTGCCTAGTCAGATTCATCCTAGATTTGGCTCTAAAAAAATTCATAAACTGACAGCAACAAAATCTGGCAGAAACTACCTAAGATCAAAATGAGAGGATAACCTTTTCTAAGATCAAGCAATCACCCTAGGAAGCATAACACAACATGCAACAACAAGTTTTTAGGTTCAACAAGATTTTATCATGATGCACACGTCTTAAACGACCTCACGAACATGGAACTCAAAAGACGTAGTTAGTGCCGGTGGCAAGCTTATAATCGACTCTCCCTATAACAACTAGTCGGAGCTACTCGTTGTTCAAAGCGATCGCACTAACGTGGTTAGTGTACCTGCAGAAAAGAACCTTCCGTGCCAGCACGTCACGGAAGCGTCCACATACATTACTGTTCACTATAGAAACGGTATCCATGCATCAAGCCGCTGCATGGACAGCGTCCAACCTCAGACACCCTCCGTTTGAATGGAGTGTATCCTTGCCTCGCATATTCGTCATGCGGAATGCACACGTATGGCAAAACGTGGCGACATCACAACCCATGACATGTTCATCTTGAATAGAACATGACATCCATCGTATGACTTGCATACGGAAAGCGCACGTATAAGACACGTGAGCAACCAGACGAGAAGATGGGATCTGTGGAATAGATCACTCCATCAACCCTCGCATTCCCGTGATGCGGCACAGCACACATATAAGACACGTGGCTTCATCTAGTTTGGTTGTGCAAGAAAGTAAGTCTGACATAAGGTAAAGTGCTGGAAGTTAGCAAAATAAACCATAGATTCTTATGCCACCCTAAAGAACCCAAAATTCCCTCTAGGGCCTCTCGATCTAGATCATTTCTTAACGATCCAACGTATTTTCAAAATCCAATCAATCTTGGCAAGTTTTATTGTAAATTATGTGATTAGTATTAATCTAATCACTCCGGTGTATACGGATGCTCTGATGCCAACTGTGACAACCCCATCTGAGATAATTCCGTACTATCACCTAAACCACTCCATTTGGTCATTAAGTGATAATAAAGAATCATCCCGTTGAGTGTTGCCGGGTCATAGCCCGGTAAATCACTTGAAACACACATAGAGGATCGAAACGTATACATTAAAACTCCCACGAAGGAGAGTCCAGAGTACCTTACAAATTAAAGCAAATCTTCCTCGTAGGGTCCATTGTTACAAACCATGGTTGTTGACATGAAAGTAAAAGGTTCAGAGTTTATGAAAACAACGGAATTAACTAAACGATATGATAAGCATCATAGGAGGCCGTCCATGACGCAATCACTCGTCATCATCCACCCATTCCAGCTCCCAGCCGGGTGGAATCTCTCCAGGCCACACATCACATGCATTACCTGGAACAACATTTAAATAGCAAGGCTGAGTATACTAATACTTAGCAAGGCTTACCCGTCTTAAAATAAAAGACTTTACCTCTAATCATGCAAGGCTTTTGGCTAGTGGGTTTGTTTTGCCAAAAAGCTACTAAGTAGTGAATCATTACTTTCACATTTTATCTCAAGTTCTAGTAGAAGTAATCATTACTAGATAAGCAACTATTGCAATCATAAGTTGTACAATACAATTAATCAAATAACAATATTCATAAAGTTCCATCACAAAGGGATATCATGGCCAGTAGTTTAAGTAGTCTCAGATAACGGTGAGAGGCCGACAATCGATTGATTTAAACCTTGCAAGGTAGACCTAAACACACGGGAGGTATCCTCACTAAGAGTTCACCAACCAGGCGGTTCCCGTCAGTCCTCAGATTGGGATCAGATGTTACAGTCTTAAGTACAAGGTTTACTGGGCTACGCCACCAAGGTCACCCAGCCTCACGCATGCACTCAGGTGGCGAGCCCGGGGCCGCAACCCTAAGATTAGTAGCGCAAAGTTCCCGCACCGCATCATTTAGGTACTAGGCTTACCGTGCCCATTTCTGACAAGTGCTTAGTACGTTCAAACACTTAACCAACGAAGCCACTGGACCGGAGCCCAAATCCCATGCTCTTACCACATGAGCAATCCATTAATCAATATGGTGATTCCATAAAGGAGATCCTATTCTCGCGAGTGACGACACACTCGACTTGTACCGGATCCATAGACCATAGCAACTAGCGACCTACATGCTAGTAAAAGATCATACATACTTAAGGATCATTCAACTAGGGTTTCAATTCAACTCCTGAATGTAAATGCACATAGATAATCAAAGATAATTTCAGATGCTTAAAATAAACACATAGGTTAATGTTTAAACCAGGGCTTGCCTTCGTCAGCACAAGCAGTCACACAAACTTCCAGACTTTGGTCCGGGTCTTGATCTACGGACACGTAGTGCACGTCTCCTCCTGCTCCCTCGTCCTCGTCAGCCGGTACGAGCGTATAGCTACCGTCGGGAACTTCTACATGGAGGATGCATATGCAATAATTAGTGATGAATTTAATTTAATTTAAACAAAAACAGCAACACATGACAACAAGAAGCACATGGTTGACCAAAATCACCTTGACAAAATATTCATCACTTTTCCTTTTAAAGATTATTATGAAGGGCTTTATTTATTCTTCTCTTTATAGTGATTGTGTACATATTTAAATAATTAATTAATTTTTTTGCACAAACAGCAAGGAGGTGGTTTTCAACTCTGAATTTATTTTCACAACACATCCATAGGGTTCAAAAATATAAAAAGGATAATTTTCCAATTTAACTTATTATCATGCTTAAAGTGGCTTCTCCACTTTTATTCATCAAAATACTTTATGAAAAGCCATTGATGATGCTCACTGAGCCACTGAACAGCAAGCACACCTATTTGAGCTATGAAAATAAATATTACCACAACATACCATTTCTAGCTACCAAAAATGAGATAAATGTATACAAAAATAAATAAGCCAATTCTGGACCTAAACTTTCTCCTACACCATCTCTGATCTAAAACAAGGCTAGGAAACCAACAAACACATCAAGAGCTATTTTAGATCTTGAACTAAGCATTTATGATTAAAAACAAGCATAAATTAGGAACAAATATTTCTAGCAGTCCTAAAATCATTATTAATTGAGAAAAGTGCATCTAGATATTTTATGACAATACCCAGAAGCACAGCTCAAAAATATATTTACATTTAGCTACAAAAATCATTAAGACAGATATAGCATAAATACAAGATAAATCATAATAAAAGATTTACTCCATAACTTTGTGCTAATTTTTGTACAGAGCCTACACATGGTATCTACAACAACATATCCAAAATTCAGCTCATGATCAGATGTAGATTTTGAACTACAACAGATCTAGGTTAAACTGATTCCAATTTTTCATGTAAAAACTGTTACCCAAAAGTATATACATGCTTTGCAAAAGATGTAGGTCTGTTCACAAGGAAGCCAGAAAAATTGAGATTGCATTTTTCTGATTTTTCTGTGATTTTATATGGATTTTCAAAGTCACTGGACCTAGGGGTAAAAGACTTAAGAATCTTCTTTCAGAACAGACCCTAGAACTATTTGGCCTTTCACATGTATGCCCTCAGCTTTCACACAGGGGTCCCTAGCAGGTTCTAGTTTTCACAGATGTGCCCTCCGGCGGCGGGGCGAGTTCGCCGCCGGCGAGGTGGGGCCGGTGCAGGCAAACAAGCAAGGGGGTTCTGCGATTTGGCTCACCCGGAGTAGATTGGTACCGGTGGTTCCGCCGGAGGGGGCTCCGACGAACAGCGGCGGTGAGGTAGCAGCAGCGCGGCCGCAGCGGCTAGAAAACCGGCGCAAAGTGGGGGCGAGCTAAGCCATGTGTGGGCGTGGAAGCTCGGTTGGGTGCTAGGGGGAAGCTCTGAGTAGCTTGTGGGTCACGTGTACGAGCGTAGGGGAAGGTTCACCTGCGGCGGCGGCAATGGCGGATGGCGGTGAGTGGGCTCGCGCAAGGAAAGGCAGGGGGGGTTTAAAAAGGGGCGGAGCAGGGCGGAGAGGCGGTTCGCCTGACCCTCGTCATCAACAGGGGTCGCGGTATGGCGTGGAGGCGGTGGACGTCATGCGCACGAGCGGCGGCCAATGGAGGAAGGCGGTGCGGGCGCCGGCGTGTGCGCGGGCGCCGCGAGGCACCAGCCTAGGGGCCTGGCACGCGTCACCTCGCTTAGGCGCATAGTGCCCATGGTGACGGCCTCGGATCGGCGGTCCCTGGGGTGCCTCGGCATGCGCGCTCGCGGTACGGCGGTGAAGCCGACGTGGCGTGTGCGCGCGCGACGCGTCGTGTGCCGGCGCTCGACTCGTTTTAAAATTTCCGAGTGGCCCTGTTCAGTCGCGTTTTTCTCCAAAATTTGTAACCAAAGTGCACAAAGCGGTGAATAGAAAAGTTGTAGATCTAGCATCCCTCTACAACATTTACAAAGGCTATTAGGTGTTTATGTCAAATGATTTGGCATGAGCAGCAAGCCAAGTTGGGATTTTCCTCGGCGCCCGGGAACAGTGGCTATGAGCATTTACCGAGGTTTTTCACCCTTTTGCACTTCGAATTGGCAATGCCACTCAACAGCAAAAGTGTGTCCCGTGAAAAACTGCACAACTTCTACATTGGTAGAATTTGAAGTGTTTAGATGATTTTTGGAGAACGCGACAAAAGTTCTAGAAGAGCTTATGGAGGTCAAGGGTTGACTAGGTTTTTGGGTTAGGGTTTGACCAAGAGTTGACCAAGGGCACTTAAGGACTTGTTTAAGTTGATCATTAGCACTAGTTGACACTAAGCAAAAACACGGGGTGTTACATTCTCCTTTCTCTCCCTCTTTATTCTTCCACACCCATTTTGTCCCAATCGGCTTACACCCTGGGGGAGGGTCAACCAACTCCCAAACTTGGTTTCTCTCGAAATTCTCTAACTCCTCATGCATCGAATTAACCCAATTATGATCATATAGCGCATGTCCAATGTCTTTGGGCTCAAAGGTGGCAACAAAAGCAGCATGAGCGAAGTGAGAATTGTTTTGAACCCTCGACCGTGTAGTACGTTCATTGAGGTCGCCGATGATCCTCGAAGCTGGGTGATCCACTTGCACTCGCCGGGGAGGTTCTCGCCTTGATGCTACCTCCCCCTCAACAGCAGCTTCACCTTGATCTGGGTTTGTCGTTGTAGGTGTGGGAGAGGGCCCGTTCTCGAACATAGTTGAAGTAGTAGGTACATGCTCAACCACAGGCACCACACCACCATCTTCATCATCTCCATGTTCATGCTCCTCCTCCTGGAAAATCTCCTCGCCAAGCTCATCGTCACCTGCACACTCAAAAACAAGCTGACTACGTGGCTATGTCTCGTCGAAGGTTACCTCGCAAGTCTCCACGATTTGGTTAGTTTCAAGATTGAGCACACGATATGCTCTAGAATGAGATGCGTAACCAAAGAAAATGCCATCGACAGACCTAGCCTCGAACTTGTCCAACTTCTTCCCTTTCTTAAGAATGAAGCATTTACAGCCAAAGACATGGAAGTGACTCACCTTTGGTGTGCGACGGTGCATCAACTCATAGCAGGTTTTCTTCTTGTGGACCCTGAGGTAGATCCTGTTGGACACGTAACACGCGGTATTGACCGCCTCAGCCCAGAACCTTCTCGGAGTCCTATGCTCATCAAGCATCGTCCGAGCCATCTCGCACAAGGTTCTGTTTTTCCTTTCCCCCATGCCATTCTGCGGAGGCGTATATGGACTCAAAAACTGGTGTTTAAGACCCAAGTCATGGCAAAAGGTTTTGAAGCGAGAGTTTTTGAATTCCGAGCCATTGTCACTGCGGATCGCAAGTATGGCATCTCCGTGCCTCTCGTTTCTTAACCTCAAGACAAGATCTCGAACAAAACCAAACGTCTTCCCTTTCTCTTTAAGAAAGAACACCCACGCATACCGAGAGTAGTCATCCACCACAACAAGGACATACCACTTCCCACCCGCAGATCGCACACGAGCTGGGCCAACAAGGTCCATATGGAGCAGCTCGCATGGACGCTCAGTCATCACATCGGTGAGAGGCGGGTGAGAAGAGGCTACCATCTTGGCATGCCTACACGGCGCACAAACCAACTCTTTCTCAAACCTCAACTGTGGCAATCCTCGGACCAAATTGAGTTTACTCAAGCGAGAGAAAAGGTCAAAGCTCAGAACACTTGACCCTCGGGAACGACCATGCAAACTAGGTCCCCTCGAGAATCTAAAATCCGAGAACCACTAGGCCGAGACAACACCTCAAAGCCCTCATCCAACAACTGGGACACAGAAAGCAAATTGAACCCCAGCGATTGAACAAGAGCAACACGCCTGAGAGTGACCTTGTCACTTACCTTGATCTCACCTTCTGACAGCACACACCCTCACCCATTGTCCCCAAAGGTGATGTATGTCCTGGACACCACCGGGATGAGACTTGAGAACCACCCCTTGTCTCCGGTCATATGCCTCGAGCAACCGGAGTCAATCAACCAAATGTTCCTCAAGTCTCCCACCTGAAATTCAAAAGCGAGCACATGAGTGAACAAACGACTCAGCACTGGGGTTAGTACCAAAAGAGTAAAACCAATGCCTTGCCATTTGCTCCAAAGTGGGGTTAGCACAATCCAAAGCATCACACCTATCAAAGCTACCACCACGAACACCACCATAGTAACCACTACGAGGGAACCAACCCTCTCTAGCTGGAGGAGGATGAAAGCCATGAAAGGAAGACCGTGGACCGTTCCTCCTCTCCATCTCAAAGCTACGACTCCTCCCACCCTCGTATTGAGCACGAGGTGGAGACCGTCTAGCAAACTGACCACCTGCAGACTTTCCATACCAACCACTAGAACCACGACCACCTAAACCAAACCGAGCATCCTCACGAGCACGAAAACCAGACCGCTGTCTGTCCAGACCTGCACCGGTCTGACTGGTGTAGCATACCGGTCTGACCGGTGTAGCTCGGCCAGCAGCACCACCTGCAACCTTCCGATCTCCCCAAGCCGGAACCATCCTCACAATCGCCTTGGCCCTGGGCATCTGCATACGAGGCTCAAGGACACCATTTGAAGCGTGGTACTTGTCCTTGTTAGCCCACTCCTTTGCCACTCGCTCCTCACGCTTCCTCTTGAAGCAAAACTCGCCCTTGTGACCATCTCTCCCACAATAGTCACAATGAAACCGCACGGGCTTAGGTTTAGGATTGGGATTGGGCTGCTCACTTGGTTTCTCTCCACTCGGCTTCTCAACCAGTTTCTCCTCACTAGGCTTCACACCCTCTTTCCCAAAGAACACATTCCCCAAGTCACTTTTGAACTTGATAGGTTTTTGGAAATCATTTGTGGAGTGAGGGAATATGGGAGGATCTGGGGTTGTGTCAAGTTTGTTTTTCAGTGGGTTGGGCTTAGGAGCATAGGCATTTTTGTGGAAGGTTTTTGGTGGAGCTTGGATATCACCAATCTTCTCTCCTCCCTCACCACTACACTCTCCAACCTTCTCCGAACCAAGCGCTTGCCCATGATAGCGCTTGTATGCCTCTATCATCATCCTAAGCTGAGGTTCATGCCCCGACAACCAACCCATCATTTTCCTCAACTCATCATTCTCATCCTGCAAGCGATTCACATAGTGTGCAAGTTCCAGATTTTTCAAAGCATGCACTTCACAAGTAGAGCAAGAAGTAGGAATAGGCACTTTCAACTTAGCCTCAAGCGAAATAGTGTAAGCATGCATCTCATCAATCTTTCCATGCAAAACAGGGCAAGAAGTGCAAGCACCTAGCAAAGCAGGTCTAGACTTGAGCTCAGCCACTTCAACCCTAAGCACATCTAGCTCATCACAAGTTGAGGCATGCTTATCCTTAAGAGCAGTAAGATCAGCTAGGTCCACAGAGCAATCACAGCAATCAATCTCATCAGAAACCACAGGAGAAGCCTTAAGCGAATCAATCTCAAGCTTAGCATCTAGGTTCGGGGTTTCTAGCTCAGCCACACGGTTCCTAGCATCTTCTAGCGAGGCCCTAAGCTCTTTCCTCGTCTTCTTGGCCTCTCTAAGCAAGTCATCGCGGTTATCAAGCAACTTGCCAAGACGCTCGTTCTCCTCACGCAAGAAGGGAAGCTCGTCACATACCTCATCCTCGGAGTCGGAGTCTGAGTCGCTCTGGTGACTCTTCTTGCTGCCGGAGCTACGAGCCATGCCGCAGAAGCCATCTCCCGCGAAGCAGCTCAACCCGCTCAAGTTCTTGGACGCCTTCTTGTTCTTGCACCGATCACCTTCATCTTCACTGCTACTCGAGCTCGAGGAAGAGTAGGCGGAGCTGGAGTCGACGTTGCTCGCTCCGACCATCGCTCGGGCCTTCCTGTCGTGGCCGTCCTTCTTCCTCGACCGTCGCTCGTCCTTGTGCTTGTTCTTGTGCTTGTGATCGTGCCTCGATCGGTACTTGCCGTCCTTGCTCGACCGGTGCTTGTAGCTGTCCTTGTAGCCGTCCTTGTTCTCCGTCTTCTTCGGGCAGTCGGCGACGAAGTGTCCTGGCTTGCCGCACTGAAAGCACGTCCGTGCTATCCTCCTCGTGTTCACTCGGTTCTCGTGCAGCCTCTCGAACTGCCTGGTCAGCAATGCTAGCTCGTCCTCTCCAAGCATGTCGAACTCCTCGTCTGGCAAAGACATCAAAGAAGACAGAGAGTACATCCTAGAGGATGTGTTAGCGTTAGACTTAGCCACTTTGCCACCGACCAGAGCAAGACTATGGGAGTCAGTCGGGCTCTCAAGACGGGCTGTCAAACCACGATCAACCTCAGCAGACTTGAGCTTCGAGAATAGCTCGTTCACCGTCATAGTGGTGTACTTCTCGGACTCAAGAATGGCCTCGACCTTTTCATCCCACACGGTATGATCCAACGCGTGTAAGAGCTTCACAGCTCTATCATGGTCATCGTACTGGAGGACGTCGACATTGGCCCTCATGTTCTTCACAACCACCGTGAACCGCTGGAACAAGGCATCAATAGACTCACTGGGGAGATGAATGAAGTTCTCGTACTCTCTCCGGTAAGTCGCATACAACCGTGCCTGAACCTCAGCATTCCCAGCATGAGCATTCTTCAGCTCCAACAAAATCCTACAAGCTAAGTCCTCTGTCTGAACCTGATCGAATTCGGACTGACACAGAGCACGAAACAAGTAGTCGACCGCCTTGTTGTTGGCGTCGAACATATCCCTCGATCCTAGAGTAAGGAAGTTAATCGGATGAACATAAGCTGTGTTCACCGTAACCTCCCAAAGGATCTGACCCTTTCCGCGGAGGAACACTGCCATCCGCCTCTGCCACATCTGGTAGTTCTTTCCATCGAAGTGCGGAGGACCCGAACCACGTTCCTGGTACGCCATCTTTGGATCTTAGACTGGCTAGAGTCAATGAAGACCCGAACCGGCTCTGATACCAATTGAAGGACCGATTAGGCGAACTAGAGAGGGGGAGTGAATGGGAGCCGATAAAAATTCTTCTCGAAGGAGATGGGAACTCCAACAAGACGAACACAGCTTCCAAAACACGTCTCCGACTCAACTACCAAAGTTGGTCAAGACCACGCAGCCACTGGAGTGCTACTGGTCCTAGGAATCAACAACTACCAAACCTTACCCGAGAACGTAGCGGAAAACCAACTCAAGCAGCTACTGACTTGCACCGGTCAGACCGGTCCCTGCCGGATCTTCCGAACTGAGCTGCCGGAACACCCAACACTCTCCAGAGATGCACCGGGTCACCCTGGACCTTGAGCCGGGTCACCCGAGCAAGACTTGGCAATTTCCTCAGAAAAGCCCCTACACCGGTCAGGCCGGTGCAGCTCACCGGTCAGACCGGTTTGAGTCTGGAAACCCCAAATCTGCCAACTTGACCTCCCGAGCTCCAAACTGAACCAAACTCGAAACAACAGCAACACAGGACAACA
This sequence comes from Cenchrus fungigraminus, assembly GCA_036936925.1. Lineage (NCBI taxonomy): Eukaryota > Viridiplantae > Streptophyta > Magnoliopsida > Poales > Poaceae > Cenchrus > Cenchrus fungigraminus. Next base: position 48,941,187 of record CM072772.1, read on the forward strand.
GGGAACTCACCAAGACGTTCACCCGAGCAAAACTCAACAAAGAGTCTGCACCGGTCAGACCGGTGTGAGGCACCGGTCATGCCGGTGTGACCTGAGCTCTCGGGATGAACAGCGCCCGCGGGTCAACACCCCCAAATCCAACTCCCGATCTCCCGAATTGCTCCACGGATTTGTGCAAGACTTTGGGGATAGTAGGAATACCTCATGGGCACTCCATTGCCAAGATTTGGTCCACCAAAACTTGCTAAATCGAGAGGAATCGAAGAAATCCCACCAAGAACGCCTCTAACCCTAGAGCCAAGAAAACCCCAAAATCGAGCCCCTTTGCTCACAGATTTGGGAGGGGAATCAAAGGGAGAAGAACCACGAAGGGTTCAAGCATACATCCCCCACCAAATCCCAAAGAGAAAGGCCTCGAAATCGCTCCAAGAAAATCGCCAAGAAAGGGCTCCGAAAATCACCAAAAAGGAGAAACGGGAAAGACACATCCAAGCCTTGAGGAACCACGCCGAATCATCTATACATACCAAAGAGGTTCATACAAGGTCTAGCTTGCCGCCTGATCATCCTTCCCTCTCTCAAGATCTTACCATGAAGCTCTCAAGCTAGTCCTATGGAAATCCTAAGGAAAATAGGAAGGGAAAATAGGAAAACAAATGAGCTAGTGTTCCAAGAGATGGCTGGCATCCTCTTTCCACTTGGGTTATATGGAGGCAACCGAAAGAGTAAAATACCCTTACTAGCTAACTAGGGATACATGCCCCTCAAGGGCGAATTCGGAAGTCTTTGTCTTTGCTCCATCGGACGGATGCCCAGCGACCGCAAACTTGCTTAGCCTCGACGCAAGCCTTGCGATCCCGACGCGTGTCCTCCGCTTCAAAGTCTCCGGACTGTGTCATCGCACACCGGTCAGACCGGTGCTCCTAACCGGTCAGACTGGTACCCACCGGTCGGACCGGTCCGATGCTGCTGCACCTCCGTCTTCGGTTCTTCGGTCTTGGCTTTGTGGATCAACCAAGAAACCCAGTGGTTTTCTGGTGAACCACCGGAAACCCCGCGAACTCGGTGTAGCCTCTACCAATCACCACTCATGACTCGGCTCCCACGTAGTCCCGGCTCGACCTTGGTGTTGAGGCTCAACCAAGAAAGCATCCATGACTTCATCTTGCCGTTCTTGCCACCATGCGGCCCGCACTTGACCCTGCTGGCCATCGGGTCCCTCAAACCAAACCTACTTGTCTTCTCCACACCTGGAGGCCTCACCAGCTACGACCTTTCGCGCTTGTTCTTCACCTGCACCAACACCAGTCAAGTCGCAACCTGCACCTGCAATACTTAGCCAAGAATCAGTCCACACCATGTTGTCAATCACTCATCACACTAGGAAGCGACCATGCACCGGTCCTCGAACCACACATGGCTCTCACATAGCCAAGACAGAGCCATATGTCTTGTGGTTGTACTATTTTCCTAGGTGGTCGCTCCATGTTCCGATTAATAGATACAAAGTGTTCTTGCTTTACATGAATGAATAGGAGGAATAAAACCAGATTAATGATTGTTCATTAAACCACCCAAAACCATGGTAATGCTCTAGCAAGTTCTACCCAACATAAAGTAAACAAAGGTTGATCAAGGCATAGGATAAACAACACTAGTCAAACCTTAAATAATTGGACCCATCATATTAATGCAAAGCGATAAATAAATAATGGTGTAATTAAAATGCATGTTGTAATAGGATAAATGGGGATGCAGCAAGGACTTGCCTTCCACAAGTTTTGGAAACTGCTCAGAGTTTTGAAAGTCTTCAACAGCAGCGTACTCCTCGAAAGGCTCGTACTCTACGCTCCACACATTCACATACAAGCATACAATAGAATAAATTAAGAAACAATCACCAGACGGTATTAACAGAACAAAACAGGCTCATAAAACTGTTCTACTCTTCGAGATGATCACGTGGATATAATGAACGCTAAAACTGGAACTAAAATGTGTATTCTACGGCCAAAACAAGGTGTAGGGACTAAACTGCAGGGAATCTAAACTTCCAGGGACTAAACAGCGAGAAACTAAGGGCTAAAACCTAATTATACATAAAAACTCAGGGGCTACGGCGCAAAACATAAAGCTTAGGACCTCGGGCGCAAAAACTAAGGAGCCTAGGGTTTAAACCGTAAGAAACAGGACCTATCCGTAAGGTTCTTTACACAGCGGTAGGATACATCTATGAAACAGGAAACCCTAGGGGCTTACTTGCAAAAGCAGTGGCGAACAGGTCCTTTGACCGGTATTGACTCCGGGGCGGATTAGTTCCGGCCCGTCGGATCTCGATCCGACGGCCAGGATTGCACGCACGCGTGCGGGTGGCAGCGGCCGAGCAGCGCGCGGCGGCGGGCGGCGGTGGGCTCGCCGGCACAACGCCAGATCGAGTTGGGGTACTTGATTTTGGATGCGGACGACACCAGAACGTAGCGCGAAGCGAGAGAAAATTAACAGGGGCAACGAGACGACCTTAAGACCGGCGACAGTGGCACGGGGCTCGGTGAGGCGGACGGCGGCGGCGAAGGAACTCCGGTGAGCTCGAACGGGCGGCGGAGTGGATGGCGACGCGAATGAGGCCTTGCCCCTCTCCATGGTCTCCCTGATCTCTCTAATCTCCACATCCTCCAACTGCCCCTGCTGCTCCAGAGTAGACTCTACCTCCAAGGTAACTCCCTTAGTATGAGCAACCATCCCCAGATTGAGCTTCATAAACTCCTTCATCAACTCTTCAGGCAGCTGGAATGCCAATGCCATGTTGGCCTGTCCCTTCCGACTCAAGGCATCTGCAACCAGATTCGCCTTCCCAGGATGATACTGTATGTCCAGATCATAGTCCTTGATCAGCTCCAACCATCGGCGTTGTCTCAGATTAAGGTCCTTCTGAGTGAAGATGTACTTCAGACTCTTGTGATTAGTGTAAATCTGGCACTTGGTTCCCATGATGTAATGTCTCCAAATCTTCAAAGCATGAACCACAGCTACCAACTCAAGATCTTGTGTAGGATAGTTCTGCTCATGATTCCTCAACTGCCTCGATGCATAGGCTATAACATGTCCCTCCTGCATAAGAACACAACCCAAGCCCTGTCGAGACGCATCACAGTAGATGTCAAAGCCCTTCTGCAGATCTGGCATCACAAGCACTAGAGCTGTAGTCAACCTCTTCTTCAATTCCTCAAAACTGGCCTGACAAGCATCTGTCCACTTGAACTCCCTATCTTTTTGCAACAATGTTGTGAGAGGCTTCACAATCTTGGAGAATCCCTCAATGAACCGTCGATAGTACCCTGCAAGTCCAAGGAAACTCCTGATCTCCTTAACTATCCTCGGCGGTTCCCACTTCAACACATCATCAACCTTGGCTGGATCGACTGAAATACCTCCATCGGTGATGATATGCCCAAGAAAAGAGACTTCCTTCAGCCAGAAATCACACTTACTGAACTTGGCATACAACTGGTGCTCCCTCAACTTCTGCAGCACAAGTCTCAGATGCTCCTCATGCTCCTCCTAAGTCTTGGAGTAAATCAGAATATCATCAATGAATACCACAACAAACTTATCCATGTACTCCATAAACACCTTGTTCATCAGATACATAAAGTAGGCAGGTGCATTGGTTAACACAAAAGAAATAACAGTGTACTCATAAAGCCCATACCTAGTGGTGAATGCAGTTTTAGGAACATCCGACCACCTGATCTTCATCTGATGATAACCAGAGCGCAAATCAATCTTGGAGAACACTTTAGCACCTCTCATCTGATCGAACAAATCCTCAATGCGGGGAAATGGATACTTGTTCTTGATAGTAACCTCATTAAGCAATCGATAATCCACACACATCCTCTGAGTATCATCCTTCTTCTCTACAAAGATAACTGGTGCCCCCAAGGTGATGAACTAGGACAAATAAACCCTTTTTCCAATAATTCCGTAATCTGTTTCTTAAGTTCTAACCGTTGAGTACTAGACATTCTATATGGACGTTTAGAAATAGGAGCAGTACCAGGCAATAGATCAATAACAAACTCAACATCTCGGTCAGGCGGCATACTTGGTAACTCCTCTGGGAACACGTCCGGATACTCACAGATCACTCTGATATCCTCCAAAGGTTTGCCATCCAACTGCTACACTGAACCTCCTGCACCTGACGGTGGATCAGCCACAAGCTCAACCTTATCTCCTTTGGGACCAGTAAGAAGAACTGTCCTCTTGGCACACTGAATTGTCGCATCATGACTAGCCAACCAGTTCATACCTAGAATGATATCAAGATCCTTTGACTCCAGAACTATCAACTGTGCCAAAAAGTCTACTCCCATGATTCTAAGATTAACATTAGGACTTATGTATATAGCTTTCATCTCCCCCCTGGTGAGTTAACTAGCATGGTTTGTTTCATATGTTGCATGGGTACACTATGTTTAGCAACAAATTGAGCAGATATGAAAGAATGAGAAGCTCCAGAATCAAATAGGACTGATGCGGGGATGGAGTTGACAAGGAACATACCAAGCACCACCTGTGGGTTTTCCTAGGCGGTCTCAACACTCTTGTGGTTCACCCTGTTGACGCGAAAATAGGACGTCACCCTTGCGCGCGACACACGTGAGTCCCCGGTCTGTAGCGAGGCGTGCCAGCCAATCTGATCTGTTGATTGACAATGGAAAATATTAGGGATCAGCTAGAGAACCGATGGCCTTGCAGCGACACGTGTACCAGCCAAATCGGCCGATACGGGAAAAGCGGGATCGGCCGGCTCAAAAGCGACCGAAGCGCGGGTGCGATCGGCTGGATCGGCCGATCGTGACGTCAGCACTCGACTTGGTCGGAATCGGCTGTGATGTTGAAAGCCGATAGGATCTAGATCGAGCGGATGATAATGATAATAGCTAAAACTACAAGAATTTGGTACGAAAACTTGTAGATCTAGCTAATATCGGTAAGGGGTAAATAAAGAACTAGACGAAACCTCAGTGATGCGCTCGGAGGTTAAAGCCTAGGGTTATTCGGTAAAACGGTACTCACAAGCTTGTCGGAGATCAGCTGATGCAGCCCGACGAACTCGAAGCACGGCGTTGTAGAAAAGAGAAAAAACGCAATGGCGAAGTCGCCGAAAAGTAGATGCTGTAAAGGTAGATGCTGTAAAGTAGATGCAGTAAAAGTAAAGGGTTTGCCCGGAGGCGGTTTGTTTGATATTGGTGTGTACCGATTTTTCCGACCTCGCAGGGTCGCTATTTATGTCCTAAGGACAACCCGACTCCTAGCCGATTACGGCACTGTTTACTTGCATTTAAAGACAAAAACTACTAGAAATAGAAAAGGACTCTCGCAGGAGTCAAAAGACCTTCTAAAAACTGACTCTTGACCCGTTGTCAATCGCGGATTGACCCGCCTCCATCGTGCTTTCCTTTTGGCGTATCCCTTTGAATACCGCCTTCTTCACGCCCATCGGTCGATCTTCTGGTTAGTCATCGGCCGATCGCTCTGACCTGCTAGCCCACTGTCAGGGCTGAACTCTTCTAACCATCGGCGGATCTCGTTGATTTCTCTGTTCCTCCTTCAATCGGCCGATCGCACTCGGTTGTTTCTCCTTATCCCCTTTTGACCCTGTTTTTGCAAAAAACGGTGTCAACACATACCCCCCAGTTTCGGAGTAAATAATCCTTTTGCTTTGAAATCTGCCTGATATCTTTTGAATAACAGTCAAATCTCCCCATGATCATCCTGATCAATCTCCATTGATATGTCTTGTCCTTTCCATCTGCCTTTTCTCGGGATTATTCACCATGTGACTCTTTGGCATCTCTCGTTCCCCTTCCCTATAAGACTCATTCTTTTACCCGTAGGTTCTTATTAACCTTGGGTTCTTCCTGATGTAGATGTTAACTCTTTTAGTCTTATGGGTATGAGAGGCATCTTCCCCTGGAAAATTCTGCGAGCGCCGATGATCCTTACTGGCCATTGACAGACTCTAGCTCAAAATAGCATTCCTCCTGAGTACTGCTAGTGAGCTAGTAAACTATGTCTGTAATTTCGGGCAGAAGATTTCTGTGAGCTATGCTCTGTAGTTTGTGGACGTGACAGAGGAGCTTCCCATCGTCTTGTATCCTTTATTTTGGGGGCGATTCCTTTGAATCGGTCATTCTTTGGAAATTGAGCCATTCACGGGTTATCTGTTTCCCTCTTTGCTGGATCTGGCAGCTTCGGTTTCCGTCTCCTTCGGCTTCTTCATCTTTATCTCTTCTGGCGCTCTGGCTATAAATAAACATCCTTATACCTTCGCGGAAACCACATCTTCTTTCGACTATGGCTCGAGATATAGGTCCAGGGAGCTTTAGACTCTTGCTCTTCGATTCTTTCTTTCTCCCCTGACTCAAGATGGCTAGAAGAATTCTTGTGAAACAGTCCATAATATACTCCTCTCTCTAGTCTCCTTTTGTGAAGCCAGGAGGTCCAACAGCTAGAAGAATCCTTGTGATGCAACTTAGGAGCATCAGCTGGTGGAGGAGGGTGGAGGTTGTCCCTGGGCGTTGCGGAAAGAAGAACAACCCTATGTCTTCTTTCCCAACAAATTTGACGGGGAGAGTTACCACATCTAGTGATTCATCTTAGCCAAATCTATTCTTTTTTTGTTTTTCTCTTTCTTCGTCCTCATCACTTGTCCAGTGATGACCAATGTAATCGATCTGTAATGAATTGTTCAAGTTTGTTCTCCCAATGTATTCTTTCAGATCTGCATTGTAATGTCACCATTGTAATTGAAGATGAGAGAATATATATATATATATATTTTTTGTTCTAAGGGTGATTTGTACATCGGCCATAACCTGAAACCGAACATGCTTCGATGATTCGGCTTTTTGTTATTAAAGACGACTTTATTCACAATCGGCTGTAACTTGAGTCTCGAATCGGCCGCTTTTAGGCTCTGATTAGACTAAGCATCTACCCATATGCTTGGATTGTACTTCTTCAAATATTTCCCGTTCAATGCTCTGGCAAACTTCTCTCCTTCCAATGTCTCTAGAATATATGCATTTCCAGGTACGCATTGGCTGATCCGATATGGTCCTTCCCAATTAGGTGACCACTTCCCATATTTTGGATCCCTTGAGCCGATTGGCAATATGAGCTTCCAGACCAGATCTCCTTCAGCAAATTCTTTACCTTTGACTTTCTTGTCATACCATCTGGCTACCCTTCTTTTATTCTTTTCGATATTCTCTAAAGCTCTCAGCTGATTACCAGCAAGATCTTCTAATTCCTCCTTCATCATAGCTGAATAATCATCGGCCGATAGCTGATCTTGTAAAGAAGTTCTCCTGGATCCGGCTCTCAGTTCCCAAGGTAGTACAGCATCATGACCATACACTAGTTGATACGGTGATACCTTGGTCGCTCCGTGGCATGCCATCCTGTATGCCCATAGTGCTTCATTAAGGATCATATGCCATCGCTTGGGACTTTCATCAATCTTGCGTTTGATCAATTTGATGATGCCCTTGTTTGCCCTTCTGCCTGTCCATTTGCCTGAGCATAATAGGGAGATGAGTTTAACAGTTTGATTCCCAAAGAATTTGCATATTCTTCGAATTCCCCTGAGGTAAATTGACTTCCTTGATCGGTTGTGATAGTTTGAGGTATACCAAACCGATAGACAATATGTTCATTGACAAAATCGATCATATTGCCTGACGTCACAGTCTTGATTGGGATGGCTTCAACCCACTTTGTGAAATAATCCGTAGCCACCAGCACAAATTTATGACCTTTGCTCGATGGTGGATATATCTGCCCGATCAAATCAATTGCCCAACCTCTAAACGGCCACGGCTTGATTATTGGGTTCATCGCTGATGCCGGAACCCTTTGAATGCTTCTAAACTTCTAACACTCTTGGCGTCCTTTGTAATACTTGAAGCAATCTTCCAATATCGTTGGCCAATAATAATTATTGTTCCTGATCATCCACTTTATCTTGAATGCTGACTGATGAGCTCCACAGACTCCCTCATGAATCTCTCCCATTAAAATTTTAGCTTCTTCTTCACCGAGACATTTGAGTAGGACTCCATCGATGGTACGATAATATAGCTCATCTTCCAGCAGAACATACTTAATGGCCCTGTACCTCAGTTGTTTATCAACCTTCTTGGATGGATTTTTCAGATAATCTATTATTTCTTTCCTCCAATCCTCAGCTGATAATTCCGCAGTCAGAATCGGTTGATATCCTGACGCCCCTTGGGCCAGCCGATTAGCTTCATTATTATGACACTTAGGGATATGTTCAAGTTTTGCTATCTTGAATTCTCGGAGTAACTGAAGACATTCTTCATGATAAACCCTCAATATGTCATCTTTGCATTCATATTCCCCTGCCAACTGATTTATCACGAGTTGAGAATCTCCAAATATCTCAACAACTTCAGCATTGACTTCTCGTAGTAGCTTTATCCCTTTTAATACTGCCTGGTACTCAGCTTGATTGTTTGTCGAAGTCTTCTCAATTGGGATGGAAAATTCATAATTTGCTCCTTGAGGTGAGATGAGGACGATTCCGATCCCAGCTCCTACTCCACATGATGATCCATCAAAGAACATAGTCCATGGAATAGGTTCTACAACTGTAACTTCAGGTCCACAATGCTGAGTTACCAGATCGGCCATTACTTGCCCTTTGATTGCTTCGGCCGATTGATAGGTCAAATCAAATTCTGACAAAGCTAAGATCCATTTTCCGATCCTGCCTTTCAAGATTGGTAATGACAACATATATTTGACCACATCATCCTTCCACACCACAGTGCATTCGGCAGTTAATAGGTAGGGCCTCAACTTTGTGCATGAGAAATATAAGCACAAGCACAGTCTCTCCACCGCCGAATATCTCGTTTCTGCGTCCAAGAGTCTTCTGCTCACAAAATATATCCCTCGCTCTTCTCCTTCAAACTCTTGCACGAGGGCTGATCCAATAGCCTGCTCACTAGTCGATAAGTATAACTTGAACGGCTTCTTGTCTTGAGGAGGCATTAAGACAGGAGGAGATTTTAGGTAATGCTTGACATTATCTAAAGCCTTATGCTGTTCTTTTCTGATCGGCCTTGAGCTTCAGTAGAGGTGTAAACGGCTGAATCCTTTCCGACAGGTTAGATATAAACCTTCCGATGAAATTGATCTTGCCAATTAATGATTGGAGCTCTTTCTTGTTTGATGGCACTTTTATATTGTCAATTGCGCTGATTGATTTCTGGCCCACTTCGATTCCTCTCTCGTGTATTAAGAAACCCAAGAATTTGCCAGCTGAAACACCAAAAGCACATTTGTTGGGGTTCATTTTTAAACCATGTTTCCTTGTGCATTCCTGCGTTCTTCGTAGGTCTGCCAAGTGTTCCTTGTAGCCCTTTGACTTGACAACTACATCATCAATGTAGATTTCTACTATCTTGCCGATGAGTTCATGGAATATGTAATTCATGGCTCTTTGATATGTGGCGCCAGCATTCTTCAACCCAAAGGTCATGACAATCCACTCATATAATCCGACGTGGCCCGGGCACCTGAAAGCAGTCTTTGCAATGTCTTCTATGGCCACGAATATTTGATTGTATCTAGCATTACCATCCATGAAGCTGATGACTCTGTGCCCTGCAGCAGCATTAACCAGTGCATCGGCTACTAGCATTGGATATCCATCCATCGGTGTTGCTTTGTTCAAGTCCCTGAAATCAATGCACACACGTAGTTTGCCGTTTTTCTTGTAGACAAGGACTATATTAGAGATCCACTCGGCATATCGACATTGCCGAATAAAACCAGCTTCGAGTAACTTTGTTATCTCGGCATTTATATCAGGATAAATCTTCGGATTACACTGCCTTGGGTGCTGTTGAAATGGTTGATATCCTGGTTTAATGGGCAATCGATGCTCAACAATGGATCGGTCTAAGCCAGGCATCTCATAATACTCCCAAGCAAAGCAATCCTTGAATTCTTTCAATAATGCGATCAATTCTTTTTGGTAATCTGCTTCTAACTTGGCACTGATGTATGTCGGCCTTGGTTTGATTCCATCTCCAAGATCTATCTTTTCTAATTCATAGGCCGATGTGAACCCATGCCCAAGCTTTCCTTCATCTTCAATGAATTGATCCATTAAATCTTGTCATCAGAGCCGACTGCTTGAACCGACTTTAGTCCAAAATCGAACACTCTGAGATATTTGGTATCCCAGGCTTTTCCAGATATGCAGCTCACTTGATCATAAGTCCATCCTTGTGCTTCTGTAGCTGCTACTGTCAAGGAGGTTTCTCCTTGCACCACTTCCACTGAATCTCCAATCCATTGGATGATGCATTGATGCATTGTAGATGGTATGCAACAATTGGCATGTATCCAATCCCGACCCAGCAGTAGATTATAAGATCCCCTCCCTTTAATGACAAAGAAAGCGGTCGGAAGGGTCTTACTGCCGATGGTGAGCTCCACGCAGATGGCTCCTTGAGCCGGAGAGACATTGCCTTCGAAGTCCACCAACATCATGTCGGTTTGGGTCAAATCTTCATCAGATTTCCCAATCTTGCGCAGCATGGTGTACGGCATTAGGTTGACTACTGCTCCTCCATCTACGAGCATCCTGGTGACTGGCTTGCCATTGATAAATCCTTTGAGAAACAAGGCCTTCAAGTGTTGTCTCTTCCCATCTTCTGGTTTCTCAAAGACGGCTTGCCTAGGTTCCAGTGTTAGTTGAGCCATGCCAAGTTCTTCATCGGACAGATCCGAATCAATTGGAGCCATGAACTCTTTTGGTAGAAAGACAACCATGTTTATATCAGCTCGGGGTTTGTCATCTTCCTCACCATCGGCCTTAGGCTTTGGGCGCCAAACTTTAGACCGAACCTTCTTCTTGTCCAGCACAAGTCTCTCTGCTTCTTCATGTTGTTCTAGCTGACGTAGGCGCTGGACTCTTCTCTTCCGGGACTTAGTCAAGCCATCTGGACACCACTGTGGATTAGGCTTCTTACGTGTTTGGCTTGACCCTTCATCATCCAATTGCAATATGCGTCGACGTTCAAGAACTCGGCACATGATGTCCTCGTCAGGGACCAGAGAATCAGCCATCTCTTCTAGCCGATCCTTTGACTCTTCATTGACTCGGCCTCCCAGCCGATCATGAATGCTAGCCTTGCCCCCCAGCCGATCGTGGACGCTGGCTTTGCCCCCCAGCCGATCGTGGACGCTGGCTTTGCCCCCCAGCCGATCGTGGACGTTGGCATTGCCCCCCAGCCGATCGTGAACCGAGACTCGTTGATTGTTGAATCCACGATGATCCTTGGCTGCAGGTCTTCTGTCATCAAAGCAAATCCTTTTGGATGAATTGCCATTATTGTAAGCCCCATTGCACTCTGGACAGTTTTCTTCCGTCGGCAGTTTGATCCCTTCTTCCCAACAGTACTTGAAGAACGGACATCTCCAATGTCCTTCATTACGCCGTGCCCACTCCTCTCTTTTCTTTGCCTTCTCTTGTCGGTGCTGGAACTTGTTGATCAAAATTTGTGACGTGATGAGTCAGCGTGGCTTTGATTCTCCTTCTCCAAGTAGTAACCCTTTTCCTTTGACATCGGCAGCGGTTACTTGTACTTTGGGGTCGACGGTTCCTTTATTTTGAGCCCAATCAGATGTCAGCAACTTAACTCGTGACGTGTCTTTGCCAGACACTTCAACTGTGTTAGCTGGGAAGGGGTGCTGATCAATCTTCATCGGCTTTTCAGCTTTGGTAGGAGTTTCAAATTTAAGCCTCCCTTGCTCAATAGCTGATTGGATCTGTTGTCTGAAGATCTTGCAATCATTAGTGTCGTGCGATGTTGCATTGTGCCACTTGTAATACTTCATCCTCTTTATCTCTTCTGCAGATGGTATGGTGTGGAACTGGGAGAGTTTAATCTGCCCTTGCTGAAGCAACAGATCAAATATCTTATCGGCCTTAGTGATATCAAAGCCGAATTTCTCTGGCTCTTTCTTGCCAAAGGGACAGGACACTGTCTTCTTGCTTTTGACCCACTCTGCGAGCCCTATCATATTGTCTTCATCTTCTGAGTCAGAGTAGTCCACATATGACACCTTCTTCTGAAAGTTTCTTCTAGGCTCATAGGACTTCACAGTTTCCTAACTCATCCGACTAACTAACTGGCTGAGGCTTTCAAAATCATGTGATGCATATTTCTCCCTCAAAGTCGGCAAGAGACCTTGGAAAGCCAACTCAGCTAGTTGCTTGTCTCCCAAGTTCAGACTATAGCATTTATTTCTGACCTCTCTGAATCTTTGAACGAATCCAGCTACTGTTTCATCGTTCCTTTGCTTGAGTCTGGTCAGATCAGTGATCTTCATCTCGTTGATGCCAGAGAAGAAGTAATTATGGAACTGCTGTTCCAGATCGGACCACTTGATGATTGAGTTAGCTGGCAGTGATGTAAACCATGAGAATGCCGGCCCTAACAGAGATGAAGAGAACAACCGTATTCTGAGTGCATCAACATTCCCTACTTCTCCACATTGGATGATAAATCGAGTGATGTGTTCCATAGTGGATGTTTCATCTTGTCCAGAGAACTTGGTGAAGTCTGGCACTTTGAATCTTGGAGGGAATGGTATCTGATCATAGCCAGAGGGATACGGTGTCATGTACATGTAGGACTGCTGCTTGGGTTTTATCCCATATTGCTTCAATAGCATATTCGAGAAGTGGTCAATCAACTTCTGCTTCACATGAGATTTCAATTCTGTAGCCACTTGCTCAATTGCTTGTATCTCAGCTGGAGTTTCTAGAGGTCGTTCTTCTAAGATTCTTGTCTTTGGATCTGGAACTGTCCTTGCCTCAGTAGAACCTTGAGTATCTGAATGACCTGTAATAGGTGCAGCCTGTTCAATCGGCTGACTAGCCGATGGGGCTGGTTGCTGCGTATTCAACTGGTTTGAAATAGCCAATTGATTTAGAAGTGTTTGCAGCAATCGCGCTGAATCCACTTGTGGAAACACTGGCTGCCCTGTTGCTCCTTGGTTGATCGACTGTTGAGGTGAAGATCTTGTATGAGCCACCGTATTAGCTGGGGTTAAGACAGCCTGCATTGTCGTTGACTGTTGAGGCGGGGCTGTCTGTATGGGCATCCCGAGCGTTGGTTGCTGAGCCGATCTCTGAGGTGGAGTGGGATCTGGCCTCTGAGGTGGAATAGGAGGTCTTTTCTCTGTCGGTATGACCATGTGAGCATGAGCTGGACTAATCTTGACTCTTTCAAAGTTCTTGCTCCCATGATTGAAGTAAATGAACACCACTCCTTCCCCATTCATGTGCACAGTCCCTGGAGTACCTCCAAATGTAGCTTGGTAAGACTGTGGATACTTTACTTCTGGGACTTCCTCAGGCACGGGCTCAAAGAAATTTGAGATGTTAGTCTCAAAGTGATCACGAGGTAAGTCCCATCCTGCAAGCTTCCCATCTGAATCTCTCATCGCAGGATATTTTTGCTAATTCTGCACTGGAAGCACCTGATCCTGGACGTTAGACTGCACTGGTGATGTGACGGCAGGATCTTTAGCTTTACCATCGCCACTCTGATTCTGAATCGGCTGAGAGTCCGATGAAGAACTAGTGGCAGCTTGTGGAGATGGTGTAGCTTTTGCTGTTGGATCATCAATCGGTGGGTTGGCCGATTGGTTTTGCTGGAACACAGGAGGAGTGCGCCTTGGTTGAAAGTTTGCAGGTCCCAGATATCCTGCCTCTGATCCTTGCTTGAGTGCATCAATTATGGCATTCTGAATAGTATTTGCGAATACCTTGGATTGATCAATCATTGTCTGATGCATGGCTTTGGTCATCATGTCTTGAAGCCCTTCAGGATCGGCTGAGAAGGTGACTTGCTTCGGTGTTGGCAAAGGATTCTTCTTGAAAACACCACTTTTAGTCTGACCGTATGATGCCAAACAAAGCTCTTCATAATGCTTCATGTGTGCCTCAAGCTCGGCTTTGTCTGAATCTTTCAGCTGATCCTTGGTGATGGGTTGAACGTTGTCCGGATCGACTTCAGAAGGACCATTCTTCGTAGGCTTCGTCCTTGTTGACTTTTTTTTTGTGTCCCACCGGGCGTGCCAAAACTGTGTTGACGCAAAAATAGGACGTCACCCTTGCGCGCGACACATGTGACTCCCCGGTCTGTAGCGAGGCGTGCCAGCCAATCTGACCTGTTGATTGACAATGGAAAATATTAGGGATCGGCTAGAGAACCGATGGCCTTGCAGCGACACGTGTACCAGCCAAATCGGCCGATACGGAAAAAGCGGGATCGGCCGGCTCGAAAGTGACCGAAGCACGGGTGCGATCGGCTGGATCGGCCGATCGTGACGTCAGCACTCGAGTAGGTCAGAATCGGCTGTGATGTTGAAAGCCGATAGGATCTAGATCGAGCGGATGATAATGATAATAGCTAAAACTACAAGAATTTGGTACGAAAACTTGTAGATCTAGCTAATATCGGTAAGGGGTGAATAAAGAACTAGACGAAACCTCAGCGATGCGCCCGGAGGTTAAAGCCTAGGGTTATTCGGTAAAACGGTACTCACAAGCTTGTCGGAGATCACCTGATGCAGCCCGACGAACTCGAAGCACGGCGTTGTAGAAAAGAGAAAAAACGCAATGGCGAAGTCGCCGAAAAGTAGATGCTGTAAAGGTAGATGCTGTAAAGTAGATGCAGTAAAAGTAAAGGGTTTGCCCGGAGGCGGTTTGTTTGATATTGGTGTGTACCGATTTTTCCGACCTCGCAGGGTCGCTATTTATGTCCCGAGGACAACCCGACTCCTAGCCGATTACGGCACTGTTTACTTGCATTTAAAGGCAAAAACTACTAGAAATAGAAAAGGACTCTCGCATGAGTCAAAAGACCTTCTAAAAACTGACTCTTGACCCGTTGTCAATCGTGGATTGACCCGCCTCCACTGTGCTTTCCTTTTGGCGTATCCCTTTGAATACCGCCTTCTTCACGCCCATCGGCCGATCTTCTGGTTAGTCATCGGCCGATCGCTCTGACCTGCTGGCCCACTATCAGGGCTGAACTCTTCTGACCATCGGCGGATCTCGTTGATTGCTTTGTTCCTCCTTCAATCGGCCGACCGCACTCGGTTGTTTCTCCTTATCCCCTTTTGACCCTGTTTTTCCAAAAAACGGTGTCAACACACCCTACCACGTGAATAGCTTTGTTGTCCCTTGTAGCTCTGTGGGGTCTGGCTCCCATTCCTCATCTCCTGCATCTGCTGGTTCTGCACGGGGGTGTTAGGAGCGGTCCTCTTGGGGCAATTATTGGCATAGTGGCCAACCTCCCCACACTTGTAGCAACTGTTGCCCGTGGGGGTATGAGGTGCGCTGGGCCTCACGAGCGTGCCAGCTGGAGTCATCTGACGGTTCTGCTGGAAGGCGGGGCGTGGAGTCTGCTGTCCTGGGCGCTGGAACTACTGGGCGAAGCGCTGAAACTGCTACTGCTGCTGGCCATAACTCCCAGTCGGGCCTCCTGGACGAAGCGGCGCACCCAGCGGTGAAGTAAAGCGGGGGCGAGTGTTGCTCCCGGACTGTCCTGGAGTGGTGGCCTTCCGCTTCAGCTTCCCCAACTCTCTGCGCTTTGACTCCAAGCAGATGGCCTTGTCCAACAGGTGCTGGAAGGACGGGAAGGTGTAAGACATCAGCTGATACTGAAACGGTCCAGCCAATCCCTCCATGAAGCGCTCCTGCTTCTTCCCATCATCTGACACCTCCTCTAGTGCATAGCGAGACAACTCTATGAACCTGTCCCGAAACTCTGCCACTGACTGTCAGATGGTGAGATCTGGACAGCCCACCGGGGTGTTAATCCCTGTGGTTTAGTTGTTCGGCGAGGGGAAATCTAAGGCTAAGAACTCGAGGGTTGTGCACGAGCACACAGAACACAGAGAACACGGCGAGTTTATACTAGTTCGGGCCTCTGGAGAGTAAAACCCTACGTCCAGTTGTTGATGTAGATTGCTTGAGGATTGCACATTCATACAAGGGGTCGCCCTGCCCGCCTTATATTGGCCAACAGACAAGGTCGGTTCCCAGACTCCAAGTCAGATACGACCAGGAGACCTAAATCTAGCTGACTACGACACTTGCCATATCCGTCGATCTGCTTTGGTCGAAATCCACCGATGTCTTGTCTTACACGCCAAGTCTTGTGGTCGTTCTGGATAAGGTCGTCTGGAATCTTCTGGTAGGTCTTCGGGAGGTCGTGTGGGCCGCCAACTAGGTCGGTTGGGTCCACCGACAGGTCGGCGGGTCTTCTGGTAGGTCGGACCCACTTGTCGGGGTCGGCCGTGAGCCTGGTCGGTGGGGACCCAGGGGTACCCATGTCTCACAAGCCCCCGAGCGAGGTGTATGCGCAGCGATCTTAGAAAGGTCATGACGGAGTCGTGGAGCTATCGACAGGTCGAATAGCATGCACGTCGGTCAAAAAGAACAAATCAGCTTAGCAGCCGACCTGTTATAGTCTTGCCGAACGAAGAGAGGTCGAGTGACGACCTATAGGAAGCAGGCTTCCGATAGATCGAAACAACTATGGAAAAATTCAGAGGGCGTCAAGGACGCACTCATAGAGTAGTATCCGAGCATCATGGCTGGTAGGATGGCCGGTATCATGATCCAAAAAGAAAGAGAAGAGAAAGAAGGTAGGTCGAGTAACGACGTGATGAGAAATAGGTTTCCCAACAGGTCGGTACGACGAGGGAAACTAAGAGGGCGTCGAAGACGCACTCGTAGAGTTGTCCCCGAGCATTGAAGCAGACAGCATGGCTGGTTTGATGCTCATAAAAGAGAAGAAAACTAAGTCATGGTTATGATCGAATCAAAGTGTAGAGACACCCAGATCTCCTAGCATAGCTGCCAGGAGTCTGGCAGGGCCGACCTCAGGGAGGCCTTGTAGGCGTGCCGACCTAGAAGACGCCTCAAATCAACTATGCCCAGTATCTGAGGATACCCAGCAAGATTTTGAGACGCGCGTCGCATGAAGAAGTCATCTATGGTGGTCGAAACGGGTCAACGATGAAGCTGTTGAAAAATATTGATCTTGAACATATGGATTGTAGAGACATCCAGATATCCCGCATAGCTGCAGAGAGTCTGGCAGAGCCACCCGAGGCATGCCGACCTCAGGAAGGTCTCAAATCAAAAAGCGCCCAAGCACCTGGAGATACTTGGTAGGGCCATTAGGTGCGTACCCCACAGGGAGGACTTCATTCCCGACGTAAAATCCTGGGTGTCCAGAACAGGCTGGCAGGGCTACAAGAGCACACCGACCTCGGAAGATCATGCATCCGGGGCGCCCAACTAGGTTGGCAGAGCCGTAAACATACCGAGGTGTTGCAAGACCTAGGTATTAAGGCACGCCGACCTCAGGGAGGTCATTTTGGTGCCTAGATGACCAATATAGCTGCTGACCATCCAGCGGAGCCATGGCACTAAGGTATTGACGACCTCAGCAATAGGCACACCGACCACAGGGGCCCGACGAAAATTGTAAATGTGATGAATCTGGTCTCCATGCGCCCAGACGGATCTGGCAGAGCAGCGAGGCACGCCTACCCCGGAAGGTCTTCAATCGAACCTACGACCATTCTGCTCAGGAAATAGAAATATAGGCTGATTGGAATAGGTCCGTTTACAAGCAGAGCCATAGCGGGTGCATCAGGATGTAGAGCCTAGCGAGTGCAATAAAAATGTCGAGTCGTAGAAGGAGTGCATATAATCGTCGTCGTCATTCGCAGTTATAATGAGGCGCTGAGCCCTCTGACACATGGTCAGGCTTTGTCTTGTTCCGTAGACTGCAGGGTCACAGGTCAACAGTGATCGGAGATTTTCTTGCCACCCAGAAAACGACAAACTGCCCACGAATCAAGGAGCGCACTGTAGCCATGTGATTCTACGGCGGGCTCAGGCATCATTGATGCGCTAGCGACAAAGACATCGCGAGGCAGGCATAAAGTCATCGCCTTTAATCACGCACATGTCCACAGGCCTACTGGACCCATGTGGTTTCAGTGTCATTACTTCGCCAGCTACCCAGGGTCCTGGCTTTTGGCTATAAATAGCACCGTGAAGCTTGAGGGAGGCAAGCACCGAGCATTGTTGAGCTATGAAGCTGCAGAGTAGTTTTGAGGCCATGCCATGGGCATGTGTCCGTCCACCAGATTGTAGGATGTCATGTTTGTAGAAGCTTGGAGCTAGAAGAACTCTTGCGAAATGTAGGTAGCACCCCCACTCTTTGTACCGTGCCTCTGCGTGGTACCAGGTAGATTTTGGAGGTGATGCTGTAAAGGCCCGAGGTGAAGCTGTAAGTCCTCGATGACCATGTGGTGCTCGTCGAGGGCCTGCAGTCCGCGCCGAAAAGCAAGCTCGTATCTGCATTCCATAGTCAGGCACAAAGTGTGCCTAGCTACGTGCAGCGTCGTGTAGTTGTTCACCGCAAGGCCACCATCGAGGTCCTGAGGCTAGAAGAATTCTTGCGACGTGCTCTACTGTATCGGAGTACGCCTCAAGGATTGCTCTAGGTAGATCAGGTCTTCGAGTACGTTTATATTTTTGTGCCGGGTTCTAGATCCAATAAGGTCGCAGGCGACTTGTGTACCTTCGGAGGACCCGTGTAATGTTCGCTCTCTTCTGTCATGTACTGGTCGATTTGACGAATTTATTCATCAAAGACCTAAATGTCATGATTTTGGTGGCTTATCGACCTTGTGAAGATCAAAATGTGAAATCAGGATGACCTGATAATTTGACGTTCCTCACGACCTAAACCCGGGGTGCAGGTCGCTAGGGTATCCATTGGCGCAAAATCCGGAAAGATTGACTCGCGAAATTATCGGCATAGAGCCGTTAGGGCAAGCTCAGTACTGTGGAAGGAATCGCAACGGGCGAACCCGGTGGGGCCCATATAAATAGAGCGGCGGGGACCGTCGTTGACCGCACGCTTCATCTTCTTCCTCCCGTCGCCATCGTCTCCAGAGCCACTGCACCATAGCCACCGCAGCCCCGCATCCACCCTCCGCACACTCTCGCTTGATCCGCCACCATCGATAGCGGGCCGCGCACTAGCCCCGCCATTTCGCATCTCGTTCGGCTACGCATGCGCATAAAAACCCTAGTGTCCTTTAGATCCAGATCCATTCAAGCTCGAGAAATTGCGGCGCCGGCCCGTGCGATTCCCGACCCGCGGACGGTGTGGGAGTCTTCAACGATGACGGAGATGAAGATTCAAGCACTGGTGGACCGTGGGCTGTTGAGGCCGAAGACGGAGGTGGAGTGGAAGGCGCCAACGGGCGAGGCTTTCCCAACGGAGGATGACAAGGATCAGGTCGTCTTCGGTTCCTTCTTCGAGCGCAGATTCAACATCCCCGCCGATGATTTCTTCCGAGGTCTTCTCTTCTACTACAAGTTGGAGCTGGTACACCTCGTCCCGAACTCCATTACTGTAGTGTCGATGTTCATTCATTTCTATGAGGCGTATCTGGGGATATCGCCCCACTTCCTTCTCTGGCGGCATCTCTTCTGCGTGAAGACCACCGGGAAGCACGGTGGTGTTGTAGGGGCTGTGATGTTCTGTTTGAGGTCGGGCCTCAAGACAGAGTGGATTGACACGGACCTGCCGGACAACACCGCTGGATGGAGGTCGGATTGGTTCTACATTGCTGATTAAAAGTTAGCGCTCCCAAAGCGAACTGGGCACAAGCCCGTGAAGATACCGGAGTGGGACCTGTAGTTATCCTCGCGCGAGATGGACGACGTCAAGGAGGTGCTTGCACTGGTCACCGACCTCAAGGAGAGGGGTGTGACAGGAGGTTCCGTCACTAGGTCTTTTTGTCGGCGCCTGATCCAACCGATCAAGGATCGGGTGCACCCGGCGTACGAGTACTGGGGGCAATCAGACCCCACTCGCGAGGTAAATCGCAAGGTCCCCAAGGAGGAGATGGAGGCCAGGGTTTCTCAAATCTACGCCGGGAAGGCACGAATCAAGAAGTGCCCGAAGGCGTATTCGTTGAGTCGGCCAGCTGACACAGTAAGTCCTGGAACTACTAGGTCATTTACTATGTTCTTTTGCTTTTACGTCGTTCTTACTTCTTTGCTCTTCATCCGTCACAGGAACGAGAAAGGCAGTTTTGGTGCCCGGACCCTCTTCCGGAAGGCGAAGAACCTCGTCGGAAGCTGAGGTCGGACAAGTACCGAGCTCCGGCAGCTGGGCTGCTAGAGAATTATGAGTCCGACTCATCGGTGGAGGCCGATGAAGATACCGACCCAGAGGTCGGTGGCGACGTGGGAAGCCGCCCAGAGGCGAGCAGCGCTGTCAAGCCTAGTCGTAGAACGAGGACGGCGATGGCCAAGCAGCCGGTCTCGAGGGCTGCTGCAAAGGCCGAGGCGGCTAAAACCGCCAAACTAGAGACTGAGAAGAAGAAGAGGAAGAGGTGGGCAAGCCCCCCACTGGCGATCGAGACGCCGGTGATTCCTACACCATCAACCAGGGAGGTCGAATCCGATGAAGATGAGGTCACCGATGACCCACTGGTTGTTGAAGACCGAACGGCGAGGAGGTCGTTGAGTCCCGCGGCCAAGAGGCAGCGGGAAGTGACGCAGAAGACGATGGAAGACGATCTCCGTCAAGGGATGGAGGTGCAGCGGGCTGCTGCAGGAGTGCAGGCGAGGATGCCTGTGCTGGTGAAAGTGCGGCCTTTCAGGCCTAAGTTACGCGCCCCAGCTACTGTGAGGTAGGGTCATTTTTCTGAAACTTGCTCATGTCTTGGTTTATGTTGGTTGTTTGTTTTCTTTGCGTTTTGTTGATGAAGATGGCGGCAGGCCGGTTGTCCAGCCTCAGCGTGCCCTGGTGTTGACACATTTTATCTATGCATTTTATCCCTCACATTCATTGGAAAAAGGAGTAAAATATAATTAGATCACCTTGTTAGGGTTTATATTGACAATTTCCATGAGTTTTGGTGAATCTATGAATCTACAGGGACTATTCAGAAATTATGCAAAGAAACCACTCTAGAAGACTCCAGAAGGCTCCGGAACACAACGTGGCTTAGCACCTAAAAAAGAAGCATCTAGAAGGAGCAAGGACCCACCTGGCCGAAGTGGACCCCGAATGGGGCCCACACCAGACCGACTGGCCCAGTGGTGGGGCCAGTCGGCCACCCCCTTGCGCCAATTGGGCCCGGCTTCTGGAATGTTCCTCCACCGCCTATGAGAATCAATCTAAACCACATGTTTAGGTCGGTTTGATCCTACGGCGCACGTCTACCCCTCTGGACTATATAAGCAGCCCCCCTGCCCCCTGGCAGAGGCATCTGAATCAGCATACATCAGATCAAGTCATCAAGTCAGAGACTCTACACCCTAGAAACACCATATAGCAGAGTAGCTAGCTAGTTTAGATCTAGGAGGAGGCAAGGCTTCTACTTGGCTCCTGATCGTCTAGAGGCTGATCTAGCTTCGCTCTTGTAAGTTCTATTCTAGTTCTTTACATTTGTTATACAGACTTATGTTCTTATCAATGATTATATTCGACATTATATGCTTTGGTGTTTATTATGATTACATGTTTAGCATAGTTGATTTGCCTTTATATTCATGTATGGAGTCGTATAGCCCTCACCTAGATCATTTGTTAACATGGGTGAACGGTAAAGACAGTGTAAGCGTGGTGCTTATATTGTATTTATCTGCGATTGCACCCTATATGCCGGGTCATGTGGTAGATCGTGGTGGTGACAGCACTATTGAGTCCTTCGTAGTCCACCCCCCGTGTATAGGACTAGTGGAGCCTTATACTGTTTGGGTTGTTTCAAGTTTCGGCCTTGATCCTCCTGGATAGTCTCCCCATGCATTGATATAATAGTTCTTCTTCCATGATTGCTAAATGTTTGCACTAATCATAGTTTGCATTGACATATAGTTTAGAATTACCTAGGAGTATCCTCTCTAGCTAGGCTTTGCTACGTTTCTCTTGCTATAATGACACTTTCTAGCTGCTCATGAAGTTATGACTTGAACAGTGCTATCATTCTCTATATTTTATGTGACTTACCCCTGTTTATAGCAATTGATATATTTTGGCCACTCTACATTATAAAACTGAGAGATGAGCATGTATTTGCTATTATGGATTAGAAAGACTTCTTTCCCTGTGGTAGAATATAAATACGATACCTGGTTTTACTCCTGGTTAAAATGCTACAATGGTATATTCATATCTGTGCGCTTGCGGATACCCTGTTTAGTTATATATCTTCTTTTCTAGAGATCCAAGGCATATGTAAGAGTACCATATCCATGCGTTTTCAGGCACACCTGTCAAGCTGACAACCTATATCGAGTTGTGCTATGAATCATGTCGGAATTCATCTTTTAGTTTATCTGAAAGCAACATCCGATATACACTTAGCATCATGTTAAGATATACCTCTGCATTCCTGGTGTCGTCGATAGAGATGGATCTTATATCCGTTTCTAGTCGATGACGTTAGCAATGTCAACACCTGGGCGATCGCTGGAGCCCCACAACCACGAGCCCGAACTTCTCTCTCTAGTTTCTCTCTCTAGCCAGCTCCTTCCCCGGCAGCCCAGTGGCTCCGGGGGAAATCCCTCGCCTCCGGCGTCCATTCCGGGCCCGGCGTCCCCCCATTTTGTAGATCCGTGCTGTAGGTTAGTGGATCTACTGCTTAGATGGTAGGATCTCAAGCTTCTCGCGAAGGAGGGGAGGATAATCCCCCGCCTCCGGCTACGACGGAGGGTGCGGCGTCGGACTCGTCCTCACCTCGGTCGCCTGCGCGCCTCACGCGCCTCAACCCCGCCGCGCCGCCGTTCGAATGTCATCTCGGGGGGCCCTCCGTCGGTACCCCCGACTGGCTGCGCTACAGTGCCTCACCTGGCTCCTCGCCATCCTCCTCGTCGGGGGGCTGGATCTATCGCCCTGGCTGCCGGCTAGCTCCTCTCGCCGGAAGGGGAAGGAAATCGTGGTGGAAACAGAACCTGGAGCGCGTAGAGCCGGGCCGCCGAGCGGCTTCATGGCCGACGCGCGCCGGGCGGGGAACCCCAGATCTAGGGAAGGTCGCTTGCCCTCGTCGCTTGAGGACCGCCGCCCCTCTGTTCCGGTGGCCGCTGCATCTGCTGGTCGCTATGCAGAGCAAGAAGAAGGTTGGGAGGAAGTTCGCCGCCGTCGTCCCCGCCGCCGGGAGGACCGCCCGGCTCGTCCGCCGCCCCGTCCTGTTCCGACGGATTTGGTCGGTCGCTGCTTTAACTGCCTGGAGGAAGGACACATTGCGGCGGCATGCAGGAACCCATCTTGCTGCCTGCGCTGCAAGCGGGAGGGTCATCGTTCTCGCTTCTGCAAAAGACGTCGCGCGGCGCTGGCACCAACCTTGCCGTGGGCAAGGCCGCCGAGCAGGGTTCCTACTCAGCGAAGGACAAGCCCTGCTATTTCAGATGCCACCTGCTCTGGTGGCTCCAGGTCCACGGGCCGGGTGGGAACTCCCCCTGCTGTCTGCGCCCCACCGTCGTCTGCTTCTGATGGTACTCGCCACCCGGGGGAGGACACTCCCATGCCTTCCCCCCCACCGTCGCCATCTGCAATGCCGGTGGGTCACCCCTCGCGCAGGCCGCAGCGTGAGGTTTGTGTGGTGCCAAGGACACAAGAAATGGATGATGCTGAAGCACTGCTCTCCTCTCGGGCACTCGTCGCTATGGTTGCTGGTGCTAGGCGGGTGGTCACTACTGATCAAGTCAAGAGGGTGATTGAAGAATTTTTTGTGCTACTGCCAGAAGACTACGAGATATATCGTCATGCTCCAGAAGATTTCCTAGTTGTTTTCGGCTCGCCGGAGGTCGCCCAACGTGTGTTGCACTCTCAGTTACCTGCGGAGGCCCCTCTGCAGCTGGTATGGAAAAGATGGCACCGGCAAGCCACGGGGAGCTCCGAACCTCTGAGGTTCCGTGTCCTGGTTGAACTAAAAGGTATACCTGCTCATGCGCGCAATGTCACCACGGCTCAGGTCGTTCTGTCCTCTTGTTCCAACATTATGGAGGCCCCTGTATCTTTAGTGGGTAATGATCGGCGTATGTTGTATGTTGCCGCCTGGTGTGTTCACCCATATACGATTCCATCGAAAAAGTGGATTTTCATCCCTGACCCACCCAAACCTCATCAACCCGGCAATCTGTTTCTCAGGCCCCACGAGATAATACACTCCAAACTTGATGGGCTATGGTACAGGGTGATTCCTCGTATAGTGGAGTTTCAGGACTGGAATGAATCAAGCGATTCTGATGATGGAACACCGCCTGATCGCTTTAACAGTTCAGATGATGAAGAATATCCGGGGGCCCGTCATGGTCGCAGAAAAGGTCCTTGGCCAAAACGAACCAGATTTGACAATGATACTGGTGGAGGTAATGGCCCATCATTAGGGCCTGGATGGGGACCTCCTTTTGCTCAGGCTGCAGCATGGTCTTTGGAGGCCCCAATCATCTTTCGTGGGTGCAAAGTCACTAAACCGCTTAAGCCCACTAATGAGAAGATTAATGCTGATGCGGACACTACAAAGGTGAATGACCGTAGGCCTTTCTCTGGTGGATCTAGTGGAGTGGACCACTCCATACTTTGCTGCACAACCAACAAGCTGCATGAGACAGCTCGGCCTTGTGGGGACCCAATGCTGCTGGAACAATTACAGCAAAACACTGGTCCACGGATGGCAGACACAGAAATTGGCCACACACTCCCTGAGTGCTGTCAGCAGGTTCTCACCTGGGGAAACATGGATCCTATGCTTATTGAGGCCTCCCTCCCTTCCTTCTCACCATTTAATACGCATGTCGCTCAGGTTGCTGTTGAAGCCCCCTTGGCGGATGGGTCGCAGCAGCAATTGTCCCCGCAGCAAGGGACGCAGGAAGTGGTGAGATGCACGGGGGAGTCATGCTCACAGCCCCGGCAGGTCGACTGCTTCGATGACACGGTTGATACTCAAGTTGAAGCCGTTCGCTTTCAGGAGGTACCGGTCAGGGATGTTATTCCCTCATCTTCTCACGATCTCTTTGTCACGCTGACCAGAGGATCCCTGGAGACTCTTCCGCTGCATCTACCACTTGAGGCTTCTACGCCTGTGAGGCAAACGGTCGCTAACTTCACAGGATCTGTGTGCAGGAGGTCCTCGCCGGGCGTTCTGCAATGAACACCCCCCCAAAGATGTGCAAGGGCGCTGGTCGCTGCTTCAACTCTGTCGCTGCGAAGAAGCGAACGACTCGCCAAGAAGTCCAGGCACCGACTGTCCAAGCCAGTGCTGCAAGCTCAGAACGTCCTCATGAAGCATCTTGGGGATACGTCCTCTTCTGGCCCGCCGGATGCCTCAGCGTTTCAGCGGTTCCTGGAGACGTTTACCTCCGCCGTCAGCCCATTAACATGTGAAGCACTTGACGCTCTGATTACGCATCATCGGCCGTCTTTCACGGCTGTGGTCGTGGAGATCGAGCCATAGTTGGCTCCTGCCCTTGTGCCGGTCGCAAATTTGTTTACTATGAATTCTGAAAATATGTTGGTCTGGAATGTGCGGGGTCTCAACGCCCGCGCCAAGCGTGACATGGTTCGTGACATAGTATCTCAGGAGCATATTTCCATTCTCACTTTGCAAGAAACTAAACTAGATGCATGCGATGGCGCCTTGGTTGCTGGTATGTGTGGTGCTGCGTTTGATTTCTGTGATCTGCCTTCGACGCGCACCTGTGGGGGAATTCTTTTAGCCTGGAACCGTGATGTATGGGCTGTCACTAATGTCATTAGGCGGCAATTCTCGCTGACGGCAAGAGCAGAACTGCTTGCTGCAGGTGAGCAATGGTGGATCAGTTGTGTGTATGGGCCGCAATCTGAGGACGAAAAAATCCTTTTCCTGGACGAACTGCGCCAGCTTCACCCAGCCTGTGGGGGATCTTGGATGTTATGTGGGGACTTCAATCTCATTTACAAGGCCGAAGACAAAAATAATGCGAGGCTTAATAGGCGGATGATGGGCCGATTCCGTCAGTTCATCGATGAGATGGAACTCCTAGAAATTAACCTTCAAGGCAGATTGTATACTTGGAGCAACGAGAGGGAGAATCCGACCTTGGAGCGTATTGATCGGGTTTTCGTTATGGATGATTAGGCAGCGGCATTTCCTAACTACAGCCTCATAGCGATGTCTTCGGAAGGTTCGGATCATGCGCCGCTTTTGTTGCAAACTAACTGTGTTTACACATCCTTCCACCGCTTCAAATTTGAAAATATTTGGCCGCAATATGAGGGGTACCTGGACACAGTAGCCCAAGCTTGGACTTGCCCATGGCCGGATTACACTGTTGATGCCTTCAGAGTGCTGGACTTTAAGCTACATAACACAGCTAAAGCTTTACAGAGTTAGAGTGCCAAACACGTTGGTAGCATCAGGCTACAGCTTGCGATAGCAAAGGAGCTAGTGCTACGCTTTGATACAGCACAAGAAATGAGGCGGCTGGCTCCACATGAGCGAGCCTTGTGAAACAAAATGAAGCTTCATTGTCTTGGCCTAGCGTCGATCATGAGAACGGTGATGAGACAGAGGTCGAGGATCACATACTTAGCAGATGGAGATGCTAATACTAAATTCTTTCACCTGCAAACTTGCCACCGTAACAAGAAAAGCTACATCAACTCTATACGGGTGGAAGATATGGAAATTTTCCATGAAAGTGCAAAGGCCGAAGCAATCACCAGCCACTTTGAAAATATTTTGGGCACCTCTGAGCGAGATTCAATTAAGCTTGATTTCTCAAGGCTGTCTATACCAACTGTGGACCTGCCCTCTTTGGACGTTTGTTTCTCTGAGGAGGAGGTTTGGGAAATGTTAAAGGAGCTACCTTCTGATCGGGCGCCTGGACCTGACGGTTTTACAGGTCTGTTCTATAAAACTGCTTGGCCTATAATTAAGCACGATGTTATGCGTGCATTCCATGCCCTGTGGTCGCTTGATGGGCGTAGCCTTTATCTGGTGAATCAAGCATACATGGTTCTCCTCCGAAAAAACCAGACGCCTCTCAGATTGGAGACTACCGGCCAATCAGCCTAGTGCATAGCTTCGCTAAATTATTCACCAAGGTGCTAGCAAGGCGGCTGGCGCCATTTCTGGACTCACTTGTTCGTCACAATCAAAGTGCATTCATAAAAGGGAGAATAATTCATGATAATTTTAAGGCGGCCGATCTGACAGCCAAATGTCTGCACAAGCTCAAAATCCCAAGTGCACTTCCCAAGATAGACATTGCCAAGGCCTTTGATACAGTAAGTTGGAGATACTTGTTGCAAATCATGCGACATATGGGTTTCTCGAGATGGTGGCTAGACTGGATCAGTCTCTGTCTATCGACGGCCAGCACCAAGATTGTGGTTAATGGTGCCCCCGGGCGTAGGATCTGTCATGCCAGGGGCCTCCGGCAGGGCGACCCCCTCTCCCCGATGTTGTTTGTCATCGCTATGGAGGGTCTCAACAGATTGCTCAGGGCAGCTGAAGAGGATGGTCTGCTGCTACCCATGGGCCACAATGGAATTCAGGAAAGGGCATTCTTCTATGCTGATGATGTTGTGCTGTTTATTCGCCCAAGACAACAGGACCTGGTCATAACCAAGGTGATTCTGGACATTTTTGGCATGGCATCAGGACTACACATTAATCCTAACAAGTGCTTAATCAATCCGATCCAATGTGGGCTGGACGACACAGTAACAGTCCTGCAGTTCTTTCCTGGCCGGTTGCAGTCCTTTCCATGCCAGTACCTAGGAGTCCCTCTGTCAGTGACCAAGATTAAGAAATCTTATCTTATGCCCCTGGTCGACAAAGTGGTCGCCGGCCTACCGACCTGGAAGGCCGGAATGATGACCAGAGTTGGCCGAGCCGTGTTGGTCAAGACAAAGATGTCGGCTGTACCTGTCCACACGGCCATTGTCACGGCAATCTCACCCTGGGTAATCCAGGAGATACATAGGAGAAGGAGAGCCTTCCTATGGAGAGGGACGGCCACCGTATCGGGTGGTCACTGCAGGTTGGCATGGCCCAGGGTCTGCAGGCCACCGGACTTGGGAGGTCTGGGTTTCCCAAACATGGAGCTCATGGGACAGGCACTGCGCCTGCGGTGGCTGTGGTTTAGGAAGACGGATGCTGCCAGACCGTGGTCGTCTTTGCCTGAGAAGATGGATGCACAGCTGCTGGAGATGTTCCACTTTTCCATTACGGTCAAGGTGGGCGACGGCACAACGACGTTGTTCTGGAAAGATTGCTGGATTGATGGTCGTTCAGTGGCAGAACTTGCTCCATGTCTGATTCAGACGGTCGGTCCTCGGGTTCAAAACAAACGGACAGTTAAGGATGCCCTTCACAACAGACAATGGGTTCGGGACATCAATGGTGCGCTGACTGTACAAGTCATCCTAGATTTTCTCTCCTTGTGGTCACTACTCGACGATACTACACTTGATAGCACACCAGACCAAGTGATCTGGCGATGGAGCAAGGATGGCAGATTCTCCACTACTTCAGCATACCGCGCATTCTTCAGTGGCCAGCATGCCATTCCTAGAGCCAGGTTGTTGCACAAGGCAAGAGCCCCCCCAAAATGCAAATTTTTCCTTTGGATAGTTCTTCACGATCGCTGTTGGACTGCTGCGCGAAGGAAGAAGCATCACTTACAGGCGGATGATGCCTGTGTTCTGTGCGACCAAGAGTCTGAGACGATCACACACTTGCTTATTGCTTGCCCCTTCAGCAGGGAGCTTTCGCACAGCTTGCTCAGCCGTTGGGGCCTGAGCTCCAGGACGCCCTCAGGTGCAGAGTTTGATCTTCCAGACTGGTGGGCAAGAGCCCAGCACGGCCTCGACAGAGCAGGTAGGAAAGCAGTGGACACTTTAGTCGTTTTGGTCTGCTGGGTCATTTGGCTTGAGCGTAATTCAAGGACGTTCCGCTCTGCTGGTCGTTCGGTTCAGGAGGTAGCCAACTCAGTTTTGGAAGAGATGTCGCTTTGGTTCTCTGCCAGATATCTTACTTTAGCCCCCTTTTGCCAGTTTCTTCCAGGTCGCCAATCTCATGGCACTGTAACTTAGTTTTAGCTCTTCAAAACTCTTGTGGGCAGTCACCTATCCTGGTGATGTTCGCCACTGGTTGTATTCTTCTCCCTCTTAATGAAATACGTGCCAAGGCACGTTCGCTAAAAAACACCTGGGCGATCAAGGGTCTCCTTCCCGAACCAGGTCGGATGACCATGAGGTCGAAGCTCGGACCCTAGTTGACGACGCCAGGACAGCAACTCCGCCGCCTGCTGCTGACGCTGGGGCACAGGGCTCTGTAAGCGACATCGGGGCATCGACCTTCCCCCCGTCATCGACGTGGGCCCTATCAATGCGGTGCCTAGCACGTCGGATCAGGACCTTACTGGGGACCCGATTCAACTCGAGCAGCCGCCAAAGAATCCAGAAACATCCGGCGTGCAGGTACCGAGTTCGCCATCGACAGGGCCAACATTGAGGCATAGAGAGATTGACTGGAATGGTACTCCTTGGCAGGAGGATATCTTCGACGATAATGAGGATATGCGGGCAGTCCAGAACGCGATCTTGACGCTTAACGAAGCGTTGACGGTAAGTCTTTACCCTGCGCTATTTGTGAAGACGTAATTTTAAACTTGTATTTGATGATCTGGTTCCTTGGAGCAGTCGCTGGCTGATCATGCGAAGGGCAGGGCTGACCTGCTGAAGAATGCTGTGGCGACGCAGCTGCGGGTGGTCGAGCTTGAGCAGGAGCTCAAGCAGGTCCGTGAGGCGGCAACGGCGGACAAAAAGAAGCTCAAAGACGAGCTGGCTGAGGAGAGGCGCAAGACCCAGGAGGCTAATGCGCAATTTAACGCCGCAAGCGCTGGTAAGGCTTTTTGCTTATTGGTTTTTCACCGTTGTTGTAATGTGCTGCTAGGGGTGTGATCTTTGGAGTACATCGGTGTGTTGTAGATTTTCACAGGCGTGAGGATGACCTCAAGAACGACCTGAAGAACACCAAAGATAGGGTTTGAAGCTTGGAGGTAACCCTGCGAGAGGCCGATGCTGGCGCCAACGAGCTTAAGCAGGTGATGAAGGAGAAAATAGACAGTGAGGTGGTCGTAACTCAAAATCTGACTTATGAGAAACAGGCTCGGCAAGATCTCAAGGTCAGCCTCAAGGTAGCTTTGAAGTTATTGCAGAATGACCAAGTGACCATTGCAGGGCAAGAGGTGGAGCTGAACAACCTGAAGAACGTTGCCCACTATGCTATGGACATGATAGCGTCGCAGGTCGGGGGGGAACCCAAGTCTGCTCTTGACCGTCTCATAGAAATACCCGAGAAGCTTCTCGACCTGCTGAGGGCGACAAGCATGGCGGCAGCCACGGAGGCATTAGTGCGGGTGAAGTCGCACTACCCCGAGGTTGACGTGGTCAAGGTCGGGGAGAGTTATGATACGAGAAAAGACCTCAAGGCCTTGGAGCTTGAAGTGCACGATGCCGCTACGGCGGTAATGGATGCTCTTGATTATGTCGGCGACGATGGCGAAGAGTAGTCGTAGTCGTAGTCTCCGAGTTGTACCCCTTTTCCTTCGGTCATGTAAACATTGCTTAATAACTTGCTTCATGGCCTGCACGATGTACTTATTGTGTGTTTGCGCGAACTTGGTAGCCTTGTAGTATCCTGCTTTGTATTGTAGACCGCTAACCACTTCTCACGGAGAGGCTGGCATACCGACCTCCACAGCTCAGCGGGGAGGCTTACGTGTGATCGGTACGCGGGAAGGAGTCTGGGACTTAGGTTTTGCAACCTTTACGACCAAGCAGGCTCGCAACAACACAAAATAGGTAGTCATGAGGGACGTCGTCCTCAGGTCGATTGACCCTTAGGTTGGCTTTGAGCCAAGCCCCCGAGCATGTCGAGGGAGAGGAACAGAAGAATTTAACCCCTAGGTCTTACGACCCTTGTATTGGCTTTAGCCAAGCCCCTGAGCATGTCGAGGGGGAGGGTTTATGACATGGAAGGAGAGGAGGTAGGACTCGAGACACAGCAGATGACTACTTTAACTAATATTTATTGAAGCTAAAAAAGTACAGAGACGAAAAATACGTAGCTGTTAAAAAAACTATTCTACGGGTAGAATCGACGTAGATGCTCCACGTTCCAAGGGTTGGGTACACCTTGCCCATCGCCCCACTGGAGGCGGTATGTAGATGGGTTGATGACTTCGGTGACAATGAAGGGTCCTTCCCAAGGGGAAGAGAGCTTATCCATGCCATCTGTCTTCTGGATACGCCTTAGGACTAAGTCGCCGACGTTAAAGGATGTCTCTTTAGAATTGCGATCGTGGTATCGACGAAGTCGCTGGTCGTGACGAGCTTGACGCATGATGGCAGCCAGTCTTTGTTCCTCGAGGCTGTCAAGGTTGACACGACGAGTCTGCTCGGCTTCTCCCTCCTCGTAGAATTGTATGCGTGGAGCTCCGAAGGTGACGTCGGTAGGTAGAATGCCTTCGGAGCCGTAGACCAAGAAGAAGGGCAAGAAGCCTGTAGCAGAACTGACTTGGGTCCTTAGGCCCCAGATTACGTGTGGTAGCTCGGCTAACCATCTTGTAGCGTAGTTTGAAGCATCGTCAAAGATACGATCTTTAAGAGCTTGAAGGACCATGCCATTGGCACGTTCGACCTGGCCGTTGCACCTAGGGTGGGCGACCGAAGAGTAGTAGACATCTATCATGTTGTCTTGGCAGAAATCCCAGAAGGCAGAGACTGTGAAGGCTGTCCCAAGGTCGGTGATGATCCTATTGGACACACCAAAGCGATGTGTTATGTCTTGTATGAACTTGGCCGCCTCTTCCGACTTGACTTTTGCGACAGGTCGGACTTCAATCCACTTGGTGAATTTATCGACAGCCACGAGGATATACCTGTAGCCGCCTGGGGCGGTTCGGAATGGTCCCACTGAGTCGAGGCCCCACATGGCGAAGGGCCACGATGGGGGAATTGTGCGCAGGACCTGAGCTGGATGGTGCTGCTGCTTGGCAAAGAATTGGCATCCTTTGCACATTTTTACTAGGTCTTTTGCGTCAGACATGGCTGTGGGCCAATAGAAACCAGATCGGTATGCTTTACCGACCAGATTGGTGGAAGCCGCGTGGTAGCCACACTCACCACCGTGAATCTCGGCCAAGAGCTGTAGACCTTCTGATCGCAGAATACATTTCATCAAGACGCCAGTGGAAGCGGCTTTTCTGTATAGGTCAGTACCAATCACGATGTAGTTAGCACTTCGTCATGTGATACGCCCTCGTTCTGCTTTGTCTTCTGGGACTCGTTGGTTGAGTAGGAAAGCTATGAAAGGCTCGCGCCAATCGTCTTCTTTTTCTGACATCAGCACGTCGTGGGGAGGTGCTATGGTTTGGTCGGGCTCTAGTTGGTCCGGGTTGTCCGGATCCAACAACTTGATCGACGGCTTGCGTAGGTCTTGGACGAACACACCTGCCGGAACTAGAGCCCTCTTGGAGCCTAGTTTGGAGACTACGTCGGCGGCGACATTGTTGTTTCGCGGTATGTGCTAAAATTCAATCCCCTCGAAGTGGCCTTCGAGCTTGCAGATCTCAGCATAGTAAGCATCCATTGTGTCTTTGACACAATCCCACTCTTTATTGACTTGTTCGATGACGACTTTGGAATCGCCAAAAGCCAGTAGTCGCTTGATGCCAAGGGACACTGCTATACAGAGCCCATGAATTAGAGCTTCGTACTCAGCTCCATTGTTGGAGGCTTTGTAGTGTATCTGTAGGACGTACTTGAGCTGCTCTCCCTGGGGAGAGATGAGTAGCACACCTGCTCCTGCGCCTTTGAGGTTGAGGGCGCCGTCGAAGTATATTATCCAGTGTTCAGGCCGCTCCTTGGGAGGGGGCATCTGGATTTCTGTCCACTCCGACACAAAGTCAGCGAGGATCTGCGACTTGATTGCCTGCCTAGGGCAGAACTCGATGTCGAACTCTCCAAGCTCTACCGACCACTTGACGATGCGGCCGTTGGCGTCACGATTGTGGATGATCTCTTCTAGAGGGAACGACAAAGGCACCGTGATCTTGTGGGCTTGGAAATAGTGACGCAGTTTTCTCGACGTGATCAGGAGTGCATAGAGCAACTTCTGAGGCTGCGAATACTGTGTTTTAGCGTCGGCCAGGACCTCGCTTACGTAGTACACAGGTCGTTGAACAGGATAGGCCTGCCCTTCTTCTTCTCGTTCGGCGACGAGAACCGTGCTGACCACATGGGTGGTGGCAGAGATGTAGAGTAGGAGGGTTTCCCCTGCTACAGGTGGTGTCATGACTGGAGGTGTGGTTAAGGACTCTTTGAGAGCCTCGAAAGCCTTCTGCGCTTCTTTATCCCATACGAACTTATCTGCCTTCTTTAATAGCTTGAAGAAGGGCAGACCTTTCTCACCGAGCTTGCTGATGAAACGTCCTAGAGCCGCCATCATACCTATTAGCTTCATGACGTCTTTCTTGCAAGATGGCTTGGCCATGTTGCGTATTGTGTCGACCTTCACGGGGCTGGCTTCAATGCCTCGGTGTCCGACCATGAAGCCCAGGAACAATCCGGAGGGTACACCGAAGACACATTTGGTAGGATTGAGCTTCCACTGGAACTCTCGCAGGTTGACGAAGGTTTCGGCGAGGTCGGCGATGAGCTGATCTTCCTCGGTGGTCTTGACGACCACATCATCGATGTAAGCTTCAACATTCTTCCCGATCTGCGACTTCAGGCACTTCTGTATCGCCTTCTGGTATGTTGCTCCCACGTTTTTGAGGCCAAAGGTCATGACTTTGTAGCAGTAGATGCCATTGGGCGTTATGAACGCCGTCTTGTCTTCGTCGTCGGGATTCAAAGCTATCTGATGATAACCTGAGTAGCAGTCGAGAAAGCATAGTAAAACGCTACCAGTCGTGGAGTCCACGACCTGGTCGATGCGAGGAAGAGGGAAGGGATCTTTTGGGTAGTGCTTGTTGAGGTCGGTGTAGTCGATGCACATCCTTAATCCGCCAGTTTTTTTTGGGTACAAGGACCGGGTTTGCAAGCCAAACCGGGTGTTTACATTCTCGGATGAATCCTGCAGCTAAGAGCTTGCAGACCTCTACTTCTATAGCTTGTTTTCGATCTTTTGCAAATCGCCGGAGCTTTTGCTTGATAGGTCCCAAAATGATGTTTGGGAGTGTTTCAGAGCATTTCGCTAACCTTCGGCACGTAAAAGTTGCAAAACTTGTGTTCGCGCCTGAATGCACTATTTCGGGGTACCAAAGTTGCGAAGCATCCATTCTACTCCATTGGAACCAAAATGATGTTTGGGAGTGTTTCGGAATATTTCGCTAACCTTCGGCACGTAAAAAGATGCAAAACTTGTGTTTCGGGTCGGAATGCACTATTTCGGGGTACCGAAGTTGTGAAGCATCCATTCTACTCCATTGGACCCAAAATGATGTTTGGGAGTGTTTCAGAGCATTTCGCTAACCTTCGGCACGTAAAAGATGCAAAACTTGTGTTCGCGCCTGAATGCACTATTTCGGGGTACCAAAGTTGTGAAGCATCCATTCTAGTCCATTGGACCCAAAATGATGTTTGGGAGTGTATCAGAGGATTTCGCTAACCTTCAGCACGTAAAAAGATGCAAACCTGTGTTTCGGGCCTGAATGCACAATTTCGGGGTACCGAAGTTGTGAAGCATTTATTCTACAACATTGGACCCAAAATGATGTTTGGAAGTGTTTCAGAGCAATTCGCTAACCTTCGGCACGTAAAAGATGCAAAACTTGTGTTCGCGCCTGAATGCACTATTTCGGGGTACCAAAGTTGCGAAGCATCCATTCTACTCCATTGGAACCAAAATGATGTTTGGGAGTGTTTCGGAACATTTCGCTAACCTTCGACACGTAAAAAGATGCAAAACTTGTGTTTCGGGTCGGAATGCACTATTTCGAGGTATCGAAGTTGTGAAGCGTTCATTCTACTCCTTTGGACCCAAAATGATGTTTGGGAGTGTTTCAGAGCATTTCGCTAACCTTAGGCACGTAAAAGATGCAAAACTTGTGTTCGCGCCTGAATGCACTATTTCGGAGTACCAAAGTTGTGAAGCATCCATTCTAGTCCATTGGACCCAAACTGATGTTTGGGACTGTTTCAGAGCATTTTGCTAACCTTCGGCACGTAAAAAGATGCAAACCTGTGTTTCGGGCCTGAATGCACAATTTCGGGGTACCGAAGTTGTGAAGCATCCATTCTACTCCATTGGACCCAAAATGATGTTTGGAAGTGTTTCAGAGCATTTCGCTAACCTTGGGCACGTAAAAGTTGCAAAACTTGTGTTCACGCCTGAATGCACTATTTCGGGGTACCAAAGTTGTGAAGCATCCATTCTACACCATTGGAACCAAAATGATGTTTGGGAGTGTTTCGAAACATTTTGCTAACCTTCGGCACGTAAAAAGATGCAAAACTTTTGTTTCGGGCCGGAATGCACTATTTTGGGGTACCGAAGTTGTGAAGCGTCCATTCTACTCCATTGGACCCAAAATGATGTTTGGGAGTGTTTCAGAGCATTTCGCTAACCTTAGGCACGTAAAAGATGCAAAACTTGTGTTCGCGCCTGAATGCACTATTTCGGGGTACCAAAGTTGTGAAGCATCCATTCTAGTCCATTGGACCCAAACTGATGTTTGGGACTGTTTCAGAGCATTTTGCTAACCTTCGGCACGTAAAAAGATGCAAACCTGTGTTTCGGGCCTGAATGCACAATTTCGGGGTACCGAAGTTGTGAAGCATCCATTCTACTCCATTGGACCCAAAATGATGTTTGGAAGTGTTTCAGAGCATTTCGCTAACCTTGGGCACGTAAAAGTTGCAAAACTTGTGTTCGCGCCTGAATGCACTATTTTGGGGTACCAAAGTTGCGAAGCATCCATTCTACACCATTGGAACCATAATGATGTTTGGGAGTGTTTCGAAACATTTTGCTAACCTTCGGCACGTAAAAAGATTCAAAACTTTTGTTTCGGGCCGGAATGCACTATTTTGGGGTACCGAAGTTGTGAAGCGTCCATTCTACTCCATTGGACCCAAAATGATGTTTGGGAGTGTTTCAGAGCATTTCGCTAACCTTCGGCACGTAAAAGATGCAAAACTTGTGTTCGCGCCTGAATGCACTATTTCGGGGTACCAAAGTTGTGAAGCATCCATTCTAGTCCATTGGACCCAAACTGATGTTTGGGACTGTTTTAGAGCATTTTGCTAACCTTCGGCACGTAAAAAGATGAAAAACTTGTGTTCCGGGCCTGAATGCACTCTTTTGGGGTTCCAAAGTTGTGAAGCGTCCATTCTAGCATTGGACCCAAAATGATGTTTGGGAGTGTTTCAGAGCATTTTGCTAACCTTCGGCACGTAAAAAGATAAAAAACTTGTGTTTCGGGCCTGAATGCACTATTTCGGGGTACCACAGTTGCGAAGCATCTATTCTACTCCATTGGAATCAAAATGATGTATGGGAGTGTTTCAGAGCATTTCGCTAACCTTCAGCACGTAAATAGATGCAAAACTTTTGTTTCGGGCCTGAATGCACTATTTCGAGGTACTGAAGTTGTGAAGCATCCATTCTACTCCATTGGGCCCAAAATGATGTTTCGGAGTGTTTCAGAGCATTTTGCTAACCTTCGGCACGTAAAAGATGCAAAACTTGTGTTCGCGCCTGAATGTACTATTTCTGGGTACCAAAGTTGTGAAGCATACGTTCTAGTCCATTGGACCCAAACTGATGTTTGGGAGTGTTGCAGATCATTTTGCTAACCTTCGGCACGAAAAATGATGAAAAACTTGTGTTTCAGGCCTGAATGCACTATTTTGGGGTACCAAAGTTGTGAAGCATACATTCTAGCATTGGACCCAAACTGATGTTTGGGAGTGTTTTAGAGCATTTTGCTAACCTTCGGCACATAAAAAGATGAAAAACTTGTGTTTCGGGACTGATAAACTATTTCGGGGTACCAAAGTTGCGAAGCATTCATTCTACTCCATTGGAACCAAAATGATGTTTGGGAGTGTTTCAGAACATGTCGCTAACCTTCGGCACGTAAAAAGATGCAAAACTTGTGTTTCGGGCCAGAATGCACTATTTCGGGGTACCGAAGTTGTGAAGCATCCATTCTACTCCATTGGACCCAAAATGATGTTTGGGAGTGTTTCAGAGCATTTCGCTAACCTTCAGCACGTAAAAAGATGCAAACTTCTGTTTCGGGCCTGAATGCACAATTTCGGGGTACCGAAGTTGTGAAGCATCCATTCTACTCCATTGGACCCAAAATGATGTTTGGGAGTGTTTCAGAGCATTTCGCTAACCTTCGGCACGTAAAAGTTGCAAAACTTGTGTTCGCGCCTGAATGCACTATTTCGGGGTACCAAAGTTGCGAAGCATCCATTCTTGTCCATTGGACCCAAACTGATGTTTGGGAGTGTTTCAGAACATTTCGCTAACCTTCGGCACGTAAAAAGATGCAAAACTTGTGTTTCGGGCTGGAATGCACGATTTCGGGGTACCAAAGTTGTGAAGCATCCATTCTACTCCATTGGACCCAAAATGATGTTTGGGAGTGCTTCAGAGCAATTCGCTAACATTCAGCACGTAAAAGATGCAAAACTTGTGTTCGCGCCTGAATGCACTATTTCGGGGTACCAAAGTTGTGAAGCATCCATTCTAGTCCATTGGACCCAAAATGACGTTTGGGAGTGTTTCAGAGGATTTCGCTAACCTTCAGCATGTAAAAAGATGCAAACTAGTGTTTTGGGCCTGAATGCACAATTTCGGGGTACCGAAGTTGTGAAGCATCCATTCTACTGCATTAGACCCAAAATGATGTTTCTAGTGTTTCAGAGCATTTCGCTAACCTTCGGCACGTAAAAGATGCAAAACTTGTGTTCGTGCCTGAATGCACTATTTCGGGGTACCAAAGTTGTGAAGCATCCATTCTAGTCCATTGGACCCAAACTGATGTTTGGTACTGTTTCAGAGCATTTTGCTAACCTTCGACACGTAAAAAGATGAAAAACATGTATTCCGGGCCTGAATGCACTATTTCGGGGTACCAAAGTTGTGAAGCATCCATTCTAGTCCATTGGACCAAAAATTTTGTTTGGGAGTGTTTCAGAGGATTTCGCAAACCTTCAGCATGTAAAAAGATGCAAACTAGTGTTTTGGGCCTGAATGCACAATTTCGGGGTACCGAAGTTGTGAAGCATCCATTCTACTGCATTAGACCCAAAATGATGTTTTTAGTGTTTCAGAGCATTTCGCTAACCTTCGGCACGTAAAAGATGCAAAACTTGTGTTCGGGCCTGAATGTACTATTTCGGGGTACCAAAGTTGTGAAGCATCCATTCTAGTCCATTGGACCCAAACTGATGTTTGGGACTGTTTCAGAGCATTTTGCTAACCTTCGGCACGAAAAAAGATGAAAAACTTGTGTTCCGGGCCTGAATGCACTATTTTGGGGTTCCAAAGTTGTGAAGCATCCATTCTAGCATTAGAATCAAAATGATGTATGGGAGTGTTTCAGAGCATTTCGCTAACCTTTGGCACGTAAAAAGATGCAAAACTTTTGTTTCGGGCCTGAATGCACTATTTCGGGGTACCGAAGTTGTGAAGCATCCATTCTACTCCATTGGACCCAAAATGATGTTTCGGAGTGTTTCAGAGCATTTTGCTTACCTTCGGCACGTAAAAGATGCAAAACTTGTGTTCGCGCCTGAATGTACTATTTCTGGGTACCAAAGTTGTGAAGCATACATTCTAGTCCATTGGACCCAAACTGATGTTTGGCAGTGTTGTAGATCATTTTGCTACCCTTCGGCACGTAAAATGATGAAAAACTTGTGTTTCAGTCCTGAATGCACTATTTTGGGGTACCAAAGTTGTGAAGCATCCATTCTAGCATTGGACCCAAACTGATGTTTGGGAGTGTTTTAGAGCATTTTGCTAACCTTCGGCACATAAAATGATGAAAAACTTGTGTTTCGGGCCTGAATGCACTATTTCGGGGTACCAAAGTTGCGAAGCATCCATTCTACTCCATTGGAACCAAAATGATGTTTGGGAGTGTTTCGGAACATTTCGCTAACCTTCGGCACGTAAAAATATGCAAAACTTGTGTTTCGGGCCGAAATGCACTATTTCGGGGTACCAAAGTAGTGAAGCATCCATTCTACTCCATTGGACCCAAAATGATGTTTGGGTGTGTTTCAGAGCATTTCGCTAACCTTCGGCATGTAAAAGATGGAAAACTTGTGTTCGCGCCTGAATGCACTATTTCGGGGTACCAAAGTTGTGAAGCATCCATTCTAGTCCATTGGACCCAAAATGATGTTTGGGAGTGTATCAGAGGATTTCGCTAACCTTCAGCACGTAAAAAGATGCAAACCTGTGTTTCGGGCCTGAATGCACAATTTCGGGGTACCGAAGTTGTGAAGCATTTATTCTACAACATTGGACCCAAAATGATGTTTGGAAGTGTTTCAGAGCAATTCGCTAACCTTCGGCACGTAAAAGATGCAAAACTTGTGTTCGCGCCTGAATGCACTATTTCGGGGTACCAAAGTTGCGAAGCATCCATTCTACTCCATTGGAACCAAAATGATGTTTGGGAGTGTTTCGGAACATTTCGCTAACCTTCGACACGTAAAAAGATGCAAAACTTGTGTTTCGGGTCGGAATGCACTATTTCGAGGTATCGAAGTTGTGAAGCGTTCATTCTACTCCTTTGGACCCAAAATGATGTTTGGGAGTGTTTCAGAGCATTTCGCTAACCTTAGGCACGTAAAAGATGCAAAACTTGTGTTCGCGCCTGAATGCACTATTTCGGAGTACCAAAGTTGTGAAGCATCCATTCTAGTCCATTGGACCCAAACTGATGTTTGGGACTGTTTCAGAGCATTTTGCTAACCTTCGGCACGTAAAAAGATGCAAACCTGTGTTTCGGGCCTGAATGCACAATTTCGGGGTACCGAAGTTGTGAAGCATCCATTCTACTCCATTGGACCCAAAATGATGTTTGGAAGTGTTTCAGAGCATTTCGCTAACCTTGGGCACGTAAAAGTTGCAAAACTTGTGTTCGCGCCTGAATGCACTATTTCGGGGTACCAAAGTTGCGAAGCATCCATTCTACACCATTGGAACCAAAATGATGTTTGGGAGTGTTTCGGAACATTTTGCTAACCTTCGGCATGTAAAAAGATGCAAAACTTTTGTTTCGGGCCGGAATGCACTATTTTGGGGTACCGAAGTTGTGAAGCGTCCATTCTACTCCATTGGACCCAAAATGATGTTTGGGAGTGTTTCAGAGCATTTCGCTAACCTTAGGCACGTAAAAGATGCAAAACTTGTGTTCGCGCCTGAATGCACTATTTCGGGGTACCAAAGTTGTGAAGCATCCATTCTAGTCCATTGGACCCAAACTGATGTTTGGGACTGTTTCAGAGCATTTTGCTAACCTTCGGCACGTAAAAAGATGCAAACCTGTGTTTCGGGCCTGAATGCACAATTTCGGGGTACCGAAGTTGTGAAGCATCCATTCTACTCCATTGGACCCAAAATGATGTTTGGAAGTGTTTCAGAGCATTTCGCTAACCTTGGGCACGTAAAAGGTGGAAAACTTGTGTTCGCGCCTGAATGCACTATTTTGGGGTACCAAAGTTGCGAAGCATCCATTCTACACCATTGGAACCAAAATGATGTTTGGGAGTGTTTCGAAACATTTTGCTAACCTTCGGCACGTAAAAAGATTCAAAACTTTTGTTTCGGGCCGGAATGCACTATTTTGGGGTACCGAAGTTGTGAAGCGTCCATTCTACTCCATTGGACCCAAAATGATGTTTGGGAGTGTTTCAGAGCATTTCGCTAACCTTCGGCACGTAAAAGATGCAAAACTTGTGTTCGCGCCTGAATGCACTATTTCGGGGTACCAAAGTTGTGAAGCATCCATTCTAGTCCATTGGACCCAAACTGATGTTTGGGACTGTTTTAGAGCATTTTGCTAACCTTCGGCACGTAAAAAGATGAAAAACTTGTGTTCCGGGCCTGAATGCACTCTTTTGGGGTTGCAAAGTTGTGAAGCGTCCATTCTAGCATTGGACCCAAAATGATGTTTGGGAGTGTTTCAGAGCATTTTGCTAACCTTCGGCACGTAAAAAGATAAAAAACTTGTGTTTCGGGCCTGAATGCACTATTTCGGGGTACCACAGTTGCGAAGCATCTATTCTACTCCATTGGAATCAAAATGATGTATGGGAGTGTTTCAGAGCATTTCGCTAACCTTCAGCACGTAAAAAGATGCAAAACTTTTGTTTCGGGCCTGAATGCACTATTTCGAGGTACTGAAGTTGTGAAGCATCCATTCTACTCCATTGGGCCCAAAATGATGTTTGGGAGTGTTTCAGAGCATTTTGCTAACTTTCGGCACGTAAAAGATGCAAAACTTGTGTTCGCGCCTGAATGTACTATTTCTGGGTACCAAAGTTGTGAAGCATACGTTCTAGTCCATTGGACCCAAACTGATGTTTGGGAGTGTTGCAGATCATTTTGCTAACCTTCGGCACGAAAAATGATGAAAAACTTGTGTTTCAGGCCTGAATGCACTATTTTGGGGTACCAAAGTTGTGAAGCATACATTCTAGCATTGGACCCAAACTGATGTTTGGGAGTGTTTTAGAGCATTTTGCTAACCTTCGGCACATAAAAAGATGAAAAACTTGTGTTTCGGGCCTGATAAACTATTTCGGGGTACCAAAGTTGCGAAGCATTCATTCTACTCCATTGGAACCAAAATGATGTTTGGGAGTGTTTCAGAACATGTCGCTAACCTTCGGCACGTAAAAAGATGCAAAACTTGTGTTTCGGGCCAGAATGCACTATTTCGGGGTACCGAAGTTGTGAAGCATCCATTCTACTCCATTGGACCCAAAATGATGTTTGGGAGTGTTTCAGAGCATTTCGCTAACCTTCAGCACGTAAAAAGATGCAAACTTCTGTTTCGGGCCTGAATGCACAATTTCGGGGTACCGAAGTTGTGAAGCATCCATTCTACTCCATTGGACCCAAAATGATGTTTGGGAGTGTTTCAGAGCATTTCGCTAACCTTCGGCACGTAAAAGTTGCAAAACTTGTGTTCGCGCCTGAATGCACTATTTCGGGGTACCAAAGTTGCGAAGCATCCATTCTTGTCCATTGCACCCAAACTGATGTTTGGGAGTGTTTCAGAACATTTCGCTAACCTTCGGCACGTAAAAAGATGCAAAACTTGTGTTTCGGGCTGGAATGCACGATTTCGGGGTACCAAAGTTGTGAAGCATCCATTCTAGTCCATTGGACCCAAAATGACGTTTGGGAGTGTT
This sequence comes from Cenchrus fungigraminus, assembly GCA_036936925.1. Classification (NCBI taxonomy): domain Eukaryota; kingdom Viridiplantae; phylum Streptophyta; class Magnoliopsida; order Poales; family Poaceae; genus Cenchrus; species Cenchrus fungigraminus. The sequence continues at coordinate 48,983,810 of CM072772.1, forward strand.
TCAGAGGATTTCGCTAACCTTCAGCATGTAAAAAGATGCAAACTAGTGTTTTGGGCCTGAATGCACAATTTCGGGGTACCGAAGTTGTGAAGCATCCATTCTACTCCATTGGACCCAAAATGATGTTTGGGAGTGCTTCAGAGCAATTCGCTAACATTCAGCACGTAAAAGATGCAAAACTTGTGTTCGCGCCTGAATGCACTATTTCGGGGTACCAAAGTTGTGAAGCATCCATTCTAGTCCATTGGACCCAAAATGACGTTTGGGAGTGTTTCAGAGGATTTCGCTAACCTTCAGCATGTAAAAAGATGCAAACTAGTGTTTTGGGCCTGAATGCACAATTTCGGGGTACCGAAGTTGTGAAGCATCCATTCTACTGCATTAGACCCAAAATGATGTTTCTAGTGTTTCAGAGCATTTCGCTAACCTTCGGCACGTAAAAGATGCAAAACTTGTGTTCGTGCCTGAATGCACTATTTCGGGGTACCAAAGTTGTGAAGCATCCATTCTAGTCCATTGGACCCAAACTGATGTTTGGTACTGTTTCAGAGCATTTTGCTAACCTTCGACACGTAAAAAGATGAAAAACATGTATTCCGGGCCTGAATGCACTATTTCGGGGTACCAAAGTTGTGAAGCATCCATTCTAGTCCATTGGACCAAAAATTTTGTTTGGGATTGTATCAGAGGATTTCGCTAACCATCAGCACGTAAAAAGATGCAAACCTGTGTTTCGGTCCTGAATGCACAATTTCGGGGTATCGAAGTTGTGAAGCATCCATTCTACTCCATTGGCCCCAAAATGATGTTTGGAAGTGTTTCAGAGCATTTCGCTAACCTTCGGCACGTAAAAGATGTAAAACTTGTGTTCGCGCCTGAATGCACTATTTCGGAGAACCAAAGTTGTGAAGCATCCATTCTAGTCCATTGGACCCAAACTGATGTTTGGGAGTGTTTCAGAACATTTCGCTAACCTTCGGCACGTAAAAAGATGCAAAACTTGTGTTTCGGGCTGGAATGCACTATTTCGGGGTACCAAAGTTGTGAAGCATCCATTCTACTCCATTGGACCCAAAATGATGTTTGGGAGTGCTTCAGAGCAATTCGCTAACATTCAGCACGTAAAAGATGCAAAACTTGTGTTCGCGCCTAAATGCACTATTTCGGGGTACCAAAGTTGTGAAGCATCCATTCTAGTCCATTGGACCCAAAATGACGTTTGGGAGTGTTTCAGAGGATTTCGCTAACCTTCAGCATGTAAAAAGATGCAAACTAGTGTTTTGGGCCTGAATGCACAATTTCGGGGTATCGAAGTTGTGAAGCATCCATTCTACTGCATTAGACCCAAAATGATGTTTTTAGTGTTTCAGAGCATTTCGCTAACCTTCGGCACGTAAAAGATGCAAAACTTGTGTTCGGGCCTGAATGTACTATTTCGGGGTACCAAAGTTGTGAAGCATCCATTCTAGTCCATTGGACCCAAACTGATGTTTGGGACTGTTTCAGAGCATTTTGCTAACCTTCGGCACGTAAAAAGATGAAAAACTTGTGTTCCGGGCCTGAATGCACTATTTTGGGGTTCCAAAGTTGTGAAGCATCCATTCTAGCATTAGAATCAAAATGATGTATGGGAGTGTTTCAGAGCATTTCGCTAACCTTCGGCACGTAAAAAGATGCAAAACTTTTGTTTCGGGCCTGAATGCACTATTTCGGGGTACCGAAGTTGTGAAGCATCCATTCTACTCCATTGGACCCAAAATGATGTTTCGGAGTGTTTCAGAGCATTTTGCTTACCTTCGGCACGTAAAAGATGCAAAACTTGTGTTCGCGCCTGAATGTACTATTTCTGGGTACCAAAGTTGTGAAGCATACATTCTAGTCCATTGGACCCAAACTGATGTTTGGGAGTGTTGTAGATCATTTTGCTACCCTTCGGCACGTAAAATGATGAAAAACTTGTGTTTCAGTCCTGAATGCACTATTTTGGGGTACCAAAGTTGTGAAGCATCCATTCTAGCATTGGACCCAAACTGATGTTTGGGAGTGTTTTAGAGCATTTTGCTAACCTTCGGCACATAAAATGATGAAAAACTTGTGTTTCGGGCCTGAATGCACTATTTCGGGGTACCAAAGTTGCGAAGCATCCATTCTACTCCATTGGAACCAAAATGATGTTTGGGAGTGTTTCGGAACATTTCGCTAACCTTCGGCACGTAAAAATATGCAAAACTTGTGTTTCGGGCCGAAATGCACTATTTCGGGGTACCAAAGTTGTGAAGCATCCATTCTACTCCATTGGACCCAAAATGATGTTTGGGTGTGTTTCAGAGCATTTCGCTAACCTTCGGCATGTAAAAGATGCAAAACTTGTGTTCGCGCCTGAATGCACTATTTCGGGGTACCAAAGTTGTGAAGCATCCATTCTAGTCCATTGGACCCAAAATGATGTTTGGGATTGTATCAGAGGATTTGGCTAACCTTCAGCACGTAAAAAGATGCAAACCTGTGTTTCGGGCCTGAATGCACAATTTCGGGGTACCGAAGTTGTGAAGCATCCATTCTACTCCATTGGACCCAAAATGATGTTTGGAAGTGTTTCAGAGCATTTCGCTAACCTTCGGCACGTAAAAGATGTAAAACTTGTGTTCGCGCCTGAATGCACTATTTCGGGGTACCAAAGTTGTGAAGCATCCATTCTAGTCCATTGGACCCAAAATTTTGTTTGGGATTGTATCAGAGGATTTCGCTAACCTTCAGCACGTAAAAAGATGCAAACCTGTGTTTCGGGCCTGAATGCACAATTTCGGGGTACCGAAGTTGTGAAGCATCCATTCTACTCCATTGGCCCCAAAATGATGTTTGGAAGTGTTTCAGAGCATTTCGCTAACCTTCGGCACGTAAAAGATGTAAAACTTGTGTTCGCGCATGAATGCACTATTTCGGAGAACCAATGTTGTGAAGCATCCATTCTAGTCCATTGGACCCAAACTGATGTTTGGGAGTGTTTCAGAACATTTTGCTATCCTTCGGCACGTAAAAAGATGCAAAACTTGTGTTTCGGGCTGGAATGCACTATTTCGGGGTACCAAACTTGTGAAGCATCCATTCTACACCATTGGACCCAAAATGATGTTTGGGAGTGCTTCAGAGCAATTCGCTAACATTCAGCACGTAAAAGATGCAAAACTTGTGTTCGCGCCTAAATGCACTATTTCGGGGTACCAAAGTTGTGAAGCATCCATTCTAGTCCATTGGACCCAAAATGACGTTTGGGAGTGTTTCAGAGAATTTCGCTAACCTTCAGCATGTAAAAAGATGCAAACTAGTGTTTTGGGCCTGAATGCACAATTTCGGGGTACCGAAGTTGTGAAGCATCCATTCTACTGCATTAGACCCAAAATGATGTTTTTAGTGTTTCAGAGCATTTCGCTAACCTTCGGCACGTAAAAGATGCAAAACTTGTGTTCGCGCCTGAATGCACTATTTCGGGGTACCAAAGTTGTGAAGCATCCATTCTAGTCCATTGGACCCAAACTGATGTTTGGGACTGTTTCAGAGCATTTTGCTAACCTTCGGCACGTAAAAAGATGAAAAACTTGTGTTCCGGGCCTGAATGCACTATTTTGGGGTTCCAAAGTTGTGAAGCATCCATTCTAGCATTAGAATCAAAATGATGTATGGGAGTGTTTCAGAGCATTTCGCTAACCTTCGGCACGTAAAAAGATGCAAAACTTTTGTTTCGAGCCTGAATGCACTATTTCGGGGTACCGAAGTTGTGAAGCATCCATTCTACTCCATTGGACCCAAAATGATGTTTCGGAGTGTTTCAGAGCATTTTGCTTACCTTCGGCACGTAAAAGATGCAAAACTTATGTTCGCGCCTGAATGTACTATTTCTGGGTACCAAAGTTGTGAAGCATACATTCTAGTCCATTGGACCCAAACTGATGTTTGGGAGTGTTGTAGATCATTTTGCTACCCTTCGGCACGTAAAATGATGAAAAACTTGTGTTTCAGTCCTGAATGCACTATTTTGGGGTACCAAAGTTGTGAAGCATCCATTCTAGCATTGGACCCAAACTGATGTTTGGGAGTGTTTTAGAGCATTTTGCTAACCTTCGGCACATAAAAAGATGAAAAACTTGTGTTTCGGGCCTGAATGCACTATTTCGGGGTACCAATGTTGCCAAGCATCCATTCTACTCCATTGGAACCAAAATGATGTTTGGGAGTGTTTCGGAACATTTCGCTAACCTTCGGCACGTAAAAAGATGCAAAACTTGTGTTTCGGGCCGAAATGCACTATTTTGGGGTACCGAAGTTGTGAAGCATCCATTCTACTCCATTGGACCCAAAATGATGTTTGGGTGTGTTTCAGAGCATTTCGCTAACCTTCGGCATGTAAAAGATGCAAAACTTGTGTTCGCGCCTGAATGCACTATTTCGGGGTACCAAAGTTGTGAAGCATCCATTCTAGTCCATTGGACCCAAAATGATGTTTGGGATTGTATCAGAGGATTTCGCTAACCTTCAGCACGTAAAAAGATGCAAACCTGTGTTTCGGGCCTGAATGCACAATTTCGGGGTACCGAAGTTGTGAAGCATCCATTCTACTCCATTGGACCCAAAATGATGTTTGGAAGTGTTTCAGAGCATTTCGCTAACCTTCGGCACGTAAAAGATGTAAAACTTGTGTTCGCGCCTGAATGCACTATTTCGGAGAACCAAAGTTGTGAAGCATCCATTCTGGTCCATTGGACCCAAACTGATGTTTGGGAGTGTTTCAGAACATTTCGCTAACCTTCGGCATGTAAAAAGATGCAAAACTTGTGTTTCGGGCTGGAATGCACGATTTCGGGGTACCAAAGTTGTGAAGCATCCATTCTACTCCATTGGACCCAAAATGATGTTTGGGAGTGCTTCAGAGCAATTCGCTAACATTCAGCACGTAAAAGATGCAAAACTTGTGTTCGCGCCTGAATGCACTATTTCGGAGTACCACAGTTGTGAAGCATCCATTCTAGTCCATTGGACCCAAAATGACGTTTGGGAGTGTTTCAGAGGATTTCGCTAACCTTCAGCATGTAAAAAGATGCAAACTAGAGTTTTGGGCCTGAATGCACAATTTCGGGGTACCGAAGTTGTGAAGCATCCATTCTACTGCATTAGACCCAAAATGATGTTTTTAGTGTTTCAGAGCATTTCGCTAACCTTCGGCACGTAAAAGATGCAAAACTTGTGTTCGCGCCTGAATGCACTATTTCGGGGTACCAAAGTTGTGAAGCATCCATTCTAGTCCATTGGACCCAAACTGATGTTTGGGACTGTTTCAGAGCATTTTGCTAACCTTCGGCACGTAAAAAGATGAAAAACTTGTATTCCGGGCCTGAATGCACTATTTCGGGGTACCAAAGTTGTGAAGCATCCATTCTAGTCCATTGGACCCAAAATGATATTTGGGATTGTATCAGAGGATTTCGCTAACCTTCAGCACGTAAAAAGATGAAAACCTGTGTTTCGGGCCTGAATGCACAATTTTGGGGTACCGAAGTTGTGAAGCATCCATTCTACTCCATTGGACCCAAAATGATGTTTGGAAGTGTTACAGAGCATTTCGCTAACCTTCGGCACGTAAAAGATGTAAAACTTGTGTTCGCGCCTGAATGCACTATTTCGGAGAACCAAAGTTGTGAAGCATCCATTCTGGTCCATTGGACCCAAACTGATGTTTGGGAGTGTTTCAGAACATTTCGCTAACCTTCGGCATGTAAAAAGATGCAAAACTTGTGTTTCGGGCTGGAATGCACGATTTCGGGGTACCAAAGTTGTGAGGCATCCATTCTACTCCATTGGACCCAAAATGATGTTTGGGAGTGCTTCAGAGCAATTCGCTAACATTCAGCACGTAAAAGATGCAAAACTTGTGTTCGCGCCTGAATGCACTATTTCGGGGTACCAAAGTTGTGAAGCATCCATTCTAGTCCATTGGACCCAAAATGACATTTGGGAGTGTTTCAGAGGATTTCGCTAACCTTCAGCATGTAAAAAGATGCAAACTAGTGTTTTGGGCCTGAATGCACAATTTCGGGGTACCGAAGTTGTGAAGCATCCATTCTACTGCATTAGACCCAAAATGATGTTTTTAGTGTTTCAGAGCATTTCGCTAACCTTCGGCACGTAAAAGATGCAAAACTTGTGTTCGCGCCTGAATGCACTATTTCGGGGTACCAAAGTTGTGAAGCATCCATTCTAATCCATTGGACCCAAACTGATGTTTGGGACTGTTTCAGAGCATTTTGCTAACCTTCGGCACGTAAAAAGATGAAAAACTTGTATTCCGGGCCTGAATGCACTATTTCGGGGTACCAAAGTTGTGAAGCATCCATTCTAGTCCATTGGACCCAAAATGATGTTTGGGATTGTATCAGAGGATTTCGCTAACCTTCAGCACGTAAAAAGATGCAAACCTGTGTTTCGGGCCTGAATGCACAATTTCGGGGTACCGAAGTTGTGAAGCATCCATTCTACTCCATTGGACCCAAAATGATGTTTGGAAGTGTTTCAGAGCATTTCGCTAACCTTCGGCACGTAAAAGATGTAAAACTTGTGTTCGCGCCTGAATGCACTATTTCGGAGAACCAAAGTTGTGAAGCATCCATTCTGGTCCATTGGACCCAAACTGATGTTTGGGAGTGTTTCAGAACATTTCGCTAACCTTCGGCACGTAAAAAGATGCAAAACTTGTGTTTCGGGCCTGAATGCACTATTTCGGGGTACCAAAGTTGTGAAGCATCCATTCTACTCCATTGGACCCAAAATGATGTTTCGGAGTGCTTCAGCGCATTTTGCTTACCTTCGGCACGTAAAAGATGCAAAACTTGTGTTCGCGCCTGAATGTACTATTTCTGGGTACCAAAGTTGTGAAGCATACATTCTAGTCCATTGGACCCATACTGATGTTTGGGAGTGTTGCAGATCATTTTGCTACCCTTCGGCACGTAAAATGATGAAAAACTTGTGTTTCAGGCCTGAATGCACTATTTTGGGGTACCAAAGTTGTGAAGCATCCATTCTAGCATTGGACCCAAACTGATGTTTGGGAGTGTTTTAGAGCATTTTGCTAACCTTCGGCACATAAAAAGATGAAAAACTTGTGTTTCGGGCCTGAAAGCACTATTTTGGGGTACCAAAGTTGCGAACCATCCATTCTACTCCATTGGAACCAAAATGATGTTTGGGAGTGTTTCGGAACATTTCGCTAACCTTCGGCACGTAAAAATATGCAAAACTTGTGTTTCGGGCCGAAATGCACTATTTCGGGGTACCGAAGTTGTGAAGCATCCGTTCTACTCCATTGGACCCAAAATGATGTTTGGGTGTGTTTCAGAGCATTTCGCTAACCTTCGGCATGTAAAAGATGCAAAACTTGTGTTCGCGCCTGAATGCACTATTTCGGGGTACCAAAGTTGTGAAGCATCCATTCTAGTCCATTGGACCCAAAATGATGTTTGGGATTGTATCAGAGGATTTGGCTAACCTTCAGCACGTAAAAAGATGCAAACCTGTGTTTCGGGCCTGAATGCACAATTTCGGGGTACCGAAGTTGTGAAGCATCCATTCTACTCCATTGGACCCAAAATGATGTTTGGAAGTGTTTCAGAGCATTTCGCTAACCTTCGGCACGTAAAAGATGTAAAACTTGTGTTCGCGCATGAATGCACTATTTCGGGGTACCAAAGTTGTGAAGCATCCATTCTAGTCCATTGGACCCAAAATTTTGTTTGGGATTGTATCAGAGGATTTCGCTAACCTTCAGCACGTAAAAAGATGCAAACCTGTGTTTCGGGCCTGAATGCACAATTTCGGGGTACCGAAGTTGTGAAGCATCCATTCTACTCCATTGGCCCCAAAATGATGTTTGGAAGTGTTTCAAAGCATTTCGCTAACCTTCGGCACGTAAAAGATGTAAAACTTGTGTTCGCGCATGAATGCACTATTTCGGAGAACCAAAGTTGTGAAGCATCCATTCTAGTCCATTGGACCCAAACTGATGTTTGGGAGTGTTTCAGAACATTTCGCTAACCTTCGGCACGTAAAAAGATGCAAAACTTGTGTTTCGGGCTGGAATGCACTATTTCGGGGTACCAAAGTTGTGAAGCATCCATTCTACTCCATTGGACCCAAAATGATGTTTGGGAGTGCTTCAGAGCAATTCGCTAACATTCAGCACGTAAAAGATGCAAAACTTGTGTTCGCGCCTAAATGCACTATTTCGGGGTACCAAAGTTGTGAAGCATCCATTCTAGTCCATTGGACCCAAAATGACGTTTGGGAGTGTTTCAAAGGATTTCGCTAACCTTCAGCATGTAAAAAGATGCAAACTAGTGTTTTGGGCCTGAATGCACAATTTCGGGGTACCGAAGTTGTGAAGCATCCATTCTACTGCATTAGACCCAAAATGATGTTTTTAGTATTTCAGAGCATTTCGCTAACCTTCGGCACGTAAAAGATGCAAAACTTGTGTTCGCGCCTGAATGCACTATTTCGGGGTACCAAAGTTGTGAAGCATCCATTCTAGTCCATTGGACCCAAACTGATGTTTGGGACTGTTTCAGAGCATTTTGCTAACCTTCGGCACGTAAAAAGATGAAAAACTTGTGTTCCGGGCCTGAATGCACTATTTTCGGGTTCCAAAGTTGTGAAGCATCCATTCTAGCATTAGAATCAAAATGATGTATGGGAGTGTTTCAGAGCATTTCGCTAACCTTCGGCACGTAAAAAGATGCAAAACTTTTGTTTCGGGACTGAATGCACTATTTCGGGGTACCGAAGTTGTGAAGCATCCATTCTACTCCATTGGACCCAAAATGATGTTTCGGAGTGTTTCAGAGCATTTTGCTTACCTTCGGCACGTAAAAGATGCAAAACTTATGTTCGCGCCTGAATGTACTATTTCTGGGTACCAAAGTTGTGAAGCATAAATTCTAGTCCATTGGACCCAAACTGATGTTTGGGAGTGTTGTAGATCATTTTGCTACCCTTCGGCACGTAAAATGATGAAAAACTTGTGTTTCAGTCCTGAATGCACTATTTTGGGGTACCAAAGTTGTGAAGCATCCATTCTAGCATTGGACCCAAACTGATGTTTGGGAGTGTTTTAGAGCATTTTGCTAACCTTCGGCACATAAAAAGATGAAAAACTTGTGTTTCGGGCCTGAATGCACTATTTCGGGGTACCAAAGTTGCGAAGCATCCATTCTACTCCATTGGAACTAAAATGATGTTTGGGAGTGTTTCGGAACATTTCGCTAACCTTCGGCACGTAAAAAGATGCAAAACTTGTGTTTCGGGCCGAAATGCACTATTTCGGGGTACTGAAGTTGTGAAGCATCCATTCTACTCCATTGGACCCAAAATGATGTTTGGGTGTGTTTCAGAGCATTTCGCTAACCTTCGGCATGTAAAAGATGCAAAACTTGTGTTCGCGCCTGAATGCACTATTTCGGGGTACCAAAGTTGTGAAGCATCCATTCTAGTCCATTGGACCCAAAATGATGTTTGGGATTGTATCAGAGGATTTCGCTAACCTTCAGCACGTAAAAAGATGCAAACCTGTGTTTCGGGCCTGAATGCACAATTTCGGGGTACCGAAGTTGTGAAGCATCCATTCTACTCCATTGGACCCAAAATGATGTTTGGAAGTGTTTCAGAGCATTTCGCTAACCTTCGGCACGTAAAAGATGTAAAACTTGTGTTCGCGCCTGAATGCACTATTTCGGAGAACCAAAGTTGTGAAGCATCCATTCTGGTCCATTGGACCCAAACTGATGTTTGGGAGTGTTTCAGAACATTTCGCTAACCTTCGGCATGTAAAAAGATGCAAAACTTGTGTTTCGGGCTGGAATGCACGATTTCGGGGTACCAAAGTTGTGAAGCATCCATTCTACTCCATTGGACCCAAAATGATGTTTGGGAGTGCTTCAGAGCAATTCGCTAACATTCAGCACGTAAAAGATGCAAAACTTGTGTTCGTGCCTGAATGCACTATTTCGGAGTACCAAAGTTGTGAAGCATCCATTCTAGTCCATTGGACCCAAAATGACGTTTGGGAGTGTTTCAGAGGATTTCGCTAACCTTCAGCATGTAAAAAGATGCAAACTAGAGTTTTGGGCCTGAATGCACAATTTCGGGGTACCGAAGTTGTGAAGCATCCATTCTACTCCATTGGACCCAAAATGATGTTTGGAAGTGTTTCAGAGCATTTCGCTAACCTTCGGCACGTAAAAGATGTAAAACTTGTGTTCGCGCCTGAATGCACTATTTCGGAGAACCAAAGTTGTGAAGCATCCATTCTGGTCCATTGGACCCAAACTGATGTTTGGGAGTGTTTCAGAACATTTCGCTAACCTTCGGCATGTAAAAAGATGCAAAACTTGTGTTTCGGGCTGGAATGCACGATTTCGGGGTACCAAAGTTGTGAAGCATCCATTCTACTCCATTGGACCCAAAATGATGTTTGGGAGTGCTTCAGAGCAATTCGCTAACATTCAGCACGTAAAAGATGGAAAACTTGTGTTCGCGCCTGAATGCACTATTTCGGGGTACCAAAGTTGTGAAGCATCCATTCTAGTCCATTGGACCCAAAATGACATTTGGGAGTGTTTCAGAGGATTTCGCTAACCTTCAGCATGTAAAAAGATGCAAACTAGTGTTTTGGGCCTGAATGCACAATTTCGGGGTACCGAAGTTGTGAAGCATCCATTCTACTGCATTAGACCCAAAATGATGTTTTTAGTGTTTCAGAGCATTTCGCTAACCTTCGGCACGTAAAAGATGCAAAACTTGTGTTCGCGCCTGAATGCACTATTTCGGGGTACCAAAGTTGTGAAGCATCCATTCTAGTCCATTGGACCCAAACTGATGTTTGGGACTGTTTCAGAGCATTTTGCTAACCTTCGGCACGTAAAAAGATGAAAAACTTGTATTCCGGGCCTGAATGCACTATTTCGGGGTACCAAAGTTGTGAAGCATCCATTCTAGTCCATTAGACCCAAAATGATGATTGGGATTGTATCAGAGGAGTTCGCTAACCTTCAGCACGTAAAAAGATGCAAACCTGTGTTTCGGGCCTGAATGCACAATTTCGGGGTACCGAAGTTGTGAAGCATCCATTCTACTCCATTGGACCCAAAATGATGTTTAGAAGTGTTTCAGAGCATTTCGCTAACCTTCGGCAAGTAAAAGATGTAAAACTTGTGTTCGCGCCTGAATGCACTATTTCGGAGAACCAAAGTTGTGAAGCATCCATTCTGGTCCATTGGACCCAAACTGATGTTTGGGAGTGTTTCAGAACATTTCGCTAACCTTCGGCACGTAAAAAGATGCAAAACTTGTGTTTCGGGCCTGAATGCACTATTTCGGGGTACCAAAGTTGTGAAGCATCCATTCTACTCCATTGGACCCAAAATGATGTTTCGGAGTGCTTCAGCGCATTTTGCTTACCTTCGGCACGTAAAAGATGCAAAACTTGTGTTCGCGCCTGAATGTACTATTTCTGGGTACCAAAGTTGTGAAGCATACATTCTAGTCCATTGGACCCAAACTGATGTTTGGGAGTGTTGCAGATCATTTTGCTACCCTTCGGCACGTAAAATGATGAAAAACTTGTGTTTCAGGCCTGAATGCACTATTTTGGGGTACCAAAGTTGTGAAGCATCCATTCTAGCATTGGACCCAAACTGATGTTTGGGAGTCTTTTAGAGCATTTTGCTAACCTTCGGCACATAAAAAGATGAAAAACTTGTGTTTCGGGCCTGAATGCACTATTTTGGGGTACCAAAGTTGCGAACCATCCATTCTACTCCATTGGAACCAAAATGATGTTTGGGAGTGTTTCGGAACATTTCGCTAACCTTCGGCACGTAAAAAGATGCAAAACTTGTGTTTCGGGCCGAAATGCACTATTTCAGGGTACCGAAGTTGTGAAGCATCCATTCTACTCCATTGGACCCAAAATGATGTTTGGGAGTGTTTCAGAGCATTTCGCTAACCTTCGGCATGTAAAAGATGCAAAACTTGTGTTCGCGCCTGAATGCACTATTTCGGGGTACCAAAGTTGTGAAGCATCCATTCTAGTCCATTGGACCCAAAATGATGTTTGGGATTGTATCAGAGGATTTCGCTAACCTTCAGCACGTAAAAAGATGCAAACCTGTGTTTCGGGCCTGAATGCACAATTTCGGGGTACCGAAGTTGTGAAGCATCCATTCTACTCCATTGGACCCAAAATGATGTTTGGAAGTGTTTCAGAGCATTTCGCTAACCTTCGGCACGTAAAAGATGTAAAACTTGTGTTCGCGCCTGAATGCACTATTTCGGAGAACCAAAGTTGTGAAGCATCCATTCTGGTCCATTGGACCCAAACTGATGTTTGGTAGTGTTTCAGAACATTTCGCTAACCTTCGGCACGTAAAAAGATGCAAAACTTGTGTTTCGGGCTGGAATGCACGATTTCGCGGTACCAAAGTTGTGAAGCATCCATTCTACTCCATTGGACCCAAAATGATGTTTGGAAGTGCTTCAGAGCAATTCGCTAACATTCAGCACGTAAAAGATGCAAAACTTGTGTTCGCGCCTGAATGCACTATTTCGGGGTACCAAAGTTGTGAAGCATCCATTCTAGTCCATTGGACCCAAAATGACGTTTGGGAGTGTTTTAGAGGATTTCGCTAACCTTCAGCATGTAAAAAGATGCAAACTACTGTTTTGGGCCTGAATGCACAATTTCGGGGTACCGAAGTTGTGAAGCATCCATTCTACTGCATTAGACCCAAAATGATGTTTTTAGTGTTTCAGAGCATTTCGCTAACCTTCGGCACGTAAAAGATGCAAAACTTGTGTCCGCACCTGAATGCACTATTTCGGGGTACCAAAGTTGTGAAGCATCCATTCTAGTCCATTGGACCCAAAATAATGTTTGGGATTGTATCAGAGGATTTCGCTAACCTTCAGCACGTAAAAAGATGCAAACCTGTGTTTCGGGCCTGAATGCACAATTTCGGGGTACCGAAGTTGTGAAGCATCCATTCTACTCCATTGGACCCAAAATGATGTTTGGAAGTGTTTCAGAGCATTTCGCTAACCTTCGGCATGTAAAAGATGTAAAACTTGTGTTCGCGCCTGAATGCACTATTTCGGAGAACCAAAGTTGTGAAGCATCCATTCTAGTCCATTGGACCCAAACTGATGTTTGGGAGTGTTTCAGAACATTTCGCTAACCTTCGGCACGTAAAAAGATGCAAAACTTGTGTTTCGGGCTGGAATGCACTATTTCGGGGTACCAAAGTTGTGAAGCATCCATTCTACTCCATTGGACCCAAAATGATGTTTGGGAGTGCTTCAGAGCAATTCGCTAACATTCAGCACGTAAAAGATGCAAAACTTGTGTTCGCGCCTGAATGCTCTATTTCGGGGTACCAAAGTTGTGAAGCATCCATTCTAGTCCATTAGACCCAAAATGACGTTTGGGAGTGTTTCAGAGGATTTCGCTAACCTTCAGCATGTAAAAAGATGCAAACTAGTGTTTTGGGCCTGAATGCACAATTTCGGGGTACCGAAGTTGTGAAGCATCCATTCTACTGCATTAGACCCAAAATGATGTTTTTAGTGTTTCAGAGCATTTCGCTAACCTTCGGCACGTAGAAGATGCAAAACTTGTGTTCTCGCCTGAATGCACTATTTCGGGGTACCAAAGTTGTGAAGCATCCATTCTAGTCCATTAGACCCAAACTGATGTTTGGGACTGTTTCAGAGCATTTTGCGAACCTTCGGCACGTATAAAGATGAAAAACTTGTGTTCCGGGCCTGAATGCACTATTTTGGGGTTCCAAAGTTGTGAAGCATCCATTCTAGCATTGGAACCAAAATGATGTTTGGGAGTGTTTCAGAGCATTTTGCTAACCTTCGGCACGTAAAAAGATAAAAAACTTGTGTTTCGGGCCTGAATGCACTATTTCGGCGTACCACAGTTGCGAAGCATCTATTCTACTCCATTGGAATCAAAATGATGTATGGGAGTGTTTCAGAGCATTTCGCTAACCTTCGGCACGTAAAAAGATGCAAAACTTTTGTTTCGGGCCTGAATGCACTATTTCGGGGTACCGAAGTTGTGAAGCATCCATTCTACTCCATTGGACCCAAAATGATGTTTCGGAGTGGTTCAGAGCATTTTGCTTACCTTCGGCACGTAAAAGATGCAAAACTTGTGTTCGCGCCTGAATGTACTATTTCTGGGTACCAAAGTTGTGAAGCATACATTCTAGTCCATTGGACCCAAACTGATGTTTGGGAGTGTTGCAGATCATTTTGCTACCCTTCGGCACGTAAAATGATGAAAAACTTGTGTTTCAGGCCTGAATGCACTATTTTGGGGTACCAAAGTTGTGAAGCATCCATTCTAGCATTGGACCCAAACTGATGTTTGGGAGTGTTTTAGAGCATTTTGCTAACCTTCAGCACTTAAAAAGATGAAAAACTTGTGTTTCGGGCCGGAATGCACTATTTTGGGGTACCAAAGTTGCGAAGCATCCATTCTACTCCATTGGAACCAAAATGATGTTTGGGAGTGTTTCAGAACATTTCGCTAACCTTCGGCACGTAAAAAGATGCAAAACTTGTGTTTCAGGCCGGAATGCACTATTTCGGGGTACCGAAGTTGTGAAGCATCCATTCTACTCCATTGGACCCAATATGATGTTTGGGAGTGTTTCAGAGCATTTCGCTAACCTTCGGCACGTAAAAGATGCAAAACTTGTGTTCGCGCCGGAATGCACTATTTCGGGGTACCAAAGTTGTGAAGGATCCATTCTAGTCCATTCGACCCAAAATGATGTTTGTGAGTGTATCAGAGGATTTCGCTAACCTTCAGCACGTAAAAAGATGCAAATCTGTGTTTCGGGCTTGAATGCACAATTTCGGGGTACCGAAGTTGTGAAGCATCCATTCTACTCCATTGGACCCAAAATGATGTTTGGGAGTGTTTCAGAGCATTTCGCTAACCTTCGGCACGTAAAAGATGCAAAACTTATGTTCGCACCTGAATGCACTATTTCTGAGTACCAAAGTTGTGAAGCATCCATTCTAGTCCATTGGACCCAAACTGATGTTTGGGAGTGTTTCAGAACATTTCGCTAACCTTCGGCACGTAAAAAGATGCAAAACTTGTGTTTCGGGCTGGAATGCACTAATTCGGGGTACCAAAGTTGTGAAGCATCCATTCTACTCCATTGGACCCAAAATGATGTTTGGGAGTGCTTCAGAGCAATTCGCTAACATTCAGCATGTAAAAGATGCAAAACTTGTGTTCGCGCCTGAATGCACTATTTCGGGGTACCAAAGTTGTGAAGCATCCATTCTAGTCCATTGGACCCAAAATGACGTTTGGTAGTGTTTCAGAGGATTTCGATAACCTTCAACATGTAAAAAGATGCAAACTAGTGTTTTGGGCCTGAATGCTTAATTTCGGGGTACCGAAGTTGTGAATCATCCATTCTACTGCATTAGACCCAAAATGATGTTTTTAGTGTTTCAGAGCATTTCGCTAACCTTCGGCACGTAAAAGATGCAAAACTTGTGTTCTCGCCTGAATGCACTATTTCGGGGTACCAAAGTTGTGAAGCATCCATTCTAGTGCATTCGACCCAAACTGATGTTTGGGACTGTTTCAGAGCATTTTGCTAACCTTCGGCACGTAAAAAGATGAAAAACTTGTGTTCCGGGCCTGAATGCACTATTTTGGGGTTCCAAAGTTGTGAAGCATCCATTCTAGCATTGGAACCAAAATGATGTTTGGGAGTGTTTCAGAGGATTTCGCTAACCTTCAGCACGTAAAAAGATGCAAACTTGTGTTTCGGGCCTGAATGCACAATTTCGGGGTACCGAAGTTGTGAAGCATCCATTCTACTCCATTGGACCCAAAATGATGTTTGGGAGTGTTTCAAGCATTTCGCTAACCTTCGGCACGTAAAAGATGCAAAACTTGTGTTCGCGCCTGAATGCACTATTTTGGGGTACCAAAGTTGTGAAGCATCCATTCTAGCATTGGACCCAAAATGATGTTTGGGAGTGTTGCAGAGCATTTTGCTAACCTTCGGCACGTAAAATGATGAAAAACTTGTGTTTCGGGCCTGAATGCACTATTTTGGGGTACCAAAGTTGTGAAGCATCCATTCTAGGATTGGACCCAAACAGATGTTTGGGAGTGTTTCAGAGCATTTTGCTAACCTTCGGCACATAAAAAGATGAAAAACTTGTGTTTCGGGCCTGAATGCACTATTTAAGGGTACCAAAGTTGCGAAGCATCCATTCTACTCCATTGGAACCAAAATGATGTTTGGGAGTGTTTCAGAATATTTCGCTAACCTTCGGCACGTAAAAAGATGCAAAACTTGTGTTTCGGGCCGGAATGCACTATTTTGGGGTACCGAAGTTGTGAAGCATCCATTCTACTCCATTGGACCCAAAATGATGTTTGGGAGTGTTTCAGAGCATTTCGCTAACCTTCGGCACGTAGAAGATACAAAACTTGTGTTCGCGCCTGAATGCACTATTTCGGGGTACCAAAGTTGTGAAGCATCCATTCTAGTCCATTGGACCCAAAATGATGTTTGGTAGTGTTTCAGAGGATTTCGCTAACCTTCAGCACATAAAAAGATGCAAACTTGTGTTTCGGGCCTGAATGCACAATTTTGCGGTACCGAAGTTGTGAAGCATCCATTCTAGTCCATTGGACCCAAACTGATGTTTGGTAGTGTTTCAGAGGATTTCGCTAACCTTCAGCACGTAAAAAGATGCAAACTTGTGTCTCGGGCCTGAATGCACAATTTCGGGGTACCGAAGTTGTGAAGCATCCATTCTACTCCATTGGACCCAAAATGATGTTTGGGAGTGTTTCAGAGCATTTCGCTAACCTATGGCACGTAAAAGATGCAAAACTTGTGTTCGCGCCTGAACGCACTATTTCGGAGTACTAAAGTTGTGAAGTATCCATTCTAGTCCATTGGACCCAAAATGATGTTTGGGAGTGTTTCAGAGCATTTCGCTAACCTTCGGCACGTAGAAGATACAAAACTTGTGTTCGCGCCTGAATGCACTATTTCGGGGTACCAAAGTTGTGAAGCATCCATTCTAGTCCATTGGACCCAAAATGATGTTTGGGAGTGTTTCAGAGGATTTCGCTAACCTTCAGCACATAAAAAGATGCAAACTTGTGTTTCGGGCCTGAATGCACAATTTTGGGGTACCGAAGTTGTGAAGCATCCATTCTAGTCCATTGGACCCAAACTGATGTTTGGGACTGTTTCAGAGCATTTTGCTAACCTTCGGCACGTAAAAAGATGAAAAACTTGTGTTCCGGGCCTGAATGCACTATTTTGGGGTACCAAAGTTGTGAAGCATCCATTCTAGCATTGGACCCAAAATGATGTTCGGGAGTGTTTCAGAGCATTTTGCTAACCTTCGGCACGTAAGAAGATAAAAAACTTGTGTTTCGGGCCTGAATGCACTATTTCGGGGTACCACAGTTGCGAAGCATCCATTCTACTCCATTGGAATCAAAATGATGTATTGGAGTGTTTCAGAGCATTTCGCTAACCTTCAGCACGTAAAAAGATGCAAAACTTTTGTTTCGGGCCTGAATGCACTATTTCAGGGTACCGAAGTTGTGAAGCATCCATTCGACTCCATTGGACCCAAAATGATGTTTGGGAGTGTTTCAGAGCATTTTGCTAACCTATGGCACGTAAAAGATGCAAAACTTGTGTTCGCGCCAGAATGTACTATTTCGGGGTACCAAAGTTGTGAAGCATACATTCTTGTCCATTGGACCCAAACTGATGTTTGGGAGTGTTTCAGAGGATTTTGGAAACCTTCGGCACATAAACATATGAAAAACTTGTGTTTCGAGCCTAAATTCACTATTTCGGAGTACCAAAGTTGCGAAGCATCCATTCTACTCCATTGGAACCAAAATGATGTTTCGGAGTGTTTCAGAACATTTCGCTAACCTTCGGCACGTAAAAAGATGCAAAACTTGTGTTTCGGGCCGGAATGCACTATTTCGGGGTACCGAAGTTGTGAAGCATCCATTGTACTCCGTTGGACCCAAAATGATGTTCGGGAGTGTTTCAGAGCATTTCGCTAACCTTCGGCACGTAAAAGATGCAAAACTTGTGTTCGCGCCTGAATGCACTATTTCGGGGTACCAAAGTTGTGAAGCATCCATTCTAGCCCATTGGACCCAAAATGATGTTTGGGAGTGTTTCAGAGGATTTCGCTAACCTTCCGCACGTAAAAAGATGCAAACTTGTGTCTCGGGCCTGAATGCACAATTTCGGGGTACCGAAGTTGTGAAGCATCCATTCTACTCCATTGGACCCAAAATGATGTTTGGGAGTGTTTCAGAGCATTTCGCTAACCTATGGCACGTAAAAGATGCAAAACTTGTGTTCGCGCCTGAACGCACTATTTCGGAGTACTAAAGTTGTGAAGCATCCATTCCAGTCCATTGGACCCAAAATTATGTTTGGGAGTGTTTCAGAGCATTTCGCTAACCTTCGGCATGTAGAAGATACAAAACTTGTGTTCGCGCCTGAATGCACTATTTCGGGGTACCAAAGTTGTGAAGCATCCATTCTAGTCCATTGGACCCAAAATGATGTTTGGGAGTGTTTCAGAGGATTTCGCTAACCTTCAGCACATAAAAAGATGCAAACTTGTGTTTCGGGCCTGAATGCACAATTTTGGGGTACCGAAGTTGTGAAGCATCCATTCTAGTCCATTGGACCCAAGCTGATGTTTGGCACTATTTCAGAGCATTTTGCTAACCTTCGGCACGTGAAAAGATGAAAAACTTGTGTTCCGGGCCTGAATGCACTATTTTGGGGTACCAAAGTTGTGAAACATCCATTCAAGCATTGGACCCAAAATGATGTTTGGGAGTGTTTCAGAGCATTTTGCTAACCTTCGGCACGTAAGAAGATAAAAAACTTATGTTTCGGGCCTGAATGCACTATTTCGGGGTACCACAGTTGCGAAGCATCCATTCTACTCCATTGGAATCAAAATGATGTATTGGAGTGTTTCAGAGCATTTCGCTAACCTTCAGCACGTAAAAAGATGCAAAACTTTTGTTTCGGGCCTAAATGCACTATTTCGGGGTACCGAAGTTGTGAAGCATCCATTCTACTCCATTGGACCCAAAATGATGTTTAGGAGTGTTTCAGAGCATTTTGCTAACCTTCGGCACGTAAAAGATGCAAAACTTGTGTTCGCGCCAGAATGTACTATTTCGGGGTACCAAAGTTGTGAAGCATACATTCTTGTCCATTGGACCCAAACTGATGTTTGGGAGTGTTTCAGAGCATTTTGCAAACCTTCGGCACATAAACAGATGAAAAACTTGTGTTTCGAGCCTAAATTCTCTATTTCGGAGTACCAAAGTTGCGAAGCATCCATTCTACTCCATTGGAACCAAAATGATGTTTGGGAGTGTTTCAGAACATTTCGCTAACCTTTGGCACGTAAAAAGATGCAAAACTTGTGTTTCGGGCCGAAATGCACTATTTCGGGGTACCAAAGTTGTGAAGCATCCATTGTACTCCGTTGGACCCAAAATGATGTTCGGGAGTGTTTCAGAGCATTTCGCTAACCTTCGGCACGTAAAAGATGCAAAACTTGTGTTCGCGCCTGAAT
This sequence comes from Cenchrus fungigraminus, assembly GCA_036936925.1. Taxonomy (NCBI): domain Eukaryota; kingdom Viridiplantae; phylum Streptophyta; class Magnoliopsida; order Poales; family Poaceae; genus Cenchrus; species Cenchrus fungigraminus. The sequence continues at coordinate 49,003,559 of CM072772.1, forward strand.
GCACTATTTCGGGGTACCAAAGTTGTGAAGCATCCATTCTAGCCCATTGGACCCAAAATGATGTTTGGGACTGTTTCAGAGGATTTCGCTAACCTTCAGCACGTAAAAAGATGCAAACTTGTGTCTCGGGCCTGAATGCACAATTTCGGGGTACCGAAGTTGTGAAGCATCCATTCTACTCCATTGGACCCAAAATGATGTTTGGGAGTGTTTCAGAGCATTTCGCTAACCTATGGCACGTAAAAGATGCAAAACTTGTGTTCGCGCCTGAACGCACTATTTCGGAGTACTAAAGTTGTGAAGCATCCATTCTAGTCCATTGGACCCAAAATGATGTTTGGGAGTGTTTCAGAGCATTTCGCTAACCTTCGGCACGTAGAAGATACAAAACTTGTGTTCGCGCCTGAATGCACTATTTCGGGGTACCAAAGTTGTGAAGCATCCATTCTAGTCCATTGGACCCAAAATGTTGTTTGGGAGTGTTTCAGAGGATTTCGCTAACCTTCAGCACATAAAAAGATGCAAACTTGTGTTTCGGGCCTGAATGCACAATTTTGGGGTGCCGATGTTGTGAAGCATCCATTATAGTCCATTGGACCCAAGCTGATGTTTGGGACTGTTTCAGAGCATTTTGCTAACCTTCGGCACGTAAAAAGATGAAAAACTTGTGTTCCGGGCCTGAATGCACTATTTTGGGGTACCAAAGTTGTGAAGCATCCATTCTAGCATTGGACCCAAAATGATGTTTGGGAGTGTTTCAGAGCATTTTGCTAACCTTCGGCACGTAAGAAGATAAAAAACTTATGTTTCGGGCCTGAATGCACTATTTCGGGGTACCAAAGTTGTGAAGCATCCATTCTAGCATTGGACCCAAAATGATGTTCGGGAGTGTTTCAGAGCATTTCGCTAACCTTCAGCACGTAAAAAGATGCAAAACTTTTGTTTCGGGCCTGAATGCACTATTTCGGGGTACCGAAGTTGTGAAGCATCCATTCTACTCCATTGGACCCAAAATGATGTTTGGGAGTGTTTCAGAGCATTTTGCTAACCTTCGGCACGTAAAAGATGCAAAACTTATGTTCGCGCCAGAATGTACTATTTCGGGGTACCAAAGTTGTGAAGCATACATTCTTGTCCATTGGACCCAAACTGGTGTTTGGGAGTGTTTCAGAGCATTTTGCAAACCTTCGGCACATAAACAGATGGAAAACTTGTGTTTCGAGCCTAAATTCACTATTTCGGAGTACCAAAGTTGCGAAGCATCCATTCTACTCCATTGGAACCAAAATCATGTTTGGGAGTGTTTCAGAACATTTCGCTAACCTTCGGCACGTAAAAAGATGCAAAACTTGTGTTTCGGGCCGGAATGCACTATTTCGGGGTACCGAAGTTGTGAAGCATCCATTGTACTCCGTTGGACCGAAAATGATGTTCAGGAGTGTTTCAGAGGATTTCGCTAACCTTCGGCACGTAAAAGATGCAAAACTTGTGTTCGCGCCTGAATGCACTATTTCGGGGTACCAAAGTTGTGAAGCATCCATTCTAGCCCATTGGACCCAAAATGATGTTTGGGAGTGTTTCAGAGGATTTCGCTAACCTTCAGCACGTAAAAAGATGCAAACTTGTGTCTCGGGCCTGAATGCACAATTTCAGGGTACAGAAGTTGTGAAGCATCCATTCTACTCCATTGGACCCAAAATGATGTTAGGGAGTGTTTCAGAGCATTTCGCTAACCTATGGCACGTAAAAGATGCAAAAGTTGTGTTCGCGCCTGAACGCACTATTTCGGAGTACTAAAGTTGTGAAGCATCCATTCTAGTCCAATGGACCCAAAATGATGTTTGGGAGTGTTTCAGAGCATTTCGCTAACCTTCGGCACGTAGAAGATACAAAACTTGTGTTCACACCTGAATGCACTATTTCAGGGTACCAATGTTGTGAAGCATCCATTCTAGTCCATTAGACCCAAAATGATGTTTGGGAGTGTTTCAGAAGATTTCGCTAACCTTCAGCACGTAAAAAGATGCAAACTTCTGTTTCGGGCCTGAATGCACAATTTTGGGGTACCGAAGTTGTGAAGCATCCATTCTACTCCATTGGACCCAAAATGATGTTTGGGAGTGTTTCAGAGCATTTCGCTAACCTTCGGCACGTAAAAGATGCAAAACTTTTGTTCGCGCCTGAATGCACCATTTCGGGGTACCACAGTTGCGAAGCATGCATTCTACTCCATTGGAATCAAAATGATCTATTGGAGTGTTTCAGAGCATTTCGCTGACCTTCGGCACGTACAAAGATGCAAAACTTTTGTTCCGGGCCTGAATGCACTATTTTCGGGTACCGAAGTTGTGAAGCATCCATTCTACTCCATTGGACCCAAAATGATGTTTGGGAGTGTTTGAGAGCATTTTGCTAACCTTCGGCACGTAAAAGATGCAAAACTTGTGTTCGCGCCAGAATGTACTATTTCGGGGTACCAAAGTTGTGAAGCATACATTCTTGTCCATTGGACCCAAACTGATGTTTGCGAGTGTTTCAGGACATTTTGCAAACCTTCGGCACATAAAAAGATGAAAAACTTGTGTTTCGGGCCTGAATGCACTATTTCGGGGTACCAAAGTTGCGAAGCATCCATTCTACTCTATTGGAACCAAAATGATGCTTGGCAGTGTTTCAGAACATTTCGCTAACCTTCGGCACGTAAAAAGATGCAAAACTTGTGTTTCGGGCCGGAATGCACTATTTCGGGGTACCGAAGTTGTGAAGCATCCATTGTACTCCGTTGGACCCAAAATGATGTTCGGGAGTGTTTCAGAGCATTTCGCTAACCTTCGGCACGTAAAAGATGCAAAACTTGTGTTCGCGCCTGAATGCACTTTTTCGCGCTACTAAAGTTGTGAAGCATCCATTCTAGTCCATTGGACCCAAAATGATGTTTGGGAGTGTTTCAGAGGATTTCGCTAACCTTCAGCACGTAAAAAGATGCAAACTTGTGTTTCGGGCCTGAATGGATAATTTTGGGGTACCGAAGTTGTGAAGCATCCATTCTACTCCATTGGACCCAAAATGATGTTTGGGAGTGTTTCAGAGCATTTCGCTAACCTACGGCACGTAAAAGATGCAAAACTAGTGTTCGCGCCTGAATACACTATTTCGGCGTACCAAAGTTGTGAAGCATCCATTCTAGTCCATTGGACCCAAACTGATGTTTGGGAGTGTTTCAGAGCATTTTGCTAACCTTCGGCACGTAAAAAGATGAAAAACTTGTGTTTCGGGCCTGAATGCACTATTTCGGGGTACCAAAGTTGCGAAGCATCCATTCTACTCCAATGGAACCAAAATGATGTTTGGTAGTGTTTCAGAACATTTCGCTAACCTTTGGCACGTAAAAAGACGCAAAACTTGTGTTTCGGGCCGGAATGCACTATTTCGGGGTACCGAAGTTGTGAAGCATCCATTCTACTCCATTGGACCCAAAATGATGTTTGGGAGTGTTTCAGAGCAATTCGCTAACCTTCGGCACGTAAAAGATGCAAAACTTGTGTTCGCGCCTGAATGCACTATTTTGGGGTACCAAAGTTGTGAAGCTTCCATTCTAGTCCATTGGACCCAAAATGATGTTTGGGAGTGTTTCAGAGGATTTCGCTAACCTTCAGCACATAAAGAGGTGCAAACTTGTGTTTTGGGCCTGAATGCACAATTTCGGGGTACCGAAGTTGTGAAGCATCCATTCTACTCCATTGGATCCAAAATGATGTTCGGGACTGTTTCAAAGCATTTCGCTAACCTTCGGCACGTAAAAGATGCAAAACTTATGTTCGCGCCTGAATGCACTATTTCGAGGTACCAAAGTTGTGAAGCATCCATTCTAGTCCATTGGACCCAAAATGATGTTTTTGAGTGTTTCAGAGCATTTTGCTAACCTTCGGCACGTAAAAGATGCAAAACTTGTGTTCGCGCCAAAATGTACTATTTCAGGGTACCAAAGTTGTGAAGCATACATTCTCGTCCATTGGACCCAAACTGACGTTTGGGAGTGTTTCAGAGCATTTTGCAAACCTTCGGCACATAAAAAGATGAAAAACTTGTGTTTCGGGCCTGAATGCACTATTTCGAGGTACCAAAGTTACGAAGCATCCATTCTACTCAACTGGAACCAAATTGATGTTTGGGAGTGTTTCAGAACATTTCGCTAACCTTCGGCACGTAAAAAGATGCAAAACTTGTGTTTCGGGCCGGAATGCACTATTTCGGGGTACCGCGTTGGACCCAAAATGATGTTCGGGAGTGTTTCAGAGCATTTCGCTAACCGTCGGCACGTAAAAGATGCAAAACTTGTGTTCGCGCCTGAATGCACTATTTCGGGGTACCAAAGTTGTGAAGCATCCATTCTACTCCATTGGACCCAAAATGATGTTTGGGAGTGTTTCAGAGCATTTCGCTAACCTACAGCACGTAAAAGATGCAAAACTTGTGTTCGCGCCTGAATGCACTATTTCGGCGTACCAAAGTTGTGAAGCATCCATTCTAGTCCATTGGACCCAAACTGATGTTTGGGAGTGTTTCATAGCATTTTGCTAACCTTCGGCACGTAAAAAGATGAAAAACTTGTGTTTCGGGCCTGAATGCACTATTTCGGGGTACCAAAGTTGCGAAGCATCCATTCTACTCTATTGGAACCAAAATGATGCTTGGCAGTGTTTCAGAACATTTCGCTAACCTTCGGCACGTAAAAAGATGCAAAACTTGTGTTTCGGGCCGGAATGCACTATTTTGGGGTACCGAAGTTGTGAAGCATCCATTGTACTCCGTTGGACCCAAAATGATGTTCGGGAGTGTTTCAGAGCATTTCGCTAACCTTCGGCACGTAAAAGATGCAAAACTTGTGTTCGCGCCTGAATGCACTATTTCAGGGTACCAAAGTTGTGAAGCATCCATTCTAGTCCATTGGACCCAAAATGATGTTTGGGAGTGTTTCAGAGGATTTCGCTAACCTTCAGCACGTAAAAAGATGAAAACTTGTGTTTCGGGCCTGAATGCACAATTTCGGGGTACCGAAGTTGTGTAGCATCCATTCTACTCCATTGGACCCAAAATGATGTTTGGGAGTGTTTTAGAGCATTTCGCTAACCTACGGCACGTAAAAGTTGCAAAACTTGAGTTCGCGCCAAAATGTACTATTTCAGGGTACCAAAGTTGTGAAGCATACATTCTCGTCCATTGGACCCAAACTGACGTTTGGGAGTGTTTCAGAGCATTTTGCAAACCTTCGGCACATAAAAAGATGAAAAACTTGTGTTTCGGGCCTGAATGCACTATTTCGAGGTACCAAAGTTGCGAAGCATCCATTCTACTCCATTGGACCCAAAATGATGTTTTTGAGTGTTTCAGAGCATTTTGCTAACCTTCGGCACGTAAAAGATGCAAAACTTGTGTTCGCGCCAAAATGTACTATTTCAGGGTACCAAAGTTGTGAAGCATACATTCTCGTCCATTGGACCCAAACTGACGTTTGGGAGTGTTTCAGAGCATTTTGCAAACCTTCGGCACATAAAAATATGAAAAACTTGTGTTTCGGGCCTGAATGCACTATTTCGAGGTACCAAAGTTACGAAGCATCCATTCTACTCAACTGGAACCAAATTGATGTTTGGGAGTGTTTCAGAACATTTCGCTAACCTTCGGCACGTAAAAAGATGCAAAACTTGTGTTTCGGGCCGGAATGCACTATTTCGGGGTACCGCGTTGGACCCAAAATGATGTTCGGGAGTGTTTCAGAGCATTTCGCTAACCGTCGGCACGTAAAAGATGCAAAACTTGTGTTCGCGCCTGAATGCACTATTTCGGGGTACCAAAGTTGTGAAGCATCCATTCTACTCCATTGGACCCAAAATGATGTTTGGGAGTGTTTCAGAGCATTTCGCTAACCTACAGCACGTAAAAGATGCAAAACTTGTGTTCGCGCCTAAATGCACTATTTCGGCGTACCAAAGTTGTGAAGCATCCATTCTAGTCCATTGGACCCAAACTGATGTTTGGGAGTGTTTCAGAGCATTTTGCTAACCTTCGGCACGTAAAAAGATGAAAAACTTGTGTTTCGGGCCTGAATGCACTATTTCGGGGTACCAAAGTTGCGAAGCATCCATTCTACTCTATTGGAACCAAAATGATGCTTGGCAGTGTTTCAGAACATTTCGCTAACCTTCGGCACGTAAAAAGATGCAAAACTTGTGTTTCGGGCCGGAATGCACTATTTTGGGGTACCGAAGTTGTGAAGCATCCATTGTACTCCGTTGGACCCAAAATGATGTTCGGGAGTGTTTCAGAGCATTTCGCTAACCTTCGGCACGTAAAAGATGCAAAACTTGTGTTCGCGCCTGTATGCACTATTTCAGGGTACCAAAGTTGTGAAGCATCCATTCTAGTCCATTGGACCCAAAATGATGTTTGGGAGTGTTTCAGAGGATTTCGCTAACCTTCAGCACGTAAAAAGATGAAAACTTGTGTTTCGAGCCTGAATGCACAATTTCGGGGTACCGAAGTTGTGTAGCATCCATTCTACTCCATTGGACCCAAAATGATGTTTGGGAGTGTTTCAGAGCATTTCGCTAACCTACGGCACGTAAAAGTTGCAAAACTTGAGTTCGCGCCAAAATGTACTATTTCAGGGTACCAAAGTTGTGAAGCATACATTCTCGTCCATTGGACCCAAACTGACGTTTGGGAGTGTTTCAGAACATTTTGCAAACCTTCGGCACATAAAAAGATGAAAAACTTGTGTTTCGGGCCTGAATGCACTATTTCGAGGTACCAAAGTTGCGAAGCATCCATTCTACTCCATTGGACCCAAAATGATGTTTTTGAGTGTTTCAGAGCATTTTGCTAACCTTCGGCACGTAAAAGATGCAAAACTTGTGTTCGCGCCAAAATGTACTATTTCAGGGTACCAAAGTTGTGAAGCATACATTCTCGTCCATTGGACCCAAACTGACGTTTGGGAGTGTTTCAGAGCATTTTGCAAACCTTCGGCACATAAAAAGATGAAAAACTTGTGTTTCGGGCCTGAATGCACTATTTCGAGGTACCAAAGTTACGAAGCATCCATTCTACTCAACTGGAACCAAATTGATGTTTGGGAGTGTTTCAGAACATTTCGCTAACCTTCGGCACGTAAAAAGATGCAAAACTTGTGTTTCGGGCCGGAATGCACTATTTCGGTGTACCGCGTTGGACCCAAAATGATGTTCGGGAGTGTTTCAGAGCATTTCGCTAACCGTCGGCACGTAAAAGATGCAAAACTTGTGTTCGCGCCTGAATGCACTATTTCGGGGTACCAAAGTTGTGAAGCATCCATTCTACTCCATTGGACCCAAAATGATGTTTGGGAGTGTTTCAGAGCATTTCGCTAACCTACAGCACGTAAAAGATGCAAAACTTGTGTTCGCGCCTGAATGCACTATTTCGGCATACCAAAGTTGTGAAGCATCCATTCTAGTCCATTGGACCCAAACTGATGTTTGGGAGTGTTTCAGAGCATTTTGCTAACCTTCGGCACGTAAAAAGATGAAAAACTTGTGTTTCGGGCCTGAATGCACTATTTCGGGGTACCAAAGTTGCGAAGCATCCATTCTACACTATTGGAACCAAAATGATGCTTGGCAGTGTTTCAGAACATTTCGCTAACCTTCGGCACGTAAAAAGATGCAAAACTTGTGTTTCGGGCCGGAATGCACTATTTTGGGGTACCGAAGTTGTGAAGCATCCATTGTACTCCGTTGGACCCAAAATGATGTTCGGGAGTGTTTCAGAGCATTTCGCTAACCTTCGGCACGTAAAAGATGCAAAACTTGTGTTCGCGCCTGAATGCACTATTTCAGGGTACCAAAGTTGTGAAGCATCCATTCTAGTCCATTGGACCCAAAATGATGTTTGGGAGTGTTTCAGAGGATTTCGCTAACCTTCAGCACGTAAAAAGATGAAAACTTGTGTTTCGGGCCTGAATGCACAATTTCGGGGTACCGAAGTTGTGTAGCATCCATTCTACTCCATTGGACCCAAAATGATGTTTGGGAGTGTTTCAGAGCATTTCGCTAACCTACGGCACGTAAAAGATGCAAAACTTGTGTTCGCGCCTGAATGCACTATTTCGGCGTACCAAAGTTGTGAAGCATCCATTCTAGTCCATTGGACCCAAACTGATGTTTGGGAGTGTTTCAGAGCATTTTGCTAACCTTCGGCACGTAGAAAGATGAAAACTTGTGTTTCGGGCCTGAATGGATAATTTTGGGGTACCGAAGTTGTGAAGCATCCATTCTACTCCATTGGACCCAAAATGATGTTTGGGAGTGTTTCAGAGCATTTCGCTAACCTACGGCACGTAAAAGATGCAAAACTTGTGTTCGCGCCTGAATACACTATTTCGGCGTACCAAAGTTGTGAATCATCCATTCTAGTCCATTGGACCCAAACTGATGTTTGGGAGTGTTTCAGAGCATTTTGCTAACCTTCGGCACGTAAAAAGATGAAAAACTTGTGTTTCGGGCCTGAATGCACTATTTCGGGGTACCAAAGTTGCGATGCATCCATTCTACTCCATTGGAACCAAAATGATGTTTGGGAGTGTTTCAGAACATTTCGCTAACCTTTGGCACGTAAAAAGACGCAAAACTTGTGTTTCGGGCCGGAATGCACTATTTCGGGGTACCGAAGTTGTGAAGCATCCATTCTACTCCATTGGACCCAAAATGATGTTTGGGAGTGTTTCAGAGCAATTCGCTAACCTTCGGCACGTAAAAGATGCAAAACTTGTGTTCGCGCCTGAATGCACTATTTTGGGGTACCAAAGTTGTGAAGGTTCCATTCTAGTCCATTGGACCCAAAATGATGTTTGGGAGTGTTTCAGAGGATTTCGCTAACCTTCAGCACATAAAGAGATGCAAACTTGTGTTTCGGGCCTGAATGCACAATTTCGGGGTACCGAAGTTGTGAAGCATCCATTCTACTCCATTGGATCCAAAATGATGTTCGGGAGTGTTTCAAAGCATTTCGCTAACCTTCGGCACGTAAAAGATGCAAAACTTGTGTTCGCGCCTGAATGCACTATTTCGAGGTACCAAAGTTGTGAAGCATCCATTCTAGTCCATTGGACCCAAACTGATGTTTGGGACTGTTTCAGAGCATTTTGCTAATCTTCGGCACGTAAAAAGATGAAAAACTTGTGTTCCGGGCCTGAATGCACTATTTTGGGGTACCAAACTTGTGAAGCATCCATTCTAGCATTGGACCCAAAATGATGTTTGGGAGTGTTTCAGAGCATTTTGCTAACCTTCGGCACGTAAAAAGATAAAAAACTTGTGTTTCAGGCCTGAATGCACTATTTTGGGGTACCACAGTTGCAAAGCATCCATTCTACTCCATTGGAATCAAAATGATGTATGGGAGTGTTTCAGAGCATTTCGCTAACCTTCGGCACGTAAAAAGATGCAAAACTTTTGTTTCGGGCCTGAATGCACTATTTCGGGGTACCGAAGTTGTGAAGCATCCATTCTACTCCATTGGACCCAAAATGATGTTTTCGAGTGTTTCAGAGCATTTTGCTAACCTTCGGCACGTAAAAGATGCAAAACTTGTGTTCGCGCCAAAATGTACTATTTCAGGGTACCAAAGTTGTGAAGCATACATTCTCGTCCATTGGACCCAAACTGACGTTTGGGAGTGTTTCAGAGCATTTTGCAAACCTTCGGCACATAAAAAGATGAAAAACTTGTGTTTCGGGCCTGAATGCACTATTTCGAGGTACCAAAGTTACGAAGCATCCATTCTACTCAACTGGAACCAAATTGATGTTTGGGAGTGTTTCAGAACATTTCGCTAACCTTCGGCACGTAAAAAGATGCAAAACTTGTGTTTCGGGCCGGAATGCACTATTTCGGGGTACCGCGTTGGACCCAAAATGATGTTCGGGAGTGTTTCAGAGCATTTCGCTAACCGTCGGCACGTAAAAGATGCAAAACTTGTGTTCGCGCCTGAATGCACTATTTCGGGGTACCAAAGTTGTGAAGCTTCCATTCTAGTCCATTGGACCCAAAATGATGTTTGGGAGTGTTTCAGAGGATTTCGCTAACCTTCAGCACGTAAAAAGATGCAAACTTGTGTTTCGGGCCTGAATGCACAATTTCGGGGTACCGAAGTTGTGAAGCATTCATTCTACTCCATTGGACCCAAAATGATGTTTGGGAGTGTTTCAGAGCATTTCGCTAACCTACAGCACGTAAAAGATGCAAAACTTGTGTTCGCGCCTGAATGCACTATTTCGGCGTACCAAAGTTGTGAAGCATCCATTCTAGTCCATTGGACCCAAACTGATGTTTGGGAGTGTTTCAGAGCATTTTGCTAACCTTCGGCACGTAAAAAGATGAAAAACTTGTGTTTCGGGCCTGAATGCACTATTTCGGGGTACCAAAGTTGCGAAGCATCCATTCTACTCTATTGGAACCAAAATGATGCTTGGCAGTGTTTCAGAACATTTCGCTAACCTTCGGCACGTAAAAAGATGCAAAACTTGTGTTTCGGGCCGGAATGCACTAGTTTGGGGTACCGAAGTTGTGAAGCATCCATTGTACTCCGTTGGACCCAAAATGATGTTCGGGAGTGTTTCAGAGTATTTCGCTAACCTTCGGCACGTAAAAGATGCAAAACTTGTGTTCGCGCCTGAATGCACTATTTCAGGGTACCAAAGTTGTGAAGCATCCATTCTAGTCCATTGGACCCAAAATGATATTTGGGAGTGTTTCAGAGGATTTCGCTAACCTTCAGCACGTAAAAAGATGAAAACTTGTGTTTCGGGCCTGAATGCACAATTTCGGGGTACCGAAGTTGTGTAGCATCCATTCTACTCCATTGGACCCAAAATGATGTTTGGGAGTGTTTCAGAGCATTTCGCTAACCTACGGCACGTAAAAGATGCAAAACTTGTGTTCGCGCCTGAATGCACTATTTCGGCGTACCAAAGTTGTGAAGCATCCATTCTAGTCCATTGGACCCAAACTGATGTTTGGGAGTGTTTCAGAGCATTTTGCTAACCTTCGGCACGTAGAAAGATGAAAACTTGTGTTTCGGGCTTGAATGGATAATTTTGTGGTACCGAAGTTGTGAAGCATCCATTCTACTCCATTGGACCCAAAATGATGTTTGGGAGTGTTTCAGAGCATTTCGCTAACCTACGGCACGTAAAAGATGCAAAACTTGTGTTCGCGCCTGAATACACTATTTCGGCGTACCAAAGTTGTGAATCATCCATTCTAGTCCATTGGACCCAAACTGATGTTTGGGAGTGTTTCAGAGCATTTTGCTAACCTTCGGCACGTAAAAAGATGAAAAACTTGTGTTTCGGGACTGAATGCACTATTTCGGGGTACCAAAGTTGCGAAGCATCCATTCTACTCCATTGGAACCAAAATGATGTTTGGGAGTGTTTCAGAACATTTCGCTAACCTTTGGCACGTAAAAAGACGCAAAACTTGTGTTTCGGGCCGGAATGCACTATTTCGGTGTACCGCGTTGGACCCAAAATGATGTTCGGGAGTGTTTCAGAGCATTTCGCTAACCGTCGGCACGTAAAAGATGCAAAACTTGTGTTCGCGCCTGAATGCACTATTTCGGGGTACCAAAGTTGTGAAGCATCCATTCTACTCCATTGGACCCAAAATGATGTTTGGGAGTGTTTCAGAGCATTTCGCTAACCTACAGCACGTAAAAGATGCAAAACTTGTGTTCGCGCCTGAATGCACTATTTCGGCATACCAAAGTTGTGAAGCATCCATTCTAGTCCATTGGACCCAAACTGATGTTTGGGAGTGTTTCAGAGCATTTTGCTAACCTTCGGCACGTAAAAAGATGAAAAACTTGTGTTTCGGGCCTGAATGCACTATTTCGGGGTACCAAAGTTGCGAAGCATCCATTCTACTCTATTGGAACCAAAATGATGCTTGGCAGTGTTTCAGAACATTTCGCTAACCTTCGGCACGTAAAAAGATGCAAAACTTGTGTTTCGGGCCGGAATGCACTATTTTGGGGTACCGAAGTTGTGAAGCATCCATTGTACTCCGTTGGACCCAAAATGATGTTCGGGAGTGTTTCAGAGCATTTCGCTAACCTTCGGCACGTAAAAGATGCAAAACTTGTGTTCGCGCCTGAATGCACTATTTCAGGGTACCAAAGTTGTGAAGCATCCATTCTAGTCCATTGGACCCAAAATGATGTTTGGGAGTGTTTCAGAGGATTTCGCTAACCTTCAGCACGTAAAAAGATGAAAACTTGTGTTTCGGGCCTGAATGCACAATTTCGGGGTACCGAAGTTGTGTAGCATCCATTCTACTCCATTGGACCCAAAATGATGTTTGGGAGTGTTTCAGAGCATTTCGCTAACCTACGGCACGTAAAAGATGCAAAACTTGTGTTCGCGCCTGAATGCACTATTTCGGCGTACCAAAGTTGTGAAGCATCCATTCTAGTCCATTGGACCCAAACTGATGTTTGGGAGTGTTTCAGAGCATTTTGCTAACCTTCGGCACGTAGAAAGATGAAAACTTGTGTTTCGGGCCTGAATGGATAATTTTGGGGTACCGAAGTTGTGAAGCATCCATTCTACTCCATTGGACCCAAAATGATGTTTGGGAGTGTTTCAGAGCATTTCGCTAACCTACGGCACGTAAAAGATGCAAAACTTGTGTTCGCGCCTGAATACACTATTTCGGCGTACCAAAGTTGTGAATCATCCATTCTAGTCCATTGGACCCAAACTGATGTTTGGGAGTGTTTCAGAGCATTTTGCTAACCTTCGGCACGTAAAAAGATGAAAAACTTGTGTTTCGGGCCTGAATGCACTATTTCGGGGTACCAAAGTTGCGATGCATCCATTCTACTCCATTGGAACCAAAATGATGTTTGGGAGTGTTTCAGAACATTTCGCTAACCTTTGGCACGTAAAAAGACGCAAAACTTGTGTTTCGGGCCGGAATGCACTATTTCGGGGTACCGAAGTTGTGAAGCATCCATTCTACTCCATTGGACCCAAAATGATGTTTGGGAGTGTTTCAGAGCAATTCGCTAACCTTCGGCACGTAAAAGATGCAAAACTTGTGTTCGCGCCTGAATGCACTATTTTGGGGTACCAAAGTTGTGAAGGTTCCATTCTAGTCCATTGGACCCAAAATGATGTTTGGGAGTGTTTCAGAGGATTTCGCTAACCTTCAGCACATAAAGAGATGCAAACTTGTGTTTCGGGCCTGAATGCACAATTTCGGGGTACCGAAGTTGTGAAGCATCCATTCTACTCCATTGGATCCAAAATGATGTTCGGGAGTGTTTCAAAGCATTTCGCTAACCTTCGGCACGTAAAAGATGCAAAACTTGTGTTCGCGCCTGAATGCACTATTTCGAGGTACCAAAGTTGTGAAGCATCCATTCTAGTCCATTGGACCCAAACTGATGTTTGGGACTGTTTCAGAGCATTTTGCTAATCTTCGGCACGTAAAAAGATGAAAAACTTGTGTTCCGGGCCTGAATGCACTATTTTGGGGTACCAAACTTGTGAAGCATCCATTCTAGCATTGGACCCAAAATGATGTTTGGGAGTGTTTCAGAGCATTTTGCTAACCTTCGTCACGTAAAAAGATAAAAAACTTGTGTTTCAGGCCTGAATGCACTATTTTGGGGTACCACAGTTGCAAAGCATCCATTCTACTCCATTGGAATCAAAATGATGTATGGGAGTGTTTCAGAGCATTTCGCTAACCTTCGGCACGTAAAAAGATGCAAAACTTTTGTTTCGGGCCTGAATGCACTATTTCGGGGTACCGAAGTTGTGAAGCATCCATTCTACTCCATTGGACCCAAAATGATGTTTTCGAGTGTTTCAGAGCATTTTGCTAACCTTCGGCACGTAAAAGATGCAAAACTTGTGTTCGCGCCAAAATGTACTATTTCAGGGTACCAAAGTTGTGAAGCATACATTCTCGTCCATTGGACCCAAACTGACGTTTGGGAGTGTTTCAGAGCATTTTGCAAACCTTCGGCACATAAAAAGATGAAAAACTTGTGTTTCGGGCCTGAATGCACTATTTCGAGGTACCAAAGTTACGAAGCATCCATTCTACTCAACTGGAACCAAATTGATGTTTGGGAGTGTTTCAGAACATTTCGCTAACCTTCGGCACGTAAAAAGATGCAAAACTTGTGTTTCGGGCCGGAATGCACTATTTCGGGGTACCGCGTTGGACCCAAAATGATGTTCGGGAGTGTTTCAGAGCATTTCGCTAACCGTCGGCACGTAAAAGATGCAAAACTTGTGTTCGCGCCTGAATGCACTATTTCGGGGTACCAAAGTTGTGAAGCTTCCATTCTAGTCCATTGGACCCAAAATGATGTTTGGGAGTGTTTCAGAGGATTTCGCTAACCTTCAGCACGTAAAAAGATGCAAACTTGTGTTTCGGGCCTGAATGCACAATTTCGGGGTACCGAAGTTGTGAAGCATTCATTCTACTCCATTGGACCCAAAATGATGTTTGGGAGTGTTTCAGAGCATTTCGCTAACCTACAGCACGTAAAAGATGCAAAACTTGTGTTCGCGCCTGAATGCACTATTTCGGCGTACCAAAGTTGTGAAGCATCCATTCTAGTCCATTGGACCCAAACTGATGTTTGGGAGTGTTTCAGAGCATTTTGCTAACCTTCGGCACGTAAAAAGATGAAAAACTTGTGTTTCGGGCCTGAATGCACTATTTCGGGGTACCAAAGTTGCGAAGCATCCATTCTACTCTATTGGAACCAAAATGATGCTTGGCAGTGTTTCAGAACATTTCGCTAACCTTCGGCACGTAAAAAGATGCAAAACTTGTGTTTCGGGCCGGAATGCACTAGTTTGGGGTACCGAAGTTGTGAAGCATCCATTGTACTCCGTTGGACCCAAAATGATGTTCGGGAGTGTTTCAGAGTATTTCGCTAACCTTCGGCACGTAAAAGATGCAAAACTTGTGTTCGCGCCTGAATGCTCTATTTCAGGGTACCAAAGTTGTGAAGCATCCACTCTAGTCCATTGGACCCAAAATGATATTTGGGAGTGTTTCAGAGGATTTCGCTAACCTTCAGCACGTAAAAAGATGAAAACTTGTGTTTCGGGCCTGAATGCACAATTTCGGGGTACCGAAGTTGTGTAGCATCCATTCTACTCCATTGGACCCAAAATGATGTTTGGGAGTGTTTCAGAGCATTTCGCTAACCTACGGCACGTAAAAGATGCAAAACTTGTGTTCGCGCCTGAATGCACTATTTCGGCGTACCAAAGTTGTGAAGCATCCATTCTAGTCCATTGGACCCAAACTGATGTTTGGGAGTGTTTCAGAGCATTTTGCTAACCTTCGGCACGTAGAAAGATGAAAACTTGTGTTTCGGGCTTGAATGGATAATTTTGTGGTACCGAAGTTGTGAAGCATCCATTCTACTCCATTGGACCCAAAATGATGTTTGGGAGTGTTTCAGAGCATTTCGCTAACCTACGGCACGTAAAAGATGCAAAACTTGTGTTCGCGCCTGAATACACTATTTCGGCGTACCAAAGTTGTGAATCATCCATTCTAGTCCATTGGACCCAAACTGATGTTTGGGAGTGTTTCAGAGCATTTTGCTAACCTTCGGCACGTAAAAAGATGAAAAACTTGTGTTTCGGGACTGAATGCACTATTTCGGGGTACCAAAGTTGCGAAGCATCCATTCTACTCCATTGGAACCAAAATGATGTTTGGGAGTGTTTCAGAACATTTCGCTAACCTTTGGCACGTAAAAAGACGCAAAACTTGTGTTTCGGGCCGGAATGCACTATTTCGGGGTACCGAAGTTGTGAAGCATCCATTCTACTCCATTGGACCCAAAATGATGTTTGGGAGTGTTTCAGAGCAATTCGCTAACCTTCGGCACGTAAAAGATGCAAAACTTGTGTTCGCGCCTGAATGCACTATTTTGGGGTACCAAAGTTGTGAAGGTTCCATTCTAGTCCATTGGACCCAAAATGATGTTTGGGAGTGTTTCAGAGGATTTCGCTAACCTTCAGCACATAAAGAGATGCAAACTTGTGTTTCGGGCCTGAATGCACAATTTCGGGGTACCGAAGTTGTGAAGCATCCATTCTACTCCATTGGATCCAAAATGATGTTCGGGAGTGTTTCAAAGCATTTCGCTAACCTTCGGCACGTAAAAGATGCAAAACTTGTGTTCGCGCCTGAATACACTATTTCGAGGTACCAAAGTTGTGAAGCATCCATTCTAGTCCATTGGACCCAAACTGATGTTTGGGACTGTTTCAGAGCATTTTGCTAATCTTCGGCACGTAAAAAGATGAAAAACTTGTGTTCCGGGCCTGAATGCACTATTTTGGGGTACCAAACTTGTGAAGCATCCATTCTAGCATTGGACCCAAAACGATGTTTGGGAGTGTTTCAGAGCATTTTGCTAACCTTCGGCACGTAAAAAGATAAAAAACTTGTGTTTCAGGCCTGAATGCACTATTTTGGGGTACCACAGTTGCGAAGCATCCATTCTACTCCATTGGAATCAAAATGATGTATGGGAGTGTTTCAGAGCATTTCGCTAACCTTCGGCACGTAAAAAGATGCAAAACTTTTGTTTCGGGCCTGAATGCACTATTTCGGGGTACCGAAGTTGTTAAGCATCCATTCTACTCCATTGGACCCAAAGTGATGTTTTCGAGTGTTTCAGAGCATTTTGCTAACCTACGGCACGTAAAAGATGCAAAACTTGTGTTCGCGCCTGAATGCACTATTTCGGCGTACCAAAGTTGTGAAGCATCCATTCTAGTCCATTGGACCCAAACTGATGTTTGGGAGTGTTTCAGAGCATTTTGCTAACCTTCGGCACGTAGAAAGATGAAAACTTGTGTTTCGGGCTTGAATGGATAATTTTGTGGTACCGAAGTTGTGAAGCATCCATTCTACTCCATTGGACCCAAAATGATGTTTGGGAGTGTTTCAGAGCATTTCGCTAACCTACGGCACGTAAAAGATGCAAAACTTGTGTTCGCGCCTGAATACACTATTTCGGCGTACCAAAGTTGTGAATCATCCATTCTAGTCCATTGGACCCAAACTGATGTTTGGGAGTGTTTCAGAGCATTTTGCTAACCTTCGGCACGTAAAAAGATGAAAAACTTGTGTTTCGGGACTGAATGCACTATTTCGGGGTACCAAAGTTGCGAAGCATCCATTCTACTCCATTGGAACCAAAATGATGTTTGGGAGTGTTTCAGAACATTTCGCTAACCTTTGGCACGTAAAAAGACGCAAAACTTGTGTTTCGGGCCGGAATGCACTATTTTGGGGTACCGAAGTTGTGAAGCATCCATTCTACTCCATTGGACCCAAAATGATGTTTGGGAGTGTTTCAGAGCAATTCGCTAACCTTCGGCACGTAAAAGATGCAAAACTTGTGTTCGCGCCTGAATGCACTATTTTGGGGTACCAAAGTTGTGAAGGTTCCATTCTAGTCCATTGGACCCAAAATGATGTTTGGGAGTGTTTCAGAGGATTTCGCTAACCTTCAGCACATAAAGAGATGCAAACTTGTGTTTCGGGCCTGAATGCACAATTTCGGGGTACCGAAGTTGTGAAGCATCCATTCTACTCCATTGGATCCAAAATGATGTTCGGGAGTGTTTCAAAGCATTTCGCTAACCTTCGGCACGTAAAAGATGCAAAACTTGTGTTCGCGCCTGAATACACTATTTCGAGGTACCAAAGTTGTGAAGCATCCATTCTAGTCCATTGGACCCAAACTGATGTTTGGGACTGTTTCAGAGCATTTTGCTAATCTTCGGCACGTAAAAAGATGAAAAACTTGTGTTCCGGGCCTGAATGCACTATTTTGGGGTACCAAACTTGTGAAGCATCCATTCTAGCATTGGACCCAAAACGATGTTTGGGAGTGTTTCAGAGCATTTTGCTAACCTTCGGCACGTAAAAAGATAAAAAACTTGTGTTTCAGGCCTGAATGCACTATTTTGGGGTACCACAGTTGCGAAGCATCCATTCTACTCCATTGGAATCAAAATGATGTATGGGAGTGTTTCAGAGCATTTCGCTAACCTTCGGCACGTAAAAAGATGCAAAACTTTTGTTACGGGCCTGAATGCACTATTTCGGGGTACCGAAGTTGTTAAGCATCCATTCTACTCCATTGGACCCAAAGTGATGTTTTCGAGTGTTTCAGAGCATTTTGCTAACCTTCGGCACGTAAAAGATGCAAAACTTGTGTTCGCGCCAAAATGTACTATTTCAGGGTACCAAAGTTGTGAAGCATACATTCTCGTCCATTGCACCCAAACTGACGTTTGGGAGTGTTTCAGAGCATTTTGCAAACCTTCGGCACATAAAAAGATGAAAAACTTGTGTTTCGGGCCTGAATGCACTATTTCGAGGTACCAAAGTTGCGAAGCATCCATTCTACTCAACTGGAACCAAATTGATGTTTGGGAGTGTTTCAGAACATTTCGCTAACCTTCGGCACGTAAAAAGATGCAAAACTTGTGTTTCGGGCCGGAATGCACTATTTCGGGGTACCGCGTTGGACCCAAAATGATGTTCGGGAGTGTTTCAGAGCATTTCGCTAACCGTCGGCACGTAAAAGATGCAAAACTTGTGTTCGCGCCTGAATGCACTATTTCGGGGTACCAAAGTTGTGAAGCTTCCATTCTAGTCCATTGGACCCAAAATGATGTTTGGGAGTGTTTCAGAGGATTTCGCTAACCTTCAGCACGTAAAAAGATGCAAACTTGTGTTTCGGGCCTGAATGCACAATTTCGGGGTACCGAAGTTGTGAAGCATTCATTCTACTCCATTGGACCCAAAATGATGTTTGGGAGTGTTTCAGAGCATTTCGCTAACCTACAGCACGTAAAAGATGCAAAACTTGTGTTCGCGCCTGAATGCACTATTTCGGCGTACCAAAGTTGTGAAGCATCCATTCTAGTCCATTGGACCCAAACTGATGTTTGGGAGTGTTTCAGAGCATTTTGCTAACCTTCGGCACGTAAAAAGATGAAAAACTTGTGTTTCGGGCCTGAATGCACTATTTCGGGGTACCAAAGTTGCGAAGCATCCATTCTACTCTATTGGAACCAAAATGATGCTTGGCAGTGTTTCAGAACATTTCGCTAACCTTCGGCACGTAAAAAGATGCAAAACTTGTGTTTCGGGCCGGAATGCACTATTTTGGGGTACCGAAGTTGTGAAGCATCCATTGTACTCCGTTGGACCCAAAATGATGTTCGGGAGTGTTTCAGAGTATTTCGCTAACCTTCGGCACGTAAAAGATGCAAAACTTGTGTTCGCGCCTGAATGCACTATTTCAGGGTACCAAAGTTGTGAAGCATCCATTCTAGTCCATCGGACCCAAAATGATATTTGGGAGTGTTTCAGAGGATTTCGCTAACCTTCAGCACGTAAAAAGATGAAAACTTGTGTTTCGGGCCTGAATGCACAATTTCGGGGTACCGAAGTTGTGTAGCATCCATTCTACTCCATTGGACCCAAAATGATGTTTGGGAGTGTTTCAGAGCATTTCGCTAACCTACGGCACGTAAAAGATGCAAAACTTGTGTTCGCGCCTGAATGCACTATTTCGGCGTACCAAAGTTGTGAAGCATCCATTCTAGTCCATTGGACCCAAACTGATGTTTGGGAGTGTTTCAGAGCATTTTGCTAACCTTCGGCACGTAGAAAGATGAAAACTTGTGTTTCGGGCTTGAATGGATAATTTTGTGGTACCGAAGTTGTGAAGCATCCATTCTACTCCATTGGACCCAAAATGATGTTTGGGAGTGTTTCAGAGCATTTCGCTAACCTACGGCACGTAAAAGATGCAAAACTTGTGTTCGCGCCTGAATACACTATTTCGGCGTACCAAAGTTGTGAATCATCCATTCTAGTCCATTGGACCCAAACTGATGTTTGGGAGTGTTTCAGAGCATTTTGCTAACCTTCGGCACGTAAAAAGATGAAAAACTTGTGTTTCGGGACTGAATGCACTATTTCGGGGTACCAAAGTTGCGAAGCATCCATTCTACTCCATTGGAACCAAAATGATGTTTGGGAGTGTTTCAGAACATTTCGCTAACCTTTGGCACGTAAAAAGACGCAAAACTTGTGTTTCGGGCCGGAATGCACTATTTCGGGGTACCGAAGTTGTGAAGCATCCATTCTACTCCATTGGACCCAAAATGATGTTTGGGAGTGTTTCAGAGCAATTCGCTAACCTTCGGCACGTAAAAGATGCAAAACTTGTGTTCGCGCCTGAATGCACTATTTTGGGGTACCAAAGTTGTGAAGGTTCCATTCTAGTCCATTGGACCCAAAATGATGTTTGGGAGTGTTTCAGAGGATTTCGCTAACCTTCAGCACATAAAGAGATGCAAACTTGTGTTTCGGGCCTGAATGCACAATTTCGGGGTACCGAAGTTGTGAAGCATCCATTCTACTCCATTGGATCCAAAATGATGTTCGGGAGTGTTTCAAAGCATTTCGCTAACCTTCGGCACGTAAAAGATGCAAAACTTGTGTTCGCGCCTGAATACACTATTTCGAGGTACCAAAGTTGTGAAGCATCCATTCTAGTCCATTGGACCCAAACTGATGTTTGGGACTGTTTCAGAGCATTTTGCTAATCTTCGGCACGTAAAAAGATGAAAAACTTGTGTTCCGGGCCTGAATGCACTATTTTGGGGTACCAAACTTGTGAAGCATCCATTCTAGCATTGGACCCAAAACGATGTTTGGGAGTGTTTCAGAGCATTTTGCTAACCTTCGGCACGTAAAAAGATAAAAAACTTGTGTTTCAGGCCTGAATGCACTATTTTGGGGTACCACAGTTGCGAAGCATCCATTCTACTCCATTGGAATCAAAATGATGTATGGGAGTGTTTCAGAGCATTTCGCTAACCTTCGGCACGTAAAAAGATGCAAAACTTTTGTTTCGGGCCTGAATGCACTATTTCGGGGTACCGAAGTTGTTAAGCATCCATTCTACTCCATTGGACCCAAAGTGATGTTTTCGAGTGTTTCAGAGCATTTTGCTAACCTTCGGCACGTAAAAGATGCAAAACTTGTGTTCGCGCCAAAATGTACTATTTCAGGGTACCAAAGTTGTGAAGCATACATTCTCGTCCATTGCACCCAAACTGACGTTTGGGAGTGTTTCAGAGCATTTTGCAAACCTTCGGCACATAAAAAGATGAAAAACTTGTGTTTCGGGCCTGAATGCACTATTTCGAGGTACCAAAGTTGCGAAGCATCCATTCTACTCAACTGGAACCAAATTGATGTTTGGGAGTGTTTCAGAACATTTCGCTAACCTTCGGCACGTAAAAAGATGCAAAACTTGTGTTTCGGGCCGGAATGCACTATTTCGGGGTACCGCGTTGGACCCAAAATGATGTTCGGGAGTGTTTCAGAGCATTTCGCTAACCGTCGGCACGTAAAAGATGCAAAACTTGTGTTCGCGCCTGAATGCACTATTTCGGGGTACCAAAGTTGTGAAGCATCCATTCTAGTCCATTGGACCCAAAATGATGTTTGGGAGTGTTTCAGAGGATTTCGCTAACCTTCAGCACGTAAAAAGATGCAAACTTGTGTTTCGGGCCTGAATGGACAATTTCGGGGTACCGAAGTTGTGAAGCATTCATTCTACTCCATTGGACCCAAAATGATGTTTGGGAGTGTTTCAGAGCATTTCGCTAACCTACAGCACGTAAAAGATGCAAAACTTGTGTTCGCGCCTGAATGCACTATTTCGGCGTACCAAAGTTGTGAAGCATCCATTCTAGTCCATTGGACCCAAACTGATGTTTGGGAGTGTTTCAGAGCATTTTGCTAACCTTCGGCACGTAAAAAGATGAAAAACTTGTGTTTCGGGCCTGAATGCACTATTTCGGGGTACCAAAGTTGCGAAGCATCCATTCTACTCTATTGGAACCAAAATGATGCTTGGCAGTGTTTCAGAACATTTCGCTAACCTTCGGCACGTAAAAAGATGCAAAACTTGTGTTTCGGGCCGGAATGCACTATTTTGGGGTACCGAAGTTGTGAAGCATCCATTGTACTCCCTTGGACCCAAAATGATGTTCGGGAGTGTTTCAGAGCATTTCGCTAACCTTCGGCACGTAAAAGATGCAAAACTTGTGTTCGCGCCTGAATGCACTATTTCAGGGTACCAAAGTTGTGAAGCATCCATTCTAGTCCATTGGACCCAAAATGATGTTTGGGAGTGTTTCAGAGGATTTCGCTAACCTTCAGCACGTAAAAAGATGAAAACTTGTGTTTCGGGCCTGAATGGACAATTTCGGGGTACCGAAGTTGTGTAGCACCCATTCTACTCCATTGGACCCAAAATGATGTTTGGGAGTGTTTCAGAGCATTTCGCTAACCTACGGCACGTAAAAGATGCAAAACTTGTGTTCGCGCCTGAATGCACTATTTCGGCGTACCAAAGTTGTGAAGCATCCATTCTAGTCCATTGGACCCAAACTGTTGTTTGGGAGTGTTTCAGAGCATTTTGCTAACCTTCGGCACGTAAAAAGATGAAAAACTTGTGTTTCGGGCCTGAATGCACTATATCGGGGTACCAAAGTTGCGAAGCATCCATTCTACTCCATTGGAACCAAAATGATGTTTGGGAGTGTTTCAGAACATTTCGCTAACCTTTGGCACGTAAAAAGATGCAAAACTTGTGTTTCGGGCCGGAATGCACTATTTCAGGGTACCGAAGTTGTGAAGCATCCATTCTACTCCATTGGACCCAAAATGATGTTTGGGAGTGTTACAGAGCAATTCGCTAACCTTCGGCACGTAAAAGATGCAAAACTTGTGTTCGCGCCTCAATGCACTATTTCGGGGTACCAAAGTTGTGAAGCTTCCATTCTAGTCCATTGGACCCAAAATGATGTTTGGGAGTGTTTCAGAGGATTTCGCTAACCTTCAGCACATAAAGAGATGCAAACTTGTGTTTCGGGCCTGAATGCACAATTTCGGGGTACCGAAGTTGTGAAGCATCCATTCTACTCCATTGGATCCAAAATGATGTTCGGGAGTGTTTCAAAGCATTTCGCTAACCTTCGGCATGTAAAAGATGCAAAACTTGTGTTCGCGCCTGAATGCACTATTTCGAGGTACCAAAGTTGTGAAGCATCCATTCTAGTCTATTGGACCCAAACTGATGTTTGGGACTGTTTCAGAGCATTTTGCTAATCTTCGGCACGTAAAAAGATGAAAAACTTGTGTTCCGGGCCTGAATGCACTATTTTGGGGTACCAAACTTGTGAAGCATCCATTCTAGCATTGGACCCAAAATGATGTTTGGGAGTGATTCAGAGCATTTTGCTAACCTTCGGCACGTAAAAAGGTAAAAAACTTGTGTTTCAGGCCTGAATGCACTATTTTGGGGTACCACAGTTGCGAAGCATCCATTCTACTCCATTGGAATCAAAATGATGTATGGGAGTGTTTCAGAGCATTTCGCTAACCTTCGGCACGTAAAAAGATGCAAAACTTTTGTTTCGGGCCTGAATGCACTATTTCGGGGTACCGAAGTTGTGAAGCATCCATTCTACTCCATTGGACCCAAAATGATGTTTTCGAGTGTTTCAGAGCATTTTGCTAACCTTCCGCATGTAAAAGATGCAAAACTTGTGTTCGCGCCAGAATGTACTATTTCGGGGTACCAAAGCTGCGAAGCATCCATTCTACTCAACTGGAACCAAATTGATGTTTGGGAGTGTTTCAGAACATTTCGCTAACCTTCGGCACGTAAAAAGATGCAAAACTTGTGTTTCGGGCCGGAATGCACTATTTCGGGGTACCGCGTTGGACCCAAAATGATGTTCGGGAGTGTTTCAGAGCATTTCGCTAATCGTCGGCACGTAAAAGATGCAAAACTTGTGTTCGCGCCTGAATGCACTATTTCGGGGTACCAAAGTTGTGAAACATCCATTCTAGTCCATTGGACCCAAAATGATGTTTGGGAGTGTTTCAGAGGATTTCGCTAACCTTCAGCACGTAAAAAGATGCAAACTTGTGTTTCGGGCCTGAATGCTCAATTTCGGGGTACCGAAGTTGTGAAGCATCCATTCTACTCCATTGGAACCTAAATGATGTTTGGGAGTGTTTCAGAACATTTCGCAAACCTTCGGCACGTAAAAAGATGCAAAACCTATGTTTCGGGCCGGAATGCACTATTTCGGGGTACCGAAGTTGTGAAGCATCCATTCTACTCCATTGGACCCAAAATGATGTTTGGGAGTGTTTCAGAGCATTTCGCTAACCTTCGGCACGTAAAAGATGCAAAACTTGTGTTCGCGCCTGAATGCACTATTTCGGGGTACCAAAGTTGTGAAGCTTCCATTCTAGTCCATTGGACCCAAAATGATGTTTGGGAGTGTTTCAGAGGATTTCGCTAACCTTCAGCACATAATGAGATGCAAACTTGTGTTTCGGGACTGAATGCACTATTTCGGGGTACCGAAGTTGTGAAACATCCATTCTAGTCCATTGGACCCAAAATGATGTTTGGGAGTGTTTCAGAGGATTTCGCTAACCTTCAGCACGTAAAAAGATGCAAACTTGTGTTTCGGGCCTGAATGCTCAATTTCGGGGTACCGAAGTTGTGAAGCATCCATTCTACTCCATTGGAACCAAAATGAGGTTTGGGAGTGTTTCAGAACATTTCGCTAACCTTTGGCACGTAAAAAGATGCAAAACCTGTGTTTCGGGCCGGAATGCACTATTTCGGGGTACCGAAGTTGTGAAGCATCCATTCTACTCCATTGGACCCAAAATGATGTTTGGGACTGTTTCAGAGCATTTCGCTAACCTTCGGCACGTAAAAGATGCAAAACTTGTGTTCGCGCCTGAATGCACTATTTCGGGGTACCAAAGTTGTGAAGCATCCATTCTACTCCATTGGACCCAAAATGATGTTTGGGACTGTTTCAGAGCATTTATCTAACCTTCGGCACGTAAAAAGATGAAAAACTTGTGTTCCGGGCCTGAATGCACAATTTTGGGGTACCAAAGTTGTGAAGCATCCATTCTAGCATTGGACCCAAAATGATGTTTGGGAGTGTTTCAGAGCATTTTGCTAACCTTCGGCACATAAAAAGATGAAAAACTTGTGTTTTGGGCCTGAATGCACTATTTCGGGGTACCACAGTTGCGAAGCATCCATTCTACTCCATTGGAATCAAAATGATGTTTGGGAGTGTTACAGAGCAATTCGCTAACCTTCGGCACGTAAAAGATGCAAAACTTGTGTTCGCGCCTCAATGCACTATTTCGGGGTACCAAAGTTGTGAAGCTTCCATTCTAGTCCATTGGACCCAAAATGATGTTTGGGAGTGTTTCAGAGGATTTCGCTAACCTTCAGCACATAAAGAGATGCAAACTTGTGTTTCGGGCCTGAATGCACAATTTCGGGGTACCGAAGTTGTGAAGCATCCATTCTACTCCATTGGATCCAAAATGATGTTCGGGAGTGTTTCAAAGCATTTCGCTAACCTTCGGCATGTAAAAGATGCAAAACTTGTGTTCGCGCCTGAATGCACTATTTCGAGGTACCAAAGTTGTGAAGCATCCATTCTAGTCCATTGGACCCAAACTGATGTTTGGGACTGTTTCAGAGCATTTTGCTAATCTTCGGCACGTAAAAAGATGAAAAACTTGTGTTCCGGGCCTGAATGCACTATTTTGGGGTACCAAACTTGTGAAGCATCCATTCTAGCATTGGACCCAAAATGATGTTTGGGAGTGATTCAGAGCATTTTGCTAACCTTCGGCACGTAAAAAGGTAAAAAACTTGTGTTTCAGGCCTGAATGCACTATTTTGGGGTACCACAGTTGCGAAGCATCCATTCTACTCCATTGGAATCAAAATGATGTATGGGAGTGTTTCAGAGCATTTCGCTAACCTTCGGCACGTAAAAAGATGCAAAACTTTTGTTTCGGGCCTGAATGCACTATTTCGGGGTACCGAAGTTGTGAAGCATCCATTCTACTCCATTGGACCCAAAATGATGTTTTCGAGTGTTTCAGAGCATTTTGCTAACCTTCGGCATGTAAAAGATGCAAAACTTGTGTTCGCGCCAGAATGTACTATTTCGGGGTACCAAAGCTGCGAAGCATCCATTCTACTCAACTGGAACCAAATTGATGTTTGGGAGTGTTTCAGAACATTTCGCTAACCTTCGGCACGTAAAAAGATGCAAAACTTGTGTTTCGGGCCGTAAAGCACTATTTCGGGGTACCGCGTTGGACCCAAAATGATGTTCGGGAGTGTTTCAGAGCATTTCGCTAACCGTCGGCACGTAAAAGATGCAAAACTTGTGTTCGCGCCTGAATGCACTATTTCGGGGTACCAAAGTTGTGAAACATCCATTCTAGTCCATTGGACCCAAAATGATGTTTGGGAGTGTTTCAGAGGATTTCGCTAACCTTCAGCACGTAAAAAGATGCAAACTTGTGTTTCGGGCCTGAATGCTCAATTTCGGGGTACCGAAGTTGTGAAGCATCCATTCTACTCCATTGGAACCTAAATGATGTTTGGGAGTGTTTCAGAACATTTCGCAAACCTTCGGCACGTAAAAAGATGCAAAACCTATGTTTCGGGCCGGAATGCACTATTTCGGGGTACCGAAGTTGAGAAGCATCCATTCTACTCCATTGGACCCAAAATGATGTTTGGGAGTGTTTCAGAGCATTTCGCTAACCTTCGGCACGTAAAAGATGCAAAACTTGTGTTCGCGCCTGAATGCACTATTTCGGGGTACCAAAGTTGTGAAGCTTCCATTCTAGTCCATTGGACCCAAAATGATGTTTGGGAGTGTTTCAGAGGATTTCGCTAACCTTCAGCACATAATGAGATGCAAACTTGTGTTTCGGGACTGAATGCACTATTTCGGGGTACCGAAGTTGTGAAACATCCATTCTAGTCCATTGGACCCAAAATGATGTTTGGGAGTGTTTCAGAGGATTTCGCTAACCTTCAGCACGTAAAAAGATGCAAACTTGTGTTTCGGGCCTGAATGCTCAATTTCGGGGTACCGAAGTTGTGAAGCATCCATTCTACTCCATTGGAACCAAAATGAGGTTTGGGAGTGTTTCAGAACATTTCGCTAACCTTTGGCACGTAAAAAGATGCAAAACCTGTGTTTCGGGCCGGAATGCACTATTTCGGGGTACCGAAGTTGTGAAGCATCCATTCTACTCCATTGGACCCAAAATGATGTTTGGGACTGTTTCAGAGCATTTGGCTAACCTTCGGCACGTAAAAGATGCAAAACTTGTGTTCGCGCCTGAATGCACTATTTCGGGGTACCAAAGTTGTGAAGCATCCATTCTACTCCATTGGACCCAAAATGATGTTTGGGACTGTTTCAGAGCATTTTGCTAACCTTCGGCACGTAAAAAGATGAAAAACTTGTGTTCCGGGCCTGAATGCACAATTTTAGGGTACCAAAGTTGTGAAGCATCCATTCTAGCATTGGACCCAAAATGATGTTTGGGAGTGTTTCAGAGCATTTTGCTAACCTTCGGCACATAAAAAGATGAAAAACTTGTGTTTTGGGCCTGAATGCACTATTTCGGGGTACCACAGTTGCGAAGCATCCATTCTACTCCATTGGAATCAAAATGATGTATGGGAGTGTTTCAGCGCATTTCGCTAACCTTCGGCAAGTAAAAAGATGCAACACTTTTGTTTCGGGCCTGAATGCACTATTTCGGTACCGAACTTGTGAAGCATCCATTCTACTCCATTCGACCCAAAATGATGTTTCGGGGTGTTTCAGAGCATTTTGCTAACCTTCGGAGCGTAAAAGATGCAAAACTTGTGTTCGCGCTTGAATGTACTATTTCTGGGTACCAAAGTTGTGAAGCATACATTCTAGTCCATTGGACCCAAACTGATGTTTGGGAGTGTTGCAGAGCATTTTGCTAACCTTCGGCACGTAAAATGATGAAAAACTTGTGTTTCGGGCCTGAATGCACTATTTTGGGGTACCAAAGTTTTGAAGCATCCATTCTAGCATTGGACCCAAACTGATGTTTGGGAGTGTTTCAGAGCATTTTGCTAACCTTCGGCACATAAAAAGATGAAACACTTGTGTTTCGGGCCTGAATGCACTATTTCGGGGTACCAAAGTTGCAAAGCATCCATTCTACTCCATTGGAACCAAAATGATGTTTGGGAGTGTTTCAGAACATTTCGCTAACCTTCGACACGTAAAAAGATGCAAAATTTGTGTTTCAGGCCGGAATGCACTATTTCGGGGTACCGAAGTTGTGAAGCATCCATTCTACTCCATTGTACCCAAGATGATGTTCGAGAGTGTTTCAAAGCATTTCGCTAACCTTCGGCACGTAAAAGATGCAAAACTTGTGTTCGCGCCTGAATGCACTATTTCGAGGTACCAAAGTTGTGAAGCATCCATTCTAGTCCATTGGACCCAAACTGATGTTTGGGACTGTTTCAGAGCATTTTGCTAATCTTCAGCACGTAAAAAGATGAAAAACTTGTGTTCCGGGCTTGAATGCACGATTTTGGGGTACCAAACTTGTGAAGCATCCATTCTAGCATTGGACCCAAAATGATGTTTGGGAGTGTTTCACAGCATTTTGCTAACCTTCGGCACGTAAAAAGATAAAAAACTTGTGTTTCAGGCCTGAATGCACTATTTTGGGGTACCACAGTTGCGAAGCATCCATTCTACTCCATTGGAATCAAAATGATGAATGGGAGTGTTTCAGAGCATTTCACTAACCTTCGGCACGTAAAAAGATGCAAAACTTTTGTTTCGGGCCTGAATGCACTATTTCGGGGTACCGAAGTTGTGAAGCATCCATTCTACTCCATTGGACCCAAAATGATGTTTTCGAGTGTTTCAGAGCATTTTGCTAACCTTCGGCATGTAAAAGATGCAAAACTTGTGTTCGCGCCAGAATGTACTATTTCGGGGTACCAAAGTTGTGAAGCATACATTCTAGTCCATTGGACCCAAACTGACGTTTGGGAGTGTTTCCGAGCATTTTGCAAACCTTCGGCACATAAAAAGATGAATAACTTGTGTTTCGGGCCTGAATGCACTATTTCGAGGTACCAAAGTTGCGAAGCATCCATTCTACTCAACTGGAACCAAATTGATGTTTGGGAGTGTTTCAGAACATTTCGCTAACCTTCGGCACGTAAAAAGATGCAAAACTTGTGTTTCGGGCCAAAATGCACTATTTCGGGGTACCGCGTTGGACCCAAAATGATGTTCGGGAGTGTTTCAGAGCATTTCGCTAACCGTCGGCACGTAAAAGATGCAAAACTTGTGTTCGCGCCTGAATGCACTATTTCGGGGTACCAAAGTTGTGAAACATCCATTCTAGTCCATTGGACCCAAAATGATGTTTGGGAGTGTTTCAGAGGATTTCGCTAACCTTCAGCACGTAAAAAGATGCAAACTTGTGTTTCCGGCCTGAATGCTCAATTTCGGGGTACCGAAGTTGTGAAGCATCCATTCTACTCCATTGGACCCAAAATGATATTTGGGAGTGTTTCAGAGCATTTCGCTAACCTTCGGCACGTAAAAGATGCAAAACTTGTGTTCGCGCCTGAATGCACTATTTCGAAGTACCAAAGTTGTGAAGCATCCATTCTAGTCCATTGGACCCAAACTGATGTTTGGGAGTGATTCAGAGCATTTTGCTAACCTTCGGCACGTAAAAAGATGAAAAACTTGTGTTTCGGGACTGAATGCACTATTTCGGGGTACCAAAGTTGCGAAGCATCCATTCTACTCCATTGCAACCAAAATGATGTTTGGGAGTGTTTCAGAACATTTCGCTAACCTTCGGCACGTAAAAAGATGCAAAACTTATGTTTCGGGCCGGAATGCACTATTTCGGGGTACCGAAGTTGTGAAGCATCCATTCCACTCCATTGGACCGAAAATGATGTTTGGGAGTGTTTCAGAGCATTTCGCTAACCTTCGGCACGTAAAAGATGCAAAACTTGTGTTCGCGCCTGAATGCACTATTTCGGGGTACCAAAGTTGTGAAGCATCCATTCTAGTCCTTTGGACCCAAAATGATGTTTGGGAGTGTTTCAGAGGATTTCGCTAACCTTCAGCACGTAAAAAGATGCAAACTTGTGTTTCGGGCCTGAATGCACAATTTCGGGGTACCGAAGTTGTGAAGCATCCATTCTACTCCATTGGACCCAAAATGATGTTTGGGAGTGTGTCAGAGAATTTCGCTAACCTTCGGCACGTAAAAGATGCAAAACTTGTGTTCACGCCTGAATGCACTATTTTGGGGTACCAAAGTTGTGAAGCATCCATTCTAGACCATTGGACCCAAACTGATGTTTGGGACTGTTTCAGAGCATTTTGCTAACCTTCGGCACGAAAAAAGATGAAAAACTTGTGTTCCGGGCCTGAATGCACTATTTTGGGGTACCAAAGTTGTGAAGCATCCATTCTAGCATTGGACCCAAAATGATGTTTGGGAGTGTTTCAGAGCATTTTGCTAACCTTCGGCACATAAAAAGATGAAAAACTTGTGTTCGCGCCTGAATGCACTATTTCGAAGTACCAAAGTGGTGAAGCATCCATTCTAGTCCATTGGACCCAAACTGATGTTTGGGACTGATTCAGAGCATTTTGCTAACCTTCGGCACGTAAAAAGATGAAAAACTTGTGTTCGGGACTGAATGCACTATTTCGGGGTACCAAAGTTGCGAAGCATCCATTCTACTCCATTGGACCCAAAATGATGTTTTCGAGTGTTTCAGAGCATTTTGCTAACCTTCGGCATGTAAAAGATGCAAAACTTGTGTTCGCGCCAGAATGTACTATTTCGGGGTACCAAAGTTGTGAAGCATACATTCTAGTCCATTGGACCCAAACTGACGTTTGGGAGTGTTTCCGAGCATTTTGCAAACCTTCGGCACATAAAAAGATGAAAAACTTGTGTTTCGGGCCTGAATGCACTATTTCGAGGTACCAAAGTTGCGAAGCATCCATTCTACTCAACTGGAACCAAATTGATGTTTGGGAGTGTTTCAGAACATTTCGCTAACCTTCGGCACATAAAAAGATGCAAAACTTGTGTTTCGGGCCGAAATGCACTATTTCGGGGTACCGCGTTGGACCCAAAATGATGTTCGGGAGTGTTTCAGAGCATTTCGCTAACCGTCGGCACGTAAAAGATGCAAAACTTGTGTTCGCGCCTGAATGCACTATTTCGGGGTACCAAAGTTGTGAAACATCCATTCTAGTCCATTGGACCCAAAATGATGTTTGGGAGTGTTTCAGAGGATTTCGCTAACCTTCAGCACGTAAAAAGATGCAAACTTGTGTTTCGGGTCCGAATGCTCAATTTCGGGGTACCGAAGTTGTGAAGCATCCATTCTACTCCATTAGACCCAAAATGATGTTTGGGAGTGTTTCAGAGCATTTCGCTAACCTTCGGCACGTAAAAGATGCAAAACTTATGTTCGCGCCTGAATGCACTATTTCGGAGTACCAAAGTTGTGAAGCATCCATTCTAGTCCATTGGACCCAAACTGATGTTTGGGAGTGATTCAGAGCATTTTGCTAACCTTCGGCACGTAAAAAGATGCAAAACTTGTGTTCGCGCCTGAATGCACTATTTCGGGGTACCGCGTTGGACCCAAAATGATGTTCGGGAGTGTTTCAGAGCATTTCGCTAACCGTCGGCACGTAAAAGATGCAAAACTTGTGTTCGCGCCTGAATGCACTATTTCGGGGTACCAAAGTTGTGAAACATCCATTCTAGTCCATTGGACCCAAAATGATGTTTGGGAGTGTTTCAGAGGATTTCGCTAACCTTCAGCACGTAAAAAGATGCAAACTTGTGTTTCGGGCCTCAATGCTCAATTTCGGGGTACCGAAGTTGTGAAGCATCCATTCTACTCCATTGGACCCAAAATGATGTTTGTGTGTGTTTCAGAGCATTTCGCTAACCTTCGGCACGTAAAAGATGCTAAACTTGTGTTCGCGCCTGAATGCACTATTTTGGGGTACCAAAGTTGTGAAGCAACCATTCTAGTCCATTGGACCCAAACTGATGTTTGGGACTGTTTCAGAGCATTTTGCTAACCTTCGGCACGTAAAAAGATGAAAAACTTGTGTTTCGGGCCTGAATGCACTATTTCGGGTTACCAAAGTTGCGAAGCATCCATTCTACTCCATTGGAACCAAAATGATGTTTGGGAGTGTTTCAGAACATTTCGCTAACGTTCGGCACGTAAAAAGATGGAAAACTTGTGTTTCGGGCCGGAATGCACTATTTTGGGGTACCGAAGTTGTGAAGCATCCATTCTACTCCATTGGACCCAAAATGATGTTTGGGAGTGTTTCAGAGCATTTCGCTAACCTTCGGCACGTAAAAGATTCAAAACTTGTGTTCGCGCCTGAATGTACTATTTCGGGGTACCAAAGTTGTGAAGCATACATTCTAGGCCATTGGACCCAAACTGATGTTTCGGAGTGTTTCAGAGCATTTTGCTAACCTTCGGCACGTAAAAAGATGAAAAACTTGTGTTTCGGTCCTGAATGCACTATTTCGGGGTACAAAGTTGCGAAGCATCCATTCTACTCCATTGGAACCAAAATGATGTTTGGGAGTGTTTCAGAACATTTCGCTAACCTTCGGCACGTAAAAAGATGCAAAACTTGTGTTTCGGGCCGGAATGCACTATTTCGGGGTGCCGAAGTTGTGAAGCATCAATTCTACTCCATTGGACCCAAAATGATGTTTGGGAGTGTTTCAGAGCATTTCGCTAACCTTCGGCACGTAAAAGATGCAAAACTTGTGTTCGCGTCTGAATGCACTATTTCGAGGTACCAAAGTTGTGAAGCATCCATTCTAGTCCATTGGACCCAAATTGATGTTTGGGAGTGTTTCAGAGGATTTCGCTAACCTTTAGCACGTAAAAAGATACAAACTTGTGTTTCGGGCCTGAATGCACAATTTCGGGGTACCGAAGTTGTGAAGCATCCATTCTACTCCATTGGACCCAAAATGATGTTTGGGAGTGCTTCAGAGCATTTCGCTAACCTTCGGCACGTAAAAGATGCAAAAATTGTGTTCGCGCCTGAATGCACTGTTTCGGGGTACCAAAGTTGTGAAGCATCCATTCTAGTCCATTGGACCCAAACTAATGCTTGGGACTG
This sequence comes from Cenchrus fungigraminus, assembly GCA_036936925.1. Classification (NCBI taxonomy): domain Eukaryota; kingdom Viridiplantae; phylum Streptophyta; class Magnoliopsida; order Poales; family Poaceae; genus Cenchrus; species Cenchrus fungigraminus. The sequence goes on from CM072772.1 coordinate 49,036,851, forward strand.
TTTCAGAGCATTTTGCTAACCTTCAGCACGTAAAAAGATGAAAAACTTGTGTTTCGGGCCTGAATGCACTATTTTGGGGTACCAAAGTTGTGAAGCATCCACTCTAGCATTGGACCCAAAATGATGTTTGGGAGTGTTTCAGAGCATTTTGCTAACCTTCGGCACGTAAAAGATGCAAAACTTGTGTTCGAGCCTGAATGTACTATTTCGGGGTACCAAAGTTGTGAACCATACATTCTAGTCCATTGGACCCAAACGGATATTTGGGAGTGTTTCAGAGCATTTTGCTAACCTTCGGCACGTAAAATGATGAAAAACTTGTGTTTCGGGCCTGAATGCACTATTTTGGGGAACCAAAGTTGTGAAGCATCCATTCTAGCATTGGACCCAAACTGATGATTGGGAGTGTTTCAAAGCATTTTGCTAACCTTCGGCACGTAAAAAGATGAAAAACCTGTGTTTCGGGCCTGAATGCACTATTTCGGGGTACCAAAGTAGTGAAGCATCCATTCTACTCCATTGCAACCAAAATGATGCTTGGGAGTGTTTCAGAACATTTCGCTAACGTTCGGCACGTAAAAAGATGCAAAACTTGTGTTTCGGGCCGGAATGCACTATTTCGGGGTACCGAAGTTGTGAAGCATCCATTCTACTCCATTGGACCCAAAATGATGTTTGGTAGTGTTTCAGAGCATTTTGCTAACCTTCAGCACGTAAAAGATGCAAAACTTGTGTTCGCGCCTGAATGCACTATTTCGGGGTACCAAAGTTGTGAAGCATCCATTCTAGTCCATTGCACCCAAATTGATGTTTGGGAGTGTTTCAGAGGATTTCGCTAACCTTCAGCACGTAAAAAGATGCAAACTTGTGTTTTGGGCCTGAATGCACAATTTCGGGGTACCGCAGTTGTGAAGCATCCATTCTACTCCATTGGACCCAAAATGATGTTTGGGAGTGTTTCAGAGCATTTCGCTAACCTTCGGCACGTAAAAGATGCAAAACTTGTGTTCGCGCCTGAATGCACTATTTCGGGGTACCAAAGTTGTTAAGCATGCATTCTAGTCCATTGGACCCAAACTGATGTTTGGGACTGTTTCAGAGCATTTTGCTAACCTTCGGCACGTTAAAAGATGAAAAACTTGTGTTTCGGGCCTGAATGCACTATTTCGGGGTACCAAAGTTGCGAAGCATCCATTCTACTCCATTGGAACCAAAATGATGTTTGGGAGTGTTTCAGAACATTTCGCTAACCTTCGGCACGGAAAAAGATGCAAAACTTATGTTTCGGGCTGGAATGCACTATTTTGGGGTACCGAAGCTGTGAAGCATCCATTCTACTCTATTGGGCCCAAAATGATGTTTGGGAGTGTTTCAGAGCATTTCGCTAACCTTCGGCACGTAAAGATGCAAAACTTGTGTTCGCGCCTGAATGCACTATTTTGGGGTACCAAAGTTGTGAAGCATCCATTCTAGTACATTGGACCCAAAATGATATTTGGGAGTGTTTCAGAGGATTTCGATAACCTTCAGCACGTAAAAAGATGCAGACTTGTGTTTCGGGCCTGAATGCACAATTTCGGGGTACCGAAGTTGTGAAGCATCCATTCTACTCCATTGGACCCAAAATGATTTTTGGGAGTGTTTCAGAGCATTTCGCTATCCTTCGGCACGTAAAAGATGCAAAACTTGTGTTCACGCCTGAATGCACTATTTCGAGGTACCAAAGTTGTGAAGCATCCATTCTAGTCCATTGGACCCAAACTGATGTTTGGGAGTGTTTCAGAGCATTTTGCTAACCTTCGGCACGTAAAAAGATGAAAAACTTGTGTTTCGGGCCTGAATGCACTATTTCGGGGTACCAAAGTTGCGAAGCATCCATTCTACTCCATTGGAACCAAAATGATGTTTGGGAGTGTTTCAGAACATTTCGCTAACCTTCGGCACGTAAAAAGATGCAAAACTTGTGTTTCGGGCCGGAATGCACTATTTCGGGGTACCGAAGTTGTGAAGCATCCATTCTACTCCATTGGACCCAAAATGATGTTTGGGAGTGTTTCAGAGCATTTCGCTAACCTTCGGCACGTAAAAGATGCAAAACTTGTGTTCGCGTCTGAATGCACTATTTCGGGGTACCAAAGTTGTGAAGCATCCATTCTAGTCCATTGGACCCAAATTGATGTTTGGGAGTGTTTCAGAGGATTTCGCTAACCTTTAGCACGTAAAAAGATACAAACTTGTGTTTCGGGCCTGAATGCACAATTTCGGAGTACCGAAGTTGTGAAGCATCCATTCTACTCCATTGGACCCAAAATGATATTTGGGAGTGCTTCAGAGCATTTCGCTAACCTTCGGCACGTAAAAGATGCAAAAATTGTGTTCGCGCCTGAATGCACTGTTTTGGGGTACCAAAGTTGTGAAGCATCCATTCTAGTCCATTGGACCCAAACTAATGCTTGGGACTGTTTCAGAGCATTTTGCTAACCTTCAGCACGTAAAAAGATGAAAAACTTGTGTTTCGGGACTGAATGCACTATTTTGGGGTACCAAAGTTGTGAAGCATCCACTCTAGCATTGGACCCAAAATGATGTTTGGGAGTGTTTCAGAGCATTTTGCTAACCTTCGGCACGTAAAAGATGCAAAACTTGTGTTCGCGCCGGAATGTACTATTTCGGGGTACCAAAGTTGTGAACCAGACATTCTAGTCCATTGGACCCAAACGGATATTTGGGAGTGTTTCAGAGCATTTTGCTAACCTTCGGCACGTAAAATGATGAAAAACTTGTGTTTCGGGCCTGAATGCACTATTTTGGGGAACCAAAGTTGTGAAGCATCCATTCTAGCATTGGACCCAAACTGATGATTGGGAGTGTTTCAAAGCATTTTGCTAACCTTCGGCACGTAAAAAGATGAAAAACCTGTGTTTCGGGCCTGAATGCACTATTTCGGGGTACCAAAGTTGTGAAGCATCCATTCTACTCCATTGCAACCAAAATGATGCTTGGGAGTGTTTCAGAACATTTCGCTAACGTTCGGCACGTAAAAAAATGCAAAACTTGTGTTTCGGGCCGGAATGCACTATTTCGGGGTACCGAAGTTGTGAAGCATCCATTCTACTCCATTGGACCCAAAATGATGTTTGGGAGTGTTTCAGAGCATTTCGCTAACCTTCGGCACGTAAAAGATGCAAAACTTGTGTTCGCGCCTGAATGCACTATTTCGGGGTACCAAATTTGTGAAGCATCCATTCTAGTCCATTGCACCCAAATTGATGTTTGGGAGTGTTTCAGAGGATTCCGCTAACCTTCAGCACGTAAAAAGATGCAAACTTGTGTTTTGGGCCTGAATGCACAATTTCGGGGTACCGCAGTTGTGAAGCATCCATTCTACTCCATTGGACCCAAAATGATGTTTGGGAGTGTTTCAGAGCATTTCGCTAACCTTCGGCACGTAAAAGATGCAAAACTTGTGTTCGCGCCTGAATGCACTATTTCGTGGTACCAAAGTTGTTAAGCATGCATTCTAGTCCATTGGACCCAAAATGATGTTTGGGAGTGTTTCAGAGCATTTCGCTAACCTTCGGCACGTAAAAGATGCAAAACTTGTGTTCGCGCCTGAATGCACTATTTCGGGGTACCAAAGTTGCGAAGCATCCATTCTACTCCATTGGAACCAAAATGATGTTTGGGAGTGTTTCAGAACATTTCGCTAACCTTCGGCACGGAAAAAGATGCAAAACTTGTGTTTCGGGCTGGAATGCACTATTTCGGGGTACCGAAGCTGTGAAGCATCCATTCTACTCTATTGGACCCAAAATGATGTTTGGGAGTGTTTCAGAACATTTCGCTAACCTTCGGCACGTAAAAAGATGCAAAACTTGTGTTTCGGGCCGGAATGCACTATTTCGGGGTACCGAAGTTGTGAAGCATCCATTCTACTCCATTGGACCCAAAATGATGTTTGGGAGTGTTTCAGAGCATTTCGCTAACCTTCGGCACGCAACAGATGCAAAACTTGTGTTCGCGTCTGAATGCACTATTTCGGGGTACCAAAGTTGTGAAGCATCCATTCTAGTCCATTGGACCCAAATTGATGTTTGGGAGTGTTTCAGAGGATTTCGCTAACCTTTAGCACGTAAAAAGATACAAACTTGTGTTTCGGGCCTGAATGCACAATTTCGGGGTACCGAAGTTGTGAAGCATCCATTCTACTCCATTGGACCCAAAATGATGTTTGGGAGTGCTTCAGAGCATTTCGCTAACCTTCGGCACGTAAAAGATGCACAAATTGTGTTCGCGCCTGAATGCACTGTTTCGGGGTACCAAAGTTGTGAAGCATCCATTCTAGTCCATTGGACCCAAACTAATGCTTGGGACTGTTTCAGAGCATTTTGCTAACCTTCGGCACGTAAAAGATGCAAAACTTGTGTTCGCGCCTGAATGCACTATTTCGGGGTACCAAAGTTGTGAAGCATCCATTCTAGTCCATTGCACCCAAATTGATGTTTGGGAGTATTTCAGAGGATTCCGCTAACCTTCAGCACGTAAAAAGATGCAAACTTGTGTTTTGGGCCTGAATGCACAATTTCGGGGTACCGCAGTTGTGAAGCATCCATTCTACTCCATTGGACCCAAAATGATGTTTGGGAGTGTTTCAGAGCATTTCGCTAACCTTCGGCACGTAAAAGATGCAAAACTTGTGTTCGCGCCTGAATGCACTATTTCGGGGTACCAAAGTTGTGAAGCATCCATTCTAGTCCATTGCACCCAAATTGATGTTTGGGAGTATTTCAGAGGATTCCGCTAACCTTCAGCACGTAAAAAGATGCAAACTTGTGTTTTGGGCCTGAATGCACAATTTCGGGGTACCGCAGTTGTGAAGCATCCATTCTACTCCATTGGACCCAAAATGATGTTTGGGAGTGTTTCAGAGCATTTCGCTAACCTTCGGCACGTAAAAGATGCAAAACTTGTGTTCGCGCCTGAATACACTATTTCGGCGTACCAAAGTTGTTAAGCATGCATTCTAGTCCATTGGACCCAAAATGATGTTTGGGAGTGTTTCAGAGCATTTCGCTAACCTTCGGCACGTAAAAGATGCAAAACTTGTGTTCGAGCCTGAATGCACTATTTCGGGGTACCAAAGTTGCGAAGCATCCATTCTACTCCATTGGAACCAAAATGATGTTTGGGAGTGTTTCAGAACATTTCGCTAACCTTCGGCACGGAAAAAGATGCAAAACTTGTGTTTCGGGCTGGAATGCACTATTTCGGGGTACCGAAGCTGTGAAGCATCCATTCTACTCTATTGGACCCAAAATGATATTTGGGAGTGTTTCAGAACATTTCGCTAACCTTCGGCACGGAAAAAGATGCAAAACTTGTGTTTCGGGCTGGAATGCACTATTTCGGGGTACCGAAGCTGTGAAGCATCCATTCTACTCTATTGGACCCAAAATGATGTTTGGGAGTGTTTCAGAACATTTCGCTAACCTTCGGCACGTAAAAAGAGGCAAAACTTGTGTTTCGGGCCGGAATGCACTATTTCGGGGTACCGAAGTTGTGAAGCATCCATTCTACTCCACTGGACCCAAAATGATGTTTGGGAGTGTTTCAGAGCATTTTGCTAACCTTCGGCACGTAAAAGATGCAAAACTTGTGTTCGCGCCTGAATGCACTATTTCGGGGTACCAAAGTTGTGAAGCATCCATTCTAGTCCATTGGACCCAAAATGATGTTTGGGAGTGTTTCAGAGCATTTCGCTAACCTTCGGCACGCAAAAGATGCAAAACTTGTGTTCGCGTCTGAATGCACTATTTCGGGGTACCAAAGTTGTGAAGCATCCATTCTAGTCCATTGGACGCAAATTGATGTTTGGGAGTGTTTCAGAGGATTTCGCTAACCTTTAGCACGTAAAAAGATACAAACTTGTGTTTCGGGCCTGAATGCACAATTTCGGGGTACCGAAGTTGTGAAGCATCCATTCTACTCCATTGGACCCAAAATGATGTTTGGGAGTGCTTCAGAGCATTTCGCTAACCTTCGGCACGTAAAAGATGCACAAATTGTGTTCGCGCCTGAATGCACTGTTTCGGGGTACCAAAGTTGTGAAGCATCCATTCTAGTCCATTGGACCCAAACTAATGCTTTGGACTGTTTCAGAGCATTTTGCTAACCTTCAGCACGTAAAAAGATGAAAAACTTGTGTTTCGGGCCTGAATGCACTATTTTGGGGTACCAAAGTTGTGAAGCATCCACTCTAGCATTGGACCCAAAATGATGTTTGGGAGTGTTTCAGAGCATTTAGCTAACCTTCGGCACGTAAAAGATGCAAAACTCGTGTTCGCGCCTGAATGTACTATTTCGGGGTACCAAAGTTGTGAACCATACATTCTAGTCCATTGGACCCAAACGGATATTTGGGAGTGTTTCGGAGCATTTTGCTAACCTTCGGCACGTAAAAGATGCAAAACTTGTGTTCGCGCCTGAATGTACTATTTCGGGGTACCAAAGTTGTGAACCATGCATTCTAGTCCATTGGACCCAAACGGATATTTGAGAGTGTTTCAGAGCATTTTGCTAACCTTCGGCACGTAAAATGATGAAAAACTTGTGTTTCGGGCCTGAATGCACTATTTTGGGGAACCAAAGTTGTGAAGCATCCATTCTAGCATTGGACCCAAACTGATGATTGGGAGTGTTTCAAAGCATTTTGCTAACCTTCGGCACGTAAAAAGATGAAAAACCTGTGTTTCGGGCCTGAATGCACTATTTCGGGGTACCAAAGTTGTGAAGCATCCATTCTACTCCATTGCAACCAAAATGATGCTTGGGAGTGTTTCAGAACATTTCGCTAACGTTCGGCACGTAAAAAAAATGCAAAACTTGTGTTTCGGGCCGGAATGCACTATTTCGGGGTACCGAAGTTGTGAAGCATCCATTCTACTCCATTGGACCCAAAATGATGTTTGGGAGTGTTTCAGAGCATTTCGCTAACCTTCGGCACGTAAAAGATGCAAAACTTGTGTTCGCGCCTGAATGCACTATTTCGGGGTACCAAAGTTGTGAAGCATCCATTCTAGTCCATTGCACCCAAATTGATGTTTGGGAGTATTTCAGAGGATTCCGCTAACCTTCAGCACGTAAAAAGATGCAAACTTGTGTTTTGGGCCTGAATGCACAATTTCGGGGTACCGCAGTTGTGAAGCATCCATTCTACTCCATTGGACCCAAAATGATGTTTGGGAGTGTTTCAGAGCATTTCGCTAACCTTCGGCACGTAAAAGATGCAAAACTTGTGTTCGCGCCTGAATACACTATTTCGGCGTACCAAAGTTGTTAAGCATGCATTCTAGTCCATTGGACCCAAAATGATGTTTGGGAGTGTTTCAGAGCATTTCGCTAACCTTCGGCACGTAAAAGATGCAAAACTTGTGTTCGAGCCTGAATGCACTATTTCGGGGTACCAAAGTTGCGAAGCATCCATTCTACTCCATTGGAACCAAAATGATGTTTGGGAGTGTTTCAGAACATTTCGCTAACCTTCGGCACGGAAAAAGATGCAAAACTTGTGTTTCGGGCTGGAATGCACTATTTCGGGGTACCGAAGCTGTGAAGCATCCATTCTACTCTATTGGACCCAAAATGATATTTGGGAGTGTTTCAGAACATTTCGCTAACCTTCGGCACGGAAAAAGATGCAAAACTTGTGTTTCGGGCTGGAATGCACTATTTCGGGGTACCGAAGCTGTGAAGCATCCATTCTACTCTATTGGACCCAAAATGATGTTTGGGAGTGTTTCAGAACATTTCGCTAACCTTCGGCACGTAAAAAGAGGCAAAACTTGTGTTTCGGGCCGGAATGCACTATTTCGGGGTACCGAAGTTGTGAAGCATCCATTCTACTCCACTGGACCCAAAATGATGTTTGGGAGTGTTTCAGAGCATTTTGCTAACCTTCGGCACGTAAAAGATGCAAAACTTGTGTTCGCGCCTGAATGCACTATTTCGGGGTACCAAAGTTGTGAAGCATCCATTCTAGTCCATTGGACCCAAAATGATGTTTGGGAGTGTTTCAGAGCATTTCGCTAACCTTCGGCACGCAAAAGATGCAAAACTTGTGTTCGCGTCTGAATGCACTATTTCGGGGTACCAAAGTTGTGAAGCATCCATTCTAGTCCATTGGACGCAAATTGATGTTTGGGAGTGTTTCAGAGGATTTCGCTAACCTTTAGCACGTAAAAAGATACAAACTTGTGTTTCGGGCCTGAATGCACAATTTCGGGGTACCGAAGTTGTGAAGCATCCATTCTACTCCATTGGACCCAAAATGATGTTTGGGAGTGCTTCAGAGCATTTCGCTAACCTTCGGCACGTAAAAGATGCACAAATTGTGTTCGCGCCTGAATGCACTGTTTCGGGGTACCAAAGTTGTGAAGCATCCATTCTAGTCCATTGGACCCAAACTAATGCTTTGGACTGTTTCAGAGCATTTTGCTAACCTTCAGCACGTAAAAAGATGAAAAACTTGTGTTTCGGGCCTGAATGCACTATTTTGGGGTACCAAAGTTGTGAAGCATCCACTCTAGCATTGGACCCAAAATGATGTTTGGGAGTGTTTCAGAGCATTTAGCTAACCTTCGGCACGTAAAAGATGCAAAACTCGTGTTCGCGCCTGAATGTACTATTTCGGGGTACCAAAGTTGTGAACCATACATTCTAGTCCATTGGACCCAAACGGATATTTGGGAGTGTTTCGGAGCATTTTGCTAACCTTCGGCACGTAAAAGATGCAAAACTTGTGTTCGCGCCTGAATGTACTATTTCGGGGTACCAAAGTTGTGAACCATGCATTCTAGTCCATTGGACCCAAACGGATATTTGAGAGTGTTTCAGAGCATTTTGCTAACCTTCGGCACGTAAAATGATGAAAAACTTGTGTTTCGGGCCTGAATGCACTATTTTGGGGAACCAAAGTTGTGAAGCATCCATTCTAGCATTGGACCCAAACTGATGATTGGGAGTGTTTCAAAGCATTTTGCTAACCTTCGGCACGTAAAAAGATGAAAAACCTGTGTTTCGGGCCTGAATGCACTATTTCGGGGTACCAAAGTTGTGAAGCATCCATTCTACTCCATTGCAACCAAAATGATGCTTGGGAGTGTTTCAGAACATTTCGCTAACGTTCGGCACGTAAAAAAAATGCAAAACTTGTGTTTCGGGCCGGAATGCACTATTTCGGGGTACCGAAGTTGTGAAGCATCCATTCTACTCCATTGGACCCAAAATGATGTTTGGGAGTGTTTCAGAGCATTTCGCTAACCTTCGGCACGTAAAAGATGCAAAACTTGTGTTCGCGCCTGAATGCACTATTTCGGGGTACCAAAGTTGTGAAGCATCCATTCTAGTCCATTGCACCCAAATTGATGTTTGGGAGTATTTCAGAGGATTCCGCTAACCTTCAGCACGTAAAAAGATGCAAACTTGTGTTTTGGGCCTGAATGCACAATTTCGGGGTACCGCAGTTGTGAAGCATCCATTCTACTCCATTGGACCCAAAATGATGTTTGGGAGTGTTTCAGAGCATTTCGCTAACCTTCGGCACGTAAAAGATGCAAAACTTGTGTTCGCGCCTGAATGCACTATTTCGGGGTACCAAAGTTGTTAAGCATGCATTCTAGTCCATTGGACCCAAAATGATGTTTGGGAGTGTTTCAGAGCATTTCGCTAACCTTCGGCACGTAAAAGATGCAAAACTTGTGTTCGAGCCTGAATGCACTATTTTGGGGTACCAAAGTTGCGAAGCATCCATTCTACTCCATTGGAACCAAAATGATGTTTGGGAGTGTTTCAGAACATTTCGCTAACCTTCGGCACGGAAAAAGATGCAAAACTTGTGTTTCGGGCTGGAATGCACTATTTCGGGGTACCGAAGCTGTGAAGCATCCATTCTACTCTATTGGACCCAAAATGATATTTGGGAGTGTTTCAGAACATTTCGCTAACCTTCGGCACGTAAAAAGAGGCAAAACTTGTGTTTCGGGCCGGAATGCACTATTTCGGGGTACCGAAGTTGTGAAGCATCCATTCTACTCCACTGGACCCAAAATGATGTTTGGGAGTGTTTCAGAGCATTTCGCTAACCTTCGGCACGCAAAAGATGCAAAACTTGTGTTCGCGTCTGAATGCACTATTTCGGGGTACCAAAGTTGTGAAGCATCCATTCTAGTCCATTGGACGCAAATTGATGTTTGGGAGTGTTTCAGAGGATTTCGCTAACCTTTAGCACGTAAAAAGATACAAACTTGTGTTTCGGGCCTGAATGCACAATTTCGGGGTACCGAAGTTGTGAAGCATCAATTCTACTCCATTGGACCCAAAATGATGTTTGGGAGTGCTTCAGAGCATTTCGCTAACCTTCGGCACGTAAAAGATGCACAAATTGTGTTCGCGCCTGAATGCACTGTTTCGGGGTACCAAAGTTGTGAAGCATCCATTCTAGTCCATTGGACCCAAACTAATGCTTTGGACTGTTTCAGAGCATTTTGCTAACCTTCAGCACGTAAAAAGATGAAAAACTTGTGTTTCGGGCCTGAATGCACTATTTTGGGGTACCAAAGTTGTGAAGCATCCACTCTAGCATTGGACCCAAAATGATGTTTGGGAGTGTTTCAGAGCATTTAGCTAACCTTCGGCACGTAAAAGATGCAAAACTTGTGTTCGCGCCTGAATGTACTATTTCGGGGTACCAAAGTTGTGAACCATACATTCTAGTCCATTGGACCCAAACGGATATTTGAGAGTGTTTCAGAGCATTTTGCTAACCTTCGGCACGTAAAATGATGAAAAACTTGTGTTTCGGGCCTGAATGCACTATTTTGGGGAACCAAAGTTGTGAAGCATCCATTCTAGCATTGGACCCAAAATGATGATTGGGAGTGTTTCAAAGCATTTTGCTAACCTTCGGCACGTAAAAAGATGAAAAACCTGTGTTTCGGGCCTGAATGCACTATTTCGGGGTACCAAAGTTGTGAAGCATCCATTCTACTACATTGCAACCAAAATGATGCTTGGGAGTGTTTCAGAACATTTCGCTAAAGTTCGGCACGTAAAAAAATGCAAAACTTGTGTTTCGGGCCGGAATGCACTATTTCGGGGTACCGAAGTTGTGAAGCATCCATTCTACTCCATTGGACCCAAAATGATGTTTGGGAGTGTTTCAGAGCATTTCGCTAACCTTCGGCACGTAAAAGATGCAAAACTTGTGTTCGCGCCTGAATGCACTATTTCGGGGTAACAAAGTTGTGAAGCATCCATTCTAGTCCATTGGAGCAAAAATGATGTTTGGGAGTGTTTCAGAGGATTTCGCTAACCTTCAGCACGTAAAAAGATGCAAAATTGTGTTTCGGGCCTGAATGCACAATTTCGGGGTACCGAAGTTGTGAAGCATCCATTCTAGTCCATTGGAGCAAAAATGATGTTTGGGAGTGTTTCAGAGCATTTCGCTAACCTTCGGCACTTAAAAGATGCAAAACTTGTGTTCGCGCCTGAATGCACTACTTCGGGGTACCAAAGTTGTGAAGCATCCATTCTAGTCCATTGGACCCAAACTGATGTTTGGGACTGTTTCAGAGCATTTTGCTAACCTTCGGCACGTAAAAAGATGCAAAACTTGTGTTTCGGGCCTGAATACACTATTTCGGGGTACCAAAGTTGTGAAGCATCCATTCTAGTCCATTGGACCCAAATTGATGTTTGGGAGTGTTTCAGAGGATTTCGCTAACCTTTAGCACGTAAAAAGATACAAACTTGTGTTTCGGGCCTGAATGCACAATTTCGGGGTACCAAAGTAGTGAAGCATCCATTCTACTCCATTGGACCCAAAATGATGTTTGGTAGTGCTTCAGAGCATTTCGCTAACCTTCGGCACGTAAAAGATGCAACACTTGTGTTCGCGCCTGAATGCACTGTTTCGGGGTACCAAAGTTGTGAAACATCCATTCTAGTCCATTGGACCCAAACTAATGCTTGGGACTGTTTCAGAGCATTTTGCTAACCTTCAGCACGTAAAAAGATGAAAAACTTGTGTTCGCGCCGGAATGCACTATTTCGGGGTACCGAAGTTGTGAAGCATCCATTCTACTCCATTGGACCCAAAATGATGTTTGGGAGTGTTTCAGAGCATTTCACTAACCTTTGGAACGTAAAAGATGCAAAACTTGTGTTCACGCCTGAATGCACTATTTCGGGGTACCAAAGTTGTGAAGCATCCATTCTAGTCCATTGGAGCAAAAATGATGTTTGGGAGTGTTTCAGAGGATTTCGCTAACCTTCAGCACGTAAAAAGATGCAAACTTGTGTTTCGGGCCTGAATGCACAATTTCGGGGTACCGAAGTTGTGAAGCATCCATTCTAGTCCATTGGAGCAAAAATGATGTTTGGGAGTGTTTCAGAGCATTTCGCTAACCTTCGGCACTTAAAAGATGCAAAACTTGTGTTCGCGCCTGAATGCACTACTTCGGGGTACCAAAGTTGTGAAGCATCCATTCTAGTCCATTGGACCCAAACTGATGTTTGGGACTGTTTCAGAGCATTTTGCTAACCTTCGGCACGTAAAAACATGCAAAACTTGAGTTTCGGGCCTGAATACACTATTTCGGGGTACCAAAGTTGTGAAGCATCCATTCTAGTCCATTGGACCCAAATTGATGTTTGGGAGTGTTTCAGAGGATTTCGCTAACCTTTAGCACGTAAAAAGATACAAACTTGTGTTTCGGGCCTGAATGCACAATTTCGGGGTACCAAAGTTGTGAAGCATCCATTCTACTCCATTGGACCCAAAATGATGTTTGGTAGTGCTTCAGAGCATTTCGCTAACCTTCGGCACGTAAAAGATGCACAAATTGTGTTCGCGCCTGAATGCACTGTTTCGGGGTACCAAAGTTGTGAAGCATCCATTCTAGCCCATTGGACCCAAACTAATGCTTGGGACTGTTTCAGAGCATTTTGCTAACCTTCAGCACGTAAAAAGATGAAAAACTTGTGTTTCGGGCCTGAATGCACTATTTTGGGGTACCAAATTGTGAAGCATCCACTCTAGCATTGGACCCAAAATGATGTTTGGGAGTGTTTCAGAGCATTTTGCTAACCTTCGGCACGTAAAAGATGCAAAACTTGTGTTCGCGCCTGAATGTACTATTTCGGGGTACCAAAGTTGTGAACCATACATTCTAGTCCATTGGACCCAAACGGATATTTGAGAGTGTTTCAGAGCATTTTGCTAACCTTCGGCACGTAAAATGATGAAAAACTTGTGTTTCGGGCCTGAATGCACTATTTTGGGGAACCAAAGTTGTGAAGCATCCATTCTAGCATTGGACCCAAAATGATGATTGGGAGTGTTTCAAAGCATTTTGCTAACCTTCGGCACGTAAAAAGATGAAAAACCTGTGTTTCGGGCCTGAATGCACTATTTCGGGGTACCAAAGTTGTGAAGCATCCATTCTACTACATTGCAACCAAAATGATGCTTGGGAGTGTTTCAGAACATTTCGCTAATGTTCGGCACGTAAAAAAATGCAAAACTTGTGTTTCGGGCCGGAATGCACTATTTCGGGGTACCGAAGTTGTGAAGCATCCATTCTACTCCATTGGACCCAAAATGATGTTTGGGAGTGTTTCAGAGCATTTCGCTAACCTTCGGCACGTAAAAGATGCAAAACTTGTGTTCGCGCCTGAATGTACTATTTCGGGGTACCAAAGTTGTGAACCATACATTCTAGTCCATTGGACCCAAACGGATATTTAAGAGTGTTTCAGAGCATTTTGCTAACCTTCGGCACGTAAAATGATGAAAAACTTGTGTTTCGGGCCTGAATGCACTATTTTGGGGAACCAAAGTTGTGAAGCATCCATTCTAGCATTGGACCCAAAATGATGATTGGGAGTGTTTCAAAGCATTTTGCTAACCTTCGGCACGTAAAAAGATGAAAAACCTGTGTTTCGGGCCTGAATGCACTATTTCGGGGTACCAAAGTTGTGAAGCATCCATTCTACTACATTGCAACCAAAATGATGCTTGGGAGTGTTTCAGAACATTTCGCTAATGTTCGGCACGTAAAAAAATGCAAAACTTGTGTTTCGGGCCGGAATGCACTATTTCGGGGTACCGAAGTTGTGAAGCATCCATTCTACTCCATTGGACCCAAAATGATGTTTGGGAGTGTTTCAGAGCATTTCGCTAACCTTCGGCACGTAAAAGATGCAAAACTTGTGTTCGCGCCTGAATGTACTATTTCGGGGTACCAAAGTTGTGAACCATACATTCTAGTCCATTGGACCCAAACGGATATTTAAGAGTGTTTCAGAGCATTTTGCTAACCTTCGGCACGTAAAATGATGAAAAACTTGTGTTTCGGGCCTGAATGCACTATTTTGGGGAACCAAAGTTGTGAAGCATCCATTCTAGCATTGGACCCAAAATGATGATTGGGAGTGTTTCAAAGCATTTTGCTAACCTTCGGCACGTAAAAAGATGAAAAACCTGTGTTTCGGGCCTGAATGCACTATTTCGGGGTACCAAAGTTGTGAAGCATCCATTCTACTACATTGCAACCCAAAATGATGCTTGGGAGTGTTTCAGAACATTTCGCTAATGTTCGGCACGTAAAAAAATGCAAAACTTGAGTTTCGGGCCGGAATGCACTATTTCGGGGTACTGAAGTTGTGAAGCATCCATTCTACTCCATTGGACCCAAAATGATGTTAGGGAGTGTTTCAGAGCTTTTCGCTAACCTTCGGCACTTAAAAGATGCAAAACTTGTGTTCGCGCCTGAATGCACTACTTCGGGGTACCAAAGTTGTGAAGCATCCATTCTAGTCCATTGGACCCAAACTGATGTTTGGGACTGTTTCAGAGCATTTTGCTAACCTTCGGCACGTAAAAAGATGAAAAACTTGTGTTTCGGGCCTGAATACACTATTTCGGGGTACCAAAGTTGCGAAGCATCCATTCTACTCCATTGGAACCAAAATGATGTTTGGGAGTGTTTCGGAACATTTCGCTAACCTTCGGCACGTAAAAAGATGCAAAACTTGTGTTCGCGCCTGAATGTACTATTTCGGGGTACCAAAGTTGTGAACCATACATTCTAGTCCATTGGACCCAAACGGATATTTGAGAGTGTTTCAGAGCATTTTGCTAACCTTCGGCACGTAAAATGATGAAAAACTTGTGTTTCGGGCCTGAATGCACTATTTTGGGGAACCAAAGTTGTGAAGCATTCATTCTAGCATTGGACCCAAAATGATGATTGGGAGTGTTTCAAAGCATTTTGCTAACCTTCGGCACGTAAAAAGATGAAAAACCTGTGTTTCGGGCCTGAATGCACTATTTCGGGGTACCAAAGTTGTGAAGCATCCATTCTACTACATTGCAACCAAAATGATGCTTGGGAGTGTTTCAGAACATTTCGCTAATGTTCGGCACGTAAAAAAATGCAAAACTTGTGTTTCGGGCCGGAATGCACTATTTCGGGGTACCGAAGTTGTGAAGCATCCATTCTACTCCATTGGACCCAAAATGATGTTTGGGAGTGTTTCAGAGCATTTCGCTAACCTTCGGCACGTAAAAGATGCAAAACTTGTGTTCGCGCCTGAATGTACTATTTCGGGGTACCAAAGTTGTGAACCATACATTCTAGTCCATTGGACCCAAACGGATATTTAAGAGTGTTTCAGAGCATTTTGCTAACCTTCGGCACGTAAAATGATGAAAAACTTGTGTTTCGGGCCTGAATGCACTATTTTGGGGAACCAAAGTTGTGAAGCATCCATTCTAGCATTGGACCCAAAATGATGATTGGGAGTGTTTCAAAGCATTTTGCTAACCTTCGGCACGTAAAAAGATGAAAAACCTGTGTTTCGGGCCTGAATGCACTATTTCGGGGTACCAAAGTTGTGAAGCATCCATTCTACTACATTGCAACCCAAAATGATGCTTGGGAGTGTTTCAGAACATTTCGCTAATGTTCGGCACGTAAAAAAATGCAAAACTTGAGTTTCGGGCCGGAATGCACTATTTCGGGGTACTGAAGTTGTGAAGCATCCATTCTACTCCATTGGACCCAAAATGATGTTAGGGAGTGTTTCAGAGCTTTTCGCTAACCTTCGGCACTTAAAAGATGCAAAACTTGTGTTCGCGCCTGAATGCACTACTTCGGGGTACCAAAGTTGTGAAGCATCCATTCTAGTCCATTGGACCCAAACTGATGTTTGGGACTGTTTCAGAGCATTTTGCTAACCTTCGGCACGTAAAAAGATGAAAAACTTGTGTTTCGGGCCTGAATACACTATTTCGGGGTACCAAAGTTGCGAAGCATCCATTCTACTCCATTGGAACCAAAATGATGTTTGGGAGTGTTTCAGAACATTTCGCTAACCTTCGGCACGTAAAAAGATGCAAAACTTGTGTTTCGGGCTGGAATGCACTATTTCGCGGTACCAAAGTTGTGAAGCATCCATTCTAGTCCATTAGACCCAAAATGATGTTTGGGAGTGTTTCAGAGGATTTCGATAACCTTTAGCTCGTAAAAAGATGAAAACATGTGTTTCGGGCCTGAATACACAATTTCGGGGTACCGAAGTTGTGAAGCATCCATTCTACTCCATTGCACCCAAAAAGATGTTTGGGAGTGTTTCAGAGCATTTCGCTAACCTTCGGCACATAAAAGATGCAAAACTTGTGTTCGCGCCTGAATGCACTATGTCGGGGTACCGAAGTGGTGAAGCATCCATTCTAGTCCATTGGACCCAAACTGATGTTTGGGACTGTTTCAGAGCATTTTGCTAACCTTCGGCACGTAAAAAGATGAAAAACTTGTGTTTCGGGCCTAAATGCTCTATTTCGGGGTACAAAAGTCGCGAAGCATCCATTCTAGTCCATTGGAACCAAAATGATGTTTGGGAGTGTTTCAAAACATTTCGCTAACCTTCGGCACGTAAAAAGATGCAAAACTTGTGTTTCGGGCCGGAATCCACTATTTCAGGGTACCGAAGCAGTGAAGCATCCATTCTACTCCATTGGACCCAAATTGATGTTTGGGAGTGGTTCAGAGCATTTCGCTAACCTTCGGCACGTAAAAGATGCAAAACTTGTGTTCGCGCCTGAATGCACTATTTTGGGGTACCAAAGTTGTGATGCATCCATTCTAGTCCATTGGACCCAAAATGATGTTTGGCAGTGTTTCAGAGCATTTCGCTAACCTTCAGCACGTAAAAAGAAGCAAACTTGTGTTTCGGGCCTGAATGCACAATTTCGGGGTACCGAAGTTGTGAAGCATCCATTCTACTCCATTGGACCCAAAATGATGTTTGGGAGTGTTTTAGACCATTTCGTTAAACTTCAGCACGTAAAAGATGCAAAACTTGTGTTCGCACCTGAATGCACTATTTCGAGGTACCAAAGTTGTGAAGCATCCATTCTAGTCCATTGGACCCAAGCTGATGTTTGGGACTGTTTCAGAGCATTTTGCTAACCTTCGGCACGTAAAAAGATGAAAAACTTGTGTTTCGGGCCTGAATGCACTATTTCGGGGAACCAAAGTTGCGAAGCATCCATTCTACTCCATTGGAACCAAAATGATTTTTGGGAGTGTTTCAGAACATTTCGCTAACCTTCGGCACGTAAAAAGATGCAAAACTTGTGTTTCGGGCCGGAATGCACTATTTCGGGGTACTGAAGTTGTGAAGCATCCATTCTACTCCATTGGACCCAAAATGATGTTTGGGAGTGTTTCAGAGCATTTCGCTAACCTTCGGCACGTAAAAGATGCAAAACTTGTGTTCGCGCCTGAATGCACTATTTCAGGGTACCAAAGTTGTGAAGCATCCATTCTAGTCCATTGGAGCAAAAATGATGTTTGGGAGTGTTTCAGAGGATTTCGCTAACCTTCAACACGTAAAAAGATGCAAACTTGTGTTTCGGGACTGAATGCACAATTTCTGGGTACCGAAGTTGTGAAGCATCCATTCTACTCCATTGGACCCAAAATGATGTTTGGGAGTGTTTCAAAGCATTTCGCTAACCTTCGGCACGTAAAAGATGCAACACTTGTGTTCGCGCCGGAATGCACTATTTCGGGGTACCAAAGTTGTGAAGCATCCGTTCTAGTCCATTAGACCCAAAATGATGTTTGGGAGTGTTTCAGAGGATTTCGCTAACCTTCAGCACGTAAAAAGATGCAAACTTGTGTTTCGGGCCTGAATGCACAATTTCGGGGTACCGAAGTTGTGAAGCATCCATTCTACTCCATTGGACCCAAAATGATGTTTGGGAGTGTTTCAGAGCATTTCGCTAACCTTCGACACGTAAAAGATGCAAAACTTGTGTTCGCGCCTGAATGCACTACTTCGGGGTACCAAAGTTGTGAAGCATCCATTCTAGTCCATTGGACCCAAACTGATGTTTGGGACTGTTTCAGAGCATTTTGCTAACCTTCGGCACGTAAAAGATGAAAAACTTGTGTTTCGGGCCTGAATGCACTATTTCGGGGTACCAAAGTTGCGAAGCATCCATTCTAGTCCATTAGACCCAAAATGATGTTTGGGAGTGTTTCAGAGCATTTCGCTAACCTTCAGCACGTAAAAAGAAGCAAACTTGTGTTTCGGGCCTGAATGCACAATTTCGCGGTACCTAAGTTGTGAAGCATCCATTCTACTCCATTGGTCCCAAAATGATGTTTGGGAGGGTTTCAGAGCATTTCGCTAACCTTCGGCACGTAAAAGATGGAAAACTTGTGTTCGCGCCTGAATGCACTATGTCGGGGTACCAAAGTTGTGAAGCATCCATTCTAGTCCATTGGACCCAAACTGATGTTTGGGATTGTTTCAGAGCATTTTGCTAACCTTCGGCACATAAAAAGATGAAAAACTTGTGTTTCGGGCCTAAATGCACTATTTCGGGGTACCAAAGTCGCGAAGCATCCATTCTACTCCATTGGAACCAAAATGATGTTTCGGAGTGTTTCAGAACATTTCGCTAACCTTCGGCACGTAAAAAGATGCAAAACTTGTGTTTCGGGCCGGAATCCACTATTTCGGGGTACCGAAGCAGTGAAGCATCCATTCTACTCCATTGGACCCAAATTGATGTTTGGGAGTGTTTCAGAGCATTTCGCTAACCTTCGGCACGTAAAAGATGCCAAACTTGTGTTCGCGCCAGAATGCACTATTTTGGGGTACCAAAGTTGTGAAGCATCCATTCTAGTCCATTGAACCCAAAATGATGTTTGGGAGTGTTTCGGAGCATTTCGCTAACCTTCAGCACGTAAAAAGAAGCAAACTTGTGTTTTGGGCCTGAATGCACAATTTCGGGGTACCGAAGTTGTGAAGCATCCATTCTACTCCATTGGACCCAAAATGATGTTTGGGAGTGTTTTAGAGCATTTCGCTAAACTTCGGCACGTAAAAGATGCAAAACTTGTGTTCGCGCCTGAATGCACTATTTCGGGGTACCAAAGTCATGAAGCATCCATTCTAGTCCATTGGACCCAAAATGATGTTTGGGAGTGTTTCAGATGATTTCGCTAACCTTCAGCACGTAAAAGGATGCAAACTTGTGTCTCGGGCCTGAATGCACAATTTCGGGGTACCGAAGTTGTGAAGCATCCATTCTACTCCATTGGACCCAAAATGATGTTTGGGAGTGTTTCAGAGCATTTCGCTAACCTTCGGCACGTAAAAGATGCAAAACTTGTGTTCGCGCCTGAATGCACTATTTCGGGGTACCAAAGTTGTGAAGCATCCATTCTAGTCCATTGGTCCCAAATTGATGTTTGGGACTGTTTCAGAGCATTTTGCTAACCTTCGGCACGTAAAAAGATGAAAAACTTGTGTTTCGGGCCTGAATGCACTATTTCGGGGTACCAAAGTTGCGAAGCATCCATTCTACTCCATTGGAACCAAAATGATGTTTGGGAGTGTTTCAGAACATTTCGTTAACCTTCGGCACGTAAAAACATGCAAAACTTGTGTTTCGGGCCGGAATGCACTATTTCGGGGTACCGAAGTTGTGAAGCATCCATTCTACTCCATTGGACCCAAAATGATGTTTGGGAGTGTTTCAGAAAATTTCGCTAACCTTCGGCACGTAAAAGATGCAAAACTTGTGTTCGCGCCTGAATGCACTACTTCAGGGTACCAAAGTTGTGAAGCATCCATTCTAGTCCATTGGACCCAAAATGATGTTTGGGAGTGTTTCGGAGGATTTCGCTAACCTTGAGCACGTAAAAAGATGCAAACTTGTGTTTCGAGCCTGAATGCACAATTTCAGGGTACCGAAGTTGTGAAGCATCCATTCTACTCCATTGGACCCAAAATGATGTTTGGGAGTGTTTCAGAGCATTTCGCTAACCTTCGGCACGTAAAAGATGCAAAACTTGTGTTCGCGCCTGAATGCACTATTTCGGGGTACCAAAGTTGTGAAGCATCCATTCTAGTCCATTGGAGCAAAAATGATGTTTGGAAGTGTTTCAGAGGATTTCGCTAACCTTCAGCACGTAAAAAGATGCAAACTTGTGTTTCGGGCCTGAATGCACAATTTCGGGGTACCGAAGTTGTGAAGCATCCATTCTAGTCCATTGGAGCAAAAATGATGTTTGGGAGTGTTTCAGAGCATTTCGCTAACCTTCGGCACTTAAAAGATGCAAAACTTGTGTTCGCGCCGGAATCCACTACTTCGGGGTACCAAAGTTGTGAAGCATCCATTCTAGTCCATTGGACCCAAACTGATGTTTGGGACTGTTTCAGAGCATTTTGCTAACCTTCGGCACGTAAAAACATGCAAAACTTGTGTTTCGGGCCTGAATACACTATTTCGGGGTACCAAAGTTGTGAAGCATCCATTCTAGTCCATTGGACCCAAATTGATGTTTGGGAGTGTTTCAGAGGATTTCGCTAACCTTTAGCACGTAAAAAGATACAAACTTGTGTTTCGGGCCTGAATGCACAATTTCGGGGTACCAAAGTTGTGAAGCATCCTTTCTACTCCATTGGACCCAAAATGATGTTTGGTAGTGCTTCAGAGCATTTCGCTAACCTTCGGCACGTAAAAGATGCACAAATTGTGTTCGCGCCTGGATGCACTGTTTCGGGGTACCAAAGTTGTGAAGCATCCATTCTAGTCCATTGGACCCAAACTAATGCTTGGGACTGTTTCAGAGCATTTTGCTAACCTTCAGCACGTAAAAAGATGAAAAACTTGTGTTTCGGGCCTGAATGCACTATTTTGGGGTACCAAAGTTGTGAAGCATCCACTCTAGCATTGGACCCAAAATGATGTTTGGGAGTGTTTCAGAGCATTTTGCTAACCTTCGGCACGTAAAAGATGCAAAACTTGTGTTCGCGCCTGAATGTACTATTTCGGGGTACCAAAGTTGTGAACCATACATTCTAGTCCATTGGACCCAAACGGATATTTGAGAGTTTTTCAGAGCATTTTGCTAACCTTCGGCACGTAAAATGATGAAAAACTTGTGTTTCGGGCCTGAATGCACTATTTTGGGGAACCAAAGTTGTGAAGCATCCATTCTAGCATTGGACCCAAAATGATGATTGGGAGTGTTTTCAAAGCATTTTGCTAACCTTCGGCACGTAAAAAGATGAAAAACCTGTGTTTCGGGCCTGAATGCACTATTTCGGGGTACCAAAGTTGTGAAGCATCCATTCTACTACATTGCAACCAAAATGATGCTTGGGAGTGTTTCAGAACATTTCGCTAATGTTCGGCACGTAAAAAAATGCAAAACTTGTGTTTCGGGCCGGAATGCACTATTTCGGGGTACCGAAGTTGTGAAGCATCCATTCTACTCCATTGGACCCAAAATGATGTTTGGGAGTGTTTCAGAGCATTTCGCTAACCTTCGGCACGTAAAAGATGCAAAACTTGTGTTCGCGCCTGAATGTACTATTTCGGGGTACCAAAGTTGTGAACCATACATTCTAGTCCATTGGACCCAAACGGATATTTAAGAGTGTTTCAGAGCATTTTGCTAACCTTCGGCACGTAAAATGATGAAAAACTTGTGTTTCGGGCCTGAATGCACTATTTTGGGGAACCAAAGTTGTGAAGCATCCATTCTAGCATTGGACCCAAAATGATGATTGGGAGTGTTTCAAAGCATTTTGCTAACCTTCGGCACGTAAAAAGATGAAAAACCTGTGTTTCGGGCCTGAATGCACTATTTCGGGGTACCAAAGTTGTGAAGCATCCATTCTACTACATTGCAACCCAAAATGATGCTTGGGAGTGTTTCAGAACATTTCGCTAATGTTCGGCACGTAAAAAAATGCAAAACTTGAGTTTCGGGCCGGAATGCACTATTTCGGGGTACTGAAGTTGTGAAGCATCCATTCTACTCCATTGGACCCAAAATGATGTTAGGGAGTGTTTCAGAGCTTTTCGCTAACCTTCGGCACTTAAAAGATGCAAAACTTGTGTTCGCGCCTGAATGCACTACTTCGGGGTACCAAAGTTGTGAAGCATCCATTCTAGTCCATTGGACCCAAACTGATGTTTGGGACTGTTTCAGAGCATTTTGCTAACCTTCGGCACGTAAAAAGATGAAAAACTTGTGTTTCGGGCCTGAATACACTATTTCGGGGTACCAAAGTTGCGAAGCATCCATTCTACTCCATTGGAACCAAAATGATGTTTGGGAGTGTTTCAGAACATTTCGCTAACCTTCGGCACGTAAAAAGATGCAAAACTTGTGTTTCGGGCTGGAATGCACTATTTCGCGGTACCAAAGTTGTGAAGCATCCATTCTAGTCCATTAGACCCAAAATGATGTTTGGGAGTGTTTCAGAGGATTTCGATAACCTTTAGCTCGTAAAAAGATGAAAACATGTGTTTCGGGCCTGAATACACAATTTCGGGGTACCGAAGTTGTGAAGCATCCATTCTACTCCATTGCACCCAAAAAGATGTTTGGGAGTGTTTCAGAGCATTTCGCTAACCTTCGGCACATAAAAGATGCAAAACTTGTGTTCGCGCCTGAATGCACTATGTCGGGGTACCGAAGTGGTGAAGCATCCATTCTAGTCCATTGGACCCAAACTGATGTTTGGGACTGTTTCAGAGCATTTTGCTAACCTTCGGCACGTAAAAAGATGAAAAACTTGTGTTTCGGGCCTAAATGCTCTATTTCGGGGTACAAAAGTCGCGAAGCATCCATTCTAGTCCATTGGAACCAAAATGATGTTTGGGAGTGTTTCAAAACATTTCGCTAACCTTCGGCACGTAAAAAGATGCAAAACTTGTGTTTCGGGCCGGAATCCACTATTTCAGGGTACCGAAGCAGTGAAGCATCCATTCTACTCCATTGGACCCAAATTGATGTTTGGGAGTGGTTCAGAGCATTTCGCTAACCTTCGGCACGTAAAAGATGCAAAACTTGTGTTCGCGCCTGAATGCACTATTTTGGGGTACCAAAGTTGTGATGCATCCATTCTAGTCCATTGGACCCAAAATGATGTTTGGCAGTGTTTCAGAGCATTTCGCTAACCTTCAGCACGTAAAAAGAAGCAAACTTGTGTTTCGGGCCTGAATGCACAATTTCGGGGTACCGAAGTTGTGAAGCATCCATTCTACTCCATTGGACCCAAAATGATGTTTGGGAGTGTTTTAGACCATTTCGTTAAACTTCAGCACGTAAAAGATGCAAAACTTGTGTTCGCACCTGAATGCACTATTTCGAGGTACTAAAGTTGTGAAGCATCCATTCTAGTCCATTGGACCCAAGCTGATGTTTGGGACTGTTTCAGAGCATTTTGCTAACCTTCGGCACGTAAAAAGATGAAAAACTTGTGTTTCGGGCCTGAATGCACTATTTCGGGGAACCAAAGTTGCGAAGCATCCATTCTACTCCATTGGAACCAAAATGATTTTTGGGAGTGTTTCAGAACATTTCGCTAACCTTCGGCACGTAAAAAGATGCAAAACTTGTGTTTCGGGCCGGAATGCACTATTTCGGGGTACTGAAGTTGTGAAGCATCCATTCTACTCCATTGGACCCAAAATGATGTTTGGGAGTGTTTCAGAGCATTTCGCTAACCTTCGGCACGTAAAAGATGCAAAACTTGTGTTCGCGCCTGAATGCACTATTTCAGGGTACCAAAGTTGTGAAGCATCCATTCTAGTCCATTGGAGCAAAAATGATGTTTGGGAGTGTTTCAGAGGATTTCGCTAACCTTCAACACGTAAAAAGATGCAAACTTGTGTTTCGGGACTGAATGCACAATTTCTGGGTACCGAAGTTGTGAAGCATCCATTCTACTCCATTGGACCCAAAATGATGTTTGGGAGTGTTTCAAAGCATTTCGCTAACCTTCGGCACGTAAAAGATGCAACACTTGTGTTCGCGCCGGAATGCACTATTTCGGGGTACCAAAGTTGTGAAGCATCCGTTCTAGTCCATTAGACCCAAAATGATGTTTGGGAGTGTTTCAGAGGATTTCGCTAACCTTCAGCACGTAAAAAGATGCAAACTTGTGTTTCGGGCCTGAATGCACAATTTCGGGGTACCGAAGTTGTGAAGCATCCATTCTACTCCATTGGACCCAAAATGATGTTTGGGAGTGTTTCAGAGCATTTCGCTAACCTTCGACACGTAAAAGATGCAAAACTTGTGTTCGCGCCTGAATGCACTACTTCGGGGTACCAAAGTTGTGAAGCATCCATTCTAGTCCATTGGACCCAAACTGATGTTTGGGACTGTTTCAGAGCATTTTGCTAACCTTCGGCACGTAAAAGATGAAAAACTTGTGTTTCGGGCCTGAATGCACTATTTCGGGGTACCAAAGTTGCGAAGCATCCATTCTAGTCCATTAGACCCAAAATGATGTTTGGGAGTGTTTCAGAGCATTTCGCTAACCTTCAGCACGTAAAAAGAAGCAAACTTGTGTTTCGGGCCTGAATGCACAATTTCGCGGTACCTAAGTTGTGAAGCATCCATTCTACTCCATTGGTCCCAAAATGATGTTTGGGAGGGTTTCAGAGCATTTCGCTAACCTTCGGCACGTAAAAGATGGAAAACTTGTGTTCGCGCCTGAATGCACTATGTCGGGGTACCAAAGTTGTGAAGCATCCATTCTAGTCCATTGGACCCAAACTGATGTTTGGGATTGTTTCAGAGCATTTTGCTAACCTTCGGCACATAAAAAGATGAAAAACTTGTGTTTCGGGCCTAAATGCACTATTTCGGGGTACCAAAGTCGCGAAGCATCCATTCTACTCCATTGGAACCAAAATGATGTTTCGGAGTGTTTCAGAACATTTCGCTAACCTTCGGCACGTAAAAAGATGCAAAACTTGTGTTTCGGGCCGGAATCCACTATTTCGGGGTACCGAAGCAGTGAAGCATCCATTCTACTCCATTGGACCCAAATTGATGTTTGGGAGTGTTTCAGAGCATTTCGCTAACCTTCGGCACGTAAAAGATGCCAAACTTGTGTTCGCGCCAGAATGCACTATTTTGGGGTACCAAAGTTGTGAAGCATCCATTCTAGTCCATTGGACCCAAAATGATGTTTGGGAGTGTTTCGGAGCATTTCGCTAACCTTCAGCACGTAAAAAGAAGCAAACTTGTGTTTTGGGCCTGAATGCACAATTTCGGGGTACCGAAGTTGTGAAGCATCCATTCTACTCCATTGGACCCAAAATGATGTTTGGGAGTGTTTTAGAGCATTTCGCTAAACTTCGGCACGTAAAAGATGCAAAACTTGTGTTCGCGCCTGAATGCACTATTTCGGGGTACCAAAGTCATGAAGCATCCATTCTAGTCCATTGGACCCAAAATGATGTTTGGGAGTGTTTCAGATGATTTCGCTAACCTTCAGCACGTAAAAGGATGCAAACTTGTGTCTCGGGCCTGAATGCACAATTTCGGGGTACCGAAGTTGTGAAGCATCCATTCTACTCCATTGGACCCAAAATGATGTTTGGGAGTGTTTCAGAGCATTTCGCTAACCTTCGGCACGTAAAAGATGCAAAACTTGTGTTCGCGCCTGAATGCACTATTTCGGGGTACCAAAGTTGTGAAGCATCCATTCTAGTCCATTGGTCCCAAATTGATGTTTGGGACTGTTTCAGAGCATTTTGCTAACCTTCGGCACGTAAAAAGATGAAAAACTTGTGTTTCGGGCCTGAATGCACTATTTCGGGGTACCAAAGTTGCGAAGCATCCATTCTACTCCATTGGAACCAAAATGATGTTTGGGAGTGTTTCAGAACATTTCGTTAACCTTCGGCACGTAAAAACATGCAAAACTTGTGTTTCGGGCCGGAATGCACTATTTCGGGGTACCGAAGTTGTGAAGCATCCATTCTACTCCATTGGACCCAAAATGATGTTTGGGAGTGTTTCAGAAAATTTCGCTAACCTTCGGCACGTAAAAGATGCAAAACTTGTGTTCGCGCCTGAATGCACTACTTCAGGGTACCAAAGTTGTGAAGCATCCATTCTAGTCCATTGGACCCAAAATGATGTTTGGGAGTGTTTCGGAGGATTTCGCTAACCTTGAGCACGTAAAAAGATGCAAACTTGTGTTTCGGGCCTGAATGCACAATTTCAGGGTACCGAAGTTGTGAAGCATCCATTCTACTCCATTGGACCCAAAATGATGTTTGGGAGTGTTTCAGAGCATTTCGCTAACCTTCGGCACGTAAAAGATGCAAAACTTGTGTTCGCGCCTGAATGCACTATTTCGGGGTAACAAAGTTGTGAAGCATCCATTCTAGTCCATTGGAGCAAAAATGATGTTTGGGAGTGTTTCAGAGGATTTCGCTAACCTTCAGCACGTAAAAAGATGCAAAATTGTGTTTCGGGCCTGAATGCACAATTTCGGGGTACCGAAGTTGTGAAGCATCCATTCTAGTCCATTGGAGCAAAAATGATGTTTGGGAGTGTTTCAGAGCATTTCGCTAACCTTCGGCACTTAAAAGATGCAAAACTTGTGTTCGCGCCGGAATGCACTACTTCGGGGTACCAAAGTTGTGAAGCATCCATTCTAGTCCATTGGACCCAAACTGATGTTTGGGACTGTTTCAGAGCATTTTGCTAACCTTCGGCACGTAAAAAGATGCAAAACTTGTGTTTCGGGCCTGAATACACTATTTCGGGGTACCAAAGTTGTGAAGCATCCATTCTAGTCCATTGGACCCAAACTGATGTTTGGGACTGTTTCAGAGGATTTCGCTAACCTTTAGCACGTAAAAAGATACAAACTTGTGTTTCGGGCCTGAATGCACAATTTCGGGGTACCAAAGTAGTGAAGCATCCATTCTACTCCATTGGACCCAAAATGATGTTTGGTAGTGCTTCAGAGCATTTCGCTAACCTTCGGCACGAAAAAGATGCAACACTTGTGTTCGCGCCTGAATGCACTGTTTCGGGGTACCAAAGTTGTGAAACATCCATTCTAGTCCATTGGACCCAAACTAATGCTTGGGACTGTTTCAGAGCATTTTGCTAACCTTCAGCACGTAAAAAGATGAAAAACTTGTGTTCGCGCCGGAATGCACTATTTCGGGGTACCGAAGTTGTGAAGCATCCATTCTACTCCATTGGGCCCAAAATGATGTTTGGGAGTGTTTCAGAGCATTTCACTAACCTTTGGAACGTAAAAGATGCAAAACTTGTGTTCACGCCTGAATGCACTATTTCGGGGTACCAAAGTTGTGAAGCATCCATTCTAGTCCATTGGAGCAAAAATGATGTTTGGGAGTGTTTCAGAGGATTTCGCTAACCTTCAGCACGTAAAAAGATGCAAACTTGTGTTTCGGGCCTGAATGCACAATTTCGGGGTACCGAAGTTGTGAAGCATCCATTCTAGTCCATTGGAGCAAAAATGATGTTTGGGAGTGTTTCAGAGCATTTCGCTAACCTTCGGCACTTAAAAGATGCAAAACTTGTGTTCGCGCCTGAATGCACTACTTCGGGGTACCAAAGTTGTGAAGCATCCATTCTAGTCCATTGGACCCAAACTGATGTTTGGGACTGTTTCAGAGCATTTTGCTAACCTTCGGCACGTAAAAACATGCAAAACTTGAGTTTCGGGCCTGAATACACTATTTCGGGGTACCAAAGTTGTGAAGCATCCATTCTAGTCCATTGGACCCAAATTGATGTTTGGGAGTGTTTCAGAGGATTTCGCTAACCTTTAGCACGTAAAAAGATACAAACTTGTGTTTCGGGCCTGAATGCACAATTTCGGGGTACCAAAGTTGTGAAGCATCCATTCTACTCCATTGGACCCAAAATGATGTTTGGTAGTGCTTCAGAGCATTTCGCTAACCTTCGGCACGTAAAAGATGCACAAATTGTGTTCGCGCCTGAATGCACTGTTTCGGGGTACCAAAGTTGTGAAGCATCCATTCTAGCCCATTGGACCCAAACTAATGCTTGGGACTGTTTCAGAGCATTTTGCTAACCTTCAGCACGTAAAAAGATGAAAAACTTGTGTTTCGGGCCTGAATGCACTATTTTGGGGTACCAAAGTTGTGAAGCATCCACTCTAGCATTGGACCCAAAATGATGTTTGGGAGTGTTTCAGAGCATTTTGCTAACCTTCGGCACGTAAAAGATGCAAAACTTGTGTTCGCGCCTGAATGTACTATTTCGGGGTACCAAAGTTGTGAACCATGCATTCTAGTCCATTGGACCCAAACGGATATTTGAGAGTGTTTCAGAGCATTTTGCTAACCTTCGGCACGTAAAATGATGAAAAACTTGTGTTTCGGGCCTGAATGCACTATTTTGGGGAACCAAAGTTGTGAAGCATCCATTCTAGCATTGGACCCAAAATGATGATTGGGAGTGTTTCAAAGCATTTTGCTAACCTTCGGCACGTAAAAAGATGAAAAACCTGTGTTTCGGGCCTGAATGCACTATTTCGGGGTACCAAAGTTGTGAAGCATCCATTCTACTACATTGCAACCAAAATGATGCTTGGGAGTGTTTCAGAACATTTCGCTAATGTTCGGCACGTAAAAAAATGCAAAACTTGTGTTTCGGGCCGGAATGCACTATTTCGGGGTACCGAAGTTGTGAAGCATCCATTCTACTCCATTGGACCCAAAATGATGTTTGGGAGTGTTTCAGAGCATTTCGCTAACCTTCGGCACGTAAAAGATGCAAAACTTGTGTTCGCGCCTGAATGTACTATTTCGGGGTACCAAAGTTGTGAACCATACATTCTAGTCCATTGGACCCAAACGGATATTTAAGAGTGTTTCAGAGCATTTTGCTAACCTTCGGCACGTAAAATGATGAAAAACTTGTGTTTCGGGCCTGAATGCACTATTTTGGGGAACCAAAGTTGTGAAGCATCCATTCTAGCATTGGACCCAAAATGATGATTGGGAGTGTTTCAAAGCATTTTGCTAACCTTCGGCACGTAAAAAGATGAAAAACCTGTGTTTCGGGCCTGAATGCACTATTTCGGGGTACCAAAGTTGTGAAGCATCCATTCTACTACATTGCAACCAAAATGATGCTTGGGAGTGTTTCAGAACATTTCGCTAATGTTCGGCACGTAAAAAAATGCAAAACTTGTGTTTCGGGCCGGAATGCACTATTTCGGGGTACCGAAGTTGTGAAGCATCCATTCTACTCCATTGGACCCAAAATGATGTTTGGTAGTGCTTCAGAGCATTTCGCTAACCTTCGGCACGTAAAAGATGCACAAATTGTGTTCGCGCCTGAATGCACTGTTTCGGGGTACCAAAGTTGTGAAGCATCCATTCTAGCCCATTGGACCCAAACTAATGCTTGGGACTGTTTCAGAGCATTTTGCTAACCTTCAGCACGTAAAAAGATGAAAAACTTGTGTTTCGGGCCTGAATGCACTATTTTGGGGTACCAAAGTTGTGAAGCATCCACTCTAGCATTGGACCCAAAATGATGTTTGGGAGTGTTTCAGAGCATTTTGCTAACCTTCGGCACGTAAAAGATGCAAAACTTGTGTTCGCGCCTGAATGTACTATTTCGGGGTACCAAAGTTGTGAACCATACATTCTAGTCCATTGGACCCAAACGGATATTTGAGAGTGTTTCAGAGCATTTTGCTAACCTTCGGCACGTAAAATGATGAAAAACTTGTGTTTCGGGCCTGAATGCACTATTTTGGGGAACCAAAGTTGTGAAGCATCCATTCTAGCATTGGACCCAAAATGATGATTGGGAGTGTTTCAAAGCATTTTGCTAACCTTCGGCACGTAAAAAGATGAAAAACCTGTGTTTCGGGCCTGAATGCACTATTTCGGGGTACCAAAGTTGTGAAGCATCCATTCTACTACATTGCAACCAAAATGATGCTTGGGAGTGTTTCAGAACATTTCGCTAATGTTCGGCACGTAAAAAAATGCAAAACTTGTGTTTCGGGCCGGAATGCACTATTTCGGGGTACCGAAGTTGTGAAGCATCCATTCTACTCCATTGGACCCAAAATGATGTTTGGGAGTGTTTCAGAGCATTTCGCTAACCTTCGGCACGTAAAAGATGCAAAACTTGTGTTCGCGCCTGAATGTACTATTTCGGGGTACCAAAGTTGTGAACCATACATTCTAGTCCATTGGACCCAAACGGATATTTAAGAGTGTTTCAGAGCATTTTGCTAACCTTCGGCACGTAAAATGATGAAAAACTTGTGTTTCGGGCCTGAATGCACTATTTTGGGGAACCAAAGTTGTGAAGCATCCATTCTAGCATTGGACCCAAAATGATGATTGGGAGTGTTTCAAAGCATTTTGCTAACCTTCGGCACGTAAAAAGATGAAAAACCTGTGTTTCGGGCCTGAATGCACTATTTCGGGGTACCAAAGTTGTGAAGCATCCATTCTACTACATTGCAACCAAAATGATGCTTGGGAGTGTTTCAGAACATTTCGCTAATGTTCGGCACGTAAAAAAATGCAAAACTTGTGTTTCGGGCCGGAATGCACTATTTCGGGGTACCGAAGTTGTGAAGCATCCATTCTACTCCATTGGACCCAAAATGATGTTTGGGAGTGTTTCAGAGCATTTCGCTAACCTTCGGCACGTAAAAGATGCAAAACTTGTGTTCGCGCCTGAATGTACTATTTCGGGGTACCAAAGTTGTGAACCATACATTCTAGTCCATTGGACCCAAACGGATATTTAAGAGTGTTTCAGAGCATTTTGCTAACCTTCGGCACGTAAAATGATGAAAAACTTGTGTTTCGGGCCTGAATGCACTATTTTGGGGAACCAAAGTTGTGAAGCATCCATTCTAGCATTGGACCCAAAATGATGATTGGGAGTGTTTCAAAGCATTTTGCTAACCTTCGGCACGTAAAAAGATGAAAAACCTGTGTTTCGGGCCTGAATGCACTATTTCGGGGTACCAAAGTTGTGAAGCATCCATTCTACTACATTGCAACCCAAAATGATGCTTGGGAGTGTTTCAGAACATTTCGCTAATGTTCGGCACGTAAAAAAATGCAAAACTTGAGTTTCGGGCCGGAATGCACTATTTCGGGGTACTGAAGTTGTGAAGCATCCATTCTACTCCATTGGACCCAAAATGATGTTAGGGAGTGTTTCAGAGCTTTTCGCTAACCTTCGGCACTTAAAAGATGCAAAACTTGTGTTCGCGCCTGAATGCACTACTTCGGGGTACCAAAGTTGTGAAGCATCCATTCTAGTCCATTGGACCCAAACTGATGTTTGGGACTGTTTCAGAGCATTTTGCTAACCTTCGGCACGTAAAAAGATGAAAAACTTGTGTTTCGGGCCTGAATACACTATTTCGGGGTACCAAAGTTGCGAAGCATCCATTCTACTCCATTGGAACCAAAATGATGTTTGGGAGTGTTTCAGAACATTTCGCTAACCTTCGGCACGTAAAAAGATGCAAAACTTGTGTTTCGGGCTGGAATGCACTATTTCGCGGTACCAAAGTTGTGAAGCATCCATTCTAGTCCATTAGACCCAAAATGATGTTTGGGAGTGTTTCAGAGGATTTCGATAACCTTTAGCTCGTAAAAAGATGAAAACATGTGTTTCGGGCCTGAATACACAATTTCGGGGTACCGAAGTTGTGAAGCATCCATTCTACTCCATTGCACCCAAAAAGATGTCTGGGAGTGTTTCAGAGCATTTCGCTAACCTTCGGCACATAAAAGATGCAAAACTTGTGTTCGCGCCTGAATGCACTATGTCGGGGTACCGAAGTGGTGAAGCATCCATTCTAGTCCATTGGACCCAAACTGATGTTTGGGACTGTTTCAGAGCATTTTGCTAACCTTCGGCACGTAAAAAGATGAAAAACTTGTGTTTCGGGCCTAAATGCTCTATTTCGGGGTACAAAAGTCGCGAAGCATCCATTCTAGTCCATTGGAACCAAAATGATGTTTGGGAGTGTTTCAAAACATTTCGCTAACCTTCGGCACGTAAAAAGATGCAAAACTTGTGTTTCGGGCCGGAATCCACTATTTCAGGGTACCGAAGCAGTGAAGCATCCATTCTACTCCATTGGACCCAAATTGATGTTTGGGAGTGGTTCAGAGCATTTCGCTAACCTTCGGCACGTAAAAGATGCAAAACTTGTGTTCGCGCCTGAATGCACTATTTTGGGGTACCAAAGTTGTGATGCATCCATTCTAGTCCATTGGACCCAAAATGATGTTTGGCAGTGTTTCAGAGCATTTCGCTAACCTTCAGCACGTAAAAAGAAGCAAACTTGTGTTTCGGGCCTGAATGCACAATTTCGGGGTACCGAAGTTGTGAAGCATCCATTCTACTCCATTGGACCCAAAATGATGTTTGGGAGTGTTTTAGACCATTTCGTTAAACTTCAGCACGTAAAAGATGCAAAACTTGTGTTCGCACCTGAATGCACTATTTCGAGGTACCAAAGTTGTGAAGCATCCATTCTAGTCCATTGGACCCAAGCTGATGTTTGGGACTGTTTCAGAGCATTTTGCTAACCTTCGGCACGTAAAAAGATGAAAAACTTGTGTTTCGGGCCTGAATGCACTATTTCGGGGAACCAAAGTTGCGAAGCATCCATTCTACTCCATTGGAACCAAAATGATTTTTGGGAGTGTTTCAGAACATTTCGCTAACCTTCGGCACGTAAAAAGATGCAAAACTTGTGTTTCGGGCCGGAATGCACTATTTCGGGGTACTGAAGTTGTGAAGCATCCATTCTACTCCATTGGACCCAAAATGATGTTTGGGAGTGTTTCAGAGCATTTCGCTAACCTTCGGCACGTAAAAGATGCAAAACTTGTGTTCGCGCCTGAATGCACTATTTCAGGGTACCAAAGTTGTGAAGCATCCATTCTAGTCCATTGGAGCAAAAATGATGTTTGGGAGTGTTTCAGAGGATTTCGCTAACCTTCAACACGTAAAAAGATGCAAACTTGTGTTTCGGGACTGAATGCACAATTTCTGGGTACCGAAGTTGTGAAGCATCCATTCTACTCCATTGGACCCAAAATGATGTTTGGGAGTGTTTCAAAGCATTTCGCTAACCTTCGGCACGTAAAAGATGCAACACTTGTGTTCGCGCCGGAATGCACTATTTCGGGGTACCAAAGTTGTGAAGCATCCGTTCTAGTCCATTAGACCCAAAATGATGTTTGGGAGTGTTTCAGAGGATTTCGCTAACCTTCAGCACGTAAAAAGATGCAAACTTGTGTTTCGGGCCTGAATGCACAATTTCGGGGTACCGAAGTTGTGAAGCATCCATTCTACTCCATTGGACCCAAAATGATGTTTGGGAGTGTTTCAGAGCATTTCGCTAACCTTCGACACGTAAAAGATGCAAAACTTGTGTTCGCGCCTGAATGCACTACTTCGGGGTACCAAAGTTGTGAAGCATCCATTCTAGTCCATTGGACCCAAACTGATGTTTGGGACTGTTTCAGAGCATTTTGCTAACCTTCGGCACGTAAAAGATGAAAAACTTGTGTTTCGGGCCTGAATGCACTATTTCGGGGTACCAAAGTTGCGAAGCATCCATTCTAGTCCATTAGACCCAAAATGATGTTTGGTAGTGTTTCAGAGCATTTCGCTAACCTTCAGCACGTAAAAAGAAGCAAACTTGTGTTTCGGGCCTGAATGCACAATTTCGCGGTACCTAAGTTGTGAAGCATCCATTCTACTCCATTGGTCCCAAAATGATGTTTGGGAGGGTTTCAGAGCATTTCGCTAACCTTCGGCACGTAAAAGATGGAAAACTTGTGTTCGCGCCTGAATGCACTATGTCGGGGTACCAAAGTTGTGAAGCATCCATTCTAGTCCATTGGACCCAAACTGATGTTTGGGATTGTTTCAGAGCATTTTGCTAACCTTCGGCACATAAAAAGATGAAAAACTTGTGTTTCGGGCCTAAATGCACTATTTCGGGGTACCAAAGTCGCGAAGCATCCATTCTACTCCATTGGAACCAAAATGATGTTTCGGAGTGTTTCAGAACATTTCGCTAACCTTCGGCACGTAAAAAGATGCAAAACTTGTGTTTCGGGCCGGAATCCACTATTTCGGGGTACCGAAGCAGTGAAGCATCCATTCTACTCCATTGGACCCAAATTGATGTTTGGGAGTGTTTCAGAGCATTTCGCTAACCTTCGGCACGTAAAAGATGCCAAACTTGTGTTCGCGCCAGAATGCACTATTTTGGGGTACCAAAGTTGTGAAGCATCCATTCTAGTCCATTGGACCCAAAATGATGTTTGGGAGTGTTTCGGAGCATTTCGCTAACCTTCAGCACGTAAAAAGAAGCAAACTTGTGTTTTGGGCCTGAATGCACAATTTCGGGGTACCGAAGTTGTGAAGCATCCATTCTACTCCATTGGACCCAAAATGATGTTTGGGAGTGTTTTAGAGCATTTCGCTAAACTTCGGCACGTAAAAGATGCAAAACTTGTGTTCGCGCCTGAATGCACTATTTCGGGGTACCAAAGTCATGAAGCATCCATTCTAGTCCATTGGACCCAAAATGATGTTTGGGAGTGTTTCAGATGATTTCGCTAACCTTCAGCACGTAAAAGGATGCAAACTTGTGTCTCGGGCCTGAATGCACAATTTCGGGGTACCGAAGTTGTGAAGCATCCATTCTACTCCATTGGACCCAAAATGATGTTTGGGAGTGTTTCAGAGCATTTCGCTAACCTTCGGCACGTAAAAGATGCAAAACTTGTGTTCGCGCCTGAATGCACTATTTCGGGGTACCAAAGTTGTGAAGCATCCATTCTAGTCCATTGGTCCCAAATTGATGTTTGGGACTGTTTCAGAGCATTTTGCTAACCTTCGGCACGTAAAAAGATGAAAAACTTGTGTTTCGGGCCTGAATGCACTATTTCGGGGTACCAAAGTTGCGAAGCATCCATTCTACTCCATTGGAACCAAAATGATGTTTGGGAGTGTTTCAGAACATTTCGTTAACCTTCGGCACGTAAAAACATGCAAAACTTGTGTTTCGGGCCGGAATGCACTATTTCGGGGTACCGAAGTTGTGAAGCATCCATTCTACTCCATTGGACCCAAAATGATGTTTGGGAGTGTTTCAGAAAATTTCGCTAACCTTCGGCACGTAAAAGATGCAAAACTTGTGTTCGCGCCTGAATGCACTACTTCAGGGTACCAAAGTTGTGAAGCATCCATTCTAGTCCATTGGACCCAAAATGATGTTTGGGAGTGTTTCGGAGGATTTCGCTAACCTTGAGCACGTAAAAAGATGCAAACTTGTGTTTCGGGCCTGAATGCACAATTTCAGGGTACCGAAGTTGTGAAGCATCCATTCTACTCCATTGGACCCAAAATGATGTTTGGGAGTGTTTCAGAGCATTTCGCTAACCTTCGGCACGTAAAAGATGCAAAACTTGTGTTCGCGCCTGAATGCACTATTTCGGGGTACCAAAGTTGTGAAGCATCCATTCTAGTCCATTGGAGCAAAAATGATGTTTGGAAGTGTTTCAGAGGATTTCGCTAACCTTCAGCACGTAAAAAGATGCAAACTTGTGTTTCGGGCCTGAATGCACAATTTCGGGGTACCGAAGTTGTGAAGCATCCATTCTAGTCCATTGGAGCAAAAATGATGTTTGGGAGTGTTTCAGAGCATTTCGCTAACCTTCGGCACTTAAAAGATGCAAAACTTGTGTTCGCGCCGGAATCCACTACTTCGGGGTACCAAAGTTGTGAAGCATCCATTCTAGTCCATTGGACCCAAACTGATGTTTGGGACTGTTTCAGAGCATTTTGCTAACCTTCGGCACGTAAAAACATGCAAAACTTGTGTTTCGGGCCTGAATACACTATTTCGGGGTACCAAAGTTGTGAAGCATCCATTCTAGTCCATTGGACCCAAATTGATGTTTGGGAGTGTTTCAGAGGATTTCGCTAACCTTTAGCACGTAAAAAGATACAAACTTGTGTTTCGGGCCTGAATGCACAATTTCGGGGTACCAAAGTTGTGAAGCATCCTTTCTACTCCATTGGACCCAAAATGATGTTTGGTAGTGCTTCAGAGCATTTCGCTAACCTTCGGCACGTAAAAGATGCACAAATTGTGTTCGCGCCTGGATGCACTGTTTCGGGGTACCAAAGTTGTGAAGCATCCATTCTAGTCCATTGGACCCAAACTAATGCTTGGGACTGTTTCAGAGCATTTTGCTAACCTTCAGCACGTAAAAGATGAAAAACTTGTGTTTCGGGCCTGAATGCACTATTTTGGGGTACCAAAGTTGTGAAGCATCCACTCTAGCATTGGACCCAAAATGATGTTTGGGAGTGTTTCAGAGCATTTTGCTAACCTTCGGCACGTAAAAGATGCAAAACTTGTGTTCGCGCCTGAATGTACTATTTCGGGGTACCAAAGTTGTGAACCATACATTCTAGTCCATTGGACCCAAACGGATATTTGAGAGTTTTTCAGAGCATTTTGCTAACCTTCGGCACGTAAAATGATGAAAAACTTGTGTTTCGGGCCTGAATGCACTATTTTGGGGAACCAAAGTTGTGAAGCATCCATTCTAGCATTGGACCCAAAATGATGATTGGGAGTGTTTCAAAGCATTTTGCTAACCTTCGGCACGTAAAAAGATGAAAAACCTGTGTTTCGGGCCTGAATGCACTATTTCGGGGTACCAAAGTTGTGAAGCATCCATTCTACTACATTGCAACCAAAATGATGCTTGGGAGTGTTTCAGAACATTTCGCTAATGTTCGGCACGTAAAAAAATGCAAAACTTGTGTTTCGGGCCGGAATGCACTATTTCGGGGTACCGAAGTTGTGAAGCATCCATTCTACTCCATTGGACCCAAAATGATGTTTGGGAGTGTTTCAGAGCATTTTGCTAACCTTCGGCACGTAAAAGATGCAAAACTTGTGTTCGCGCCTGAATGTACTATTTCGGGGTACCAAAGTTGTGAACCATACATTCTAGTCCATTGGACCCAAACGGATATTTGAGAGTGTTTCAGAGCATTTTGCTAACCTTCGGCACGTAAAATGATGAAAAACTTGTGTTTCGGGCCTGAATGCACTATTTTGGGGAACCAAAGTTGTGAAGCATCCATATTAGCATTGGACCCAAAATGATGATTGGGAGTGTTTCAAAGCATTTTGCTAACCTTCGGCACGTAAAAAGATGAAAAACCTGTGTTTCGGGCCTGAATGCACTATTTCGGGGTACCAAAGTTGTGAAGCATCCATTCTACTACATTGCAACCCAAAATGATGCTTGGGAGTGTTTCAGAACATTTCGCTAATGTTCGGCACGTAAAAAAATGCAAAACTTGTGTTTCGGGCCGGAATGCACTATTTCGGGGTACCGAAGTTGTGAAGCATCCATTCTACTCCATTGGACCCAAAATGATGTTAGGGAGTGTTTCAGAGCTTTTCGCTAACCTTCGGCACTTAAAAGATGCAAAACTTGTGTTCGCGCCTGAATGCACTACTTCGGGGTACTAAAGTTGTGAAGCATCCATTCTAGTCCATTGGACCCAAACTGATGTTTGGGACTGTTTCAGAGCATTTTGCTAACCTTCGGCACGTAAAAAGATGAAAAACTTGTGTTTCGGGCCTGAATACACTATTTCGGGGTACCAAAGTTGCGAAGCATCCATTCTACTCCATTGGAACCAAAATGATGTTTGGGAGTGTTTCAGAACATTTCGCTAACCTTCGGCACGTAAAAAGATGCAAAACTTGTGTTTCGGGCTGGAATGCACTATTTCGCGGTACCAAAGTTGTGAAGCATCCATTCTAGTCCATTAGACCCAAAATGATGTTTGGGAGTGTTTCAGAGGATTTCGATAACCTTTAGCTCGTAAAAAGATGAAAACATGTGTTTCGGGCCTGAATACACAATTTCGGGGTACCGAAGTTGTGAAGCATCCATTCTACTCCATTGGACCCAAAAAGATGTTTGGGAGTGTTTCAGAGCATTTCGCTAACCTTCGGCACATAAAAGATGCAATACTTGTGTTCGCGCCTGAATGCACTATGTCGGGGTACCGAAGTGGTGAAGCATCCATTCTAGTCCATTGGACCCAAACTGATGTTTGGGACTGTTTCAGAGCATTTTGCTAACCTTCGGCACGTAAAAAGATGAAAAACTTGTGTTTCGGGCCTAAATGCTCTATTTCGGGGTACAAAAGTCGCGAAGCATCCATTCTAGTCCATTGGAACCAAAATGATGTTTCGGAGTGTTTCAGAACATTTCGCTAACCTTCGGCACG
This sequence comes from Cenchrus fungigraminus, assembly GCA_036936925.1. Lineage (NCBI taxonomy): Eukaryota > Viridiplantae > Streptophyta > Magnoliopsida > Poales > Poaceae > Cenchrus > Cenchrus fungigraminus. The sequence continues at coordinate 49,075,613 of CM072772.1, forward strand.
TAAAAAGATGAAAAACTTGTGTTTCGGGCCGGAATCCACTATTTCAGGGTACCGAAGCAGTGAAGCATCCATTCTACTCCATTGGACCCAAATTGATGTTTGGGAGTGTTTCAGAGCATTTCGCTAACCTTCGGCACGTAAAAGATGCAAAACTTGTGTTCGCGCCTGAATGCACTATTTTGGGGTACCAAAGTTGTGATGCATCCATTCTAGTCCATTGGACCCAAAATGATGTTTGGCAGTGTTTCAGAGCATTTCGCTAACCTTCAGCACGTAAAAAGAAGCAAACTTGTGTTTCGGGCCTGAATGCACAATTTCGGGGTACCGAAGTTGTGAAGCATCCATTCTACTCCATTGGACCCAAAATGATGTTTGGGAGTGTTTTAGACCATTTCGTTAAACTTCAGCACGTAAAAGATGCAAAACTTGTGTTCGCACCTGAATGCACTATTTCGAGGTACCAAAGTTGTGAAGCATCCATTCTAGTCCATTGGACCCAAGCTGATGTTTGGGACTGTTTCAGAGCATTTTGCTAACCTTCGGCACGTAAAAAGATGAAAAACTTGTGTTTCGGGCCTGAATGCACTATTTCGGGGAACCAAAGTTGCGAAGCATCCATTCTACTCCATTGGAACCAAAATGATTTTTGGGAGTGTTTCAGAACATTTCGCTAACCTTCGGCACGTAAAAAGATGCAAAACTTGTGTTTCGGGCCGGAATGCACTATTTCGGGGTACTGAAGTTGTGAAGCATCCATTCTACTCCATTGGACCCAAAATGATGTTTGGGAGTGTTTCAGAGCATTTCGCTAACCTTCGGCACGTAAAAGATGCAAAACTTGTGTTCGCGCCTAAATGCACTATTTCAGGGTACCCAAGTTGTGAAGCATCCATTCTAGTCCATTGGAGCAAAAATGATGTTTGGGAGTGTTTCAGAGGATTTCGCTAACCTTCAACACGTAAAAAGATGCAAACTTGTGTTTCGGGACTGAATGCACAATTTCTGGGTACCGAAGTTGTGAAGCATCCATTCTACTCCATTGGACCCAAAATGATGTTTGGGAGTGTTTCAAAGCATTTCGCTAACCTTCGGCACGTAAAAGATGCAACACTTGTGTTCGCGCCGGAATGCACTATTTCGGGGTACCAAAGTTGTGAAGCATCCGTTCTAGTCCATTAGACCCAAAATGATGTTTGGTTGTGTTTCAGAGGATTTCGCTAACCTTCAGCACGTAAAAAGATGCAAACTTGTGTTTCGGGCCTGAATGCACAATTTCGGGGTACCGAAGTTGTGAAGCATCCATTCTACTCCATTGGACCCAAAATGATGTTTGGGAGTGTTTCAGAGCATTTCGCTAACCTTCGACACGTAAAAGATGCAAAACTTGTGTTCGCGCCTGAATGCACTACTTCGGGGTACCAAAGTTGTGAAGCATCCATTCTAGTCCATTGGACCCAAACTGATGTTTGGGACTGTTTCAGAGCATTTTGCTAACCTTCGGCACGTAAAAGATGAAAAACTTGTGTTTCGGGCCTGAATGCACTATTTCGGGGTACCAAAGTTGCGAAGCATCCATTCTAGTCCATTAGACCCAAAATGATGTTTGGGAGTGTTTCGGAGCATTTCGCTAACCTTCAGCACGTAAAAAGAAGCAAACTTGTGTTTCGGGCCTGAATGCACAATTTCGCGGTACCTAAGTTGTGAAGCATCCATTCTACTCCATTGGTCCCAAAATGATGTTTGGGAGGGTTTCAGAGCATTTCGCTAACCTTCGGCACGTAAAAGATGCAAAACTTGTGTTCGCGCCTGAATGCACTATGTCGGGGTACCAAAGTTGTGAAGCATCCATTCTAGTCCATTGGACCCAAACTGATGTTTGGGATTGTTTCAGAGCATTTTGCTAACCTTCGGCACATAAAAAGATGAAAAACTTGTGTTTCGGGCCTAAATGCACTATTTCGGGGTACCAAAGTCGCGAAGCATCCATTCTACTCCATTGGAACCAAAATGATGTTTCGGAGTGTTTCAGAACATTTCGCTAACCTTCGGCACGTAAAAAGATGCAAAACTTGTGTTTCGGGCCGGAATCCACTATATCGGGGTACCGAAGCAGTGAAGCATCCATTCTACTCCATTGGACTCAAATTGATGTTTGGGAGTGTTTCAGAGCATTTCGCTAACCTTCGGCACGTAAAAGATGCCAAACTTGTGTTCGCGCCAGAATGCACTATTTTGGGGTACCAAAGTTGTGAAGCATCCATTCTAGTCCATTGGACCCAAAATGATGTTTGGGAGTGTTTCGGAGCATTTCGCTAACCTTCAGCACGTAAAAAGAAGCAAACTTGTGTTTTGGGCCTGAATGCACAATTTCGGGGTACCGAAGTTGTGAAGCATCCATTCTACTCCATTGGACCCAAAATGATGTTTGGGAGTGTTTTAGAGCATTTCGCTAAACTTCGGCACGTAAAAGATGCAAAACTTGTGTTCGCGCCTGAATGCACTATTTCGGGGTACCAAAGTCGTGAAGCATCCATTCTAGTCCATTGGACCCAAAGTGATGTTTGGGAGTGTTTCAGAGGATTTCGCTAACCTTCAGCACGTAAAAGGATGCAAACTTGTGTCTCGGGCCTGAATGCACAAGTTCGGGGTACCGAAGTTGTGAAGCATCCATTCTACTCCATTGGACCCAAAATGATGTTTGGGAGTGTTTCAGAGCATTTCGCTAACCTTCGGCACGTAAAAGATGCAAAACTTGTGTTCGCGCCTGAATGCACTATTTCGGGGTACCAAAGTTGTGAAGCATCCATTCTAGTCCATTGGTCCCAAATTGATGTTTGGGACTGTTTCAGAGCATTTTGCTAACCTTCGGCACGTAAAAAGATGAAAAACTTGTGTTTCGGGCCTGAATGCACTATTTCGGGGTACCAAAGTTGCGAAGCATCCATTCTACTCCATTGGAACCAAAATGATGTTTGGGAGTGTTTCAGAACATTTCGTTAACCTTCGGCACGTAAAAAGATGCAAAACTTGTGTTTCGGGCCGGAATGCACTATTTCGGGGTACCGAAGTTGTGAAGCATCCATTCTACTCCATTGGACCCAAAATGATGTTTGGGAGTGTTTCAGAAAATTTCGCTAACCTTCGGCACGTAAAAGATGCAAAACTTGTGTTCGCGCCTGAATGCACTATTTCAGGGTACCAAAGTTGTGAAGCATCCATTCTAGTCCATTGGACCCAAAATGATGTTTGGGAGTGTTTCGGAGGATTTCGCTAACCTTGAGCACGTAAAAAGATGCAAACTTGTGTTTCAGGCCTGAATGCACAATTTCAGGGTACCGAAGTTGTGAAGCATCCATTCTACTCCATTGGACCCAAAATGATGTTTGGGAGTGTTTCAGAGCATTTCGCTAAACTTCGGCACGTAAAAGATGCAAAACTTGTGTTCGCGCCTGAATGCACTATTTCGGGGTACCAAAGTTGTGAAGCATCCATTCTAGTCCATTGGACCCAAACTGATGTTTGGGACTGTTTCAGAGCATTTTGCTAACCTTCGGCACGTAAAAAGATGAAAAACTTGTGTTTCGGGCCTGAATGCACTATTTCAGGGTACCAAAGTTGCGAAGCATCCATTCTACTCCATTGGAACCAAAATGATGTTTGGAAGTGTTTCAGAGCATTTCGCTAACCTTCAGCACGTAAAAGATGCAAACTTGTGTTTCACGCCTGAATGCACTATTTCGGGGTACCAAAGTAGTGACGCATGCATTCTAGTCCATTGGACCCAAACTGATGTTTGGGACTGTTTCAGAGCATTTTGCTAACCTTCGGCACGTAAAAAGATGAAAAACTTGTATTTCGGGCCTGAATGCACTATTTCAGGGTACCAAAGTTGCGAAGCATCCATTCTACTCCATTGGAACCAAAATGATGTTTGGGAGTGTTTCAGAGCATTTCGCTAACCTTCAGCACGTAAAAGATGCAAACTTGTGTTTCGCGCCTGAATGCACTATTTCGGGGTACCAAAGTAGTGAAGCATCCATTCTAGTCCGTTGGTCCCAAACTGATGTTTGGGACTGTTTCAGAGCATTTTGCTATCCTTCGGCACGTAAAAAGATGAAAAACTTGTGTTTCGGGCCTGAATGCACTATTTCGGGGTACCAAAGTTGCGAAGCATCCATTCTACTCCATTGGAACCAAAATGATGTTTGGGAGTGTTTCAGAACATTTCGCTAACCTTCGGCACGTAAAAAGATGCAAAACTTGTGTTTCGGGCGGAATGCACTATTTCGGGGTACCGAAGTTGTGAAGCATCCATTCTACTCCATTGGACCCAAAATGATGTTCGGGAGTGTTTCAGAAAATTTTGCTAACCTTCGGCACGTAAAAGATGCAAAACTTGTGTTCGCGCCTGAATGCACTATTTCGGGGTACCAAAGTTGTGAAGCATCCATTCTAGTCCATTGGACCCAAAATGATGTTTGGGAGTGTTTCGGAGGATTTCGCTAACCCTCAGCACGTAAAAAGATGCAAACTTGTGTTTCGGGCCTGAATGCACAATTTCGGGGTACCGAAGTTGTGAAGCATCCAATCTACTCCATTGGACCCAAAATGATTTTTGGGAGTGTTTCAGAGCATTTCGCTAACCTTCGGCACGTAAAAGATGCAAAACTTGTGTTCGCGCCTGAATGCACTATTTCGGGGTACCAAAGTTGTGAAGCATACATTCTAGTCCATTGGACCCAAACTGATGTTTGGGATTGTTTCAGAGCATTTTGCTAACCTTCGGCACGTAAAAAGATGAAAAACTTGTGTTTCGGGCCTGAATGCACTATTTCAGGGTACCAAAGTTGCGAAGCATCCATTCTACTCCATTGGAACCAAAATGATGTTTGGGAGTGTTTCAGAGCATTTCGCTAACCTTCAGCACGTAAAAGATGCAAACTTGTGTTTCACGCCTGAATGCACTATTTCGGGGTACTAAAGTAGTGACGCATCCATTCTAGTCCGTTGGACCCAAACTGATGTTTGGGACTGTTTCAGAGCATTTTGCTAACCTTCGGCACGTAAAAAGATGAAAAACTTGTGTTTCGGGCCTGAATGCACTATTTCAGGGTACCAAAGTTGCGAAGCATCCATTCTACTCCATTGGAACCAAAATGATGTTTGGGAGTGTTTCAGAGCATTTCGCTAACCTTCAGGACGTAAAAGATGCAAACTTGTGTTTCGCGCCTGAATGCACTATTTCGGGGTACCAAAGTAATGAAGCATCCATTCTAGTCCGTTGGTCCCAAACTGATGTTTGGGACTGTTTCAGAGCATTTTGCTATCCTTCGGCACGTAAAAAGATGAAAAACTTGTGTTTCGGGCCTGAATGCACTATTTCGGGGTACCAAAGTTGCGAAGCATCCATTCTACTCCATTGGAACCAAAATGATGTTTGGGAGTGTTTCAGAACATTTCGCTAACCTTCGGCACGTAAAAAGATGCAAAACTTGTGTTTCGGGCGGAATGCACTATTTCGGGGTACCGAAGTTGTGAAGCATCCATTCTACTCCATTGGACCCAAAATGATGTTCGGGAGTGTTTCAGAAAATTTCGCTAACCTTCGGCACGTAAAAGATGCAAAACTTGTGTTCGCGCCTGAATGCACTATTTCGGGGTACCAAAGTTGTGAAGCATCCATTCTAGTCCATTGGACCCAAAATGATGTTTGGGAGTGTTTCGGAGGATTTCGCTAACCCTCAGCACGTAAAAAGATGCAAACTTGTGTTTCGGGCCTGAATGCACAATTTCGGGGTACCGAAGTTGTGAAGCATCCAATCTACTCCATTGGACCCAAAATGATTTTTGGGAGTGTTTCAGAGCATTTCGCTAACCTTCGGCACGTAAAAGATGCAAAACTTGTGTTCGCGCCTGAATGCACTATTTCGGGGTACCAAAGTTGTGAAGCATACATTCTAGTCCATTGGACCCAAACTGATGTTTGGGATTGTTTCTGAGCATTTTGCTAACCTTCGGCACGTAAAAAGATGAAAAACTTGTGTTTCGGGCCTGAATGCACTATTTCAGGGTACCAAAGTTGCGAAGCATCCATTCTACTCCATTGGAACCAAAATGATGTTTGGGAGTGTTTCAGAGCATTTCGCTAACCATCAGCACGTAAAAGATGCAAACTTGTGTTTCACGGCTGAATGCACTATTTCGGGGTACTAAAGTAGTGACGCATCCATTCTAGTCCGTTGGACCCAAACTGATGTTTGGTACTGTTTCAGAGCATTTTGCTAACCTTCGGCACGTAAAAAGATGAAAAACTTGTGTTTCGGACCTGAATGCACTATTTCAGGGTACCAAAGTTGCGAAGCATCCATTCTACTCCATTAGAACCAAAATGATGTTTGGGAGTGTTTCAGAGCATTTCGCTAACCTTCAGCACGTAAAAGATGCAAACTTGTGTTTCGCGCCTGAATGCACTATTTCGGGGTACCAAAGTAGTGAAGCATCCATTCTAGTCCGTTGGTCCCAAACTGATGTTTGGGACTGTTTCAGAGCATTTTGCTATCCTTCGGCACGTAAAAAGATGAAAAACTTGTGTTTCGGGCCTGAATGCACTATTTCGGGGTACCAAAGTTGCGAAGCATCCATTCTACTCCATTGGAACCAAAATGATGTTTGGGAGTGTTTCAGAACATTTCGCTAACCTTCGGCACGTAAAAAGATGCAAAACTTGTGTTTCGGGCGGAATGCACTATTTCGGGGTACCGAAGTTGTGAAGCATCCATTCTACTCCATTGGACCCAAAATGATGTTCGGGAGTGTTTCAGAAAATTTCGCTAACCTTCGGCACGTAAAAGATGCAAAACTTGTGTTCGCGCCTGAATGCACTATTTCGGGGTACCAAAGTTGTGAAGCATCCATTCTAGTCCATTGGACCCAAAATGATGTTTGGGAGTGTTTCGGAGGATTTCGCTAACCTTCAGCACGTAAAAAGATGCAAACTTGTGTTTCGGGCCTGAATGCACAATTTCGGGGTACCGAAGTTGTGAAGCATCCAATCTACTCCATTGGACCCAAAATGATTTTTGGGAGTGTTTCAGAGCATTTCGCTAACCTTCGGCACGTAAAAGATGCAAAACTTGTGTTCGCGCCTGAATGCACTATTTCGGGGTACCAAAGTTGTGAAGCATACATTCTAGTCCATTGGACCCAAACTGATGTTTGGGATTGTTTCAGAGCATTTTGCTAACCTTCGGCACGTAAAAAGATGAAAAACTTGTGTTTCGGGCCTGAATGCACTATTTCAGGGTACCAAAGTTGCGAAGCATCCATTCTACTTGATTGGAACCAAAATGATGTTTGGGAGTGTTTCAGAACATTTCGCTAACCTTCGGCACGTAAAAAGATGCAAAACTTGTGTTTCGGGCGGAATGCACTATTTCGGGGTACCGAAGTTGTGAAGCATCCATTCTACTCCATTGGACCCAAAATGATGTTTGGGAGTGTTTCAGAAAATTTCGCTAACCTTCGGCACGTAAAAGATGCAAAACTTGTGTTCGCGCCTGAATGCACTATTTTGGGGTACCAAAGTTGTGAAGCATCCATTCTAGTCCATTGGACCCAAAATGATGTTTGGGAGTGTTTCGGAGGATTTCGCTAACCTTGAGCACGTAAAAAGATGCAAACTTGTGTTTCGGGCCTGAATGCACAATTTCAGGGTACCGAAGTTGTGAAGCGTCCATTCTACTCCATTGGACCCAAAATGATGTTTGGGAGTGTTTCAGAGCATTTCGCTAACCTTCGGCACGTAAAAGATGCAAAACTTGTGTTTGCGCTAGAATGCACTATTTCAGGGTACCAAAGTTGTGAAGCATCCATTCTAGTCCATTAGACCCAAAATGATGTTTGGGAGTGTTTCAGAGGATTTCTCAAACCTTCAGCGCGTAAAAAGATGCAAACTTGTGTTTCGTGCCTGAATGCACAATTTCGGGGTACCGAAGTTGTGAAGCATCCAATCTACTCCATTTGACCCAAAATGATGTTTGGGAGTGTTTCAGAGCATTTCGCTAACCTTCGGCACGTATAAGATGCAAAACTTATGTTCGCGCCTGAATGCACTATTTCGGGGTACCAAAGTTGTGAAGCATCCATTCTAGTCCATTGGACCCAAACTGATGTTTGGGACTGTTTCAGAGCATTTTGCTAACCTTCGGCACGTAAAAAGATGAAAAACTTGTGTTTCGGGCCTGAATGCACTATTTCAGGGTACCAAAGTTGCGAAGCATCCATTCTACTCCATTGGAACCAAAATGATGTTTGGGAGTGTTTCAGAGCATTTCGCTAACCTTCAGCACGTAAAAGATGCAAACTTGTGTTTCACGCTTGAATGCACTATTTCGGGGTACCAAAGTAGTGACGCATCCATTCTAGTCCGTTGGACCCAAACTGATGTTTGGGACTGTTTCAGAGCATTTTGCTAACCTTCGGCACGTAAAAAGATGAAAAACTTGTGTTTCGGGCCTAAATGCACTATTTCAGGGTACCAAAGTTGCGAAGCATCCATTCTACTCCATTGGAACCAAAATGATGTTTGGGAGTGTTTCAGAGCATTTCGCTAACCTTCAGCACGTAAAAGATGCAAACTTGTGTTTCGCGCCTGAATGCACTATTTCGGGGTACCAAAGTAGTGAAGCATCCATTCTAGTCCGTTGGTCCCAAACTGATGTTTGGGACTGTTTCAGAGCATTTTGCTATCCTTCGGCACGTAAAAAGATGAAAAACTTGTGTTTCGGGCCTGAATACACTATTTCGAGGTACCAAAGTTGCGAAGCATCCATTCTACTCCATTGGAACCAAAATGATGTTTGGGAGTGTTTCAGAACATTTCGCTAACCTTCGGCACGTAAAAAGATGCAAAACTTGTGTTTCGAGCGGAATGCACTATTTCGGGGTACCGAAGTTGTGAAGCATCCATTCTACTCCATTGGACCCAAAATGATGTTCGGGAGTGTTTCAGAAAATTTCGCTAACCTTCGGCACGTAAAAGATGCAAAACTTGTGTTCGCGCCTGAATGCACTATTTCGGGGTACCAAAGTTGTGAAGCATCCATTCTAGTGCATTGGACCCAAAATGATGTTTGGGAGTGTTTCGGAGGATTTCGCTAACCTTCAGCACGTAAAAAGATGCAAACTTGTGTTTCGTGCCTGAATGCACAATTTCGGGGTACGGAAGTTGTGAAGCATCCAATCTACTCCATTGGACCCAAAATGATTTTTGGGAGTGTTTCAGAGCATTTCGCTAACCTTCGGCACGTAAAAGATGCAAAACTTGTGTTCGCGCCTGAATGCACTATTTCGGGGTACCAAAGTTGTGAAGCATCCATTCTAGTCCATTGGACCCAAACTGATGTTTGGGACTGTTTCAGAGCATTTTGCTAACCTTCGGCACGTAAAAAGATGAAAAACTTGTGTTTCGGGCCTGAATGCACTATTTCAGGGTACCAAAGTTGCGAAGCATCCATTCTACTCCATTGGAACCAAAATGATGTTTGGGAGTGTTTCAGAACATTTCGCTAACCTTCGGCACGTAAAAAGATGCAAAACTTGTGTTTCGGGCGAAATGCACTATTTCGGGGTACCGAAGTTGTGAAGCATCCATTCTACTCCATTGGACCCAAAATGATGTTTGGGAGTGTTTCAGAAAATTTCGCTAACCTTCGGCACGTAAAAGATGCAAAACTTGTGTTCGCGCCTGAATGCACTATTTCGGGGTACCAAAGTTGTGAAGCATCCATTCTAGTCCATTGGACCCAAAATGATGTTTGGGAGTGTTTCGAAGGATTTCGCTAACCTTGAGCACGTAAAAAGATGCAAACTTGTGTTTCGGGCCTGAATGCACAATTTCAGGGTACCGAAGTTGTGAAGCATCCATTCTACTCCATTGGACCCAAAATGATGTTTGGGAGTGTTTCAGAGCATTTCGCTAACCTTCGGCACGTAAAAGATGCAAAACTTGTGTTTGTGCTAGAATGCACTATTTCGGGGTACCAAAGTTATGAAGCATCCATTCTAGTCCATTAGACCCAAAATGATGTTTGGGAGTGTTTCAGAGGATTTCGCTAACCTTCAGCGCGTAAAAAGATGCAAACTTGTGTTTCGTGCCTGAATGCACAATTTCGGGGTACCGAAGTTTGTGAAGCATCCATTCTAGTCCATTGGACCCAAAATGATGTTTGGGAGTGTTTCGGAGGATTTCGCTAACCCTCAGCACGTAAAAAGATGCAAACTTGTGTTTCGGACCTGAATGCACAATTTCGGGGTACCGAAGTTGTGAAGCATCCAATCTACTCCATTGGACCCAAAATGATTTTTGGGAGTGTTTCAGAGCATTTCGCTAACCTTCGGCACGTAAAAGATGCAAAACTTGTGTTCGCGCCTGAATGCACTATTTCGGGGTACCAAAGTTGTGAAGCATCCATTCTAGTCCATTGGACCCAAAATGATGTTTGGGAGTGTTTCGAAGGATTTCGCTAACCTTGAGCACGTAAAAAGATGCAAACTTGTGTTTCGGGCCTGAATGCACAATTTCAGGGTACCGAAGTTGTGAAGCATCCATTCTACTCCATTGGACCCAAAATGATGTTTGGGAGTGTTTCGGAGGATTTCGCTAACCCTCAGCACGTAAAAAGATGCAAACTTGTGTTTCGGGCCTGAATGCACAATTTCGGGGTACCGAAGTTGTGAAGCATCCAATCTACTCCATTGGACCCAAAATGATTTTTGGGAGTGTTTCAGAGCATTTCGCTAACCTTCGGCACGTAAAAGATGCAAAACTTGTGTTCGCGCCTGAATGCACTATTTCGGGGTACCAAAGTTGTGAAGCATCCATTCTAGTCCATTGGACCCAAACTGATGTTTGGGATTGTTTCAGAGCATTTTGCTAACCTTCGGCACATAAAAAGATGAAAAACTTGTGTTTCGGGCCTAAATGCACTATTTCGGGGTACCAAAGTCGCGAAGCATCCATTCTACTCCATTGGAACCAAAATGATGTTTCGGAGTGTTTCAGAACATTTCGCTAACCTTCGGCACGTAAAAAGATGCAAAACTTGTGTTTCGGGCCGGAATCCACTATTTCGGGGTACCGAAGCAGTGAAGCATCCATTCTAGTCCATTGGACCCAAAATGATGTTTGGGAGTGTTTCGGAGCATTGAGCTAACCTTCAGCACGTAAAAAGAAGCAAACTTGTGTTTTGGGCCTGAATGCACAATTTCGGGGTACCGAAGTTGTGAAGCATCCATTCTACTCCATTGGACCCATAATGATGTTTGGGAGTGTTTTAGAGCATTTCGCTAAACTTCGGCACGTAAAAGATGCAAAACTTGTGTTCACGCCTGAATGCACTATTTCGGGGTACCAAAGTCGTGAAGCATCCATTCTAGTCCATTGGACCCAAAATGATGTTTGGGAGTGTTTCAGAGGATTTCGCTAACCTTCAGCACGTAAAAGGATGCAAACTTGTGTCTCGGGCCTGAATGCACAATTTCGGGGTACCGAAGTTGTGAAGCATCCATTCTACTCCATTGGACCCAAAATGATGTTTGGGAGTGTTTCAGAGCATTTCGCTAACCTTCGGCACGTAAAAGATGCAAAACTTGTGTTCGCGCCTGAATGCACTATTTCGGGGTACCAAAGTTGTGAAGCATCCATTCTAGTCCATTGGTCCCAAATTGATGTTTGGGACTGTTTCAGAGCATTTTGCTAACCTTCGGCACGTAAAAAGATGAAAAACTTGTGTTTCGGGCCTGAATGCACTATTTCGGGGTACCAAAGTTGCGAAGCATCCATTCTACTCCATTGGAACCAAAATGATGTTTGGGAGTGTTTCAGAACATTTCGTTAACCTTCGGCACGTAAAAAGATGCAAAACTTGTGTTTCGGGCCGGAATGCACTATTGCGGGGTACCGAAGTTGTGAAGCATCCATTCTACTCCATTGGACCCAAAATGATGTTTGGGAGTGTTTCAGAAAATTTCGCTAACCTTCGGCACGTAAAAGATGCAAAACTTGTGTTCGCGCCTGAATGCACTATTTCAGGGTACCAAAGTTGTGAAGCATCCATTCTAGTCCATTGGACCCAAAATGATGTTTGGGGGTGTTTCGGAGGATTTCGCTAACCTTGAGCACGTAAAAAGATGCAAACTTGTGTTTCGGGCCTGAATGCACAATTTCAGGGTACCGAAGTTGTGAAGCATCCATTCTACTCCATTGGACCCAAAATGATGTTTGGGAGTGTTTCAGAGCATTTCGCTAACCTTCGGCACGTAAAAGATGCAAAACTTGTGTTCGCGCCTGAATGCACTATTTCGGGGTACCAAAGTTGTGAAGCATCCATTCTTGTCCATTGGACCCAAATTGATGTTTGGGACTGTTTCAGAGCATTTTGCTAACCTTCGGCACGTAAAAAGATGAAAAACTTGTGTTTCGGGCCTGAATGCACTATTTCAGGGTACCAAAGTTGCGAAGCATCCATTCTACTCCATTGGAACCAAAATGATGTTTGGGAGTGTTTCAGAGCATTTCGCTAACCTTCAGCACGTAAAAGATGCAAACTTGTGTTTCACGCCTGAATGCACTATTTCGGGGTACCAAAGTAGTGACGCATCCATTCTAGTCCGTTGGACCCAAACTGATGTTTGGGCTGTTTCAGAGCATTTTGCTAACCTTCGGCACGTAAAAAGATGAAAAACTTGTGTTTCGGGCCTGAATGCACTATTTCAGGGTACCAAAGTTGCGAAGCATCCATTCTACTCCATTGGAACCAAAATGATGTTTGGGAGTGATTCAGAGCATTTCGCTAACATTCAGCACGTAAAAGATGAAAACTTGTGTTTCGCGCCTGAATGCACTATTTCGGGGTACCAAAGTAGTGAAGCATCCATTCTAGTCCGTTGGTCCCAAACTGATGTTTGGGACTGTTTCAGAGCATTTTGCTATCCTTCGGCACGTTAAAAGATGAAAAACTTGTGTTTCGGGCCTGAACGCACTATTTCGGGGTACGAAAGTTGCGAAGCATCCATTCTACTCCATTGGAACCAAAATGATGTTTGGGAATGTTTCAGAACATTTCGCTAACCTTCGGCACGTAAAAAGATGCAAAACTTGTGTTTCGGGCGGAATGCACTATTTCGGGGTACCGAAGTTGTGAAGCATCCATTCTACTCCATTGGACCCAAAATGATGTTCGGGAGTGTTTCAGAAAATTTCGCTAACCTTCGGCATGTAAAAGATGCAAAACTTGTTTTCGCGCCTGAATGCACTATTTCGGGGTACCAAAGTTGTGAAGCATCCATTCTAGTCCATTGGACCCAAAATGATGTTTGGGAGTGTTTCGGAGGATTTCGCTAACCTTCAGCACGTAAAAAGATGCAAACTTGTGTTTCGGGCCTGAATGCACAATTTCGGGGTACCGAAGTTGTGAAGCATCCAATCTACTCCATTGGACCCAAAATGATTTTTGGGAGTGTTTCAGAGCATTTCGCTAACCTTCGGCACGTAAAAGATGCAAAACTTGTGTTCGCGCCTGAATGCACTATTTCGGGGTACCAAAGTTGTGAAGCATACATTCTAGTCCATTGGACCCAAACTGATGTTTGGGACTGTTTCAGAGCATTTTGCTAACCTTCGGCACGTAAAAAGATGAAAAACTTGTGTTTCGGGCCTGAATGCACTATTTTAGGGTACCAAAGTTGCGAAGCATCCATTCTACTCCATTGGAACCAAAATGATGTTTGGGAGTGTTTCAGAACATTTCGCTAACCTTCGGCACGTAAAAAGATGCAAAACTTGTGTTTCGGGCGGAATGCACTATTTCGGGGTACCGAAGTTGTGAAGCATCCATTCTACTCCATTGGACCCAAAATGATGTTTGGGAGTGTTTCAGAAAATTTCGCTAACCTTCGGCACGTAAAAGATGCAAAACTTGTGTTCGCGCCTGAATGCACTATTTCGGGGTACCAAAGTTGTGAAGCATCCATTCTAGTCCATTGGACCCAAAATGATGTTTGGGAGTGTTTCGGAGGATTTCGCTAACCTTGAGCACGTAAAAAGATGCAAACTTGTGTTTCGGGCCTGAATGCACAATTTCAGGGTACCGAAGTTGTGAAGCATCCATTCTACTCCATTGGACCCAGAGTGATGTTTGGGAGTGTTTCAGAGCATTTCGCTAACCTTTGGCACGTAAAAGATGCAAAACTTGTGTTTGCGCTAGAATGCACTATTTCGGGGTACCAAAGTTGTGAAGCATCCATTCTAGTCCATTAGACCCAAAATGATGTTTGGGAGTGTTTTAGAGGATTTCGCTAACCTTCAGCGCGTAAAAAGATGCAAACTTGTGTTTCGTGCATGAATGCACAATTTCGGGGTACCGAAGTTGTGAAGCATCCAATCTACTCCATTGGACCCAAAATGATGTTTGGGAGTGTTTCAGAGCATTTCGCTAACCTTCGGCACGTAATAGATGCAAAACTTGTGTTCGCGCCTGAATGCACTATTTCGGGGTACCAAAGTTGTGAAGCATCCATTCTAGTCCATTGGACCCAAACTGATGTTTGGGACTGTTTCAGAGCATTTTGCTACCCTTCGGCACGTAAAAAGATGAAAAACTTGTGTTTGGGGCCTGAATGCACTATTTCGGGGTACCAAAGTTGCGAAGCATCCATTCTACTCCATTGGAACCAAAATGATGTTTGGGAGTGTTTCAGAAAATTTCGCTAACCTTCGGCACGTAAAAAATGAAAAACTTGTGTTCACGCCTGAATGAACTATTTCGGGGTACCAAAGTTGTGAAGCATCCAATCTAGTCCATTGGACCCAAAATGATGTTTGGGAGTGTTTCGAAGGATTTCGCTAACCTTGAGCACGTAAAAAGATGCAAACTTGTGTTTCGGGCCTGAATGCACAATTTCAGGGTACCGAAGTTGTGAAGCATCCATTCTACTCCATTGGACCCAAAATGATGTTTGGGAGTGTTTCAGAGCATTTCGCTAACCTTCGGCACGTAAAAGATGCAAAACTTGTGTTTGCGCCAGAATGCACTATTTCGGGGTACCAAAGTTGTGAAGCATCCATTCTAGTCCATTAGACCCAAAATGATGTTTGGGAGTGTTTCAGAGGATTTCGCTAACCTTCAGCACGTAAAAAGATGCAAACTTGTGTTTCGTGCCTGAATGCACAATTTCGGGGTACCGAAGTTGTGAAGCATCCAATCTACTCCATTGGACCCAAAATGATGTTTGGGAGTGTTTCAGAGCATTTCGCTAACCTTCGGCACGTAAAAGATGCAAAACTTATGTTCGCGCCTGAATGCACTATTTCGGGGTACCAAAGTTGTGAAGCATCCATTCTAGTCCATTGGACCCAAACTGATGTTTGGGACTGTTTCAGAGCATTTTGCTAACCTTCGGCATGTAAAAAGATGAAAAACTTGTGTTTCGTGCCTGAATGCACTATTTCGGGGTACCAAAGTTGCGAAGCATCCATTCTACTCCATTGGAACCAAAATGATGTTTGGGAGTGTTTCAGAACATTTCGCTAACCTTCGGCACGTAAAAAGATGCAAAACTTGTGTTTCGGGCGGAATGCACTATTTCGGGGTACCGAAGTTGTGTAGCATCCATTCTACTCCATTGGACCCAAAATGATGTTTGGGAGTGTTTCAGAAAATTTTGCAAACCTTCGGCACGTAAAATGATAAAGAACTTGTTTTTCGGGCCTGAAGGCACTATTTCGGGGTACCAAAGTTGCGAAGCATCCATTCTACTCCATTGGAACCAAAATGATGTTTGGGAGTGTTTCAGAACATTTCGTTAACCTTCGGCACGTAAAAAGATGCAAAACTTGTGTTTCGGGCCGGAATGCACTATTGCGGGGTACCGAAGTTGTGAAGCATCCATTCTACTCCATTGGACCCAAAATGATGTTTGGGAGTGTTTCAGAAAATTTCGCTAACCTTCGGCATGTAAAAGATGCAAAACTTGTGTTCGCACCTGAATGCACTATTTCAGGGTACCAAAGTTGTGAAGCATCCATTCTAGTCCATTGGACCCAAAATGATGTTTGGGGGTGTTTCGGAGGATTTCGCTAACCTTGAGCACGTAAAAAGATGCAAAACTTGTGTTCGCGCCTGAATGCACTATTTCAGGGTACCAAAGTTGTGAAGCATCCATTCTACTCCATTGGACCCAAAATGATGTTTGGGAGTGTTTCAGAGCATTTCGCTAACCTTCGGCACGTAAAAGATGCAAAACTTGTGTTCGCGCCTGAATGCACTATTTCGGGGTACCAAAGTTGTGAAGCATCCATTCTTGTCCATTGGACCCAAACTGATGTTTGGGACTGTTTCAGAGCATTTTGCTAACCTTCGGCACGTAAAAAGATGAAAAACTTGTGTTTCGGGCCTGAATGCACTATTTCAGGGTACCAAAGTTGCGAAGCATCCATTCTACTCCATTGGAACCAAAATGATGTTTGGGAGTGTTTCAGAGCATTTCGCTAACCTTCAGCACGTAAAAGATGCAAACTTGTGTTTCACGCCTGAATGCACTATTTCGGGGTACCAAAGTAGTGACGCATCCATTCTAGTCCGTTGGACCCAAACTGATGTTTGGGCTGTTTCAGAGCATTTTGCTAACCTTCGGCACGTAAAAAGATGAAAAACTTGTGTTTCGGGCCTGAATGCACTATTTCAGGGTACCAAAGTTGCGAAGCATCCATTCTACTCCATTGGAACCAAAATGATGTTTGGGAGTGATTCAGAGCATTTCGCTAACATTCAGCACGTAAAAGATGAAAACTTGTGTTTCGCGCCTGAATGCACTATTTCGGGGTACCAAAGTAGTGAAGCATCCATTCTAGTCCGTTGGTCCCAAACTGATGTTTGGGACTGTTTCAGAGCATTTTGCTATCCTTCGGCACGTAAAAAGATGAAAAACTTGTGTTTCGGGCCTGAACGCACTATTTCGGGGTACGAAAGTTGCGAAGCATCCATTCTACTCCATTGGAACCAAAATGATGTTTGGGAATGTTTCAGAACATTTCGCTAACCTTCGGCACGTAAAAAGATGCAAAACTTGTGTTTCGGGCGGAATGCACTATTTCGGGGTACCGAAGTTGTGAAGCATCCATTCTACTCCATTGGACCCAAAATGATGTTCGGGAGTGTTTCAGAAAATTTCGCTAACCTTCGGCATGTAAAAGATGCAAAACTTGTTTTCGCGCCTGAATGCACTATTTCGGGGTACCAAAGTTGTGAAGCATCCATTCTAGTCCATTGGACCCAAAATGATGTTTGGGAGTGTTTCGGAGGATTTCGCTAACCTTCAGCACGTAAAAAGATGCAAACTTGTGTTTCGGGCCTGAATGCACAATTTCGGGGTACCGAAGTTGTGAAGCATCCAATCTACTCCATTGGACCCAAAATGATTTTTGGGAGTGTTTCAGAGCATTTCGCTAACCTTCGGCACGTAAAAGATGCAAAACTTGTGTTCGCGCCTGAATGCACTATTTCGGGGTACCAAAGTTGTGAAGCATACATTCTAGTCCATTGGACCCAAACTGATGTTTGGGACTGTTTCAGAGCATTTTGCTAACCTTCGGCACGTAAAAAGATGAAAAACTTGTGTTTCGGGCCTGAATGCACTATTTTAGGGTACCAAAGTTGCGAAGCATCCATTCTACTCCATTGGAACCAAAATGATGTTTGGGAGTGTTTCAGAACATTTCGCTAACCTTCGGCACGTAAAAAGATGCAAAACTTGTGTTTCGGGCGGAATGCACTATTTCGGGGTACCGAAGTTGTGAAGCATCCATTCTACTCCATTGGACCCAAAATGATGTTTGGGAGTGTTTCAGAAAATTTCGCTAACCTTCGGCACGTAAAAGATGCAAAACTTGTGTTCGCGCCTGAATGCACTATTTCGGGGTACCAAAGTTGTGAAGCATCCATTCTAGTCCATTGGACCCAAAATGATGTTTGGGAGTGTTTCGGAGGATTTCGCTAACCTTGAGCACGTAAAAAGATGCAAACTTGTGTTTCGGGCCTGAATGCACAATTTCAGGGTACCGAAGTTGTGAAGCATCCATTCTACTCCATTGGACCCAGAATGATGTTTGGGAGTGTTTCAGAGCATTTCGCTAACCTTCGGCACGTAAAAGATGCAAAACTTGTGTTTGCGCTAGAATGCACTATTTCGGGGTACCAAAGTTGTGAAGCATCCATTCTAGTCCATTAGACCCAAAATGATGTTTGGGAGTGTTTTAGAGGATTTCGCTAACCTTCAGCGCGTAAAAAGATGCAAACTTGTGTTTCGTGCATGAATGCACAATTTCGGGGTACCGAAGTTGTGAAGCATCCAATCTACTCCATTGGACCCAAAATGATGTTTGGGAGTGTTTCAGAGCATTTCGCTAACCTTCGGCACGTAAAAGATGCAAAACTTGTGTTCGCGCCTGAATGCACTATTTCGGGGTACCAAAGTTGTGAAGCATCCATTCTAGTCCATTGGACCCAAACTGATGTTTGGGACTGTTTCAGAGCATTTTGCTAACCTTCGGCACGTAAAAAGATGAAAAACTTGTGTTTCGGGCCTGAATGCACTATTTCAGGGTACCAAAGTTGCGAAGCATCCATTCTACTCCATTGGAACCAAAATGATGTTTGGGAGTGTTTCAGAGCATTTCGCTAACCTTCAGCACGTAAAAGATGCAAACTTGTGTTTCACGCCTGAATGCACTATTTCGGGGTACCAAAGTAGTGACGCATCCATTCTAGTCCGTTGGACCCAAACTGATGTTTGGGCTGTTTCAGAGCATTTTGCTAACCTTCGGCACGTAAAAAGATGAAAAACTTGTGTTTCGGGCCTGAATGCACTATTTCAGGGTACCAAAGTTGCGAAGCATCCATTCTACTCCATTGGAACCAAAATGATGTTTGGGAGTGATTCAGAGCATTTCGCTAACATTCAGCACGTAAAAGATGAAAACTTGTGTTTCGCGCCTGAATGCACTATTTCGGGGTACCAAAGTAGTGAAGCATCCATTCTAGTCCGTTGGTCCCAAACTGATGTTTGGGACTGTTTCAGAGCATTTTGCTATCCTTCGGCACGTAAAAAGATGAAAAACTTGTGTTTCGGGCCTGAACGCACTATTTCGGGGTACGAAAGTTGCGAAGCATCCATTCTACTCCATTGGAACCAAAATGATGTTTGGGAATGTTTCAGAACATTTCGCTAACCTTCGGCACGTAAAAAGATGCAAAACTTGTGTTTCGGGCGGAATGCACTATTTCGGGGTACCGAAGTTGTGAAGCATCCATTCTACTCCATTGGACCCAAAATGATGTTCGGGAGTGTTTCAGAAAATTTCGCTAACCTTCGGCATGTAAAAGATGCAAAACTTGTTTTCGCGCCTGAATGCACTATTTCGGGGTACCAAAGTTGTGAAGCATCCATTCTAGTCCATTGGACCCAAAATGATGTTTGGGAGTGTTTCGGAGGATTTCGCTAACCTTCAGCACGTAAAAAGATGCAAACTTGTGTTTCGGGCCTGAATGCACAATTTCGGGGTACCGAAGTTGTGAAGCATCCAATCTACTCCATTGGACCCAAAATGATTTTTGGGAGTGTTTCAGAGCATTTCGCTAACCTTCGGCACGTAAAAGATGCAAAACTTGTGTTCGCGCCTGAATGCACTATTTCGGGGTACCAAAGTTGTGAAGCATACATTCTAGTCCATTGGACCCAAACTGATGTTTGGGACTGTTTCCGAGCATTTTGCTAACCTTCGGCACGTAAAAAGATGAAAAACTTGTGTTTCGGGCCTGAATGCACTATTTTAGGGTACCAAAGTTGCGAAGCATCCATTCTACTCCATTGGAACCAAAATGATGTTTGGGAGTGTTTCAGAACATTTCGCTAACCTTCGGCACGTAAAAAGATGCAAAACTTGTGTTTCGGGCGGAATGCACTATTTCGGGGTACCGAAGTTGTGAAGCATCCATTCTACTCCATTGGACCCAAAATGATGTTTGGGAGTGTTTCAGAAAATTTCGCTAACCTTCGGCACGTAAAAGATGCAAAACTTGTGTTCGCGCCTGAATGCACTATTTCGGGGTACCAAAGTTGTGAAGCATCCATTCTAGTCCATTGGACCCAAAATGATGTTTGGGAGTGTTTCGGAGGATTTCGCTAACCTTGAGCACGTAAAAAGATGCAAACTTGTGTTTCGGGCCTGAATGCACAATTTCAGGGTACCGAAGTTGTGAAGCATCCATTCTACTCCATTGGACCCAGAATGATGTTTGGGAGTGTTTCAGAGCATATCGCTAACCTTCGGCACGTAAAAGATGCAAAACTTGTGTTTGCGCTAGAATGCACTATTTCGGGGTACCAAAGTTGTGAAGCATCCATTCTAGTCCATTAGACCCAAAATGATGTTTGGGAGTGTTTTAGAGGATTTCGCTAACCTTCAGCGCGTAAAAAGATGCAAACTTGTGTTTCGTGCATGAATGCACAATTTCGGGGTACCGAAGTTGTGAAGCATCCAATCTACTCCATTGGACCCAAAATGATGTTTGGGAGTGTTTCAGAGCATTTCGCTAACCTTCGGCACGTAAAAGATGCAAAACTTGTGTTCGCGCCTGAATGCACTATTTCGGGGTACCAAAGTTGTGAAGCATCCATTCTAGTCCATTGGACCCAAACTGATGTTTGGGACTGTTTCAGAGCATTTTGCTTCCCTTCGGCACGTAAAAAGATGAAAAACTTGTGTTTCGGGCCTGAATGCACTATTTCGGGGTACCAAAGTTGCGAAGCATCCATTCTACTCCATTGGAACCAAAATGATGTTTGGGAGTGTTTCAGAAAATTTCGCTAACCTTCGGCACGTAAAAAATGCAAAACTTGTGTTCACGCCTGAATGCACTATTTCGGGGTACCAAAGTTGTGAAGCATCCAATCTAGTCCATTGGACCCAAAATGATGTTTGGGAGTGTTTCGAAGGATTTCGCTAACCTTGAGCACGTAAAAAGATGCAAACTTGTGTTTCGGGCCTGAATGCACAATTTCAGGGTACCGAAGTTGTGAAGCATCCATTCTACTCCATTGGACCCAAAATGATGTTTGGGAGTGTTTCAGAGCATTTCGCTAACCTTCGGCACGTAAAAGATGCAAAACTTGTGTTTGCGCCAGAATGCACTATTTCGGGGTACCAAAGTTGTGAAGCATCCATTCTAGTCCATTAGACCCAAAATGATGTTTGGGAGTGTTTCAGAGGATTTCGCTAACCTTCAGCACGTAAAAAGATGCAAACTTGTGTTTCGTGCCTGAATGCACAATTTCGGGGTACCGAAGTTGTGAAGCATCCAGTCTACTCCATTGGACCCAAAATGATGTTTGGGAGTGTTTCAGAGCATTTCGCTAACCTTCGGCACGTAAAAGATGCAAAACTTATGTTCGCGCCTGAATGCACTATTTCGGGGTACCAAAGTTGTGAAGCATCCATTCTAGTCCATTGGACCCAAACTGATGTTTGGGACTGTTTCAGAGCATTTTGCTAACCTTCGGCACGTAAAAAGATGAAAAACTTGTGTTTCGGGCCTGAATGCACTATTTCGGGGTACCAAAGTTGCGAAGCATCCATTCTACTCCATTGGAACCAAAATGATGTTTGGGAGTGTTTCAGAACATTTCGCTAACCTTCGGCACGTAAAAAGATGCAAAACTTGTGTTTCGGGCGGAATGCACTATTTCGGGGTACCGAAGTTGTGTAGCATCCATTCTACTCCATTGGACCCAAAATGATGTTTGGGAGTGTTTCAGAAAATTTCGCTAACCTTCGGCACGTAAAAGATGCAAAACTTGTGTTCGCGCCTGAATGCACTATTTCGGGGTACCAAAGTTGTGAAGCATCCATTCTAGTCCATTGGACCCAAAATGAAGTTTGGGAGTGTTTCGGAGGATTTCGCTAACCTTGAGCACGTAAAAAGATGCAAACTTGTGTTTCGGGCCTGAATGCACAATTTCAGGGTACCGAAGTTGTGAAGCATCCATTCTACTCCATTGGACCCAAAATGATGTTTGGGAGTGTTTCAGAGCATTTCGCTAACCTTCGGCACGTAAAAGATGCAAAACTTGTGTTCGCGTCAGAATGCACTATTTCAGGGTACCAAAGTTGTGAAGCATCCATTCTAGTCCATTAGACCCAAAATGATGTTTGGGAGTGTTTCAGAGGATTTCGCTAACCTTCAGCACGTAAAAAGATGCAAACTTGTGTTTCGGGCCTGAATGCACAATTTCGGGGTACCGAAGTTGTGAAGCATCCAATCTACTCCATTGGACCCAGAATGATGTTTGGGAGTGTTTCAGAGCATTTCGCTAACCTTCGGCACGTAAAAGATGCAAAACTTGTGTTCGCGCCTGAATGCACTATTTCGGGGTACCAAAGTTGTGAAGCATCCATTCTAGTCCATTGGACCCAAACTGATGTTTGGGACTGTTTCAGAGTATTTTGCTAACCTTCGGCACGTAAAAAGATGAAAAACATGTGTTTCGGGCCTGAATGCACTATTTCGGGGTACCAAAGTTGCGAAGCATCCATTCTACTCCATTGGAACCAAAATGATGTTTGGGAGTGTTTCAGAACATTTCGCTAACCTTCGGCAGGTAAAAAGATGCAAAACTTGTGTTTCGGGCCGGAAAGCACTATTTCGGGGTACCGAAGATGTGAAGCATCCATTCTACTCCATTGGACCCAAAATGATGTTTGGGAGTGTTTCAGAGCATTTCGCTAACCTTCGGCACGTAAAAGATGCAAAACTTGTGTTCGCGCCTGAATGCACTATTTTGGGGTACCAAAGTTGTGAAGCATCCATTCTAGTCCATTGGACCCAAACTGATGTTTGGGACTATTTCAGAGCATTTTGCTAACCTTCGGCACGTAAAAAGATGAAAAACTTGTGTTTCGGGCCTGAATGCACTATTTCAGGGTACCAAAGTTGCGAAGCATCCATTCTACTCCATTGGAACCAAAATGATGTTTGGGAGTGTTTCAGAGCATTTCGCTAACCTTCAGCACGTAAAAGATGCAAACCTATGTTTCACGCCTAAATGCACTATTTCGGGGTACCAAAGTTGTGAAGCATCCATTCTAGTCCGTTGGACCCAAACTGATGTTTGGGACTGTTTCAGAGCATTTTGCTAACCTTCGGCACGTAAAAAGATGAAAAACATGTGTTTCGGGCCTGAATGCACTATTTCAGGGTACCAAAGTTGCGAAGCATCCATTCTACTCCATTTGAACCAAAATGATGTTTGGGAGTGTTTCAGAGCATTTAGCTAACCTTCAGCACGTAAAAGATGCAAAACTTGTGTTCGCGCCTGAATGCACTATTTCGGGGTACCAAAGTAGTGAAGCATCCATTCTAGTCCGTTGGACCAAAACTGATGTTTGGGACTGTTTCAGAGTATTTTGCTAACCTTCGGCACGTAAAAAATGAAAAACTTGTGTTTCGGGCCTAAATGCACTATTTCGGGGTACCAAAGTTGCGAAGCATCGCTTCTACTCCATTGGAACCAAAATGATGTTTGGGAGTGTTTCAGAACATTTCGCTAACCTTCGGCTCGTAAAAAGATGCAAAACTTGTGTTTCCGTCCGGCATCCACTATTTCGGGGTACCGAAGCTGTGAAGCATCCATTCTACTCCATTGGACCCAAATTGATGTTTGGGAGTGTTTCAGAGGATTTCGCTAACCTTCAGCACGTAAAAAGAAGCAAACTTGTGTTTCGGGCCTGAATGCACAATTTCGGGGTACCGAAGTTGTGAAGCATCCATTCTACTCCATTGGACCCAAAATGATGTTTGGGAGTGTTTTAGAGCATTTCGCTAACCTTCGGCACGTAAAAGATGCAAAACTTTTGTTCGCGCCGGAATGCACTATTTTGGGGTACCAAAGTTGTGAAGCATCCATTCTAGTCCATTGGACCCAAAATGATGTTTGGGAGTGTTTCAGAGGATTTCGCTAACCTTCAGCACGTAAAAAGAAGCAAACTTGTGTTTCGGGCCTGAATGCACAATTTCGGGGTACTGAAGTTGTGAAGCGTCCATTCTACTCCATTGGACCTAAAATAATGTTTTGGAGTGTTTTAGAGCATTTCACTAACCTTCGGCACGTAAAAGATGCAAAACTTTTGTTCGCGCCGTAATGCACTATTTCGGGGTACCAAAGTTGTGAAGCATCCATTCTAGTCCATTGGACCCAAAATGATGTTTGGGAGTGTTTCAGAGGATTTCGCTAACCTTCAGCACGTAAAAAGATGCAAACTTGTGTCTCGGGCCTGAATGCACAATTTCGAGGTACCGAAGTTGTGAAGCATCCATTCTACTCCATTGGACCCAAAATGATGTTTGGGAGTGTTTCAGAGCATTTCGCTAACCTTCGGCACGTAAAAGATGCAAAACTTGTGTTCGCGCCTGAATGCACTATGTCGGGGTACCAAAGTTGTGAAGCATCCATTCTAGTCCATTGGACCCAAACTGATGTTTGGGACTGTTTCAGAGCATTTTGCTAACCTTCGGCGCGTCAAAAGATGAAAAACTTGTGTTTCGGGCCTAAATGCACTATTTCGGGGTATCAAAGTTGAGAAGCATCCATTCTAGTCCATTGACCCAAAATGATGTTTGGGAGTGTTTCAGAGGATTTCGCTAACCTTCAGCTCGTAAAAAGATGCAAACTTGTGTTTCGGGCCTGAATGCACAATTTCGGGGTACCGAAGTTGTGAAGCATCCATTCTACTCCATTGGACCCAAAACGATGTTTGGGAGTGTTTCAGAGCATTTCGCTAACCTTCGGCACGTAAAAGATGCAA
Source organism: Cenchrus fungigraminus (assembly GCA_036936925.1). Lineage (NCBI taxonomy): Eukaryota > Viridiplantae > Streptophyta > Magnoliopsida > Poales > Poaceae > Cenchrus > Cenchrus fungigraminus. The sequence continues at coordinate 49,100,529 of CM072772.1, forward strand.
AACTTGTGTTCGCGCCTGAATGCACTATTTCGGGGTACCAAAGTTGTGAAGCATCCATTCTAGTCCATTGGACCCAAACTGATGTTTGGGACTGTTTCAGAGCATTTTGCTAACCTTCGGCACGTAAAAAGATGAAAAACTTGTGTTTCGGGCCTGATTGCACTATTTCGGGGTACCAAAGTTGCGAAGCATCCATACTACTCCATTGGAACCAAAATGATGTTTGGGAGTGTTTCAGAACATTTCGCTAACCTTCGGCACGTAAAAAGATGCAAAACTTGTGTTTCGGGACGGAATGCACTATTTCGGGGTATCGAAGTTGTGAAGCATCCATTCTACTCCATTGGACCCAAAATGATGTTTGGGAGTGTTTCAGAGGATTTCGCTAACCTTCAGCATGTAAAAAGATGCAAACTTGTGTTTCGGGCCAGAATGCACAATTTCGGGGTACCGAAGTTGTCAAGCATCCATTCTACTCCATTGGACCCAAAACGATGTTTGGGAGTGTTTCAGAGCATTTCGCTAACCTTCGGCACGTAAAAGATGCAAAACTTGTGTTCGCGCCTGAATGCACTATTTCGGGGTACCAAAGTTGTGAAGCATCCATTCTAGTCCATTGGACCCAAACTGATGTTTAGGACTGTTTCAGAGCATTTTGCTAACCTTCGGCGCGTAAAAAGATAAAAAACTTGTGTTTCGGGCCTAAATGCACTATTTCGGGGTACCAAAGTTGAGAAGCATCCATTCTAGTCCATTGGACCCAAAATGATGTTTGGGAGTGTTTCAGAGGATTTCGCTAACCTTCAGCTCGTAAAAAGATGCAAACTTGTGTTTCGGGCCTGAATGCACAATTTCGGGGTACCGAAGTTGTGAAGCATCCATTCTACTCCATTGGACCCAAAACGATGTTTGGGAGTGTTTCAGAGCATTTCGCTAACCTTCGGCACGTAAAAGATGCAAAACTTGTGTTCGCGCCTGAATGCACTATTTCGGGGTACCAAAGTTGTGAAGCATCCATTCTAGTCCATTGGACCCAAACTGATGTTTGGGACTTTTTCAGAGCATTTTGCTAACCTTCGGCACGTAAAAAGATGAAAAACTTGTGTTTCGGGCCTGAATGCACTATTTCGGGGTACCAAAGTTGCGAAGCATCCATACTACTCCATTGGAACCAAAATGATGTTTGGGAGTGTTTCAGAACATTTCGCTAACCTTCGGCACGTAAAAAGATGCAAAACTTGTGTTTCGGGACGGAATGCACTATTTCGGGGTATCGAAGTTGTGAAGCATCCATTCTACTCCATTGGACCCAAAATGATGTTTGGGAGTGTTTCAGAGGATTTCGCTATCCTTCGGCACGTAAAAGATGCAAAACTTGTGTTCGCGCCTGAATGCACTATTTCGGGGTACCAAAGTTGTGAAGCATCCATTCTAGTCCATTGGACCCAAACTGATGTTTGGGTTTGTTTCAGAGCATTTTGCTAACCTTCGGCACGTAAAAAGATGAAAAACTTGTCTTTCGGGCCTGAATGCGCTACTTCGGGGTACCAAAGTTGCGAAGCATCCATTCTACTCCATTGGAACCAAAATGATGTTTGGGAGTGTTTCAAAACATTTCGCTAACCTTCGGCACGTAAAAATATGCAAAACTTGTGTTTCGGGACGGAATGCACTATTTCGGGGTATCGAAGTTGTGAAGCATCCATTCTACTCCATTGGACCCAAAATGATGTTTGGGAGTGTTTCAGAGCATTTCGCTAACCTTCGGCACGTAAAAGATGCAAAACTTGTGTTCGCGCCCGAATGCACTATTTCGGGGTAGCAAAGTTGTGAAGCATCCATTCTAGTCCATTGGACCCAAACTGATGTTTGGGACTGTTTCAGAGCATTTTGCTAACCTTCGGCACGTAAAAAGATGAAAAACTTGTGTTTCGGGCCTGAATGCGCTACTTCGGGGTACCAAAGTTGCGAAGCATCCATTCTACTCCATTGGAACCAAAATGATGTTTGGGAGTGTTTCAAAACATTTTGCTAACCTTCGGCACGTAAAAAGATGCAAAACTTGTGTTTCGGGCCGGAATGCACTATTTCAAGGTACCGAAGTTGTGAAGCATCCATTCTACTCCATTGGACCCAAAATGATGTTTGGGAGTGTTTCAGAGCATTTCGCTAACCTTCAGCACGTAAAAAATTGCAAACTTGTGTTTCGAGCCTGAATACACAATTTCGGGGTACCGAAGTTGTGAAGCATCCATTCTACTCCATTGGACCCAAAATGACGTTTGGGAGTGTTTCAGAGCATTTCGCTAACATTCGGCACGTAAAAGATGCAAAACTTGTGTTCGCGCCCGAATGCACTATTTCGGGGTACCAAAGTTGTGAAGCATCCATTCTAGTCCATTGGACCCAAAATGATATTTGGGAGTGTTTCAGAGGATTTCGCTAACCTTCAGCATGTAAAAAGATGCAAACTTGTGTTTCGGGCCTGAATGAACAATTTCGGGGTACCGAAGTTGTGAAGCATCCATTCTACTCCATTGGAGCCAAAATGATGTTTGGGAGTCTTTCAGAGCATTTCGCTAACCTTTGGCACGTAAAAGATGCAAAACTTGTGTTCGCGCCAGAATGCACTATTTCGGGGTACCAAAGTTGTGAAGCATCCATTCTAGTCCATTGGACCCAAAATGATGTTTGGGAGTGTTTCAGAGGATTTCGCTAAGCTTCAGCACGTAAAAAGATGCAAACTTGTTTTTCGGGCCTGAATGCACAATTTCGGGGTACCGAAGTTGTGAACCATCCATTCTACTCCATTGGACCCAAAATTATGTTTGGGAGTGTTTCAGAGCATTTCGCTAACCTTCGGCACGTAAAAGATGCAAAACTTGTGTTCGTGCCTGAAAGCACTATTTTGGGGTACCAAAGTTGTGAAGCATCCATTCTAGTCCATTGGACACAACTGATGTTTGGGACTGTTTCAGAGCATTTTGCTTACCATCGGCACGTAAAAAGATGAAAAACTTATGTTTCGGGCCTGAATGCGCTACTTCGGGGTAACAAAGTTGCGAAGCATCCATTCTACTCCATTGGAACCAAAATGATGTTTGGGAGTGTTTCAAAACATTTTGCTAACCTTCGGCACGTAAAAAGATGCAAAACTTGTGTTTCGGGCCGGAATGCACTATTTCGAGGTACCGAAGTTGTGAAGCATCCATTCTACTCCATTGGACCCAAAATGATGTTTGGGAGTGTTTCAGAGCATTTCGCTAACCTTCAGCACGTAAAAAATTGCAAACTTGTGTTTCGGGCCTGAATACACAATTTCGGGGTACCGAAGTTGTGAAGCATCCATTCTACTCCATTGGACCGAAAATGACGTTTGGGAGTGTTTCAGAGCATTTCGCTAACATTCGGCACGTAAAAGATGCAAAACTTGTGTTCGCGCCCGAATGCACTATTTCGGGGTACCAAAGTTGTGAAGCATCCATTCTAGTCCATTGGACCCAAAATGATATTTGGGAGTGTTTCAGAGGATTTCGCTAACCTTCAGCACGTAAAAAGATGCAAACTTGTGTTTCGGGCCTGAATGAACAATTTCGGGGTACCGAAGTTGGGAAGCATCCATTCTACTCCATTGGACCCAAAATGATGTTTGGGAGTCTTTCAGAGCATTTCGCTAACCTTTGGCACGTAAAAGATGCAAAACTTGTGTTCGCGCCAGAATGTACTATTTCGGGGTACCAAAGTTGTGAAGCATCCATTCTAGTCCATTGGACCCAAAATGATGTTTGGGAGTGTTTCAGAGGATTTCGCTAAACTTCAGCACGTAAAAAGATGCAAACTTGTTTTTCGGGCCTGAATGCACAATTTCGGGGTACCGAAGTTGTGAAGCATCCATTCTACTCCATTGGACCCAAAATTATGTTTGGGAGTGTTTCAGAGCATTTCGCTAACCTTCGGCACGTAAAAGATGCAAAACTTGTGTTCGTGCATGAAAGCACTATTTCGGGGTACCAAAGTTGTGAAGCATCCATTATAGTCCATTGGACCCAAACTGATGTTTGGGACTGTTTCAGAGCATTTTGCTAACGTTCGGCCCGTAAAAAGATGAAAAACTTGTGTTTCGGGCCAGAATGCACTATTTCGGGGTACCAAAGTTGCGAAGCATCTATTCTACTCCATTGGAACCAAAATGATGTTTGGGAGTGTTTCAGAGCATTTCGCTAACCTTCGGCACGTAAAAGATGCAAAACTTGTGTTCGCGCCTGAATGCACTATTTCGGGGTACCAAAGTTGTGAAGCATCCATTCTAGTCCATTAGACCCAAAATGATGTTTGGGAGTGTTTCAGAGGATTTCGCTAACCTTCAGCACGTAAAAAGATGCAAACTTGTGTTTCGGGCCTGAATACACAATTTCGGGGTACCGAAGTTGTGAAGCATCCATTCTACTCCATTGGACCCAAAATGATGTTTTGGAGTGTTTTAGAGCATTTCGCTAACCTTCAGCACGTAAAAGATGCAAAACTTGTGTTCGCGCCTGAATGCACTATTTCGGGGTACCAATGTCGTGAAGCATCAATTCTAGTCCATTGGACCCAAAATGATGTTTGGGAGTGTTTCAGAGGATTTCGCTAACCTTCAGCACGTAAAAAGATGCAAACTTGTGTCTCGGGCTTGAATGCACAATTTCGGGGTACCGAAGTTGTGAAGCATCCATTCTACTCCATTGGACCCAAATGATGTTTGGGAGTGTTTCAGAGCATTTTGCTAACCTTCGGCACGTAAAAGATGTAAAACTTGTGTTGGCGCCTGAATGCACTATTTCGGGGTACCAAAGTTGTGAAGCATCCATTCTAGTCCATTGGACCCAAACTGATGTTTGGGACTGTTTCAGAGCATTTTGCTAACCTTCGTCACGTAAAAAGATGAAAAACTTGTGTTTCGGGCCTGAATGCACTATCTCGGGGTACCAAAGTTGCGAAGCATCCATTCTACTCCTTTGGAACCAAAATGATGTTTGGGAGTGTTTCAGAACATTTCGCTAACCTTCGGCACGTAAAAAGATGAAAAACTTGTGTTTCGAGACGGCATGCACTATTTCGGGGTATCGAAGTTGTGAAGCATCCATTCTACTCCATTGGACCCAAAATGACGTTTGGGAGTGTTTCAGAGCATTTCTCTAACATTCGGCACGTAAAAGATGCAAAACTTGTGTTCGCGCCTGAATCACTATTTCGGGGTACCAAAGTTGTGAAGCATCCATTCTACTCCATTGGAACCAAAATGACGTTTGGGAGTGTTTCAGAACATTTTGCTAACCTTCGGCACGTAAAAAGATGCAAAACTTGTGTTCGCGCCTGAATCACTATTTCGGGGTACCAAAGTTGTGAAGCATCCATTCTAGCCCATTGGACCCAAAATGATGTTTGGGATTGTTTCAGAACATTTCGCTAACCTTCGGCACGTAAAGAGATGCAAAACTTGTGTTTCGGGCCGGAATGCACTATTTCGGGGTACCGAAGCTGTGTATCATCCATTCTACTCCATTGGACCCAAAATGATGTTTGGGATTGTTTCAGAGCATTTCGCTAACCTTCGGCACGTAAAAGATGCAAAACTTGTGTTCGCGCCTGAATGCACTATTTTGGGGTACCAAAGTTGTGAAGCATCCATTCTAGTCCATTGGACCCAAAATGATGTTTGGGAGTGTTTCAGAGGATTTCGCTAACCTTCAGCACGTAAAAAGAAGCAGCGTTGTGTTTCGCGCCTGAATGCACAATTTCGGGGTACCGAAGTTGTGAAGCATCCATTCTACTCCATTGGACCCAAAATGATGTTTTGGAGTGTTTTAGAGCATTTCGCTAACCTTCGGCACGTAAAAGATGCAAAACTTGTGTTCGCGCCTGAATGCACTATTTCGGGGTATCAAAGTCATGAAGCATCCATTCTAGTCCATTGGACCCAAAATGATGTTTGGGAGTGTTTCAGAGGATTTCGCTAACCTTCAGTACGTAAAAAGATGCAAACTTGTGTTTCGGGCCAGAATGCACAATTTCGGGGTACCGAAGTTGTCAAGCATCCATTCTACTCCATTGGACCCAAAATGATGTTTGGGAGTGTTTCAGAGCATTTTGCTAACCTTCGGCACGTAAAAGATGCAAAACTTGTGTTCGCGCCTGAATGCACTATTTCGGGGTACCAAAGTTGTGAAGCATCCATTCTAGTCCATTGGACCCAAAATGATGTTTGGGAGTGTTTCGGAGGATTTCGCTAACCTTGAGCACGTAAAAAGATGCAAACTTGTGTTTCGGGCCTGAATGCACAATTTCAGGGTACCGAAGTTGTGAAGCATCCACTCTACTCCATTGGACCCAAAATGATGTTTGGGAGTGTTTCAGAGCATTTCGCTAACCTTCGGCACGTAAAAGATGCAAAACTTGTGTTCGCGCCAGAATGCGCTATTTCGGGGTACCAAAGTTGTGAAGCATCCATTCTAGTCCATTAGACCCAAAATGATGTTTGGGAGTGTTTCAGAGGATTTCGCTAACCTTCAGCACGTAAAAAGATGCAAACTTGTGTTTCGGGCCTGAATGCACAATTTCGGGGTACCGAAGTTGTCAAGCATCCATTCTACTCCATTGGACCCAAAATGATGTTTGGGAGTGTTTCAGAGCATTTCGCTAACCTTCGGCACGTAAAAGATGCAAAACTTGTGTTCGCGCCTGAATGCACTATTTCGGGGTACCAAAGTCATGAAGCATCCATTCTAGTCCATTGGACCCAAAATGATGTTTGGGAGTGTTTCAGAGGATTTCGCTAACCTTCAGTATGTAAAAAGAGGCAAACTAGTGTTTCGGGCCAGAATGCACAATTTCGGGGTACCGAAGTTGTCAAGCATCCATTCTACTCCATTGGACCCAAAATGATGTTTGGGAGTGTTTCGGAGCATTTCGCTAACCTTCGGCACGTAAAAGATGCAAAACTTGTGTTTGCGCCAGAATGCACTATTTCGGGGTACCAAAGTTGTGAAGCATCCATTCTAGTCCATTGGACCCAAACTGATGTTTGGGACTGTTTCAGAGCATTTTGCTAACCTTCAGCACGTAAAAAGATGAAAAACTTGTGTTTCGGGCCAGAATGCACTATTTCGGGGTACCAAAGTTGCGAAGCATCTATTCTACTCCATTGGAACCAAAATGCTGTTTGGGTGTGTTTCAGAACATTTCGCTAACCTTCGGCACGTAAAAAGATGCAAAACTTGTGTTTCGGGCCGGAATGCAGTATTTCGGGGTTCCGAAATTGTGAAGCATCCACTCTACTCCATTGGACCCAAAATGATGTTTGGGAGTGTTTCAGAGCATTTCGCTAACCTTCGGCACGTAAAAGATGCAAAACTTGTGTTCGCGCCTGAATGCACTATTTCGGGGTACCAAAGTTGTGAAGCATCCATTCTAGTCCATTAGACCCAAAATGATGTTTGGGAGTGTTTCGGAGGATTTCGCTAACCTTCAGCACGTAAAAAGATGCAAACTTGTGTTCCGGGCCTGAATACACAATTTCGGGGTACCGAAGTTGTGAAGCATCCATTCTACTCCATTGTACCCAAAATGATGTTTGGGAGTGTTTCAGAGCATTTTGCAAACCTTCGTCACGTAAAAGATGCAAAATTTGTGTTCGCGCCTGAATGCACTATTTCAGGGTACCAAAGTTGTGAAGCATCCATTCTAGTCCATTGGACCCAAACTAATGTTTGGGACTGTTTCAGAGCATTTTGCTAACCTTCGGCACGTAAAAAGATGAAAAACTTGTGTTTCGTGCCTAAATGCACTATTTCGGGGTACCAAAGTTGCGAAGCATCCCTTCTACTCCATTGGAACCAAAATAATGTTTGGGATTCTTTCAGAACATTTCGCTAACCTTCGGCACGTAAAGAGATGCAAAACTTGTGTTTCGGGCCGGAATGCACTATTTCGGGGTACCGAAGCTGTGTATCATCCATTCTACTCCATTGGACCCAAAATGATGTTTGGGATTGTTTCAGAGCATTTCGCTAACCTTCGGCACGTAAAAGATGCAAAACTTGTGTTCGTGCCTGAATGCACTATTTTGGGGTACCAAAGTTGTGAAGCATCCATTCTAGTCCATTGGACCCAAAATGATGTTTGGGAGTGTTTCAGAGGATTTCGCTAACCTTCAGCACGTAAAAAGAAGCAAAGTTGTGTTTCGCACCTGAATGCACAATTTCGGGGTACCGAAGTTGTGAAGCATCCATTCTACTCCATTGGACCCAAAATGATGTTTTGGAGTGTTTTAGAGCATTTCGCTAACCTTCGGCACGTAAAAGATGCAAAACTTTTGTTCGCGCCTGAATGCACTATTTCGGGGTACCAAAGTCATGAAGCATCCATTCTAGTCCATTGGACCCAAAATGATGTTTGGGAGTGTTTCATAGGATTTCGCTAACCTTCAGTACGTAAAAAGATGCAAACTTGTTTTTCGGGCCAGAATGCACAATTTCGGGGTACCGAAGTTGTCAAGCATCCATTCTACTCCATTGGACCCAAAATGATGTTTGGGAGTGTTTCAGAGCATTTCGCTAACCTTCGGCACGTAAAAGATGCAAAACTTGTGTTCGCGCCTGAATGCACTATTTCGGGGTACCAAAGTTGTGAAGCATCCATTCTAGTCCATTGGACCCAAAATGATGTTTGGGAGTGTTTCAGAGGATTTCGCTAACCTTCAGCACGTAAAAAGATGCAAACTTGTGTTTCGCGCCTGAATGCACAATTTCGGGGTACCGAAGTTGTCAAGCATCCATTCTACTTCATTGGACCCAAAATGATATTTGGGAGTGTTTCAGAGCATTTCGCTAACCTTCGGCACGTAAAAGATGCAAAACTTGTGTTCGCGCCTGAATGCACTATTTCGGGGTACCAAAGTTGGGAAGCATCCATTCTAGTCCATTGGACCCAAACTGATGTTTGGGACTGTTTCAGAGCATTTTGCTAACCTTCGGCACGTAAAAAGATGAAAAACTTGTGTTTCGGGCCTGAATGCACTATCTCGGGGTACCAAAGTTGCGTAGCATCCACTCTACTCCATTGGAACCAAAATGATGTTCGGGATTGTTTCAGAGCATTTCGCTAACCTTCGGCACGTAAAAGATGCAAAACTTGTGTTCGCGCCTGAATGCACTATTTTGGGGTACCAAAGTTGTGAAGCATCCATTCTAGTCCATTGGACCCAAAATGATGTTTGGGAGTGTTTCAGAGGATTTCGCTAACCTTCAGCACGTAAAAAGAAGCAAAGTTGTGTTTCGCGCCTGAATGCACAATTTCGGGGTACCGAAGTTGTGAAGCATCCATTCTACTCCATTGGACCCAAAATGATGTTTTGGAGTGTTTTAGAGCATTTCGCTAACCTTCGGCACGTAAAAGATGCAAAACTTTTGTTCGCGCCTGAATGCACTATTTCGGGGTACCAAAGTCATGAAGCATCCATTCTAGTCCATTGGACCCAAAATGATGTTTGGGATTGTTTCAGACCATTTCGCTAACCTTCGGCACGTAAAAAGATGCAAAACTTGTGTTTCGGGCCGGAATGCACTATTTCGGGGTACCGAAGCTGTGTAGCATCCATTCTACTCCATTGGACCCAAAATGATGTTTGGGAGTGTTTCAGAGCATTTCGCTAACATTCGGCACGTAAAAGATGCAAAACTTGTGTTCGCGCCAGAATGCACTATTTCGGGGTACCAAAGTTGGGAAGCATCCATTCTAGTCCATTGGACCCAAACTGATGTTTGGGACTGTTTCAGAGCATTTTGCTAACCTTCGGCACGTAAAAAGATGAAAAACTTGTGTTTCGGGCCTGAATGCACTATCTCGGGGTACCAAAGTTGCGTAGCATCCACTCTACTCCATTGGAACCAAAATGATGTTTGGGAGTGTTTCAGAACATTTCGCTAACCTTCGGCACGTAAAAAGATGCAAAACTTGTGTTTCGGGCCGGAATGCACTATTTCGGGGTACCCAAGTTGTGAAGCATCCATTCTACTCCATTGGACCCAAAATGATGTTTGGGAGTGTTTCAGAGCATTTCGCTAACCTTCAGCACGTAAAAGATGCAAAACTTGTGTTCGCGCCTGAATGCACTATTTCGGGGTACCAAAGTTGTGAAGCATCCATTCTAGTCCATTGGACCCAAAAAGATGTTTTGGAGTGTTTTAGAGGATTTCGCTAACCTTCAGCACGTAAAAAGATGCAAACTTGTGTCTCGGGCTTGAATGCACAATTTCGGGGTACCAAAGTCGTGAAGCATCCATTCTAGTCCATTGGACCCAAAATGATGTTTGGGAGTGTTTCAGAGGATTTCGCTAACCTTCAGCACGTAAAAAGATGCAAACTTGTGTCTCGGGCTTGAATGCACAATTTCGGGGTACCAAAGTCGTGAAGCATCCATTCAAGTCCATTGGACCCAAAATGATGTTTGGGAGTGTTTCAGAGGATTTCGCTAACCTTCAGCACGTAAAAAGATGCAAACTTGTGTCTCGGGCTTGAATGCACAATTTCGGGGTACCAAAGTCGTGTAGCATCCATTCTAGTCCATTGGACCCAAAATGATGTTTGGGATTGTTTCAGAGCATTTCGCTAACCTTCGGCACGTAAAAGATGCAAAACTTGTGTTCGCGCCTGAATGCACTATTTTGGGGTACCAAAGTTGTGAAGCATCCATTCTAGTCCATTGGACCCAAAATGATGTTTGGGAGTGTTTCAGAGGATTTCGCTAACCTTCAGCACGTAAAACGAAGCAAAGTTGTGTTTCGCGCCTGAATGCACAATTTCGGGGTACCGAAGTTTTGAAGCATCCATTCTACTCCATTGGACCCAAAATGATGTTTTGGAGTGTTTTAGAGCATTTCGCTAACCTTCGGCACGTAAAAGATGCAAAACTTTTGTTCGCGCCTGAATGCACTATTTCGGGGTACCAAAGTCATGAAGCATCCATTCTAGTCCATTGGACCCAAAATGATGTTTGGGAGTGTTTCAGAGGATTTCGCTAACCTTCAGTACGTAAAAAGATGCAAACTTGTGTTTCGGGCCAGAATGCACAATTTCGGGGTACCGAAGTTGTCAAGCATCCATTCTACTCCATTGGACCCAAAATGATGTTTGGGAGTGTTTCAGAGCATTTCGCTAACCTTCGGCACGTAAAAGATGCAAAACTTGTGTTCGCGCCTGAATGCACTATTTCGGGGTACCAAAGTTGTGAAGCATCCATTCTAGTCCATTGGACCCGAAATGATGTTTGGGAGTGTTTCAGAGGATTTCGCTAACCTTCAGCACGTAAAAAGATGCAAACTTGTGTTTCGGGCCAGAATGCACAATTTCGGGGTACCGAAGTTGTCAAGCATCCATTCTACTCCATTGGACCCAAAATGATATTTGGGAGTGTTTCAGAGCATTTCGCTAACCTTCGGCACGTAAAAGATGCAAAACTTCTGTTCGCGCCTGAATGCACTACTTCGGGGTACCAAAGTTGTGAAGCACCCATTCTAGTCCATTGGACCCAAACTGATGTTTCGGACTGTTTCAGAGCATTTTGCTAACGTTCGGCACGTAAAAAATGAAAAACTTGTGTTTCGGGCCTGAATGCACTATTTCGGGGTACCAAAGTTGCGAAGCATATATTCTACTCCATTGGAACCAAAATGGTGTTTGGGAGTGTTTCAGAACATTTCGCTCACCTTCGGCAAGTAAAAAGATGCAAAACTTGTGTTTCGGGCCGAAATGCACTATTTCGGTGTTCTGAAGTTGTGAAGCATCCACTCTACTCCATTGGACCCAAAATGATGTTTGGGAGTGTTTCAGAGCATTTCGCTAACCTTCGGCACGTAAAAGATGCAAAACTTGTGTTCGCGCCTGAATGGATTATTTCGGGGTACCAAAGTTGTGAAGCATCCATTCTAGTCCATTAGACCCAAAATGATGTTTGGGAGTGTTTCAGAGGATTTCGCTAACCTTCAGCACGTAAAAAGATGCAAACTTGTGTTTCGGGCCTGAATACACAATTTCGGGGTACCGAAGTGGTGAAGCATCCATTCTACTCCATTGTACCCAAAATGATGTTTGGGAGTGTTTCAGAGCATTTCGCTAACCTTCGGCACGTAAAAGATGCAAAACTTGTGTTCGCTCCTGAATGCACTATTTCGGGGTACCAAAGTTGCGAAGCATCCCTTCTACTCCATTGGAACCAAAATGATGTTTGGGATTGTTTCAGACCATTTCGCTAACCTTCGGCACGTAAAAAGATGCAAAACTTGTGTTTCGGGCCGGAATGCACTATTTCGGGGTACCGAAGCTGTGTAGCATCCATTCTACTCCATTGGACCCAAAATGATGTTTGGGAGTGTTTCAGAGCATTTCGCTAACATTCGGCACGTAAAAGATGCAAAACTTGTGTTCGCGCCAGAATGCACTATTTCGGGGTACCAAAGTTGGGAAGCATCCATTCTAGTCCATTGGACCCAAACTGATGTTTGGGACTGTTTCAGAGCATTTTGCTAACCTTCGGCACGTAAAAAGATGAAAAACTTGTGTTTCGGGCCTGAATGCACTATCTCGGGGTACCAAAGTTGCGTAGCATCCACTCTACTCCATTGGAACCAAAATGATGTTTGGGAGTGTTTCAGAACATTTCGCTAACCTTCGGCACGTAAAAAGATGCAAAACTTGTGTTTCGGGCCGGAATGCACTATTTCGGGGTACCCAAGTTGTGAAGCATCCATTCTACTCCATTGGACCCAAAATGATGTTTGGGAGTGTTTCAGAGCATTTCGCTAACCTTCAGCACGTAAAAGATGCAAAACTTGTGTTCGCGCCTGAATGCACTATTTCGGGGTACCAAAGTTGTGAAGCATCCATTCTAGTCCATTGGACCCAAAAAGATGTTTTGGAGTGTTTTAGAGGATTTCGCTAACCTTCAGCACGTAAAAAGATGCAAACTTGTGTCTCGGGCTTGAATGCACAATTTCGGGGTACCAAAGTCGTGAAGCATCCATTCTAGTCCATTGGACCCAAAATGATGTTTGGGAGTGTTTCAGAGGATTTCGCTAACCTTCAGCACGTAAAAAGATGCAAACTTGTGTCTCGGGCTTGAATGCACAATTTCGGGGTACCAAAGTCGTGAAGCATCCATTCAAGTCCATTGGACCCAAAATGATGTTTGGGAGTGTTTCAGAGGATTTCGCTAACCTTCAGCACGTAAAAAGATGCAAACTTGTGTCTCGGGCTTGAATGCACAATTTCGGGGTACCAAAGTCGTGTAGCATCCATTCTAGTCCATTGGACCCAAAATGATGTTTGGGATTGTTTCAGAGCATTTCGCTAACCTTCGGCACGTAAAAGATGCAAAACTTGTGTTCGCGCCTGAATGCACTATTTTGGGGTACCAAAGTTGTGAAGCATCCATTCTAGTCCATTGGACCCAAAATGATGTTTGGGAGTGTTTCAGAGGATTTCGCTAACCTTCAGCACGTAAAACGAAGCAAAGTTGTGTTTCGCGCCTGAATGCACAATTTCGGGGTACCGAAGTTTTGAAGCATCCATTCTACTCCATTGGACCCAAAATGATGTTTTGGAGTGTTTTAGAGCATTTCGCTAACCTTCGGCACGTAAAAGATGCAAAACTTTTGTTCGCGCCTGAATGCACTATTTCGGGGTACCAAAGTCATGAAGCATCCATTCTAGTCCATTGGACCCAAAATGATGTTTGGGAGTGTTTCAGAGGATTTCGCTAACCTTCAGTACGTAAAAAGATGCAAACTTGTGTTTCGGGCCAGAATGCACAATTTCGGGGTACCGAAGTTGTCAAGCATCCATTCTACTCCATTGGACCCAAAATGATGTTTGGGAGTGTTTCAGAGCATTTCGCTAACCTTCGGCACGTAAAAGATGCAAAACTTGTGTTCGCGCCTGAATGCACTATTTCGGGGTACCAAAGTTGTGAAGCATCCATTCTAGTCCATTGGACCCGAAATGATGTTTGGGAGTGTTTCAGAGGATTTCGCTAACCTTCAGCACGTAAAAAGATGCAAACTTGTGTTTCGGGCCAGAATGCACAATTTCGGGGTACCGAAGTTGTCAAGCATCCATTCTACTCCATTGGACCCAAAATGATATTTGGGAGTGTTTCAGAGCATTTCGCTAACCTTCGGCACGTAAAAGATGCAAAACTTCTGTTCGCGCCTGAATGCACTACTTCGGGGTACCAAAGTTGTGAAGCACCCATTCTAGTCCATTGGACCCAAACTGATGTTTCGGACTGTTTCAGAGCATTTTGCTAACGTTCGGCACGTAAAAAATGAAAAACTTGTGTTTCGGGCCTGAATGCACTATTTCGGGGTACCAAAGTTGCGAAGCATATATTCTACTCCATTGGAACCAAAATGGTGTTTGGGAGTGTTTCAGAACATTTCGCTCACCTTCGGCAAGTAAAAAGATGCAAAACTTGTGTTTCGGGCCGAAATGCACTATTTCGGTGTTCTGAAGTTGTGAAGCATCCACTCTACTCCATTGGACCCAAAATGATGTTTGGGAGTGTTTCAGAGCATTTCGCTAACCTTCGGCACGTAAAAGATGCAAAACTTGTGTTCGCGCCTGAATGGATTATTTCGGGGTACCAAAGTTGTGAAGCATCCATTCTAGTCCATTAGACCCAAAATGATGTTTGGGAGTGTTTCAGAGGATTTCGCTAACCTTCAGCACGTAAAAAGATGCAAACTTGTGTTTCGGGCCTGAATACACAATTTCGGGGTACCGAAGTGGTGAAGCATCCATTCTACTCCATTGTACCCAAAATGATGTTTGGGAGTGTTTCAGAGCATTTCGCTAACCTTCGGCACGTAAAAGATGCAAAACTTGTGTTCGCTCCTGAATGCACTATTTCGGGGTACCAAAGTTGCGAAGCATCCCTTCTACTCCATTGGAACCAAAATGATGTTTGGGATTGTTTCAGACCATTTCGCTAACCTTCGGCACGTAAAAAGATGCAAAACTTGTGTTTCGGGCCGGAATGCACTATTTCGGGGTACCGAAGCTGTGTAGCATCCATTCTACTCCATTGGACCCAAAATGATGTTTGGGAGTGTTTCAGAGCATTTCGCTAACATTCGGCACGTAAAAGATGCAAAACTTGTGTTCGCGCCAGAATGCACTATTTCGGGGTACCAAAGTTGGGAAGCATCCATTCTAGTCCATTGGACCCAAACTGATGTTTGGGACTGTTTCAGAGCATTTTGCTAACCTTCGGCACGTAAAAAGATGAAAAACTTGTGTTTCGGGCCTGAATGCACTATCTCGGGGTACCAAAGTTGCGTAGCATCCACTCTACTCCATTGGAACCAAAATGATGTTTGGGAGTGTTTCAGAACATTTCGCTAACCTTCGGCACGTAAAAAGATGCAAAACTTGTGTTTCGGGCCGGAATGCACTATTTCGGGGTACCCAAGTTGTGAAGCATCCATTCTACTCCATTGGACCCAAAATGATGTTTGGGAGTGTTTCAGAGCATTTCGCTAACCTTCAGCACGTAAAAGATGCAAAACTTGTGTTCGCGCCTGAATGCACTATTTCGGGGTACCAAAGTTGTGAAGCATCCATTCTAGTCCATTGGACCCAAAAAGATGTTTTGGAGTGTTTTAGAGGATTTCGCTAACCTTCAGCACGTAAAAAGATGCAAACTTGTGTCTCGGGCTTGAATGCACAATTTCGGGGTACCAAAGTCGTGAAGCATCCATTCTAGTCCATTGGACCCAAAATGATGTTTGGGAGTGTTTCAGAGGATTTCGCTAACCTTCAGCACGTAAAAAGATGCAAACTTGTGTCTCGGGCTTGAATGCACAATTTCGGGGTACCAAAGTCGTGAAGCATCCATTCAAGTCCATTGGACCCAAAATGATGTTTGGGAGTGTTTCAGAGGATTTCGCTAACCTTCAGCACGTAAAAAGATGCAAACTTGTGTCTCGGGCTTGAATGCACAATTTCGGGGTACCAAAGTCGTGTAGCATCCATTCTAGTCCATTGGACCCAAAATGATGTTTGGGATTGTTTCAGAGCATTTCGCTAACCTTCGGCACGTAAAAGATGCAAAACTTGTGTTCGCGCCTGAATGCACTATTTTGGGGTACCAAAGTTGTGAAGCATCCATTCTAGTCCATTGGACCCAAAATGATGTTTGGGAGTGTTTCAGAGGATTTCGCTAACCTTCAGCACGTAATACGAAGCAAAGTTGTGTTTCGCGCCTGAATGCACAATTTCGGGGTACCGAAGTTTTGAAGCATCCATTCTACTCCATTGGACCCAAAATGATGTTTTGGAGTGTTTTAGAGCATTTCGCTAACCTTCGGCACGTAAAAGATGCAAAACTTTTGTTCGCGCCTGAATGCACTATTTCGGGGTACCAAAGTCATGAAGCATCCATTCTAGTCCATTGGACCCAAAAAGATGTTTGGGAGTGTTTCAGAGCATTTCGCTAACCTTCAGCACGTAAAAGATGCAAAACTTGTGTTCGCGCCTGAATGCACTATTTCGGGGTACCAAAGTTGTGAAGCATCCATTCTAGTCCATTGGACCCAAAAAGATGTTTTGGAGTGTTTCAGAGGATTTCGCTAACCTTCAGCACGTAGAAAGATGCAAACTTGTGTCTCGGGCTTGAATGCACAATTTCGGGGTACCAAAGTCGTGAAGCATCCATTCTAGTCCATTGGACCCAAAATGATGTTTGGGAGTGTTTCAGAGGATTTCGCTAACCTTCAGCACGTAAAAAGATGCAAACTTGTGTCTCGGGCTTGAATGCACAATTTCGGGGTACCAAAGTCGTGAAGCATCCATTCAAGTCCATTGGACCCAAAATGATGTTTGGGAGTGTTTCAGAGGATTTCGCTAACCTTCAGCACGTAAAAAGATGCAAACTTGTGTCTCGGGCTTGAATGCACAATTTCGGGGTACCAAAGTCGTGAAGCATCCATTCTAGTCCATTGGACCCAAAATGATGTTTGGGAGTGTTTCAGATGATTTCACGAACCTTCAGCACGTAAAAAGATGCAAACTTGTGTCTCGCGCTTGAATGCACAATTTCGGGGTACCGAAGTTGTGAAGCATCCATTCTACTCCATCGGACCCAAAATGATGTTTGGGAGTGTTTCAGAGCATTTCGCTAACCTTCGCACGTAAAAGATGTAAAACTTGTGTTCGCGCCTGAATGCACTATTTCGGGGTACCAAAGTTGTGAAGCATCCATTCTAGTCCATTGGACCCAAACTAATGTTTCGGACTGTTTCAGAGCATTTTGCTAACCTTCGGCACGTAAAAAGATGAAAAACTTGTGTTTCGGCCCTGAATGCACTATTTCGGGGTACCAAAGTTGCGAAGCATCCATTCTACTCCATTGGAACCAAAATGATGTTTGGTAGTGTTTCAAAGCAATTCGCTAACCTTCGGTACGTAAAAGATGCAAAACTTGTGTTCGCGCCTGAATGCACTATTTCGGGGTACCAAAGTTGGGAAGCATCCATTCTAGTCCATTGGACCCAAACTGATGTTTGGGACTGTTTCAGAGCATTTTGCTAACCTTCGGCACATAAAAAGATGAAAAACTTGTGTTTCGGGCCTGAGTGCACTATCTCGGGTTACCAAAGTTGCGTAGCATCCACTCTACTCCATTGGAACCAATATGATGTTTGGGAGTGTTTCAGAACATTTCGCTAACCTTCGGCACGTAAAAAGATGCAAAACTTTTGTTTCGGGCCGGAATGCACTATTTCGGGGTACCGAAGTTGTGAAGCATCCATTCTACTCCATTGGACCCAAAATGATGTTTGGGAGTGTTTCAGAGCATTTCGCTAACCTTCAGCACGTAAAAGGTGCAAAACTTGTGTTCGCGCCTGAATGCACTATTTCGGGGTACCAAAGTTGTGAAGCATCCATTCTAGTCCATTGGACCCAAAATGATGTTTGGGAGTGTTTCAGAGGATTTCGCTAACCTTCAGCACGTAAAAAGATGCAAACTTGTGTTTCGCGCCTGAATGCACAATTTCGGGGTACCGAAGTTGTCAAGCATCCATTCTACTCCATTGGACCCAAAATGATATTTGGGAGTGTTTCAGAGCATTTCGCTAACCTTCGGCACGTAAAAGATGCAAAACTTGTGTTCGCGCCTGAATGCACTATTTCGGGGTACCAAAGTTGTGAAGCACCCATTCTAGTCCATTGGACCCAAACTGATGTTTCGGACTGTTTCAGAGCATTTTGCTAACGTTCGGCACGTAAAAAGATGAAAAACTTGTGTTTCGGGCCTGAATGCACTATTTCGGGGTACCAAAGTTGCGAAGCATCTATTCTACTCCATTGGAACCAAAATGGTGTTTGGGAGTGTTTCAGAACATTTCGCTCACCTTCGGCAAGTAAAAAGATGCAAAACTTGTGTTTCGGGCCGGAATGCACTATTTCGGTGTTCTGAAGTTGTGAAGCATCCACTCTACTCCATTGGACCCAAAATGATGTTTGGGAGTGTTTCAGAGCATTTCCTAACCTTCGGCACGTAAAAGATGCAAAACTTGTGTTCGCGCCTGAATGGATTATTTCGGGGTACCAAAGTTGTGAAGCATCCATTCTAGTCCATTAGACCCAAAATGATGTTTGGGAGTGTTTCAGAGGATTTCGCTAACCTTCAGCACGTAAAAAGATGCAAACTTTTGTTTCGGGCCTGAATACACAATTTCGGGGTACCGAAGTGGTGAAGCATCCATTCTACTCCATTGTACCCAAAATGATGTTTGGGAGTGTTTCAGAGCATTTCGCTAACCTTCGGCACGTAAAAGATGCAAAACTTGTGTTCGCTCCTGAATGCACTATTTCGGGGTACCAAAGTTGCGAAGCATCCCTTCTACTCCATTGGAACCAAAATGATGTTTGGGATTGTTTCAGACCATTTCGCTAACCTTCGGCACGTAAAAAGATGCAAAACTTGTGTTTCGGGCCGGAATGCACTATTTCGGGGTACCGAAGCTGTGTAGCATCCATTCTACTCCATTGGACCCAAAATGATGTTTGGGAGTGTTTCAGAGCATTTCGCTAACATTCGGCACGTAAAAGATGCAAAACTTGTGTTCGCGCCAGAATGCACTATTTCGGGGTACCAAAGTTGGGAAGCATCCATTCTAGTCCATTGGACCCAAACTGATGTTTGGGACTGTTTCAGAGCATTTTGCTAACCTTCGGCACGTAAAAAGATGAAAAACTTGTGTTTCGGGCCTGAATGCACTATCTCGGGGTACCAAAGTTGCGTAGCATCCACTCTACTCCATTGGAACCAAAATGATGTTTGGGAGTGTTTCAGAACATTTCGCTAACCTTCGGCACGTAAAAAGATGCAAAACTTGTGTTTCGGGCCGGAATGCACTATTTCGGGGTACCCAAGTTGTGAAGCATCCATTCTACTCCATTGGACCCAAAATGATGTTTGGGAGTGTTTCAGAGCATTTCGCTAACCTTCAGCACGTAAAAGATGCAAAACTTGTGTTCGCGCCTGAATGCACTATTTCGGGGTACCAAAGTTGTGAAGCATCCATTCTAGTCCATTGGACCCAAAAAGATGTTTTGGAGTGTTTTAGAGGATTTCGCTAACCTTCAGCACGTAAAAAGATGCAAACTTGTGTCTCGGGCTTGAATGCACAATTTCGGGGTACCAAAGTCGTGAAGCATCCATTCTAGTCCATTGGACCCAAAATGATGTTTGGGAGTGTTTCAGAGGATTTCGCTAACCTTCAGCACGTAAAAAGATGCAAACTTGTGTCTCGGGCTTGAATGCACAATTTCGGGGTACCAAAGTCGTGAAGCATCCATTCAAGTCCATTGGACCCAAAATGATGTTTGGGAGTGTTTCAGAGGATTTCGCTAACCTTCAGCACGTAAAAAGATGCAAACTTGTGTCTCGGGCTTGAATGCACAATTTCGGGGTACCAAAGTCGTGTAGCATCCATTCTAGTCCATTGGACCCAAAATGATGTTCGGGATTGTTTCAGAGCATTTCGCTAACCTTCGGCACGTAAAAGATGCAAAACTTGTGTTCGCGCCTGAATGCACTATTTTGGGGTACCAAAGTTGTGAAGCATCCATTCTAGTCCATTGGACCCAAAATGATGTTTGGGAGTGTTTCAGAGGATTTCGCTAACCTTCAGCACGTAAAAAGAAGCAAAGTTGTGTTTCGCGCCTGAATGCACAATTTCGGGGTACCGAAGTTGTGAAGCATCCATTCTACTCCATTGGACCCAAAATGATGTTTTGGAGTGTTTTAGAGCATTTCGCTAACCTTCGGCACGTAAAAGATGCAAAACTTTTGTTCGCGCCTGAATGCACTATTTCGGGGTACCAAAGTCATGAAGCATCCATTCTAGTCCATTGGACCCAAAATGATGTTTGGGATTGTTTCAGACCATTTCGCTAACCTTCGGCACGTAAAAAGATGCAAAACTTGTGTTTCGGGCCGGAATGCACTATTTCGGGGTACCGAAGCTGTGTAGCATCCATTCTACTCCATTGGACCCAAAATGATGTTTGGGAGTGTTTCAGAGCATTTCGCTAACATTCGGCACGTAAAAGATGCAAAACTTGTGTTCGCGCCAGAATGCACTATTTCGGGGTACCAAAGTTGGGAAGCATCCATTCTAGTCCATTGGACCCAAACTGATGTTTGGGACTGTTTCAGAGCATTTTGCTAACCTTCGGCACGTAAAAAGATGAAAAACTTGTGTTTCGGGCCTGAATGCACTATCTCGGGGTACCAAAGTTGCGTAGCATCCACTCTACTCCATTGGAACCAAAATGATGTTTGGGAGTGTTTCAGAACATTTCGCTAACCTTCGGCACGTAAAAAGATGCAAAACTTGTGTTTCGGGCCGGAATGCACTATTTCGGGGTACCCAAGTTGTGAAGCATCCATTCTACTCCATTGGACCCAAAATGATGTTTGGGAGTGTTTCAGAGCATTTCGCTAACCTTCAGCACGTAAAAGATGCAAAACTTGTGTTCGCGCCTGAATGCACTATTTCGGGGTACCAAAGTTGTGAAGCATCCATTCTAGTCCATTGGACCCAAAAAGATGTTTTGGAGTGTTTTAGAGGATTTCGCTAACCTTCAGCACGTAAAAAGATGCAAACTTGTGTCTCGGGCTTGAATGCACAATTTCGGGGTACCAAAGTCGTGAAGCATCCATTCTAGTCCATTGGACCCAAAATGATGTTTGGGAGTGTTTCAGAGGATTTCGCTAACCTTCAGCACGTAAAAAGATGCAAACTTGTGTCTCGGGCTTGAATGCACAATTTCGGGGTACCAAAGTCGTGAAGCATCCATTCAAGTCCATTGGACCCAAAATGATGTTTGGGAGTGTTTCAGAGGATTTCGCTAACCTTCAGCACGTAAAAAGATGCAAACTTGTGTCTCGGGCTTGAATGCACAATTTCGGGGTACCAAAGTCGTGTAGCATCCATTCTAGTCCATTGGACCCAAAATGATGTTCGGGATTGTTTCAGAGCATTTCGCTAACCTTCGGCACGTAAAAGATGCAAAACTTGTGTTCGCGCCTGAATGCACTATTTTGGGGTACCAAAGTTGTGAAGCATCCATTCTAGTCCATTGGACCCAAAATGATGTTTGGGAGTGTTTCAGAGGATTTCGCTAACCTTCAGCACGTAAAAAGAAGCAAAGTTGTGTTTCGCGCCTGAATGCACAATTTCGGGGTACCGAAGTTGTGAAGCATCCATTCTACTCCATTGGACCCAAAATGATGTTTTGGAGTGTTTTAGAGCATTTCGCTAACCTTCGGCACGTAAAAGATGCAAAACTTTTGTTCGCGCCTGAATGCACTATTTCGGGGTACCAAAGTCATGAAGCATCCATTCTAGTCCATTGGACCCAAAATGATGTTTGGGAGTGTTTCAGAGGATTTCGCTAACCTTCAGTACGTAAAAAGATGCAAACTTGTGTTTCGGGCCAGAATGCACAATTTCGGGGTACCGAAGTTGTCAAGCATCCATTCTACTCCATTGGACCCAAAATGATGTTTGGGAGTGTTTCAGAGCATTTCGCTAACCTTCGGCACGTAAAAGATGCAAAACTTGTGTTCGCGCCTGAATGCACTATTTCGGGGTACCAAAGTTGTGAAGCATCCATTCTAGTCCATTGGACCCAAAATGATGTTTGGGAGTGTTTCAGAGGATTTCGCTAACCTTCAGCACGTAAAAAGATGCAAACTTGTGTTTCGGGCCAGAATGCACAATTTCGGGGTGCCGAAGTTGTCAAGCATCCATTCTACTCCATTGGACCCAAAATGATATTTGGGAGTGTTTCAGAGCATTTCGCTAACCTTCGGCACGTAAAAGATGCAAAACTTCTGTTCGCGCCTGAATGCACTATTTCGGGGTACCAAAGTTGTGAAGCACCCATTCTAGTCCATTGGACCCAAACTGATGTTTCGGACTGTTTCAGAGCATTTTGCTAACGTTCGGCACGTAAAAAATGAAAAACTTGTGTTTCGGGCCTGAATGCACTATTTTGGCGTACCAAAGTTGCGAAGCATCTATTCTACTCCATTGGAACCAAAATGGTGTTTGGGAGTGTTTCAGAACATTTCGCTCACCTTCGGCAAGTAAAAAGATGCAAAACTTGTGTTTCGGGCCGAAATGCACTATTTCGGTGTTCTGAAGTTGTGAAGCATCCACTCTACTCCATTGGACCCAAAATGATGTTTGGGAGTGTTTCAGAGCATTTCGCTAACCTTCGGCACGTAAAAGATGCAAAACTTGTGTTCGCGCCTGAATGGATTATTTCGGGGTACCAAAGTTGTGAAGCATCCATTCTAGTCCATTAGACCCAAAATGATGTTTGGGAGTGTTTCAGAGGATTTCGCTAACCTTCAGCACGTAAAAAGATACAAACTTTTGTTTCGGGCCTGAATACACAATTTCGGGGTACCGAAGTGGTGAAGCATCCATTCTACTCCATTGTACCCAAAATGATGTTTGGGAGTGTTTCAGAGCATTTCGCTAACCTTCGGCACGTAAAAGATGCAAAACTTGTGTTCGCTCCTGAATGCACTATTTCGGGGTACCAAAGTTGCGAAGCATCCCTTCTACTCCATTGGAACCAAAATGATGTTTGGGATTGTTTCAGACCATTTCGCTAACCTTCGGCACGTAAAAAGATGCAAAACTTGTGTTTCGGGCCGGAATGCACTATTTCGGGGTACCGAAGCTGTGTAGCATCCATTCTACTCCATTGGACCCAAAATGATGTTTGGGAGTGTTTCAGAGCATTTCGCTAACATTCGGCACGTAAAAGATGCAAAACTTGTGTTCGCGCCTGAATGCACTATTTCGGGGTACCAAAGTTGGGAAGCATCCATTCTAGTCCATTGGACCCAAACTGATGTTTGGGACTGTTTCAGAGCATTTTGCTAACCTTCGGCACGTAAAAAGATGAAAAACTTGTGTTTCGGGCCTGAATGCACTATCTCGAGGTACCAAAGTTGCGTAGCATCCACTCTACTCCATTGGAACCAAAATGATGTTTGGGAGTGTTTCAGAACATTTCGCTAACCTTCGGCACGTAAAAAGATGCAAAACTTGTGTTTCGGGCCGGAATGCACTATTTCGGGGTACCCAAGTTGTGAAGCATCCATTCTACTCCATTGGACCCAAAATGATGTTTGGGAGTGTTTCAGAGCATTTCGCTAACCTTCAGCACGTAAAAGATGCAAAACTTGTGTTCGCGCCTGAATGCACTATTTCGGGGTACCAAAGTTGTGAAGCATCCATTCTAGTCCATTGGACCCAAAAAGATGTTTTGGAGTGTTTTAGAGGATTTCGCTAACCTTCAGCACGTAAAAAGATGCAAACTTGTGTCTCGGGCTTGAATGCACAATTTCGGGGTACCAAAGTCGTGTAGCATCCATTCTAGTCCATTGGACCCAAAATGATGTTCGGGATTGTTTCAGAGCATTTCGCTAACCTTCGGCACGTAAAAGATGCAAAACTTGTGTTCGCGCCTGAATGCACTATTTCGGGGTACCAAAGTTGGGAAGCATCCATTCTAGTCCATTGGACCCAAACTGATGTTTGGGACTGTTTCAGAGCATTTTGCTAACCTTCGGCACGTAAAAAGATGAAAAACTTGTGTTTCGGGCCTGAATGCACTATCTCGGGGTACCAAAGTTGCGTAGCATCCACTCTACTCCATTGGAACCAAAATGATGTTTGGGAGTGTTTCAGAACATTTCGCTATCCTTCGGCACGTAAAAAGATGCAAAACTTGTGTTTCGGGCCGGAATGCACTATTTCGGGGTACCGAAGTTGTGAAGCATCCATTCTACTCCATTGGACCCAAAATGATGTTTGGGAGTGTTTCAGAGCATTTCGCTAACCTTCGGCACGTAAAAGATGCAAAACTTGTGTTCGCGCCTGAATGCACTATTTTGGGGTACCAAAGTTGTGAAGCATCCATTCTAGTCCATTGGACCCAAAATGATGTTTGGGAGTGTTTCAGAGGATTTCGCTAACCTTCAGCACGTAAAAAGAAGCAAAGTTGTGTTTCGCGCCTGAATGCACAATTTCGGGGTACCGAAGTTGTGAAGCATCCATTCTACTCCATTGGACCCAAAATGATGTTTTGGAGTGTTTTAGAGCATTTCGCTAACCTTCGGCACGTAAAAGATGCAAAACTTTTGTTCGCGCCTGAATGCACTATTTCGGGGTACCAAAGTCATGAAGCATCCATTCTAGTCCATTGGACCCAAAATGATGTTTGGGAGTGTTTCAGAGGATTTCGCTAACCTTCAGCACGTAAAAAGATGCAAACTTGTGTCTCGGGCTTGAATGCACAATTTCGGGGTACCAAAGTCGTGAAGCATCCATTCAAGTCCATTGGACCCAAAATGATGTTTGGGAGTGTTTCAGAGGATTTCGCTAACCTTCAGCACGTAAAAAGATGCAAACTTGTGTCTCGGGCTTGAATGCACAATTTCGGGGTACCAAAGTCGTGTAGCATCCATTCTAGTCCATTGGACCCAAAATGATGTTCGGGATTGTTTCAGAGCATTTCGCTAACCTTCGGCACGTAAAAGATGCAAAACTTGTGTTCGCGCCTGAATGCACTATTTTGGGGTACCAAAGTTGTGAAGCATCCATTCTAGTCCATTGGACCCAAAATGATGTTTGGGAGTGTTTCAGAGGATTTCGCTAACCTTCAGCACGTAAAAAGAAGCAAAGTTGTGTTTCGCGCCTGAATGCACAATTTCGGGGTACCGAAGTTGTGAAGCATCCATTCTACTCCATTGGACCCAAAATGATGTTTTGGAGTGTTTTAGAGCATTTCGCTAACCTTCGGCACGTAAAAGATGCAAAACTTTTGTTCGCGCCTGAATGCACTATTTCGGGGTACCAATGTCATGAAGCATCCATTCTAGTCCATTGGACCCAAAATGATGTTTGGGAGTGTTTCAGAGGATTTCGCTAACCTTCAGTACGTAAAAAGATGCAAACTTGTGTTTCGGGCCAGAATGCACAATTTCGGGGTACCGAAGTTGTCAAGCATCCATTCTACTCCATTGGACCCAAAATGATGTTTGGGAGTGTTTCAGAGCATTTCGCTAACCTTCGGCACGTAAAAGATGCAAAACTTGTGTTCGCGCCTGAATGCACTATTTCGGGGTACCAAAGTTGTGAAGCATCCATTCTAGTCCATTGGACCCAAAATGATGTTTGGGAGTGTTTCAGAGGATTTCGCTAACCTTCAGCACGTAAAAAGATGCAAACTTGTGTTTCGGGCCAGAATGCACAATTTCGGGGTGCCGAAGTTGACAAGCATCCATTCTACTCCATTGGACCCAAAATGATATTTGGGAGTGTTTCAGAGTATTTCGCTAACCTTCGGCACGTAAAAGATGCAAAACTTGTGTTCGCGCCTGAATGCACTATTTCGGGGTACCAAAGTTGTGAAGCACCCATTCTAGTCCATTGGACCCAAACTGATGTTTCGGACTGTTTCAGAGCATTTTGCTAACGTTCGGCACGTAAAAAATGAAAAACTTGTGTTTCGGGCCTGAATGCACTATTTTGGCGTACCAAAGTTGCGAAGCATCTATTCTACTCCATTGGAACCAAAATGGTGTTTGGGAGTGTTTCAGAACATTTCGCTCACCTTCGGCAAGTAAAAAGATGCAAAACTTGTGTTTCGGGCCGAAATGCACTATTTCGGTGTTCTGAAGTTGTGAAGCATCCACTCTACTCCATTGGACCCAAAATGATGTTTGGGAGTGTTTCAGAGCATTTCGCTAACCTTCGGCACGTAAAAGATGCAAAACTTGTGTTCGCGCCTGAATGGATTATTTCGGGGTACCAAAGTTGTGAAGCATCCATTCTAGTCCATTAGACCCAAAATGATGTTTGGGAGTGTTTCAGAGGATTTCGCTAACCTTCAGCACGTAAAAAGATGCAAACTTGTGTTTCGGGCCTGAATACACAATTTCGGGGTACCGAAGTGGTGAAGCATCCATTCTACTCCATTGTACCGAAAATGATGTTTGGGAGTGTTTCAGAGCATTTCGCTAACCTTCGGCACGTAAAAGATGCAAAACTTGTGTTCGCGCCTGAATGCACTATTTCGGGGTACCAAAGTTGTTAAGCATCCCTTCTACTCCATTGGAACCAAAATGATGTTTGGGATTGTTTCAGACCATTTCGCTAACCTTCGGCACGTAAAAAGATGCAAAACTTGTGTTTCGGGCCGGAATGCACTATTTCGGGGTACCGAAGCTGTGTAGCATCCATTCTACTCCATTGGACCCAAAATGATGTTTGGGAGTGTTTCAGAGCATTTCGCTAACATTCGGCACGTAAAAGATGCAAAACTTGTGTTCGCGCCTGAATGCACTATTTCGGGGTACCAAAGTTGGGAAGCATCCATTCTAGTCCATTGGACCCAAACTGATGTTTGGGACTGTTTCAGAGCATTTTGCTAACCTTCGGCACGTAAAAAGATGAAAAACTTGTGTTTCGGGCCTGAATGCACTATCTCGGGGTACCAAAGTTGCGTAGCATCCACTCTACTCCATTGGAACCAAAATGATGTTTGGGAGTGTTTCAGAACATTTCGCTATCCTTCGGCACGTAAAAAGATGCAAAACTTGTGTTTCGGGCCGGAATGCACTATTTCGGGGTACCGAAGTTGTGAAGCATCCATTCTACTCCATTGGACCCAAAATGATGTTTGGGAGTGTTTCAGAGCATTTCGCTAACCTTCAGCACGTAAAAGATGCAAAACTTGTGTTCGCGCCTGAATGCACTATTTCGGGGTACCAAAGTTGTGAAGCATCCATTCTAGTCCATTGGACCCAAAAAGATGTTTTGGAGTGTTTCAGAGGATTTCACTAACCTTCAGCACGTAAAAAGATGCAAACTTGTGTCTCGGGCTTGAATGCACAATTTCGGGGTACCAAAGTCGTCAAGCATCCATTCTAGTCCATTGGACCCAAAATGATGTTTGGGAGTGTTTCAGAGGATTTCGCTAACCTTCAGCACGTAAAAAGATGCAAACTTGTGTCTCGGGCTTGAATGCACAATTTCGGGGTACCAAAGTCGTGAAGCATCCATTCAAGTCCATTGGACCCAAAATGATGTTTGGGAGTGTTTCAGAGGATTTCGCTAACCTTCAGCACGTAAAAAGATGCAAACTTGTGTCTCGGGCTTGAATGCACAATTTCGGGGTACCAAAGTCGTGAAGCATCCATTCTATTCCATTGGACCCAAAATGATGTTTGGGAGTGTTTCAGATGATTTCACGAACCTTCAGCACGTAAAAAGATGCAAACTTGTGTCTCGGGCTTGAATGCACAATTTCGGGGTACCGAAGTTGTGAAGCATCCATTCTACTCCATCGGACCCAAAATGATGTTTGGGAGTGTTTCAGAGCATTTCGCTAACCTTCGCACGTAAAAGATGTAAAACTTGTGTTCGCGCCTGAATGCACTATTTCGGGGTACCAAAGTTGTGAAGCATCCATTCTAGTCCATTGGACCCAAACTGATGTTTCGGACTGTTTCAGAGCATTTTGCTAACCTTCGGCACGTAAAAAGATGAAAAACTTGTGTTTCGGCCCTGAATGCACTATTTCGGGGTACCAAAGTTGCGAAGCATCCATTCTACTCCATTGGAACCAAAATGATGTTTGGTAGTGTTTCAAAGCAATTCGCTAACCTTCGGTACGTAAAAGATGCAAAACTTGTGTTCGCGCCTGAATGCACTATTTCGGGGTACCAAAGTTGGGAAGCATCCATTCTAGTCCATTGGACCCAAACTGATGTTTGGGACTGTTTCAGAGCATTTTGCTAACCTTCGGCACGTAAAAAGATGAAAAACTTGTGTTTCGGGCCTGAATGCACTATCTCGGGGTACCAAAGTTGCGTAGCATCCACTCTACTCCATTGGAACCAAAATGATGTTTGGGAGTGTTTCAGAACATTTCGCTAACCTTCGGCACGTAAAAAGATGCAAAACTTGTGTTTCGGGCCGGAATGCACTATTTCGGGGTACCGAAGTTGTGAAGCATCCATTCTACTCCATTGGACCCAAAATGATGTTTGGGAGTGTTTCAGAGCATTTCGCTAACCTTCAGCACGTAAAAGGTGCAAAACTTGTGTTCGCGCCTGAATGCACTATTTCGGGGTACCAAAGTTGTGAAGCATCCATTCTAGTCCATTGGACCCAAAATGATGTTTGGGAGTGTTTCAGAGGATTTCGCTAACCTTCAGCACGTAAAAAGATGCAAACTTGGGTTTCGGGCCTGAATGCACAATTTCGGGGTACCGAAGTTGTGAAGCATCCATTCTACTCCATTGGACCCAAAATGATGTTTGGGAGTGTTTCAGAGCATTTCGCTAACCTTCGGCACGTAAAAGATGCAAAACTTGTGTTCGAGCCTGAATGCACTATTTCGGGGTACCAAAGTTGTGAAGCATCCATTCTAGTCCATTGGACCCAAAATGATGTTTGGGAGTATTTCAGAGGATTTCGCTAACCTTCAGCACATAAAAAGATGCAAACTTGTGTTTCGGGCCTGAATGCACAATTTCGGGGTACCGAAGTTGTGAATCATCCATTCTACTCCATTGGACCCAAAATGATGTTTGGGAGTGTTTCAGAGCATTTCGCTAACCTTCGGCACGTAAAAGATGCAAAACTTGTGTTCGCGCCTAAATGCACTATTTCGGGGTACCAAAGTTGTGAAGCATCCATTCTACTCCATTGGACCCAAAATAATGTTTGGGAGTGTTTCAGAGCATTTCGCTAACCTTCGGCACGTAAAAGATGTAAAACTTGTGTTCGCGCCTGAATGCACTATTTCGGGGTACCAAAGTAGTGAAGCATCCATTCTAGTCCATTGGACCCAAACTGATGTTTGGGACTGTTTCGGAGCATTTTGCTAACCTTCGGCACGTAAAAAGATGAAAAACATGTGTTTCAGGCCTGAATGCACTATCTCGGGGTACCAAAGTTGCGAAGCATCCATTCTACTCCATTGGAACCAAAATGATGTTTGGGAGTGTTTCAGAACATTTCGCTAACCTTCGACACGTAAAAAGATGCAACACTTGTGTTTCCGACCGGAATGCACTATTTCGGGGTACCGAAGTTGTGAAGCATCCATTCTACTCCATTGGACACAAAATGATGTTTGGGAGTGTTTCAGAGCATTTCGCTTACCTTCAGCACATAAAAGATACAAAACTTGTGTTCGCGCCTAAATGCACTATTTCTGGGTACCAAAGTTGTGAAGCATCCATTCTAGTCCATTGGACCCAAAATGATGTTTGGGAGTGTTTCAGAGGATTTCGCTAACCTTCAGCACGTAAAAAGATGCAAACTTGGGTTTCGGGCCTGAATGCACAATTTCGGGGTACCGAAGTTGTGAAGCATCCATTCTACTCCATTGGACCCAAAATGATGTTTAGGAGAGTTTTAGAGCATTCCGCTAACCTTCGGCACGTAAAAGATGCAAAACTTGTGTTCGCGCCTGAATGCAATATTTCGGGGTACCAAAGTTGTGAAGCATCCATTCTAGTCCATTGGACCCAAAATGATGTTTGGGAGTATTTCAGAGGATTTCGCTAACCTTCAGCACGTAAAAAGATGCAAACTTGTGTTTCGGGCCTGAATGCACAATTTTGGGGTACCGAAGTCGTGAAGCATCCATTCTACTCCATTGGACCCAAAATGATGTTTGGGAGTGTTTCAGAGCATTTCGCTAACATTCGGCACGTAAAAGATACAAAACTTGTGTTCGCGCCTAAATGCACTATTTCGGGGTACCAAAGTTGTGAAGCATCCATTCTAGTCCATTGGACCCAAACTGATGTTTGGGACTGTTTCAGAGCATTTTGCTAACCTTCGGCGCGTAAAAAGATGAAAAACTTGTGTTTCGGGCCTGAATGCACTATTTCGGGGTACGAAAATTGCGAAGCATCCATTCTACTCGATTGGAACCAAAATGATGTTTGGGAGTGTTTCAGAACATTTCGCTAACCTTCGGCACGTAAAAAGATGCAAAACTTGTGTTTCGGGCCGGAATGCACTATTTCGGGGTACCGAAGTTGTGAAGCATTCATTCTACTCCATTGGACCCAAAATGATGTTTGGGAGTGTTTCAGAGCATTTCGCTAACCTTCGGCACATAAAAGATGCAAAACTTGTGTTCGCGCCTGAATGCACTATTTTGGGGTACCAAAGTTGCGAAGCATCCCTTCTACTCCATTGGAACCAAAATGATGTTTGGGACTGTTTCAGAGCATTTTGCTAACCTTCGGCACGTAAAAAGTTGAAAAACTTGTGTTTCGGGCCTAAATGCACTATTTCGGGGTACCGAAGTTGTGAAGCATCCATTCTACTCCATTGGACCCAAAATGGTGTTTGGGAGTGTTTCAGAGCATTTCGCTAACCTTCGGCACGTAAAAGATGCAAAACTTGTGTTCGCGCCTGAATGCACTATTTCGGGGTACCAAAGTTGTGAAGCATCCATTCTAGTACATTGGACCCAAACTGATGTTTGGGACTGTTTCAGAGCATTTTGCTAACCTTAGGCACGTAAAAAGATGAAAAACTTGTGTTTCGGGCCTGAATGCACTATTTCGGGGTATCAAAGTTGCGAAGCATCCATTCTACTCCATTGGAACCAAAATGATGTTTGGGAGTGTTTCAGAGCATTTCGCTAACCTTCGGCATGTAAAAGATGCAAAACTTGTGTTCGCGCCTGAATGCACTATTTCGGGGTACCAAAGTTGTGAAGCATCCATTCTAGTCCATTGGAGCCAAACTGATGTTTGGGACTGTTTCAGAGCAATTCGCTAACCTTCGGCACGTAAAAGATGCAAAACTTGTGTTCGCGCCTGAATATACTATTTCGGGGTAGCAAAGTTGCGAAGCATACATTCTAGTCCATTGGACCCAAAATGATGTTTGGTACTGTTTCAGAGCATTTTGCTAACCTTCGGCAGGTAAAAAGATGAAAAACTTGTGTTTCGGGCCTGAATGCACTATCTCGGGGTACCAAAGTTGCGAAGCATCCATTCTACTCCATTGGAACCAAAATGATATTTGGGAGTGTTTCAGAACATTTCGCTAACCTTCGGCACGTAAAAAGATGCAAAACTTGTGTTTCGGGCCGGAATGCACTATTTCGGGGTACCGAAGTTGTGAAGCATCCATTCTACTCCATTGGACCCAAAATGATGTTTGGGAGTGTTTCAGAGCATTTTGCTAACCTTCAGCACGTAAAAGATGCAAAACTTGTGTTCGCGCCTGAATGCACTATTTCGGGGTACCAAAGTTGTGAAGCATTCATTCTAGTCCATTGGACCCAAAATGATGTTTGGGAGTGTTTCAGAGGACTTCGCTAACCTTCAGAACGTAAAAAGATGCAAACTTGTGTTTCGGGCCTGAATGCACAATTTCGGGGTACCGAAGTTGTGAAGCATCCATTCTACTCCATTGGACCCAAAATGATGTTTGGGAGTGTTTCAGAGCATTTCGCTAACCTACGGCACGTAAAAGATGGAAAACTTGTGTTCGCGCTTGAATGCACTATTTCGAGGTACCAAAGTTGTGAAGCATCCATTCTAGTCCATTGGACCTAAAATGATGTTTGGGAGTATTTCAGAGGATTTCGCTAACCTTCAGCACGTAAAAAGATGCAAAATTGTGTTTCGGGCCTGAATGCACAATTTCGGGGTACCGAAGTTGTGAAGCATCCATTCTACTCCATTGGACCCAAAATGATGTTTGGGAGTGTTTCAGAGCATTTCGCTAACCTTCGGCACGTAAAAGATGCAAAACTTGTGTTCGCGCCTGAATGCACTATTTCGGGGTACCAAAGTTGTGAAGCATCCATTCTAGTCCATTAGACCCAAAATGATGTTTGGGAGTGTTTCAGAGGATTTCGCTTAACTTCAGCACGTAAAAAGATGCAAACTTGTGTTTCGGGCGTGAATACACAATTTCGGGGTACCGAAGTTGTGAAGCATCCATTCTACTCCATTGTACCCAAAATGATGTTTGGGAGTGTTTCAGAGCATTTCGCTAACCTTCGGCACGTAAAAGATGCAAAACTTGTGTTCGCGCCTGAATGCACTATTTCGGGGTACCAAAGTTGCGAAGCATCCCTTCTACTCCATTAGAACCAAAATGATGTTTGGGACTGTTTCAGAGCATTTTGCTAACCTTCAGCACATAAAAAGATGAAAAACTTGTGTTTCGGGCCTAAATGCACTATTTCGGGGTACCGAAGTTGTGAAGCATCCATTCTACTCCATTGGACCCAAAATGGTGTTTGGGAGTGTTTCAGAGCATTTCGCTAACCTTCGGCACGTAAAAGATGCAAAACTTGTGTTCGCACCTGAATGCACTATTTCGGGGTACCAAAGTTGTGAAGCATCCATTCTAGTACATTGGACCCAAACTGATGTTTGGGACTGTTTCAGAGCATTTTGCTAACCTTAGGTACGTAAAAAGATGAAAAACTTGTGTTTCGGGCCTGAATGCACTATTTCGGGGTATCAAAGTTGCGAAGCATCCATTCTACTCCATTGGAACCAAAATGATGTTTGGGAGTGTTTCAGAGCATTTCGCTAACCTTCGGCATGTAAAAGATGCAAAACTTGTGTTCGCGCCTGAATGCACTATTTCGGGGTACTAAAGTTGTGAAGCATCCATTCTAGTCCATTGGAGCCAAACTGATGTTTGGGACTGTTTCAGAGCAATTCGCTAACCTTCGGCACGTAAAAGATGCAAAACTTGTGTTCGCGCCTGAATATACTATTTCGGGGTAGCAAAGTTGCGAAGCATACATTCTAGTCCATTGGACCCAAAATGATGTTTGGTACTGTTTCAGAGCATTTTGCTAACCTTCGGCAGGTAAAAAGATGAAAAACTTGTGTTTCGGGCCTGAATGCACTATCTCAGGGTACCAATGTTGCGAAGCATCCATTCTACTCCATTGGAACCAAAATGATGTTTGGGAGTGTTTCAGAATATTTCGCTAACCTTCGGCACGTAAAAAGATGCAAAACTTGTGTTTCGGGCCGGTATGCACTATTTCGGGGTACCGAAGTTGTGAAGCATCCATTCTACTCCATTGGACCCAAAATGATGTTTGGGAGTGTTTCAGAGCATTTCGCTAACCTTCAGCACGTAAAAGATGCAAAACTTGTGTTCGCGCCTGAATGCACTATTTCAGGGTACCAAAGTTGTGAAGCATTCATTTTAG
This sequence comes from Cenchrus fungigraminus, assembly GCA_036936925.1. NCBI lineage: Eukaryota > Viridiplantae > Streptophyta > Magnoliopsida > Poales > Poaceae > Cenchrus > Cenchrus fungigraminus. Next base: position 49,134,390 of record CM072772.1, read on the forward strand.
TCCATAGGACCCAAAATGATGTTTGGGAGTGTTTCAGAGGACCTCGCTAACCTTCAGAACGTAAAAAGATGCAAACTTGTGTTTCGGGCCTGAATGCACAATTTCGGGGTACCGAAGTTGTGAAGCATCCATTCTACTCCATTGGACCCAAAATGATGTTTGGGAGTGTTTCAGAGCATTTCGCTAACCTTCGGCACGTAAAAGATGGAAAACTTGTGTTCGCGCCTGAATGCACTATTTCGAGGTACCAAAGTTGTGAAGCATCCATTCTAGTCCATTGGACCTAAAATGATGTTTGGGAGTATTTCAGAGGATTTCGCTAACCTTCAGCACGTAAAAAGATGCAAAATTGTGTTTCGGGCCTGAATGCACAATTTCGGGGTACCGAAGTTGTGAAGCATCCATTCTACTTCATTGGACCCAAAATGATGATTGGGAGTGTTTCAGAGCATTTCGCTAACCTTCGGCACGTAAAAGACGCAAAACTTGTGTTCGCGCCTGAATGCACTATTTCGGGGTACCAAAGTTGTGAAGCATCCATTCTAGTCCATTGGACCCAAAATGATGTTTGGGAGTATTTCAGAGAATTTCGCTAACCTTCAGCACGTAAAAAGATGCAAACTTGAGTTTCGGGCCTGAATGCACAATTTCGGGGTACCGAAGTTGTGAAGCATCCATTCTACTCCAATGGACCCAAAATGATGTTTGGGAGTGTTTCAGAGCATTTCGCTAACCTTCGGCACGTAAAAGATGCAAAACTTGTGTTCGCGCCTAAATGCACTATTTCGGGGTACCAAAGTTGTGAAGCATCCATTCTAGTCCATTAGACCCAAAATGATGTTTGGGAGTATTTCAGAGGATTTCGCTAACCTTCAGCACGTAAAAAGATGCAAACTTGTGTTTCGGGCCTGAATACACAATTTCGGGGTACCGAAGTTGTGAAGCATCCATTCTACTCCATTGTAGCCAAAATGATGTTTGGGAGTGTTTCAGAGCAATTCGCTAACCTTCGGCACGTAAAAGATGCAAAACTTGTGTTCGCGCCTGAATGCACTATTTCAGGGTGCCAAAGTTGTGAAGCATCCATTCTAGTCCATTGGACCCAAACTAATGTTTGGGACTGTTTCAGAGCATTTTGCTAACCTTCGGCACGTAAAAAGATGAAAAACTTGTGTTTCGGGCTTAAATGCACTATTTCGGGGTACCAAAGTTGCGAAGCATCCCTTCTAATCCATTGGAACCAAAATAATGTTTGGGATTGTTTCAGAACATTTCGCTAACCTTCGGCACGTAAAAAGATGCAAAACTTGTGTTTCGGGCCGGAATGCACTATTTTGGGGTACCAAAGTTGTGAAGCATCCATTCTAGTCCATTGGACCCAAAATGATGTTTGGGAGTGTTTCTGAGGATTTCGCTAACCTTCAGCACGTAAAAAGAAGCAAACTTGTGTTTCAGGCCTGAATGCACAATTTCGGGGTACCGAAGTTGTGAAGCATCCATTCTACTCCATTGGACCCAAAATGATGTTTTGGAGTGTTTTAGAGCATTTCGCTAACCTTCGGCACGTAAAAGTTGCAAAACTTGTGTTCGCGCCGGAATGCACTATTTCGGGGTACCAAAATCGTGAAGCATCCATTCTAGTCCATTGGACCCAGAATGATGTTTGGGAGTGTTTCAGAGGATATCGCTAACCTTCAGCACGTAAAAAGATGCAAACTTGTGTCTCGGGCTTGAATGCACAATTTCGGGGTACCGAAGTTGTGAAGCATCCATTCTACTCCATTGGACCCAAAATGATGTTTGGGAGTGTTTCAGAGCATTTCGCTAACCTTCGGCACGTAAAAGATGTAAAACTTGTGTTTGCGCCTGAATGCACTATTTCGGGGTACCAAAGTTGTGAAGCGTCCATTCTAGTCCATTGGACCCAAACTGATGTTTGGCACTGTTTCAGAGCATTTTGCTAACCTTCGGCACGTAGAAAGATGAAAAACTTGTGTTTATTTCCTGAATGCACTATCTCGGGGTACCAAAGTTGCGAAGCATCCATTCTACTCCATTGGAATCAAAATGATGTTTCGGAGTGTTTCAGAACATTTCGCTAACCTTCGGCACGTAAAAAGATGCAAAACTTGTGTTTCGGGCCGGAATCCACTATTTCGGGGTACCGAAGTTGTGAAGCATCCATTCTACTCCATTGGACCCAAAATGATGTTTGGGAGTGTTTCAGAGCATTTCGCTAACCTTCAGCACGTAAAAGATGCAAAACTTTTGTTCGTGCCTGAATGCACTATTTCGGGGTACCAAAGTTGTGAAGCATCCATTCTAGTCCATTGGACCCAAAATGATGTTTGGGAGTGTTTCAGAGGATTTGGCTAACCTTCAGTACGTAAAAAGATGCAAACTTGTGTTTCTGGCCTGAATGCACAATTTCGGGGTACCGAAGTTGTGAAGCATCCATTCTACTTCATTGGACCCAAAATGATGATTGGGAGTGTTTCAGAGCATTTCGCTAACCTTCGGCACGTAAAAGACGCAAAACTTGTGTTCGCGCCTGAATGCACTATTTCGGGGTACCAAAGTTGTGAAGCATCCATTCTAGTCCATTGGACCCAAAATGATGTTTGGGAGTATTTCAGAGAATTTCGCTAACCTTCAGCACGTAAAAAGATGCAAACTTGAGTTTCGGGCCTGAATGCACAATTTCGGGGTACCGAAGTTGTGAAGCATCCATTCTACTCCAATGGACCCAAAATGATGTTTGGGAGTGTTTCAGAGCATTTCGCTAACCTTCGGCACGTAAAAGATGCAAAACTTGTGTTCGCGCCTAAATGCACTATTTCGGGGTACCAAAGTTGTGAAGCATCCATTCTAGTCCATTAGACCCAAAATGATGTTTGGGAGTATTTCAGAGGATTTCGCTAACCTTCAGCACGTAAAAAGATGCAAACTTGTGTTTCGGGCCTGAATACACAATTTCGGGGTACCGAAGTTGTGAAGCATCCATTCTACTCCATTGTAGCCAAAATGATGTTTGGGAGTGTTTCAGAGCAATTCGCTAACCTTCGGCACGTAAAAGATGCAAAACTTGTGTTCGCGCCTGAATGCACTATTTCAGGGTGCCAAAGTTGTGAAGCATCCATTCTAGTCCATTGGACCCAAACTAATGTTTGGGACTGTTTCAGAGCATTTTGCTAACCTTCGGCACGTAAAAAGATGAAAAACTTGTGTTTCGGGCTTAAATGCACTATTTCGGGGTACCAAAGTTGCGAAGCATCCCTTCTAATCCATTGGAACCAAAATAATGTTTGGGATTGTTTCAGAACATTTCGCTAACCTTCGGCACGTAAAAAGATGCAAAACTTGTGTTTCGGGCCGGAATGCACTATTTTGGGGTACCAAAGTTGTGAAGCATCCATTCTAGTCCATTGGACCCAAAATGATGTTTGGGAGTGTTTCTGAGGATTTCGCTAACCTTCAGCACGTAAAAAGAAGCAAACTTGTGTTTCAGGCCTGAATGCACAATTTCGGGGTACCGAAGTTGTGAAGCATCCATTCTACTCCATTGGACCCAAAATGATGTTTTGGAGTGTTTTAGAGCATTTCGCTAACCTTCGGCACGTAAAAGTTGCAAAACTTGTGTTCGCGCCGGAATGCACTATTTCGGGGTACCAAAATCGTGAAGCATCCATTCTAGTCCATTGGACCCAGAATGATGTTTGGGAGTGTTTCAGAGGATATCGCTAACCTTCAGCACGTAAAAAGATGCAAACTTGTGTCTCGGGCTTGAATGCACAATTTCGGGGTACCGAAGTTGTGAAGCATCCATTCTACTCCATTGGACCCAAAATGATGTTTGGCAGTGTTTCAGAGCATTTCGCTAACCTTCGGCACGTAAAAGATGTAAAACTTGTGTTTGCGCCTGAATGCACTATTTCGGGGTACCAAAGTTGTGAAGCGTCCATTCTAGTCCATTGGACCCAAACTGATGTTTGGCACTGTTTCAGAGCATTTTGCTAACCTTCGGCACGTAGAAAGATGAAAAACTTGTGTTTATTTCCTGAATGCACTATCTCGGGGTACCAAAGTTGCGAAGCATCCATTCTACTCCATTGGAATCAAAATGATGTTTCGGAGTGTTTCAGAACATTTCGCTAACCTTCGGCACGTAAAAAGATGCAAAACTTGTGTTTCGGGCCGGAATCCACTATTTCGGGGTACCGAAGTTGTGAAGCATCCATTCTACTCCATTGGACCCAAAATGATGTTTGGGAGTGTTTCAGAGCATTTCGCTAACCTTCAGCACGTAAAAGATGCAAAACTTTTGTTCGTGCCTGAATGCACTATTTCGGGGTACCAAAGTTGTGAAGCATCCATTCTAGTCCATTGGACCCAAAATGATGTTTGGGAGTGTTTCAGAGGATTTGGCTAACCTTCAGTACGTAAAAAGATGCAAACTTGTGTTTCTGGCCTGAATGCACAATTTCGTGGTACCGAAGTTGTCAAGCAACCATTCTACTCCATTGGACCCAAAATGATGTTTGGGATTGTTTCAGAGCATTTCGCTAACCTTCGGCACGTAAAAGATGCAAAACTTGTGTTCGCGCCTGAATGCACTATTTCGGGGTACCAAAGTTGTGAAGCATCCATTCTAGTCCATTGGACCCAAAATGATGTTTGGGAGTGTTTCCGAGGATTTCGCTAACCTTCAGCACGTAAAAAGATGCAAACTTGTGTTTCGGGCCTGAATGCACAATTTCGGGGTACCGAAGTTGTGAAGCATCCATTCTACTCCATTGGACCCAAAATGATGTTTGGGTGTGTTTCAGAGCATTTCGCTAACCTTCAGCACGTAAAAGATGCAAAACTTGTGTTTGCGCCTGAATGCACTATTTCGGGGCACCAAAGTTGTGAAGCATCCATTCTAGTCCATTGGACCCAAACTGATGTTTGGGACTGTTTCAGAGCATTTTGCTAACCTTCGGCACGTAAAAAGATGAAAAACTTGTGTTTCGGGCCTAAATGCACTATTTCGGGGTACCAAAGTTGCGAAGCATCCCTTCTACTCCATTGGAACCAAAATGATGTTTGGGATTGTTTAAGAACATTTCGCTAACCTTCGGCACGTAAAAAGATGCAAAACTTGTGTTTCGGGCCGGAATGCACTATTTCGGGGTACCGAAGCTGTGTAGCATCCATTCTACTCCATTGGACCCAAAATGGTGTTTGGGAGTGTTTCAGAGCATCTCGCTACCCTTCGGCACGTAAAAGATGCAAAACTTGTGTTCGCGCCTGAATGCACTATTTTGGGGTACCAAAGTTGTGAAGCATCCATTCTAGTCCATTGGACCCAAAATGATGTTTGGGAGTGTTTCAGAGGATTTCGCTAACCTTCAGCACGTAAAAAGAAGCAAACTTGTGTTTCGGGCCTGAATGCACAATTTCGGGGTACCGAAGTTGTGAAGCATCCATTCTACTCCATTGGACCCAAAATGATGTTTTGGAGTGTTTTAGTGCATTTCGCTAACCTTCTACACGTAAAAGATGCAAAACTTGTGTTCGCGCCTGAATGCACTATTTTGGGGTACCAAAGTCGTGAAGCATCCATTCTAGTCCATTGGATCCAAAATGATGTTTGGGAGTGTTTCAGAGGATTTCGCTAACCTTCAGCACGTAAAAAGATGTAAACTTGTGTTTCGGGCCTGAATGCACAATTTCGGGGTACCGAAGTTGTGAAGCATCCATTCTACTCCATTGGACCCAAAATGATGTTTGGGAGTGTTTCAAGCATTTCGCTAACCTTCGGGACGTAAAAGATGCAAAACTTGTGTTCGCGCCTGAATGCACTATTTTGGGGTACCAAAGTTGTGAAGCATCCATTCTAGTCCATTGGACCCAAAATGATGTTTGGGAGTGTTTCCGAGGATTTCGCTAACCTTCAGCACGTAAAAAGATGCAAACTTGTGTTTCGGGCCTGAATGCACAATTTCGGGGTACCGAAGTTGTGAAGCATCCATTCTACTCCATTGGACACAAAATGATGTTTGGGAGTGTTTCAGAGCATTTCGCTAACCTTCACCACGTAAAAGATGCAAAACTTGTGTTCGCGCCTGAATGCACTATTTTGGAGCACCAAAGTTGTGAAGCATCCATTCTAGTCCATTGGACCCAAACTGATGTTTGGGACTGTTTCAGAGCATTTTGCTAACCTTCGGCACGTAAAAAGATGAAAAACTTGTGTTTCGGGCCTAAATGCACTATTTCGGGGTACCAAAGTTGCGAAGCATCCCTTCTACTCCATTGGAACCAAAATGATGTTTGGGATTGTTTCAGAACATTTCGCTAACCTTCGGCACGTAAAAAGATGCAAAACTTGTGTTTCGGGCCGGAATGCACTATTTCGGGGTACCGAAGTTGTGTAGCATCCATTCTACTCCATTGGACCCAAAATGGTGTTTGGGAGTGTTTCAGAGCATTTCGCTAACCTTCGGCACGTAAAAGATGAAAAACTTGTGTTCGCGCCTGAATGCACTATTTTGGGGTACCAAAGTTGTGAAGCATCCATTCTTGTCCATTGGACCCAAAATGATGTTTGGGAGTGTTTCCGAGGATTTCGCTAACCTTCAGCACGTAAAAAGAAGCAAACTTGTGTTTCGGGCCTGAATGCACAATTTCGGGGTACCGAAGTTGTGAAGCATCCATTCTACTCCATTGGACCCAAAATGATGTTTGGGAGTGTTTCAAAGCATTTCGCTAACCTTCAGCACGTAAAAGATGCAAAACTTGTGTTCGCGCCTGAATGCACTATTTCGGGGCACCAAAGTTGTGAAGCATCCATTCTAGTCCATTGGACCCAAACTGATGTTTGGGACTGTTTCAGAGCATTTTGCTAACCTTCGGCACGTAAAAAGATGAAAAACTTGTGTTTCGGGCCTAAATGCACTATTTCGGGGTACCAAAGTTGCGAAGCATCCCTTCTACTCCATTGGAACCAAAATGATGTTTGGGATTGTTTCAGAACATTTCGCTAACCTTCGGCACGTAAAAAGATGCAAAACATGTGTTTCGGGCCGGAATGCACTATTTTGGGGTACCGAAGCTGTGTAGCATCCATTCTACTCCATTGGACCCAAAATGGTGTTTGGGAGTGTTTCAGAGCATTTCGCTAACCTTCGGCACGTAAAAGATGCAAAACTTGTGTTCGCGCCTGAATGCACTATTTCGGGGTACCAAAGTTGTGAAGCATCCATTCTAGTCCATTGGACCCAAAATGATGTTTGTGAGTGTTTCAAAGGATTTCGCTAACCTTCAGCACGTAAAAAGATGTAAACTTGTATTTCGGACCTGAATGCACAATTTCGGGGTACCGAAGTTGTGAAGCATCCATTCTACTCCATTGGACCCAAAATGATGTTTGGGAGTGTTTCAAGCATTTCGCTAACCTTCGGGACGTAAAAGATGCAAAACTTTTGTTCGCGCCTGAATGCACTATTTTGTGGTACCAAAGTTGTGAAGCATCCATTCTAGCATTGGACCCAAAATGATGTTTGGGAGTGTTTCAGAGCATTTTGCTAACCTTCGGCACGTAAGAAGATAAAAAACTTGTGTTTCGGGCCTGAATGCACTATTTCGGGGTACCACGGTTGCGAAGCATCCATTCTACTCCATTGCAATCAAAATGATGTATAGGAGTGTTTCAGAGCATTTCGCTAACTTTCGGCACGTAAAAAGATGCAAAACTTCTGTTTCGGGCCTGTATGCACTATTTTGGGGTACCGAAGTTGTGAAGCATCCATTCTACTCCATTGGACCCAGAATGATGTTTCGGAGTGTTTCAGAGCATTTTGCTAACCTTCGGCACGTAAAAGATGCAAAACTTGTGTTCACGCCTGAATGTTCTATTTCTGGGTACCAAAGTTGTGAAGCATACATTCTAGTCCATTGGACCAAAACTGATGTTTGGGAGTGTTGCAGAGCATTTTGCTAACCTTCGTCACGTAAAATGATGAAAAACTTGTGTTTCGGGCCTAAATGCACTATTTTGGGGTACCAAAGTTGTGAAGCATCCATTCTAGCATTGGACCCAAACTGATGTTTGGGAGTGTTTCAGAGCATTTTGCTAACCTTCGGCACATAAAAAGATGAAAAACTTGTGTTTCGGGCCTGAATGCACTATTTCGGGGTACCAAAATTGCGAAGCATCCATTCTAGCATTGGACCCAAACTGATGTTTGGGAGTGTTTCAGAACATTTCGCTAACCTTCGGCACGTAAAAAGATGCAAAACTTGTGTTTCGGGCCGGAATGCACTATTTTGGGGTACCGAAGTTGTGAAGCATCCATTCTACTCCATTGGACCCAAAATGATGTTTGGGAGTGTTTCAGAGCATTTCACTAACCTTCGGCACGTAAAAGATACAAAACTTGTGTTCGCGCCTGAACGCACTATTTCGGGGTACCAAAGTTGTGAAGCATCCATTCTAGTCCATTGGACCCAAAATGATGTTTGGTAGTGTTTCAGAGGATTTCGCTAACCTTCAGCACATAAAAAGATGCGAACTTGTGTTTCGGGCCTGAATGCACAATTTTGGGGTACCGAAGTTGTGAAGCATCCATTCTAGTCCATTGGACCCAAACTGATGTTTGGGACTGTTTCAGAGCATTTTGCTAACCTTCGGCACGTAAAAAGATGAAAAACTTGTGTTCCGGGCCTGAATGCACTATTTTGGGGTACCAAAGTTGTGAAGCATCCATTCTAGCATTGGACCCAAAATGATGTTTGGGAGTGTTTCAGAGCATTTTGCTAACCTTCGGCACGTAAGAAGATAAAAAACTTGTGTTTCGGGCCTGAATGCACTATTTCGGGGTACCACAGTTGCGAAGCATCCATTCTACTCCATTGGAATCAAAATGATGTATTGGAGTGTTTCAGAGCATATCGCTAACCTTCAGCACGTAAAAAGATGCAAAACTTTTGTTTCGGTCCTGAATGCACTATTTCGGGGTACCGAAGTTGTGAAGCATCCATTCTACTCCATTGGACCCAAAATGATGTTTGGGAGTGTTTCAGAGCATTTTGCTAACCTTCGGCACGTAAAAGATGCAAAACTTGTGTTCGCGCCAGAATGTACTATTTCAGGGTACCAAAGTTGTGAAGCATACATTCTTGTCCATTGGACCCAAACTGATGTTTGGGAGTGTTTCAGAGCATTTTGCAAACCTTCGGCACATAAACAGATGAAAAACTTGTGTTTCGAGCCTAAATTCACTATTTCGGAGTACCAAAGTTGCGAAGCATCCATTCTACTCCATTGGAACCAAAATGATGTTTGGGAGTGTTTCAGAACATTTCGCTAACCTTCGGCACGTAAAAAGATGCAAAACTTGTGTTTCGGGCCGGAATGCACTATTTCGGGGTACCGAAGTTTTGAAGCATCCATTGTACTCCGTTGGACCCAAAATGATGTTCGGGAGTGTTTCAGAGCATTTCGCTAACCTTTAGCACGTAAAAGATGCAAAACTTGTGTTCGCGCCTGAATGCACTATTTCGGGGTACCAAAGTTGTGAAGCATCCATTCTAGTCCATTGGACCCAAAATGATGTTTGGGAGTGTTTCAGAGGATTTCGCTAACCTTCAGCACGTAAAAAGATGCAAACTTGTGTCTCGGGCCGGAATGCACTATTTCGGGGTACCGAAGTTGTGAAGCATCCATTCTACTCCATTGGACCCAAAATGATGTTTGGGAGTGTTTCAGAGCATTTCGCTAACCTATGGCACGTAAAAGATGCAAAACTTGTGTTCGCGCCTGAACGCACTATTTCGGAGTACTAAAGTTGTGAAGCATCCATTCTAGTCCATTGGACCCAAAATGATGTTTGGGAGTGTTTCAGAGCATTTCGCTAACCTTCGGCACGTAGAAGATACAAAACTTGTGTTCGCGCCTGAATGCACTATTTCGGGGTACCAAAGTTGTGAAGCATCCATTCTAGTCCATTGGACCCAAAATGATGTTTGGGAGTGTTTCAGAGGATTTCGCTAACCTTCAGCACGTAAAAAGATGCAAACTTGTGTTTCGGGCCTGAATGCACAATTTTGGGGTACCGAAGTTGTGAAGCATCCATTCTACTCCATTGGACCCAAAATGATGTTTGGGAGTGTTTCAGAGCATTTCGCTAACCTTCGGCACGTAAAAGATGCAAAACTTGTGTTCGCACCTGAATGCACAATTTCGGGGCACCACAGTTGCGAAGCATGCATTCTACTCCATTGGAATCAAAATGATGTATTGGAGTGTTTCAGAGCATTTCGCTGACCTTCGGCACGGACAAAGATGCAAAACTTTTGTTTCGGGCCTGAATGCACTATTTCTGGGTACCGAAGTTGTGAAGTATCCATTCTACTCCATTGGACCCAAAATGATGTTTGGGAGTGTTTCAGAGCATTTTGCTAACCTTCGGCACGTAAAAGATGCAAAACTTGTGTTCGCGCCAGAATGTACTATTTCGGGGTACCAAAGTTGTGAAGCATACATTCTTGTCCATTGGACCCAAACTGATGTTTTGGAGTGTTTCAGGGCATTTTGCAAACCTTCGGCACATAAAAAGATGAAAAACTTGTGTTTCGGGCCTGAATGCACTATTTCGGGGTACCAAAGTTGCGAAGCATCCATTCTACTCCATTGGAACCAAAATGATGTTTGGGAGTGTTTCAGAACATTTCGCTAACCTTCGGCACGTAAAAAGATGCAAAACTTGTGTTTCGAGCCGGAATGCACTATTTCAGGGTACCGAAGTTGTGAAGCATCCATTGTACTCCGTTGGACCCAAAATGATGTTCGGGAGTGTTTCAGGGCATTTCGCTAACTTTCGGCACGTAAAAGATGCAAAACTTGTGTTCGCGCCTGAATGCACTATTTCGGGGTACCAAAGTTGTGAAGCATCCATTCTAGCCCATTGGACCCAAAATGATGTTTGGGAGTGTTTCAGAGGATTTCGCTAACCTTCAGCACGTAAAAAGATGCAAACTTGTGTTTCGGGCCTGAATGGACAATTTCGGGGTACCGAAGTTGTGAAGCATCCATTCTACTCCATTGGACCCAAAATGATGTTTGGGAGTGTTTCAGAGCATTTCGCTAACCTACGGCACGTAAAAGATGCAAAACTTGTGTTCGCGCCTGAATGCACTATTTCGGCGTACCAAAGTTGTGAAGCATCCATTCTAGTCCATTGGACCCAAACTGATGTTTGGGAGTGTTTCAGAGCCTTTTGCTAACCTTCGGCACGTAAAAAGAAGAAAAACTTGTGTTTCGGGCCTGAATGCACTATTTCGGGGTACCAAAGTTGCGAAGCATCCATTCTACGCCATTGGAACCAAAATGATGTTTGGGAGTGTTTCAGAACATTTCGCTAACCTTTGGCACGTAAAAAGATGAAAAACTTGTGTTTCGGGCCGGAATGCACTATTTCGGGGAACCGAAGTTATGAAGCATCCATTCTACTCCATTGGACCCAAAATGATGTTTGGGAGTGTTTCAGAGCATTTCGCTAACCTTCGGCACGTAAAAGATGCAAAACTTGTGTTCGCGCTAGAATGCACTATTTCGGGGTACCAAAGTTGTGAAGCATCCATTCTAGTCCATTGGACCCAAAATGATGTTTGGGAGTGTTTCAGAGGATTTCGCTAACCTTCAGCACGTAAAAAGATGCAAACTTGTGTTTCGGGCCAGAATGCACTATTTCGGGGTACCAAAGTTGCGAAGCATCCATTCTACTCCATTGGAACCAAAATGATGTTTGGGAGTGTTTCAGAACATTTCGCTAACCTTTGGCACGTAAAAAGATGCAAAACTTGTGTTTCGGGCCGGAATGCACTATTTCGGGGTACCGAAGTTGTGAAGCATCCATTCTACTCCATTGGACCCAAAATGATGTTTGGGAGTGTTTCAGAGCAATTCGCTAACCTTCGGCACGTAAAAGATGCAAAACTTGTGTTCGCGCCTGAATGCACTATTTCGGGGTACCAAAGTTGTGAAGCTTCCATTCTAGTCCATTGGACCCAAAATGATGTTTGGGAGTGTTTCAGAGGATTTCGCTAACCTTCAGCACATAAAGAGATGCAAACTTGTGTTTCGGGCCTGAATGCACAATTTCGGGGTACCGAAGTTGTGAGGCATCCATTCTACTCCATTGGATCCAAAATGATGTTCGGGAGTGTTTCAAAGCATTTCGCTAACCTTCGGCATGTAAAAGATGCAAAACTTGTGTTCGCGCCTGAATGCACTATTTCGAGGTACCAAAGTTGTGAAGCATCCATTCTAGTCCATTGGACCCAAACTGATGTTTGGGACTGTTTCAGAGCATTTTGCTAATCTTCGGCACGTAAAAAGATGAAAAACTTGTGTTCCGTGCCTGAATGCACTATTTTGGGGTACCAAACTTGTGAAGCATCCATTCTAGCATTGGACCCAAAATGATGTTTGGGAGTGTTTCAGAGCATTTTGCTAACCTTCGGCACGTAAAAAGATAAAAAACTTGTGTTTCAGGCCTGAATGCACTATTTTGGGGTACCACAGTTGTGAAGCATCCATTCTACTCCATTGGAATCAAAATGATGTATGGGAGTGTTTCAGAGCATTTCGCTAACCTTCAGCACGTAAAAAGATGCAAAACTTTTGATTCGGGCCTGGATGCACTATTTCGGGGTACCGAAGTTGTGAAGCATCCATTCTACTCCATTGGACCCAAAATGATGTTTTCGAGTGTTTCAGAGCATTTTGCTAACCTTCGGCACGTAAAAGATGCAAAACTTGTGTTCGCGCCAGAATGTACTATTTCGGGGTACCAAAGTTGTGAAGCATACATTCTAGTCCATTGGACCGAAACTGACGTTTGGGAGTGTTTCAGAGCATTTTGCAAACCTTCGGCACATAAAAAGATGAAAAACTTGTGTTTCGGGCCTGAATGCACTATTTCGAGGTACCAAAGTTGCGAAGCATCCATTCTACTCCATTGGACCCAAAATGATGTTTTCGAGTGTTTCAGAGCATTTTGCTAACCTTCGGCACGTAAAAGATGCAAAACTTGTGTTCGCGCCAGAATGTACTATTTCGGGGTACCAAAGTTGTGAAGCATACATTCTAGTCCATTGGACCGAAACTGACGTTTGGGAGTGTTTCAGAGCATTTTGCAAACCTTCGGCACATAAAAAGATGCAAAACTTGTGTTCGCGCCTGAATGCACTATTTCGGGGTACCAAAGTTGGGAAGCATCCATTCTAGTCCATTGGACCAAAACTGATGTTTGGGACTGTTTCAGAGCATTTTGCTAACCTTCGGCACGTAAAAAGATGAAAAACTTGTGTTTCGGGCCTGAATGCACTATCTCGGGGTACCAAAGTTGCGTAGCATCCACTCTACTCCATTGGAACCAAAATGATGTTTGGGAGTGTTTCAGAACATTTCGCTAACCTTCGGCACGTAAAAAGATGCAAAACTTGTGTTTCGGGCCGGAATGCACTATTCCGGGGTACCGCGTTGGACCCAAAATGATGTTCGGGAGTGTTTCAGAGCATTTCGCTAACCGTCGGCACGTAAAAGATGCAAAACTTGTGTTCGCGCCTGAATGCACTATTTCGGGGTACCAAAGTTGTGAAACATCCATTCTAGTCCATTGGACCCAAAATGATGTTTGGGAGTGTTTCAGAGGATTTCGCTAACCTTCAGCACGTAAAAAGATGCAAACTTGTGTTTCGGGCCTGAATGGTCAATTTCGGGGTACCGAAGTTGTGAAGCATCCATTCTACTCCATTGGACCCAAAATGATGTTTGGGAGTGTTTCAGAGCATTTCGCTAACCTTCGGCACGTAAAAGATGCAAAACTTGTGTTCGCGCCTGAATGCACTATTTCGGGGTACCAAAGTTGTGAAGCTTCCATTCTAGTCCATTGGACCCAAAATGATGTTTGGGAGTGTTTCAGAGGATTTCGCTAACCTTCAGCACATAAAGATATGCAAACTTGTGTTTCTGGACCGAATGCACAATTTCGAGGTACCGAAGTTGTGAAGCATCCATTCTACTCCATTGGATCCAAAATGATGTTCGGGAGTGTTTCAAAGCATTTCGCTAACCTTCAGCACGTAAAAGATGCAAAACTTGTGTTCGCGCCTGAATGCACTATTTCGAGGTACCAAAGTTGTGAAGCATCCATTCTAGTCCATTGGACCCAAATTGATGTCTGGGACTGTTTCAGAGCATTTCGCTAATCTTCGGCACGTAAAAAGATGAAAAACTTGTGTTCCGGGCCCGAATGCACTATTTTGTGGTACCAAACTTGTGAAGCATCCATTCTAGCATTGGACCCAAAATGATGTTTGGGAGTGTTTCAGAGCATTTTGCTAACCTTCGGCACGTAAAAAGATAAAAAACTTGTTTTTCAGGCCTGAATGCACTATTTTGGGGTACCACAGTTGCGAAGCATCCATTCTACTCCATTGGAATCAAAATGATGTATGGGAGTGTTTCAGAGCATTTCGCTAACCTTCGGCACGTAAAAAGATGCAAAACTTTTGTTTCGGGCCTGGATGCACTATTTCGGGGTACCGAAGTTGTGAAGCATCCATTCTACTCCATTGGACCCAAAATGATGTTTTCGAGTGTTTCAGAGCATTTTGCTAACCTTCGGCATGTAAAAGATGCAAAACTTGTGTTCGCGCCAGAATGTACTATTTCGGGGTACCAAAGTTGTGAAGCATACATTCTAGTCCATTGGACCCAAACTGACGTTTGGGAGTGTTTCAGAGCATTTTGCAAACCTTCGGCACATAAAAAGATGCAAAACTTGTGTTTCGGGCCGGAATGCACTATTTCGGGGTACCGCGTTAGACCCAAAATGATGTTCGGGAGTGTTTCAGAGCATTTCGCTAACCGTCGGCACGTAAAACATGCAAAACTTGTGTACGCGCCTGAATGCAATATTTCGGGGTACCAAAGTTGTGAAACATCCATTCTAGTCCATTGGACCCAAAATGATGTTTGGGAGTGTTTCAGAGGATTTCGCTAACCTTCAGCACGTAAAAAGATGCAAACTTGTGTTTCGGGCCTGAATGCTCAATTTCGGGGTACCGAAGTTGTGAAGCATCCATTCTACTCCATTGGACCCAAAATGATGTTTGGGAGTGTTTCAGAGCATTTCGCTAACCTTCGGCACGTAAAAGATGCAAAACTTGTGTCCGCGCCTGAATGCACTATTTCGGAGTACCAAAGTTGTGAAGCATCCATTCTAGTCCATTGGACCCAAACTGATGTTTGGGAGTGATTCAGAGCATTTTCCTAACCTTCGGCACGTAAAAAGATGAAAAACTTGTGTTTCGGGACTGAATACACTATTTCGGGGTACCAAAGTTGCGAAGCATCCATTCTACTCCATTGGAACCAAAATGATGTTTGGGAGTGTTTCAGAACATTTCGCTAACCTTCGGCACGTAAGAAGATGTAAAACTTGTGTTTCAGGCCGGAATGCACTATTTCGGGGTACCGAAGTTGTGAAGCATCCATTCCACTCCATTGGACCCAAAATTATGTTTGGGAGTGTTTCAGAGCAATTCGCTAACCTTCGGCACGTAAAAGATGCAAAACTTGTGTTCGCGCCTGAATGCACTATTTCGGGGTACCAAAGTTGTGAAGCATCCATTCTAGTCCTTTGGACCCAAAATGATGTTTGGGAGTGTTTCAGAGGATTTCGCTAACCTTCAGCACGTAAAAAGATGCAAACTTGTGTTTCGGGCCTGAATGCACAATTTCGGGGTACCGAAGTTGTGAAGCATCCATTCTACTCCATTGGACCCAAAATGATGTTTGGGAGTGTTTCAGAGCATTTCGCTAACCTTCGGCACGTAAAAGATGCAAAACTTGTGTTCACGCCTGAATGCACTATTTCGGGGTACCAAAGTTCTGAAGCATCCATTCTAGTCCATTGGACCCAAACTGATGTTTGGGAGTGTTTCAGAGCATTTTGCAAACCTTCGGCACATAAAAAGATGAAAAACTTGTGTTTCGGGCCTGAATGCACTATTTCGAGGTACCAAAGTTGCGAAGCATCCATTCTACTCAACTGGAACCAAATTGATGTTTGGGAGTGTTTCAGAACATTTCGCTAACCTTCGGCACGTAAAAAGATGCAAAACTTGTGTTTCGGGCCGGAATGCACTATTTCGGGGTACCGCGTTGGACCCAAAATGATGTTCGGGAGTGTTTCAGAGCATTTCGCTAACCGTCGGCACGTAAAAGATGCAAAACTTGTGTTCGCGCCTGAATGCACTATTTCGGGGTACCAAAGTTGTGAAACATCCATTCTAGTCCATTGGACCCAAAATGATGTTTGGGAGTGTTTCAGAGGATTTCGCTAACCTTCAGCACGTAAAAAGATGCAAACTTGTGTTTCGGGCCTGAATGCTCAATTTCGGGGTACCGAAGTTGTGAAGCATCCATTCTACTCCATTGGACCCAAAATGATGTTTGGGAGTGTTTCAGAGCATTTCGCTAACCTTCGGCACGTAAAAGATGCAAAACTTGTGTCCGCGCCTGAATGCACTATTTCGGAGTACCAAAGTTGTGAAGCATCCATTCTAGTCCATTGGACCCAAACTGATGTTTGGGAGTGATTCAGAGCATTTTGCTAACCTTCGGCACGTAAAAAGATGAAAAACTTGTGTTTCGGGACTGAATGCACTATTTCGGGGTACCAAAGTTGCGAAGCATCCATTCTACTCCATTGGAACCAAAATGATGTTTGGGAGTGTTTCAGAACATTTCGCTAACCTTCGGCACGTAAAAAGATGCAAAACTTGTGTTTCAGGCCGGAATGCACTATTTCGGGGTACCGAAGTTGTGAAGCATCCATTCCACTCCATTGGACCCAAAATTATGTTTGGGAGTGTTTCAGAGCAATTCGCTAACCTTCGGCACGTAAAAGATGCAAAACTTGTGTTTCGGGCCTGAATGCACAATTTCGGGGTACCGAAGTTGTGAAGCATTCATTCTACTCCATTGGACCCAAAATGATGTTTGGGAGTGTTTCAGAGCATTTCGCTAACCTTCGGCACGTAAAAGATGCAAAACTTGTGTTCGCGCCTGAATGCACTATTTCGGAGTACCACAGTTGCGAAGCATCCATTCTACTCCATTGGAATCAAAATGATGTATGGGAGTGTTTCAGAGCATTTCGCTAACCTTTGGGAAGTAAAAAGATGCAAAACTTTTGTTTCGGGCCTGAATGCACTATTTCGGGGTACCGAACTTGCGAAGCATCCATTCTACTCCATTGGACCCAAAATGATGTTTGGGAGTGTTTCAGAACATTTCGCTAACCTTCGGCACGTAAAAAGATGCAAAACTTGTGTTTCGGGCCGGAATGCACTATTTCGGGGTACCGAAGTTGTGAAGCATCCATTCCACTCCATTGGACCCAAAATGATGTTTGGGAGTGTTTCAGAGCAATTCGCTAACCTTCGGCACGTAAAAGATGCAAAACTTGTGTTCGCGCCTGAATGCACTATTTCGGGGTACCAAAGTTGTGAAGCATCCATTCTAGTCCTTTGGACCCAAAATGATGTTTGGGAGTGTTTCAGAGGATTTCGCTAACCTTCAGCACGTAAAAAGATGCAAACTTGTGTTTCGGGCCTGAATGCACAATTTCGGGGTACTGAAGCTGTGAAGCATCCATTCTACTCCATTGGACCCAAAATGATGTTTGGGAGTGTTTCAGAGCATTTCGCTAACCCTCGGCACGTAAAAGATGCAAAACTTGTGTTCACGCCTGAATGCACTATTTCGGGGTACCAAAGTTGTGAAGCATCCATTCTAGTCCATTGGACCCAAACTGATGTTTGGGACTGTTTCAGAGCATTTTGCTAATCTTCGGCACGTAAAAAGATGAAAAACTTGTGTTTTGGGCCTGAATGCACTATTTCGGGGTACCACAGTTGCGAAGCATCCATTCTACTCCATTGGAATCAAAATGATGTATGGGAGTGTTTCAGAGCATTTCGCTAACCTTCGGCAAGTAAAATGATGCAAAACTTTTTTTTCGGGCCTGAATGCACTATTTCGGGGTACCGAACTTGTGAAACATCCATTCTACTCCATTGGACCAAAAATGATGTTTCGGAGTGTTTCAGAGCATTGTGCTAACCTTCGGCACGTAAAAGATGCAAAACTTGTGTTCGCGCTTGAATGTACTATTTCTGGGTACCAAAGTTGTAAAGCATACATTCTAGTCCATTGGACCCAAAATGATGTTTGGGAGTGTTGCAGAGCATTTTGCTAACCTTCGGCAAGTAAAGTGATGAAAGACTTGTGTTTCGGGCCTAAATGCACTATTTTGGGGTACCAAAGTTGTGAAGCATCCATTCTAGCATTGGACCCAAACTGAAGTTTGGGAGTGTTTCAGAGCATTTTGCTAACCTTCGGCACATAAAAAGATGAAACACTTGTGTTTCGGGCCTGAATGCACTATTTCGGGGTACCAAAGTTTCAAAGCATCCATTCTACTCCATCGGAACCAAAATGATGTTTGGGAGTGTTTCAGAACATTTCGCTAACCTTCGGCACGTAAAAAGATGCAAAATTTGTGTTTCGGGCCGGAATGCACTATTTCGGGGTACCGAAGTTGTGAAGCATCCATTCTACTCCATTGTACCCAAGATGATGTTCGGGAGTGTTTCAAAGCATTTCGCTAACCTTCGGCACGTAAAAGATGCAAAACTTGTGTTCGCGCCTGAATGCACTATTTCGAGGTACCAAAGTTGTGAAGCATCCATTCTAGTCCATTAGACCCAAACTGATGTTTGGGACTGTTTCAGAGCATTTTGCTAATCTTCGACACGTAAAAAGATGAAAAACTTGTGTTCCGGGCCTGAATGCACGATTTTGGGGTACCAAACTTGTGAAGCATCCATTCTAGCATTGGACCCAAAATGATGTTTGGGAGTATTTCAGAGCATTTTGCTAACCTTCGGCACGTAAAAAGATAAAAAACTTGTGTTTCAGGCCTGAATGCACTATTTTGGGGTACCACAGTTGCGAAGCATCCATTCTACTCCATTGGAATCAAAATGATGTATGGGAGTGTTTCAGAGCATTTCGCTATCCTTCGGCACGTAAAAAGATGCAAAACTTTTGTTTCGGGCCTGAATGCACAATTTCGGGGTACCGAAGTTGTGAAGCATCCATTCTACTCCATTGGACCCAAAATGATGTTTGGGAGTGTTTCAGAGCATTTCGCTAACCTTCGGCATGTAAAAGATGCAAAACTTGTGTTCGCGCCTGAATGCACTATTTCGGGGTACCAAAGTTGTGAAGCAACCATTCTAGTCCATTGGACCCAAACTGATGTTTGGGACTGTTTTAGAGCATTTTGCTAATCTTCGGCACGTAAAAAGATGAAAAACTTGTGTTCCGGGCCTGAATGCACTATTTTGGGGTACCAAAGTTGTGATGCATCCATTCTAGCATTGGACCCAAAATGATGTTTGGGAGTGTTTCAGAGCATTTTGCCAACCTTCGGCACATAAAAAGATGAAAAACTTGTGTTTCGGGCCTGAATGCACTATTTCGGGGTACCACAGTTGCGAAGCATCCATTCTACTCCATTGGAATCAAAATGATGTATGGGAGTGTTTCAGAGCATTTCGCTAACCTTCGGCAAGTAAAAAGATGCAAAACTTTTGTTTCGGGCCTGAATGCACTATTTCGGGGTACCGAACATGCGAAGCATCCATTCTACTCCATTGGACCCAAAATGATGTTTCGGACTGTTTCAGAGCATTTTGCTAACCTTCGGCACGTAAAAGATGCAAAACTTGTGTTCGCGCTTGAATGTACTATTTTTGGGTACCAAAGTTGTGAAGCATACATTCTAGTCCATTGGACCCAAACTGATGTTTGGGAGTGTTGCAGAGCATTTTGCTAACCTTCGGCACGTAAAATGATGAAAAAATTGTGTTTCGGGCCTGAATGCACTATTTTGGGGTACCAAAGTTGTGAAGCATCCATTCTAGCATTGGACCCAAACTGATGTTTGGGAGTGTTTCAGAGCATTTTGCTAACCTTCGGCACATAAAAAGATGAAACACTTGTGTTTCGGGCCTGAATGCACTATTTCGGGGTACCAAAGTTGCAAAGCATCCATTCTACTCCATTGGATCCAAAATGATCTTTGGGAGTGTTTCAGAACATTTCGCTAACCTTCGGCACGTAAAAAGATGCAAAATTTGTGTTTCGGGCTGAAATGCACTATTTCGGGGTACCGAAGTTGTGAAGCATCCATTCTACTCCATTGTACCCAAGATGATGTTTGGGAGTGTTTCAGAGCATTTCGCTAACCTTCGGCACGTAAAAGATACAAAACTTGTGTTCGCGCCTGAATGCACTATTTCGGGGTACCACAGTTGCGAAGCATCCATTCTACTCCATTGGAATCAAAATTATGTATGGGAGTGTTTCATAGCATTTCGCTAACCTTCGTCACGTAGAAAGATGCAAAACTTTTATTTCGGGCCTGAATGCACTATTTCGCGGTACCAAAATTGTGAAGCATCCATTCTACTCCATTAGACCCAAACTGTTGTTTCGGAGTGTTTCAGAGCATTTTGCTAACCTTCAGCACGTAAAAGATGCAAAACTTGTGTTCGCGCCTGAATATACTATTTCTGGGTACCAAAGTTGTGAAGCATACATTCTAGTCCATTGGACCCAAACTGATGTTTGGGAGTGTTGTAGAGCATTTTGCTCACCTTCGGCACGTAAAATGATAAAAAACTTTTGTTTCTGGCCTGAATGCACTATTTTGGGGTACCAAAGTTGTGAAGCATCCATTCTAGCATTGGACCCAAACTGATGTTTGGGAGTGTTTCAGAGCATTTTGCTAACCTTCGGCACATAAAAAGATGAAACACTTTTGTTTCGGGACTGAATGCACTATTTCGGGGTACCAAAGTTCCGAAGCATCCATTCTACTCCATTGGAACCAAAATGATGTTTGGGAGTGTTTCAGAACATTTCGCTAACCTTCGGCACGTAAAAAGAAGCAAAACTTGTGTTTCGGGCCGGAATGCACTATTTCGGGGTACCGAAGTTGTGAAGCATCCATTCTACTACATTGGACCCAAAATGTTGTTTGGGAGTGTTTCAGAGCATTTCGCTAACCTTCGGCACGTAAAAGATGCAAAACTTGTGTTCGCGCCTGAATGCACTATTTCGGGGTACCAAACTTGCGAAGCATCCATTCTACTCCATTGGAACCAAAATGATGTTTGAGAGTGTTTCAGAACATTTCGCTAACCTTCGGCACGTAAAAATATGAAAATTTGTGTTTCGGGCCGGAATGCACTATTTCGGGGTACCGAAGTTGTGAAGCATCCATTCTACTACATTGGACCCAAAATGTTGTTTGGGAGTGTTTCAGAGCATTTCGCTAACCTTCGGCACGTAAAAGATGCAAAACTTGTGTTCGCGCCTGAATGCACTATTTCGGGGTACCAAACTTGCGAAGCATCCATTCTACTCCATTGGAACCAAAATGATGTTTGAGAGTGTTTCAGAACATTTCGCTAACCTTCGGCACGTAAAAATATGAAAATTTGTGTTTCGGGCCGGAATGCACTATTTCGGGGTACCGAAGTTGTGAAGCATCCATTCTACTCCATTGGACCCAAAATGATGTTTGGGAGTGTTTCAGAGCATTTCGCTAACCTTCGGCACGTAAAAGATACAAAACTTGTGTTCGCGCCTGAATGCACTATTTCGGGGTACCACAGTTGCGAAGCATCCATTCTACTCCATTGGAATCAAAATGATGTATGGGAGTGTTTCATAGCATTTCGCTAACCTTCGTCACGTAAAAAGATGCAAAACTTTTGTTTCGGGCCTGAATGCACTATTTCGCGGTACTAAAGTTGTGAAGCATCCATTCTACTCCATTAGACCCAAACTGTTGTTTCGGAGTGTTTCAGAGCATTTTGCTAACCTTCGGCACGTAAAAGATGCAAAACTTGTGTTCGCGCCTGAATGTACTATTTCTGGGTACCAAAGTTGTGAAGCATACATTCTAGTCCATTGGACCCAAACTGATGTTTGGGAGTGTTGTAGAGCATTTCGCTAACCTTCGGCACGTAAAATGATAAAAAACTTGTGTTTCGGGCCTGAATGCACTATTTTGGGGTACCAAAGTTGTGAAGCATCCATTCTAGCATTGGACCCAAATTGATGTTTGGGAGTGTTTCAGAGCATTTTGCTAACCTTCAGCACGTAAAAAGATGCAAACTTGTGTTTCGGGACTGAATGCACTATTTCGGGGTACCAAAGTTGCGAAGCATCCATTCTACTCCATTGGAACCAAAATGATGTTTGGGAGGGTTTCAGAACATTTCGCTAACCTTCGGCACGTAAAAAGATGCAAAACTTGTGTTTCGGGCCGGAATGCACTATTTCGAGGTACCGAAGTTGTGAAGCATCCATTCTACTCCATTGGACCCAAAATGTTGTTTGGGAGTGTTTCAGAGCATTTCGCTAGCCTTCGGCACGTAAAAGCTTCAAAACTTGTGTTCGCGCGTGAATGCACTATTTCGGGGTACCGAAGTTGTGAAGCATCCATTCTAGTCGATTGGACCCAAAATGATGTTTGGGAGTGTTTCAGAGGATTTCGCTAACCTTCAGCACGTAAAAAGATGCAAACTTGTGTTTCGGGCCTGAATGCACAATTTCGGGGTACCGAAGTTGTGAAGCATCCATTCTACTCCATTGGACCCAAAATGATGTTTGGGAGTGTTTAAGAGCATTTCGCTAACCTTCGGCACGTAAAAGATGCAAATTTTGTGTTCGCGCCTGAATGCACTATTTTGGGGTACTACAGTTGCGAAGCATCCATTCTACTCCATTGGAATCAAAATGATGTATGGGAGTGTTTCAGAGCATTTCGCTAACCTTTAGCACGTAAAAGATGCAAAACTTGTGTTCGCACCTGAATGTACTATTTCGGGGTACCAAAGTTGTGAAGCATACATTCTAGGCCACTGGACCCAAACTATTGTTTGGGAGGGTTTCAGAGCATTTTGCTAACCTTCGGCACGTAAAAAGATGAAAAACTTGTGTTTAGGGCCTGAATGCACTATTTCATGGTACCAAAGTTGCGAAGCATCCATTCTACTCCATTGGAACCAAAATGATGTTTGGGAGTGTTTCAGAACATTTCGCTAACCTTGGGCACGTAAAAAGATGCAAAACTTGTGTTTCGGGTCGGAACGAACTATTTCGGGGTACTGAAGTTGTGAAGCATCCATTCTACTCCATTGGACCCAAAATGATGTTTGGGAGTGTTTTAGAGCATTTCGCTAACCTTCGGCACGTAAAAGATGCAAAACTTGTGTTCGCACCTGAATGTACTATTTCGGGGTACCAAAGTTGTGAAGCATACATTCTAGGCCACTGGACCCAAACTATTGTTTGGGAGGGTTTCAGAGCATTTTGCTAACCTTCGGCACGTAAAAAGATGAAAAACTTGTGTTTAGGGCCTGAATGCACTATTTCATGGTACCAAAGTTGCGAAGCATCCATTCTACTCCATTGGAACCAAAATGATGTTTGGGAGTGTTTCAGAACATTTCGCTAACCTTGGGCACGTAAAAAGATGCAAAACTTGTGTTTCGGGTCGGAACGAACTATTTCGGGGTACTGAAGTTGTGAAGCATCCATTCTACTCCATTGGAACCAAAATGATGTTTGGGAGTGTTTCAGAGCATTTTGCTAACCTTCGGCACGTAAAAGATGCAAAACTTGTGTTCGCACCTGAATGTACTATTTCGGGGTACCAAAGTTGTGAAGCATACATTCTAGGCCACTGGACCCAAACTATTGTTTGGGAGGGTTTCAGAGCATTTTGCTAACCTTCGGCACGTAAAAAGATGAAAAACTTGTGTTTAGGGCCTGAATGCACTATTTCATGGTACCAAAGTTGCGAAGCATCCATTCTACTCCATTGGAACCAAAATGATGTTTGGGAGTGTTTCAGAACATTTCGCTAACCTTGGGCACGTAAAAAGAAGCAAAACTTGTGTTTCGGGTCGGAACGAACTATTTCGGGGTACTGAAGTTGTGAAGCATCCATTCTACTCCATTGGACCCAAAATGATGTTTGGGAGTGTTTTAGAGCATTTCGCTAACCTTCGGCACGTAAAAGATGCAAAACTTGTGTTCGCGTCTGAATGCACTATTTCGGGGTACCAAAGTTGTGAAGCATCCATTCTAGTCCATTGGACCCAAATTGATGTTTGGGAGTGTTTCAGAGGATTTCGCTAACCTTTAGCACGTAAAAAGATACAAACTTGTGTTTCGGGCTTGAATGCACAATTTCGGGGTACCGAAGTCGTGAAGCATCCATTCTACTCCATTGGACCCAAAATGATGTTTGGGAGTGCTTCAGAGCATTTCGCTAACATTCGGCACGTAAAAGATGCAAAACTTGTGTTCTCGCCTGAATGCACTATTTCGTGGTACCAAAGTTGTGAAGCATCCATTCTAGTCAATTGGACCCAAACTGTTGTTTGGGACTGTTTCAGAGCATTTAGCTAACCTTCAGCACGTAAAAAGATGAAAAACTTGTGTTTCGGGCCTGAATGCACTATTTTGGGGTACCAAAGTTGTGAACCATACATTCTAGTCCATTGGACCGAAACTGTTGTTTGGGAGTGTTTCAGAGCATTTTGCTAACCTTCTGCACGTAAAATGATGAAAAACTTGTGTTTCGGGCCTGAATTCACTATTTTGGGTAACCAAAGTTGTGAAGCATCCAATCTAGCATTGGACCCAAACTGATGATTGGGAGTGTTTCAAAGCATTTTGCTAACCTTCGGCACGTAAAAAGATGAAAAACCTGTGTTTCGGGCCTGAATGCACTATTTCGGGGTACCAAAGTTGTGAAGCATCCATTCTACTCCATTGCAACAAAAATGATGCTTGGGAATGTTTCAGAACATTTCGCTAACGTTCGGCACGTAAAAAGATGCAAAACTTGTGTTTCGGGCCGAAATGCACTATTTCGGGTAACGAAGTTTTGAAGCATCCATTCTACTCCATTGGACCCAAAATGATGTTTGGGAGTGTTTCAGAGCATTTCGCTAACCTTCAGCACGTAAAAGATGCAAAACTTGTGTTCGCGCCTGAATGCACTATTTCGGGGTACCAAAGTTGTGAAGCATCCATTCTAGTCCATTGCACCCAAATTGATGTTTGGGAGTGTTTCAGAGGATTTCGCTAACCTTCAGCACGTAAAAAGATGCAAACTTGTGTTTTGGGCCTGAATGCACAATTTCGGGGTACCGCAGTTGTGAAGCATCCATTCTACTCCATTGGACCCAAACTGATGTTTGCGAGTGTTTCAGAGCATTTCGCTAACCTTCGGCACGTAAAAGATGCAAAACTTGTTTTCGCGCCTGAATGCACTATTTCGGGGTACCAAAGTTGTGAAGCATGCATTCTAGTCCCTTGGACCCAAACTGATGTTTGGGAGTGTTTCAGAGCATTTCGCTAACCTTCGGCACGTAAAAGATTCAAAACTTGTGTTCGCGCCTGAATGCACTATTTCGTGGTACCAAAGTTGTGAAGCATCCATTCTAGTCCATTGGACCCAAATTGATGTTTGGGACTGTTTCAGAGCATTTTGCTAACCTTCGGCATGTAAAAAGATGAAAAACTTGTGTTCCGGGCCTGAATGCACTATTTTGGGGTACCAAAGTTGTGAAGCATCCATTCTAGCGTTGGACCCAAAATGATGTTTGGGAGTCTTTCGGAGCATTTTGCTAACCTTCGGCACGGTGAAAGATAAAAAACTTGTGTTTCGGGCCTGAATGCACTATTTCGGGGTACCACAGTTGCGAAGCATCCATTCTACTCCATTGGAATCAAAATGATGTATGGGAGCGTTTCAGAGCATTTCGCTAACCTTTGGCAAGTAAAAAGATGCAAAACTTTTGTTTCGGGCCTGAATGCACAATTTCGGGGTACCGAAGTTGTGAAGCATCCATTCTACTCCATTGGACCCAAAATGATGTTTGGGAGTGTTTCAGAGCATTTCGCTAACCTTCGGCACGTAAAAGATTCAAAACTTGTGTTCGCGCCTGAATGCACTATTTCGTGGTACCAAAGTTGTGAAGCATCCATTCTAGTCCATTGGACCCAAATTGATGTTTGGGACTGTTTCAGAGCATTTTGCTAACCTTCGGCACGTAAAAAGATGAAAAACTTGTGTTCCGGGCCTGAATGCACTATTTTGGGGTACCAAAGTTGTGAAGCATCCATTCTAGCGTTGGACCCAAAATGATGTTTGGGAGTCTTTCGGAGCATTTTGCTAACCTTCGGCACGGTGAAAGATAAAAAACTTGTGTTTCGGGCCTGAATGCACTATTTCGGGGTACCACAGTTGCGAAGCATCCATTCTACTCCATTGGAATCAAAATGATGTATGGGAGCGTTTCAGAGCATTTCGCTAACCTTTGGCAAGTAAAAAGATGCAAAACTTTTGTTTCGGGCCTGAATGCACTATTTCGGGGTACCGAAGTTGTGAAGCATCCATTCTACTCCATTGGACCCAAACTGATGTTTGGGAGTGTTTCAGAGCATTTCGCTAACCTTCTGCACGTATAGATGCAAAACTTGTGTTCGCGCCTGAATGCACTATTTTGGGGTACCAAAGTTGTGAAGCATCCATTCTAGTCCATTGGACCCAAAATGATGTTTGGGAGGGTTTTAGAGGATTTCGCTAACCTTCAGCACGTAAAAAGATGCAAACTTGTGTTTCGGGCCTGAATGCACAATTTCGGGGTACCGAAGTTGTGAAGCATCCATTCTACTCCATTGGACCCAAAATGATGTTTGGCAGTGTTTCAGAGTATTTCGCTAACCTTCGGCACGTAAAAGATGCAAAACTTGTGTTCGCGCCTGAATGCACTATTTCGTGGTACCAAAGTTGTGAAGCATCCATTCTAGTCCATTGGACCCAAACTGATGTTTGGGACTGTTTCAGAGCATTTTGCTAACCTTCGGCACGTAAAAAGATGAAAAACTTGTGTTCCGGGCCTGAATGCACTATTTTGGAGTACCAAAGTTGTGAAGCATCCATTCTAGCATTGGACCCAAAATGATGTTTGGGAGTGTTTCAGAGCATTTTGCTAACCTTCGGCACGGTGAAAGATAAAAAACTTGTGTTTCGGGCCTGAATGCACTATTTCGGGGTACCACAGTTGCGAAGCATCCATTCTACTCCATTGGAATCAAAATGATGTATGGGAGTGTTTCAGAGCATTTCGCTAACCTTTGGCAAGTAAAAAGATGCAAAACTTTTGTTTCGGGCCTGAATGCACAATTTCGGGGTACCGAACTTGTGAAGCATCCATTCTACTCCATTGGACCCAAAATGATGTTTGGGAGTGTTTCAGAGCATTTCGCTAACCTTCGGCACGTAAAAGATTCAAAACTTGTGTTCGCGCCTGAATGCACTATTTCGTGGTACCAAAGTTGTGAAGCATCCATTCTAGTCCATTGGACCCAAATTGATGTTTGGGACTGTTTCAGAGCATTTTGCTAACCTTCGGCACGTAAAAAGATGAAAAACTTGTGTTCCGGGCCTGAATGCACTATTTTGGGGTACCAAAGTTGTGAAGCATCCATTCTAGCGTTGGACCCAAAATGA
This sequence comes from Cenchrus fungigraminus, assembly GCA_036936925.1. Lineage (NCBI taxonomy): Eukaryota > Viridiplantae > Streptophyta > Magnoliopsida > Poales > Poaceae > Cenchrus > Cenchrus fungigraminus. Next base: position 49,162,121 of record CM072772.1, read on the forward strand.
TGTTTGGGAGTCTTTCGGAGCATTTTGCTAACCTTCGGCACGGTGAAAGATAAAAAACTTGTGTTTCGGGCCTGAATGCACTATTTCGGGGTACCACAGTTGCGAAGCATCCATTCTACTCCATTGGAATCAAAATGATGTATGGGAGCGTTTCAGAGCATTTCGCTAACCTTTGGCAAGTAAAAAGATGCAAAACTTTTGTTTCGGGCCTGAATGCACTATTTCGGGGTACCGAAGTTGTGAAGCATCCATTCTACTCCATTGGACCCAAACTGATGTTTGGGAGTGTTTCAGAGCATTTCGCTAACCTTCTGCACGTATAGATGCAAAACTTGTGTTCGCGCCTGAATGCACTATTTTGGGGTACCAAAGTTGTGAAGCATCCATTCTAGTCCATTGGACCCAAAATGATGTTTGGGAGGGTTTTAGAGGATTTCGCTAACCTTCAGCACGTAAAAAGATGCAAACTTGTGTTTCGGGCCTGAATGCACAATTTCGGGGTACCGAAGTTGTGAAGCATCCATTCTACTCCATTGGACCCAAAATGATGTTTGGCAGTGTTTCAGAGTATTTCGCTAACCTTCGGCATGTAAAAGATGCAAAACTTGTGTTCGCGCCTGAATGCACTATTTCGTGGTACCAAAGTTGTGAAGCATCCATTCTAGTCCATTGGACCCAAACTGATGTTTGGGACTGTTTCAGAGCATTTTGCTAACCTTCGGCACGTAAAAAGATGAAAAACTTGTGTTCCGGGCCTGAATGCACTATTTTGGAGTACCAAAGTTGTGAAGCATCCATTCTAGCATTGGACCCAATATGATGTTTGGGAGTGTTTCAGAGCATTTTGCTAACCTTCGGCACGGTGAAAGATAAAAAACTTGTGTTTCGGGCCTGAATGCACTATTTCGGGGTACCACAGTTGCGAAGCATCCATTCTACTCCATTGGAATCAAAATGATGTATGGGAGTGTTTCAGAGCATTTCGCTAACCTTTGGCAAGTAAAAAGATGCAAAACTTTGGTTTCGGGCCTGAATGCACTATTTCGGGGTACCGAACTTGTGAAGCATCCATTCTACTCCATTGGACCCAAAATGATGTTTCGGAGTGTTTCAGAGCATTTTGCTAACCTTCGGCACGTAAAAGATGCAAAACTTGTGTTCGCGCTTGAATGCACTATTTTTGGGTAACAAAGTTGTGAAGCATACATTCTAGTCCATTGGACCCAAACTGATGTTTGGGAGTGTTGCAGAGCATTTTGCTAACCTTCAGCACGTAAAATGATGAAAAACTTGTGTTTCGGGCCTGAATGCACTATTTAGGGGTACCAAAGTTGTGAAGCATACATTCTAGCATTGGACCCAAACTGATGTTTAGGAGTGTTTCAGAGCATTTTGCAAACCTTCGGCACATAAAAAGATGAAACACTTGTGTTTCGGGCCGGAATGCACTATTTCGGGGTACCAAAGTTGCGAAGCATCCATTCTACTCCATTAGAACCAAAATGATGTTTGGGAGTGTTTCAAAACATTTCGCTAACCTTCGGCACGTAAAAAGATGCAAAATTTGTGTTTCGGGCCGGAATGCACTATTTCGGGGTACCGAAGTTGTGAAGCATCCATTCTATTCCATTGGACCCAAAATGATGTTTGGGAGTGTTTCAGAGCATTTCGCTAACCTTCGGCACATAAAAGATACAAAACTTGTGTTCGCGCCTGAATGCACTATTTCGGGGTACCAAAGTTGCGAAGCATCCATTCTACTCCATTGGAATCAAAATGATGTATGGGAGTGTTTATAGTATTTCGCTAACCTTCGTCCCGTAAAAAGATGCAAAACTTTTGTTTCGGGCCTGAATGCACTATTTCGCGGTACCGAAGTTGTGAAGCATCCATTCTACTCCATTGGACCCAAACTGTTGTTTCGGAGTGTTTCAGAGCATTTTGCTAACCTTCGGCACGTAAAAGATGCAAAACTAGTGTTCGCGCCTGAATGTACTATTTCTAGGTACCAAAGTTGTGAAGCATATATTCTAGTCCATTAGACCCAAACTGATGTTTGGGAGTGTTGCAGAGCATTTTACTTACCTTCGGCACGTAAAATGATAAAAAACTTGTGTTTCGGGCCTGAATGCACTATTTTGGGGTACCAAAGTTGTGAAGCATCCATTCTAGCATTGGACTCAAACTGATGTTTGGGAGTGTTTCAGAGCATTTTGCTAACCTTCGGCACATAATAAGATGAAACACTTGTGTTTCGAGCCTGAATGCACTATTTCTGGGTACCAAAGTTGTGAAGCATCCATTCTACTCCATTGGAAACAAAATGATGTTTGGGAGTGTTTCAGAACATTTCGCTAACCTTCGGCACGTAAAAAGATGCAAAACTTGTGTTTCGGGCCGGAATGCACTATTTCGGGGTACCGAAGTTGTGAAGCATCCATTCTACTTCATTGGACCCAAAATGTTGTTTGGGAGTGTTTCAGAGCATTTCGCTATCCTTCGGCACGTAAAAGATGCAAAACTTGTGTTCGCACATGAATGCACTATTTCAGGGTACCGAAGTTGTGAAGCATCCATTCTAGTCCATTGGACCCAAAATGATGTTTAAGAGTGTTTCAGAGGATTTCGCTAACCTTCAGCACGTAAAAAGATGCAAAACTTGTGTTCGCACATGAATGCACTATTTCGGGGTACCGAAGTTGTGAAGCATCCATTCTACTCCATTGGACCCAAAATGATATTTGGGAGTGTTTCAAAGCATTTCGCTAAACTTCGGCACGTAAAAAGATGCAAAAGTTTTGTTACGGGCCTGAATGCACTATTTCGGGGTACCGAAGTTGTGAAGCATCCATTCTACTCCATTGGACCCAAAATGATGTTTGGGAGTGTTTCAGAGCATTTTGCTAACCTTCGGCACGTAAAAGATGCAAAACTTTTGTTCGCGCCTGAATGTACTATTTCGAGGTACCAAAGTTGTGAAGCATACATTCTAGGCCATTGGACCCAAACTGATGTTTGGGAGTGTTTCAGAGCATTTTGCTAACCTTCGGCACGTAAAAAGATGAAAAACTTGTGTTTCGGGCCTGAATGCACTATTTCGGGGTACCAAAGTTGCGAAGCATCCATTCTACTCCATTGGAACCAAAATGATGTTTGGGAGTGTTTCAGAACATTTCGCTAACCTTCGGCACGTAAAAAGATGCAAAACCTGTGTTTCGGGCCGGAATGCACTATTTCGGGGTACCGAAGTTGTGAAGCATCCATTCTTCTCCATTGGACCCAAAATGATGTTTGGGAGTGTTTCAGAGCATTTCGCTAACCTTCGGCACGTAAAAGATGCAAAACTTGTGTTCGCGTCTGAATGAACTATTTCGGGGTACCAAAGTTGTGAAGCATCCATTCTAGTCCATTGGACCCAAATTGATGTTTGGGAGTGTTTCAGAGGATTTCGCTAACCTTCAGCACGTAAAAAGATACAAACTTGTGTTTCGGGCCTGAATGCACAATTTCGGGGTACCGAAGTTGTGAAGCATCCATTCTACTCCATTGGACCCAAAATGATGTTTGGGAGTGCTTCAGAGCATTTCGCTAACATTCGGCACGTAAAAGATGCAAAACTTGTGTTCGCACCTGAATGCACTATTTCGGGGTACCAAAGTTGTGAACCATACATTCTAGTCCTTTGGACCCAAACTGATGTTTGGGAGTGTTTCAGAGCATTTTGCTAACCTTCGGCACGTAAAATGATGAAAAACTTGTGTTTCGGGCCTGAATGCACTATTTTGGGGAACCAAAGTTGTGAAGCATCCATTCGAGCATTGGACCCAAACTTCTGATTGGGAGTGTTTCAAAGCATTTTGCTAACCTTCGGCACGTAAAAAGATGAAAAACCTGTGTTTCGGGCCTGAATGCACTATTTCGGGGTAGCAAAGTTGTGAAGCATCCATTCTACTCCATTGGACCCAAATTGATCTTTGGGAGTGTTTCAGAGGATTTCGCTAACCTTTAGCACGTAAAAAGATACAAACTTGTGTTTCGGGCCAGAATGCACAATTTCGGGGTACCGAAGTTGTGAAGCATCCATTCTACTCCATTGGACCCAAAATGATGTTTGGGAGTGCTTCAAAGCATTTCGCTAACCTTCGGCACGTAAAAGTTGCAAAAATTGTGTTCGCACCTGAATGCACTATTTTGGGGTACCAAAGTTTTGAAGCATCCATTCTACTCCATTGGACCCAAAATGATGTTTGGGAGTGTTTCAGAGCATTTCGCTAACCTTCAGCACGTAAAAGATGCAAAACTTGTGTTCGCGCCTGAATGCACTATTTCGGGGTACCAAAGTTGTGAAGCATCCATTCTAGTCCATTGCACCCAAATTGATGTTTGGGAGTGTTTCAGAGGATTTCGCTAACCTTCAGCACGTAAAAAGATGCAAACTTGTGTTTTGGGCCTGAATGCACAATTTCGGGGTACCGCAGTTGTGAAGCATCCATTCTACTCCATTGGACCCAAAATGATGTTTCGGAGTGTTTCAGAGCATTTCGCTAACCTTCGGCACGTAAAAGATGCAAAACTTGTGTTCGCGCCTGAATGCACTATTTCGGGGTACCAAAGTTGTGAAGCATGCATTCTAGTCCCTTGGACCCAAACTGATGTTTGGGACTGTTTCAGAGCATTTTGCTAACCTTCGGCACGTTCAAAGATGAAAAACTTGTGTTTCGGGCCTGAATGCACTATTTCGGGGTACCAAACTTGCGAAGCATCCATTCTACTCCATTGGAACCAAAATGATGTTTGGGAGTGTTTCAGAACATTTCGCTAACCTTCGGCACGTAAAAAGATGCAAAACTTGTGTTTCGGGCTGGAATGCACTATTTCGGGGTACCGATGCTGTGAAGCATCCATTCTACTCCATTGGACCCAAAATGATGTTTGGGAGTGTTTCAGAGCATTTCGCTAACCTTCTGCACGTATAGATGCAAAACTTGTGTTCGCGCCTGAATGCACTATTTTGGGGTACCAAAGTTGTGAAGCATCCATTCTAGTCCATTGTACCCAAAATGATGTTTGGGAGTGTTTCAGAGGATTTCGCTAACCTTCAGCAGGTAAAAAGATGCAAACTTGTGTTTCGGGCCTGAATGCACAATTTCGGGTACCGAAGTTGTGAAGCATCCATTCTACTCCATTGGACCCAAAATGATGTTTGGGAGTGTTTCAGAGCATTTCGCTAACCTTCGGCACGTAAAAGATGCAAAACTTGAGTTCGCGCCTGAATGCACTATTTCGTGGTACCAAAGTTGTGAAGCATCCATTCTAGTCCATTGGACCCAAATTGATGTTTGGGACTGTTTCAGAGCATTTTGCTAACCTTCGGCACGTAAAAAGATGAAAAACTTGTGTTCCGGGCCTGAATGCACTATTTTGGGGTACCAAAGTTGTGAAGCATCCATTCTAGCGTTGGACCCAAAATGATATTTGGGAGTCTTTCGGAGCATTTTGCTAACCTTCGGCACGGTGAAAGATAAAAAAACTTGTGTTTCGGGCCTGAATGCACTATTTCGGGGTACCACAGTTGCGAAGCATCCATTCTACTCCATTGGAATCAAAATGATGTATGGGAGCGTTTCAGAGCATTTCGCTAACCTTTGGCAAGTAAAAAGATGCAAAACTTTTGTTTCGGGCCTGAATGCACTATTTCGGGGTACCGAAGTTGTGAAGCATCCATTCTACTCCATTGGACCCAAACTGATGTTTGGGAGTGTTTCAGAGCATTTCGCTAACCTTCAGCACGTATAGATGCAAAACTTGTGTTCGCGCCTGAATGCACTATTTTGGGGTACCAAAGTTGTGAAGCATCCATTCTAGTCCATTGGACCCAAAATGATGTTTGGGTGGGTTTTAGAGTATTTCGCTAACCTTCAGCACGTAAAAAGATGCAAACTTGTGTTTCGGGCCTGAATGCACAATTTCGGGGTACCGAAGTTGTGAAGCATCCATTCTACTCCATTGGACCCAAAATGATGTTTGGGAGTGTTTCAGAGCATTTCGCTAACCTTCGGCACGTAAAAGATGCAAAACTTGTGTTCGCACCTGAATGCACTATTTCGTGGTACCAAAGTTGTGAAGCATCCATTCTAGTCCAATGGACCCAAACTGATGTTTGGGACTGTTTCAGAGCATTTTGCTAACCTTCGGCACGTAAAAAGATGAAAAACTTGTGTTCCGGGCCTGAATGCACTATTTTGGGGTACCAAAGTTGTGATGCATCCATTCTAGCATTGGACCCAAAATGATGTTTGGGAGTGTTTCAGAGCATTTTGCTAACCTTCGGCACGGTGAAAGATAAAAAACTTGTGATTCGGGCCTGAATGCACTATTTCGGGGTACCACAGTTGCGAAGCATCCATTCTACTCCATTGGAATCAAAATGATGTATGGGAGTGTTTCAGAGCATTTCGCTAACCTTTGGCAAGTAAAAAGATGCAAAACTTTTGTTTCGGGCCTGAATGCACTATTTCGGGGTAACGAACTTGTGAAGCATCCATTCTACTCCATTGGACCCAAAATGATGTTTCGGAGTGTTTCAGAGCATTTTGCTAACTTTCGGCACGTAAAAGATGCAAAACTTGTGTTCGCGCTTGAATGTACTATTTCTGGGTAACAAAGTTGTGAAGCATACATTCTAGTCCATTGGACCCAAACTGATGTTTGGGAGTGTTGCAGAGCATTTTGCTAACCTTCAGCACGTAAAATGATGAAAAACTTGTGTTTCGGGCCTGAATGCACTATTTTGGGGTACCAAAGTTGTGAAGCATACATTCTAGCATTGGACCCAAACTGATGTTTGGGAGTGTTTCAGAGCATTTTGCAAACCTTCGGCACATAAAAAGATGAAACACTTGTGTTTCGGGCCTGAATGCACTATTTCGGGGTACCAAAGTTGCGAAGCATCCATTCTACTCCATTAGAACGAAAATGATGTTTGGGAGTGTTTCAAAACATTTCGCTAACCTTCGGCACGTAAAAAGATGCAAAATTTGTGTTTCGGGCCGGAATGCACTATTTCGGGGTACCGAAGTTGTGAAGCATCCATTCTACACCATTGGACCCAAAATGATGTTTGGGAGTGTTTCAGAGCATTTCGCTAACCTTCGGCACATAAAAGATACAAAACTTGTGTTCGCGCCTGAATGCACTATTTCGGGGTACCAAAGTTGCGAAGCATCCATTCTACTCCATTGGAATCAAAATGATGTATGGGAGTGTTTCATAGTATTTCGCTAACCTTCGTCACGTAAAAAGATGCAAAACTTTTGTTTCGGGCCTGAATGCACTATTTCGCGCTACCGAAGTTGTGAAGCATCCATTCTACTCCATTGGACCCAAACTGTTGTTTCGGAGTGTTTCAGAGCATTTTGCTAGCCTTCGGCACGTACAAGATGCAAAACTAGTGTTCGCGCCTGAATGTACTATTTCTAGGTACCAAAGTTGTGAAGCATATATTCTAGTCCATTAGACCCAAACTGATGTTTGGGAGTGTTGCAGAGCATTTTGCTTACCTTCGGCACGTAAAATGATAAAAAACTTGTGTTTCGGGCCTGAATGCACTATTTTGGGGTACCAAAGTTGTGAAGCATCCATTCTAGCATTGGACTCAAACTGATGTTTGGGAGTGTTTCAGAGCATTTTGCTAACCTTCGGCACATAAAAAGATGAAACACTTGTGTTTCGAGCCTGAATGCACTATTTCTGGGTACCAAAGTTGTGAAGCATCCATTCTACTCCATTGGAAACAAAATGATGTTTGGGAGTGTTTCAGAACATTTCGCTAACCTTCGGCACGTAAAAAGATGCAAAACTTGTGTTTCGGGCCGGAATGCACTATTTCGGGGTACCGAAGTTGTGAAGCATCCATTCTACTTCATTGGACCCAAAATGTTGTTTGGGAGTGTTTCAGAGCATTTCGCTAACCTTCGGCACGTAAAAGATGCAAAACTTGTGTTCGCACATGAATGCACTATTTCGGGGTACCGAAGTTGTGAAGCATCCATTCTAGTCCATTGGACCCAAAATGATGTTTGAGAGTGTTTCAGAGGATTTCGCTAACCTTCAGCACGTAAAAAGATGCAAACTTGTGTTTCGGGCCTGAATGCACAATTTCGGGGTACCGAAGTTGTGAAGCATCCATTCTACTCCATTGGACCCAAAATGATGTTTGGGAGTGTTTCAAAGCATTTCGCTAAACTTCGGCACGTAAAAAGATGTAAAAGTTTTGTTACGGGCCTGAATGCACTATTTCGGTGTACCAAAGTTGTGAAGCATCCATTCTACTCCATTGGACCCAAAATGATGTTTGGGAGTGTTTCAGAGCATTTTGCTAACCTTCGGCACGTAAAAGATGCAAAACTTTTGTTCGCGCCTGAATGTACTATTTCGAGGTACCAAAGTTGTGAAGCATACATTCTAGGCCATTGGACCCAAACTGATGTTTGGGAGTGTTTCAGAGCATTTTGCTAACCTTCAGCACGTAAAAAGATGAAAAACTTGTGTTTCGGGCCTGAATGCACTATTTCGGGGTACCAAAGTTGCGAAGCATCCATTCTACTCCATTGGAACCAAAATGATGTTTGGGAGTGTTTCAGAACATTTCGCTAACCTTCGGCACGTAAAAAGATGCAGAACCTGTGTGTCGGGCCGGAATGCACTATTTCGGGGTACCGAAGTTGTGAAGCATCCATTCTACTCCTTTGGACCCAAAATGATGTTTGGGAGTGTTTCAGAGCATTTCGCTAACCTTCGGCACGTAAAAAATGCAAAACTTGTGTTCGCGTCTGAATGAACTATTTCGGGGTACCAAAGTTGTGAAGCATCCTTTCTAGTCCATTGGACCCAAATTGATGTTTGGGAGCGTTTCAGAGGATTTCGCTAACCTTCAGCACGTAAAAAGATACAAACTTGTGTTTCGGGCCTGAGTGCACAATTTCGGGGTACCGAAGTTGTGAAGCATCCATTCTACTCCATTGGACCCAAAATGATGTTTGGGAGTGCTTCAGAGCATTTCGCTAACCTTCGGCACGTAAAAGATGCAAAACTTGTGTTCGCACCTGAATGCACAATTTCGTGGTACCAAAGTTGTGAACCATACATTCTAGTCCATTGGACCCAAATTGATGTTTGGGACTGTTTCAGAGCATTTTGCTAACCTTCGGCACGTAAAATGATGAAAAACTTGTGTTTCGGGCCTGAATGCACTATTTTGGGGAACCAAAGTTGTGAAGCATCCATTCTAGCATTGGACCCAAACTGATGATTGGGAGTGTTTCAAAGCATTTTGCTAACCTTCGGCACGTAAAAAGATGAAAAACCTGTGTTTCGGGCCTGAATGCACTATTTCGGGGTACCAAAGTTGTGAAGCATCCATTCTACTCCATTGCAACCAAAATGATGCTTGGGAGTGTTTCAGAACATTTCGCTAACGTTCGGCACGTAAAAAGATGCAAAACTTGTGTTTTGGGCCGGAATGCACTATTTCGGGGTACCAAAGTTGTGAAGCATCCATTCTACTCCATTGGACCCAAAATGATGTTTGGGAGTGTTTCAGAGCATTTCGCTAACCTTCGGCACGTAAAAGATGCAAAACTTGTGTTCGCGCCTGAATGCACTATTTCGGGGTACCAAAGTTGTGAAGCATCCATTCTAGTCCATTGCAACAAATTGATGTTTGGGAGTGTTTCAGAGGATTTCGCTAACCTTCAGCACGTAAAAAGATGCAAACTTGTGTTTTGGGCCTGAATGCACAATTTCGGGGTACCGCAGTTGTGAAGCATCCATTCTACTCCATTGGACCCAAAATGATGTTTGGGAGTGTTTCAGAGTATTTCGCTAACCTTCGGCACGTAAAAGATGCAAAACTTGTGTTCGCGCCTGAATGCAATATTTCGGGGTACCAAAGTTGTTAAGCATGCATTCTAGCCCATTGGACCCAAACTGATGTTTGGGACTGTTTCAGAGCATTTTGCTAACCTTCGGCACGTTAAAAGATGAAAAACTTGTGTTTCGAGCCTGAATGCACTATTTCGGGGTACGAAAGTTGCGAAGCATCCATTCTACTCTATTGGAACCAAAATGATGTTTGGGAGTGTTTCAGAACATTTCGCTGACCTTCGGCACGGAAAAAGATGCAAAACTTGTGTTTCGGGCTGGAATGCACTATTTCGGGGTACCGAAGCTGTGAAGCATCCATTCTACTCCATTGGACCCAAAATGATGTTTGGGAGTGTTTCTGAGCATTTCGCTAACCTTCGGCACGTAAAGATGCAAAACTTGTGTTCGCGCCTGATTGCACTATTTTGGGGTACCAAAGTTGTGAAGCATCCATTCTAGTACATTGGACCCAAAATGATATTTGGGAGTGTTTCAGAGGATTTCGGCAACCTTCAGCACGTAAAAAGATGCAAACTTGTGTTTCGGGCCTGAATGCACAATTTCGGGGTACCGAAGTTGTGAAGCATCCATTCTACTCCATTGGACCCAAAATGATTTTTGGGAGTGTTTCAGAGCATTTCGCTAACCTTCGGCACGTAAAAGATGCAAAACTTGTGTTCACGCCTGAATGCACTATTTCGGGGTACCAAAGTTGTGAAGCATACATTCTAGTCCATTGGTCCCAAACTGATGTTTGGGACTGTTTCAGAGCATTTTGCTAACCTTCGGCACGTAAAAAGATGAAAAACTTGTGATTCGGGCCTGAATGCACTATTTCGGGGTACCAAAGTTGCGAAGCATCCATTCTACTCCATTGGAACCAAAATGATGTTTGGGAGTGTTTCAGAACATTTCGCTAACCTTCGGCACGTAAAAAGATGCAAAACTTGTGTTTCAGGCCGGAATGCACTATTTCGGGGTACCGAAGTTGTGAAGCATCCATTCTACTCCATTGGATCCAAAAATGATGTTTGGGAGTGTTTCAGAGGATTTCGCTAACCTTCAGCACGTAAAAAGATGCAAACTTGTGTTTCGGGCCTGAATGCACAATTTCAGGGTACCGAAGTTGTGAAGCATCCATTCTACTCCATTGAACCCAAAATGATGTTAGGGAGTGTTTCAGAGCTTTCGCTGACCTTCGGCACGTAAAAGATGCAAAACTTGTGTTCGCGCCTGAATGCACTACTTCGGGGTACCAAAGTTGTGAAGCATCCATTCTAGTCCATTGGACCCAAACTGATGTTTGGGACTGTTTTAGAGCATTTTGCTAACCTTCGGCACGTAAAAAGATGAAAAACTTGTGTTTCGGGCCTGAATGCACTATTTCGGGGTACCAAAGTTGCGAAGCATCCATTCTACTCCATTGGAACCAAAATGATGTTTGGGAGTGTTTCAGAACATTTCGCTAACCTTCGGCACGTAAAAAGATGCAAAACTTGTGTTTCGGGCCGGAATGCACTATTTCGGGGTACCAAAGTTGTGAAGCATCCATTCTAGTCCATTAGACCCAAACTGATGTTTGGGAGTGTTTCAGAGGATTTCGATAACCTTCAGCACGTAAAAAGATGCAAACATGTGTTCTGGGCCTGAATACACAATTTCGGGGTACCGAAGTTGTGAAGCATCCATTCTACTCCATTGGACCCAAAAAGATGTTTGGGAGTGTTTCAGAGCATTTCGCTAACCTTCGGCACGTAAAAGATGCAAAACTTGTGTTCGCGCCTGAATGCACTATGTCGGGGTACCAAAGTTGTGAAGCATCCATTCTAGTCCATTGGACCCAAACTGATGTTTGGGACTGTTTCAGAGCATTTTGCTAACCTTCGGCACGTAAAAAGATGAAAAACTTGTGTTTCGGGCCTAAATGCACTATTTTGGGGTACAAAAGTCGCGAAGCATCCATTCTAGTCCATTGGAACCAAAATGATGTTTCGGAGTGTTTCAGAACATTTCGCTAACTTTCGGCACGTAAAAAGATGCAAAACTTGTGTTTCGGGCCGGAATCCACTATTTCGGGGTACCGAAGCAGTGAAGCATCCATTCTACTCCATTGGACCCAAATTGATGTTTCGGAGTGTTTCAGAGCATTTCGCTAACCTTCGGCACGTAAAAGATGCAAAACTTGTGTTCGCGCCTGAATGCACTATTTTGGGGTACCAAAGTTGTGATGCATCCATTCTAGTCCATTGGACCCAAAATGATGTTTAGGAGTGTTTCAGAGCATTTCGCTAACCTTCAGCACGTAAAAAGAAGCAAACTTGTGCTTCGGGCCTGAATGCACAATTTCGGGGTACCGAAGTTGTGAAGCATCCATTCTACTCCATTGGACCCAAAATGATGTTTGGGAGTGTTTTAGACCATTTCGTTAAACTTCAGCACATAAAAGATGCAAAACTTGTGTTCGCGCCTGAATGCACTATTTCGGGGTACCAAAGTTGTGAAGCATCCATTCTAGTCCATTGGACCCAAGCTGATGTTTGGGACTGTTTCAGAGCATTTTGCTAACCTTCGGCACGTAAAAAGATGAAAAACTTGTGTTTCAGGCCTGAATGCACTATTTCGAGGTACCAAAGTTGCGAAGCATCCAATCTACTCCATTGGAACCAAAATGATGTTTAGGAGTGTTTCAGAACATTTCGCTAACCTTCGGCACGTAAAAAGATGCAAAACTTGTGTTTCGGGCCGGAATGCACTATTTCGGGGTACCGAAGTTGTGAAGCATCCATTCTACTCCATTAGACCCAAAATGATGTTTGGGAGTGTTTCAGAGCATTTCGCTAACCTTCGGCACGTAAAAGATGCAAAACTTGTGTTCGCGCCTGAATGCACTATTTCGAGGTACCAAAGTTGTGAAGCATCCATTCTAGTCCATTGGAGCAAAAATGATGTTTGGGAGTGTTTCACAGGATTTCGCTAACCTTCAACATGTAAAAAGATGCAAACTTGTGTTTCGGGCCTGAATGCACAATTTCTGGGTACCGAAGTTGTGAAGCATCGATTCTACTCCATTGGACCCAAAATGATGTTTGGGAGTGTTTCAAAGCATTTCGCTAACCTTCGGCACGTAAAAGATGCAACACTTGCGTTCGCGCCGGAATGCACTATTTCGGGGTACCAAAGTTGTGAAGCATCCGTTCTAGTCCATTAGACCCAAAATGATGTTTGGGAGTGTTTCAGAGGATTTCGCTAACCTTCAGCACGTAAAAAGATGCAAACTTGTGTTTCGGGCCTGAATGCACAATTTCGGGGTACCGAAGTTGTGAAGCATCCATTCTACTCCATTGGACCCAAAATGATGTTTGGGAGTGTTTCAGAGCATTTCGCTAACCTTCGACACGTAAAAGATGCAAAACTTGTGTTCGCGCCTGAAAGCACTACTTCGGGGTACCAAAGTTGTGAAGCATCCATTCTAGTCCATTGGACCCAAACTGATGTTTGGGACTGTTTCAGAGCATTTTGCTAACCTTCGGCACGTAAAAGATGAAAAACTTGTGTTTCGGGCCTGAATGCACTATTTCGGGGTACCAAAGTTGCGAAGCATCCATTCTAGTCCGTTAGACCCAAAATGATGTTTGGGAGTGTTTCAGAGCATTTCGCTAACCTTCAGCACGTAAAAAGAAGCAAACTTGTGTTTCGGGCCTGAATGCACAATTTCGGGGTACCGAAGTTGTGAAGCATCCATTCTACTCCATTGGACCCAAACTGATGTTTGGGACTGTTTCAGAGCATTTCGCTAACCTTCGGCACGTAAAAGATGCAAAACTTGTGTTCGCGCCTGAATGCACTATTTCGGGGTACCAAAGTTGTGAAGCATCCATTCTAGTCCATTGGAGCAAAAATGATGTTTGGGAGTGTTTCACAGGATTTCGCTAACCTTCAACACGTAAAAAGATGCAAACTTGTGTTTCGGGCCTGAATGCACAATTTCTGGGTACCGAAGTTGTGAAGCATCCATTCTACTCCATTGGACCCAAAATGATGTTTGGGAGTGTTTCAGAGCATTTCGCTAACCTTCGGCACGTAAAAGATGCAAAACTTGTGTTCGCGCCTGAATGCACTATGTCGGGGTACTAAAGTTGTGAAGCATGCATTCTAGTCCATTGGACCCAAACTGATGTTTGGGATTGTTTCAGAGCATTTTGCTAACCTTCGGCACGTAAAAAGATGAAAAACATGTGTTTCGGGCCTAAAGGCACTATTTCGGGGTACCAAAGTCGCGAAGCATCCATTCTACTCTATTGGAACCAAAATGATGTTTCGGAGTGTTTCAGAACATTTCGCTAACCTTCGGCACGTAAAAAGATGCAAAACTTGTGTTTCGGGCCGGAATCCACTATTTCGGGGTACCGAAGCAGTGAAGCATCCATTCTACTCCATTGGACCCAAATTGATGTTTGGGAGTGTTTCAGAGCATTTCGCTAACCTTCGGCACGTAAAAGATGCCAAACTTGTGGTCGCGCCAGAATGCACTATTTTGGGGTACCAAAGTTGTGAAGCATCCATTCTAGTCCATTGGACCCAAAATGATGTTTGGGATTGTTTCAGAGCATTTCGCTAACCTTCAGCACGTAAAAAGAAGCAAACTTGTGTTTCGGGCCTGAATGCACAATTTCGGGGTACCGAAGTTGTGAAGCATCCATTCTACTCCATTGGAGCAAAAATGATGTTTGGGAGTGTTTCACAGGATTTCGCTAACCTTCAACACGTAAAAAGATGCAAACTTGTGTTTCGGGCCTGAATGCACAATTTCTGGGTACCGAAGTTGTGAAGCATCGATTCTACTCCATTGGACCCAAAATGATGTTTGGGAGTGTTTCAAAGCATTTCGCTAACCTTCGGCACGTAAAAGATGCAACACTTGCGTTCGCGCCGGAATGCACTATTTCGGGGTACCAAAGTTGTGAAGCATCCGTTCTAGTCCATTAGACCCAAAATGATGTTTGGGAGTGTTTCAGAGGATTTCGCTAACCTTCAGCACGTAAAAAGATGCAAACTTGTGTTTCGGGCCTGAATGCACAATTTCGGGGTACCGAAGTTGTGAAGCATCCATTCTACTCCATTGGACCCAAAATGATGTTTGGGAGTGTTTCAGAGCATTTCGCTAACCTTCGACACGTAAAAGATGCAAAACTTGTGTTCGCGCCTGAAAGCACTACTTCGGGGTACCAAAGTTGTGAAGCATCCATTCTAGTCCATTGGACCCAAACTGATGTTTGGGACTGTTTCAGAGCATTTTGCTAACCTTCGGCACGTAAAAGATGAAAAACTTGTGTTTCGGGCCTGAGTGCACTATTTCGGGGTACCAAAGTTGCGAAGCATCCATTCTAGTCCGTTAGACCCAAAATGATGTTTGGGAGTGTTTCAGAGCATTTCGCTAACCTTCAGCACGTAAAAAGAAGCAAACTTGTGTTTCGGGCCTGAATGCACAATTTCGGGGTACCGAAGTTGTGAAGCATCCATTCTACTCCATTGGACCCAAACTGATGTTTGGGACTGTTTCAGAGCATTTCGCTAACCTTCGGCACGTAAAAGATGCAAAACTTGTGTTCGCGCCTGAATGCACTATTTCGGGGTACCAAAGTTGTGAAGCATCCATTCTAGTCCATTGGAGCAAAAATGATGTTTGGGAGTGTTTCACAGGATTTCGCTAACCTTCAACACGTAAAAAGATGCAAACTTGTGTTTTGGGCCTGAATGCACAATTTCTGGGTACCGAAGTTGTGAAGCATCCATTCTACTCCATTGGACCCAAAATGATGTTTGGGAGTGTTTCAGAGCATTTCGCCAACCTTCGGCACGTAAAAGATGCAAAACTTGTGTTCGCGCCTGAATGCACTATGTCGGGGTACTAAAGTTGTGAAGCATGCATTCTAGTCCATTGGACCCAAACTGATGTTTGGGATTGTTTCAGAGCATTTTGCTAACCTTCGGCACGTAAAAAGATGAAAAACATGTGTTTCGGGCCTAAAGGCACTATTTCGGGGTACCAAAGTCGCGAAGCATCCATTCTACTCTATTGGAACCAAAATGATGTTTCGGAGTGTTTCAGAACATTTCGCTAACCTTCGGCACGTAAAAAGATGCAAAACTTGTGTTTCGGGCCGGAATCCACTATTTCGGGGTACCGAAGCAGTGAAGCATCCATTCTACTCCATTGGACCCAAATTGATGTTTGGGAGTGTTTCAGAGCATTTCGCTAACCTTCGGCACGTAAAAGATGCCAAACTTGTGGTCGCGCCAGAATGCACTATTTTGGGGTACCAAAGTTGTGAAGCATCCATTCTAGTCCATTGGACCCAAAATGATGTTTGGGATTGTTTCAGAGCATTTCGCTAACCTTCAGCACGTAAAAAGAAGCAAACTTGTGTTTCGGGCCTGAATGCACAATTTCGGGGTACCGAAGTTGTGAAGCATCCATTCTACTCCATTGGACCCAAAATGATGTTTGGGAGTGTTTTAGAGCATTTCGCTAAACTTCGGCACGTAAAAGATGCAAAACTTGTGTTCGCGCCTGAATGCACTATTTTGGGGTACCAAAGTTGTGAAGCATCCATTCTAGTCCATTGGACCCAAAATGATGTTTGGGAGTGTTTCAGAGGATTTCGCTAACCTTCAGCACGTAAAAGGATGCAAACTTGTGTCTCGGGCCTGAATGCACAATTTCGGGGTACCGAAGTTGTGAAGCATCCATTCTACTCCATTGGACCCAAAATGATGTTTGGGAGTGTTTCAGAGCATTTCGCTAACCTTCGGCACGTAAAAGATGCAAAACTTGTGTTCGCGCCTGAATACACTATTTCGGGGTACCAAAGTTGTGAAGCATCCATTCTAGTCCATTGGTCCCAAATTGATGTTTCGGACTGTTTCAGAGCATTTTGCTAACCTTCGGCACGTAAAAAGATGAAAAACTTGTGTTTCGGGCCTGAATGCACTATTTCGGGGTACCAAAGTTGCGAAGCATCCATTCTACTCCATTGGAACCAAAATGATGTTTGGGAGGGTTTCAGAACATTTCGTTAACCTTCGGCATGTAAAAAGATGCAAAACTTGTGTTTCGGGCCGGAATGCACTATTTCGGGGTACCGATGTTGTGAAGCATCCATTCTACTCCATTGGACCCAAAATGATGTTTGGGAGTGTTTCAGAAAATTTCGCTAACCTTCGGCACGTAAAAGATGCAAAAATTGTGTTCGTGCCTGAATGCACTATTTCAGGGTACCAAAGTTGTGAAGCATCCATTCTAGTCCATTGGACCCAAAATGATGTTTGGGAGTGTTTCGGAGGATTTCGCTAACCTTGAGACGTAAAAAGATGCAAACTTGTGTTTCGGGCCTGAATGCACAATTTCAGGGTACCGAAGTTGTGAAGCATCCGTTCTACTCCATTGGACCCAAAATGATGTTTGGGAGTGTTTCAGAGCATTTCGCTAACCTTCGGCACGTAAAAGATGCAAAACTTGTGTTCGCGCCTGAATGCACTATTTCGGGGTACCAAAGTTGTGAAGCATCCATTCTAGTCCATTGGACCCAAACTGATGTTTGGGACTGTTTCAGAGCATTTTGCTAACCTTCGGCACGTAAAAAGATGAAAAACTTGTCTTTCGGGCCTGAATGCACTATTTCAGGGTACCAAAGTTGCGAAGCATCCATTCTACTCCATTGGAACCAAAATGATGTTTGGGAGTGTTTCAGAGCATTTCGCTAACCTTCAGCACGTAAAAGATGCAAACTTGTGTTTCGCGCCTGAATGCACTATTTCGGGGTACCAAAGTAGTGAAGCATCCATTCTAGTCCGTTGGACCCAAACTGATGTTTGGGACTGTTTCAGAGCATTTTGCTAACCTTCGGCACGTAAAAAGATGAAAAACTTGTGTTTCGCGCCTGAATGCACTATTTCAGGGTACCAAAGTTGCGAAGCATCCATTCTACTCCATTGGAACCAAAATGATGTTTGGGATTGTTTCAGAGCATTTCGCTAACCTTCAGCACGTAAAAGATGCTAACTTGTGTTTCGCGCCTGAATGCACTATTTCGGGGTACCAAAGTAGTGAAGCATCCATTCTAGTCCGTTGGACCCAAACTGATGTTTGGGACTGTTTCAGAGCATTTCGCTAACCTTCAGCACGTAAAAGATGCAAACTTGTGTTTCGCGCCTGAATGCACTATTTCGGGGTACCAAAGTAGTGAAGCATCCATTCTAGTCCGTTGGACCCAAACTGATGTTTGGGACTGTTTCAGAGCATTTTGCTAACCTTCGGCACGTAAAAAATGAAAAACTTGTGTTCGCGCCTGAATGCACTATGTCGGGGTACCAAAGTTGTGAAGCATCCATTCTAGTCCATTGGACCCAAACTGATGTTTGGGACTGTTTCAGAGCATTTTGCTAACCTTCGGCACGTAAAAAGATGAAAAACTTGTGTTTCGGGCCTAAATGCACTATTTTGGGGTACAAAAGTCGCGAAGCATCCATTCTAGTCCATTGGAACCAAAATGATGTTTCGGAGTGTTTCAGAACATTTCGCTAACTTTCGGCACGTAAAAAGATGCAAAACTTGTGTTTCGGGCCGGAATCCACTATTTCGGGGTACCGAAGCAGTGAAGCATCCATTCTACTCCATTGGACCCAAATTGATGTTACGGAGTGTTTCAGAGCATTTCGCTAACCTTCGGCACGTAAAAGATGCAAAACTTGTGTTCGCGCCTGAATGCACTATTTTGGGGTACCAAAGTTGTGATGCATCCATTCTAGTCCATTGGACCCAAAATGATGTTTAGGAGTGTTTCAGAGCATTTCGCTAACCTTCAGCACGTAAAAAGAAGCAGACTTGTGCTTCGGGCCTGAATGCACAATTTCGGGGTACCGAAGTTGTGAAGCATCCATTCTACTCCATTGGACCCAAAATGATGTTTGGGAGTGTTTTAGACCATTTCGTTAAACTTCAGCACATAAAAGATGCAAAACTTGTGTTCGCGCCTGAATGCACTATTTCGGGGTACCAAAGTTGTGAAGCATCCATTCTAGTCCATTGGACCCAAGCTGATGTTTTTGACTGTTTCAGAGCATTTTGCTAACCTTCGGAACGTAAAAAGATGAAAAACTTGTGTTTCGGGCCTGAATGCACTATTTCGAGGTACCAAAGTTGCGAAGCATCCATTCTACTCCATTGGAACCAAAATGATGTTTAGGAGTGTTTCAGAACATTTCGCTAACCTTCGGCACGTAAAAAGATGCAAAACTTGTGTTTCGGGCCGGAATCCACTATTTCGGGGTACCGAAGTTGTGAAGCATCCATTCTACTCCATTAGACCCAAAATGATGTTTGGGAGTGTTTCAAAGCATTTCGCTAACCTTCGGCACGTAAAAGATGCAAAACTTGTGTTCGCGCCTGAATGCACTATTTCGGGGTACCAAAGTTGTGAAGCATCCATTCTAGTCCATTGGAGCAAAAATGATGTTTGGGAGTGTTTCACAGGATTTCGCTAACCTTCGACACGTAAAAAGATGCAACCTTGTGTTTCGGGCCTGAATGCACAATTTCTGGGTACCGAAGTTGTGAAGCATCCATTCTACTCCATTGGACCCAAAATGATGTTTGGGAGTGTTTCAAAGCATTTCGCTAACCTTCGGCACGTAAAAGATGCAAAAGTTGTGTTCGCGTCTGAATGCACTATTTTGGGGTACCAAAGTTGTGAAGCATCCATTCTTGTCCGTTGGACCCAAACTTATGTTTGGGACTGTTTCAGAGCATTTCGCTAACCTTCAGCACGTAAAATATGGAAACTTGTGTTTCGCGCCTGAATGCACTACTTCGGGGTACCAAAGTAGTGAAGCATCCATTCTAGTCCGTTGGACCCAAACTGATGTTTGGGACTGTTTCAGAGCATTTCGCTAACCTTCAGCACGTAAAAGATGCAAACTTGTGTTTCGCGCCTGAATGCACTATTTCGGGGTACCAAAGTAGTGAAGCATCCATTCTAGTCCGTTGGACCCAAACTGATGTTTGGGACTGTTTCAGAGCATTTTGCTATCCTTCGGCACGTAAAAAGATGAAAAACTTGTGTTTCGGGCCTAAATGCACTATTTCGCGGTACAAAAGTCGCGAAGCATCCATTCTAGTCCATTGGAGCAAAAATGATGTTTGGGAGTGTTTCACAGGATTTCGCTAACCTTCAACACGTAAAAAGATGCAAACTTGTGTTTCGGGCCTGAATGCACAATTTCTGGGTACCGAAGTTGTGAAGCATCCATTCTACTCCATTGGACCCAAAATGATGTTTGGGAGTGTTTCAAAGCATTTCGCTAACCTTCGGCACGTAAAAGATGCAACACTTGTGTTCGGGCCGGAATGCACTATTTCGGGGTACCAAAGTTGTGAAGCATCCGTTCTAGTCCATTAGACCCAAAATGATGTTTGGGAGTGTTTCAGAGGATTTCGCTAACCTTCTGCACATAAAAAGATGCAAACTTGTGTTTCGGGCCTGAATGCACAATTTCGGGGTACCGAAGTTGTGAAGCATCCATTCTACTCCATTGGACCCAAAATGATGTTTGGGAGTGCTTCAGAGCATTTCGCTAACCTTCGGCACGTAAAAGATGCAAAACTTGTGTTTGCGCCTGAAAGCACTACTTCGGGGTACCAAAGTTGTGAAGCATCCATTCTAGTCCATTGGACCCAAACTGATGTTTGGGACTGTTTCAGAGCATTTTGCTAACCTTCGGCACGTAAAAGATGAAAAACTTGTGTTTCGGGCCTGAATGCACTATTTCGGGGTACCAAAGTTGCGAAGCATCCATTCTAGTCCGTTAGACCCAAAATGATGTTTGGGAGTGTTTCAGAGCATTTCGCTAACCTTCAGCACGTAGAAAGAAGCAAACTTGTGTTTCGGGCCTGAATGCACAATTTCGGGGTACCGAAGTTGTGAAGCATCCATACTACTCCATTGGACCCAAAATGATGTTTGGGAGTGTTTCAGAGCATTTCGCTAACCTTCGGCACGTAAAAGATGCAAAACTTGTGTTCGCGCCTGAATGCACTATGTCGGGGTACCAAAGTTGTGAAGCATCCATTCTAGTCCATTGGACCCAAACTGATGTTTGGGATTGTTTCAGAGCATTTTGCTAACCTTCGGCACGTAAAAAGATGAAAAACTTGTGTTTCGGGCCTAAAGGCACTATTTCGGGGTACCAAAGTCGCGAAGCATCCATTCTACTCCATTGGAACCAAAATGATGTTTCGGAGTGTTTCAGAACATTTCGCTAACCTTCGGCACGTAAAAAGATGCAAAACTTGTGTTTCGGGCCGGAATCCACTATTTCGGGGTACCGAAGCAGTGAAGCATCCATTCTACTCCATTGGACCCAAATTGATGTTTGGGAGTGTTTCAGAGTATTTCGCTAACCTTCGGCACGTAAAAGATGCCAAACTTGTGGTCGCGCCAGAATGCACTATTTTGGGGTACCAAAGTTGTGAAGCATTCATTCTAGTCCATTGGACCCAAAATGATGTTTGGGAGTGTTTCAGAGCATTTCGCTAACCTTCAGCACGTAAAAAGAAGCAAACTTGTGTTTCGGGCCTGAATGCACAATTTCAGGGTACCAAAGTTGTGAAGCATCCATTCTACTCCATTGGACCCAAAATGATGTTTGGGAGTGTTTTAGAGCATTTCGCTAAACTTCGGCACGTAAAAGATGCAAAACTTGTGTTCGCGCCTGAATGCACTATTTTGGGGTACCAAAGTTGTGAAGCATCCATTCTAGTCCATTGGACCCAAAATGATGTTTGGGAGTGTTTCAGAGGATTTCGCTAACCTTCAGCACGTAAAAGGATGCAAACTTGTGTCTCGGGCCTGAATGCACAATTTCGGGCTACCGAAGTTGTGAAGCATCCATTCTACTCCATTGGACCCAAAATGATGTTTGGGAGTGTTTTAGAGCATTTCGCTAACCTTCGGCACGTAAAAGATGCAAAACTTGTGTTCGCGCCTGAATGCACTATTTCGGGGTACCAAAGTTCTGAAGCATCCATTCTAGTCCATTGGTCCCAAATTGATGTTTGGGACTGTTTCAGAGCATTTTGCTAACCTTCGGCACGTAAAAAGATGAAAAACTTGTGTTTCGGGCCTGAATGCACTATTTCGGGGTACCAAAGTTGCGAAGCATCCATTCTACTCCATTGGAACCAAAATGATGTTTGGGAGTGTTTCAGAACATTTCGTTAACCTTCGGCACGTAAAAGATGCAAAACTTGTGTTTGCACCTGAATGCACTATTTCAGGGTACCAAAGTTGTGAAGCATCCATTCTAGTCCATTGCACCCAAATTGATGTTTGGGAGTGTTTCAGAGGATTTCGCTAACCTTCAGCACGTAAAAAGATGCAAACTTGTGTTTCGGGCCTGAATGCACAATTTCAGGGTACTGAAGTTGTGAAGCATCCGTTCTACTCCATTGGACCCAAAATGATGTTTGGGAGTGTTTCAGAGCATTTCGCTAACCTTCGGCACGTAAAAGATGCAAAACTTGTGTTCGCGCCTGAATGCACTATTTCAGGGTACCAAAGTTGTGAAGCATCCATTCTAGTCCATTGGACCCAAACTGATGTTTGGGACTGTTTCAGAGCATTTTGCTAACCTTCGGCACGTAAAAAGATGAAAAACTTGTGTTTCGGGCCTGAATGCACTATTTCAGGGTACCAAAGTTGCGAAGCATCCATTCTACTCCATTGGAACCAAAATGATGTTTGGGAGTGTTTCAGAGCATTTCGCTAACCTTCAGCACGTAAAAGATGCAAACTTGTGTTTCGCGCCTGAATGCACTATTTCGGGGTAACAAAGTAGTGAAGCATCCATTCTAGTCCGTTGGACCCAAACTGATGTTTGGGACTGTTTCAGAGCATTTCGCTAACCTTCAGCACGTAAAAGATGCAAACTTGTGTTTCGCGCCTGAATGCACTATTTCGGGGTACCAAAGTAGTGAAGCATCCATTCTAGTCCGTTGGACACAAACTGATGTTTGGGACTGTTTCAGAGCATTTTGCTATCCTTTGGCACGTAAAAAGATGAAAAACTTGTGTTTCGGGCCGGAATGCACTATTTCGGGGTACCAAAGTTGCGAAGCATCCATTCTACTCCATTGGAACCAAAATGATGTTTGGGAGTGTTTCAGAACATTTCGCTAACCTTCGGCACGTAAAAAGATGCAAAACTTGTGTTTCGGGCGGAATGCACTATTTCGGGGTACCGAAGTTGTGAAGCATCCATTCTACTCCATTGGACCCAAAATGATGTTCGGGAGTGTTTCAGAAAATTTCGCTAACATTCGGCACGTAAAAGATGCAAAACTTGTGTTCGCGCCTGAATGCACTATTTCGGGGTACCAAAGTTGTGAAGCATCCATTCTAGTCCATTGGACCCAAAATGATGTTTGGGAGTGTTTCGGAGGATTTCGCTAACCTTGAGCACGTAAAAAGATGCAAACTTCTGTTTCGGGCCTGAATGCACAATTTCAGGGTACCGAAGTTGTAAAGCATCCATTCTACACCATTGGACCCAAAATGATGTTTGGGAGTGTTTCAGAGCATTTCGCTAACCTTCGGCACGTAAAAGATGCAAAACTTGTGTTCGCGCTAGAATGCACTATTTCGGGGTACCAAAGTTGTGAAGCATCCATTCTAGTCCATTAGACCCAAAATGATGTTTGGGAGTGTTTCAGAGGATTTCGCTAACCTTCAGCACATAAAAAGATGCAAACTTGTGTTTCGGGCCGGAATGCACTATTTCGGGGTACCAAAGTTGCGAAGCATCCATTCTACTCCATTGGAACCAAAATGATGTTTGGGAGTGTTTCAGAACATTTCGCTAACCTTCGGCACGTAAAAAGATGCAAAACTTGTGTTTCGGGCGGAATGCACTATTTCGGGGTACCGAAGTTGTGAAGCATCCATTCTACTCCATTGGACCCAAAATGATGTTCGGGAGTGTTTCAGAAAATTTCGCTAACCTTCGGCACGTAAAAGATGCAAAACTTGTGTTCGCGCCTGAATGCACTATTTCGGGGTACCAAAGTTGTGAAGCATCCATTCTAGTCCATTGGACCCAAAATGATGTTTGGGAGTGTTTCGGAGGATTTCGCTAACCTTGAGCACGTAAAAAGATGCAAACTTCTGTTTCGGGCCTGAATGCACAATTTCAGGGTACCGAAGTTGTAAAGCATCCATTCTACACCATTGGACCCAAAATGATGTTTGGGAGTGTTTCAGAGCATTTCGCTAACCTTCGGCACGTAAAAGATGCAAAACTTGTGTTCGCGCTAGAATGCACTATTTCGGGGTACCAAAGTTGTGAAGCATCCATTCTAGTCCATTAGACCCAAAATGATGTTTGGGAGTGTTTCAGAGGATTTCGCTAACCTTCAGCACATAAAAAGATGCAAACTTGTGTTTCGGGCCTGAATGCACAATTTCGGGGTACCGAAGTTGTGAAGCATCCAATCTACTCTATTGGACCCAAAATGATGTTTGGGAGTGTTTCAGAGCATTTCGCTAACCTTCGGCACGTAAAAGATGCAAAGCTTGTGTTCGCGCCTGAATGCACTATTTCGGGGTACCAAAGTTGTGAAGCATCCATTCTAGTCCATTGGACCCAAACTGATGTTTGGGACTGTTTCAGAGCATTTTGCTAACCTTCGGCACGTAAAAAGATGAAAAACTTGTGTTTCGGGCCTGAATGCACTATTTCGGGGTACCAAAGTTGCGAAGCATCCATTCTACTCCATTGGAACCAAAATGATGTTTGGGTGTGTTTCAGAACATTTCGCTAACCTTCGGCACGTAAAAAGATGCAAAACTTGTGTTTCAGGCGGAATGCACTATTTCGGGATACCGAAGTTGTGAAGCATCCATTCTACTCCATTGGACCCAAAATGATGTTTGGGAGTGTTTCAGAAAATTTCGCTAACCTTCGGCACGTAAAAGATGCAAAACTTGTGTTCGCGCCTGAATGCACTATTTCTGGGTACCAAAGTTGTGAAGCATCCATTCTAGTCCATTGGACCCAAAATGATGTTTGGGAGTGTTTCGGAGGATTTCGCTAACCTTGAGCACGTAAAAAGATGCA
Organism: Cenchrus fungigraminus; assembly: GCA_036936925.1. Taxonomy (NCBI): domain Eukaryota; kingdom Viridiplantae; phylum Streptophyta; class Magnoliopsida; order Poales; family Poaceae; genus Cenchrus; species Cenchrus fungigraminus. Next base: position 49,187,216 of record CM072772.1, read on the forward strand.
AACTTGTGTTTCGGGCCTGAATGCACAATTTCAGGGTACCGAAGTTGTGAAGCATCCATTCTACTCCATTGGACCCAAAATGATGTTTGGGAGTGTTTCAGAGCATTTCGCTAACCTTCGGAACGTAAAAGAAGCAAAACTTGTGTTCGCGCCAGAATGCACTATTTCGGGGTACCAAAGTTGTGAAGCATCCATTCTAGTCCATTAGACCCAAAATGATGTTTGGGAGTGTTTCAGAGGATTTCGCTAACCTTCAGCACGTAAAAAGATGCAAACTTGTGTTTCGGGCCTGAATGCACAATTTCGGGGTACCGAAGTTGTGAAGCATCCAATCTACTCCATTGGACCCAGAATGATGTTTGGGAGTGTTTCAGAGCATTTCGCTAACCTTCGGCACGTAAAAGATGCAAAACTTGTGTTCGCGCCTGAATGCACTATTTCGGGGTACCAAAGTTGTGAAGCATCCATTCTAGTCCATTGGACCCAAACTGATGTTTGGGACAGTTTCAGAGCATTTTGCTAACCTTCGGCACGTAAAAAGATGAAAAACTTGTGTTTCGGGCCTGAATGCACTATTTCAGGGTACCAAAGTTGCGAAGCATCCATTCTACTCCATTGGAACCAAAATGATGTTTGGGAGTGTTTCAGAACATTTCGCTAACCTTCGACACGTAAAAGATACAAAACTTGTGTTTCGGGCCTGAATGCACTATTTCAGGGTACCAAAGTTGCGAAGCATCCATTCTACTCCATTGGAACCAAAATGATGTTTGGGAGTGTTTCAGAACATTTCGCTAACCTTCGGTAGGTAAAAAGATGCAAAACTTGTGTTTCGGGCCGGAATGCACTATTTCGGGGTACCGAAGTTGTGAAGCATCCATTCTACTCCATTGGACCCAAAATGATGTTTGGGAGTGTTTCAGAGCATTTCGCTAACCTTCGGCACGTAAAAGATGCAAAACTTGTGTTCGCGCCTGAATGCACTATTTCGGGGTACCAAAGTTGTGAAGCATCCATTCTAGTCCATTGGACCCAAACTGATGTTTGGGACTGTTTCAGAGCATTTTGCTAACCTTCGGCACGTAAAAAGATGAAAAACTTGTGTTTCGGGCCTGAATGCACTATTTCGGGGTACCAAAGTTGCGAAGCATCCATTCTACTCCATTGGAACCAAAATGATGTTTGGGTGTGTTTCAGAACATTTCGCTAACCTTCGGCACGTAAAAAGATGCAAAACTTGTGTTTCGGGCGGAATGCACTATTTCGGGATACCGAAGTTGTGAAGCATCCATTCTACTCCATTGGACCCAAAATGATGTTTGGGAGTGTTTCAGAAAATTTCGCTAACCTTCGGCACGTAAAAGATGCAAAACTTGTGTTCGCGCCTGAATGCACTATTTCAGGGTACCAAAGTTGTGAAGCATCCATTCTAGTCCATTGGACCCAAAATGATGTTTGGGAGTGTTTCGGAGGATTTCGCTAACCTTGAGCACGTAAAAAGATGCAAACTTGTGTTTCGGGCCTGAATGCACAATTTCAGGGTACCGAAGTTGTGAAGCATCCATTCTACTCCATTGGACCCAAAATGATGTTTGGGAGTGTTTCAGAGCATTTCGCTAACTTTCGGCACGTAAAAGAAGCAAAACTTGTGTTCGCGCCAGAATGCACTATTTCGGGGTACCAAAGTTGTGAAGCATCCATTCTAGTCCATTAGATCCAAAATGATGTTTGGGAGTGTTTCAGAGGATTTCGCTAACCTTCAGCACGTAAAAAGATGCAAACTTGTGTTTCGGGCCTGAATGCACAATTTCGGGGTACCGAAGTTGTGAAGCATCCAATCTACTCGATTGGACCCAGAATGATGTTTGGGAGTGTTTCAGAGCATTTCGCTAACCTTCGGCACGTAAAAGATGCAAAACTTGTGTTCGCGCCTGAATGCACTATTTCGGGGTACCAAAGTTGTGAAGCATCCATTCTAGTCCATTGGACCCAAACTGATGTTTGGGACAGTTTCAGAGCATTTTGCTAACATTCGGCACGTAAAAAGATGAAAAACTTGTGTTTCGGGCCTGAATGCACTATTTCAGGGTACCAAAGTTGCGAAGCATCCATTCTACTCCATTGGAACCAAAATGATGTTTGGGAGTGTTTCAGAACATTTCGCTAACCTTCGGCACGTAAAAGATACAAAACTTGTGTTTCGGGCCTGAATGCACTATTTCAGGGTACCAAAGTTGCGAAGCATCCATTCTACTCCATTGGAACCAAAATGATGTTTGGGAGTGTTTCAGAACATTTCGCTAACCTTCGGTAGGTAAAAAGATGCAAAACTTGTGTTTCGGGCCGGAATGCACTATTTAGGGGTACCGAAGTTGTGAAGCATCCATTCTACTCCATTGGACCCAAAATGATGTTTGGGAGTGTTTCAGAGCATTTCGCTAACCTTCGGCACGTAAAAGATGCAAAACTTGTGTTCGCGCCTGAATGCACTATTTCGGGGTACCAAAGTTGTGAAGCATCCATTCTAGTCCATTGGACCCAAACTGATGTTTGGGACTGTTTCAGAGCATTTTGCTAACCTTCGGCACGTAAAAAGATGAAAAACTTGTGTTTCGGGCCTGAATGCACTATTTCAGGGTACCAAAGTTGCGAAGCATCCATTCTACTCCATTGGAACCAAAATGATGTTTGGGAGTGTTTCAGAGCATTTCGCTAACCTTCAGCACGTAAAAGATGCAAACCTGTGTTTCGCGCCTGAATGCACTATTTCGGGGTACCAAAGTAGTGAAGCATCCATTCTAGTCCGTTGGACCCAAACTGATGTTTGGGACTGTTTCAGAGCATTTTGCTAACCTTCGGCACGTAAAAAGATGAAAAACTTGTGTTTCGGGCCTGAATGCACTATTTCAGGGTACCAAAGTTCCGAAGCATCCATTCTACTCCATTTGAACCAAAATGATGTTTGGGAGTGTTTCAGAGCATTTAGCTAACCTTCAGCACGTAAAAGATGCAAAACTTGTGTTCGCGCCTGAATGCACTATTTCGGGGTACCAAAGTAGTGAAGCATCCATTCTAGTCCGTTGGACCAAAACTGATGTTTGGGACTGTTTCAGAGCATTTTGCTAACCTTCGGCACGTAAAAAATGAAAAACTTGTGTTTCAGGCCTAAATGCACTATTTCGGGGTACCAAAGTTGCGAAGCATCGCTTCTACTCCATTGGAACAAAAATGATGTTTGGGAGTGTTTCAGAACATTTCGCTAACCTTCGGCTCGTAAAAAGATGCAAAACTTGTGTTTCCGGCCGGAATCCACTATTTCGGGGTACCGAAGCTGTGAAGCATCCATTCTACTCCGTTGGACCCAAATTGATGTTTGGGAGTGTTTCAGAGCATTTCGCTAACCTTCGGCACGTAAAAGATGCAAACTTGTGTTCGCGCCTGAATGCACTATTTTGGGGTACCAAAGTTGTGAAGCATCCATTCTAGTCCATTGGACCCAAATTGATGTTTGGAAGTGTTTCAGAGGATTTCGCTAACCTTCAGCACGTAAAAAGAAGCAAACTTGTGTTTCGGGCCTGAATGCACAATTTCGGGGTACCGAAGTTGTGAAGCATCCATTCTACTCAATTGGACCCAAAATGATGTTTGGGAGTGTTTTAGACCATTTCGCTAACCTTCGGCACGTAAAAGATGCAAAACTTTTGTTCGCGCCGGAATGCACTATTTCAGGGTACCAAAGTTGTGAAGCATTCATTCTAGTCCGTTGGACCCAAAATGATGTTTGGGAGTGTTTCAGAGGATTTCGCTAACCTTCAGCACGTAAAAAGATGCAAACTTGTGTCTCGGGCCTGAATGCACAATTTCGGGGTACCAAAGTTGTGAAGCATCCATTGTACTCCATTGGACCCAAAATGATGTTTGGGAGTGTTTCAGAGCATTTCGCTAACCTTCGGCACGTAAAAGATGCAAAACTTGTGTTCGCGCCTGAATGCACTATGTCGGGGTACCAAAGTTGTGAAGCCTTCATTCTAGTCCATTGGACCCAAACTGGTGTTTGGGACTGTTTCAGAGCATTTTGCTAACCTTCGGCGCGTAAAAAGATGAAAAACTTGTGTTTCGGGCCTAAATGCACTATTTCGGGGTACCAAAGTTATGAAGCATCCATTCTAGTCCATTGGACCCAAAATGATGTTTGGGAGTGTTTCAGAGGATTTGGCTAACCTTCAGCACGTAAAAAGATGCAAACTTGTTTTTCGGGCCTGAATGCACAATTTCGGGGTACCGAAGTTGTGAAGCATCCATTCTACTCCATTGGACCCAAAATGATGTTTCGGAGTGTTTCAGAGCATTTCGCTAACCTTCAGCTCGTAAAAAGATGCAAACTTGTTTTTCGGGCCTGAATGCACAATTTCGGGGTACCGAAGTTGTGAAGCATCCATTCTACTCCATTGGACCCAAAATTATGTTTGGGAGTGTTTCAGAGCATTTCGCTAACCTTCGGCACGTAAAAGATGCAAAACTTGTGTTCGCGCCTGAAAGCACTATTTCGAGGTACCAAAGTTGTGAAGCATCCATTCTAGTCCATTGGACCCAAACTGATGTTTGGGACTGATTCAGAGCATTTTGCTAACGTTCGGCCCGTAAAAAGATGAAAAACTTGTGTTTCGGGCCAGAATGCACTATTTCGGGGTACCAAAGTTGCGAAGCATCTATTCTACTCCATTGGAACCAAAATGATGTTTGGGAGTGTTTCAGAACATTTCGCTAACCTTCGGCACGTAAAAAGATGCAAAACTTGTGTTTCGGGCCGGAATGCACTATTTCGGGGTTCCGAAATTGTGAAGCATCCACTCTACTCCATTGGACCCAAAATGATGTTTGGGAGTGTTTCAGTGCATTTCGCTAACCTTCGGCACGTAAAAGATGCAAAACTTGTGTTCGCGCCTGAATGCATTATTTCGGGGTACCAAAGTTGTGAAGCATCCATTCTAGTCCATTAGACCCAAAATGATGTTTGGGAGTGTTTCAGGGGATTTCGCTAACCTTCAGCACGTAAAAAGATACAAACTTGTGTTTCGGGCCTGAATACACAATTTCGGGGTACCGAAGTTGTGAAGCATCCATTCTACTCCATTGTACCCAAAATGATGTTTGGGAGTGTTTCAGAGCATTTCGCTAACCTTCGGCACGTAAAAGATGCAAAACTTGTGTTCGGGCCTGAATGCACTATTTCGGGGTACCAAAGTTGCGAAGCATCCCTTCTACTCCATTGGAACCAAAATAATGTTTGGGATTGTTTCAGGACATTTCGCTAACCTTCGGCACGTAAAAAGATGCAAAACTTGTGTTTCGGGCCGGAATGCACTATTTCGGGGTACCGAAGCTGTGTAGCATCCATTCTACTCCATTGGACCCAAAATGATGTTTGGGATTGTTTCAGAGCATTTCGCTAACCTTCGGCACGTAAAAGATGCAAAACTTGTGTTCGCGCCTGAATGGACTATTTTGGGGTACCAATGTTGTGAAGCATCCATTCTAGTCCACTGGACCCAAAATGATGTTTGGGAGTGTTTCAGAGGATTTCGCTAACCTTCAGCACGTAAAAAGAAGCAAACTTGTGTTTCGGGCCTGAATGCACAATTTCGGGGTACCGAAGTTGTGAAGCATCCATTCTACTCCATTGGACCCAAAATGATGTTTTGGAGTGTTTTAGAGCATTTCGCTAACCTTCAGCACGTAAAAGATGCAAAACTTGTGTTCGCGCCTGAATGCACTATTTCGGGGTACCAAAGTCGTGAAGCATCAATTCTAGTCCATTGGACCCAAAATGATGTTTGGGAGTGTTTCAGAGGATTTCGCTAACCTTCAGCACGTAAAAAGATGCAAACTTGTGTCTCGGGCTTGAATGAACAATTTCGGGGTACCGAAGTTGTGAAGCATCCATTCTACTCCATTGCGCCCAAAATGATGTTTGGGAGTGTTTCAGAGCATTTTGCTAACCTTCGGCACGTAAAAGATGTAAAACTTGTGTTGGCGCCTGAATGCACTATTTCGGGGTACCAAAGTTGTGAAGCATCCATTCTAGTCCATTGGACCCAAACTGATGTTTGGGACTGTTTCAGAGCATTTTGCTAACCTTCGTCACGTAAAAAGATGAAAAACTTGTGTTTCGGGCCTGAATGCACTATCTCGGGGTACCAAAGTTGCGAAGCATCCATTCTACTCCATTGGAACCAAAATGATGTTTGGGAGTGTTTCAGAACATTTCGCTAACCTTCGGCACGTAAAAAGATGCTAACCTGTGTTTCGCGTCTGAATGCACTATTTCGGGGTACCAAAGTAGTGAAGCATCCATTCTAGTCCGTTGGACCCAAACTGATGTTTGGGACTGTTTCAGAGCATTTTGCTAACCTTCGGCACGTAAAAAGATGAAAAACTTGTGTTTCGGGCCTGAATGCACTATTTCAGGGTACCAACGTTGCGAAGCATCCATTCTACTCCATTGGAACCAAAATGATGTTTGGGAGTGTTTCAGAGGATTTCGCTAAGCTTCAGCACGTAAAAAGATGCAAACTTGTTTTTCGGGCCTGAATGCACAATTTCGGGGTACCGAAGTTGTGAAGCATCCATTCTACTCCATTGGACCCAAAATTATGTTTGGGAGTGTTTCAGAGCATTTCGCTAACCTTCGGCACGTAAAAGATGCAAAACTTGTGTTCGCGCCTGAAAGCACTATTTCGAGGTACCAAAGTTGTGAAGCATCCATTCTAGTCCATTGGACCCAAACTGATGTTTGGGACTGTTTCAGAGCATTTTGCTAACGTTCGGCCCGTAAAAAGATGAAAAACTTGTGTTTCGGGCCAGAATGCACTATTTCGGGGTACCAAAGTTGCGAAGCATCTATTCTACTCCATTGGAACCAAAATGATGTTTGGGAGTGTTTCAGAACATTTCGCTAACCTTCGGCACGTAAAAAGATGCAAAACTTGTGTTTCGGGCCGGAATGCACTATTTCGGGGTTCCGAAATTGTGAAGCATCCACTCTACTCCATTGGACCCAAAATGATGTTTGGGAGTGTTTCAGTGCATTTCGCTAACCTTCGGCACGTAAAAGATGCAAAACTTGTGTTCGCGCCTGAATGCACTATTTCGGGGTACCAAAGTTGTGAAGCATCCATTCTAGTCCATTAGACCCAAAATGATGTTTGGGAGTGTTTCAAGGGATTTCGCTAACCTTCAGCACGTAAAAAGATGCAAACTTGTGTTTCGGGCCTGAATACACAATTTCGGGGTACCGAAGTTGTGAAGCATCCATTCTACTCCATTGTACCCAAAATGATGTTTGGGAGTGTTTCAGAGCATTTCGCTAACCTTCGGCACGTAAAAGATGCAAAACTTGTGTTCGGGCCTGAATGCACTATTTCAGGGTACCAAAGTTGTGAAGCATCCATTCTTGTCCATTGGACCCAAACTAATGTTTGGGACTGTTTCAGAGAATTTTGCTAACCTTCGCCACGTAAAAAGATGAAAAACTTGTGTTTCGGGCCTAAATGCACTATTTCGGGGTACCAAAGTTGCGAAGCATCCCTTCTACTCCATTGGAACCAAAATTATGTTTGGGATTGTTTCAGGACATTTCGCTAACCTTCGGCACGTAAAAAGATGCAAAACTTGTGTTTCGGGCCGGAATGCACTATTTCGGGGTACCGAAGCTGTGTAGCATCCATTCTACTCCATTGGACCCAAAATGATGTTTGGGATTGTTTCAGAGCATTTCGCTAACCTTCGGCACGTAAAAGATGCAAAACTTGTGTTCGCGCCTGAATGGACTATTTTGGGGTACCAAAGTTGTGAAGCATCCATTCTAGTCCACTGGACCCAAAATGATGTTTGGGAGTGTTTCAGAGGATTTCGCTAACCTTCAGCACGTAAAAAGAAGCAAACTTGTGTTTCGGGCCTGAATGCACAATTTCGGGGTACCGAAGTTGTGAAGCATCCATTCTACTCCATTGGACCCAAAATGATGTTTTGGAGTGTTTTAGAGCATTTCGCTAACCTTCAGCACGTAAAAGATGCAAAACTTGTGTTCGCGCCTGAATGCACTATTTCGGGGTACCAAAGTCGTGAAGCATCAATTCTAGTCCATTGGACCCAAAATGATGTTTGGGAGTGTTTCAGAGGATTTCGCTAACCTTCAGCACGTAAAAAGATGCAAACTTGTGTCTCGGGCTTGAATGCACAATTTCGGGGTACAGAAGTTGTGAAGCATCCATTCTACTCCATTGGACCCAAAATGATGTTTTGGAGTGTTTCAGAGCATTTTGCTAACCTTCGGCACGTAAAAGATGTAAAACTTGTGTTGGCGCCTGAATGCACTATTTCGGGGTACCAAAGTTGTGAAGCATCCATTCTAGTCCATTGGACCCAAACTGATGTTTGGGACTGTTTCAGAGCATTTTGCTAACCTTCGTCACGTAAAAAGTTGAAAAACTTGTGTTTTGGGCCTGAATGCACTATATCGGGGTACCAAAGTTGCGAAGCATCCATTCTACTCCATTGGAACCAAAATGATGTTTGGGAGTGTTTCAGAACATTTCGCTAACCTTCGGCACGTAAAAAGATGCTAACCTGTGTTTCTCGTCTGAATGCACTATTTCGGGGTACCAAAGTAGTGAAGCATCCATTCTAGTCCGTTGGACCCAAACTGATGTTTGGGACTGTTTCAGAGCATTTTGCTAACCTTCGGCCCGTAAAAAGATGAAAAACTTGTGTTTCGGGCCTGAATGCACTATCTCGGGGTACCAAAGTTGTGAAGCATCCATTCTACTCCATTGGAATCAAAATGATGTTTGGGAGTGTTTCAGAACATTTCGCTAACCTTCGGCACGTAAAAAGATGCAAAACTTGTGTTTCGAGCCAGAATCCACTATTTCGCGGTACCGAAGTTGTGAAGCATCCATTCTACTCCATTGGACCCAAAATGATGTTTGGGAGTGTTTCAGAGCATTTCGCTAACCTTCAGCACGTAAAAGATGCAAAACTTGTGTTCGCGCCTGAATGCACTATTTCGGGGTACCAAAGTTGTGAAACATCCATTCTAGTCCATTGGACCCAAAATGATGTTTGGGAGTGTTTCAGAGGATTTGGCTAACCTTCTGTATGTAAAAAGATGCAAACTTGTGTTTCTGCCCTGAATGCACAATTTCGTGGTACCGAAGTTGTCAAGCATCCATTCTACTCCATTGGACCCAAAATGATGTTTAGGATTGTTTCAGAGCATTTCGCTAACCTTCGGCACGTAAAAGATGCAAAACTTGTGTTCGCGCCTGAATACACTATTTCGGGGTACCAAAGTTGTGAAGCATCCATTCTAGTCCATTGGACCCAAACTGATGTTTGGGACTGTTTCAGAGCATTTTGCTAACCTTCGGCACGTAAAAAGATGAAAAACTTGTCTTTCAGGCCTAAATGCACTATTTCGGGGTACCAAAGTTGCGAAGCATCCCTTCTACTCCATTGGAACCAAAATGATGTTTGGGATTGTTTCAGAACATTTCGCTAGCCTTCGGCACGTAAAAAGATACAAAACTTGTGTTTCGGGCCGGAATGCACTATTTCGGGGTACCGAAGCTGTGTAGCATCCATTCTACTCCATTGGACCCAAAATGATGTTTGTGAGTGTTTCAGAGCGTTTCGCTAACCTTCGGCACTTAAAAGATGCAAAACTTGTGTTCGCGCCTGAATGCACTATTTTGGGGTACCAAAGTTGTGAAGCATCCATTCTAGTCCATTGGACCCAAAATGATGTTTGGGAGTGTTTCAGAGGATTTCGCTAACCTTGAGCACGTAAAAAGAAGCAAACTTGTGTTTCGGGCCTGAATGCACAATTTCGGGGTACCGAAGTTGTGAAGCATCCATTCTACTCCATTGGACCCAAAATGATGTTTTGGAGTGTTTTAGAGCATTTCGCTAACCTTCGGCACGTAAAAGATGCAAAACTTGTGTTCGCGCCTGAATGCACTATTTTGGGGTACCAAAGTCGTGAAGCATCCATTCTAGTCCATTGGACCCAAACTGATGTTTGGGAGTGTTTCAGAGGATTTCGCTAACCTTCAGCACGTAAACTGATGCAAACTTGTGTCTCGGGCTTGAATGCACAATTTCGGGGTACCGAACTTGTGAAGCATCCATTCTACTCCATTGGACCCAAAATGATGTTTGGGAGTGTTTCAGAGCATTTCGCTAACCTTCAGCACGTAAAAGATGCAAAACTTGTGTTCGCGCCTGAATGCACTATTTCGGGGTACCAAAGTTGTGAAGCATCCATTCTAGTCCATTGGACCCAAACTGATGTTTGGGACTGTTTCAGAGCATTTTGCTAACCTTCGGCACGTAAAAAGATGAAAAACTTGCGTTTCGGGCCTAAATGCACTATTTCAGGGTACCAAAGTTGCGAAGCATCCCTTCTACTCCATTGGAACAAAAATGATGTTTGGGATTGTTTCAGAACATTTCGCTAACCTTCGGCACGTAAAAAGATGCAAAACTTGTGTTTCAGGCCGGAATGCACTATTTCGGGGTACCGAAGCTGTGTAGCATCCATTCTACTCAATTGGACCCAAAATGATGTTTGGGAGTGTTTCAGAGCATTTCGCTAACCTTCGGCACGTAAAAGATGCAAAACTTGTGTTCGCGCCTGAATGCACTATTTCAGGGTACCAAAGTTGTGAAGCATCCATTCTAGTCCATTGGACCCAAAATGATGTTTGGGAGTGTTTCAGAGGATTTCGCTAACCTTCAGTACGTAAAAAGATGCAAACTTGTGTTTCGGGCCTGAATGCACAATTTCGGGGTACCGAAGTTGTCAAGCATCCATTCTACTCCATTGGACCCAAAATGATGTTTGGGAGTGTTTCAGAGCATTTCGCTAACCTTCGGCACATAAAAGATGCAAAACTTGGGTTCGCGCCTGAATGCACTATTTCGGGGTACCAAAGTCGTGAAGCATCCATTCTAGTCCATCGGACCCAAAATGATGTTTGGGAGTGTTTCAGAGGATTTCGCTAACCTTCAGCACGTAAATAGATGCAAACTTGTGTTTCGGGCCTGAATGCACAATTTCGGGGTACCGAAGTTGTGAAGCATCCATTCTACTCCATTGGACCCAGAATAATGTTTGGGAGTGTTTCAGAGCATTTCGCTAACCTTCAGCACGTAAAAGATGCAAAACTTGTGTACGCGCCTGAATGCACTATTTCGGGGTACCAAAGTTGTGAAGCATCCATTCTAGTCCATTGGACCCAAACTGATGTTTGGGACAGTTTCAGAGCATTTTGCTAACCTTCGGCACGTAAAAAGATGAAAAACTTGTGTTTCGGGCCTAAATGCACTATTTCAGGGTACCAAAGTTGCGAAGCATCCCTTCTACTCCATTGGAACAAAAATGATGTTTGGGATTGTTTCAGAACATTTCGCTAACCTTCGGCACGTAAAAAGATGCAAAACTTGTGTTTCGGGCCGGAATGCACTATTTCGGGGTACCGAAGTTGTGTAGCATCTATTCTACTCCATTGGACCCAAAATGATGTTTGGGAGTGTTTCAGAGCATTTCGCTAACCTTCGGCACGTAAAAGATGCAAAACTTGTGTTCGCGCCTGAATGCACTATTTCGGGGTACCAAAGTTGTGAAGCATCCATTCTAGTCCATTGGACACAAAATGATGTTCGGGACTGTTTCTGAGCATTTCGCTAACCTTCGGCACGTAAAAGATGCAAAACTTGTGTTCGCGCCTGAATGCACTATTTCGGGGTACCAAAGTTGTGAAGCATCCATTCTAGTCCATTAGACCCAAAATGATGTTTGGGAGTGTTTCAGAGGATTTCGCTAAACTTCAGCACGTAAAAAGATGCAAACTTGTGTTTCGGGCCTGAATACACAATTTCGGGGTACCGAAGTTGTGATGCATCCATTCTACTCCGTTGGACCCAAAATGATGTTTGGGAGTGTTTCAGAGCATTTTGCTAACCTTCGGCACGTAAAAGATGCAAAACTTGTGTTCGCGCCTGAATGCACTATTTCGGGGTACCAAAGTTGTGAAGCATCCATTCTAGTCCATTGGACCCAAACTGATGTTTGGGAGTGTTTCAGAGCATTTTGCTAACCTTCGGGACGTAAAAAGATGAAAAACTTGTGTTTCGGGCCTAAATGCACTATTTCGGGGTACCGAAGTTGTGAAGCATCCATTCTACTCCATTGGACCCAAAATGATGTTTGGGAGTGTTTCAGAGCATTTCGCTAACCTTCGGTACGTAAAAGATGCAAAACTTGTGTTCGCGCCTGAATGCACTATTTCGGGGTACCAAAGTTGTGAAGCATCCATTTTAGTCCATTGGACCCAAACTGATGTTTGGGACTGTTTCAGAGCATTTTGCTAACCCTAGGCACGTAAAAAGATGAAAAACTTGTGTTTCGGGCCTGAATGCACTATTTCGGGGTATCAAAGTTGCGAAGCATCCATTCTACTCCATTGGAACCAAAATGATGTTTGGGAGTGTTTCAGAGCATTTCGCAAACCTTCGGCACGTAAAAGATGCAAAACTTGTGTTCGCGCCTGAATGCACTATTTCGGGGTAACAAAGTTGTGAAGCATCCATTCTAGTCCATTGGACCCAAACTGATGTTTGGGACTGTTTCAGAGCATTTGCTAACCCTAGGGACGTAAAAAGATGAAAAACTTGTGTTTCGGGCCTGAATGCACTATTTCGGGGTATCAAAGTTGCGAAGCATCCATTCTACTCCATTGGAACCAAAATGATGTTTGGGAGTGTTTCAGAGCATTTCGCTAACCTTCGGCACATAAAAGATGCAAAACTTGTGTTCGCGCCTGAATGCACTATTTCGGGGTACCAAAGTTGTGAAGCATCCATTCTAGTCCATTGGACCCAAACTGATGTTTGGGACTGTTTCAGAGCAATTCGCTAACCTTCGGCACGTAAAAGATGCAAAACTTGTGTTCGCGCCTGAATATACTATTTCGGGGTAGCAAAGTTGCGAAGCATACATTCTAGTCCATTGGACCCGAAATGATGTTTGGGACTGTTTCAGAGTATTTTGCTAACCTTCGGCACGTAAAAAGATGAAAAACTTGTGTTTCGGGCCTGAATGCACTATTTTGGGGTACCAAAGTTGCGAGGCATCCATTCTACTCCATTGGAACCAAAATGATGTTTGGGAGTGTTTCAGAACATTTCGCCAACCTTCGGCACGTAAAAAGATGCAAAACTTGTGTTTCGGACCGGAATGCACTATTTCGGGGTACCGAAGATGTGAAGCATCCATTCTACTCCATTGGATCCGAAATGATGTTTGGGAGTGTTTCAGAGCATTTCGCTAACCTTCGGCACGTAAAAGATGCAAAACTTGTGTTCGCGCCTGAATGCACTATTTGGTAGTACCAAAGTTGTGAAGCATCCATTCTAGTCCATTAGACCCAAAATGATGTTTGGAAGTGTTTCAGAGGATTTCGCTAAACTTCAGCACGTAAAAAGATGCAAACTTGTGTTTCGGGCCTGGATACACAATTTCGGGGTACCGAAGTTGTGAAGCATCCATTCTACTGCATTTTTCCCAAAATGATGTTTGGCAGTGTTTCAGAGCATTTCGCTAACCTTCGGCACGTAAAAGATGCAAAACTTGTGTTCGCGCCTGAATGCACAATTTCGGGGTACCAAAGTTGTGAAGCATCCATTCTAGTCCATTGGACCCAAACTGATGTTTGGGACTGTTTCAGAGCATTTTGCTAACCTTCGGCACGTAAAAAGATGAAAAACTTGTGTTTCGGGCCTGAATGCACTATTTCGGGGTACCAAAGTTGCGAGGCATCCATTCTACTCCATTGGAACCAAAATGATGTTTGGGAGTGTTTCAGAACATTTCGCTCCCCTTCGGCACGTAAAAAGATGCAAAACTTGTGTTTCGGGCCGGAATGCACTATTTCGGGGTACCGAAGTTGTGAAGCATCCATTCTACTCCATTGGACCCAAAATGATGTTTGGGAGTGTTTCAGAGCATTTCGCTAACCTTCGGCACGTAAAAGATGCAAAACTTGTGTTCGCGCCTGAATGCACTATTTCGGAGTACCAAAGTTGTGAAGCATCCATTCTAGTCCATTAGACCCAAAATGATGTTTGGGAGTCTTTCAGAGGATTTCGCTAAACTTCAGCACGTAAAAAGATGCAAACTTGTGTTTCGGGCCTGAATACACAATTTCGGGGTACCGAAGTTGTGAAGCATCCATTCTACTCCATTGGACCCAAAATGATGTTTGGGAGTGTTTCAGAGCATTTCGCTAACCTTCGGCACGTAAAAGATGCAAAACTTGTGTTCGCGCCTGGATGCACTATTTCGGGGTACCAAAGTTGTGAAGCATCCATTCTAGTCCATTGGACCCAAACTAATGTTTGGGACTGTTTCAGAGCATTTTGCTAACCTTCGGCACGTAAAAAGATGAAAAACTTGTGTTTCGGGCCTGAATGCACTATTTCAGGGTACCAAAGTTGCGAAGCATCCATTCTACTCCATTGGAACCAAAATGATGTTTGGGAGTGTTTCAGAGCATTTCGCTAACCTTAGACACGTAAAAGATGCAAAACTTGTGTTCGCGCCTGAATGCACTATTTCGGGGTAACAAAGTTGTGAAGCATCCATTCTAGTCCATTGTACCCAAACTGATGTTTGGGACTGTTTCAGAGCAATTCGCTAACCTTCGACACGTAAAAGATGCAAAACTTGTGTTCGCGCCTGAATGTACTATTTCGGGGTAGCAAAGTTGCGAAGCATACATTCTAGTCCATTGGACCCAAAATGATGTTTGGTACTATTTCAGAGCATTTTGCTAACCCTCGGCACGTAAAAAGATGAAAAACATGTGTTTCGGGCCTGAATGCACTATCTCGGGATACTAAAGTTGCGAAGCATCCATTCTACTCCATTGGAACCAAAATGTTGTTTGGGAGTGTTTCAGAACATTTCGCTAACCTTCGGCATGTAAAAAGATGCAAAACTTGTGTTTCGAGCCGGAATGCACTATTTCAGGGTACCGAAGTTGTCAAGCATCCATTCTACTCCATTGGACCCAAAATGATGTTTGGGAGTGTTTCAGAGCATTTCGCTAACCTTCAGCACGTAAAAGATGCAAAACTTGTGTTCGCGCCTGAATGCACTATTTCGGGGTACCAAAGTTGTGAAGCATCCATTCTAGTCCATTGGACCCAAAATGATGTTTGGGAGTGTTTCAGAGGATTTCGCTAACCTTCAGCACGTAAAAAGATGCAAACTTGTGTTTCGGGCCTGAATGCACAATTTCGGGGTACCGAAGTTGTGAAGCATCCATTCTACTCCATCGGACCCAAAATGATGTTTGGGAGTGTTTCAGAGCATTTTGCTAACCTTCGGCACGTAAAAAGATGAAAAACTTGTGTTTCGGGCCTCAATGCACTATTTCGGGGTACCAAAGTTGAGAAGCATCAATTCTACACCATTGGACACAAAATGATGTTTGGGAGTGTTTCAGAGCATTTCGCTAACCTTCGGCACGTAAAAGATGCAAAACTTGTGTTCGCGCCTGAATGCACTATTTCGGGGTACCAAAGTTGTGAAGCATCCATTCTAGTCCATTGGACCCAAAATGATGTTTGGGAGTGTTTCAGATGATTTCGCTAACCTTTAGCACGTAAAAAGATGGAAACTTGTGTTTCGGGCCTGAATGCACAATTTCGGGGTACGAAAGTTGTGAAGCATCCATTCTACTCCATTGGACCCAAAATGATGTTTGGGAGTGTTTCAGAGCATTTCGCTAACCTTCGGCACGTAAAAGATGCAAAACTTGTGTTCGCGCCTGAATGCACTATTACAGGGTACCAAAGTTGTGAAGCATCCATTCTAGTCCATTAGACCCAAAATGATGTTTGGGAGTGTATCAGAGGATTTCGCTACCCTTCAGCACGTAAAAATATGCAAACTTGTGTTTCGGGCCTGAATACACAATTTCGGGGTACCGAAGTTATGAAGCATCCATTCTACTCCATTGGACCCAAAATGATGTTTGGGAGTGTTTCAGAGCATTTCGCTAACCTTCGGCACGTAAAAGATGCAAAACTTGTGTTCGCGCCTGAATGCACTATTTCGGAGTACCAAAGTTGTGAAGCATCCATTCTAGTCCATTAGACCCAAAATGATGTTTGGGAGTCTTTCAGAGGATTTCGCTAAACTTCAGCACGTAAAAAGATGCAAACTTGTGTTTCGGGCCTGAATACACAATTTCGGGGTACCGAAGTTGTGAAGCATCCATTCTACTCCATTGGACCCAAAATGATGTTTGGGAGTGTTTCAGAGCATTTCGCTAACCTTCGGCACGTAAAAGATGCAAAACTTGTGTTCGCGCCTGAATGCACTATTTCGGGGTACCAAAGTTGTGAAGCATCCATTCTAGTCCATTGGACCCAAACTAATGTTTGGGACTGTTTCAGAGCATTTTGCTAACCTTCGGCACGTAAAAAGATGAAAAACTTGTGTTTCGGGCCTGAATGCACTATTTCAGGGTACCAAAGTTGCGAAGCATCCATTCTACTCCATTGGAACCAAAATGATGTTTGGGAGTGTTTCAGAGCATTTCGCTAACCTTAGACACGTAAAAGATGCAAAACTTGTGTTCGCGCCTGAATGCACTATTTCGGGGTAACAAAATTGTGAAGCATCCATTCTAGTCCATTGTACCCAAACTGATGTTTGGGACTGTTTCAGAGCAATTCGCTAACCTTCGACACGTAAAAGATGCAAAACTTGTGTTCGCGCCTGAATGTACTATTTCGGGGTAGCAAAGTTGCGAAGCATACATTCTAGTCCATTGGACCCAAAATGATGTTTGGTACTATTTCAGAGCATTTTGCTAACCCTCGGCACGTAAAAAGATGAAAAACTTGTGTTTCGGGCCTGAATGCACTATCTCGGGATACTAAAGTTGCGAAGCATCCATTCTACTCCATTGGAACCAAAATGTTGTTTGGGAGTGTTTCAGAACATTTCGCTAACCTTCGGCATGTAAAAAGATGCAAAACTTGTGTTTCGAGCCGGAATGCACTATTTCAGGGTACCGAAGTTGTCAAGCATCCATTCTACTCCATTGGACCCAAAATGATGTTTGGGAGTGTTTCAGAGCATTTCGCTAACCTTCAGCACGTAAAAGATGCAAAACTTGTGTTCGCGCCTGAATGCACTATTTCGGGGTACCAAAGTTGTGAAGCATCCATTCTAGTCCATTGGACCCAAAATGATGTTTGGGAGTGTTTCAGAGGATTTCGCTAACCTTCAGCACGTAAAAAGATGCAAACTTGTGTTTCGGGCCTGAATGCACAATTTCGGGGTACCGAAGTTGTGAAGCATCCATTCTACTCCATCGGACCCAAAATGATGTTTGGGAGTGTTTCAGAGCATTTTGCTAACCTTCGGCACGTAAAAAGATGAAAAACTTGTGTTTCGGGCCTCAATGCACTATTTCGGGGTACCAAAGTTGAGAAGCATCAATTCTACACCATTGGACACAAAATGATGTTTGGGAGTGTTTCAGAGCATTTCGCTAACCTTCGGCACGTAAAAGATGCAAAACTTGTGTTCGCGCCTGAATGCACTATTTCGGGGTACCAAAGTTGTGAAGCATCCATTCTAGTCCATTGGACCCAAAATGATGTTTGGGAGTGTTTCAGATGATTTCGCTAACCTTTAGCACGTAAAAAGATGGAAACTTGTGTTTCGGGCCTGAATGCACAATTTCGGGGTACGAAAGTTGTGAAGCATCCATTCTACTCCATTGGACCCAAAATGATGTTTGGGAGTGTTTCAGAGCATTTCGCTAACCTTCGGCACGTAAAAGATGCAAAACTTGTGTTCGCGCCTGAATGCACTATTACAGGGTACCAAAGTTGTGAAGCATCCATTCTAGTCCATTAGACCCAAAATGATGTTTGGGAGTGTATCAGAGGATTTCGCTACCCTTCAGCACGTAAAAATATGCAAACTTGTGTTTCGGGCCTGAATACACAATTTCGGGGTACCGAAGTTATGAAGCATCCATTCTACTCCATTGGACCCAAAATGATGTTTGGGAGTGTTTCAGAGCATTTCGCTAACCTTCGGCACGTAAAAGATGCAAAACTTGTGTTCGCGCCTGAATGCACTATTTCGGAGTACCAAAGTTGTGAAGCATCCATTCTAGTCCATTAGACCCAAAATGATGTTTGGGAGTCTTTCAGAGGATTTCGCTAAACTTCAGCACGTAAAAAGATGCAAACTTGTGTTTCGGGCCTGAATACACAATTTCGGGGTACCGAAGTTGTGAAGCATCCATTCTACTCCATTGGACCCAAAATGATGTTTGGGAGTGTTTCAGAGCATTTCGCTAACCTTCGGCACGTAAAAGATGCAAAACTTGTGTTCGCGCCTGAATGCACTATTTCGGGGTACCAAAGTTGTGAAGCATCCATTCTAGTCCATTGGACCCAAACTAATGTTTGGGACTGTTTCAGAGCATTTTGCTAACCTTCGGCACGTAAAAAGATGAAAAACTTGTGTTTCGGGCCTGAATGCACTATTTCAGGGTACCAAAGTTGCGAAGCATCCATTCTACTCCATTGGAACCAAAATGATGTTTGGGAGTGTTTCAGAGCATTTCGCTAACCTTAGACACGTAAAAGATGCAAAACTTGTGTTCGCGCCTGAATGCACTATTTCGGGGTAACAAAGTTGTGAAGCATCCATTCTAGTCCATTGTACCCAAACTGATGTTTGGGACTGTTTCAGAGCAATTCGCTAACCTTCGACACGTAAAAGATGCAAAACTTGTGTTCGCGCCTGAATGTACTATTTCGGGGTAGCAAAGTTGCGAAGCATACATTCTAGTCCATTGGACCCAAAATGATGTTTGGTACTATTTCAGAGCATTTTGCTAACCCTCGGCACGTAAAAAGATGAAAAACTTGTGTTTCGGGCCTGAATGCACTATCTCGGGATACTAAAGTTGCGAAGCATCCATTCTACTCCATTGGAACCAAAATGTTGTTTGGGAGTGTTTCAGAACATTTCGCTAACCTTCGGCATGTAAAAAGATGCAAAACTTGTGTTTCGAGCCGGAATGCACTATTTCAGGGTACCGAAGTTGTCAAGCATCCATTCTACTCCATTGGACCCAAAATGATGTTTGGGAGTGTTTCAGAGCATTTCGCTAACCTTCAGCACGTAAAAGATGCAAAACTTGTGTTCGCGCCTGAATGCACTATTTCGGGGTACCAAAGTTGTGAAGCATCCATTCTAGTCCATTGGACCCAAAATGATGTTTGGGAGTGTTTCAGAGGATTTCGCTAACCTTCAGCACGTAAAAAGATGCAAACTTGTGTTTCGGGCCTGAATGCACAATTTCGGGGTACCGAAGTTGTGAAGCATCCATTCTACTCCATCGGACCCAAAATGATGTTTGGGAGTGTTTCAGAGCATTTTGCTAACCTTCGGCACGTAAAAAGATGAAAAACTTGTGTTTCGGGCCTCAATGCACTATTTCGGGGTACCAAAGTTGAGAAGCATCGATTCTACACCATTGGACACAAAATGATGTTTGGGAGTGTTTCAGAGCATTTCGCTAACCTTCGGCACGTAAAAGATGCAAAACTTGTGTTCGCGCCTGAATGCACTATTTCGGGGTACCAAAGTTGTGAAGCATCCATTCTAGTCCATTGGACCCAAAATGATGTTTGGGAGTGTTTCAGATGATTTCGCTAACCTTTAGCACGTAAAAAGATGGAAACTTGTGTTTCGGGCCTGAATGCACAATTTCGGGGTACGAAAGTTGTGAAGCATCCATTCTACTCCATTGGACCCAAAATGATGTTTGGGAGTGTTTCAGAGCATTTCGCTAACCTTCGGCACGTAAAAGATGCAAAACTTGTGTTCGCGCCTGAATGCACTATTACAGGGTACCAAAGTTGTGAAGCATCCATTCTAGTCCATTAGACCCAAAATGATGTTTGGGAGTGTATCAGAGGATTTCGCTACCCTTCAGCACGTAAAAATATGCAAACTTGTGTTTCGGGCCTGAATACACAATTTCGGGGTACCGAAGTTATGAAGCATCCATTCTACTCCATTGGACCCAAAATGATGTTTGGGAGTGTTTCAGAGCATTTCGCTAACCTTCGGCATGTAAAAGATGCAAAACTTATGTTCGCGCCTGAAAGCACTATTTCGGGGTACCAAAGTTGTGAAGCATCCATTCTAGTCCATTGGACCCAAACTGATGTTTGGGACTCTTTCAGAGCATTTTGCTAACCTTCAGCACGTAAAAAGATGAAAAACTTGTGTTTCGGGCCTGAATGCACTATTTTAGGGTACTAAAGTTGTGTAGCATCCATTCTAGCATTGGACCCAAAATGATGTTTGGGAGTGTTTCAGAGCATTTTGCTAACCTTCGGCACGTAAAAAGATAAAAAACTTGTGTTTCGGGCCTGAATGCACTATTTCGTGGTACCACAGTTGCGAAGCATCCATTCTACTCCATTGGAATCAAAATGATGTATGGGAGTGTTTCAGAGCATTTCGCTAACCTTCGGCACGTAAAAGATGCAAAACTTGTGTTCACGCCAGAATGCACTATTTCGGGGTACCAAAGTTGTGAAGCATCCATTCTAGTCCGTTGGACCCAAACTTATGTTTGGGACTGTTTCAGAGCATTTTGCTAACCTTCGGCACGTAAAATGATGAAAAATTTGTGTTTCAGGCCTGAATGCACTATTTTGGGGTACCAAAGTTGTGAAGCATCCATTCTAGGATTGGACCCAAACTGATGTTTGGGAGTGTTTCAGAGCATTTTGCTAACCTTCGGCACGTAAAAAGATGAAAACCCTGTGTTTCGGGCCTGAATGCACTATTTCGGGGTACCAAAGTTGAAGAGCATCCATTCTACTCCATTGGAACCAAAATGATGTTTGGGAGTGTTTCAGAACATTTCTCTAACCTTTGGCACGTAAAAAGATGTAAAACTTGTGTTTCGGGCCGGAATGCACTATTTCGGGGTACCGAATTTGTGAAGCATCCATTCTACTCCATTGGACCCAAAATGATGTTTTTGAGTGTTTCAGAGCATTTCGCTAACCTTCGGCACGTAAAAGATGCAAAACTTGTGTTCGCGCCTGAATGCACTATTTCGGGGTACCAAAGTTGTGAGGCATCCATTCTAGTACATTGGACCCAAACTGATGTTTGGGAGTGTTTCAAAGGATTTCGCTAACCTTCAGCACGTACAAAGATGCAAACTTGTGTTTCGGGCCTGAATGCACAATTTCGGGGTACCGAAGTTGTGAACCATCCATTCTACTCCATTGCACCCAAAATGATGTTTGGGAGTGTTTCAGAGCATTTCGCTAACCTTCGGCACGTAAAAGATGCAAAACTTGTGTTCACGCCAGAATGCACTATTTCGGGGTACCAAAGTTGTGAAGCATCCATTCTAGTCCGTTGGACCCAAACTTATGTTTGGGACTGTTTCAGAGCATTTTGCTAACCTTCGGGACGTAAAAAGATGAAAAACTTGTGTTTCGGGCCTGAATGCACTATTTTGGGGTACCAAAGTTGTGAAGCATCCATTCTAGCATTGGACCCAAAATGATGTTTGGGAGTGTTTCAGAGCATTTTGCTAACCTACGGCACGTAAAAATATAAAAAACTTGTGTTTTGGGCCTGAATGCACTATTTCAGGGTACCACAGTTGCGAAGCATCCATTCTACTCCATTGGAATCAAAATGATGTATGGGAGTGTTTCAGGGCATTTCGCTAGCCTTCAGCACGTAAAAAGATGCAAAACTTTTGTTTCGGGCCTGAATGCACTATTTCGGGTTGCTGAAGTTGTGAAGCATCCATTCTACTCCATTGGACCCAAAATGATGTTTGGGAGTGTTTCAGAGCATTTTGCTAACCTTCGGCACGTAAAAGATGCAAAACTTGTGTTCGCGCCTGAATGTACTATTTCGGGGTACCAAAGTTGTGAAGCATACATTCTAGTCCATTGGACCCAAACTGACGTTTGGGAGTGTTTCAGAGCATTTTGCTAACCTTGGGCACGTAAAATTATGAAAAACTTATGTTTCGGGCCTGAATGCACTATTTTAGGGTACCAAAATTCTGAAGCATCCATTCTAGCATTGGACCCAAATTGATGTTTGTGAGTGTTTCAGAGCATTTCGCTAACCTTCAGCACGTAAAAGATGCAAAACTTGTGTTCGCGCCTGAATGCTCTATTTCGGGGTACCAAAGTTGTGAAGCATCCATTCTAGTCCATTAGACCCAAAATGATGTTTGGGAATGTTTAAGAGGATTTCGCTAACCTTCAGCGCGTAAAAAGAAGCAAACTTGTTTTTCGGGCCTGAATGCACTATTTCGGGGTACCAAAGTTGTGAAGCATACATTCTAGTCCATTGGACCCAAACAGATGTTTGGGACTGTTTCAGAGCATTTTGCTAACCTTCGGGACGTAAAAAGATGAAAAACTTGTGTTTCGGGCCTGAATGCGCTATTTTGGGGTACCAAAGTTGTGAAGCATCCATTCTAGTACATTGGACCCAAACTGATGTTTGGGACTGTTTCAGAGCATTTTGCTAACCTTCGGCACGTAAAAAGATGAAAAACTTGTGTTTCGGGCCTGAATGCACTATTTCGGGGTACCAAAGTGGCGAAGCATCCATTCTACTCCATTGGAACCAAAATTATGTTTGGGAGTGTTTCAGAGCATTTCGCTAACCTTCGGCACGTAAAAGATGCAAAACTTGTGTTCGCGCCTGAATGCACTATTTCGAGGTACCAAAGTTGTGAAGCATCCATTCTGGTCCATTTTACCCAAACTGATGTTTTGGACTGTTTCAGAGCATTTTGCTAACCTTCGACACGTAAAAAGATGCAAAACTTGTGTTTCGGGCCGGAACGCACTATTTCGGCGTACCGAAGTTGTGAAGCATCCATTCTACTCCATTGGACCCAAAATGATGTTTGGGAGTGTTTCAGAGCATTTCGCTAACCATCGGCACGTAAAAGATGCAAAACTTGTGTTCACGCCTGAATGCACTATTTCGAGGTACCAAAGTTGTGAAGCATCCATTCTAGTCCATTGAACCCAAAATGAAGTTTGGGAGTGTTTCAGAGGATTTCGCTAACCATCAGCACGTAAAAAGAATTAAACTTGAGTTTCGGGCCTGAATGCACAATTTCGGGGTACCGAAGTTGTGAAGCATCCATTCTTCTCCATTGGACCCAAAATGTTGTTTGGGAGTGTTTCAGAGCATTTCGCTTAGCTTCGGCACGTAAAAGATGCAAAACTTGTGTTCGCGCCGGAATGCACTATTTCGGGGTACCAAAGTTGTGAAGCATCCATTCTAGTCCATTGGACCCAAACTGATGTTTGGGACTGTTTCAGAGAATTTTGCTAACCTTCGGCACGTAAAAAGATGAAAAACTTGTGTTTCGGGCCTGAATGCACTATTTTGGGGTACCGAAGTTGTGAAGCATCCATTCTACTCCATTGGACCCAAAATGATGTTTGGGAGTGTTTCATAGCATTTTGCTATCCTTCCGCACGTAAAAAGATAAAAAACTTGTGTTTCGGGCCTGAATGCACTATTTCGGGGTACCAAAGTTGCGAAGCATCCATTCTACTCCATTGGAAACAAAATGATGTTTGGGAGTGTTTCAAAACATTTCGCTAACCTTCGGCACGTAAAAAGATGCAAATCTTGTGTTTCGGGCCGGAATGCACGATTTCGGGGTACCAAAGTTGCGAAGCATCCATTCTACTCCATTGGAAACAAAATGATGTTTGGGAGTGTTTCAAAACATTTCGCTAACCTTCGGCACGTAAAAAGATGCAAATCTTGTGTTTCGGGCCGGAATGCACGATTTCGGGGTACCGAAGTTGTGAAGCATCCATTCTACTCCATTGGACCCAAAATGATGTTTGGGAGTGTTTCAGAGCATTTCGCTAACCTTCGGCACGTAAAAGATGCAAAACTTGTGTTCGCGCCAGAATGCACTATTTCGGGGTACCAAAGTTGTGAAGCTTCCATTCTAGTCCATTGGACCCAAAATGATGTTTGGGAGTGTTTCAGAGGATTTCGCTAACCTTCAGCACGTAAAAAGAAGCAAACTTGTGTTTCAGGCCTGAATGCACAATTTCGGGGTACCGATGTTGTGAAGCATCCATTCTACTCTATTGGACCCAAAATGATATTTGGGAGTGTTTCAAAGCATTTTGCTAACCTTCGGCACGTAAAAAGATGAAAACCTTGTGTTTCGGGCCTGAATGCACTATTTTAGGGTACCGAAGTTGTGAAGCATCCATTCTAGCATTGGACCCAAAATGATGTTTGGGAGTGTTTCATAGCATTTTGCTATCCTTCGTTACGTAAAAAGATAAAAAACTTGTGTTTCGGCCCTGAATGCACTATTTCGGGGTACCACAGTTGCGAAGCATCCATTCTACTCCACTGGAATCAAAATGATGTATGGGAGTGTTTCAGAGCATTTCGCTAACCTTCGGCACGTAAAAAGATGCAAAACTTTATTTCGGGCCTAAATGCACTATTTCGGGGTACCGAAGTTGTGAAGCATCCATTCTACTCCATTGGACCCAAAATGAGGTTCGGGAGTGTTTCAGAGCATTTTGCTAACCTTCGTCACGTAAAAGATGCAAAACTTGTGTTCGCGCCTGAATGTACTATTTCGGGGTACGAAAGTTGTGAAGCATCCATTCTAGTCCATTGGACCCAAAAGGATGTTTGGGAGTGTTTCAGAGGACTTCGCTAACCTTCAGCACGTAAAAAGATGCAAACTTGTGTTTCGGGCTTGAATGCACAATTTTGGGGTACCGAAGTTGTGAAGCATCCATTCTACTCCATTGGACCCAAAAGGATGTTTGGGAGTGTTTCAGAGCATTTCGCTAACCTTCGGCACGTAAAAGATGCAAAACTTGTGTTCGCGCCTGAATGTACTATTTCGGGGTACCAAAGTTGTGAAGCATCCATTCTAGTCCATTGGACCCAAAAGGATGTTTGGGAGTGTTTCAGAGCATTTCGCTAACCTTCGGCACGTAAAAGATGCAAAACTTGTGTTCGCGCCTGAATGCACTATTTCGGAGTACCAAAGTTGTGAAGCATCCATTCTAGTCCATTGGACCCAAACTGATGCTTGGGAGTGTTTCGGAGCATTTTCCTAACCTTCGGCACGTAAAAAGATGAAAAACTTGTGTTTCGGTCCTGAATGCACTATTTCGGGGTACCAAAGTTACGAAGCATCCATTCTACTCCATTGGAACCAAAATGATGTTTCGGAGTGTTTCAAAACATTTCGCTAACCTTTGGCACGTAAAAAGATGCAAAATTTGTGTTGCGGGCCGGAATGCACTATTTCGGGGTACCGAAGTTGTGAAGCATCCATTCTACTCCATTGGACCCAAAATGATGTTTGGGAGTGTTTCAGAGCATTTTGCTAACCTTCGGCACGTAAAAGATGCAAAACTTGTGTTCGTGCTAGAATGCACTATTTCAGGGTACCAAAGTTGTGAAGCATCCATTCTAGTCCATTGGACCCAAAATGATATTTGGGAGTGTTTCAGAGGATTTCGCTAACCTTCAACACGTAAAAAGAAGCAAATTTGTGTTTCGGGCCTGAATGCACAATTTCGGGGTACCGAAGTTGTGAAGCATTCATTCTACTCCATTGGACCCAAAATGATGTTTGGGAGTGTTTCAGAGCATTTCGCTAACCTTCGGCATGTAAAAGATGCAAAACTTGTGTTCGCGCCTGAATGCACTATTTCGGGGTACCAAAGTTGTGAAGCATCCATTCTAGTCCATTAGACCCAAAATGATGTTTGGGAGTGTTTCAGAGGATTTCGCTAACCTTCAGCACGTAAAAAGAAGCAAACTTGTGTTTCGGGCCTGAATGCACAATTTCGGGGTACCGAAGTTGTGAAGCATCCATTCTACTCCATTGGACCCAAAATGATGTTTGGGAGTGTTTCAGAGCATTTCGCTAACCTTCGGCACGTAAAAGATGCAAAACTTGTGTTCGCGCCAGAATGCACTATTTCGGGGTACCAAAGTTGTGAAGCATACATTCTAGTCCATTGGACCCAAAATGATATTTGGGAGTGTTTCAGAGGATTTCGCTAACCTTCAACACGTAAAAAGAAGCAAACTTGTGTTTCGGGCCTGAATGCACAATTTCGGGGTACCAAAGTTGTGAAGCATCCATTCTACTCCATTGGACCCAAAATGATGTTTGGGAGTGTTTCAGAGCATTTCGCTAACCTTCGGCATGTAAAAGATGCAAAACTTGTGTTCGCGCCTGAATGCACTATTTCGGGGTACCAAAGTTGTGAAGCATCCATTCTAGTCCATTGGACCCAAAAGATGTTTGGGAGTGTTTCAGAGGATTTCGCTAACCTTCAGCACGTAAAAAGAAGCAAACTTGTGTTTCGGGCCTGAATGCACAATTTCGGGGTACCGAAGTTGTGAAGCATCCATTCTACTCCATTGGACCCAAAATGATGTTTGGGAGTGTTTCAGAGCATTTCGCTAACCTTCGGCATGTAAAAGATGCAAAACTTGTGTTCGCGCCTGAATGCACTATTTCGGGGTACCAAAGTTGTGAAGCATCCATTGTAGACCATTGGACCCAAACTGATGTTTGGGACTGTTTCAGAGCATTTTCCTAACCTTCGGCACGTAAAAAGATGAAAAACTTGTGTTTCGGTCCTGAATGCACTATTTCGGGGTACCAAAGTTACGAAGCATCCATTCTACTCCATTGGAACCAAAATGATGTTTCGGAGTGTTTCAAAACATTTCGCTAACCTTCGGCATGTAAAAAGATGCAAAATTTGTGTTGCGGGCCGGAATGCACTATTTCGGGGTACCGAAGTTGTGAAGCATCCATTCTACTCCATTGGACCCAAAATGATGTTTGGGAGTGTTTCAGAGCATTTCGCTAACCTTCGGCACGTAAAAGATGCAAAACTTGTGTTCGCGCCAGAATGCACTATTTCAGGGTACCAAAGTTGTGAAGCATCCATTCTAGTCCATTGGACCCAAAATGATATTTGGGAGTGTTTCAGAGGATTTCGCTAACCTTCAACACGTAAAAAGAAGCAAATTTGTGTTTCGGGCCTGAATGCACAATTTCGGGGTACCGAAGTTGTGAAGCATCCATTCTACTCCATTGGACCCAAAATGATGTTTGGGAGTGTTTCAGAGCATTTCGCTAACCTTCGGCATGTAAAAGATGCAAAACTTGTGTTCGCGCCTGAATGCACTATTTCGGGGTACCAAAGTTGTGAAGCATCCATTCTAGTCCATTAGACCCAAAATGATGTTTGGGAGTGTTTCAGAGGATTTCGCTAACCTTCAGCACGTAAAAAGAAGCAAACTTGTGTTTCGGGCCAGAATGCACAATTTCGGGGTACCGAAGTTGTGAAGCATCCATTCTACTCCATTGGACCCAAAATGATGTTTGGGAGTGTTTCAGAGCATTTCGCTAACCTTCGGCACGTAAAAGATGCAAAACTTGTGTTCGCGCCAGAATGCACTATTTCGGGGTACCAAAGTTGTGAAGCATCCATTCTAGTCCATTGGACCCAAAATGATATTTGGGAGTGTTTCAGAGGATTTCGCTAACCTTCAACACGTAAAAAGAAGCAAACTTGTGTTTCGGGCCTGAATGCACAATTTCGGGGTACCAAAGTTGTGAAGCATCCATTCTACTCCATTGGACCCAAAATGATGTTTGGGAGTGTTTCAGAGCATTTCGCTAACCTTCGGCATGTAAAAGATGCAAAACTTGTGTTCGCGCCTGAATGCACTATTTCGGGGTACCAAAGTTGTGAAGCATCCATTCTAGTCCATTGGACCCAAAAGATGTTTGGGAGTGTTTCAGAGGATTTCGCTAACCTTCAGCACGTAAAAAGAAGCAAACTTGTGTTTCGGGCCTGAATGCACAATTTCGGGGTACCGAAGTTGTGAAGCATCCATTCTACTCCATTGGACCCAAAATGATGTTCGGGAGTGTTTCAGAGCATTTCGCTAACCTTCGGCATGTAAAAGATGCAAAACTTGTGTTCGCGCCTGAATGCACTATTTCGGGGTACCAAAGTTGTGAAGCATCCATTCTAGACCATTGGACCCAAACTGATGTTTGGAACTGTTTCAGAGCATTTTGCTAACCTTCGGCACGTAAAAAGATGAAAAACTTGTGTTTCGGGCCTGAATGCACTATTTTGGGGTACCGAAGTTGTGAAGCATCCATTCTAGCATTGGATCCAAAATGATGTTTGGGAGTGTGTCATAGCATTTTGCTATCCTTCGGCACGTAAAAAGATAAAAAACTTGTGGTTCGGGCCTAAATGCACTATTTCGGGGTACCACAGTTGTGAATCTTCCATTCTACTCCATTGGAATCAAAATGATGTATGGGAGTGTTTCAGAGCATTTCACTAACCTTCAGCACGTAAAAAGATGCAAAACTTTTGTTTCGGGCCTAAATGCACTATTTCGGGGTACCGAAGTTGTGAAGCATCCATTCTACTCCATTGGACCCAAAATGATGTTTGGGAGTGTTTCAGAGCATTTTGCTAACGTTCGGCACGTAAAAGATGCAAAACTTGTGTTCGCACCTGAATGCACTATTTCGGGATACCAAAGTTGTGAAGCATCCATTCTAGTCCATTGGACCCAAAATGATGTTTGGGAGTGTTTCAGAGGATTTCGCTAACCTTCAGCACGTAAAAATATGCAAACATGTGTTTCGGGCCTGAATGCACTATTTTGGGGTACCGAAGTTGTGAAGCATCCATTCTACTCCATTAGACCCAAAATGATGTTTGGGAGTGTTTCAAAGCATTTCGCTAACCTTTGGCACGTAAAAGATGCAAAACTTGTGTTCGCGCCAGAATGCACTATTTCGGGGTACCAAAGTTGTGAAGCATCCATTCTAGTCCATTGGACCCAAACTAGTGTTTGGGACTGTTTCAGAGCATTTTGCTAACCTTCGGCACATAAAAAGATGAAAAACATGTGTTTCGGGCCAGAATGCACTATTTTGGGGTACCAAAGTTGTGAAGCAAACATTCTAGCATTGGACCCAAAATGATGTTTAGGAGTGTTTCAGAGCATTTTGCTAACCTTCGGCACGTAAAAAGATAAAAAACTTGTGTTTCGGGCCTGAGTGCACTATTTCGGGGTACCAAAGTTGCGAAGCATCCATTCTACTCCATTGGAACCAAAATGATGTTTGGGAGTGTTTCAAAACATTTCGCTAACCTTCGGCACGTAAAAAGATGCAAAACTTGTGTTTCGGGCCGGAATGCACTATTTTGGGGTACCGAAGTTGTGAAGCATCCATTCTACTCCATTGGACCCAAAATGATGTTTGGGAGTGTTTCAGAGCATTTCGCTAACCTTAGGCACGTAAAAGATGCAAAACTTGTGTTCGCGCCAGAATGCACTATTTCGGGGTACCAATGTTGTGAAGCATCCATTCTAGTCCATTAGACCCAAAATGATGTTTGGGACTGTTTCAGAGGATTTCGCTAACCTTCAGCACGTAAAAAGAAGCAAACTTGTGTTTCGGGCCTGAATGCACAATTTCGGGGTAGCGAAGTTGTGAAGCATCCATTCTACTCCATTGGACCCAAAATGATGATCGGGAGTGTTTCAGAGCATTTCGCTAACCTTCGGCACGTAAAAGATGCAAAACTTGTGTTCACGCCTGAATGCACTATTTCGGGGTACCAAAGTTGTGAAGCATCCATTCTAGTCCATTGGACCCAAAATGATGTTTGGGAGTGTTTCAGATGATTTCGCTAACCTTCAGCACGTAAAAAGATGAAAAACTTGTGTTTCGGGCCTGAATGCACAATTTCGGGGTACCGAAGTTGTGAAGCATCCATTCTACTCCATTGGACCCAAAATGATGTTTGGGAGTGTTTCAGAGCATTTCGCTAACCTTCGGCACGTAAAAGATGCAAAACTTGTGTTCGCGCCAGAATGGACTATTTCAGAGTACCAAAGTTGTGAAGCATCCATTCTTGTCCATTGGACCCAAACTGATGTTTGGGAGTGTTTCAGAGCATTTTGCTAACCTTCGGCACCTAAAAAGATGAAAAACTTGTGTTTCGGTCTTGAATGCACTATTTCGGGGTACCAAAGTTGCGAAGCATCGATTCTACTCCATTGGAACCAAAATGATGTTTGGGAGTGTTTCAGAACATTTCACTAACCTTCGGCACGTAAAAAGATGCAAAACTTGTGTTTCGGGCCGGAATGCACTATTTCGGGGTACCGATGTTGTGAAGCATCCATTCTACTCCATTGGACCCAAAATGATGTTTGGGAGTGTTTCAGAGCATTTCGCTAACCTTCGGCACGTAAAAGATGCAAAACTTGTGTTCGCGCCTGAATGCACTATTTCGGGGTACCAAAGTTGTGAAGCATCCATTCTAGTCCATTGGACCCAAACTGATGTTTCTGACTGTTTCAGAGCATTTTGCTAACCTTCGGCACGTAAAAAGATGAAAAACTTGTGTTTCGGGCCTGAATGCACTATTTCGGGGTACCAAAGTTGCGAAGCATCCATTCTACTCCATTGGAACCAAAATGGTGTTTGGGAGTGTTTCAGAACATTTCACTAACCTTCGGGACGTAAAAAGATGCAAAACTTGTGTTTCAGGTCGGAATGCATTATTTCAGGGTACCGAAGTTGTGAAGCATCCATTCTACTGCATTGGACCCAAAATGATGTTTGGGGGTGTTTCAGAGCATTTCGCTAACCTTCGGCACGTAAAAGATGCAAAACTTTTGTTCGCGCCTGAATGCACTATTTCGGGGTACCAAAGTTGTGAAGCATCCATTCTAGTCCATTGGACCCAAAATGATGTTTGGGAGTGTTTCAGATGATTTCGCTAACCTTCAGCACGTAAAAAGATGAAAAACTTGTGTTTCGGGCCTGAATGCACAATTTCGGGGTACCGAAGTTGTGAAGCATCCATTCTACTCCATTGGACCCAAAATGATGTTTGGGAGTGTTTTAGAGCATTTCGCTAACCTTCGGCACGTAAAAGATGCAAAACTTGTGTTCGCGCCAGAATGGACTATTTCGGAGTACCAAAGTTGTGAAGCATCCATTCTTGTCCATTGGACCCAAACTGTTGTTTGGGAGTGTTTCAGAGCATTTTGCTAACCTTCGGCACCTAAAAAGATGAAAAACTTGTGTTTCGGTCCTAAATGCACTATTTCGGGGTACCAAAGTTGCGAAGCATCGATTCTACTCCATTGGAACCAAATTGATGTTTGGGAGTGTTTCAGAACATTTCACTAACCTTCGGCACGTAAAAAGATGCAAAACTGTGTTCGCGCCTGAATGCACTATTTCGGGGTACCAAAGTTGTGAAGCATCCATTCTAGTCCATTGGACCCAAAATGATGTTTGGGAGTGTTTCAGATGATTTCGCTAACCTTCAGCACGTAAAAAGATGAAAAACTTGTGTTTCGGGCCTGAATGCACAATTTCGGGGTACCGAAGTTGTGAAGCATCCATTCTACTCCATTGGACCCAAAATGATGTTTGGGAGTGTTTCAGAGCATTTCGCTAACCTTCGGCACGTAAAAGATGCAAAACTTGTGTTCGCGCCAGAATGGACTATTTCGGAGTACCAAAGTTGTGAAGCATCCATTCTTGTCCATTGGACCCAAACTGATGTTTGGGAGTGTTTCAGAGCATTTTGCTAACCTTCGGCACCTAAAAAGATGAAAAACTTGTGTTTCGGTCCTGAATGCACTATTTCGGGGTACCAAAGTTGCGAAGCATCGATTCTACTCCATTGGAACCAAAATGATGTTTGGGAGTGTTTCAGAACATTTCACTAACCTTCGGCACGTAAAAAGATGCAAAACTTGTGTTTCGGGCCGGAATGCACTATTTCGGGGTACCGATGTTGTGAAGCATCCATTCTACTCCATTGGACCCAAAATGATGTTTGGGAGTGTTTCAGAGCATTTCGCTAACCTTCGGCACGTAAAAGATGCAAAACTTGTGTTCGCGCCTGAATGCACTATTTCGGGGTACCAAAGTTGTGAAGCACCCATTCTAGTCCATTGGACCCAAACTGATATTTCGGACTGTTTCAGAGCATTTTGCTAACCTTCGGCACGTAAAAAGATGAAAAACTTGTGTTTCGGGCCTGAATGCACTATTTCGGGGTTCCAAAGTTGCGAAGCATCCATTCTACTCCATTGGAACCAAAATGGTGTTTGGGAGTGTTTCAGAACATTTCACTAACATTCGGCACGTAAAAAGATGCAAAACTTGTGTTTCAGGTCGGAATGCATTATTTCGGGGTACCGAAGTTGTGAAGCATCCATTCTACTCCTTTGGACCCAAAATGATGTTTGGGGGTGTTTCAGAGCATTTCGCTAACCTTCGGCACGTAAAAGATGCAAAACTTGTGTTCGCGCCTGAATGCACTATTTCGGGGTACCAAAGTTGTGAAGCATCCATTCTAGTCCATTGGACCCAAAATGATGTTTGGGAGTGTTTCAGATGATTTCGCTAACCTTCAGCACGTAAAAAGATGAAAAACTTGTGTTTCGGGCCTGAATGCACAATTTCGGGGTACCGAAGTTGTGAAGCATCCATTCTACTCCATTGGACCCAAAATGATGTTTGGGAGTGTTTCAGAGCATTTCGCTAACCTTCGGCACGTAAAAGATGCAAAACTTGTGTTCGCGCCAGAATGGACTATTTCGGAGTACCAAAGTTGTGAAGCATCCATTCTTGTCCATTGGACCCAAACTGATGTTTGGGAGTGTTTCAGAGCATTTTGCTAACCTTCAGCACCTAAAAAGATGAAAAACATGTGTTTCGGTCCTGAATGCACTATTTCGGGGTACCAAAGTTGCGAAGCATCGATTCTACTCCATTGGAACCAAAATGATGTTTGGGAGTGTTTCAGAACATTTCACTAACCTTCGGCGCGTAAAAAGATGCAAAACTTGTGTTTCGGGCCGGAATGCACTATTTCGGGGTACCGATGTTGTGAAGCATCCATTCTACTCCATTGGACCCAAAATGATGTTTGGGAGTGTTTCAGAGCATTTCGCTAACCTTCGGCACGTAAAAGATGCAAAACTTGTGTTCGCGCCTGAATGCACTATTTCGGGGTACCAAAGTTGTGAAGCACCCATTCTAGTCCATTAGACCCAAACAGATGTTTCGGACTGTTTCAGAGCATTTTGCTAACCTTCGGCACGTAAAAAGATGAAAAACTTGTGTTTCGGGCCTGAATGCACTATTTCGGGGTACCAAAGTTGCGAAGCATCCATTCTACTCCATTGGAACCAAAATGGTGTTTGGGAGTGTTTCAGAACATTTCACTAACATTCGGCACGTAAAAAGATGCAAAACTTGTGTTTCAGGTCGGAATGCATTATTTCGGGGTACCGAAGTTGTGAAGCATCCATTCTACTCCATTGGACCCAAAATGATGTTTGGGGGTGTTTCAGAGCATTTCGCTAACCTTCGGCACGTAAAAGATGCAAAACTTGTGTTCGCGCCTGAATGCACTATTTCGGGGTACCAAAGTTGTGAAGCATCCATTCTAGTCCATTGGACCCAAAATGATGTTTGGGAGTGTTTCAGATGATTTCGCTAACCTTCAGCACATAAGAAGATGAAAAACTTGTGTTTCGGGCCTGAATGCACAATTTCGGGGTACCGAAGTTGTGAAGCATCCATTCTACTCCATTGGACCCAAAATGATGTTTGGGAGTGTTTCAGAGCATTTCGCTAACCTTCGGCACGTAAAAGATGCAAAACTTGTGTTCGCGCCAGAATGGACTATTTCGGAGTACCAAAGTTGTGAAGCATCCATTCTTGTCCATTGGACCCAAACTGATGTTTGGGAGTGTTTCAGAGCATTTTGCTAACCTTCGGCACCTAAAAAGATGAAAAACTTGTGTTTCGGTCCTGAATGCACTATTTCGGGGTACCAAAGTTGCGAAGCATCGATTCTACTCCATTGGAACCAAAATGATGTTTGGGAGTGTTTCAGAACATTTCACTAACCTTCGGCACGTAAAAAGATGCAAAACTTGTGTTTCGGGCCGGAATGCACTATTTCGGGGTACCGATGTTGTGAAGTATCCATTCTACTCCATTGGACCCAAAATGATGTTTGGGATTGTTTCAGAGCATTTCGCTAACCTTCGGCACGTAAAAGATGCAAAACTTGTGTTCGCGCCTGAATGCACTATTTCGGGGTACCAAAGTTGTGAAGCATCCATTCTAGTCCATTGGACCCAAACTGATGTTTCGGACTGTTTCAGAGCATTTTGCTAACCTTCGGCACGTAAAAAGATGAAAAACTTGTGTTTCGGGCCTGAATGCACTATTTCGGGGTACCAAAGTTGCGAAGCATCCATTCTACTCCATTGGAACCAAAATGGTGTTTGGGAGTGTTTCAGAACATTTCACTAACCTTCGGCACGTAAAAAGATGCAAAACTTGTGCTTCTGGTCGGAATGCATTATTTCGGGGTACCAAAGTTGTGAAGCATCCATTCTAGTCTATTGGACCCAAAATGATGTTTGGGAGTGTTTCAGAAGATTTTGCTAACCTTCAGCACGTAAAAAGATGAAAAACTTGTGTTTCGGGCCTGAATGCACAATTTCGGGGTACCGAAGTTGTGAAGCATCCATTCTACTCCATTGGACCCAAAATGATGTTTGGGAGTGTTTCATAGCATTTCGCTATCCTTCGGCACGTAAAAGATGCAAAACTTGTGTTCGCGTCTGAATGTACTATTTCGGGGTACCAAAGTTGTGAAGCATACATTCTAGTCCATTGGACCCAAACTGACGTTTGGAAGTGTTTCAGAGCATCTTGCTAACCTTCGGCACGTAAAATGATGAAAAACTTGTGTTCGCGCCTGAATGTACTATTTCGGGGTACCAAAGTTGTGAAGCATACATTCTAGTCCATTGGACCCAAACTGATGTTTGGGAGTGTTTCAGGGCATTTGGCTAACCTTCGGCACGTAAAATGATGAAAAACTTGTTTTCGCGCCTGAATGGACTATTTCGGAGTACCAAAGTTGTGAAGCATCCATTCTAGTCCATTGGACCCAAACTGATGTTTGGGAGTGTTTCACATCATTTTGCTAACCTTCGGCACGTAAAAAGATGAAAAAGTTGTGTTTCGGGCCTGAATGCACTATTTCGGGGTACCAAAGTTGCGAAGCATCCATTCTACTCCAATGGAACCAAAATTATGTTTGGGAGTGTCTTAGAACATTTCGCTAACCTTCGGCACGTAAAAAGTTGCAAAACTTGTGTTTCGGGCCGGAATGCACTATTTTGGGGTACCGAAGTTGTGAAGCATCCATTCTACTCCATTGGACCGAAAATGATGTTTGGGAGTGTTGTGCATTTCGCTAACCTTCGGCACGTAAAAGATGCAAAACTTGTGTTCGCGCCTGAATGCACTATTTCGGGGTACCAAAGTTGTGAAGCATACATTCTAGTCCATTGGACCCAAACTGATGTTTGGGAGTGTTTCAGAGCATTTTGCTAACCTTCGGCACGTAAAATGATGAAAAACTTGTGTTTCGGGCCTGAATGCACTATTTTGGGTACCAAAGTTGTGAAGCATCCATTCTAGCATTGGACCGAAACTGATGTTTGGGAGTGTTTCAGAGCATTTTGCTAACCTTCGGCACGTAAAAAGATGAAAAACTTGTGTTCGCGCCTGAATGTACTATTTCGGGGTACCAAAGTTGTGAAGCATACATTCTAGTCCATTGGACCCAAACTGATGTTTGGGAGTGATTCAGAGCATTTTGCTAATCTTCGGCACGAAAAATGATGAAAAACTTGTGTTTCGGGCCTGAATGCACAATTTCGGGGTAGCGAAGTTGTGAAGCATCCATTCTAGTCCATTGGACCCAAAATGATGTTTGGGAGTGTTTCAGATGATTTCGCTAACCTTCAGCACATAAAAAGATGAAAAACTTGTGTTTCGGGCCTGAGAGCACAATTTCGGGGTACCGAAGTTGTGAAGCATCCATTCTACTCCATTGGACCCAAAATGATGTTTGGGAGTGTTTCAGAGCATTTCGCTAACCTTCGGCACGTAAAAGATGCAAAACTTGTGTTCGTGCCTGAATGCACTATTTTGGAGTACAAAAGTTGTGAAGTATCCATTCTAGTCCATTGGACCCAAACTGATGCTTGGGAGTGTTTCAGAGCATTTTGCTAACCTTCGGCACGTAAAAAGATGAAAAACTTATGTTTCGGGCCTGAATGCACTATTTCGGGGTACCAAAGTTGCGAAGCATCCATTCTACTCCATTGGAACCAAAATGATGTTTGGGAGTGTTTCAGAACATTTCACTAACCTTCGGCACGTAAAAAGATGCAAAACTTGTGTTTCAGGCCGGAATGCATTATTTCGGGGTACCGAAGTTGTGAAGCATCCATTCTACTCCATTGGACCCAAAATGATGTTTGGGGGTGTTTCAGAGCATTTCGCTAACCTTCGGCACTAAAAGATGCAAAACTTGTGTTCGCGCCTGAATGCACTATTTCGGGGTACCAAAGTTGTGAAGCATCCATTCTAGTCCATTGGACCCAAAATGATGTTTGGGAGTGTTTCAAAGGATTTTGCTAACCTTCAGCACGTAAAAAGATGCAAACTTGTGTTTCGGGCCTGAATGCACAATTTCGGGGTACCGAAGTTGTGAAGCATCCATTCTACTCCATTGGACCCAAAATGATGTTTGGGAGTGTTTCAGATCATTTCGCTAACCTTCAGCACGTAAAAGATGCAAAACTTGTGTTCGCGTCTGAATGTACTATTTCGGGGTACCAAAGTTGTGAAGGATACATTCTAGTCCATTTGACCCAAACTGACGTTTGGGAGTGTTTCAGAGCACTTTGCTAACCTTCGGCACGTAAAATGTTGAAAAACTTGTGTTTCGGGCCTGAATGCACTATTCTGGGTACCAAAGTTGTGAAGCATCCATTCTAGCATTGGACCCGAACTGATGTTTGGGAGTGTTTCAGAGCATTTTGCTAACCTTCGGCATGTAAAAAGATGAAAAACTTGTGTTCGCGCCTGAATGTACTATTTCGGGGTACCAAAGTTGTGAAGCATACATTCTAGTCCGTTGGACCCAAACTGATGTTTGGGAGTGTTTCAGATCATTTTGCTAACCTTCGGCACGTAAAAAGATGAAAAAGTTGTGTTTCGGGCCTGAATGCACTATTTCGGGGTACCAAAGTTGCGAAGCATCCATTCTACTCCATTGGAACCAAAATTATGTTTGGGAGTGTCTCAGAACATTTCGCTAACCTTCGGCACGTAAAAAGATGCAAAACTTGTGTTTCGGGCCGGAATGCACTATTTTGGGGTACCGAACTTGTGAAGCATCCATTCTACTCCATTGCACCGAAAATGATGTTTGGGAGTGTTGTGCATTTCGCTAACCTTCGGCACGTATAAGATGCAAAACTTGTGTTCGCGCCTTAATGCACTATTTCGGGGTACCAAAGTTGTGAAGCATACATTCTAGTCCGTTGGACCCAAACTGATGTTTGGGAGTGTTTCAGAGCATTTTGCTAACCTTCGGCACGTAAAATGATGAAAAACTTGTGTTTCGGGCCTGAATGCACTATTTTGGGGTACCAAAGTTGTGAAGCATCCATTCTACTCCATTGGAACCAAAATGATGTTTGGGAGTGTTTCAGAACATTTCGCTAACCATCGGCACGTAAATAGATGCAAAACTTGTGTTTCGGGACGGAATGCACTATTTCGGGGTACCGAAGTTGTGAAGCATCCATTCTACTCCATTCGACCCAAAATGATGTTTTGGAGTGTTTCAGAACATTTCGCTAACCATCGGCACGTAAATAGATGCAAAACTTGTGTTTCGGGACGGAATGCACTATTTCGGGGTACCGAAGTTGTGAAGCATCCATTCTACTCCATTCGACCCAAAATGATGTTTTGGAGTGTTTCAGAGCATTTCGCTATCCTTCGGCACGTAAAAGATGCAAAACTTGTGTTCGCACCTGAATGCACTATTTCGGGGTACCAAAGTTGTGAAGCATCCATTCTAGTCCATTGGACCCAAAATGATGTTTGGGAGTGTTTCAGCGGATTTCGCTAACCTTCAGCACGTAAAAAGATGCAAACTTGTGTTTCAGGCCTGAATGCACAATTTTGGGGTACCGAAGTTGTGAAGCATCCATTCTTCTCCATTGGACCCAAAATGATGTTTGGGAGTGTTTCAGAGCATTTCGCTAACCTTCGGCGCGTAAAAGATGCAAAACTTGTGTTCGCGCCAGAATCCACTATTTCGGAGTACCAAAGTTGTGAAGCATCCATTCTAGTCCATTGGACCCAAACTGATGCTTGGGAGTGTTTCAGAGCATTATGCTAACCTTCGGCACGTAAAAAGATGAAAAACTTGTGTTTCGGGCCTGAATGCACTATTTCGGGGTACCAAAGTTGCGAAGCATCCATTCTAGCATTGGACCCAAACTGATGTTTGGGAGTGTTTCAGAGCATTTTGCCAACCTTCGGCACGTAAAAAGATGAAAAACTTGTGTGTCGGTCCTGAATGCACTATTTCAGGGTACCAAAGTTGCGAAGCATCCATTCTTCTCCATTGGAACCAAAATGATGTTTGGGAGTGTTTCAGAACATTTCGCTAACCTTCGGCACGTAAAAAGATGAAAAACTTGTGTTTCGGGCCTAAATGCACTATTTCGGGGTTCCAAAGTTGCGAAGCATCCATTCTACTCCATTGGAACCAAAATGATGTTTGGGAGTGTTTCAGAACATTTCGCTAACCTTCGGCACGTAAAAAGATGCAAAATTTGTGTTTCGGGAGGGAATGCACTATTTCGGGGTACCGAAGTTGTGAAGCATCCATTCTACTCCATTCGACCCAAAATGATGTTTTGGAGTGTTTCAGAGCATTTCGCTATCCTTCGGCACGCAAAAGATGCAAAACTTGTGTTCGCACCTGAATGCACTATTTCGGGGTACCAAAGTTGTGAAGCATCCATTCTAGTCCATTGGACCCAAAATGATGTTTGGGAGTGTTTTAGAGGATTTCGCTAACCTTCAGCACGTAAAAAGATGCAAACTTGTGTTTCGGGCCTGAATGCACAATTTCGGGGTACCGAAGTTGTGAAGCATCCATTCTACTCCATTGGACCCAAAATGATGTTTGGGTGTGTTTCAGAGCATTTCGCTAACCTTCGGCACGTAAAAGATGCAAAACTTGTGTTCGCGTCCGAATGCACTATTTCGGGGTACCAAAGTTGTGAAGCTTACATTCCAGTCCATTGGACCGAAACTGATGTTTGTGAGTGTTTGAGAGCATTTTGCTAACATTCGGCACGTAAAATGATGAAAAACTTGTGTTTCGGGCCTGAATGCACTAATTTGGGGTACCAAAGTTGTGAAGCATCCATTCTAGCATTGGACCCAAACTGATGTTTGGGAGTGTTTCAGAGCATTTTGCTAACCTTCGGCACGTAAAAAGATGAAAAACTTGTGTTCGCGCCTGAATGTACTATTTCGAGGTACCAAAGGTGAAGCATACATTCTAGTCCATTGGACCCAAACTGATGTTTGGGAGTGTTTCAGGGCATTTTGCTAACCTTCGGCACGTAAAGTGATAAAAAACTTGTGTTTCGGGCCTGAATGCACAATTTCGGGGTACCGAAGTTGTGAAGCATCCATTCTAGTCCATTGGACCCAAAATGAGGTTTGGGAGTGTTTTAGAGCATTTCGCTAACCTTCGGCACGTAAAAGATGCAAAGCTTGGGTTCGCGCCTGAATGGACTATTTCGGAGTACCAAAGTTGTGAAGCATCCATTCTAGTCCATTGGACCCAAACTGATGTTTGGGAGTGTTTCAGAGCATTTTGCTAACCTTCGGCACGTAAAAAGATGAAAAACTTGTGTTTCGGGCCTGAATGCACTATTTCGGGGTACCAAAGTTGCGAAGTATCCATTCTACACCATTGGAACCAAAATTATGTTTGAGAGAGTTTCAGAACATTTCGCTAACCTTCGGCACGTAAAAAGATGCAAAACTTGTGTTTCGGGCCGGAATGCACTATTTCGGGGTACTGAAGTTGTGAAGCATCCATTCTACTCCATTGGACTGAAAATGATGTTTGGGAGTGTTGAGCATTTTGCTAACCTTCGGCATGTAAAAGATGCAAAACTTGTGTTCGCGCCTGAATGCTCTATTTCGGGGTACCAAAGTTGTGAAGCATCCATTCTAGTCCATTCGACCCAAAATGATGTTTCGGAGTGTTTCAGAGGATTTCGCTAACCTTCGGCACCTAAAAAGATAAAAAACTTGTGTTTCGGGCCTGAATGCACTATTTCGGGGTACCACAGTTGCGAAGCATCCATTCTAGTCCATTGGACCCAAAATGATGTTTGGGAGTGTTTTTAGAGCATTTCGCTAACCTTCGGCACGTAAAAGATGCAAAACTTGTGTTCACGCCTGAATGCACTATTTCGGGGTACCAAAGTTGTGAAGCATCCATTCTAGTCCATTGGACCCAAAATGATGTTTGGGAGTGTTTCAGAGGATTTCACTAACCTTCAGCACCTAAAACGAGGCAAACTTGTTTTTCGGGCCGGAATGCACAATTTCGGGGTACTGAAGTTGTGAAGCATCCATTCTACTTCTTTGGAACCAAAATGATGTTTGGGAGTGTTTCAGAGCATTTCGCTAACCTTCGGCACGTAAAAAGATGAAAAACTTGTGTTTCGGGCCTGAATGCACTATTTCGGGGTACCAAAGTTGCGAAGCATCCATTCTAGCATTGGACCCAAACTGATGTTTGGGAGTGTTTCAGAGCATTTTGCCAACCTTCGGCACGTAAAAAGATGAAAAACTTGTGTGTCGGTCCTGAATGCACTATTTCAGGGTACCAAAGTTGCGAAGCATCCATTCTTCTCCATTGGAACCAAAATGATGTTTGGGAGTGTTTCAGAACATTTCGCTAACCTTCGGCACGTAAAAAGATGAAAAACTTGTGTTTCGGGCCTGAATGCACTATTTCGGGGTTCCAAAGTTGCGAAGCATCCATTCTACTCCATTGGAACCAAAATGATGTTTGGGAGTGTTTCAGAACATTTCGCTAACCTTCGGCACGTAAAAAGATGCAAAATTTGTGTTTCGGGAGGGAATGCACTATTTCGGGGTACCGAAGTTGTGAAGCATCCATTCTACTCCATTCGACCCAAAATGATGTTTTGGAGTGTTTCAGAGCATTTCGCTATCCTTCGGCACGCAAAAGATGCAAAACTTGTGTTCGCACCTGAATGCACTATTTCGGGGTACCAAAGTTGTGAAGCATCCATTCTAGTCCATTGGACCCAAAATGATGTTTGGGAGTGTTTTAGAGGATTTCGCTAACCTTCAGCACGTAAAAAGATGCAAACTTGTGTTTCGGGCCTGAATGCACAATTTCGGGGTACCGAAGTTGTGAAGCATCCATTCTACTCCATTGGACCCAAAATGATGTTTGGGTGTGTTTCAGAGCATTTCGCTAACCTTCGGCACGTAAAAGATGCAAAACTTGTGTTCGCGTCCGAATGCACTATTTCGGGGTACCAAAGTTGTGAAGCATACATTCCAGTCCATTGGACCGAAACTGATGTTTGTGAGTGTTTGAGAGCATTTTGCTAACATTCGGCACGTAAAATGATGAAAAACTTGTGTTTCGGGCCTGAATGCACTAATTTGGGGTACCAAAGTTGTGAAGCATCCATTCTAGCATTGGACCCAAACTGATGTTTGGGAGTGTTTCAGAGCATTTTGCTAACCTTCGGCACGTAAAAAGATGAAAAACTTGTGTTCGCGCCTGAATGTACTATTTTGAGGTACCAAAGGTGAAGCATACATTCTAGTCCATTGGACCCAAACTGATGTTTGGGAGTGTTTCAGGGCATTTTGCTAACCTTCGGCACGTAAAGTGATAAAAAACTTGTGTTTCGGGCCTGAATGCACAATTTCGGGGTACCGAAGTTGTGAAGCATCCATTCTAGTCCATTGGACCCAAAATGAGGTTTGGGAGTGTTTTAGAGCATTTCGCTAACCTTCGGCACGTAAAAGATGCAAAGCTTGGGTTCGCGCCTGAATGGACTATTTCGGAGTACCAAAGTTGTGAAGCATCCATTCTAGTCCATTGGACCCAAACTGATGTTTGGGAGTGTTTCAGAGCATTTTGCTAACCTTCGGCACGTAAAAAG
This sequence comes from Cenchrus fungigraminus, assembly GCA_036936925.1. Taxonomy (NCBI): domain Eukaryota; kingdom Viridiplantae; phylum Streptophyta; class Magnoliopsida; order Poales; family Poaceae; genus Cenchrus; species Cenchrus fungigraminus. The sequence goes on from CM072772.1 coordinate 49,229,643, forward strand.
ATGAAAAACTTGTGTTTCGGGCCTGAATGCACTATTTCGGGGTACCAAAGTTGCGAAGTATCCATTCTACACCATTGGAACCAAAATTATGTTTGAGAGAGTTTCAGAACATTTCGCTAACCTTCGGCACGTAAAAAGATGCAAAACTTGTGTTTCGGGCCGGAATGCACTATTTCGGGGTACTGAAGTTGTGAAGCATCCATTCTACTCCATTGGACTGAAAATGATGTTTGGGAGTGTTGAGCATTTTGCTAACCTTCGGCATGTAAAAGATGCAAAACTTGTGTTCGCGCCTGAATGCTCTATTTCGGGGTACCAAAGTTGTGAAGCATCCATTCTAGTCCATTCGACCCAAAATGATGTTTCGGAGTGTTTCAGAGGATTTCGCTAACCTTCGGCACCTAAAAAGATAAAAAACTTGTGTTTCGGGCCTGAATGCACTATTTCGGGGTACCACAGTTGCGAAGCATCCATTCTAGTCCATTGGACCCAAAATGATGTTTGGGAGTGTTTTTAGAGCATTTCGCTAACCTTCGGCACGTAAAAGATGCAAAACTTGTGTTCACGCCTGAATGCACTATTTCGGGGTACCAAAGTTGTGAAGCATCCATTCTAGTCCATTGGACCCAAAATGATGTTTGGGAGTGTTTCAGAGGATTTCACTAACCTTCAGCACCTAAAACGAGGCAAACTTGTTTTTCGGGCCGGAATGCACAATTTCGGGGTACTGAAGTTGTGAAGCATCCATTCTACTTCTTTGGAACCAAAATGATGTTTGGGAGTGTTTCAGAGCATTTCGCTAACCTTCGGCACGTAAAAAGATGAAAAACTTGTGTTTCGGGCCTGAATGCACTATTTCGGGGTACCAAAGTTGCGAAGCATCCATTCTAGCATTGGACCCAAACTGATGTTTGGGAGTGTTTCAGAGCATTTTGCCAACCTTCGGCACGTAAAAAGATGAAAAACTTGTGTGTCGGTCCTGAATGCACTATTTCAGGGTACCAAAGTTGCGAAGCATCCATTCTTCTCCATTGGAACCAAAATGATGTTTGGGAGTGTTTCAGAACATTTCGCTAACCTTCGGCACGTAAAAAGATGAAAAACTTGTGTTTCGGGCCTGAATGCACTATTTCGGGGTTCCAAAGTTGCGAAGCATCCATTCTACTCCATTGGAACCAAAATGATGTTTGGGAGTGTTTCAGAACATTTCGCTAACCTTCGGCACGTAAAAAGATGCAAAATTTGTGTTTCGGGAGGGAATGCACTATTTCGGGGTACCGAAGTTGTGAAGCATCCATTCTACTCCATTCGACCCAAAATGATGTTTTGGAGTGTTTCAGAGCATTTCGCTATCCTTCGGCACGCAAAAGATGCAAAACTTGTGTTCGCACCTGAATGCACTATTTCGGGGTACCAAAGTTGTGAAGCATCCATTCTAGTCCATTGGACCCAAAATGATGTTTGGGAGTGTTTCAGAGGATTTCGCTAACCTTCAGCACGTAAAATGATGCAAACTTGTGTTTCGGGCCTGAATGCACAATTTCGGGGTACCGAAGTTGTGAAGCATCCATTCTACTCCATTGGACCCAAAATGATGTTTGGGTGTGTTTCAGAGCATTTCGCTAACCTTCGGCACGTAAAAGATGCAAAACTTGTGTTCGCGTCCGAATGCACTATTTCGGGGTACCAAAGTTGTGAAGCATACATTCCAGTCCATTGGACCGAAACTGATGTTTGTGAGTGTTTGAGAGCATTTTGCTAACATTCGGCACGTAAAATGATGAAAAACTTGTGTTTCGGGCCTGAATGCACTAATTTGGGGTACCAAAGTTGTGAAGCATCCATTCTAGCATTGGACCCAAACTGATGTTTGGGAGTGTTTCAGAGCATTTTGCTAACCTTCGGCACGTAAAAAGATGAAAAACTTGTGTTCGCGCCTGAATGTACTATTTCGGGGTACCAAAGGTGAAGCATACATTCTAGTCCTTTGGACCCAAACTGATGTTTGGGAGTGTTTCAGGGCATTTTGCTAACCTTCGGCACGTAAAGTGATAAAAAACTTGTGTTTCGGGCCTGAATGCACAATTTCGGGGTACCGAAGTTGTGAAGCATCCATTCTACTCCATTGGACCCAAAATGAGGTTTGGGAGTGTTTTAGAGCATTTCGCTAACCTTCGGCACGTAAAAGATGCAAAGCTTGGGTTCGCGCCTGAATGGACTATTTCGGAGTACCAAAGTTGTGAAGCATCCATTCTAGTCCATTGGACCCAAACTGATGTTTGGGAGTGTTTCAGAGCATTTTGCTAACCTTCGGCACGTAAAAAGATGAAAAACTTGTGTTTCGGGCCTGAATGCACTATTTCGGGGTAGCAAAGTTGTGAAGCATCCATTCTACTCCATTGGAACCAAAATTATGTTTGAGAGAGTTTCAGAACATTTCGCTAACCTTCGGCACGTAAAAAGATGCAAAACTTGTGTTTCGGGCCGGAATGCACTATTTCGGGGTACTGAAGTTGTGAAGCATCCATTCTACTCCATTGGACTGAAAATGATTTTTGGGAGTGTTGAGCATTTTGCTAACCTTCGGCATGTAAAAGATGCAAAACTTGTGTTCGCGCCTGAATGCTCTATTTCGGGGTACCAAAGTTGTGAAGCATCCATTCTAGTCCATTCGACCCAAAATGATGTTTCGGAGTGTTTCAGAGGATTTCGCTAACCTTCGGCACCTAAAAAGATAAAAAACTTGTGTTTCGGGCCTGAATGCACTATTTCGGGGTACCACAGTTGCGAAGCATCCATTCTACTCCATTGGACCCAAAATGATGTTTGGGAGTGTTTTTAGAGCATTTCGCTAACCTTCGGCACGTAAAAGATGCAAAACTTTTGTTCACGCCTGAATGCACTATTTCGGGGTACCAAAGTTGTGAAGCATCCATTCTAGTCCATTGGACCCAAAATGATGTTTGGGAGTGTTTCAGAGGATTTCACTAACCTTCAGCACCTAAAACGAGGCAAACTTGTGTTTCGGGCCGGAATGCACAATTTCGGGGTACTGAAGTTGTGAAGCATCCATTCTACTTCATTGGAACCAAAATGATGTTTGGGAGTGTTTCAGAGCATTTCGCTAACCTTCGGCACGTAAAAGATGCGAAACTTGTGTTCGCGCCTGAATGGACTATTTCGGAGTACCAAAGTTGTGAAGCATCCATTCTAGTCCATTGGACCCAAACTGATGTTTGGGAGTGTTTCAGAGCATTTTGCTAACCTTCGGCACGTAAAAAGATGAAAAACTTGTGTTTCGGGTCTGAATGCACTATTTCGGGGTACCAAAGTTGCGAAGCATCCATTCTACTCCATTGGAACAAAAATTATGTTTGGGAGTGTTTCAGAACATTTCGCTAACCTTCGGCACGTAAAAAGATGCAAAACTTGTGTTTCGGGCCGGAATGCACTATTTCGGGGCACCGAAGTTGTGAAGCATCCATTCTACTCCATTGGGCCGAAAATGATGTTTGGGAGTGTTGAGCATTTCGCTAACCTTCGGCACGTAAATGATGCAAAACTTGTGTTCGCGCTTGAATGCGTTATTTCGGCGTACCAAAGTTGTGAAGCATCCATTCTAGTCCATTGGACCCAAAATGATGTTTGGGAGTGTTTCAGAGGATTTCACTAACCTTCAGCACCTAAAAAGTTGCAAACTTGTGTTTCGGGCCTGAATGCACAATTTCGGGGTACCGAAGTTGTGAAGCAACCATTCTACTCCATTGGACCCAAAATGATGTTTGGGAGTGTTTCAGAGCATTTCGCTAACCTTCGGCACGTAAAAGATGCAAAACTTGTGTTCGCGCCTGAATGCACTATTTCGGGTTACCAAAGTTGTGAAGCATCCATTCTAGTCCATTGGACCCAAACTGTTGTTTGGAACTGTTTCAGAGCATTTTGCTAACCTTCGGCACGTAAAAAGATGAAAAACTTGTGTTTCGGGCCTGAATGCACTATTTCGGGGTACCACAGTTGCGAAGCATACATTCTACTCTATTGGAATCAAAATGATGTTTGGGAGTGTTTCAGAGGATTTCGCTAACCTTCAGCACCTAAAAAGATGCAAACTTGTCTTTCGGGCCTGAATGCACAATTTCGGGGTACCGAAGTTGTGAAGCATCCATTCTACTCCATTGGACCCAAAATGATGTTTGGGAGTGTTTCAGAGCATTTTGCTAACCTTCGGCACGTAAAAGATGCAAAACTTGTGTTCGCGTCTGAATGTACTATTTTGAGGTACCAAAGTTGTGAAGCTTTCATTCTAGTCCATTGGACCCAAACTGATGTTTGGGAGTGTTTCAGAGCATTTTGCTAACCTTCAGCACGTAAAAAGATGAAAAACTTGTGTTCGCGCCTGAATGTACTATTTCGGGGTACCAAAGTTGTGAAGCATACATTCTAGTCCATTGGACCCAAACTGATGTTTGGGAGTGTTTCAGAGCATTTTGCTAACCTTCGGCACGTAAAATGATGAAAAACTTGTGTTTAGGGCCTGAATGCACTATTTTGGGGTACCAAAGTTGTGAAGCTTCCATTCTATAATTGGACCCAAACTGATGTTTGGGAGTGTTTCAGAGCATTTTGCTAACCTTCGGCACGTAAAAAGATAAAAAACTTGTGTTCCGGGCCTGAATGCACTATTTCGGGGTACCACAGTTGCGAAGCATCCATTCTACTCCATTGGAATCAAATTGATGTATGGGAGTGTTTCAGAGCTTTTCGGTAACCTTCGGCACGTAAAAAGATGCAAAACTTTTGTTTCGTGCCTAAATGCACTATTTCGGGGTATCGAAGTTGTGAAGCATCCATTCTACTCCATTGGACCCAAAATGATGTTTGGGAGTGTTTCAGAGCATTTTGCTAACCTTCGGCACGTAAAAAGATAAAAAACTTGTGTTTCGGGCTTGAATGCACTATTTCAGGGTACCACAGTTGCGAAGCATCCATTCTACTCCATTGGAATCAAAATGATGTTTGGGAGTGTTTCAGAGCATTTCGCTAACCTTCGGCACGTAAAAAGATGCAAAACTTTTGTTTCGGGCCTAAATGCACTATTTCGGGGTACCGAAGTTGTGAAGCATCCATTCTACTCCATTGGACCCAAAATGATGTTTGGAACTGTTTCAGAGCATTTTGCTAACCTTCGGCACGTAAAAAGATGAAAAACTTGTGTTTCGGGCCTGAATGCACTATTTCGGGGTACCACAGTTGCGAAGCATACATTCTACTCTATTGGAATCAAAATGATGTTTGGGAGTGTTTCAGAGGATTTCGCTAACCTTCAGCACCTAAAAAGATGCAAACTTGTCTTTCGGGCCTGAATGCACAATTTCGGGGTACCGAAGTTGTGAAGCATCCATTCTACTCCATTGGACCCAAAATGATGTTTGGGAGTGTTTCAGAGCATTTTGCTAACCTTCGGCACGTAAAAGATGCAAAACTTGTGTTCGCGTCTGAATGTACTATTTTGAGGTACCAAAGTTGTGAAGCTTTCATTCTAGTCCATTGGACCCAAACTGATGTTTGGGAGTGTTTCAGAGCATTTTGCTAACCTTCAGCACGTAAAAAGATGAAAAACTTGTGTTCGCGCCTGAATGTACTATTTCGGGGTACCAAAGTTGTGAAGCATACATTCTAGTCCATTGGACCCAAACTGATGTTTGGGAGTGTTTCAGAGCATTTTGCTAACCTTCGGCACGTAAAATGATGAAAAACTTGTGTTTAGGGCCTGAATGCACTATTTTGGGGTACCAAAGTTGTGAAGCTTCCATTCTATAATTGGACCCAAACTGATGTTTGGGAGTGTTTCAGAGCATTTTGCTAACCTTCGGCACGTAAAAAGATAAAAAACTTGTGTTCCGGGCCTGAATGCACTATTTCGGGGTACCACAGTTGCGAAGCATCCATTCTACTCCATTGGAATCAAATTGATGTATGGGAGTGTTTCAGAGCTTTTCGCTAACCTTCGGCACGTAAAAAGATGCAAAACTTTTGTTTCGTGCCTAAATGCACTATTTCGGGGTACCGAAGTTGTGAAGCATCCATTCTACTCCATTGGACCCAAAATGATGTTTGGGAGTGTTTCAGAGCATTTTCCTAACCTTCGGCACGTAAAAAGATAAAAAACTTGTGTTTCGGGCTTGAATGCACTATTTCAGGGTACCACAGTTGCGAAGCATCCATTCTACTCCATTGGAATCAAAATGATGTTTGGGAGTGTTTCAGAGCATTTCGCTAACCTTCGGCACGTAAAAAGATGCAAAACTTTTGTTTCGGGCCTAAATGCACTATTTCGGGGTACCGAAGTTGTGAAGCATCCATTCTACTCCATTGGACCCAAAATGATGTTTGGGAGTGTTTCAGAGCATTTTGCTAACCTTCGGCACGTAAAAGATGCAAAACTTGTGTTCGCGCCGGAATGCACTATTTCAGGATACCAAAGTTGTGAAGCATACATTCTACTCCATTGGACCCCAAATGATGTTTGGGAGTGTTTCAGAGCATTTTGCTAACCTTCGGCACGTAAAAGAAGCAAAACTTGTGTTCGCGTCTGAATGTACTATTTCGGGGTACCAAAGTTGTGAAGCATACATTCTAGTCCATTGGACGCAAACTGATGTTTGGGAGTGTTTCAGAGCATTTTGCTAACCTTCGGCACGTAAAATGATGAAAAACTTGTGTGTCGGGCCTGAATGCACTATTTTGGGGTACCAAAGTTGTGAATCATCCATTCTAGCATTGGACCCAAATTGATGTTTGGGAGTGTTTCAGAGCATTTTGCTAACCTTCGGCACGTAAAAAGATGAAAAACTTGTGTTTCGGGCCTGAATGCTCTATTTCAGGGTACCAAAGTTGCGAAGCATCCATTCTACTCCATTGGAACAAAAATTATGTTTGGGAGTGTTTCAGAACATTTCGCTAACCTTCGGCACGTAAAAAGATGCAAAACTTGTGTTTCGGGCCGGAATGCACTATTTCGGGGTACCGAAGTTGTGAACCATCCATTCTACTCCATTGGGCCGAAAATGATGTTTGGGAGGGTTGAGCATTTCGCTAACCTTCGGCACGTAAATGATGCAAAACTTATGTTCACGCCTGAATGCATTATTTCGGGGTACCAAAGTTGTGAAGCATCCATTCTAGTCCATTGGACCCAAAATGATGTTTGGGAGTGTTTCAGAGGATTTCGCTAACCTTCAGCACCTAAAAAGATGCAAACTTGTGTTTCGGGCCTGAATGCACAATTTCGGGGTACCGAAGTTGTGAAGCATCCATTCTACTCCATTGGACCCAAAATGATGTTTGGGAGTGTTTCAGAGCATTTCGCTAACCTTCGACACGTAAAAGATGCAAAACTTGTGTTCGCACTTGAATGCACTATTTCGGGGTACCAAAGTTGTGAAGCATCCATTCTAGTCCATTGGACCCAAACTATTGTTTGGAACTGTTTCAGAGCATTTTGCTAACCTTCGGCACTTAAAAAGATGAAAAACTTGTGTTCGCACCTGAATGCACTATTTCGGGGTACCAAAGTTGTGAAGCATCCATTCTACTCCATTGGACCCAAACTGTTGTTTGGAACTGTTTCAGAGCATTTTGCTAACCTTCGGCACTTAAAAAGATGAAAAACTTGTGTTTCGGGCCTGAATGCACTATTTCGAGGTACCACTGTTGCGAAGCATACATTCTACTCCATTGAAATCAAAATTATGTTTGGGAGTGTTTCAGAGGATTTCGCTAACCTTCAGCACCTAAAAAGATGCAAACTTGTGTTTCGGGCCTGAATGCACAATTTCGGGGTACCGAAGTTGTGAAGCATCCATTCTATTCCATTGGACCCAAAATGATGTTTGGGAGTGTTTCAGAGCATTTTGCTAACCTTCGGCACGTAAAAGATGCAAAACTTATGTTTGCGTCTGAATGTACTATTTCGAGGTACCAAAGCTGTGAAGCTTACATTCTAGTCCATTGGACCCAAACTGATGTTTGGGAGTGTTTCAGAGCATTTTGCTAATCTTCGGCACGTAAAAAGATGAAAAACTTGTGTTCGCGCCTGAATGTACTATTTCGGGGTACCAAAGTTGTGAAGCATACATTCTAGTCCATTGGACCCAAACTAATGTTTGGGAGTGTTTCAGAGCATTTTGCTAACCTTCGGCACGTAAAATGATGAAAAACTTGTGTTTCGGGCCTGAATGCACTATTTTGGGGTACCAAAGTTGTGAAGCTTCCATTCTAGCAATGGACCCAAACTGATGTTTGGGAGTGTTTCAGAGCATTTTGCTAACCTTCGGCACGTAAAAAGATAAAAAACTTGTGTTTCGGGCCTGAATGCACTATTTCGGGGTACCACAGTTGCGAAGCATCCATTCTACTCCATTGGAATCAAAATGATGTATGGGAGTGTTTCAGAGCATTTCGCTAACCTTCGGCACGTAAAAAGATGCAAAACTTTTGTTGCGGGCCTAAATGCACTATTTCGGGGAACCGAAGTTGTGAAGCATCCATTCTACTCCATTGGACCCAAAATGATGTTTGGGAGTGTTTCAAAGCATTTTGCTAACCTTCGGCTCGTAAAAAGATAAAAAACTTGTGTTTCGGGCCTGAATGCACTATTTCGGGGTACCACAGTTGCGAAGCATCCATTCTACTCCATTGGAATCAAAATGTTATTTGGGAGTGTTTCAGAGCATTTCGCTAACCTTCGGCACGTAAAAAGATGCAAAACTTTTGTTTCGAGCCTAAATGAACTATTTCGGGGTACCGAAGTTGTGAAGCATCCATTCTACTCCATTGGACCCAAAATGATGTTTGGGAGTATTTCAGAACATTTTGCTAACCTTCGGCACGTAAAAGATGCAAAACTTGTGTTTGCGCCTGAATGCACTATTTCAGGATACCAAAGTTGCGAAGCATACATTCTACTCCATTGGACCCCAAATGATGTTTGGGAGTGTTTCAGAGCATTTTGCTAACCTTCGGCACGTAAAATGATGAAAAATTTGTGTTTCGGGCCGGAATGCACTATTTTGGGGTACCAAAGTAGTGAAGCTTCCATTCTAGCATTGGACCCAAACTGATTTTTGGGAGTGTTTCAGAGCATTTTCCTAACCTTCGGCACGTAAAAAGATAAAAAACTTGTGTTTCGGGCCTGAATGCACTATTTCGGGGTACCACAGTTGCGAAGCATCCATTCTACTCCATTGGAATCAAAATGATGTATGGGAGTGTTTTAGAGCATTTCGCTAACCTTCGGCACGTAAAAAGATGCAAAACTTTTGTTTCGGGCCTAAATGCACTATTTCGGGGTACCGAAGTTTTGAAGCATCCATTCTACTCCATTGGACCCAAAATGATGTTTGGGAGTGTTTCAAAGCATTTTGCTAACCTTCGGCACGTAAAAAGATAAAAAACTTGTGTTTCGGGCCTGAATGCACTATTTCTGGGTACCACAGTTGCGAAGCATCCATTCTACTCCATTGGAATCAAAATGTTGTTTGGGGTGTTTCAGAGCATTTCGCTAACCTTCGGCACGTAAAAAGATGCAAAACTTTTGTTTCGGGCCTAAATGCACTATTTCGGGGTACCGAAGTTGTGAAGCATCCATTCTACTCCATTGGACCCAAAATGATGTTTGGGAGTGTTTCAGAGCATTTTGCTAACCTTCGGCACGTAAAAGATGCAAAACTTGTGTTTGCGCCTGAATGCACTATTTCAGGATACCAAAGTTGCGAAGCATACATTCTAATCCATTGGACCCCAAATGATGTTTGGGAGTGTATCAGAGCATTTTGCTAACATTCGGCACGTAAAATGATGAAAAACTTGTGTTTCGGGCCTGAATGCACTCTTTTGGGGTACCAAAGTTGTGAAGCTTCCATTCTAGCATTGGACCCAAACTGAAGTTTGGGAGTGTCTCAGAGCATTTTGCTAACCTTCGGCATGTAAAAAGATAAAAAACTTGTGTTTCGGGCCTGAATGCACTATTTCGGGGTACCACAGTTGCGAAGCATCCATTCTACTCCATTGGAATCAAAATGATGTATGGGAGTGTTTCAGAGCATTTCGCTAACCTTCGGCACGTAAAAAGATGCAAAACTTTTGTTGCGGGCCTAAATGCACTATTTCGGGGTACCGAAGTGATGAAGCATCCATTCTACTCCATTGGACCCAAAATGATGTTTGGGAGTGTTTCAAAGCATTTTGCTAACCTTCTGCACGTAAAAAGATAAAAAACTTGTGTTTCGGGCCTGAATGCACTATTTCGGGGTACCACAGTTGCGAAGCATCCATTGTACTCCATTGGAATCAAAATATTGTTTGGGAGTGTTTCAGAGCATTTCGCTAACCTTCGGCACGTAAAAAGATGCAAAACTTTTGTTTCGGGCCTAAATGCACTATTTCGGGGTACCAAAGTTGTGAAGCATCCATTCTACTCCATTGGACCCAAAATGATGTTTGGGAGTGTTTCAGAACATTTTGCTAACCTTCGGCACGTAAAAGATGCAAAACTTGTGTTTGTGCCTGAATGCACTATTTCAGGATACCAACGTTGCGAAGCTTACATTCTATTCCATTGGACCCAAAATGATGTTTGGGAGTGTTTCAGAGCACTTTGCTAACCTTCGGCACGTAAGAGATGCAAAACTTATGTTCGCGTCTGAATGTACTATTTCGAGGTACCAAAGCTGTGAAGCTTACATTCTAGTCCATTGGACCCAAACTGATGTTTGGGAGTGTTTCAGAGCATTTTGCTAACATTCGGCACGTAAAAAGATGAAAACCTTGTGTTCACGCCTGAATGTACTATTTCGGGGTACCAAAGTTGTGAAGCATACATTCTAGTCCATTGGACCCAAACTAATGTTTGGGAGTGTTTCAGAGCATTTTGCTAACCTTCGGCACGTAAAATGATGAAAACCTTGTGTTTCGGGCCTGAATGCACTATTTTGGGGTACCAAAGTTGTGAAGCTTCCATTCTAGCAATGGACCCAAACTGATGTTTGGGAGTGTTTCAGAGCATTTTGCTAACCTTCGGCACGTAAAAAGATAAAAAACTTGTGTTTCGGGCCTGAATGCACTATTTCGGGGTACCACAGTTGCGAAGCATCCATTCTACTCCATTGGAATCAAAATGATGTATGGGAGTGTTTCAGAGCATTTCGCTAACCTTCGGCACGTAAAAAGATGCAAAACTTTTGTTGCGGGCCTAAATGCACTATTTCGGGGTACCGAAGTTGTGAAGCATCCATTCTACTCCATTGGACCCAAAATGATGTTTGGGAGTGTTTCAGAGCATTTTGCTAACCTTCGGCACGTAAAAAGATAAAAAATTATGTTTCGGGCCTGAATGCACTATTTCGGGGTACCATAGTTGCGAAGCATCCATTCTACTCCATTGGAATCAAAATGATGCTTGGGAGTGTTTCAGAGCATTTCGCTAACCTTCGGCACGTAAAAAGATGCAAAACTTTTGTTTCGGGCCTAAATGCACTATTTCGGGGTATTGAAGTTATGAAGCATCCATTCTACTCTATTGGACCCAAAATGATGTTTGAGAGTGTTTCAGAGCTTTTTGCTAACCTTCGGCACGTAAAAGATGCAAAACTTGTGTTCGCGCCTGTGACAACCCGCCCAGGAAAATACCGTACTATCGCCTGAACCAATCCACTTTGGCCATTAAGCGACAGTAAAGTATCATCCCGTCGTTAGTTGCCGGGTTAACGCCCGGTAAATCACTTGGATATCAACAAAGGATCGAACATATGCATTAAAACTCACGCGAGGCGAGTCCAGAGTACAAGCATAAATTAAATCCAAATTACCCCTAAGGGTTTAACTATTGCAAACCATTGTTCATGACATGATAAGTAAAAGGTTCAGAGTTCGAAAACAGCAGAAATAAGATAATCTAGCGTAACGGTAAACATCACAGGAGGCCGTCCGTGATGCACTCACTCGTCGTCATCCACCCATCCCTGCTCCCAGCCGGGTGGAATCTCACCAGGTCAAACAACACCTGCAACAACAATTTTAAAGCAAGGCTGAGTATACTAATACTCAGCAAGACTTAACCGTCGGGTGATAACTACATCACCAAACTCTAAACATGAGAGGCTTTTTGGCCGGTGGAGTTCTTTTGCTGAAAAGCAACAAAGAGTATGTCCTTACTTTCAATATTTTAGCACAAGTTCTAGTTGATTACCATTTCTAAGTGTGCCAACTAATTCAATCAAGAATTGTACAAACAATTAATTCAAGCAGTAAACTTCATCAAATTCCATCATTAAGGGATATCATGGCCAGTTGATTAAGCAGTCTCAGATAACGGTGAGAGGCCGACAATCGATTGATTTAAACCTTGCAAGGTAAACCTAAACACACGGTAGGGTGCCCCCGCGAGGACAACCATCCAGGCGGTTCCCAAAAATCCTCGGCTTGGGATCAAAGCTTACCATCCTGGGTACAAGGTTAGCTGGCGTACCCCGCAAGGCACCCAGCTTCACACATGCACCCCCCTTCCCCGGTAGCTAGTCGGTTAGGTGATTGCTCAAGATTTGTAAGGAAGAGTTCCCGCACCGTCTCTTTAAGGTAATAGGCTTACCGGTCCCATTCCCGACAAGTGCTTGGCCCACGAAAGCTTAGCCCACGAAAGCCATTGGACCGGAGCCCAAATCCCATGCTCTTACCACATGAGCAATCCATTTATCAAGATCTTATGATTCCAACATAAGAACATATTCTCGCGAGTGACGAACATCACTCGACTTGTACCGGTCCTATAGCATAGCAGCTATCGACCTAACATTCTAGTAAGGAACATAGGTACCTAGGGATTATGCATCTAGGGTTTCAATTCAACTCCTGAAACGTAAATGCGCAATCATATCAGACATAATTGCGTAATTTTAAAAAGACAGGGTTAATGATCCGGGGCTTGCCTTCGCTAGCAAGGTTGGCCTTGGGCCCTTCTGGACCTTGGTCCAGGTCTTGAGCTACGTCCACGCACTGCAGCTCTTCGTCAGCACCTTCGTCTCCTCCTTCCGGCACGAGCGTATATCTACCGTCGGGAAGATCTACACGAGGATGCAATGCAAGATTTAATTGACGATTTTTAATTTAATTAATTATAAACAACAAATGACAAACATGGGGTGCATGGTTGACCACATTCACCTATATAAGAAATACATTCAGCAAACTCTTCCAAAAAAGGAACAATAGGCGGTTCTTTATTAACTACCCTTTTTAATAGTGACTGTGTACATATTTATGTAAGTAAATTAATTCAAATCAAAAAAACAGCAAGGAGGTGGTCTCAACCTTCTTATAATGTTTTTCAACACATGCATAAGGTTATTAGGTGTGGCAAAGGTGATTTTCCAATTAATCTTTATATTAAGCTTAAAAGGCTACCATTGCTTTTATTCATAAAATAATTTAATAAAATTTAGTGGAGGGGTTTATTAAGCACTAAACTCCTATACAAAGCCACTGAACACACATGCACCCTTAGGATAGCTAGGAAATTAATTATATTGAAAATAACAAAAGCTAGCTACTAAAGCAAGGTAAATGCATACAAAAATAAATACACATCAAAGTGATTCCAACTTTCTCGCACATGGTCTCTAGTCCAAAACTAAGCTAGGAATGCAATATATACACCTAGAACCATTATAGATCTTGAGTTATGCATTTACAAAGATAAACAAGCATATTTCAAGAATAAATATTTCTAACAATTATAAAATTGTGATTAATTCACCATAGGTGCATTTTGGTATAAAAAGACAACATGCAGAAGTTGGGCACAAAAATCTATTTATTTTTAGCTACAAAAAATCATTTAGACAGATTCTGCATAAATACAAAACAATTCATATAAAAAGATCTACACAGTAACTTTGTGCAATTTTTGGTACAGAAGCTAAGAATGGTATTACACACAACATATCCAAAATTTAGCTACAGAGCACTTGTAGATTTTGAGATACAACAGATCCAGGTTTATCAATCTTCTATTTTTCATGCAAAAACTATCAGGAAAAACTATGGTCAAGCTTTACAAAAGTTGTAGTACTTTTCACCAGGAGTCCAAAAAAACTAGGTTTGCATTTTTCTGATTTTTCTACAATTTTCTACGGATTTTACAAGATCTAGCAAAACTGAATTTACTATTTAAGAAACTGATTACAAGGAGGTCCCTGGACAGTTTGAAAGATTCACACATATGCCCTTAGATTGCAGAAAGGCCCCTGGAAAGACTGGGAGACTTGCAATGCGGCCCTTGGCCATGGGGAGGCGGCGGCTCGCCGGAATTCCGGCGGTTCCGGCGGCGCTCCCGGCCGGGGAGGAGGTGGGGGAGGGGCGCGAGCTCTCGTAGGGCTCGATTGCGGCCGGAGTTGGGGCTGGGGGTGCTCCGGTGAGCCGGCCCGGCGGCGCTCAGCGGCGGCTGCCGCGGCGGCGGGGAAATCTCGGCGAGGCGAGGCAATGCGTGGCGACTGAGGGCGGTGGAAGCTCCAAGGGGGTCTAGAGGAGGTGTTGGAAGCGTCGACCGGCGACGGGAGGGAGCGGAGGGTGGAGCTCGGCGGTGGCGCTCCAATGGCGGGGCGAGCTCGGTGGAGGCGCGGTGGTGCGTTCACGCGCGAGGGCAGGGGACAGCGCCCTTTTATAGACGGCTCCTCGCCCTTGCTGCGAAGCAAACACGCGGACAGGGGGGGCCTGGCCGTCGCGGGGAACACGCGCGGCTGGCCGGCGTGCGGCGCGGCCTGGCCCGGCGCGGTGCACTCGAGGACGCGGCACGGGATGACGCAGACTCTGAGGCGGCTCTTGGACGGCGTGCAGCCTCGGGATGCGCGGGCGGCGTGACTGGCGCAGGGAGGGCCCGGACGTCGATGCGGGTCGGGGTGCCACGCGGCGGGCGCACGCACGTGGGCACGACGCGCCAGAGCGCGGGAGCGCAGCGCGACGTCGCCCGGTTCAAATCCGTCTACCCCTGTTTGACTGCGAGTATCTTCAAAATTTCAAATAGAACCCCACAAGACTTTGAATACCAAAGTTGTAGAGCACCTATAGGAGAGTATTTTTCCCAAAGGCCGACCTATGCTTTGATCAACCATTTGAGCATGAACTGCAGGCAAAGTTGCCGGTTTTTATGGCTCGGTTGAACAGTAAAAGCTGAGTTTGACTGAGAATTTCACCAATTTCCACTCCAAATCTCGAATGCCGCCAATTATGAAAAGTGTGTCCCTCGAAAAGACGAACAACTTCTATATTGGCCGATTTTGAAGTGTTTAGTTGAAATTTGGAGAACGCGGCAAAAGTTCCGGAGGATGCTCAAGGGCAAAGGGGTTTGACCGGGGTTTTGACCAAGGTTTGACCACATGTGGGTGTTGACTTGATCAAGAGGGTCATTAGGGATTGTTGGCGAGATTTTCGAGGTGATGACCCAGGTTGACCATGGTTTGACCAACGTCAACAGTGGTTGACTCGGCTGATTCGGTCATTAGCACTAATGAAGCTAATTAAAAACCTGGGGCGTCACAGCCTACCCCCCTTAAACAGAATCTCGTCCCGAGATTCGAAATTAAAAGACGAAGCAGTGAGGTGTTCTCGGATAGAGATGTTACCCATGAAATTCAGTTGGTCTGGCAGATTTGGACAACGAGTAGAGTGACTTCACGACGTCGTGCGGTCGTGGCACTGAAAAGGATGGGGTCCAACGGTCTGACGAATCGACCGTGATGGTGAGAATGACAAGAAGAGCTCAGGGTATCTGCCCTCTAGGCTCGAGATCGCAACGAGGAGAATTTAGCAAACAATTTTACCGATGCTTTGTTTGCTTGTTTCTCGACTCCTAGAATTTGGAGGGTATGATCACGGATTGATAAGCGGTGGGGACTTCTCAAACCTTGACTTTTAGAGAACCTTGACTGCTCAAGAACTCTCTACTTCCACTTCTTCAACTTAGCTGGTTGATTTGATTTGAGGCTAAGCGAACATTGAGAGTGAACGGAAGGAGACCAAGTCGAAAAAGTGATCATCAAAACAGATTTCTATGAAGAAAGGGAAGGCTAGTAAAAGATTTCCGTAATTTCTTTGTACGGAAGACAATTTAGTGTGGGAACTCCAGAACAATCTTGCTCACACTTATTTAACTTGTGAATTTGGGTGGTATTGACTCGTTACATTACAGTGCAGTGATTTTAAAAGTTGGTGTGATGCACATGCTTATGAAGACACGATGCACATGCTCATGCGGTATGGTGCTCATGATGCAGGTTAGCACGACTCGGTTAACCACAAAATGAGTTAGTGATTGAGAGGCAATCAACGAGTTGAAAAGGAGTGTATGCGTGGCGAGTCGCGTTCTCACAACCTAGATACCTAGCGCGCTCCTAGTGGAAATCATGTGGCTGCAGCGCACATGATGCCCTAGGCTCCGTCGCGGCACCTTTGGTTACGGGGCAACAACATCACCAATCAAGAAGGATAGAGTAGGAGTATTGAAAACTTCCAGGCGTATGCATGTTAGTTCACCCAAAATTCCCAAATGCACATGCTATCCAAATGCATACCCAACAAGTGACATTTTTTTATTCAAAATGTTGTGAGCAAGACCATGAGGAATAAGCTCATGATTGAAAGATCGAAGTAATCATGACAAGGATATCAATACAAGGATAGCTCAGTGCTTCAACATGTATAAATTCAAGGGGTTTGGGAGGGATACATATCGATGGAGATAAACGGTTAACAGGCGGAGGTGATACCTGAAGATTGACTCTAAGATCAAGACATCACCCAATTGACATGGCAGGACAGAAAAAGTTATTTCCTCATGCTAGGCAAAAACTGGGGTAGTCACGTGTACAATCGTATGTTAGAACTCGAAACTAGCAGACATACACGATGACTTAAAGTTCTGGCAGTTGTGAACAAAAATTCATAACTTAAAAACCAGAGCCCCAAAAATTTCCAAATTTGTGTAGCAACTCAGCAAGGTTATGAGGCACATAATTGGTATGCAAGGATCGATCTAGAAATGTTAGGAAGGTGCTTCGACTAAGCAAGGTTTTGATTGGTCTCTGGAAAAACAGCGAGACAGGGGTTCACTAATCCGAGCATAACTCGAGATAGATAAAAGCTATTACCATGAACTTTCGCGAGCAGGAACTAGATTAGATATGGAGCAACTTTGGTAGAGATCACCTAGGCAAAAAAAGATTCTTGAACAGGGTGCAAAAATCTAGCAAACGGCCACATCAGATTTTTGGACAGCAACACATTCACACCTGAGAGGCTATGCAAAGAAAAAGCACACTAGCAAAAATTCACCTTAGAGAGCACACAAACATGTAAAGCGTTCAGTTTTAAATTTCCATAATTTTTAGCATGATGCAAGACGTCCTATTCGTCCTCACAAGGCAATCAAGCCAAAATCGAGGCAAGGCATATACTCGTTTCTCCCTATAATAACTAGTCGAGAACTAGTCGATACTCACTAGCGACTTACGAAACGTGGTTAGTGTACCTGCAGAAGATCACAGAACACATCGAACCTTTCGTGCCAGCACTCACGAAAGCGTCCACAAACATTACCGTTCACTATAGAAACGGTATCCATGCGTCAAGCCGCTGCATGGACAGCGTCCAACCTCAGATACGCTCCTTTTCGAATGAAGCGGATCCTTGCCTCGCATATTCACAATGCGGAACGTCCACGTATGGCAAAACGTGGTGAGACACAGACGCGACGTGGGTTCCCATTAGAATAGGTCCCATCCATCCCTCACAGGACATCCCTGTGGTACCACCACGTATGGCAAAATGTGATGAACTAGTATGGTTGTGCAGAAAGTAAGTTCTGACAGGAATAAAATGTGCTGGAAGTTAGCAAAATAAACCATAGATTTATAAGCCACCTGAAAGAACCCAAAAATTCCCTCTAGGGCTCTCGGTCTAATCCATCCTTAACGGACCAACGTATTTTGCAAATCCAAACAATCTTGGCAAATTTTATTCAAAAACCAGTGATTAAGGTTGTTAATTACACTCTGGTGCATATAATCGCTCTGATGCCAGCTGTGACAACCCGCCCAGGAAAATACCGTACTATCGCCTAAACCAATCCACTTTGGCCATTAAGCGACAGTAAAGTATCATCCCGTCGTTAGTTGCCGGGTTAACGCCCGGTAAATCACTTGGATATCAACAAAGGATCGAACATATGCATTAAAACTCACGCGAGGCGAGTCCAGAGTACAAGCATAAATTAAATCCAAATTACCCCTAAGGGTTTAACTATTACAAACCATTGTTCATGACATGATAAGTAAAGGTTCAGAGTTCGAAAACAACGGAAATAAGATAATCTAGCGCAACGGTAAACATCACAGGAGGCCGTCCGTGATGCACTCACTCGTCGTCATCCACCCATCCCTGCTCCCAGCCGGGTGGAATCTCACCAGGTCAAACAACACCTGCAACAACAATTTTAAAGCAAGGCTGAGTATACTAATACTCAGCAAGACTTAACCGTCGGGTGATAACTACATCACCAAACTCTAAACATGAGAGGCTTTTTGGCCGGTGGAGTTCTTTTGCTGAAAAGCAACAAAGAGTATGTCCTTACTTTCAATATTTTAGCACAAGTTCTAGTTGATTACCATTTCTAAGTGTGCCAACTAATTCAATCAAGAATTGTACAAACAATTAATTCAAGCAGTAAACTTCATCAAATTCCATCATTAAGGGATATCATGGCTAGTTGATTAAGCAGTCTCAGATAACGGTGAGAGGCCGACAATCAATTGATTTAAACCTTGCAAGGTAAACCTAAACACACGGTAGGGTGCCCCCGCGAGGACAACCATCCAGGCGGTTCCCAAAAATCCTCGGCTTGGGATCAAAGCTTACCATCCTGGGTACAAGGTTAGCTGGCGTACCCCGCAAGGCACCCAGCTTCACACATGCACCCCCTTCCCCGGTAGCTAGCCGGTTAGGTGATTGCTCAAGATTTGTAAGGAAGAGTTCCCGCACCGTCTCTTTAAGGTACTAGGCTTACCGGTCCCATTCCCGACAAGTGCTTAGTACGTTTAAAAGCTTAGCCCACGAAAGCCACTGGACCGGAGCCCAAATCCCATGCTCTTACCACATGAGCAATCCATTTATCAAGATCTTATGATTCCAACATAAGAACCTATTCTCGCGAGTGACGAACATCACTCGACTTGTACCGGTCCTATAGCATAGCAGCTATCGACCTAACATACTAGTAAGGAACATAGGTACCTAGGGATTATGCATCTAGGGTTTCAATTCAACTCCTGAAACGTAAATGCGCAATCATATGAAACATAATTGCGTAATTTTAAAAAGACAGGGTTAATGATCCGGGGCTTGCCTTCGCTGGCAAGGTTGGCCTTGGGCCCTTCTGGACCTTGGTCGAGGTCTTGAGCTACGTCCACGCACTGCAGCTCTTCATCAGCACCTTCGTCTCCTCCTTCCGGCACGAGCGTATATCTACCGTCGGGAAGATCTACACGAGGATGCAATGCAAAATTTAATTGACGATTTTTAATTTAATTAATTATAAACAACAAATGACAACCATGGGGTGCATGGTTGACCACATTCACCTATATAAGAAATACATTCAGCATACTCTTCCAAAAAAGGAACAATAGGCGGTTCTTTATTAACTACCCTTTTTAATAGTGTCTGTGTACATATTTATGTAAGTAAATTAATTCAAATCAAAAAAATAGCAAGGAGGTGGTCTCAACCTTCTTATAATGTTTTTCAACACATGCATAAGGTTATTAGGTGTGGCAAAGGTGATTTTCCAATTAATCTTTATATTAAGCTTAAAAGGCTACCATTGCTTTTATTCATAAAATAATTTAATAAAATTTAGTGGGGGGGTTTATTAAGCACTAAACTCCTATACAAAGCCACTGAACACACATGCACCCTTAGGATAGCTAGGAAATTAATTATATTGAAAATAACAAAAGCTAGCTACTAAAGCAAGGTAAATCCATACAAAAATAAATACACATCAAAGTGATTCCAACTTTCTCACACATGGTCTCTAGTCCAAAACTAAGCTAGGAATGCAACATATACACCTAGAACCATTATAGATGTTGAGTTATGCATTTACAAAGATAAACAAGCATATTTCAAGAATAAATATATATGACAATTATAAAATTGTGATTAATTAAACATAGGTGCATTTTGGCATAAAAAGACAACATTTAGAAGTTGGACACAAAAATCTCTTTATTTTTAGCTACAAAAAATCATTTAGACAGATTCTGCATAAATACAAAACAATTCAAATAAAAAGATCTATACAGTAACTTTGTGCAATTTTTGGTACAGAACCTAAGAATGGTATAACACAAAACATATCCAAAATTTAGCTACAGATCGCTTGCAGATTTTAAGATACAACAGATCTAGGGTTATCAATCTTCTATTTTTAATGCAAAAACTATCAGGAAAAACTATGGTCAAGCTTTACAAAAGTTGTAGTACTTTTCACCAGGAGTCCAACAAAACTGGGTTTGCATTTTTATGATTTCTCTACAATTTTCTACGGATTTTACAAGATCTAGCAAAACTGAATTTACTATTTAAGAAACTGATTACAAGGACGTCCCTGGACAGTTTGAAAGATTCACACATATGCCCTTAGATTGCAGAAAGGCCCCTGGAAAGACTGGGAGACTTGCAATGCGGCCCTTGGCCATGGGGAGGCGGCGGCTCGCCGGAATTCCGGCGGTTCCGGCGGCGCTCCCGGCCGGGGAGGAGGTGGGGGAGGGGCGCGAGCTCACCTAGGGCTCGATTGCGGCCGGAGTTGGGGCTGGGAGTGCTCCGGTGAGCCGGCCCGGCGGTGCTCAGCGGCGGCTGCCGCGGCGGCGGGGAAATCCCGGCGAGGCGAGGCAATGCGTGGCGACTGAGGGCGGTGGAAGCTCCAAGGGGGTCTAGAGGAGGTGTTGGAAGCGTCGACCGGCGACGGGAGGGAGCGGAGGGTGGAGCTCGGCGGTGGCGCTCCAATGGCGGGGCGGGGTGAGCTCGGTGGAGGCGCGGCGGTGCGTTCACGCGCGAGGGCAGGGGACAGCGCCCTTTTATAGACGGCTCCTCGCCCTTGTTGCGAAGCAAACGCGCGGACAGGGGGGGCCTGGCCGTCGCGGGGAACACGCGCGGCTGGCCGGCGTGCGGCGTGGCCGGGCCCGACGCGGTGCACTCGGGGACGCGGCACGGGACGATGCAGGCTCCGAGGCGGCTCTTGGACGGCGTGCAGCCTCGGGATGCGCGGGCGGCGTGACGGGTGCCACGCGGTGGGCGCACGCACGCGGGCACGACGCGCCAGAGCGCGGGAGCGCGGCGCGACGTCGCCCGGTTCAAATCCGTCTGCCCCTGTTTGACTGCGAGTATCTTCAAAATTTCAAATAGAACCCCACAAGACTTTGAATACCAAAGTTGTAGAGCACCTATAGGAGAGTATTTTTCTCAAAGGCCGACCTATGCATTGATCAACCATTTGAGCATGTACTACAGGCAAAGTTGCTGGTTTTTATGGCTCGGGTGAACAGTAAAAGCTGAGTTTGACTGAGAATTTCACCAATTTCCACTCCAAATCTCGAATGCCGCCAATTATGAAAAGTGTGTCCCTCAAAAAGACGAACAACTTCTATATTGGCCGATTTTGAAGTGTTTAGGTGAAATTTGGAGAACGCGGCAAAAGTTCCGGAGGATGCTCAAGGGCAAAGGGGTTTGACCGGGGTTTTGACCAAGGTTTGACCACATGTGGGTGTTGACTTGATCAAGAGGGTCATTAGGGATTGTTGGCGAGATTTTCGAGGTGATGACCCAGGTTGACCATGGTTTGACCAACGTCAACAGTGGTTGACTCGGCTGATTCGGTCATTAGCACTAATGATGCTAATTAAAAACCTGGGGCGTCACAGCGCCTGAATGCACTATTTCAGGATACCAAAGTTGTGAAGCATAAATTCTACTCCATTGGACCCCAAATGATGTTTGGGAGTGTTTTTGAGCATTTTGCTAACCTTCGGCACGTAAAAGAAGCAAAACTTGTGTTCGTGTCTGAATGTACTATTTCGGGGTACCAAAGTTGTGAAGCATACATTCTAGTCCAATGGACGCAAACTGATGTTTGGGAGTGTTTCAGAGCATTTTGCTAACCTTCGGCACGTAAAATGATGAAAAACTTGTGTGTCGGGCCTAAATGCACTATTTTGGGGTACCAAAGTTGTGAAGCATCCATTCTAGCATTGGACCCAAACTGATGTTT
The DNA here is from genome assembly GCA_036936925.1 of Cenchrus fungigraminus. NCBI lineage: Eukaryota > Viridiplantae > Streptophyta > Magnoliopsida > Poales > Poaceae > Cenchrus > Cenchrus fungigraminus. The sequence continues at coordinate 49,252,018 of CM072772.1, forward strand.
GGGAGTGTTTCAGAGCATTTTGGTAACCTTCGGCACTTAAAAAGATGAAAAACTTGTGTTTCGGGCCTGAATGCACTATTTCGGGGTACCAAAGTTGCGAAGCATCCATTCTACTCCATTGGAACAAAAATTATGTTTGGGAATGTTTCAGAACATTTCGCTAACCTTCGGCACGTAAAAAGATGCAAAACTTGTGTTTCGGGCCGGAATGCACTATTTCGGGGTACCGAAGTTGTGAAACATCCATTCTAGTCCATTGGGCCGAAAATGATGTTTGGGAGTGTTGAGCATTTCGCTAACCTTCGGCACGTAAATGATGCAAAACTTGTGTTCGCAGCTGAATGCACTATTTTGGGGTACCAAAGTCGTGAAGCACCCATTCTAGTCCATTGGACCCAAAATGATGTTTGGGAGTGTTTAAGAGGATTTCGCTAACCTTCAGCACCTAAAAAGATGCAAACTTGTGTTTCGGGCCTGAATGCACAATTTTGGGGTACCGAAGTTGTGAAGCATCCATTCTACTCCATTGGTCCCAAAACGATGTTTCGGAGTGTTTCAGAGCATTTCGCTAACCTTCGGCACGTAAAAGATGCAAAACTTGTGTTCGCGCCTGAATGCACTATTTCGGGGTACCAAAGTTGTGAAGCATCCATTCTAGTCCATTGGACCCAAACTGTTGTTTGGAACTATTTCAGAGCATTTTGCTAACCTTCGGCACGTAAAAAGATGAAAAACTTGTGTTTCGGGCCTGAAAGCACTATTTCGGGGTACCACAGTTGCGAAGCATACATTCTACTCCATTGAAATCAAAATGATGTTTGGGAGTGTTTCAGAGGATTTCGCTAACCTTCAGCACGTAAAAAGATGCAAACTTGTGTTTCGGGCCTGAATGCACAATTTCGGGGTACCGAAGTTGTGAAGCATCCATTCTATTCCATTGGACCCAAAATGATGTTTGGGAGTGTTTCAGAGCATTTTGCTAACCTTCGGCACGTAAAAGATGCAAAACTTGTGTTCACGTCTGAATGTACTATTTCGAGGTACCAAAGTTGTGAAGCTTACATTCTAGTCCATTGGACCCAAACTGATGTTTGGGAGTGTTTCAGAGCATTTTGCTAACCTTCGGCACGTAAAAAGATGAAAAACTTGTGTTCGCGCCTGAATGTACTATTTCGGGGTACCAAAGTTGTGACGCATACATTCTAGTCCGTTGGACCCAAACTGATGTTTGGGAGTGTTTCAGAGCATTTTGCTAACCTTCGGCACGTAAAATGATGAAAAACTTGTGTTTCGGGCCTGAATGCACTATTTTGGGGTACCAAAGTTGTGAAGCTTCCATTCTAGCATTGGACCCAAACTGATGTTTGGGAGTGTTTCAGAGCATTTTGCTAACCTTCGGCACGTAAAAAGATAAAAAACTTGTGTTTTGGGCCTGAATGCACTATTTTAGGGTACCACAGTTGCGAAGCATCCATTCTACTCCATTGGAATCAAAATGATCTATGGGAGTGTTTCAGAGCATTTCGCTAACCTTCGGCACGTAAAAAGATGCAAAACTTTTGTTTCGGGGCAAAATTCACTATTTCGGGGTACCGAAGTTGTGAAGCATCCATTCTACTCCATTGGACCCAAAATGATGTTTGGGAGTGTTTCAAAGCATTTTGCTAACCTTCGGCACGTAAAAAGATAAAAAACTTGTGTTTCGGGCCTGAATGCACTATTTCGGGGTACCACAGTTGCGAAGCATCCATTCTACTCCATTGGAATCAAAATGATGTTTGGGTGTGTTTTAGAGCATTTCGCTAACCTTCGGCACGTAAAAAGATGCAAAACTTTTGTTTCGGGCCTAAATGCACTATTTCGGGGTACCGAAGTTGTGAAGCATCCATTCTATTCCATTGGACCCAAAATGATGTTTGGGAGTGTTTCAGAGCATTTTGCTAACCTTCGGCACGTAAAAGATGCAAAACTTGTGTTTGCGCCTGAATGCACTATTTCAGGATACCAAAGTTGTGATGCATACATTCTACTCCATTGGACCCCAAATGATGTTTGGGAGTGTTTCAGAGCATTTTGCTAACCTTCGGCACGTAAAAGATGCAAAACTTGTGTTCGTGTCTGAATGTACTATTTCGGGGTACCGAAGTTGTGAAGCATCCATTCTACTCCATTGGACCCAAAATGATGTTTGGGAGTGTTTCAGAGCATTTTGCTAACCTTCGGCACGTAAAATGATGAAAAACTTGTGTTTCGGGCCTGAATGCACTATTTCGGGGTACCAAAGTTGCGAAGCATCCATTCTACTCCATTGGAATCAAAATGATGTTTGGGTGTGTTTTAGAGCATTTCGCTAACCTTCGGCACGTAAAAAGATGCAAAACTTTTGTTTCGGGCCTAAATGCACTATTTCGGGGTACCGAAGTTGTGAAGCATCCATTCTATTCCATTGGACCCAAAATGATGTTTGGGAGTGTTTCAGAGCATTTTGCTAACCTTCGGCACGTAAAAGATGCAAAACTTGTGTTTGCGCCTGAATGCACTATTTCAGGATACCAAAGTTGTGATGCATACATTCTACTCCATTGGACCCCAAATGATGTTTGGGAGTGTTTCAGAGCATTTTGCTAACCTTCGGCACGTAAAAGATGCAAAACTTGTGTTCGTGTCTGAATGTACTATTTCGGGGTACCAAAGTTGTGAAGCATACATTCTAGTCCAATGGACGCAAACTGATGTTTGGGAGTGTTTCAGAGCATTTTGCTAACCTTCGGCACGTAAAATGATGAAAAACTTGTGTTTCGGGCATGAATACAATATTTTGGGGTACCAAAGTTGTGAAGCATCCATTCTAGCATTGGACCCAAACTGATGTTTGGGAGTGTTTCAGAGCATTTTGCTAACCTTCGGCACGTAAAAAGATGAAAAACTTGTGTTTCGGGCCTGAATGCACTATTTCGGGGTACCAAAGTTGCGAAGCATCCATTCTACTCCATTGGAACCAAAATGATGTTTTGGAGTGTTTCAGAACATTTCGCTAACCTTTGGCACTTAAAAAGATGCAAAACTTGTGTTTCGGCTCGGAATGCACTATTTTGGGGTACCGAAGTTGTGAAGTATCCATTCTACTCCATTGGACCCAAAATGATGTTTGGGAGTGTTTCAGAGCATTTCGCTAACCTTCGGCACGTAAAAAGATGAAAAACTTGTGTTTCGGGCCTGAATGCACTACTTCGGGGTACCAAAGTTGCGAAGCATCCATTCTACTCCATTGGAACCAAAATGATGTTTTGGAGTGTTTCAGAACATTTCGCTAACCTTCGGCACTTAAAAAGATGCAAAACTTGTGTTCGCGCCTGAATGCACTATTTCGGGGTACCAAAGTTGTGAAGCATCCATTCTAGTCCATTGGACCCAAAATGATGTTTGGGAGTGTTTCAGAGGATTTCGCTAACCTTCAGCACGTAAAAAGATGCAAACTTGTGTTTCGGGCCTAAATGCACAATTTCGGGGTACCGAAGTTGTGAAGCATCCATTCTACTCCATTGGACCCAAAATGATGTTTGGGAGTGTTTCAGAGCATTTCGCTAACCTTCGGCACGTGAAAGATGCAAAACTTGTGTTCGCGCCTGAATGCTCTATTTCGGAAGTTGTGAAGCATACATTCTAGTCCATTGGACCCAAACTGATGTTTGGGAGTGTTTCAGAGCATTTTGCTAACCTTCGGCACGTAAAATGACGAAAAACTTGTGTTTCGGGCCTGAATGCACTATTTTGGGGTACCAAAGTTGTGAAGCATCCATTCTTGCATTGGACCCAAACTGATGTTTGGGAGTGTTTCAGAGCATTTTGCTAACCTTCGGCACGTAAAAAGATGAAAAACATGTGTTTCGGGCCTGAATGCACTATTTCGGGGTACCAAAGTTGCGAAGCATCCATTCTACTCCTTTGGAACCAAAATGATGTTTGGGAGTGTCTCAGAACATTTCGCTTACCTTCGGCACGTAAAAAGATGAAAAACTTATGTTTCGGGCCTGAATGCACTATTTCGAGGTACCAAAGTTGCGAAGCATCCATTCTACTCCATTGGAACCAAAATGATGTTTTGGAGTGTTTCAGAACATTTCGCTAACCTTTGGCACTTAAAAAGATGCAAAACTTGTGTTTCGGCTCGGAATGCACTATTTCGTGGTACCGAAGTTGTGAAGCATCCATTCTACTCCATTGGACCCAAAATGATGTTTGGGAGTGTTTCAGAGCATTTCGCTAACCTTCGGCACGTAAAAGATGCAAAACTTGTGTTCGCGCCTGAATACACTATTTCGGGGTACCAAAGTTGTGAAGCATCCATTCTAGTCCATTGGACCCAAAATGATGTTTGGGAGTGTTTCAGAGCATTTTGATAACCTTCGGCACGTAAAATGACGAAAAACTTGTGCTTCGGGCCTGAATGCCCTATTTTGGGGTACCAAAGTTGTGAAGCATCCATTCTAGCATTGGATCCAAACTGATGTTTGGGAGTGTTTCAGAGCATTTTGCTAACCTTCGGCACGTAAAAAGATGAAAAACTTGTGTTCGCGCCTGAATGTACAATTTCGGGGTACCAAAGTTGTGAAGCATACATTCTAGTCCATTGGACCCAAACTGATGTTTGGGAGTGTTTCAGAGCATTTTGCTAACCTTCGGCACGTAAAATGATGAAAAACTTGTGTTTCGGGCCTGAATGCACTATTTTGGGGTACCAAAGTTGTGAAGCTTCCATTCTAGCATTGGAGCCAAACTGATGTTTGGGAGTGTTTCAGAGCATTTTGCTAACCTTCGACACGTAAAAAGATAAAAAACTTGTGTTTCGGGCCTGAATGCACTATTTCGGGGTACCACAGTTGCGAAGCATCCATTCTACTCCATTGGAATCAAAATGATGTATGGGTGTGTTTCAGAACATTTCGCTAACCTTCGGCACGTAAAAAGATGAAAAACTTGTGTTTCGGGCCTGAATGCACTACTTCGGGGTACCAAAGTTGCGAAGCATCCATTCTACTCCATTGGAACCAAAATGATGTTTTGGAGTGTTTCAGAACATTTCGCTAACCTTCGGAACTTAAAAAGATGCAAAACTTGTGTTCGCGCCTGAATGCACTATTTCGGGGTACCAAAGTTGTGAAGCATCCATTCTAGTCCATTGGACCCAAAATGATGTTTGGGAGTGTTTCAGAGGATTTCGCTAACCTTCAGCACGTAAAAAGATGCAAACTTGTGTTTCGGGCCTGAATTCACAATTTCGGGGTACCGAAGTTGTGAAGCATCCATTCTACTCCATTGGACCCAAAATGATGTTTGGGAGTGTTTCAGAGCATTTCGCTAACCTTCGACACGTAAAAGATGCAAAACTTGTGTTCGCGCCTGAATGCACTATTTCGGGGTACCAAAGTTGTGAAGCATACATTCTAGTCCATTGGACACAAACTGATGTTTGGATGTGTTTCAGAGCATTTTGCTAACCTTCGGCACGTAAAATGACGAAAAACTAGTGTTTTGGGCCTGAATGCACTATTTTGGGGTACCAAAGTTGTGAAGCATCCATTCTAGCATTCGACCCAAACTGATGTTTGGGAGTGTTTCAGAGCATTTTGCTAACCTTCGGCACGTAAAGTGATGAAAAACTTGTGTTTCGGGCCTGAATACACAATTTCGGGGTACCGAAGTTGTGAAGCATCCATTCTACTCCATTGGACCCAAAATGATGTTTGGGAGTGTTTCAGAGCATTTCGCTTACCTTCGGCACGTAAAAGATGCAAAACTTGTATTCGCGCCTGAATGGACTATTTCGGAGTACCAAAGTTGTGAAGCATCCATTCTAGTCCATTGGACCCAAACTGATGTTTGGGAGTGTTTCAGAGCATTTTGCTAACCTTCGGCACGTAAAAAGATGAAAAACTTGTGTTTCGGGCCTGAATGCTCTATTTCGGGGTACCAAAGTTGCGAAGCATCTATTCTACTCCATTGGAACCAAAATTATGTTTGGGAGTGTTTCAGAACATTTCGCTAACCTTCGGCACGTAAAAAGATGCAAAACTTGTGTTTCGAGCCGAAATGCACTATTTCGGGGTACCAAAGTTGCGAAGCATCGATTCTACTCCATTGGAACCAAAATGATGTTTGGGAGTGTTTCAGAACATTTCACTAACCTTCGGCACGTAAAAAGATGCAAAACTTGTGTTTCAGGCCGGAATGCATTATTTCGGGGTACCGAAGTTGTGAAGCATCCATTCTACTCCATTGGACCCAAAATGATGTTTGGGGGTGTTTCAGAGCATTTCGCTAACCTTCGGCACTAAAAGATGCAAAACTTGTGTTCGCGCCTGAATGCACTATTTCGGGGTACCAAAGTTGTGAAGCATCCATTCTAGTCCATTGGACCCAAAATGATGTTTGGGAGTGTTTCAGAGGATTTCGCTAACCTTCAGCACCTAAAACGAAACAAACTTGTGTTTCGGGCCTGAATGCACAATTTCGGGGAACCGAATTGTGAAGCATCCATTCTACTCCATTGGAACCAAAATGATGTTTGGGAGTGTTTCAGAGCATTTCGCTAACCTTCGGCACGTAAAAGATGCGAAACTTGTGTTCGCGCCTGAATGGACTATTTCGGAGTACCAAAGTTGTTAAGCATCCATTCTAGTCCATTGGACCCAAACTGATGTTTGGGAGTGTTTCAGAGCATTTTGCTAACCTTCGGCACGTAAAAAGACGAAAAACTTGTGTTTCGGGCCTGAATGCACTATTTCGGTGTACCAAAGTTGCGAAACATCCATTCTACTCCATTGGAACCAAAATTATCTTTGGGAGTGTTTCAGAACATTTCGCTAACCTTTGGCACGTAAAAAGATGCAAAACTTGTGTTTCGGGCCGTAATGCACTATTTCGGGGTACCGAAGTTGTGAAGCATCCATTCTACTCCATTGGGCCGAAAATGATGTTTGGGAGTGTTGAGCATTTCGCTAACCTTCGGCACGTAAGAGATGCAAAACTTGTGTTAGCATGTGAATGCATTATATCGGGGTACCAAAGTTGTGAAGCATCCATTCTAGTCCATTGGACCCAAACTGTTGTTTGGAACTGTTTCAGAGCATTTTGCTAACCTTTGGCACGTAAAAAGATGAAAAACTTGTGTTTCGGGCCTGAATGCACTATTTCGGGGTACCACAGTTGCGAAGCATACATTCTACTCCATTGGAATCAAAATGATATTTGGGAGTGTTTCAGAGGATTTCGCTAACCTTCAGCACCTAAAAAGATGCAAACTTGTGTTTCGGGCTTGAATGCACAATTTCGGGGTACCGAAGTTGTGAAGCATCCATTCTACTCCATTGGACCCAAAATGATGTTTGGGAGTGTTTCAGACCATTTTGCTAGCCTTCGGCACGTAAAAGATGCAAAACTTGTGTTCGCGTCTGAATGTACTATTTCGAGGTACCATAGTTGTGAAGTTTACATTCTAGTCCATTGGACCCAAACTGATGTTTGGGAGTGTTTCAGAGCATTTTGCTAACCTTCGACACGTAAAAAGATGAAAAACTTGTGTTCGTGCCTGAATGTACTATTTCGGGGTACCAAAGTTGTGAAGCATACATTCTAGTCCATTGGACCCAAACTGATGTTTGGGAGTGTTTCAGAGCATTTTGCTAACCTTCGGCACGTAAAAGATGCAAAACTTGTGTTCGCGTCTGAATGTACTATTTCGGGGTACCAAAGTTGTGAAGCATACATTCTAGTGCATTGGACGCAAACTGATGTTTGGGAGTGTTTCAGAGCATTTTGCTAACCTTCGGCACGTAAAATGATGAAAAACTTGTGTTTCGGGCCTGAATGCACTATTTTGGGGTACCAAAATTGTGAAGCATCCATTCTAGCATTGGACCCAAACTGATGTTTGGGAGTGTTTCAGAGCATTTTGCTAACCTTCGGCACGTAAAAAGATGAAAAACTTGTGTTTCGGGCCTGAATGCACTATTTCGGGGTACCAAAGTTGCGAAGCATCCATTCTACTCCATTGGAACCAAAATGATGTTTGGGAGTGTTTCAGAACATTTCGCTAACCTTCAGCACGTAAAAAGATGAAAAACTTGTGTTTCGGGCCTGAATGCACTATTTCGGGGTACCAAAGTTGCGAAGCATCCATTCTACTCAATTGGAACCAAAATGATGTTTTGGAGTGTTTCAGAACATTTCGCTAACCTTCAGCACGTAAAAAGATGAAAAACTTGTGTTTCGGGCCTGAATGCACTATTTCGGTGTACAAAGTTGCGAAACATCCATTCTACTCCATTGGAACCAAAATTATGTTTGGGAGTGTTTCAGAACATTTCGCTAACCTTTGGCACGTAAAAAGATGCAAAACTTGTGTTTCGGGCCGTAATGCACTACTTCGGGGTACCGAAGTTGTGAAGCATCCATTCTACTCCATTGGGCCGAAAATGATGTTTGGGAGTGTTGAGCATTTCGCTAACCTTCGGCACGTAAGAGATGCAAAACTTGTGTTAGCATGTGAATGCATTATTTCGGGGTACCAAAGTTGTGAAGCATCCATTCTAGTCCATTGGACCCAAACTGTTGTTTGGAACTGTTTCAGAGCATTTTGCTAACCTTTGGCACGTAAAAAGATGAAAAACTTGTGTTTCGGGCCTGAATGCACTATTTCGGGGTACCACAGTTGCGAAGCATCCATTCTACTCCATTGGACCCAAAATGATGTTTGGGAGTGTTTCAGACCATTTTGCTAGCCTTCGGCACGTAAAAGATGCAAAACTTGTGTTCGCGTCTGAATGTACTATTTCGAGGTACCATAGTTGTGAAGTTTACATTCTAGTCCATTGGACCCAAACTGATGTTTGGGAGTGTTTCAGAGCATTTTGCTAACCTTCGACACGTAAAAAGATGAAAAACTTGTGTTCGCGCCTGAATGTACTATTTCGGGGTACCAAAGTTGTGAAGCATACATTCTAGTCCATTGGACCCAAACTGATGTTTGGGAGTGTTTCAGAGCATTTTGCTAACCTTCGGCACGTAAAAGATGCAAAACTTGTGTTCGCGTCTGAATGTACTATTTCGGGGTACCAAAGTTGTGAAGCATACATTCTAGTGCATTGGACGCAAACTGATGTTTGGGAGTGTTTCAGAGCATTTTGCTAACCTTCGGCACGTAAAATGATGAAAAACTTGTGTTTCGGGCCTGAATGCACTATTTTGGGGTACCAAAATTGTGAAGCATCCATTCTAGCATTGGACCCAAACTGATGTTTGGGAGTGTTTCAGAGCATTTTGCTAACCTTCGGCACGTAAAAAGATGAAAAACTTGTGTTTCGGGCCTGAATGCACTATTTCGGGGTACCAAAGTTGCGAAGCATCCATTCTACTCCATTGGAACCAAAATGATGTTTGGGAGTGTTTCAGAACATTTCGCTAACCTTCAGCACGTAAAAAGATGAAAAACTTGTGTTTCGGGCCTGAATGCACTATTTCGGGGTACCAAAGTTGCGAAGCATCCATTCTACTCCATTGGAACCAAAATGATGTTTTGGAGTGTTTCAGAACATTTCGCTAACCTTCAGCACGTAAAAAGATGAAAAACTTGTGTTTCGGGCCTGAATGCACAATTTCAGGGTACCGAAGTTGTGAAGCATCCATTCTACTGCATTGGACCCAAAATGATGTTTGGGAGTGTTTGGTAGTGTTTCGCTAACCTTCGGCACGTAAAAGATGCAAAACCTGTGTTCGCGCCTGAATGCACTATTTCGGGGTACCAAAGTTGTGAAGCATCCATTCTAGTCCATTGCACCCAAACTGTTGTTTGGAACTGTTTCAGAGCATTTTGCTAACCTTCGGCACATAAAAAGCTGAAAAACTTGTGTTTCGGGCCTGAATGCACAATTTCGGGGTACCCCAGTTGCGAAGCATCCATTCTACTCCATTGGAATCAAAATGATGTATAGGAGTGTTTCAGAGCATTTCGCTAACCTTCGGCACGTAAAAAGATGCAAAACTTGTGTTCGCGCCTGAATGTACTATTTCGGGGTAGCAAAGTTGCGAATCATACATTCTAGTCCATTGGACCCAAAATGATGTTTGGTAGTGTTTCAAAGCATTTTGCTAACCTTCGTCACGTAAAAAGTTGAAAAACTTGTGTTTCGGGCCTGAATGCACTATTTCGGGGTACCAAAGTTGCGAAGCATCCATTCTACACCATTGGACCCAAAATGATGTTTGGGAGTGTTTCAAAGCATTTTGCTAACCTTCGGCACGTAAAATGATGCAAAAGTTGTGTTTCGGGTCTGAATGCACTATTTCGGGTAGCAAAGTTGCGAAGCATCCATTCTACTCCATTGGAACCAAAATGATGTTTGGGAGTGTTTCAGAGGATTTCGCTAACCTTCAGCACGTAAAAAGATGAAAACTTGTGCTTCGGGCCTGAATGCACAATTTCGGGGTACCGAAATTGTGAAGCATCCATTCTACTCCATTGGAACCAAAATGATGTTTGGGAGTGTTTCAGAGGATTTCGCTAACTTTCGGCACGTAAAAGATGCAAAACTTGTGTCCGCGCCTGAATGCACTATTTCGGGGTACCAAAGTTGTGAAGCATCCATTCTAGTCCATTGGACCCAAAATGATGTTTGGGAGTGTTTCAGAGCATTTCGCTAACCTTCGGCACGTAAAAGATGCAAAACTTGTGTTCGCGCCTGAATGCACTATTTTGGGGTACCAAAGTTGTGTAGCATCCATTCTAGCATTGGACCCAAAATGATGTTTGGGAGTGTTTCAGAGCATTTGGCTAACCTTCGGCACGTAAAAGATGCAAAACTTATGTCCGTGCCTGAATGCACTATTTCGGGGTACCAAAGTTGTGAAGCATCCATTCTAGTCCATTGGACCCAAAATGATGTTTGGGAGTGTTTCAGAGCATTTCGCTAACCTTCGGCACGTAAAAGACGAAAAACTTGTGTCTCGGGCCTGAATGCACTATTTCGGGGTACCAAAGTTGTGTAGCATCCGTTCTAGTCCATTGGACCCAAAAAGATGTTTGGGAGTGTTTCATAGCATTTTGCTAACCTCCGGCACGTAAAAAGATGAAAAACTTGTGTCTCGGGCCTGAATGCACTATTTCGGGGTACCAAAGTTGCGAAACATCCATTCTTCTCCATTGGAACCAAAATGATGTTTGAGAGTGTTTCAGAGCATTTCGCTAACCTTCGGCACGTAAAAGATGCAAAACTTATGTTCGCGTCTGAATGTACTATTTCGAGGTACCAAAGCTGTGAAGCTTACATTCTAGTCCATTGGACGCAAACTGATGTTTGGGAGTGTTTCAGAGCATTTTGCTAACCTTCGACACGTAAAATGATGAAAAACTTGTGTTTCGGGCCTGAATGCACTATTTCGGGGTACCGAAGTTGTGAAGCATTCATTCTAGCATTGGACCCAAACTGATGTTCGGGAGTGTTTCAGAGCATTTTGCTAACCTTCGGCACTTAAAATATGCAAAACTTGTGTTCGCGCCTGAATGCACTATTTCGGTGTACCAAAGTTGTGAAGTATCCATTCTAGTCCATTCGACCCAAAATGATGTTTGGGAGTGTTTCAGAGGATTTCTCTAACCTTCAGCACCTAAAAAGTCGCAAACTTGTGTTTCGGGCCTGAATGCACAATTTCAGGGTACCGAAGTTGTGAAGCATCCATTCTACTGCATTGGACCCAAAATGATGTTTGGGAGTGTTTGGTAGTGTTTCGCTAACCTTCGGCACGTAAAAGATGCAAAACCTGTGTTCGCGCCTCAATGCACTATTTCGGGGTACCAAAGTTGTGAAGCATCCATTCTAGTCCATTGGACCGAAATTGTTGTTTGGAACTGTTTCAGAGCATTTTGCTAACCTTCGGCACGTAAAAAGCTGAAAAACTTGTGTTTCAGGCCTGAATGCACAATTTCGGGGTACCACAGTTGCGAAGCATCCATTCTACTCCATTGGAATGAAAATGATGTATAGGAGTGTTTCAGAGCATTTCGCTAACCTTCGACACGTAAAAAGATGCAAAACTTGTGTTCGCGCCTGAATGTACTATTTCGGGGTACAAAGTTGCGAATCATACATTCTAGTCCATTGGACCCAAAATGATGTTTGGAAGTGTTTCAAAGCATTTTGCTAACCTTCGTCACGTAAAAAGATGAAAAACTTGTGTTTCGGGCCTGAATGCACTATTTCGGGGTACCAAAGTTGCGAAGCATCCATTCGACACCATTGGACCCAAAATGATGTTTGGGAGTGTTTCAAAGCATTTTGCTAACCTTCAGCACGTAAAATGATGCAAAAGTTGTGTTTCGGGTCTGAATGCACTATTTCGGGATAGCAAAGTTGCGAAGCATCCATTCTACTCCATTGGAACCAAAATGATGTTTGGGAGTGTTTCAGAGGATTTCGCTAACCTTCAGCACGTAAAAAGATGAAAACTTGTGTTTCGGGCCTGAATGCAAAATTTCGGGGTACCGAAATTGTGAAGCATCCATTCTACTCCATTGGACCCAAAATGATGTTTGGGAGTGTTTCAGAGGATTTCGCTAACTTTCGGAACGTAAAAGATGCAAAACTTGTGTCCGCGCCTGAATGCACTATTTCGGGGTACCAAAGTTGTGAAGCATCCATTCTAGTCCATTGGACCCAAAATGATGTTTGGGAGTGTTTCAGAGCATTTCGCTAACCTTCGGCACGTAAAAGATGTAAAACTTGTGTTCGCGCCTGAATGCACTATTTTGGGGTACCAAAGTTGTGAAGCATCCATTCTAGCATTGGACCCAAAATGATGTTTGGGAGTGTTTCAGAGCATTTGGCTAACCTTCGGCACGTAAAAGATGCAAAACTTATGTCCGTGCCTGAATGCACTATTTCGGGGTACCAAAGTTGTGAAGCATCCATTCTAGTCCATTGGACCCAAAATGATGTTTGGGAGTCTTTCAGAGCATTTCGCTAACCTTCGGCACGTAAAAGATGAAAAACTTGTGTCTCGGGCCTGAATGCACTATTTCGGGGTACCAAAGTTGTGTAGCATCCGTTCTAGTCCATTGGACCCAAAATGATGTTTGGGAGTGTTTCAGAGCATTTTGCTAACCTTCGGCACGTAAAAAGTCGAAAAACTTGTGTCTCGGGCCTGAATGCACTATTTCGGGGTACCAAAGTTGCGAAACATCCATTCTTCTCCATTGGAACCAAAATGATGTTTGAGAGTGTTTCAGAGCATTTCGCTAACCTTCGGCACGTAAAAGATGCAAAACTTGTGTTCGCGCCTGAATGCACTATTTTGGGGTACCAAAGTTGTGAAGCATCCATTCTAGTCCATTGGACCCAAACTGATATTTGGGACTGTTTCAGAGCATTTTGCTAACCTTCGGCACGTAAAAAGATGAAAACCTTGTGTTTCGGGCCTGAATGCACTATTTTGGGGTACCAAAGTTGTGAAGCATCCATTCTAGCATTGGACCCAAAATGATGTTTGGGAGTGTTTCAGAGCATTTTGCAAACCTTCGGCACGTAAAATGATAAAGAACTTGTTTTTCGGGCCTGAAGGCACTATTTCGGGGTACCACAGTTGCGAAGCATCCATTGTACTCCATTGGAATCAAAATGATGTATGGGAGTGTTTCAGAGCATTTCGCTAACCTTCGGCACGTAAAAAGATGCAAAACTTTTGTTTCGGGCCTGAATGCACTATTTTGGTGTACCGAAGTTGTGAAGCATCCATTTTACTGTGTTGGACCCAAAATGATGTTTGGGAGTGTTTCAGAGCATTTTGCTAACCTTCGGCACGTAAAAGATGCAAAACTTGTGTTCGCGCCTGAATGCACTATTTCGGGGTACCAAAGTTGTGAAGTATCCATTCTAGTCCATTCGACCCAAAATGATGTTTGGGAGTGTTTCAGAGGATTTCTCTAACCTTCAGCACCTAAAAAGTCGCAAACTTGTGTTTCGGGCCTGAATGCACAATTTCAGGGTACCGAAGTTGTGAAGCATCCATTCTACTGCATTGGACCCAAAATGATGTTTGGGAGTGTTTGGTAGTGTTTCGCTAACCTTCGGCACGTAAAAGATGCAAAACCTGTGTTCGCGCCTGAATGCACTATTTCGGGGTACCAAAGTTGTGAAGCATCCATTCTAGTCCATTGGACCGAAACTGTTGTTTGGAACTGTTTCAGAGCATTTTGCTAACCTTCGGCACGTAAAAAGCTGAAAAACTTGTGTTTCGGGCCTGAATGCACAATTTCGGGGTACCACAGTTGCGAAGCATCCATTCCACTCCATTGGAATGAAAATGATGTATAGGAGTGTTTCAGAGCATTTCGCTAACCTTCGACACGTAAAAAGATGCAAAACTTGTGTTCGCGCCTGAATGTACTATTTCGGGGTAGCAAAGTTGCGAATCATACATTCTAGTCCATTGGACCCAAAATGATGTTTGGTAGTGTTTCAAAGCATTTTGCTAACCTTCGTCACGTAAAAAGATGAAAAACTTGTGTTTCGGGCCTGAATACACTATTTCGGGGTACCAAAGTTGCGAAGCATCCATTCGACACCATTGGACCCAAAATGATGTTTGGGAGTGTTTCAAAGCATTTTGCTAACCTTCAGCACGTAAAATGATGCAAAAGTTGTGTTTCGGGTCTGAATGCACTATTTCGGGGTAGCAAAGTTGCGAAGCATCCATTCTACTCCATTCGAACCAAAATGATGTTTGGGAGTGTTTCAGAGGATTTCGCTAACCTTCAGCACGTAAAAAGATGAAAAACTTGTGTTTCGGGCCTGAATGCACTATTTCGGTGTACAAAGTTGCGAAACATCCATTCTACTCCATTGGAACCAAAATTATGTTTGGGAGTGTTTCAGAACATTTCGCTAACCTTTGGCACGTAAAAAGATGCAAAACTTGTGTTTCGGGCCGTAATGCACTACTTCGGGGTACCGAAGTTGTGAAGCATCCATTCTACTCCATTGGGCCGAAAATGATGTTTGGGAGTGTTGAGCATTTCGCTAACCTTCGGCACGTAAGAGATGCAAAACTTGTGTTAGCATGTGAATGCATTATTTCGGGGTACCAAAGTTGTGAAGCATCCATTCTAGTCCATTGGACCCAAACTGTTGTTTGGAACTGTTTCAGAGCATTTTGCTAACCTTTGGCACGTAAAAAGATGAAAAACTTGTGTTTCGGGCCTGAATGCACTATTTCGGGGTACCACAGTTGCGAAGCATCCATTCTACTCCATTGGACCCAAAATGATGTTTGGGAGTGTTTCAGACCATTTTGCTAGCCTTCGGCACGTAAAAGATGCAAAACTTGTGTTCGCGTCTGAATGTACTATTTCGAGGTACCATAGTTGTGAAGTTTACATTCTAGTCCATTGGACCCAAACTGATGTTTGGGAGTGTTTCAGAGCATTTTGCTATCCTTCGACACGTAAAAAGATGAAAAACTTGTGTTCGCGCCTGAATGTACTATTTCGGGGTACCAAAGTTGTGAAGCATACATTCTAGTCCATTGGACCCAAACTGATGTTTGGGAGTGTTTCAGAGCATTTTGCTAACCTTCGGCACGTAAAAGATGCAAAACTTGTGTTCGCGTCTGAATGTACTATTTCGGGGTACCAAAGTTGTGAAGCATACATTCTAGTGCATTGGACGCAAACTGATGTTTGGGAGTGTTTCAGAGCATTTTGCTAACCTTCGGCACGTAAAATGATGAAAAACTTGTGTTTCGGGCCTGAATGCACTATTTTGGGGTACCAAAATTGTGAAGCATCCATTCTAGCATTGGACCCAAACTGATGTTTGGGAGTGTTTCAGAGCATTTTGCTAACCTTCGGCACGTAAAAAGATGAAAAACTTGTGTTTCGGGCCTGAATGCACTATTTCGGGGTACCAAAGTTGCGAAGCATCCATTCTACTCCATTGGAACCAAAATGATGTTTGGGAGTGTTTCAGAACATTTCGCTAACCTTCAGCACGTAAAAAGATGAAAAACTTGTGTTTCGGGCCTGAATGCACTATTTCGGGGTACCAAAGTTGCGAAGCATCCATTCTACTCCATTGGAACCAAAATGATGTTTTGGAGTGTTTCAGAACATTTCGCTAACCTTCAGCACGTAAAAAGATGAAAAACTTGTGTTTCGGGCCTGAATGCACAATTTCAGGGTACCGAAGTTGTGAAGCATCCATTCTACTGCATTGGACCCAAAATGATGTTTGGGAGTGTTTGGTAGTGTTTCGCTAACCTTCGGCACGTAAAAGATGCAAAACCTGTGTTCGCGCCTGAATGCACTATTTCGGGGTACCAAAGTTGTGAAGCATCCATTCTAGTCCATTGCACCCAAACTGTTGTTTGGAACTGTTTCAGAGCATTTTGCTAACCTTCGGCACATAAAAAGCTGAAAAACTTGTGTTTCGGGCCTGAATGCACAATTTCGGGGTACCCCAGTTGCGAAGCATCCATTCTACTCCATTGGAATCAAAATGATGTATAGGAGTGTTTCAGAGCATTTCGCTAACCTTCGGCACGTAAAAGACGAAAAACTTGTGTCTCGGGCCTGAATGCACTATTTCGGGGTACCAAAGTTGTGTAGCATCCGTTCTAGTCCATTGGACCCAAAATGATGTTTGGGAGTGTTCCAGAGCATTTTGCTAACCTTCGGCACGTAAAAAGACGAAAAACTTGTGTCTCGGGCCTGAATGCACTATTTCGGGGTACCAAAGTTGCGAAACATCCATTCTTCTCCATTGGAACCAAAATGATGTTTGAGAGTGTTTCAGAGCATTTCGCTAACCTTCGGCACGTAAAAGATGCAAAACTTGTGTTCGCGTCTGAATGTACTATTTCGGGGTACCAAAGTTGCGAAACATCCATTCTTCTCCATTGGACCCAAAATGATGTTTGACAGTGTTTCAGAGCATTTCGCTAACCTTCGGCACGTAAAAGATGCAAAACTTGTGTTCGCGTCTGAATGTACTATTTCGGGGTACCAAAGTTGTGAAGCATCCATTCTAGTCCATTGGACCCAAACTGATATTTGGGACTGTTTCAGAGCATTTTGCTAACCTTCGGCACGTGAAAAGATGAAAAACTTGTGTTTCGGGCCTGAATGCACTATTTTGGGGTACCAAAGTTGTGAAGCATCCATTCTAGCATTGGACCCAAAATGATGTTTGGGAGTGTTTCAGAGCATTTTGCAAACCTTCGGCACGTAAAATGATAAAGAACTTGTTTTTCGGGCCTGAAGGCACTATTTCGGGGTACCACAGTTGCGAAGCATCCATTGTACTCCATTGGAATCAAAATGATGTATGGGAGTGTTTCAGAGCATTTCGCTAACCTTCGGCACGTAAAAAGATGCAAAACTTTTGTTTCGGGCCTGAATGCACTATTTCGGGGTACCGAAGTTGTGAAGCATCCATTTTACTGTGTTGGACCCAAAATGATGTTTGGGAGTGTTTCAGAGCATTTTGCTAACCTTCGGCACGTAAAAGATGCAAAACTTGTGTTCGCGCCTGAATGCACTATTTCGGGATACCAAAGTTGTGAAGCATACATTCAACTCCATTGGACCCAAAATGATGTTTGGGAGTGTTTCAGAGCATTTTGCTAACCTTCGGCACGTAAAACATGCAAAACTTGTGTTCGCGTCTGAATGTACTATTTCGGGGTACCAAAGTTGTGAAGCACACTTTCTAGTCCATTGGACGCAAACTGATGTTTGGGAGTGTTTCAGAGCATTTTGCTAACCTTCGACACGTAAAATGATGAAAAACTTGTGTTTCGGGCCTGAATGCACTATTTTGGGGTACCAAAGTTGTGAAGCATCCATTCTAGCATTGGACCCAAACTGATGTTTGGGAGTGTTTCAGAGCATTTTGCTAACCTTCGGCACGTAAAAAGATGAAAAACTTGTGTTTCGGGCCTGAATGCACTATTTCGGGGTACCAAAGTTGTGAAGCATCAATTCTACTCCATTGGAACCAAAATGATGTTTGGGAGTGTTTCAAAACATTTCCCTAACCTTCGGCACGTAAAAAGATGAAAAACATGTGTTTCTGGCCTGAATGCACTATTTCGGGGTACCAAAGTTGCGAAGCATCCATTCTACTCCATTGGAACCAAAATGATGTTTGGGAGTGTTTCAGATCATTTCGCTAACCTTCAGCAAGTAAAAAGATGCAAAACTTGTGTTTCGGGTCTGAATGCACTATTTTGGGGTATCGAAGTTGTGAAGCATCCATTCTACTCCATTGGACTCAAAATGATGTTTGGGAGTGTTTCAGAGCATTTCGCTAACCTTCGGCACGTAAAAGATGCAAAACTTGTGTTCGCGCCTGAATGCACTATTTCGGGGTACCAAAGTTGTGAAGCATCCATTCTAGTCCATTGGACCCAAAATGATGTTTGGGAGTGTTTCAGAGGATTTCGCTAACCTTTGGCACGTAAAAAGATGAAAAACTTGTGTTTCGGGCCTGAATGCACTATTTTGGGGTACCAAAGTTGTGAAGCATCCATTCTAGCATTGGACCCAAACTGATGTTTGGGAGTGTTTCAGAGCATTTCGCTAACCTTCGGCACGTAAAAGATGCAAAACTTGTGTTTCGGGCCTGAATGCACTATTTCAGGGTACCAAAGTTGTGAAGCATCCATTCTACTCCATTGGAACCAAAATGATGTTTGGGAGTGTTCCAAAACATTTCGCTAACCTTCGGCACGTAAAAAGATGAAAAACTTGTGTTTCGGGCCTGAATGCACTATTTCGGGGTACCAAAGTTGCGAAGCATCCATTCTACTCCATTGGAACCAAAATGATGTTTGGGAGTGTTCCAAAACATTTCCCTAACCTTCGGCACGTAAAAAGATGAAAAACATGTGTTTTGGGCCTGAATGCACTATTTCTTGGTACCAAAGTTGCGAAGCATCCATTCTACTCCATTGGAACCAGAATGATATTTGGGAGTGTTTCAGATCATTTCGCTAACCTTCAGCACGTAAAAAGATGCAAAACTTGTGTTTCGGGCCTGAATGCACTATTTTGGGGTATCGAAGTTGTGAAGCATCCATTCTACTCCATTGGACCCAAAATGATGTTTGGGAGTGTTTCAGAGCATTTCGCTAACCTTCGGCACGTAAAAGATGCAAAACTTTTGTTTCGGGACTGAATGCACTATTTTGGGGTACCGAAGTTGTGAAGCATCCATTCTACTCCATTGGACCCAAAATGATGTTTGGGAGTGTTTCAGAGCATTTCGCTAACCTTCGGCTCGTAAAAGATGCAAAACTTGTGTTCGCGCCTGAATGCACTATTTCGGGGTACCAAAGTTGTGAAGCATCCATTCTAGTCCTTTGGACCCAAAATGATGTTTGGGAGTGTTTCAAAACATTTCGCTAACCTTCGGCACGTAAAAAGATGAAAAACTTGTGTTTCGGGCCTGAATGCACTATTTTGGGGTACCAAAGTTGTGAAGCATCCATTCTTGCATTGGACCCAAACTGATGTTTGGGAGTGTTTCAGAGCATTTCGCTAACCTTCGGCACGTAAAAGATGCAAAACTTGTGTTTCGGGCCTGAATGCACTATTTCGGGGTACCAAAGTTGTGAAGCATCCATTCTACTCCATTGGAACCAAAATGATGTTTGGGAGTGTTTCAAAACATTTCGCTAACCTTCGGCACGTAAAATGATGAAAAACTTGTGTTTCGGGCCTGAATGCACTATTTCGGGGTACCAAAGTTGCGAAGCATCCATTCTACTCCATTGGAACCAAAATGATGTTTGGGAGTGTTTCAGAACATTTCACTAACCTTCCGCACGTAAAAAGATACAAAACTTGTGTTTCGGGCCGGAATGCACTATTTCGGGGTATCGAAGTTGTGAAGCATCCATTCTAGCATTGGACCCAAAATGATGTTTGGGAGTGTTTCAGAGCATTTTGCAAACTTTCGGCACGTAAAATGATAAAGAACTTGTTTTTCGGGCCTGAAGGCACTATTTCGGGGTACCACAGTTGCGAAGCATCCATTCTACTCCATTTTACTCAAAATGATGTATGGGAGTGTTTCAGAGCATTTCGCTAACCTTCGGCACGTAAAAAGATGCAAAACTTTTGTTTCGGGCCTGAATGCACTATTTCGGGGTACCGAAGTTGTGAAGCATCCATTCTACTCTGTTGGACCCAAAATGATGTTTGGGAGTGTTACAGAGCATTTTGCTAACCTTCGGCACGTAAAATATGCAAAACTTGTGTTCGCGCCTGAATGCACTATTTCGGGATAGCAAAGTTGTGAAGCATACATTCTACTCCATTGGACCCAAAATGATGTTTGGAGGTGTTTCAGAGCATTTTGCTAACCTTCGGCACGTAAAAGATGCAAAACTTGTGTTCGCGTCTGAATGTACTATTTCGGGGTACCAAAGTTGTGAAGCACACTTTCTAGTCCATTGGACGCAAACTGTTGTTTGGGAGTGTTTCAGAGCATTTTGCTAACCTTCGACACGTAAAATGATGAAAAGCTTGTGTTTCGGCCCTGAATGCACTATTTTGGGGTACCAAAGTTGTGAAGCATCCATTTTAGCATTGGACCCAAACTGATGTTTGGGAGTGTTTCAGAGCATTTTGCTAACCTTCGGCACGTAAAAAGATGAAAAACTTGTGTTTCGGGCCTGAATGCACTATTTCAGGGTACCAAAGTTGTGAAGCATCAATTCTACTCCATTGGAACCAAAATGATGTTTGGGAGTGTTTCAAAACATTTCCCTAACGTTCGGCACGTAAAAAGATGAAAAACATGTGTTTCGGGCCTGAATGCACTATTTCGGAGTACCAAAGTTGCGAAGCATCCATTCTACTCCATTGGAACCAAAATGATGTTTGGGAGTGTTTCAGATCATTTCGCTAACCTTCAGCACGTAAAAAGATGCAAAACTTGTGTTTCGGGTCTGAATGCACTATTTTGGGGTATCGAAGTTGTGAAGCATCCA
Organism: Cenchrus fungigraminus; assembly: GCA_036936925.1. Taxonomy (NCBI): domain Eukaryota; kingdom Viridiplantae; phylum Streptophyta; class Magnoliopsida; order Poales; family Poaceae; genus Cenchrus; species Cenchrus fungigraminus. The sequence continues at coordinate 49,273,063 of CM072772.1, forward strand.
TTCTACTCCATTGGACTCAAAATGATGTTTGGGAGTGTTTCAGAGCATTTCGCTAACCTTCGGCACGTAAAAGATGCAAAACTTGTGTTCGCGCCTGAATGCACTATTTCGGGGTACCAAAGTTGTGAAGCATCCATTCTAGTCCATTGGACCCAAAATGATGTTTGGGAGTGTTTCAAAACATTTCGCTAACCTTCGGCACGTAAAAAGATGAAAAACTTGTGTTTCGGGCCTGAATGCACTATTTTGGGGTACCAAAGTTGTGAAGCATCCATTCTAGCATTGGACCCAAACTGATGTTTGGGAGTGTTTGAGAGCATTTCGCTAACCTTCGGCACGTAAAAGATGCAAACCTTGTGTTTCGGGCCTGAATGCACTATTTCGGGGTACCAAAGTTGTGAAGCATCCATTCTACTCCATTGGAACAAAAATGATGTTTGGGAGTGTTCCAAAACATTTCGCTAACCTTCGGCACGTAAAAAGATGAAAAACTTGTGTTTCGGGCCTGAATGCACTATTTCGGGGTACCAAAGTTGCGAAGCATCCATTCTACTCCATTGGAACCAAAATGATGTTTGGGAGTGTTTCAAAACATTTCCCTAACCTTCGGCACGTAAAAAGATGAAAAACATGTGTTTCGGGCCTGAATGCACTATTTCGGGGTACCAAAGTTGCGAAGCATCCATTCTACTCCATTGGAACCAAAATGATGTTTGGGAGTGTTTCAGATCATTTCGCTAACCTTCAGCACGTAAAAAGATGCAAAACTTGTGTTTCGGGCCTGAATGCACTATTTTGGGGTATCGAAGTTGTGAAGCCTCCAATCTATTCCATTGGACTCAAAATGATGTTTGGGAGTGTTTCAGAGCGTTTCGCTAACCTTCGGCACGTAAAAGATGCAAAACTTGTGTTCGCGCCGAATGCACTATTTCGGGGTACCAAAGTTGTGAAGCATCCATTCTAGTCCATTGGACCCAAAATGATGTTTGGGAGTGTTTCAGAACATTTCGCTAACCTTCGGCACCTAAAAAGGTGCAAAACTTGTGTTTCGGGCCGGAATGCACTATTTCGGGGTACCGAAGTTGTGAAGCATCCATTCTACTCCATTGGACCCAAAATGATGTTTGGGAGTGTTTCAGAGCATTTCGCTAACCTTCGGCACGTAAAAGATGCAAAACTTGTGTTCGCGCCTGAATGCACTATTTCGGGGTACCAAAGTTGTGAAGCATCCATTCTAGTCCATTGGACCCAAAATGATGTTTGGGAGTGTTTCAGAGCATTTTGATAACCTTCGGCACGTAAAATGACGAAAAACTTGTGCTTCGGGCCTGAATGCACTATTTTGGGGTACCAAAGTTGTGAAGCATCCATTCTAGCATTGGACCCAAACTGATGTTTGGGAGTGTTTCAGAGCATTTTGCAAACCTTCGGCACGTAAAATGATAAAGAACTTGTTTTTCGGGCCTGAAGGCACTATTTCGGGGTACCACAGTTGCGAAGCATCCATTCTACTCCATTGGAATCAAAATGATGTATGGGAGTGTTTCAGAGCATTTCGCTAACCTTCGGCACTTAAAAAGATGCAAAACTTTTGTTTCGAGCCTGAATGCACTATTTCGGGGTACCAAAATTGCGAAGCATCCATTCTACTCCATTGGAACCAAAATGATGTTTGGGAGTGTTTCAGAACATTTCGCTAACCTTCCGCACGTAAAAAGATGCAAAACTTGAGTTTCGGGCCGGAATGCACTATTTCGGGGTACCGAAGTTGTGAAGCATCCATTCTACTCCATTGGACCCAAAATGATGTTTGGGAGTGTTTCAGAGCATTTCGCTAACCTTCGGCACGTAAAAGATGCAAAACTTGTGTTCGCACGTGAATGCACTATTTCGGGGTACCAAAGTTGTGAAGCATCCATTCTAGTCCATTGGACCCAAAATGATGTTTGGGAGTGTTTAAGAGGATTTCGCAAATCTTCAGCACGTAAAAAGATGCAAACTTGTGTTTCGGGCTTGAATGCACAATTTCGGGGTACCAAAGTTGCGAAGCATCCATTCTACTCCATTGGAACCAATATGATGTTTGGTAGTGTTTCAGAACATTTCGCTAACCTTCGGCACGTAAAAAGATGCAAAACTTGTGTTTCGGGCCGGAATGCACTATTTCGGGGTACTGAAGTTGTGAAGCATCCATTCTAGCATTGGACCCAAACTGATTGTTGGGAGTGTTTCAGAGCATTTTGCTAACCTTCGGCACGTAAAAAGATGAAAAACTTGTGTTCGCGCCTGAATGTACTATTTTGGGGTACCAAAGTTGTGAAGCATACATTCTAGTCCATTGGACCCAAACTGATGTTTGGGAGAGTTTCAGAGCATTTTGCTAACCTTCGGCACGTAAAATGATGAAAAACTTGTGTTTCGGGCCTGAATGCACAATTTCGGGGTACCGAAGTTGTGAAGCATCCATTCTACTCCATTGGACCCAAAATGATGTTTGGGAGTGTTTGAGAGCATTTCGCTAACCTTCGGCACGTAAAAGATGCAAAACTTGTGTTCGCGCCTGAATGGACTATTTCGTAGTACCAAAGTTGTGAAGCATCCATTCTACTCCATTGGACCCAATATGATGTTTGGGAGTGTTTCAGAGCATTTCGCTAACCTTCAGCACGTAAAAGATGCAAAACTTGTGTTCGCGCCTGAATGTACTATTTTGGGGTACCAAAGTTGTGAAGCATCCATTCTAGCATTGGACCCAAACTGATGTTTGGGAGTGTTTCAGAGCATTTTGATTACCTTCGGCACGTAAAAAGATGAAAAACTTGTGTTTCGGGCCTGAATGCACTATTTCGGGGTACCAAAGTTGCGAAGCATCCATTCTACTCCATTGGAACCAAAATGATGTTTGGGAGTGTTTCAGATAATTTCGCTAACCTTCAGCACGTAAAAAGATGCAAAACTTGTGTTTCGGGTCTGAATGCACTATTTTGGGGTATCGAAGTTGTGAAGCATCCATTCTACTCCATTGGACTCAAAATGATGTTTGGGAGTGTTTCAGAGCATTTCGCTAACCTTCGGCACGTAAAAGATGCAAAACTTGTGTTCGCGCCTGAATGCACTATTTCGGGGTACCAAAGTTGTGAAGCATCCATTCTAGTCCATTGGACCCAAAATGATGTTTGGGGGTGTTTCAGAGGATTTCGCTAACCTTCGGCACGTAAAAAGGTGCAAAACTTGTGTTTCAGGCCGGAATGCACTATTTCGGGGTACCGAAGTTGTGAAGCATCCATTCTACTCCATTGGACCCAAAATGATGTTTGGGAGTGTTTCAGAGCATTTCGCTAACCTTCGGCACGTAAAAGATGCAAAACTTGTGTTCGCGCCTGAATGCACTATTTCGGGGTACCAAAGTTGTGAAGCATCCATTCTAGTCCATTGGACCCAAAATGATGTTTGGGAGTGTTTCAAAACATTTCGCTAACCTTCGGCACGTAAAAAGATGAAAAACTTGTGTTTCGGGCCTGAATGCACTATTTTGGGGTACCAAAGTTGTGAAGCATCCATTCTTGCATTGGACCCAAACTGATGTTTGGGAGTGTTTGAGAGCATTTCGCTAACCTTTGGCACGTAAAAGATGCAAAACTTGTGTTTCGGGCCTGAATGCACTATTTCGGGGTACCAAAGTTGTGAAGCATCCATTCTACTCCATTGGAACAAAAATGATGTTTGGGAGTGTTCCAAAACATTTTGCTAACCTTCGGCACGTAAAAAGATGAAAAACTTGTGTTTCGGGCCTGAATGCACTATTTCGGGGTACCAAAGTTGCGAAGCATCCATTCTACTCCATTGGAACCAAAATGATGTTTGGGAGTGTTTCAAAACATTTCCCTAACCTTCGGCACGTAAAAAGATGAAAAACATGTGTTTCGGGCCTGAATGCACTATTTCGGGGTACCAAAGTTGCGAAGCATCCATTCTACTCCATTGGAACCAAAATGATGTTTGGGAGTGTTTCAGATCATTTCGCTAACCTTCAGCACGTAAAAAGATGCAAAACTTGTGTTTCGGGCCTGAATGCACTATTTTGGGGTATCGAAGTTGTGAAGCCTCCAATCTATTCCATTGGACTCAAAATGATGTTTGGGAGTGTTTCAGAGCGTTTCGCTAACCTTCGGCACGTAAAAGATGCAAAACTTGTGTTCGCGCCGAATGCACTATTTCGGGGTACCAAAGTTGTGAAGCATCCATTCTAGTCCATTGGACCCAAAATGATGTTTGGGAGTGTTTCAGAACATTTCGCTAACCTTCGGCACCTAAAAAGGTGCAAAACTTGTGTTTCGGGCCGGAATGCACTATTTCGGGGTACCGAAGTTGTGAAGCATCCATTCTACTCCATTGGACCCAAAATGATGTTTGGGAGTGTTTCAGAGCATTTCGCTAACCTTCGGCACGTAAAAGATGCAAAACTTGTGTTCGCGCCTGAATGCACTATTTCGGGGTACCAAAGTTGTGAAGCATCCATTCTAGTCCATTGGACCCAAAATGATGTTTGGGAGTGTTTCAGAGCATTTTGATAACCTTCGGCACGTAAAATGACGAAAAACTTGTGCTTCGGGCCTGAATGCACTATTTTGGGGTACCAAAGTTGTGAAGCATCCATTCTAGCATTGGACCCAAACTGATGTTTGGGAGTGTTTCAGAGCATTTTGCAAACCTTCGGCACGTAAAATGATAAAGAACTTGTTTTTCGGGCCTGAAGGCACTATTTCGGGGTACCACAGTTGCGAAGCATCCATTCTACTCCATTGGAATCAAAATGATGTATGGGAGTGTTTCAGAGCATTTCGCTAACCTTCGGCACTTAAAAAGATGCAAAACTTTTGTTTCGAGCCTGAATGCACTATTTCGGGGTACCAAAGTTGCGAAACATCCATTCTTCTTCATTGGAACCAAAATTATGTTTGAGAGTGTTTCAGAGCATTTCGCTAACCTTCGGCACGTAAAAGATGCAAAACTTGTCCGCGCCTGAATGCACTATTTCGGGGTACCAAAGTTGTGTAGCATTCATTCTAGTCCATTGGACCCAAAATGATGTTTGGGAGTGTTTCAGAGCATTTCGCTAACCTTCGGCACGTAAAAAGATGCAAAACTTTTGTTTCGGGCCTGAATGCACTATTTCGGGGTACCGAAGTTGTGAAGCATCCATTCTGCTCTGTTGGACCCAAAATGATGTTTGAGAGTGTTTCAGAGCATTTTGCTAACCTTCGGCACGTAAAAGATGCAAAACTAGTGTTCGCGCCTGAATGTACTATTTCGGGATACCAAAGTTGTGAAGCATACATTCTACTCCATTAGACCCAAAATGATGTTTGGGAGTGTTTCAGAGCATTTTGCTAACCTTCGGCACGTAAAAAGATGAAAAACTTGTCTCGGGCCTGAATGCACTATTTCGGGGTACCAAAGTTGCGAAACATCCATTCTTCTTCATTGGAACCAAAATGATGTTTGAGAGTGTTTCAGAGCATTTCGCTAACCTTCGGCACGTAAAAGATGCAAAACTTGTCCGCGCCTGAATGCACTATTTCGGGGTACCAAAGTTGTGTAGCATTCATTCTAGTCCATTGGACCCAAAATGATGTTTGGGAGTGTTTCAGAGCATTTCGCTAACCTTCGGCACGTAAAAGATGCAAAACTTGTGTTCGCGCCTGAATGCACTATTTCGGGGTACCAAAGTTGTGAAGCATCCTTTCTAGTCCATTGGACCCAAACTGATATTTGGGACTGTTTCAGAGCATTTTGCTAACCTACGTCACGTAAAAAGATGAAAAACATGTGTTTCGGGCCTGAATGCACTATTTTGGGGTACCAAAGTTGTGAAGCATCCATTCTAGCATTGGACCCAAAATAATGTTTGGGAGTGTTTCACAACATTTTGCTAACCTTCGGCACGTAAAATGATAAAGAACTTGTGTTTCGGGCCTGAAGGCACTATTTCGGGGTACCACAGTTGCGAAGCATCCATTCTAATCCATTGGAAACAAAATGATGTATGGGAGTGTTTCAGAGCATTTCGCTAACCTTCGGCACGTAAAAAGATGCAAAACTTTTGTTTCGGGCCTGAATGCACTATTTCGGGGTACCGAAGTTGTGAAGCATCCATTCTGCTCTGTTGGACCCAAAATGATGTTTGAGAGTGTTTCAGAGCATTTTGCTAACCTTCAGCACGTAAAAGATGCAAAACTAGTGTTCGCGCCTGAATGTACTATTTCGGGATACCAAAGTTGTGAAGCATACATTCTACTCCATTAGACCCAAAATGATGTTTGGGAGTGTTTCAGAGCATTTTGCTAACCTTCGGCACGTAAAAAGACGAAAAACTTGTCTCGGGCCTGAATGCACTATTTCGGGGTACCAAAGTTGCGAAACATCCATTCTTCTTCATTGGAACCAAAATTATGTTTGAGAGTGTTTCAGAGCATTTCGCTAACCTTCGGCACGTAAAAGATGCAAAACTTGTCCGCGCCTGAATGCACTATTTCGGGGTACCAAAGTTGTGTAGCATTCATTCTAGTCCATTGGACCCAAAATGATGTTTGGGAGTGTTTCAGAGCATTTCGCTAACCTTCGGCACGTAAAAAGATGCAAAACTTTTGTTTCGGGCCTGAATGCACTATTTCGGGGTACCGAAGTTGTGAAGCATCCATTCTGCTCTGTTGGACCCAAAATGATGTTTGAGAGTGTTTCAGAGCATTTTGCTAACCTTCGGCACGTAAAAGATGCAAAACTAGTGTTCGCGCCTGAATGTACTATTTCGGGATACCAAAGTTGTGAAGCATACATTCTACTCCATTAGACCCAAAATGATGTTTGGGAGTGTTTCTGAACATTTTGCTAACCTTCGGCACGTAAAAAGACGAAAAACTTGTCTCGGGCCTGAATGCACTATTTCGGGGTACCAAAGTTGCGAAACATCCATTCTTCTTCATTGGAACCAAAATGATGTTTGAGAGTGTTTCAGAGCATTTCGCTAACCTTCGGCACGTAAAAGATGCAAAACTTGTCCGCGCCTGAATGCACTATTTCGGGGTACCAAAGTTGTGTAGCATTCATTCTAGTCCATTGGACCCAAAATGATGTTTGGGAGTGTTTCAGAGCATTTCGCTAACCTTCGGCACGTAAAAGATGCAAAACTTGTGTTCGCGCCTGAATGCACTATTTCGGGGTACCAAAGTTGTGAAGCATCCATTCTAGTCCATTGGACCCAAACTGATATTTGGGACTGTTTCAGAGCATTTTGCTAACCTACGTCACGTAAAAAGATGAAAAACTTGTGTTTCGGGCCTGAATGCACTATTTTGGGGTACCAAAGTTGTGAAGCATCCATTCTAGCATTGGAGCCAAAATAATGTTTGGGAGTGTTTCAGAGCATTTTGCTAACCTTCGGCACGTAAAATGATAAAGAACTTGTGTTTCGGGCCTGAAGGCACTATTTCAGGGTACCACAGTTGCGAAGCATCCATTCTAATCCGTTGGAATCAAAATGATGTATGGGAGTGTTTCAGAGCATTTCGCTAACCTTCGGCACGTAAAAAGATGCACAACTTTTGTTTCGGGCCTGAATGCACTATTTCGGGGTACCGAAGTTGTGAAGCATCCATTCTGCTCTGTTGGACCCAAAATGATGTTTGAGAGTGTTTCAGAGCATTTTGCTAACCTTCGGCACGTAAAAGATGCAAAACAAGTGTTCGCGCCTGAATGTACTATTTCGGGATACCAAAGTTGTGAAGCATCCATTCTACTCCATTGGACCCAAAATGATGTTTGGGAGTGTTTCTGAACATTTCGCTAACCTTCGGCACGTAAAAGATGCAAAACTTGTGTTCGCGCCTGAATGCACTATTTCGGAGTACCAAAGTTGTGAAGCATCCATTCTAGTCCATTGGACCAAAACTGATGCTTGGGAGTGTTTCAGAGCATTATGCTAACCTTCGGCACGTAAAAAGATGAAAACTTTTGTTTCGGGCCTGAATGCACTATTTCGGGGTACCAAAGTTGCGAAGCATCCATTCTACTCCATTGGAACAAAATGATGTTTTGCAGTGTTTCAGAACATTTCGCTAACCTTCGGCACGTAAAAAGATGCAAAACTTGTGTTTCGGTGGTACCGAAGTTGTGAAGCATCCATTCCACTCCATTGGACCCAAAATGATGTTTGGGAGTGTTTCAGAGCATTTCGCTAACCTTCGGCACGTAAAAGATGCAAAACTTATGTTCGCGCCTGAATGCACTATTTCGGGGTACCAAAGTTGTGAAGCATCCATTCTAGTCCATTGGACCCAAAATGATGTTTGGGAGTGTTTCAGAGGATTTCGCTAACCTTCAGCACGTAAAAAGTTGCAAATTTGTGTTTCGGGCCTGAATGCACAATTTCGGAGTACCGAAGTTGTGAAGCATCCATTCTACTCCATTGGACCCAAAATGATGTTTGGGAGTGTTTCTGAGCATTTCGCTAACCTTCGGCACGTAAAAGATGCAAAACTTGTGTTCGCGCCTGAATGCACTATTTCGGAGTACCAAAGTTGTGAAGCATCCATTCTAGTCCATTGGACCCAAACTGATGCTTGGGAGTGTTTCAGAGCATTATGCTAACCTTTGGCACGTAAAAAGATGAAAACTTTTGTTTCGGGCCTGAATGCACTATTTCGGGGTACCAAAGTTGCGAAGCATCCATTCTACTCCATTGGAACCAAAATGATGTTTGGTAGTGTTTCAGAGCATTTCGCTAACCTTCGGCACGTAAAAAGATGCAAAACTTGTGTTCGCGCCTGAATGTACTATTTCGGGGTAGCGAAGTTGTGAAGCATTCATTCTAGCATTGGACCCAAACTGATGTTTGGGAGTGTTTCAGAGCATTTTGCTAACCTTCGGCACGTAAAAAGATGAAAAACTTGTGTTCGCGCCTGAATGTACTATTTCGAGGTACCAAAGTTGTGAAGCAAACATTCTAGTCCATTGGACCCAAACTGATGTTTGGGAGTGTTTCAGAGTATTTTGCTAACCTTCGGCACGTAAAATGATGAAAAACTTGTGTTTCGGGCCTGAATGCACAATTTCGGGGTACCGAAGTTGTGAAGCATCCATTCTACTCCATTGGACCGAAAATGATGTTTGGGAGTGTTTCAGAGCATTTCGCTAACCTTCGGCACGTAAAAGATGCAAAACTTGTGTTCGCGCCTGAATGGACTATTTCGGAGTACCAAAGTTGTGAGGCATCCATTCTAGTCCATTGGACCCAAACTGATGTTTGGGTGTGTTTCAGAGCATTTTGCTAACCTTCGGCACGTAAAAGATGCAAAACTTGTGTTCGCGCCTGAATGGACTATTTCGGAGTACCAAAGTTGTGAAGCATCCATTCTAGTCCATTGGACCCAAAATGATGTTTGGGAGTGTTTCAGAGCATTTTGCTAACCTTCGGCACGTAAAAAGATGAAAATCTTGTGTTTCGGGCCTGAATGCACTATTTCGGGTACCAAAGTTGCGAAGCATCCATTCTACTCCATTGGAACCAAAATTATGTTTTGGAGTGTTTCAGAACATTTCGCTACCCTTCGGCACGTTAAAAGATGCAAAACTTGTGTTTCGGGCCGGAATGCACTATTTCGGGGTACCGAAGTTGTGAAGCATCCAATCTACTCCACTGGACCGAAAATGATGTTTGGGAGTGTTGTGCATTTCGCTAACCTTCGGCACGTAAAAGATGCAAAACTTGTGTTCGCGCCTGAATGCACTATTTCGGGGTACCAAAGATGTGAAGCATACATTCTAGTCCATTGGACCCAAACTGATGTTTGGGAGTGTTTCAGAGCATTTTGCTAACCTTCGGCACGTAAAATGATGAAAAACTTGTGTTTCGGGCCTGAATGCACTATTTTGGGGTACCAAAGTTGTGAAGCATCCATTCTAGCATTGGACCCAAACTGATGTTTGGGAGTGTTTCAGAGCATTTTGCTAACCTTCGGCACGTAAAAAGATGAAAAACTTGTGTTTCGGGCCTGAACGCACTATTTCGGGGTACCAAAGTTGCGAAGCATCCATTCTACTCCATTGGACCCAAAATGATGTTTGGGAGTGTTTCAGAACATTTCGCTAAACTTCGGCACGTAAAAAGATGAAAAACTTGTGTTTCGGGCCTGAATGCACTATTTCGGGGTACCAAAGTTGCGAAGCATCCATTCTACTCCATTGGAACCAAAATGATGTTTTGGAGTGTTTCAGAACATTTCGCTAACCTTCGGCACGTAAAAAGATGCAAAACTTGTGTTTCGGGGGTACCGAAGTTGTGAAGCATCCATTCCACTCCATTGGACCCAAAATGATGTTTGGGAGTGTTTCAGAGCATTTCGCTAACCTTCGGCACGTAAAAGATGCAAAACTTGTGTTCGCGTCTGAATGCACTATTTCGGGGTACCAAAGTTGTGAAGCATCCATTCTAGTCCATTGGACCCAAAATGATGTTTGGGAGCGTTTCAGAGGATTTCGCTAACCTTCAGCACGTAAAAAGTTGCAAACTTGTGTTTCGGGCCTGAATGCACAATTTCGGAGTACCGAAGTTGTGAAGCATCCATTCTACTCCATTGGACCCAAAATGATGTTTGGGAGTGTTTCTGAGCATTTCGCTAACCTTCGGCACGTAAAAGATGCAAAACTTGTCTTCGCGCCTGAATGCACTATTTCGGAGTACCAAATTTGTGAAGCATCCATTCTAGTCCATTGGACCCAAACTGATGCTTGGGAGTGTTTCAGAGCATTATGCTAACCTTCGGCACGTAAAAAGATGAAAACTTTTGTTTCGGGCCTGAATGCACTATTTCGGGGTACCAAAGTTGCGAAGCATCCATTCTACTCCATTGGAACCAAAATGATGTTTGGTAGTTTTCAGAACATTTCGCTAACCTTCGGCACGTAAAAAGATGCAAAACTTGTGTTTCGGGCCGGAATGCACTATTTCGGGGTACCGAAGTTGTGAAGCATTCATTCTAGCATTGGACCCAAACTGATGTTTGGGAGTGTTTCAGAGCATTTTGCTAACCTTCGGCACGTAAAAAGATGAAAAACTTGTGTTCGCGCCTGAATGTACTATTTCGAGGTACCAAAGTTGTGAAGCAAACATTCTAGTCCATTGGACCCAAACTGATGTTTGGGAGTGTTTCAGAGTATTTTGTTAACCTTCGGCACGTAAAATGATGAAAAACTTGTGTTTCGGGCCTGAATGCACAATTTCGGGGTACCGAAGTTGTGAAGCATCCATTCTACTCCATTGGACCGAAAATGATGTTTGGGAGTGTTTCAGAGCATTTCGCTTACCTTCGGCACGTAAAAGATGCAAAACTTGTGTTCGCACCTGAATGGACTATTTCGGAGTACCAAAGTTGTGAGGCATCCATTCTAGTCCATTGGACCCAAACTGATGTTTGGGTGTGTTTCAGAGCATTTTGCTAACCTTCGGCACGTAAAAGATGCAAAACTTGTGTTCGCGCCTGAATGGACTATTTCGGAGTACCAAAGTTGTGAAGCATCCATTCTACTCCATTGGACCCAAAATGATGTTTGGGAGTGTTTCAGAGCATTTTGCTAACCTTCGGCACGTAAAAAGATGAAAAACTTGTGTTTCGGGCCTGAATGCACTATTTCGGGTACCAAAGTTGCGAAGCATCCATTCTACTCCATTGGAACCAAAATTATGTTTTGGAGTGTTTCAGAACATTTCGCTACCCTTCGGCACGTTAAAAGATGTAAAACTTGTGTTTCGGGCCGGAATGCACTATTTCGGGGTACAGAAGTTGTGAAGCATCCAATCTACTCCATTGGACCGAAAATGATGTTTGGGAGTGTTTCAGAGGATTTCGCTAACCTTCAGTACCTAAAAAGATGCAAACTTGTGTTTCGGACCTGAATGCACAATTTCGGGGTACCGAAGTTGTGAAGCATCCATTCTACTCCATTGGACCCAAAATGATGTTTGGGAGTGTTTCAGAGCATTTCGCTAACCTTCGGCATGTAAAAGATGCAAAACTTGTGTCCGCGCCTGAATGCACTATTTCGGGGTATCAAAGTTGTGAAGCATCCATTCTAGTCCATTGGACGCAAAATGATGTTTCGGAGTGTTTCAGAGCATTTCGCTAACCTTCGGCACGTAAAAGACGAAAAACTTGTGTCTCGGGCCTGAATGCACTAATTCGGGGTACCAAAGTTGAGAAGCATCCATTCTAGTCCATTAGACCCAAAATGATGTTTGGTAGTGTTTCAGAGCATTTCGCTAACCTTCGGCACGTAAAAGACGAAAAACTTGTGTCTCGGGCCTGAATGCACTATTTCGGGGTACCAAAGTTGTGAAGCATCCGTTCTAGTCCATTGGACCCAAAATGATGTTTGGGAGTGTTTCAGAGCATTTTGCTAACCTTCGGCACGTAAAAAGACGAAAAACTTGTGTCTCGTGCCTGAAGGCACTATTTTGGGGTACCACAGTTGCGAAGCATCCATTCTACTCCATTGGAATCAAAATGATGTATGGGAGTGTTTCAGAGCATTTCGCTAACCTTCGGCACGTAAAAAGATGCAAAACTATTGTTTCGGGCCTGAATGCACTAGTTCGTGGTACCGAAGTTGTTAAGCATCCATTCTACTCTGTTGGACCCAAAATGATGTTTGGGAGTGTTTCAGAGCATTTTGCTAACCTTCGGCACGTAAAAAGATGAAAAACTTTTGTTTCGGGCCTGAATGCACTATTTCGGGTACCAAAGTTGCGAAGCATCCATTCTACTCCATTGGAACCAAAATTATGTTTTGGAGTGTTTCAGAACATTTCGCTACCCTTCGGCACGTTAAAAGATGCAAAACTTGTGTTTCGGGCCGGAATGCACTATTTCGGGGTACCGAAGTTGTGAAGCATCCAATCTACTCCATTGGACCGAAAATGATGTTTGGGAGTGTTGAGCATTTCGCTAACCATCGGCACGTAAAAGATGCAAAAATTGTGTTCGCGCCTGAATGCACTATTTCGGGGTACCAAAGTTGTGAAGTATCCATTCTAGTCCATTGGACCCAAAATGATGTTTGGGAGTGTTTCAGAGGATTTCGCTAACCTTCAGCACCTAAAAAGATGCAAACTTGTGTGTCGGGCCTGAATGCACAATTTCGGGGTACCGAAGTTATGAAGCAACCATTCTTCTCCATTGGACCCAAAATGATGTTTGGGAGTGTTTCAGAGCATTTCGCTAACCTTCGGCATGTAAAAGATGCAAAACTTGTGTCCGCGCCTGAATGCACTATTTCGGGGTACCAAAGTTGTGAAGCATCCATTCTAGTCCATTGGACCCAAAATGATGTTTCGGAGTGTTTCAGAGCATTTCGCTAACCTTCGGCACGTAAAAGATGCAAAACTTGTGTTCGCGCCTAAATGCACTATTTTGGGGTACCAAAGTTGTGAAGCATCCATTCTAGCATTGGACCCAAAATGATGTTTGGGACTGTTTCAGAGCATTTGGCTAACCTTCGGCACGTAAAAGATGCAAAACTTGTGTCCGTGCCTGAATGCACTATTTCGGGGTACCAAAGTTGTGAAGCATCCATTCTAGTCCATTGGACCCAAAATGATGTTTGGTAGTGTTTCAGAGCATTTCGCTAACCTTCGGCACGTAAAAGAAGAAAAACTTGTGTCTCGGGCCTGAATGCACTATTTCGGGGTACCAAAGTTGTGAAGCATCCGTTCTAGTCCATTGGACCCAAAATGTTGTTTGGGAGTGTTTCAGAGCATTTTGCTAACCTTCGGCACGTAAAAAGACGAAAAACTTGTGTCTCGGGCCTGAATGCACTATTTCGGGGTACCAAAGTTGCGAAACATCCGTTCTTCTCCATTGGAACCAAAATGATGTTTTAGAGTGTTTCAGAGCATTTCGCTAACCTTCGGCACGTAAAAGATGCAAAACTTGTGTTCGCGCCTGAATGCACTATTTCGGGGTACCAAAGTTGTGAAGCATCCATTCTAGTCCATTGGACCCAAACTGATATTTGGGACTGTTTCAGAGCATTTTGCTGACCTTCGGCACGTAAAAAGATGAAAAACTTGTGTTTCGGGCCTGAATGCACTATTTTGGGGTACCAAAGTTGTGAAGCATCCATTCTAGCATTGGACCCAAAATGATGTTTGGGAGTGTTTCAGAGCATTTTGCAAACCTTCGGCACGTAAAATGATAAAGAACTTGTGTTTCGGGCCTGAAGGCACTATTTTGGGGTACCACAGTTGCGAAGCATCCATTCTACTCCATTGGAATCAAAATGATGTATGGGAGTGTTTCAGAGCATTTCGCTAACCTTCGGCACGTAAAAAGATGCAAAACTATTGTTTCGGGCCTGAATGCACTATTTCGTGGTACCGAAGTTGTGAAGCATCCATTCTACTCTGTTGGACCCAAAATGATGTTTGGGAGTGTTTCAGAGCATTTTGCTAACCTTCGGCGCGTAAAAGATGCAAAACTTGTGTTCGCGCCTGAATGCACTATTTCGGGATACCAAAGTTGTGAAGCATACATTCAACTCCATTGGACCCAAAATGATGTTTGGGAGTGTTTCAGAGCATTTTGCTAACCTTCGGCACGTAAAAGATGCAAAACTTGTGTTCGCGTCTGAATGTACTATTTCGGGGTACCAACGTTGTGAAGCACACTTTCTAGTCCATTGGACGCAAACTGATGTTTGGGAGTGTTTCAGAGCATTTTGCTAACCTTCGACACGTAAAATGATGAAAAACTTGTGTTTCGGGCCTGAATGCACTATTTTGGGATACCAAAGTTGTGAAGCATCCATTCTAGCATTGGACCCAAACAGATGTTTTAGAGTGTTTCAGAGCATTTTGCTAACCTTCGGCACGTAAAAAGATGAAAAACTTGTGTTTCGGGCCTGAATGCACTATTTCGGGGTACCAAAGTTGTGAAGCATCAATTCTACTCCATTGGAACCAAAATGATGTTTGGGAGTGTTTCAAAACATTTCGCTAACCTTCGGCACGTAAAAAGATGAAAAACTTGTCTCGGGCCTGAATGCACTATTTCGGGGTACCAAAGTTGCGAAGCATCCATTCTACTCCATTGGAACCAAAATGATGTTTGGGAGTGTTTCAGAACATTTCGCTAACCTTCGGCACGTAAAAAGGTGCAAAACTTGTGTTTCGGGCTGGAATGCACTATTTCGGGGTACCGAAGTTGTGAAGCATCCATTCTACTCCATTGGACCCAAAATGATGTTTGGGAGTGTTTCAGAGCATTTCGCTAACCTTCGGCACGTAAAAGATGCAAAACTTGTGTTCGCGCCTGAATGCACTATTTCGGGGTACCAAAGTTGTGAAGCATCCATTCTAGTCCATTGGACCCAAAATGATGTTTGGGAGTATTTCAAAACATTTCGCTAACCTTCGGCACGTAAAAAGATGAAAAACTTGTGTTACGGGCCTGAATGCACTATTTTGGGGTACCAAAGTTGTGAAGCATCCATTCTAGCATTGGACCCAAACTGATGTTTGGGAGTGTTTCAGAGCATTTCGCTAACCTTCGGCACGTAAAAGATGCAAAACTTGTGTTTCGGGCCTGAATGCACTATTTCGGGGTACCAAAGTTGTGAAGCATCCATTCTACTCCATTGGAACCAAAATGATGTTTGGGAGTGTTTCAAAACATTTCGCTAACCTTCGGCACGTAAAAAGATGATAAACTTGTGTTTCGGGACTGAATGCACTATTTCGGGGTACCAAAGTTGCGAAGCATCCATTCTACTCCATTGGAACCAAAATGATGTTTGGGAGTGTTTCAGAACATTTCGCTAACCTTCCGCACATAAAAAGATGCAAAACTTGTGTTTCGGGCCGGAATGCACTATTTCGGGGTACCGAAGTTGTGAAGCATCCATTCTACTCCATTGGAACCAAAATGATGTTTGGGAGTGTTTCAGAGCATTTCGCTAACCTTCGGCACGTAAAAGATGCAAAACTTGTGTTCGCGCCTCAATGCACTATTTCAGGGTACCAAAGTTGTGATGCATCCATTCTAGTCCTTTGGACCCAAAATGATGTTTGGGAGTGTTTCAGAGGATTTCGCTAACCTTCAGCACGTAAAAAGATGCAAACTTGTGTTTCGGGCCTGAATGCACATTTTCAGGGTACCGAAGTTGTGAAGCATCCATTCTACTCCATTGGACCCAAAATGATGTTTGGGAGTGTTTCAGAGCATTTCGCTAACCTTCGGCACGTAAAAGATGCAAAGCTTGGGTTCGCGCCTGAATGTACTATTTCGGGGTACCAAAGTTGTGAAGCATCCATTCTAGCATTGGACCCAAACTGATGTTTGGGAGTGTTTCAGAGCATTTTGCCAACCTTCGACACGTAAAAAGATGAAAAACTTGTGTTTCGGGCCTGAATGCACTATTTCGGGGTACCAAAGTTGTGAAGCATCCATTCTACTCCATTGGAACCAAAATGATGTTTGGGAGTGTTTCAAAACATTTCGCTAACCTTCGGCACGTAAAAAGATGAAAAACTTGTGTTTCGGGCCTGAATGCACTATTTCGGGGTACCAAAGTTGCGAAGCATCCATTCTACTCCATTGGAACCAAAATGATGTTTGGGAGTGTTTCAGAGGATTTCGCTAACCTTCAGCACGTAAAAAGATGCAAACTTGTGTTTCGGGCCTGAATGCACAATTTCGGGGTACCAAAGTCGCGAAGCATCCATTCTACTCCATTGGAACCAATATGATGTTTGGTAGTGTTTCAGAACATTTCGCTAACCTTCGGCACGTAAAAAGATGCAAAACTTGTGTTTCGGGCCGGAATGCACTATTTCGGGGTACTGAAGTTGTGAAGCATACATTCTAGTCCATTGGACCCAAACTGATGTTTGGGAGTGTTTCAGAGCATTTTGCTAACCCTCGGCACGTAAAATGATGAAAAACTTGTCTTTCGGGCCTGAATGCACAATTTCGGGGTACCGAAGTTGTGAAGCATCCATTCTACTCCATTGGACCCAAAATGATGTTTGGGAGTGTTTCAGAGCATTTCGCTAACCTTCGGCACGTAAAAGATGCAAAACTTGTGTTCGCGCCTGAATGGACTATTTCGTAGTACCAAAGTTGTGAAGCATCCATTCTACTCCATTGGACCCAATATGATGTTTGGGAGTGTTTCAGAGCATTTCGCTAACCTTCAGCACGTAAAAGATGCAAAACTTGTGTTCGCGCCTGAATGTACTATTTCGGGGTACCAAAGTTGTGAAACATCCATTCTAGCATTAGACCCAAACTGATGTTTGGGAGTGTTTCAGAGCATTTTGCTAATCTTCGGCACGTAAAAAGATGAAAAACTTGTGTTTTGGGCCTGAATGCACTATTTCGGGGTACCAAAGTTGTGAAGCATCCATTCTACTCCATTGGAACCAAAATGATGTTTGGGAGTGTTTCAAAACATTTCGCTATCCTTCGGCACGTAAAAAGATGAAAAACTTGTGTTTCGGGCCTGAATGCACTATTTCGGGGTACCAAAGTGGCGAAGCATCCATTCTACTCCATTGGAACCAAAATGATGTTTGGGAGTGTTTCAGAACATTTCGCTAACCTTCGGCACGTAAAAAGATGCAAAATTTGTGTTTCGGATCGGAATGCACTATTTCGGGGTACCGAAGTTGTGAAGCATCCATTCTACTCCATTGGACCCAAAATGATGTTTGGGAGTGTTTCAGAGCATTTCGCTAACCTTCGGCACGTAAAAGATGCAAAACTTGTGTTTGCGCCTGAATGCACTATTTCGGGGTACCAAAATTGTGAAGCATCCATTCTAGTCCATTGGACCCAATATGATGTTTGGGAGTGTTTCAGAGGATTTCGCTAACCTTCAGCACGTAAAAGATGCAAAACTTGTGTTCGCGCCTGAATGCACTATTTTGGGGTACCAAAGTTGTGAAGCATCCATTCTAGCATTGGACCCAAAATGATGTTTGGGAGTGTTTCAGAGCATTTGGCTAACCTTCGGCACGTAAAAGATGCAAAACTTGTGTCCGTGCCTGAATGCACTATTTCGGGGTACCAAAGTTGTGAAGCATCCATTCTAGTCCATTGGACCCAAAATGATGTTTGGGAGTGTTTCAGAGCATTTTGCTAACCTTCGGCACGTAAAAAGACGAAAAACTTGTCTCGGGCCTGAATGCACTATTTCGGGGTACCAAAGTTGCGAAACATCCATTCTTCTTCATTGGAACCAAAATGATGTTTGAGAGTGTTTCAGAGCATTTCGCTAACCTTCGGCACGTAAAAGATGCAAAACTTGTCCGCGCCTGAATGCACTATTTCGAGGTACCAAAGTTGTGAAGCATTCATTCTAGTCCATTGGACCCAAAATGATGTTTGGGAGTGTTTCAGAGCATTTCGCTAACCTTCGGCACGTAAAAGATGCAAAACTTGTGTTCGCGCCTGAATGCACTATTTCGGGGTACCAAAGTTGTGAAGCATCCATTCTAGTCCATTGGACCCAAACTGATATTTGGGACTGTTTCAGAGCATTTTGCTAACCTTCGTCACGTAAAAAGATGAAAAACTTGTGTTTCGGGCCTGAATGCACTATTTTGGGGTACCAAAGTTGTGAAGCATCCATTCTAGCATTGGACCCAAAATGATGTTTGGAAGTGTTTCAGAGCATTTTGCTAACCTTCGGCACGTAAAATGATAAAGAACTTGTGTTTCGGGCCTGAAGGCACTATTTTGGGGTACCACAGTTGCGAAGCATCCATTCTACTCCATTGGAATCAAAATGATGTATGGGAGTGTTTCAGAGCATTTCGCTAACCTTCGGCACGTAAAAAGTTGCAAAACTTTTGTTTCGGGCCTGAATGCACTATTTCGGGGTACCGAAGTTGTGAAGCATCCATTCTACTCTGTTGGACCCAAAATGATATTTGGGAGTGTTTCAGAGCATTTTGCTAACCTTCGGCACGTAAAAATTGCAAAACTAGTGTTCGCGCCTGAATGCACTATTTCGGGATACCAAAGTTGTGAAGCATACATTCTACTGCATTGGACCCAAAATGATGTTTGGGAGTGTTTCAGAGCATTTTGCTAACCTTCAGCACGTAAAAGATGCAAAACTTGTGTTCGCGCCTGAATGCACTATTTCGGGGTACCAAAGTTGTGAAGCATCCATTCTAGTCCATTGGACCCAAACTGATATTTGGGACTGTTTCAGAGCATTTTGCTAACCTTCGTCACGTAAAAAGATGAAAAACTTGTGTTTCGGGCCTGAATGCACTATTTTGGGGTACCAAAGTTGTGAAGCATCCATTCTAGCATTGGACCCAAAATGATGTTTGGGAGTGTTTCAGAGCATTTTGCAAACCTTCGGCACGTAAAATGATAAAGAACTTGTGTTTCGGGCCTGAAGGCAGTATTTTGGGGTACCACAGTTGCGAAGCATCCATTCTACTCCATTGGAATCAAAATGATGTATGGGAGTGTTTCAAAGCATTTCGCTAACCTTCGGCACGTAAAAAGTTGCAAAACTTTTGTTTCGGGCCAGAATGCACTATTTCGGGGTACCGAAGTTGTGAAGCATCCATTCTACTCTGTTGGACCCAAAATGATATTTGGGAGTGTTTCAGAGCATTTTGCTAACCTTCGGCACGTAAAAGATGCAAAACTAGTGTTCGCGCCTGAATGCACTATTTCGGGATACCAAAGTTGTGAAGCATACATTCTACTCCATTGGACCCAAAATGATGTTTGGGAGTGTTTCAGAGCATTTTGCTAACCTTCAGCACGTAAAAGATGCAAAACTTGTGTTCGCGTCTGAATGTACTATTTCGGGGTACCAAAGTTGTGAAGCACACATTCTAGTCCATTGGACGCAAACTGATGTTTGGGAGTGTTTCAAAGCATTTTACTAACCTTCGGCACGTAAAATGATGAAAAAGTTGTGTTTCGGGCCTGTATGCACTATTTTGGGGTACCAAAGTTATGAAGCATCCATTCTAGCATTGGACCCAAACTGATGTTTGGGAGTGTTTCAGAGCATTTTGCTAACCTTCGGGACGTAAAAAGACGAAAAACTTGTGTTTCGGGCCTGAATGCACTATATCGGGGTACCAAAGTTGTGAAGCATCCATTCTACTCCATTGGAACCAAAATGATGTTTGGGAGTGTTTCAAAAGATTTCGCTAACCTTCGGCACGTAAAAAGATGAAATACTTGTGTTTCGGGCCTGAATGCACTATTTTGGGGTACCAAATTTGGAAGCATCCATTCTACTCCATTGGAACCAAAATGATGTTTGGGAGTGTTTCAGAACATTTCGCTAACCTTCGGCACGTAAAAAGATGCAAAACTTGTGTTTCGGGCCGGAATGCACTATTTCGGGGTACCGAAGTTGTGAAGCATCCATTCTACTCCATTGGACCCAAAATGATGTTTGGGAGTGTTTCAGAGCATTTCGCTAACCTTCGGCACGTAAAAGATGCAAAACTTGTGTTCGCGCATGAATGCACTATTTCGGGGTACCAAAGTTGTGAAGCATCCATTCTAGTCCATGGGAACCAAAATGATGTTTGGGAGTGTTTCAGAGGATTTCGCTAACCTTCAGCACGTAAAAAGATGCAAACTTGTGTTTCTGGCCTGAATGCACAACTTCGGGGTACCAAAGTTGCGAAGCATCCATTCTACTCCATTGGAACCAATATGATGTTTGGTAGTGTTTCAGAACATTTCGCTAACCTTCGGCACGTAAAAAGATGCAAAACTTGTGTTTCGGGCCGGAATGCACTATTTCGGGGTACCGAAGTTGTGAAGCATCCATTCTTGCATTGGACCCAAACTGATGTTTGGGAGTGTTTCAGAGCATTTTGCTAACCTTCGGCACGTAAAATGATGAAAAACTTGTGTTTCGGGCCTGAATGCACAATTTCGGGGTACCGAAGTTGTGAAGCATCCATCCTTCTCCATTGGATCTAAAATGATGTTTGGGAGTGTTTCAGAGGATTTTGCTAACCTTCAGCACGTAAAAAGGTGCAAACTTGTGTTTCGGGCCTGAATGCACAATTTCGGGGTACCAAAGTTACGAAGTATCCATTCTACTCCATTGGAACCAATATGTTGTTTGGTAGTGTTTCATAACATTTCGCTAACCTTCGGCACGTAAAAAGATGCAAAACTTGTGTTTCGGGCCGGAATGCACTATTTTGGGGTACCGAAGTTGTGAAGCATCCATTCTAGCATTGGACCCAAACTGATGTTTGGGATTGTTTCAGAGCATTTTGCTAACCTTCGGCACGTAAAAAGATGAAAAACTTGTGTTCGCGCCTGAATGTACTATTTTGGGGTACCAAAGTTGTGAAGCATACATTCTAGTCCATTGGACCCAAACTGATGTTTGAGAGTGTTTCAGAGCATTTTGCTAACCTTCGGCACGTAAAATGATAAAGAACTTGTGTTTCGGGCCTGAAGGCACTATTTCGGGGTACCACAGTTGCGAAGCATCCATTCTACTCCATTGGAATCAAAATGATGTATGGGAGTGTTTCAGAGCATTTCGCTAACCTTCGGCACGTAAAAAGATGCAAAACTTTTGTTTCGGGCCTGAATGCACTATTTCGGGGTACCGAAGTTGTGAAGCATCCATTCTACTCTATTGGACCCAAAATGATGTTTGGGAGTGTTTAAGAGCATTTTGCTAACCTTCGGCACGCAAAAGATGCAAAACTTGTGTTCGCGCCTGAATGTACTATTTCGGGATACCAAAGTTGTGAAGCATACATTCTACTCCATTGGACCCAAAATGATGTTTCGGAGTGTTTCAGAGCATTTTGCTAACCTTCAGCACGTAAAAGATGCAAAACTTGTGTTTGCGTCTGAATGTACTATTTCGGGGTACCGAAGTTGTGAAGCACACATTCTAGTCCATTGGACGCAAACTGATGTTTGGGAGTGTTTCAAAGCATTTTGCTAACCTTCGGCATGTAAAATGATGAAAAACTTTTGTTCCGGGCCTATATGCACTATTTTGGGGTACCAAAGTTATGAAGCATCCATTCTAGCATTGGACCCAAACTGATGTTTGGGAGTGTTTCAGAGCATTTTGCTAACCTTCGGCACGTAAAAAGACGAAAAACTTGTGTTTCGGGCCTGAATGCACTATATCGGGGTACCAAAGTTGTGAAGCATCCATTCTACTCCATTGGAACCAAAATGATGTTTGGGAGTGTTTCAAAAGATTTCGCTAACCTTCGGCACGTAAAAAGATGAAAAACTTGTGTTTCGGGCCTGAATGCACTATTTCGGGGTACCAAAGTTGCGAAGCATCCATTCTACTCCGTTGGAACCAAAAAGATGTTTGGGAGTGCTTCAGAACATTTCACTAACCTTCGGCACGTAAAAAGATGCAAAACTTGTGTTTCGGGCCGGAATGCACTATTTCGGGGTACCGAAGTTGTGAAGCATCCATTCTACTCCATTGGACCCAAAATGATGATTGGGAGTGTTTCAGAGCATTTCGCTAACCTTCGGCACGTAAAAGATGCAAAACTTGTTTTGCGCCTGAATGCACTATTTCGGGGTACCAAAGTTGTGAAGCATCCATTCTTGTCCATTGGACCCAAAATGATGTTTGGGAGTGTTTCAGAGGATTTCGCTAACCTTCAGCACGTAAAAAGATGCAAATTTGTGTTTCGGGCCTGAATGCACAATTTCGGGGTACCAATGTTGCGAAGCATCCATTCTACTCCATTGGAACCAATATGATGTTTGGTAGTGTTTCAGAACATTTCGCTAACCTTCGGCACGTAAAAAGATGCAAAACTTGTGTTTCGGGCCGGAATGCACTATTTCGGGGTACCGAAGTTGTGAAGCATCCATTCTTGCATTGGACCCAAACTGATGTTTGGGAGTGTTTCAGAGCATTTTGCTAATCTTCGGCACGTAAAATGATGAAAAACTTGTGTTTCGGGCCTGAATGCACAATTTCGGGGTACCGAAGTTGTGAAGCATCCATTCTTCTCCATTGGACCCAAAATGATGTTTGGGAGTGTTTCAGAGGATTTCGCTAACCTTCAGCACGTAAAAAGATGCAAACTTGTGTTTCGGGCCTGAATGCACAATTTCGGGGTACCAAAGTTACGAAGCATCCATTCTACTCCATTGGAACCAATATGATGTTTGGTAGTGTTTCAGAACATTTCGCTAACCTTCGGCACGTAAAAAGATGCAAAACTTGTGTTTCGGGCCGGAATGCACTATTTCGGGATACCGAAGTTGTGAAGCATCCATTCTAGCATTGGACCCAAACTGATGTTTGGGAGTGTTTCAGAGCATTTTGCTAACCTTCGGCACGTAAAAAGATGAAAAACTTGTGTTCGCGCCTGAATGTACTATTTTGGGGTACCAAAGTTGTGAAGCATGCATTCTAGTCCATTGGACCCAAACTGATATTTGGGAGTGTTTCAGAGCATTTTGTTAACCTTCGGCACGTAAAATGATGAAAAACTTGTGTTTCGGGCCTGAATGCACAATTTCGGGGTACCGAAGTTGTGAAGCATCCATTCTACTCCATTGGACCCAAAATGATGTTTGGGAGTGTTTCAGAGCATTTCGCTGACCTTCGGCACGTAAAAGATGCAAAACTTTTGTTCGCGCCTGAATGCACTATTTCGGGGTACCAAAGTTGTGAAGCATCCATTCTAGTCCATTAGACCCAAAATCATATTTGGGTGTGTTTCACAGCATTTCGCTAACCTTCGGCACGTAAAAGATGCAAAACTTATGTTCGCGCTAGAATGCACTATTTCGCGGTACCAAAGTTGTGAAGCATCCATTCTAGTCCATTGGACCCAAAATGATGGTTGGGAGTGTTTCAGAGCATTTTGCTAACCTTCGGCACGTAAAATGATAAAGAACTTGTGTTTCGAGCCTGAATGCACTATTTCGGGGTACCACAGTTGCGAAGCATCCATTCTACTCCATTGGAATCGAAATGATGTATGGGAGTGTTTCAGAGCATTTCGCTAACCTTCGGCACGTAAAAAGATGCAAAACTTTTGTTTCGGGCCTGAATGCACTATTTCGGGGTACCGAAGTTGTGAAACATCCATTCTACTCTGTTGGACCCAAAATGATGTTTGGGAGTGTTTCAGAGCATTTTGCTAACCTTCGGCACGTAAAAGATGCAAAACTTGTGTTCGCGCCTGATTGCACTATTTCGGGATAACAAAGTTGTGAAGCATACATTCTACTCCATTGGACTCAAAATGATGTTTGGGAGTGTTTCAGAGCATTTTGCTAACCTTCGGCACGTAAAAGATGCAAAACTTGTGTTCGCGTCTGAATGTACTATTTCGGGGTACCAAAGTTGTGAAGCACACATTCTAGTCCATTGGACGCAAACTGATGTTTGGGAGTGTTTCAAAGCATTTTGCTAACCTTCGGCATGTAAAATGATGAAAAACTAGTGTTCCGGGCCTGTATGCACTATTTTGGGGTACCAAAGTTATGAAGCATCCATTCTAGCATTGGACCCAAACTGATGTTTGGGAGTGTTTCAGAGCATTTTGCTAACCTTCGGCACGTAAAAAGATGAAAAACTTGTGTTTCGGGCCTCAATGCACTATATCGGGGTACCATAGTTGTGAAGCATCCATTCTACTCCATTGGAACCAAAATGATGTTTGGGAGTGTTTCAAAAGATTTCGCTAACCTTCGGCATGTAAAAAGATGAAAAACTTGTGTTTCGGGCCTGAATGCACTATTTCGGGGTACCAAAGTTGCGAAGCATCCATTCTACTCCATTGGAACCAAAATGATGTTTGGGAGTGTTTCAGAACATTTCGCTAACCTTCGGCACGTAAAAAGATGCAAAACTTGTGTTTCGGGTCGGAATGCACTATTTCGGGGTACCGAAGTTGTGAAGCATCCATTCTACTCCATTGGACCCAAAATGATGTTTGGGAGTGTTTCAGAGCATTTCGCTAACCTTCGGCACGTAAAAGATGCAAAATTTGTGTTTGCGCCTGAATGCACTATTTCAGGGTACCAAAGTTGTGAAGCATCCATTCTTGTCCATTGGACCCAAAATGATGTTTGGGAGTGTTTCAGAGGATTTCGCTAACCTTCAGCACGTAAAAAGATGCAAACTTGTGTTTCGGGCCTGAATGCACAATTTCGGGGTACCAAAGTTGCGAAGCATCCATTCTACTCCATTGGAACCAATATGATGTTTGGTAGTGTTTCAGAACATTTCGCTAACCTTCGGCACGTAAAAAGATGCAAAACTTGTGCTTCGGGCCGGAATGCACTATTTCGGGGTACCGAAGTTGTGAAGCATTCATTCTTGCATTGGACCCAAACTGATGTTTGGGAGTGTTTCAGAGCATTTTGCTAACCTTCGGCACGTAAAATGATGAAAAACTTCTGTTTCGGGCCTGAATGCACAATTTCGGGGTACTGAAGTTGTGAAGCATCCATTCTTCTCCATTGGACCCAAAATGATGTTTGGGAGTGTTTCAGAGGATTTCGCTAACCTTCAGCACGTAAAAAGATGCAAACTTGTGTTTCGGGCCTGAATGCACAATTTCGGGGTACCAAAGATACGAAGCATCCATTCTACTCCATTGGAACCAATATGATGTTTGGTAGTGTTTCACAGGATTTCGCTAACCTTCAACACGTAAAAAGATGCAAACTTGTGTTTCGGGCCTGAATGCACAATTTCGGGGTACCGAAGTTGTGAAGCATCCATTCTACTCCATTGGACCCAAAATGATGTTTGGGAGTGTTTCAGAGCATTTCGCTGACCTTCGGCACGTAAAAGATGCAAAACTTTTGTTCGCGCCTGAATGCACTATTTCGGGGTACCAAAGTTGTGAAGCATCCATTCTAGTCCATTAGACCCAAAATCATATTTGGGTGTGTTTCACAGCATTTCGCTAACCTTCGGCACGTAAAAGATGCAAAACTTATGTTCGCGCTAGAATGCACTATTTCGCGGTACCAAAGTTGTGAAGCATCCATTCTAGTCCATTGGACCCAAAATGATGGTTGGGAGTGTTTCAGAGCATTTTGCTAACCTTCGGCACGTAAAATGATAAAGAACTTGTGTTTCGAGCCTGAATGCACTATTTCGGGGTACCACAGTTGCGAAGCATCCATTCTACTCCATTGGAATCGAAATGATGTATGGGAGTGTTTCAGAGCATTTCGCTAACCTTCGGCACGTAAAAAGATGCAAAACTTTTGTTTCGGGCCTGAATGCACTATTTCGGGGTACCGAAGTTGTGAAACATCCATTCTACTCTGTTGGACCCAAAATGATGTTTGGGAGTGTTTCAGAGCATTTTGCTAACCTTCGGCACGTAAAAGATGCAAAACTTGTGTTCGCGCCTGATTGCACTATTTCGGGATAACAAAGTTGTGAAGCATACATTCTACTCCATTGGACCCAAAATGGTGTTTGGGAGTGTTTCAGAGCATTTTGCTAACCTTCGGCACGTAAAAGATGCAAAACTTGTGTTCGCGTCTGAATGTACTATTTCGGGGTACCAAAGTTGTGAAGCACACATTCTAGTCCATTGGACGCAAACTGATGTTTGGGAGTGTTTCAAAGCATTTTGCTAACCTTCGGCATGTAAAATGATGAAAAACTAGTGTTCCGGGCCTGTATGCACTATTTTGGGGTACCAAAGTTATGAAGCATCCATTCTAGCATTGGACCCAAACTGATGTTTGGGAGTGTTTCAGAGCATTTTGCTAACCTTCGGCACGTAAAAAGATGAAAAACTTGTGTTTCGGGCCTCAATGCACTATATCGGGGTACCATAGTTGTGAAGCATCCATTCTACTCCATTGGAATCAAAATGATGTTTGGGAGTGTTTCAAAAGATTTCGCTAACCTTCGGCATGTAAAAAGATGAAAAACTTGTGTTTCGGGCCTGAATGCACTATTTCGGGGTACCAAAGTTGCGAAGCATCCATTCTACTCCATTGGAACCAAAATGATGTTTGGGAGTGTTTCAGAACATTTCGCTAACCTTCGGCACGTAAAAAGATGCAAAACTTGTGTTTCGGGTCGGAATGCACTATTTCGGGGTACCGAAGTTGTGAAGCATCCATTCTACTCCATTGGACCCAAAATGATGTTTGGGAGTGTTTCAGAGCATTTCGCTAACCTTCGGCACGTAAAAGATGCAAAATTTGTGTTTGCGCCTGAATGCACTATTTCAGGGTACCAAAGTTGTGAAGCATCCATTCTTGTCCATTGGACCCAAAATGATGTTTGGGAGTGTTTCAGAGGATTTCGCTAACCTTCAGCACGTAAAAAGATGCAAACTTGTGTTTCGGGCCTGAATGCACAATTTCGGGGTACCAAAGTTGCGAAGCATCCATTCTACTCCATTGGAACCAATATGATGTTTGGTAGTGTTTCAGAACATTTCGCTAACCTTCGGCACGTAAAAAGATGCAAAACTTGTGCTTCGGGCCGGAATGCACTATTTCGGGGTACCGAAGTTGTGAAGCATTCATTCTTGCATTGGACCCAAACTGATGTTTGGGAGTGTTTCAGAGCATTTTGCTAACCTTCGGCACGTAAAATGATGAAAAACTTCTGTTTCGGGCCTGAATGCACAATTTCGGGGTACTGAAGTTGTGAAGCATCCATTCTTCTCCATTGGACCCAAAATGATGTTTGGGAGTGTTTCAGAGGATTTCGCTAACCTTCAGCACGTAAAAAGATGCAAACTTGTGTTTCGGGCCTGAATGCACAATTTCGGGGTACCAAAGATACGAAGCATCCATTCTACTCCATTGGAACCAATATGATGTTTGGTAGTGTTTCACAGGATTTCGCTAACCTTCAACACGTAAAAAGATGCAAACTTGTGTTTCGGGCCTGAATGCACAATTTCTGGGTACCGAAGTTGTGAAGCATCCATTCTACTCCATTGGACCCAAAATGATGTTTGGGAGTGTTTCAGAGCATTTCGCTAACCTTCGGCACGTAAAAGATGCAAAACTTGTGTTCGCGTCTGAATGTACTATTTCGGGGTACCAAAGTTGTGAAGCACACATTCTAGTCCATTGGACGCAAACTGATGTTTGGGAGTGTTTCAAAGCATTTTGCTAACCTTCGGCATGTAAAATGATGAAAAACTAGTGTTCCGGGCCTGTATGCACTATTTTGGGGTACCAAAGTTATGAAGCATCCATTCTAGCATTGGACCCAAACTGATGTTTGGGAGTGTTTCAGAGCATTTTGCTAACCTTCGGCACGTAAAAAGATGAAAAACTTGTGTTTCGGGCCTCAATGCACTATATCGGGGTACCATAGTTGTGAAGCATCCATTCTACTCCATTGGAATCAAAATGATGTTTGGGAGTGTTTCAAAAGATTTCGCTAACCTTCGGCATGTAAAAAGATGAAAAACTTGTGTTTCGGGCCTGAATGCACTATTTCGGGGTACCAAAGTTGCGAAGCATCCATTCTACTCCATTGGAACCAAAATGATGTTTGGGAGTGTTTCAGAACATTTCGCTAACCTTCGGCACGTAAAAAGATGCAAAACTTGTGTTTCGGGTCGGAATGCACTATTTCGGGGTACCGAAGTTGTGAAGCATCCATTCTACTCCATTGGACCCAAAATGATGTTTGGGAGTGTTTCAGAGCATTTCGCTAACCTTCGGCACGTAAAAGATGCAAAATTTGTGTTTGCGCCTGAATGCACTATTTCAGGGTACCAAAGTTGTGAAGCATCCATTCTTGTCCATTGGACCCAAAATGATGTTTGGGAGTGTTTCAGAGGATTTCGCTAACCTTCAGCACGTAAAAAGATGCAAACTTGTGTTTCGGGCCTGAATGCACAATTTCGGGGTACCAAAGTTGCGAAGCATCCATTCTACTCCATTGGAACCAATATGATGTTTGGTAGTGTTTCAGAACATTTCGCTAACCTTCGGCACGTAAAAAGATGCAAAACTTGTGCTTCGGGCCGGAATGCACTATTTCGGGGTACCGAAGTTGTGAAGCATTCATTCTTGCATTGGACCCAAACTGATGTTTGGGAGTGTTTCAGAGCATTTTGCTAACCTTCGGCACGTAAAATGATGAAAAACTTCTGTTTCGGGCCTGAATGCACAATTTCGGGGTACTGAAGTTGTGAAGCATCCATTCTTCTCCATTGGACCCAAAATGATGTTTGGGAGTGTTTCAGAGGATTTCGCTAACCTTCAGCACGTAAAAAGATGCAAACTTGTGTTTCGGGCCTGAATGCACAATTTCGGGGTACCAAAGATACGAAGCATCCATTCTACTCCATTGGAACCAATATGATGTTTGGTAGTGTTTCACAGGATTTCGCTAACCTTCAACACGTAAAAAGATGCAAACTTGTGTTTCGGGCCTGAATGCACAATTTCTGGGTACCGAAGTTGTGAAGCATCCATTCTACTCCATTGGACCCAAAATGATGTTTGGGAGTGTTTCAGAGCATTTCGCTAACCTTCGGCACGTAAAAGATGCAAAACTTGTGTTCGCGTCTGAATGTACTATTTCGTGGTACCAAAGTTGTGAAGCACACATTCTAGTCCATTGGACGCAAACTGATGTTTGGGAGTGTTTCAAAGCATTTTGCTAACCTTCGGCATGTAAAATGATGAAAAACTAGTGTTCCGGGCCTGTATGCACTATTTTGGGGTACCAAAGTTATGAAGCATCCATTCTAGCATTGGACCCAAACTGATGTTTGGGAGTGTTTCAGAGCATTTTGCTAACCTTCGGCACGTAAAAAAATGAAAAACTTGTGTTTCGGGCCTCAATGCACTATATCGGGGTACCATAGTTGTGAAGCATCCATTCTACTCCATTGGAACCAAAATGATGTTTGGGAGTGTTTCAAAAGATTTCGCTAACCTTCGGCACGTAAAAAGATGAAAAACTTGTGTTTCGGGCCTGAATGCACTATTTCGGGGTACCAAAGTTGCGAAGCATCCATTCTACTCCATTGGAACCAAAATGATGTTTGGGAGTGTTTCAAAACATTTCGCTAACCTTCGGCACGTAAAAAGATGCAAAACTTGTGTTTCGGGTCGGAATGCACTATTTCGGGGTACCGAAGTTGTGAAGCATCCATTCTACTCCATTGGACCCAAAATGATGTTTGGGAGTGTTTCAGAGCATTTCGCTAACCTTCGGCACGTAAAAGATGCAAAATTTGTGTTTGCGCCTGAATGCACTATTTCGGGGTACCAAAGTTGTGAAGCATCCATTCTTGTCCATTGGACTCAAAATGATGTTTGGGAGTGTTTCAGAGGATTTCGCTAACCTTCAGCACGTAAAAAGATGCAAACTTGTGTTTCGGGCCTGAATGCACAATTTCGGGGTACCAAAGTTGCGAAGCATCCATTCTACTCCATTGGAACCAATATGATGTTTGGTAGTGTTTCAGAACATTTCGCTAACCTTCGGCACGTAAAAAGATGCAAAACTTGTGCTTCGGGCCGGAATGCACTATTTCGGGGTACCGAAGTTGTGAAGCATTCATTCTTGCATTGGACCCAAACTGATGTTTGGGAGTGTTTCAGAGCATTTTGCTAACCTTCGGCACGTAAAATGATGAAAAACTTCTGTTTCGGGCCTGAATGCACAATTTCGGGGTACTGAAGTTGTGAAGCATCCATTCTTCTCCATTGGACCCAAAATGATGTTTGGGAGTGTTTCAGAGGATTTCGCTAACCTTCAGCACGTAAAAAGATGCAAACTTGTATTTCGGGCCTGAATGCACAATTTCGGGGTACCAAAGTTACGAAGCATCCATTCTACTCCATTGGAACCAATATGATGTTTGGTAGTGTTTCAGAACATTTCGCTAACCTTCGGCACGTAAAAAGATGCAAAACTTGTGTTTCGGGCCGGAATGCACTATTTCGGGGTACCGAAGTTGTGAAGCATCCATTCTAGCATTGGACCCAAACTGATGTTTGGGAGTGTTTCAGAGCATTTTGCTAACCTTCAGCACGTAAAAAGATGAAAAACTTGTGTTCGCGCCTGAATGTACTTTTTTGGGGTACCAAAGTTGTGAAGCATACATTCTAGTCCATTGGACCCAAACTGATGTTTGGGAGTGTTTCAGAGCATTTTGCTAACCTTCGGCACGTAAAATGATAAAGAACTTGTGTTTCGTGCCTGAAGGCACTATTTCGGGGTACCACAGTTGCGAAGCATCCATTCTACTCCATTGGAATCAAAATGATGTATGGGAGTGTTTCAGAGCATTTCGCAAACCTTCGGCACGTAAAAAGATGCAAAACTTTTGTTTCGGGCCTGAATGCACTATTTCGGGGTACCGAAGTTGTGAAGCATCCATTCTACTCTGTTGGACCCAAAATGATGTTTGGGAGTGTTTCAGAGCATTTTGC
Source organism: Cenchrus fungigraminus (assembly GCA_036936925.1). NCBI lineage: Eukaryota > Viridiplantae > Streptophyta > Magnoliopsida > Poales > Poaceae > Cenchrus > Cenchrus fungigraminus. The sequence goes on from CM072772.1 coordinate 49,304,535, forward strand.
TAACCTTCGGCACGTAAAAGATGCAAAACTTGTGTTCGCGCCTGATTGCACTATTTCGGGATACCAAAGTTGTGAAGCATACATTCTACTCCATTGGACCCAAAATGATGTTTGGGAGTGTTTCAGAGCATTTTGCTAACCTTCGGCACGTAAAAGATGCAAAACTTGTGTTCGCGTCTGAATGTACTATTTCGGGGTACCAAAGTTGTGAAGCACACATTCTAGTCCATTGGACGCAAACTGATGTTTGGGAGTGTTTCAAAGCATTTTGCTAACCTTCGGCATGTAAAATGATGAAAAACTAGTGTTCCGGGCCTGTATGCACTATTTTGGGGTACCAAAGTTATGAAGCATCCATTCTAGCATTGGACCCAAACTGATGTTTGGGAGTGTTTCAGAGCATTTTGCTAACCTTCGGCACGTAAAAAGATGAAAAACTTGTGTTTCGGGCCTCAATGCACTATATCGGGGTACCATAGTTGTGAAGCATCCATTCTACTCCATTGGAACCAAAATGATGTTTGGGAGTGTTTCAAAAGATTTCGCTAACCTTCGGCACGTAAAAAGATGAAAAACTTGTGTTTCGGGCCTGAATGCACTATTTCGGGGTACCAAAGTTGCGAAGCATCCATTCTACTCCATTGGAACCAAAATGATGTTTGGGAGTGTTTCAGAACATTTCGCTAACCTTCGGCACGTAAAAAGATGCAAAGCTTGGGTTCGCGCCTGAATGTACTATTTCGGGGTACCAAAGTTGTGAAGCACACATTCTAGTCCATTGGACGCAAACTGATGTTTGGGAGTGTTTCAAAGCATTTTGCTAACCTTCGGCATGTAAAATGATGAAAAACTTGTGTTACGGGCCTGTATGCACTATATTGGGGTACCAAAGTTATGAAGCATCCATTCTAGCATTGGACCCAAACTGATGTTTGGGAGTGTTTCAGAGCATTTTGCTAACCTTCGGCACGTAAAAAGATGAAAAACTTGTGTTTCGGGCCTGAATGCACTATATCGGGGTACCAAAGTTGTGAAGCATCCATTCTACTCCATTGGAACCAAAATGATGTTTGGGAGTGTTTCAAAAGATTTCGCTAACCTTCGGCACGTAAAAAGATGAAAAACTTGTGTTTCGGGCATGAATGCACTATTTCGGGGTACCAAAGTTGCGAAGCATCCATTCTACTCCATTGGAACAAAAATGATGTTTGGGGGTGTTTCAGAACATTTCGCTAACCTTCGGCACGTAAAAAGATGCAAAACTTGTGTTTTGGTCTGGAATGCACTATTTCGGGGTACCGAAGTTGTGAAGCATCCATTCTACTCCATTGGACCCAAAATGATGTTTGGTAGTGTTTCAGAGCATTTCGCTAACCTTCGGCACGTAAAAGATGCAAAACTTGTGTTCGCGCCTGAATGCACTATTTCGGGGTACCAATGTTGTGAAGCATCCATTCTAGTCCATTGGACCCAAAATGATGTTTGGGACTGTTTCAGAGGATTTCGCTAACCTTCAGCATGTAAAAAGATGCAAACTTGTTTTTCGGGCCTGAATGCACAATTTCGTTGTACCAAAGTTGTGAAGCATCCATTCTACTCCATTGGAACCAATATGATGTTTGGTAGTGTTTCAGAACATTTCGCTAACCTTCGGCACGTAAAAAGATGCAAAACTTGTGTTTAGGGCCGGAATGCACTATTTCGGGGTACCGAAGTTGTGAAGCATCCATTCTAGCATTGGACCCAAACTGATGTTTGGGAGTGTTTCAGAGCATTTTGCTAACCTTCGGCACGTAAAATGATGAAAAACTTGTGTTTCGGGCCTGAATGCACAATTTCGGGGTACCGAAGTTGTGAAGCATCCATTCTTCTCCATTGGACCCGAAATGATGTTTGGGAGTGTTTCAGAGGATTTCGCTAACCTTCAGCACGTAAAAAGATGCAAACTTGTGTTTCGGGCCTGAATGCACAATTTCGGGGTACCAAAGTTACGAAGCATCCATTCTACTCCATTGGAACCAATATGATGTTTGGTAGTGTTTCAGAACATTTCGCTAACCTTCGGCACGTAAAAAGATGCAAAACTTGTGTTTCGGGCCGGAATGCACTATTTCGGGGTACTGAAGTTGTGAAGCATCCATTCTAGCATTGCACCCAAACTGATGTTTGGGAGTGTTTCAGAGCATTTTGCTAACCTTCGGCACGTAAAAAGATGAAAAACTTGTGTTCGCGCCTGAATGTACTATTTTGGGGTACCAAAGTTGTGAAGCATACATTCTAGTCCATTGGACCCAAACTGATGTTTGGGAGTGTTTCAGAGCATTTTGCTAACCTTCGGCACGTAAAATGATGAAAAACTTGTGTTTCGGGCCTGAATGCACAATTTCGGGGTACCGAAGTTGTGAAGCATCCATTCTACTCCATTGGACCCAAAATGATGTTTGGGAGTGTTTTAGAGCATTTCGCTAACCTTCGGCACGTAAAAGATGCAAAACTTGTATTCGCGCCTGAATGGACTAATTTGGAGTACGAAAGTTGTGAAGCATCCATTCTAGTCCATTGGACCCAAACTGATGTTTGGGAGTGTTTCAGAGCATTTTGCTAACCTTCGGCACGTAAAAAGATGAAAACTTGTGTTTCGGGCCTGAATGCACTATTTCGGGTACCAATGTTGCGAAGCATCCATTCTACTCCATTGGAACCAAAATTATGTTTGGGAGTGTTTCAGAAAATTCCGCTAACCTTCGGCACGTAAAAAGATGCAAAACTTGTGTTTCGGGTCGGAATGCACTATTGCGGGGTACCGAAGTTGTGAAGCAACCATTCTACTCCATCGGACCCAAAATGATGTTTGGGAGTGTTGAGCATTTCCCTAACCTTCGGCACGTAAAAGATGCAAAACTTGTGTTCGCGCCTGAATGCACTATTTCGGGGTACCAAAGTTTTTAAGCATCCATTCTAGTCCAATGGACTCAAAATGATGTTTGGGAGTGTTTCTGAGGATTTCGCTAACCTTCAGCACCTAAAAAGATGCAAACTTGTGTTTCGGGCCTGAATGCACAATTTCGGGGTACCGAAGTTGTGAAGCATCCATTCTACTCCGTTGGACCCAAAATGATGTTTGGGAGTGTTTCAGAGCATTTCGCTAACCTTCAGCACGTAAAAGATGCAAAACTTGTGTTCGCGCCTGAATGCACTATTTCGGGGTACCAATGCACTATTTCGGGGTACCAAAGTTGTGAAGCATCCATTCTAGTCCATTGGACCCAAACTGTTGTTTGGAACAGTTTTAGAGCATTTTGCTAACCTTCGGCACGTAAAAAGATAAAAAACTTTTGTTTCGGGCATGAATGCACTATTTCGGGGTACCACAGTTGCGAAACATCCATTCTACTCCATTGGAACCAAAATGATGTTTGGGAGTGTTTCAGAACATTTCGCTAACCTTCGGTACGTAAAAAGATTCAAAACTTGTGTTTCGGGCCGGAATGCACTATTTTGGGGGTGCCGAAGTAGTGAAGCATCCATTCTACTCCATTGGACCCAAAATGATGTTTGGGAGTGTTTCAGAGCATTTCGCTAACCTTCGGAACGTAAAAGATGCAAAACTTGTGTTTGCGCCTGAATGCACTATTTCGGGGTACTAAAGTTGTCAAGCATCCATTCTAGTCCATTGGACCCAAAATGATGTTTGGGAGTGTTTCAGAGGATTTCGCTAACCTTCAGCACGTAAAAAGATACAAACTTGTGTTTCGGGCCTGAATGCACAATTTTGGGGTACCAAAGTTGCGAAGCATCCATTCTACTCCATTGGAACCAATATGATGTTTGGTAGTGTTTCAGAACATTTAGCTAACCTTCGGCACGTAAAAAGATGCAAAACTTGTGTTTCGGGCCGGAATGCACTATTTCGGGGTACCGAAGTTGTGAAGCATCCATTCTAGCATTGGAACGAAACTGATGTTTGGGAGTGTTTCAGAGCATTTTGCTAACCTTCGGCACGTAAAAGATGCAAAACTTGTGTTCGCGCCTGAATGTACTATTTCGGGGTAGCAAAGTTGTGAAGCATCCATTCTAGCATTGGACCCAAACTGATGTTTTGGAGTGTTTCAGAGCATTTTGCTAACCTTCGCACGTAAAAAGATGAAAAACTTGTGTTCGCGCCTGAATGTACTATTTTGGGGTACCAAAGTTGTGAAGCATACATTCTAGTCCATTGGACCCAAACTGATGTTTGGGAGTGTTTCAGAGCATTTTGCTAACCTTCGGCACGTAAAATGATGAAAAACTTGTGCTTCAGGCCTGAATGCACAATTTCGGGGTACCGAAGTTGTGAAGCATCCATTCTAGCATTGGACCCAAACTGATGTTTGGGAGTGTTTCAGAGCATTTTGCTAACCTTCGGCACGTAAAATGATGAAAAACTTGTGTTTCGGGCCTGAATGCACAATTTCGGGGTACCGAAGTTGTGAAGCATCCATTCTTCTCCATTGGACCCAAAATGATGTTTGGGAGTGTTTCAGAGGATTTCGCTAACCTTCAGCACGTAAAAAGATGCCAACTTGTGTTTCGGGCCTGAATGCACAATTTCGGGGTACCAAAGTTACGAAGCATCCATTCTACTCCATTGGAACCAATATGATGTTTGGTAGTGTTTCAGAACATTTCGCTAACCTTCGGCACGTAAAAAGATGCAAAACATGTGTTTCGGGCCGGAATGCACTATTTCGGGGTACTGAAGTTGTGAAGCATCCATTGTAGCATTGCACCCAAACTTATGTTTGGGAGTGTTTCAGAGCATTTTGCTAACCTTCGGCACGTAAAAAGATGAAAAACTTGTGTTCGCGCCTGAATGTACTATTTTGGGGTACCAAAGTTGTGAAGCATACATTCTAGTCCATTGGACCCAAACTGATGTTTGGGAGTGTTTCAGAGCATTTTGCTAACATTCGGCACGTAAAATGATGAAAAACTTGTGTTTCGGGCCTGAATGCACAATTTCGGGGTACCGAAGTTGTGAAGCATCCATTCTACTCCATTGGACCCAAAATGATGTTTGGAAGTGTTTCAGAGCATTTCGCTAACCTTCGGCACGTAAAAGATGCAAAACTTGTATTCGCGCCTGAATGTACTATTTCGGAGTACGAAAGTTGTGAAGCATCCATTCTAGTCCATTGGACCCAAACTGATGTTTGGGAGTGTTTCAGAGCATTTTGCTAACCTTCGGCACGTAAAAAGATGAAAACTTGTGTTTCGGGCCTGAATGCACTATTTCGGGTACCAATGTTGCGAAGCATCCATTCTACTCCATTGGAACCAAAATTATGTTTGGGAGTGTTTCAGAAAATTCCGCTAACCTTCGGCACGTAAAAAGATGCAAAACTTGTGTTTCGGGTCGGAATGCACTATTGCGGGGTACCGAAGTTGTGAAGCAACCATTCTACTCCATCGGACCCAAAATGATGTTTGGGAGTGTTGAGCATTTCCCTAACCTTCGGCACGTAAAAGATGCAAAACTTGTGTTCGGCCTGAATGCACTATTTCGGGGTACCAAAGTTTTTAAGCATCCATTCTAGTCCATTGGACTCAAAATGATGTTTGGGAGTGTTTCTGAGGATTTCGCTAACCTTCAGCACCTAAAAAGATGCAAACTTGTGTTTCGGGCCTGAATGCACAATTTCGGGGTACCGAAGTTGTGAAGCATCCATTCTACTCCGTTGGACCCAAAATGATGTTTGGGAGTGTTTCAGAGCATTTCGCTAACCTTCGGCACGTAAAAGATGCAAAACTTGTGTTCGCGCCTGAATGTACTATATCGGGGAAGCAAAGTTGTGAAGCATCCATTCTAGCATTCGACCCAAACTGATGTTTGGGACTGTTTCAGAGCATTTTGCTAACCTTCGGCACGTAAAAAGATGAAAAACTTGTGTTCGCGCCTGAATGTACTATTTTAGGGTACCAAAGTTGTGAAGCATGCATTCTAGTCCATTGGACCCAAACTGATGTTTGGGAGTATTTCAGAGCATTTTGTTAACCTTCGGCACGTAAAATGATGAAAAACTTGTGTTTCGGGCCTGAATGCACAATTTCGGGGTACCGAAGTTGTGAAGCTTCCATTCTACTCCATTGGACCCAAAATGATGTTTGGGAGTGTTTCAGAGCATTTCGCTAAGCTTTGGCACGTAAAAGATGCAAAACTTGTGTTCGCGCCTGAATGGACTATTTCGTAGTACCAAAGTTGTGAAGCGTCCATTCTAGTCCATTGGACCCAAACTGATGTTTGGGAGTGTTTCAGAGCATTTTGCTAACCTTCGGCACGTAAAAAAATGAAAACTTGTGTTTCGGGCCTGAATGCACTATTTCGGGTACCAATGTTGCGAAGCATCCATTCTACTCCATTGGAACCAAAATTATGTTTGGGAGTGTTTCAGAACATTTCGCTAACCTTCGGCACGTAAAAAGATGCAAAACTTGTGTTTCGGGCGGGAATGCACAATTACGGGGTACCGAAGTTGTGAAGCATCCATTCTACTCCGTTGGACCGGAAATGATGTTTGGGAGTGTTGAGCATTTCCCTAACCTTCGGCACGTACAAGATGAAAAACTTGTGTTCGCGCCTGAATGCACTATTTTGGGGTACCAAAGTTTTGAAGCATCCATTCTAGTCCATTGGACCCAAAATGATGTTTGGGAGTGTTTCAGAGGATTTCACTAACCTTCAGCACCTAAAAAGATGCAAACTTGTGTTTCGGGCCTGAATGCACAATTTCGGGGTACCGAAGTTGTGAAGCATCCATTCTACTCCATTGGACCCAATATGATGTTTGGGAGTGTTTCAGAGCATTTCGCTAACCTTCGGCACGTAAAAGATGTAAAACTGGTGTTCGCGCCTGAATGCACTATTTCGGGGTACCAAAGTTGTGAAGCATCCATTCTAGTCCATTGGACCCAAAATGATGTTTGGGAGTGTTTCAGAGCATTTCGCTAACCTCCGGCACGTAAAAGATGCAAAACTTGTGTTCGCGCCTGAATGCACTATTTCGGGGTACCAAAGTTGTGAAGCATCCATTCTAGTCCATTGGACCCAAAATGATGTTTGGGAGTGTTTCAGAGCATTTTGCTAACCTTCGGCACGTAAAAAGATGAAAAACTTGTGTTTTGGGCCTTAATGCACTATTTCGGGGTACCAAAGTTGCGAAGCATCCATTCTACACCATTGGACCCAAAAAGATGTTTGGGAGTGTTTCAGAGCATTTTGCTAACCTTCGGCACGTAAAATGATGCAAAAGTTGTGTTTTGGGTCTGAATGCACTATTTCGGGGTAGCAAAGTTCCGAAGCATCTATTCTACTCCATTGGAACCAAAATGATGTTTGGGAGTGTTTCTGAGGATTTCGCTAACCTTCGGCATGTAAAAAGATGCAAACTTGTGGTTCGGTCCTGAATGCACGATTTCGGGGTACCGAAGTTGTGAAGCATCCATTCTACTCCATTGGACCCAAGATGATGTTTGGGAGTGTTTCAGAGCATTTCGCTAACCTTCGGCACGTAAAAGATGCAAAACTTGTGTTCGCGCCTGAATGCACTATTTCGGGGTACCAAAGTTGTGAAGCATCCATTCTAGTCCATTGGACCCAAAATGATGTTTGGGAGTGTTTCAGAGCATTTTGCTAACCTTTGGCACGTAAAAAGATGAAAAACTTGTATCTCGGGCCTAAATGCACTATTTCGGGGAACCAAAGTTGCGAAGCATCCATTCTACTCCATTGGAACCAAACGGATGTTTGGGAGTGTTTCAGAGGATTTCGCTAACCTTCATCACGTAAAAAGATGCAAACTTGTGTTTTGGGCCTGAATGCACAATTTCGGGGTACCGAAGTTGTGAAGCATCCATTCTACTCCATTGGACCCAAAATGATGTTTTGGAGTGTTTCAGAGCATTTCGCTAACCTTCAGCTCGTAAAAGATGCAAAACTTGTGTCCGCGCCTGAATGCACTATTTCGGGGTCCCAAAGTTGTGAAGCATCCATTCTAGTCCATTGGACCCAAAATGATGTTTGGGAGTGTTTCAGAGCATTTTGCTAACCTTCGGCACGTAAAAAGATGAAAAACTTTTGTTTTGGGCCTTAATGCACTATTTCGGGGTACCAAAGTTGCGAAGCATCCATTCTACACCATTGGACCCAAAAAGATGTTTGGCAGTGTTTCAGAGCATTTTGCTAACCTTCGGCACGTAAAATGATGCAAAAGTTGTGTTTTGGGTCTGAATGCACTATTTCGGGGTAGCAAAGTTGCGAAGCCTCTATTCTACTCCATTGGAACCAAAATGATGCTTGGGAGTGTTTCAGAGGATTTCGCTAACCTTCGGCATGCAAAAAGATGCAAACTTGTGGTTCGGTCCTGAATGCACGATTTCGGGGTACCGAAGTTGTGAAGCATCCATTCTACTCCATTGGACCCAAGATGATGTTTGGGAGTGTTTCAGAGCATTTCGCTAACCTTCGGCACGTAAAAGATGCAAAACTTGTGTTTGCGCCTGAATGCACTGTTTCGGGGTACCAAAGTTGTGAAGCATCCATTCTAGTCCATTGGACCCAAAATGATGTTTGGGAGTGTTTCAGAGCATTTTGCTAACCTTTGGCACGTAAAAAGATGAAAAACTTGTGTCTCGTGCCTAAATGCACTATTTCGGGGTACCAAAGTTGCGAAGCATCCATTCTACTCCATTGGAACCAAAATGATGTTTGGGAGTGTTTCAGAGGATTTGGCTAACCTTCAGCACGTAAAAAGATGCAAACTTGTGTTTCGGGCCTGAATGCACAATTTCGGGGAACCGAAGTTGTGATGCATCCATTCTACTCCATTGGACCCAAAATGATGTTTTGGAGTGTTTCAGAGCATTTCGCTAACCTTCAGCACGTAAAAGATGCAAAACTTGTGTCCGCGCCTGAATGCACTATTTCGGGGTACCAAAGTTGTGAAGCATCCATTCTAGTCCATTGGACGCAAATTGATGTTTGGGAGTGTTTCAGAGCATTTCGCTAACCTTCGGCACGTAAAAGATGCAAAACTTGTGTTCGCGCCTGAATGCACTATTTCGGGGTACCAAAGTTGTGAAGCATCCATTCTAGTCCATTGGACCCAAAATGATGTTTGGGAGTGTTTCAGAGCATTTTGCTAACCTTCGGGATGTAAAAAGATGAAAAACTTGTGTTTCAGGCCTTAATGCACTATTTCGGGGTACCAAAGTTGCGAAGCATCCATTCTACACCATTGGACCATAAAAGATGTTTGGGAGTGTTTCAGAGCATTTTGCTAACCTTCGGCACGTAAAATGATGCAAAAGTTGTGTTTTGGGTCTGAATGCACTATTTCGGGGTAGCAAAGTTGCGAAGCATCTATTCTACTCCATTGGAACCAAAATGATGTTTGGGAGTGTTTCAGAGGATTTCGCTAACCTTCGGCATGCAAAAAGATGCAAACTTGTGGTTCGGTCCTGAATGCACGATTTCGGGGTACCGAAGTTGTGAAGCATCCATTCTACTCCATTGGACCCAAGATGATGTTTGGGAGTGTTTCAGAGCATTTCGCTAACCTTCGGCACGTAAAAGATGCAAAACTTGTGTTCGCGCCTGAATGCACTATTTCGGGGTACCAAAGTTGTGAAGCATCCATTCTAGTCCATTGGACCCAAAATGATGTTTGGGAGTGTTTCAGAGCATTTTGCTAACCTTTGGCACGTAAAAAGATGAAAAACTTGTGTCTCGGGCCTAAATGCACTATTTCGGGGTACCAAAGTTGCGAAGCATCCATTCTACTCCATTGGAACCAAAATGATGTTTGTGAGTGTTTCAGAGGATTTCGCTAACCTTCAGCACGTAAAAAGATGCAAACTTGTGTTTCGGGCCTGAATGCACAATTTCGGGGTACCGAAGTTGTGAAGCATCCATTCTACTCCATTGGACCCAAAATGATGTTTTGGAGTGTTTCAGAGCATTTCGCTAACCTTCAGCACGTAAAAGATGCAAAACTTGTGTCCGCGCCTGAATGCACTATTTCGGGGTACCAAAGTTGTGAAGCATCCATTCTAGTCCAATGGACCCAAATTGATGTTTGGGAGTGTTTCAGAGCATTTCGCTAACCTTCGGCATGTAAAAGAGGCAAAACTTGTGTTCGCGCCTGAATGCACTATTTCGGGGTACCAAAGTTGTGAAGCATCCATTCTAGTCCATTGGACCCAAAATGATGTTTGGGAGTGTTTCAGAGCATTTTGCTAACCTTCGGGACGTAAAAAGATGAAAAACTTGTATTTCGGGCCTTAAGGCACTATTTCGGGGTACCAAAGTTGCGAAGCATCCATTCTACACCATTGGACCCAAAAAGATGTTTGGGAGTGTTTCAGAGCATTTTGCTAACCTTCGGCACGTAAAATGATGCAAAAGTTGTGTTTTGGGTCTGAATGCACTATTTCGGGGTAGCGAAGTTGCGAAGCATCTATTCTACTCCATTGGAACCAAAATGATGTTTGGGAGTGTTTCAGAGGATTTCGCTAACCTTCGGCATGTAAAAAGATGCAAACTTGTGTTTCGGTCCTGAATGCACAATTTCGGGGTACCGAAGTTGTGAAGCATCCATTCTACTCCATTGGACCCAAGATGATGTTTGGGAGTGTTTCAAAGCATTTCGCTAACCTTCGGCACGTAAAAGATGCAAAACTTGTGTTCGCGCCTGAATGCACTATTTCGGGGTACCAAAGTTGTGAAGCATCCAATCTAATCCATTGGACCCAAAATGATGTTTGGGATTGTTTTAGAGCATTTTGCTAACCTTCGGCACGTGAAAAGATGAAAAACTTGTGTTTCGGGTCTCAATGCACTATTTCGGGGTACCAAAGTTGCGAAGCATCAATTCTACACCATTGGAACCAAAATGATGTTTGGGAGTGTTTCAGAGCATTTTGCTAACCTTCGGCACGTAAAATGATGCAAAAGTTGTGTTTCGGGTCTGAATGCACTATTTCGGGGTAGCAAAGTTGCGAAGCATCTATTCTACTCCATTGGAACCAAAATGATGTTTGGGAGTGTTTTAGGGGATTTCGCTAACCTTCAGCACGTAAAAAGAAGCAAACTTGTGTTTCGGGCCTGAAGGCACAATTTCGGGGTACCGAAGTTGTGAAGCATCCATTCTATTCCATTGGACCCAAAATGATCTTTGGGAGTGTTTCAGAGCATTTCGCTAACCTTCGGCATGTAAAAGATGCAAAACTTGTGTTCGCGCCTGAATGTACTATTTCGGGGTACCAAAGTTGTGAAGCATCCATTCTAGTCCATAGGACCCAAAATGATGTTCGGGAGTGTTTCAGAGCATTTTGCTAACCTTCGGCACGTAAAAAGATGAAAAACTTGTGTCTCGGGCCTGAATGCACTATTTCGGGGTACCAAAGTTGCGAAGCATCCATTCTACTCCATTGGAACCAAAATGATGTTTGGGAGTGTTTCAGAGGATTTCGCTAACCTTCAGCACGTAAAAAGATGCAAACTTGTGTTTCGGGCCTGAATGCACAATTTCGGGGTACCGAAGTTGTGAAGCATCCATTCTACTCCATTGGACCCAAAATTTTGTTTTGGAGTGTTTCAGAGTATTTCGCTAACCTACGGCACGTAAAAAGATGCAAAACTTGTGTTCGCGCTTGAATGCACTATTTCGGGGTACCAAAGTTGTGAAGCATCCATTCTAGTCCATTGGACCCAAACTGATGTTTGGGACTGTTTCAGAGCATTTTGCTAACCTTCGACACGTAAAAGATGCAGAACTTGTGTTCGCGCTTGAATGTACTATTTCGGGGTACCAAAGTTGTGAAGCATCCATTCTAGTTCATTGGACCCAAAATGATGTTTGGGAGTGTTTCAGAGCATTTTGTTAACCTTCGGCACGTAAAATGATGAAAAACTTGTGTTTCGGGCCTGAATGCACAATTTCGGGGTACCGAAGTTGTGAAGCTTCCATTCTACTCCATTGGACCCAAAATGATGTTTGGGAGTGTTTCAGAGCATTTCGCTAACCTTTGGCACGTAAAAGATGCAAAACTTGTGTTCGCGCCTGAATGGACTATTTCGTAGTACCAAAGTTGTGAAGCGTCCATTCTAGTCCATTGGACCCAAACTGATGTTTGGGAGTGTTTCAGAGCATTTTGCTAACCTTCGGCACGTAAAAAGATGAAAAACTTTTGTTTTGGGCCTTAATGCACTATTTCGGGGTACCAAAGTTGCGAAGCATCCATTCTACACCATTGGACCCAAAAAGATGTTTGGCAGTGTTTCAGAGCATTTTGCTAACCTTCGGCACGTAAAATGATGCAAAAGTTGTGTTTTGGGTCTGAATGCACTATTTCGGGGTAGCAAAGTTGCGAAGCATCTATTCTACTCCATTGGAACCAAAATGATGCTTGGGAGTGTTTCAGAGGATTTCGCTAACCTTCGGCATGCAAAAAGATGCAAACTTGTGGTTCGGTCCTGAATGCACGATTTCGGGGTACCGAAGTTGTGAAGCATCCATTCTACTCCATTGGACCCAAGATGATGTTTGGGAGTGTTTCAGAGCATTTCGCTAACCTTCGGCACGTAAAAGATGCAAAACTTGTGTTCGCGCCTGAATGCACTGTTTCGGGGTACCAAAGTTGTGAAGCATCCATTCTAGTCCATTGGACCCAAAATGATGTTTGGGAGTGTTTCAGAGCATTTTGCTAACCTTTGGCACGTAAAAAGATGAAAAACTTGTGTCTCGTGCCTAAATGCACTATTTCGGGGTACCAAAGTTGCGAAGCATCCATTCTACTCCATTGGAACCAAAATGATGTTTGGGAGTGTTTCAGAGGATTTGGCTAACCTTCAGCACGTAAAAAGATGCAAACTTGTGTTTCGGGCCTGAATGCACAATTTCGGGGAACCGAAGTTGTGATGCATCCATTCTACTCCATTGGACCCAAAATGATGTTTTGGAGTGTTTCAGAGCATTTCGCTAACCTTCAGCACGTAAAAGATGCAAAACTTGTGTCCGCGCCTGAATGCACTATTTCGGGGTACCAAAGTTGTGAAGCATCCATTCTAGTCCATTGGACGCAAATTGATGTTTGGGAGTGTTTCAGAGCATTTCGCTAACCTTCGGCACGTAAAAGATGCAAAACTTGTGTTCGCGCCTGAATGCACTATTTCGGGGTACCAAAGTTGTGAAGCATCCATTCTAGTCCATTGGACCCAAAATGATGTTTGGGAGTGTTTCAGAGCATTTTGCTAACCTTCGGGACGTAAAAAGATGAAAAACTTGTGTTTCAGGCCTTAATGCACTATTTCGGGGTACCAAAGTTGCGAAGCATCCATTCTACACCATTGGACCCAAAAAGATGTTTGGGAGTGTTTCAGAGCATTTTGCTAACCTTCGGCACGTAAAATGATGCAAAAGTTGTGTTTTGGGTCTGAATGCACTATTTCGGGGTAGCAAAGTTGCGAAGCATCTATTCTACTCCATTGGAACCAAAATGATGTTTGGGAGTGTTTCAGAGGATTTCGCTAACCTTCGGCATGCAAAAAGATGCAAACTTGTGGTTCGGTCCTGAATGCACGATTTCGGGGTACCGAAGTTGTGAAGCATCCATTCTACTCCATTGGACCCAAGATGATGTTTGGGAGTGTTTCAGAGCATTTCGCTAACCTTCGGCACGTAAAAGATGCAAAACTTGTGTTCGCGCCTGAATGCACTATTTCGGGGTACCAAAGTTGTGAAGCATCCATTCTAGTCCATTGGACCCAAAATGATGTTTGGGAGTGTTTCAGAACATTTTGCTAACCTTTGGCACGTAAAAAGATGAAAAACTTGTGTCTCGGGCCTAAATGCACTATTTCGGGGTACCAAAGTTGCGAAGCATCCATTCTACTCCATTGGAACCAAAATGATGTTTGGGAGTGTTTCAGAGGATTTCGCTAACCTTCAGCACGTAAAAAGATGCAAACTTGTGTTTCGGGCCTGAATGCACAATTTCGGGGTACCGAAGTTGTGAAGCATCCATTCTACTCCATTGGACCCAAAATGATGTTTTGGATTGTTTCAGAGCATTTCGCTAACCTTCAGCACGTAAAAGATGCAAAACTTGTGTCCGCGCCTGAATGCACTATTTCGGGGTACCAAAGTTGTGAAGCATCCATTCTAGTCCATTGGACCCAAATTGATGTTTGGGAGTGTTTCAGAGCATTTCGCTAACCTTCGGCACGTAAAAGAGGCAAAACTTGTGTTCGCGCCTGAATGCACTATTTCGGGGTACCAAAGTTGTGAAGCATCCATTCTAGTCCATTGGACCCAAAATGATGTTTGGGAGTGTTTCAGAGCATTTTGCTAACCTTCGGGACGTAAAAAGATGAAAAACTTGTATTTCGGGCCTTAATGCACTATTTCGGGGTACCAAAGTTGCGAAGCATCCATTCTACACCATTGGACCCAAAAAGATGTTTGGGAGTGTTTCAGAGCATTTTGCTAACCTTCGGCACGTAAAATGATGCAAAAGTTGTGTTTTGGGTCTGAATGCACTATTTCGGGGTAGCGAAGTTGCGAAGCATCTATTCTACTCCATTGGAACCAAAATGATGTTTGGGAGTGTTTCAGAGGATTTCGCTAACCTTGGGCATGTAAAAAGATGCAAACTTGTGTTTCGGTCCTGAATGCACAATTTCGGGGTACCGAAGTTGTGAAGCATCCATTCTACTCCATTGGACCCAAGATGATGTTTGGGAGTGTTTCAAAGCATTTCGCTAACCTTCGGCACGTAAAAGATGCAAAACTTGTGTTCGCGCCTGAATGCACTATTTCGGGGTACCAAAGTTGTGAAGCATCCAATCTAATCCATTGGACCCAAAATGATGTTTGGGATTGTTTTAGAGCATTTTGCTAACCTTCGGCACGTGAAAAGATGAAAAACTTGTGTTTCGGGTCTCAATGCACTATTTCGGGGTACCAAAGTTGCGAAGCATCAATTCTACACCATTGGACCCAAAATGATGTTTGGGAGTGTTTCAGAGCATTTCGCTAACCTTCGGCACGTAAAATGATACAAAAGTTGTGTTTCGGGTCTGAATGCACTATTTCGGGGTAGCAAAGTTGCGAAGCATCTATTCTACTCCATTGGAACCAAAATGATGTTTGGGAGTGTTTCAGGGGATTTCGCTAACCTTCAGCACGTAAAAAGAAGCAAACTTGTGTTTCGGGCCTGAAGGCACAATTTCGGGGTACCGAAGTTGTGAAGCATCCATTCTATTCCATTGGACCCAAAATGATCTTTGGGAGTGTTTCAGAGCATTTCGCTAACCTTCGGCATGTAAAAGATGCAAAACTTGTGTTCGCGCCTGAATGTACTATTTCGGGGTACCAAAGTTGTGAAGCATCCATTTTAGTCCATAGGACCCAAAATGATGTTCGGGAGTGTTTCAGAGCATTTTGCTAACCTTCGGCACGTAAAAAGATGAAAAACTTGTGTCTCGGGCCTGAATGCACTATTTCGGGGTACCAAAGTTGCAAAGCATCCATTCTACTCCATTGGAACCAAAATGATGTTTGGGAGTGTTTCAGAGGATTTCGCTAACCTTCAGCACGTAAAAAGATGCAAACTTGTGTTTCGGGCCTGAATGCACAATTTCGGGGTACCGAAGTTGTGAAGCATCCATTCTACTCCATTGGACCCAAAATTTTGTTTTGGAGTGTTTCAGAGTATTTCGCTAACCTACGGCACGTAAAAAGATGCAAAACTTGTGTTCGCGCTTGAATGCACTATTTCGGGGTACCAAAGTTGTGAAGCATCCATTCTAGTCCATTGGACCCAAACTGATGTTTGGGACTGTTTCAGAGCATTTTGCTAACCTTCGACACGTAAAAGATGCAGAACTTGTGTTCGCGCTTGAATGTACTATTTCGGGGTACCAAAGTTGTGAAGCATCCATTCTAGTCCATTGGACCCAAAATGATGTTTGGGAGTGTTTCAGAGCATTTTGTTAACCTTCGGCACGTAAAATGATGAAAAACTTGTGTTTCGGGCCTGAATGCACAATTTCGGGGTACCGAAGTTGTGAAGCTTCCATTCTACTCCATTGGACCCAAAATGATGTTTGGGAGTGTTTCAGAGCATTTCGCTAACCTTTGGCACGTAAAAGATGCAAAACTTGTGTTCGCGCCTGAATGGACTATTTCGTAGTGCCAAAGTTGTGAAGCGTCCATTCTAGTCCATTGGACTCAAACTGATGTTTGGGAGTGTTTCAGAGCATTTTGCTAACCTTCGGCACGTAAAAAAATGAAAACTTGTGTTTCGGGCCTGAATGCACTATTTCGGGTACCAATGTTGCGAAGCATCCATTCTACTCCATTGGAACCAAAATTATGTTTGGGAGTGTTTCAGAACATTTCGCTAACCTTCGGCACGTAAAAAGATGCAAAACTTGTGTTTCGGGCGGGAATGCACTATTACGGGGTACCGAAGTTGTGAAGCATCCATTCTACTCCATTGGACCGAAAATGATGTTTGGGAGTGTTGAGCATTTCCCTAACCTTCGGCACGTAAAAGATGCAAAACTTGTGTTCGCGCCTGAATGCACTATTTCGGGGTACCAAAGTTTTGAAGCATCCATTCTAGTCCATTGGACCCAAAATGATGTTTGGGAGTGTTTCAGAGGATTTCACTAACCTTCAGCACCTAAAAAGATGCAAACTTGTGTTTTGGGCCTGAATGCACAATTTCGGGGTACCGAAGTTGTGAAGCATCCATTCTACTCCATTGGACCTAATATGATGTTTGGGAGTGTTTCAGAGCATTTCGCTAACCTTCGGCACGTAAAAGATGCAAAACTGGTGTTCGCGCCTGAATGCACTATTTCGGGGTACCAATGTTGTGAAGCATCCATTCTAGTCCATTGGACCCAAAATGATGTTTGGGAGTGTTTCAGAGCATTTCGCTAACCTCCGGCACGTAAAAGATGCAAAACTTGTGTTCGCGCCTGAATGCACTATTTCGGGGTACCAAAGTTGTGAAGCATCCATTCTAGTCCATTGGACCCAAAATGATGTTTGGGAGTGTTTCAGAGCATTTTGCTAACCTTCGGCACGTAAAAAGATGAAAAACTTGTGTTTTGGGCCTTAATGCACTATTTCGGGGTACCAAAGTTGCGAAGCATCCATTCTACACCATTGGACCCAAAAAGATGTTTGGGAGTGTTTCAGAGCATTTTGCTAACCTTCGGCACGTAAAATGATGCAAAAGTTGTGTTTTGGGTCTGAATGCACTATTTCGGGGTAGCAAAGTTGCGAAGCATCTATTCTACTCCATTGGAACCAAAATGATGTTTGGGAGTGTTTCTGAGGATTTCGCTAACCTTCGGCATGTGAAAAGATGCAAACTTGTGGTTCGGTCCTGAATGCACGATTTCGGGGTACCGAAGTTGTGAAGCATCCATTCTACTCCATTGGACCCAAAATGATCTTTGGGAGTGTTTCAGAGCATTTCGCTAACCTTCGGCATGTAAAAGATGCAAAACTTGTGTTCGCGCCTGAATGTACTATTTCGGGGTACCAAAGTTGTGAAGCATCCATTTTAGTCCATAGGACCCAAAATGATGTTCGGGAGTGTTTCAGAGCATTTTGCTAACCTTCGGCACGTAAAAAGATGAAAAACTTGTGTCTCGGGCCTGAATGCACTATTTCGGGGTACCAAAGTTGCGAAGCATCCATTCTACTCCATTGGAACCAAAATGATGTTTGGGAGTGTTTCAGAGGATTTCGCTAACCTTCAGCACGTAAAAAGATGCAAACTTGTGTTTCGGGCCTGAATGCACAATTTCGGGGTACCGAAGTTGTGAAGCATCCATTCTACTCCATTGGACCCAAAATTTTGTTTTGGAGTGTTTCAGAGTATTTCGCTAACCTACGGCACGTAAAAAGATGCAAAACTTGTGTTCGCGCTTGAATGCACTATTTCGGGGTACCAAAGTTGTGAAGCATCCATTCTAGTCCATTGGACCCAAACTGATGTTTGGGACTGTTTCAGAGCATTTTGCTAACCTTCGACACGTAAAAGATGCAGAACTTGTGTTCGCGCTTGAATGTACTATTTCGGGGTACCAAAGTTGTGAAGCATCCATTCTAGTCCATTGGACCCAAAATGATGTTTGGGAGTGTTTCAGAGCATTTTGTTAACCTTCGGCACGTAAAATGATGAAAAACTTGTGTTTCGGGCCTGAATGCACAATTTCGGGGTACCGAAGTTGTGAAGCTTCCATTCTACTCCATTGGACCCAAAATGATGTTTGGGAGTGTTTCAGAGCATTTCGCTAACCTTTGGCACGTAAAAGATGCAAAACTTGTGTTCGCGCCTGAATGGACTATATCGTAGTACCAAAGTTGCGAAGCGTCCATTCTAGTCCATTGGACTCAAACTGATGTTTGGGAGTGTTTCAGAGCATTTTGCTAACCTTCGGCACGTAAAAAAATGAAAACTTGTGTTTCGGGCCTGAATGCACTATTTCGGGTACCAATGTTGCGAAGCATCCATTCTACTCCATTGGAACCAAAATTATGTTTGGGAGTGTTTCAGAACATTTCGCTAACCTTCGGCACGTAAAAAGATGCAAAACTTGTGTTTCGGGCGGGAATGCACTATTACGGGGTACCGAAGTTGTGAAGCATCCATTCTACTCCATTGGACCGAAAATGATGTTTGGGAGTGTTGAGCATTTCCCTAACCTTCGGCACGTAAAAGATGCAAAACTTGTGTTCGCGCCTGAATGCACTATTTCGGGGTACCAAAGTTTTGAAGCATCCATTCTAGTCCATTGGACCCAAAATGATGTTTGGGAGTGTTTCAGAGGATTTCACTAACCTTCAGCACCTAAAAAGATGCAAACTTGTGTTTTGGGCCTGAATGCACAATTTCGGGGTACCGAAGTTGTGAAGCATCCATTCTACTCCATTGGACCTAATATGATGTTTGGGAGTGTTTCAGAGCATTTCGCTAACCTTCGGCACGTAAAAGATGCAAAACTGGTGTTCGCGCCTGAATGCACTATTT
Source organism: Cenchrus fungigraminus (assembly GCA_036936925.1). Classification (NCBI taxonomy): domain Eukaryota; kingdom Viridiplantae; phylum Streptophyta; class Magnoliopsida; order Poales; family Poaceae; genus Cenchrus; species Cenchrus fungigraminus. The sequence continues at coordinate 49,323,627 of CM072772.1, forward strand.
CGGGGTACCAATGTTGTGAAGCATCCATTCTAGTCCATTGGACCCAAAATGATGTTTGGGAGTGTTTCAGAGCATTTCGCTAACCTCCGGCACGTAAAAGATGCAAAACTTGTGTTCGCGCCTGAATGCACTATTTCGGGGTACCAAAGTTGTGAAGCATCCATTCTAGTCCATTGGACCCAAAATGATGTTTGGGAGTGTTTCAGAGCATTTTGCTAACCTTCGGCACGTAAAAAGATGAAAAACTTGTGTTTTGGGCCTTAATGCACTATTTCGGGGTACCAAAGTTGCGAAGCATCCATTCTACACCATTGGACCCAAAAAGATGTTTGGGAGTGTTTCAGAGCATTTTGCTAACCTTCGGCACGTAAAATGATGCAAAAGTTGTGTTTTGGGTCTGAATGCACTATTTCGGGGTAGCAAAGTTGCGAAGCATCTATTCTACTCCATTGGAACCAAAATGATGTTTGGGAGTGTTTCTGAGGATTTCGCTAACCTTCGGCATGTGAAAAGATGCAAACTTGTGGTTCGGTCCTGAATGCACGATTTCGGGGTACCGAAGTTGTGAAGCATCCATTCTACTCCATTGGAGCCAAGATGATGTTTGGGAGTGTTTCAGAGCATTTCGCTAACCTTCGGCACGTAAAAGATGCAAAACTTGTGTTCGCGCCTGAATGCACTATTTCGGGGTACCAAAGTTGTGAAGCATCCATTCTAGTCCATTGGACCCAAAATGATGTTTGGGAGTGTTTCAGAGCATTTTGCTAACCTTTGGCACGTAAAAAGATGAAAAACTTGTGTCTCGGGCCTAAATGCACTATTTCGTGGAACCAAAGTTGCGAAGCATCCATTCTACTCCATTGGAACCAAAATGATGTTTGGGAGTGTTTCAGAGGATTTCGCTAACCTTCATCACGTAAAAAGATGCAAACTTGTGTTTCGGGCCTGAATGCACAATTTCGGGGTACCGAAGTTGTGAAGCATCCATTCTACTCCATTGGACCCAAAATGATGTTTTGGAGTGTTTCAGAGCATTTCGCTAACCTTCAGCACGTAAAAGATGCAAAACTTGTGTCCGCGCCTGAATGCACTATTTCGGGGTACCAAAGTTGTGAAGCATCCATTCTAGTCCATTGGACCCAAAATGATGTTTGGGAGTGTTTCAGAGCATTTTACTAACCTTCGGCACGTAAAAAGATGAAAAACTTTTGTTTTGGGCCTTAATGCACTATTTCGGGGTACCAAAGTTGCGAAGCATCCATTCTACACCATTGGACCCAAAAAGATGTTTGGCAGTGTTTCAGAGCATTTTGCTAACCTTCGGCACGTAAAATGATGCAAAAGTTGTGTTTTGGGTCTGAATGCACTATTTCGGGGTAGCAAAGTTGCGAAGCATCTATTCTACTCCATTGGAACCAAAATGATGCTTGGGAGTGTTTCAGATGATTTCGCTAACCTTCGGCATGCAAAAAGATGCAAACTTGTGGTTCGGTCCTGAATGCACGATTTCGGGGTACCGAAGTTGTGAAGCATCCATTCTACTCCATTGGACCCAAGATGATGTTTGGGAGTGTTTCAGAGCATTTCGCTAACCTTCGGCACGTAAAAGATGCAAAACTTGTGTTCGCGCCTGAATGCACTATTTCGGGGTACCAAAGTTGTGAAGCATCCATTCTAGTCCATTGGACCCAAAATGATGTTTGGGAGTGTTTCAGAGCATTTTGCTAACCTTTGGCACGTAAAAAGATGAAAAACTTGTGTCTCGGGCCTAAATGCACTATTTCGAGGTACCAAAGTTGCGAAGCATCCATTCTACTCCATTGGAACCAAAATGATGTTTGGGAGTGTTTCAGAGGATTTCGCTAACCTTCAGCACGTAAAAACATGCAAACTTGTCTTTCGGGCCTGAATGCACAATTTCGGGGAACCGAAGTTGTGATGCATCCATTCTACTCCATTGGACCCAAAATGATGTTTTGGAGTGTTTCAGAGCATTTCGCTAACCTTCAGCACGTAAAAGATGCAAAACTTGTGTCCGCGCCTGAATGCACTATTTCGGGGTACCAAAGTTGTGAAGCATCCATTCTAGTCCATTGGACCCAAATTGATGTTTGGGAGTGTTTCAGAGCATTTCGCTAACCTTCGGCACGTAAAAGATGCAAAACTTGTGTTCGCGCCTGAATGCACTATTTCGGGGTACCAAAGTTGTGAAGCATCCATTCTAGTCCATTGGACCCAAAATGATGTTTGGGAGTGTTTCAGAGCATTTTGCTAACCTTCGGGACGTAAAAAGATGAAAAACTTGTGTTTCGGGCCTTAGTGCACTATTTCGGGGTACCAAAGTTGCGAAGCATCCATTCTACACCATTGGACCCAAAAAGATGTTTGGGAGTGTTTCAGAGCATTTTGCTAACCTTCGGCACGTAAAATGATGCAAAAGTTGTGTTTTGGGTCTGAATGCACTATTTCGGGGTAGCAAAGTTGCGACGCATCTATTCTACTCCATTGGAACCAAAATGATGTTTGGGAGTGTTTCAGAGGATTTCGCTAACCTTCGGCATGCAAAAAGATGCAAACTTGTGGTTCGGTCCTGAATGCACGATTTCGGGGTACCGAAGTTGTGAAGCATCCATTCTACTCCATTGGACCCAAGATGATGTTTGGGAGTGTTTCAGAGCATTTCGCTAACCTTCGGCACGTAAAAGATGCAAAACTTGTGTTCGCGCCTGAATGCACTATTTCGGGGTACTAAAGTTGTGAAGCATCCATTCTAGTCCATTGGACCCAAAATGATGTTTGGGAGTGTTTCAGAGCATTTTGCTAACCTTTGGCACGTAAAAAGATGAAAAACTTGTGTCTCGGGCCTAAATGCACTATTTCGGGGTACCAAAGTTGCGAAGCATCCATTCTACTCCATTGGAACCAAAATGATGTTTGGGAGTGTTTCAGAGGATTTCGCTAACCTTCAGCACGTAAAAAGATGCAAACTTGTGTTTCGGGCCTGAATGCACAATTTCGGGGTACCGAAGTTGTGAAGCATCCATTCTACTCCATTGGACCCAAAATGATGTTTTGGAGTGTTTCAGAGCATTTCGCTAACCTTCAGCACGTAAAAGAAGCAAAACTTGTGTCCGCGCCTGAATGCACTATTTCGGGGTACCAAAGTTGTGAAGCATCCATTCTAGTCCATTGGACCCAAATTGATGTTTGGGAGTGTTTCAGAGCATTTCGCTAACCTTCGGCACGTAAAAGATGCAAAACTTGTGTTCGCGCCTGAATGCACTATTTCGGGGTACCAAAGTTGTGAAGCATCCATTCTAGTCCATTGGACCCAAAATGAGGTTTGGGAGTGTTTCAGAGCATTTTGCTAACCTTCGGCACGTAAAAAGATGAAAAACTTGTATTTCGGGCCTTAATGCACTATTTCGGGGTACCAAAGTTGCGAAGCATCCATTCTACACCATTGGACCCAAAAAGATGTTTGGGAGTGTTTCAGAGCATTTTGCTAACCTTCGGCACGTAAAATGATGCAAAAGTTGTGTTTTGGGTCTGAATGCACTATTTCGGGCTAGCGAAGTTGCGAAGCATCTATTCTACTCCATTGGAACCAAAATGATGTTTGGGAGTGTTTCAGAGGATTTCGCTAACCTTCGGCATGTAAAAAGATGCAAACTTGTGTTTCGGTCCTGAATGCACAATTTCGGGGTACCGAAGTTGTGAAGCATCCATTCTACTCCATTGGACCCAAGATGATGTTTGGGAGTGTTTCAAAGCATTTCGCTAACCTTCGGCACGTAAAAGATGCAAAACTTGTGTTCGCGCCTGAATGCACTATTTCGGGGTACCAAAGTTGTGAAGCATCCATTCTAGCATTGGACGCAAAATGATGTTTGGGAGTGTTTCAGAGCATTTTGCTAACCTTCGGCACGTAAAAAGATGCAAAATGATGTTTGGGATTGTTTCAGAGCATTTCGCTAACCTTCGGCACGTAAAAGATGCAAAACTTGTGTTCGCGCCTGAATGCACTATTTTGGGGTACCAAAGTTGTGAAGCATCCATTCTAGCATTAGACGCAAAATGATGTTTGGGAGTGTTTCAGAGTATTTTGCTAACCTTCGGCACGTAAAAATATAAAAAACTTGTGTTTCGGGCCTGAATGCACTATTTCAGAGTACCACAGTTGCGAAGCATCCATTCTACTCCATTGGAATAAAAATGATGTATGGTAGTGTTTCAGAGCATTTCGCTAACCTTCGGCACGTAAAAAAATGCAAAACTTTTGTTTCGGGCCTGAATGCACTATTTCGGGGTACCGAAGTTGTGAAGCATCCATTCTACTATGTTGGACCCAAAGTGATGTTTGGGAGTGTTTCAGAGCATTTTACTAACATTCGGCACGTAAAAGATGCAAAACTTGTGTTCGCGCCTGAATGTACTATTTCGGGGTACCAAAGTTGTGAAGAATCCATTCTAATCCATTGGACCCAAAATGATGTTTGGGAGTGTTTTAGAGCATTTTGCTAACCTTCGGCACGTGAAAAGATGAAAAACTTGTGTTTCGGGTCTCAATGCACTATTTCGGGGTACCAAAGTTGCGAAGCATCAATTCTACACCATTGGACCCAAAATGATGTTTGGGAGTGTTTCAGAGCATTTTGTTAACCTTCGGCACGTAAAATGATGCAAAAGTTGTGTTTCGGTTCTGAATGCACTATTTCGGGGTAGCAAAGTTGCGAAGCATCTATTCTACTCCATTGGAACCAAAATGATGTTTGGGAGTTTTTCAGGGGATTTCGCTAACCTTCAGCACGTAAAAAGAAGCAAACTTGTGTTTCGGGCCTGAAGGCACAATTTCGGGGTACCGAAGTTGTGAAGCATCCATTCTATTCCATTGGACCCAAAATGATGTTTGGGAGTGTTTCAGAGCATTTCGCTAACCTTCGGCATGTAAAAGATGCAAAACTTGTGTTCGCGCCTGAATGTACTATTTCCGGGTACCAAAGTTGTGAAGCATCCATTCTAGTCCATAGGACCCAAAATGATGTTCGGGAGTGTTTCAGAGCATTTTGCTAACCTTCGGCACGTAAAAAGATGAAAAACTTGTGTCTCGGGCCTGAATGCACTATTTCGGGGTACCAAAGTTGCGAAGCATCCATTCTACTCCATTGGAACCAAAATGATGTTTGGGAGTGTTTCAGAGGATTTCGCTAACCTTCAGCACGTAAAAAGATGCAAACTTGTGTTTCGGGCCTGAATGCACAATTTCGGGGTACCGAAGTTGTGAAGCATCCATTCTACTCCATTGGACCCAAAATGATGTTTTGGAGTGTTTCAGAGCATTACGCTAACCTACGGCACGTAAAAAGATGCAAAACTTGTGTTCGCGCTTGAATGCACTATTTCGGGGTACCAAAGTTGTGAAGCATCCTTTCTAGTCCATTGGACCCAAACTGATGTTTGGGACTGTTTCAGAGCATTTTGCTAACTTTCGACACGTAAAAGATGCAGAACTTGTGTTCGCGCTTGAATGTACTATTTCGGGGTACCAAAGTTGTGAAGCATCCATTCTAGCATTGGACCCAAAATGATGTTTGGGAGTGTTTCAGAGCATTTTGCTAACCTTCGGCACGTAAAAAGATGAAAAACTTGTGTTTCGGGCCGGAATGCACTATTTCGGGGTACCGAAGTTGTGAAGCATTCATTCTACTCCATTGGACCCAAAATGATGTTTGGGAGTGTTTCAGAGCATTTTGCTAACCTTCGGCACGTAAAAAGATAAAAAAACTTGTGTTTCGGGCCTGAATGCACTATTTCGGGGTACCACAGTTGCGAAGCATCCATTCTACTCCATTGGAATCAAAATGATGTATGGGAGTGTTTCAGAGCATTTCGCAAACCTTCGGCACGTAAAAAGATGCAAAACTTTTGTTTCGGGCCTGAATGCACTATTTCGGGGTACCGAAGTTGTGAAGCATCCATTCTACTCTGTTGGACCGAAAGTGATGTTTGGGAGTGTTTCAGAGCATTTTGCTAACCTTCGGCACGTAAAAGATGCAAAACTTGTGTTCGCGTCTGAATGTACTATTTCGGGGTACCAAAGTTGTGAAGCATCAATTGTTGTCCATTGGACCCAAAATGATGTTTGGGAGTGTTTCAGATCATTTTGCTAACCTTCGGCACGTAAAAAGATGAAAAACTTGTGTTTCGGACCTTAATGCACTATTTTGGGGTACCAAAGTTGCGAAGCATCCATTCTACACCATTGGACCCAAAATGATGTTTGGGAGAGTTTCAGAGCATTTTGCCAACCTTCGGCACGTAAAATTATGCAAAAGTTGTGTTTCGGGTCTGAATGCACTATTTCGGGGTAGCAAAGTTGCGAAGCATCTATTCTACTCCATTGGAACAAAAATGATGTTTGGGAGTGTTTCAGAGGATTTCGCTAACCTTCAGCACGTAAAAAGATGCAAACTTGTGTTTCGGGTCTGAATGCACAATTTCGGGGTACCGAAGTTGTGACTTATCCATTCTGTTCCGTTGGACCCAAAATGATGTTCGGGAGTGTTTCAGAGAATTCGCTAACCTTCTGCACGTAAAAGATGCAAAACTTGTGTTCACGCCTGAATGTACTATTTCGGGGTACCAAAGCTGTGAAGCAACCATTCTAGTCCATTAGACCCAAAATGATGTTTGGGAGTGTTTCAGAGCATTTTGCTAACCTTCGGCACGTAAAAAGATGAAAAACTTGTGTCTCGGGCCTGAATGCACTATTTCGGGGTACCAAAGTTGCGAAGCATCCATTCTACTCCATTGGAACAAAAATGATGTTTGGGAGTATTTCAGAGGATTTCGCTAACCTTCAGCACGTAAAAAGATGCAAACTTGTGTTTCGGGCCTGAATGCACAATTTCGGGGTACCGAAGTTCTGAAGCATCCATTCTACTCCATTGGACCCAAAATGATGTTTTGGAGTGTTTCATAGCATTTCGCTAACCTTCAGGACGTAAAAGATGCAAAACTTGTGTCCACGCCTGAATGCACTATTTCGGGGTACCAAAGTTGTGAAGCATCCAATCTAGTCCATTGGACCCAAAATGATGTTTGGGAGTGTTTCAGAGCATTTCGCTAACCTTCGGCACGTAAAAGATGCAAAACTTGTGTTCGCGCCTGAATGCACTATTTCGGGGTACCAAAGTTGTGAAGCATCCATTCTAGTCCATTGGACCCAAAAGGATGTTTGGGAGTGTTTCAGAGCATTTCGCTAACCTCCGGCACGTAAAAGATGCAAAACTTGTGTTTCAAGCCTGAATGCACTATTTCGCGAAATTGTGAAGCATCCATTCTACTCCATTGGACCCGAAATGATGTTTGGGACTGTTTCAGAGCATTTTGCTAACCTTCGGCACGTAAAAAGATGAAAAACTTGTGTTTCGGGCCTGAATGCACTATTTGGGGGTACCAAAGTTGTGAAGCATCCATTCTAGCATTGGAACCAAAATGATGTTTGGGAGTGTTTCAGAGCATTTCGCTAACCTTCGGCACGTAAAAAGTAGCAAAACTTTTGTTTCGGGCCTGAATGCACTATTTCGGGGTACCGAAGTTGTGAAGCATCCATTCTACTCTGTTGGACCCAAAATGATGTTTGGGAGTGTTTCAGAGCATTTTGCTAACTTTTGGCACGTAAAAGATGCAAAACTTGTGTTCGCGCCTGAATGTACTATTTCGGGGTACCAAAGTTGTGAAGCATCCATTGTTGTCCATTGGACCCAAAATGATGTTTGGGAGTGTTTCAGAGCATTTTGCTAACCTTCGGCACGTAAAAAGATGAAAAACTTGTATTTCGGGCCTTAATGCACTATTTCGGGGTACCAAAGTTGCGAAGCATCCATTCTACACCATTGGACCCAAAATGATGTTTGGGAGTGTTTCAGAGCATTTTGCTAACCTTCGGCACGTAAAATGATGCAAAAGTTGTGTTTCGGGTCTGAATGCACTATTTCGGGGTAGCAAAGTTGTGAAGCATCTATTCTACTCCATTGGAACCAAAATGATGTTTGGGAGTGTTTCAGAGAATTTCGCTAACCTTCAGCACGTAAAAAGAAGCAAACTTGTGTTTCGGGCCTGAATGCACAATTTCGGGGTACCGAAGTTGTGAAGCATCCATTCTACTCCATTGGACCCAAAATGATGTTTGGGAGTGTTTCAGAGCATTTCGCTAACCTTCGGCACGTAAAAGATGCAAAACTTGTGTTCGCGCCTGAATGCACTATTTTGGGGTACCAAAGTTGTGAAGCATCCATTCTAGCATTGCACCCAAAATGATGTTTGGGAGTGTTTCAGAGCATTTTGCTAACCTTCGGCACGTAAAAAGATAAAAAAACTTGTGTTTCGGGCCTGAATGCACTATTTCGGAGTACCACAGTTGCGAAGCATCCATTCAACTCCATTGGAATCAAAATGATGCATGGGAGTGTTTCAGAGCATTTCGCTAACCTTCGGCACGTAAAAAGATGCAAAACTTTTGTTTCGGGCCTGAATGCACTATTTCGGGGTTCCGAAGTTGTGAAGCATCCATTCTACTCTGTTGGACCCAAAGTGATGTTTGGGAGTGTTTCAGAGCATTTTGCTAACCTTCGGCACGTAAAAGATGCAAAACTTGTGTTCGTGTCTGAATGTAATATTTCGGGGTACCAAAGTTGTGAAGCATCAATTGTTGTCCATTGGACCCAAAATGATGTTTGGGAGTGTTTCAGAGCATTTTGCTAACCTTCGGCACGTAAAAAGATGAAAAACTTGTGTTTCGGGCCTTAATGCACTATTTCGGGGTACCAAAGTTGCGAAGCATCCATTCTACACCATTGGACCCAAAATGATGTTTGGGAGTGTCTCAGAGCATTTTGCCAACCTTCGACACGTAAAATGATGCAAAAGTTGTGTTTCGGGTCTGAATGCACTATTTCGGGGTAGCAAAGTTGCGAAGCATCTATTCTACTCCATTGGAACCAAAATGATGTTTGGGAGTGTTTCAGAGGATTTCGCTAACCTTCAGCACATAAAAAGATGCAAACTTGTGTTTCGGGCCTGAATGCACAATTTCGGGGTACCGAAGTTGTGACGCATCCATTCTATTCCATTGGACCCAAAATGATGTTTGGGAGTGTTTCAGAGCATTTTGCTAACCTTCGGCACGTAAAAAGATGAAAAACTTGTGTCTCGAGCCTGAATGCACTATTTCGGGGTACCAAAGTTGCGAAGCATCCATTCTACTCCATTCGAACCAAAATGATGTTTGGGAGTGTTTCAGAGGATTTCGCTAACCTTCAGCACGTAAAAAGATGCAAACTTGTGTTTCGGGCCTGAATGCACAATTTCGGGGTACCGAAGTTCTGAAGCATCCATTGTACTCCATTGGACCCAAAATGATGTTTTGGAGTGTTTCAGAGCATTTCGCTAACCTTCAGCATGTAAAAGATGCAAAACTTGTGTCCGCGCCTGAATACACTATTTCGGGGTACCAAAGTTGTGAAGCATCCATTCTAGTCCATTGGACCCAAAATGATGTTTGGGACTGTTTCAGAGCATTTCGCTAACCTTCGGCACGTAAAAGATGCAAAACTTGTGTTCGCGCCTGAATGCACTATTTCGGGGTACCAAAGTTGTGAAGCATCCATTCTAGTCCATTGGACCCAAACTGATGTTTGGGACTGTTTCAGAGTATTTTGCTAACCTTCGGCACGTAAAAAGATGAAAAACTAAGGTTTCGGGCCTGAATGCACTATTTTGGAGTACCAAAGTTGTGAAGCATCAATTCTAGCATTGGACCCAAAATGATATTTGGGAGTGTTTCAGAGCATTTTGCTAACATTTGGCACGTAAATAGATGAAAAACTTGTGTCTCGGGCCTGAATGCACTATTTCGGGGTACCAAAGTTGCGAAGCATCCATTCTACTCCATTGGAACCAAAATGATGTTTGGGAGTGTTTCAGAGGATTTCGCTAACCTTCAGCACGTAAAAAGATGCAAACTTGTGTTTCGGGCCTGAATACACAATTTCGGGGTACCGAAGTTGTGAAGCATCCATTCTACTCCATTGGACCCAAAATGATGTTTTGGAGTGTTTCAGAGCATTTCGCTAACCTTCAGCACGTAAAAGATGCAAAACTTGTGTCCGCGCCTGAATGCACTATTTCGGGGTACCAAAGTTGTGAAGCATCCACTCTAGTCCATTGGACCCAAAATGATGTTTGGGAGTGTTTCAAAGCATTTCGCTAACCTTCGGCACGTAAAAGATGCAAAACTTGTGTTCGCGCCTGAATGCACTATTTCGGGGTACCAAAGTTGTGAAGCATCCATTCTAGTCCATTGGACCCAAACTGAGGTTTGGGACTGTTTCAGAGCATTTTACTAACCTTCGGCATGTAAAAAATGAAAAACTTGTGTTTCGGGCCTGAATGCACTATTTTGGGGTACCAAAGTTGTGAAGCATCCATTCTAGCATTGGACCCAAAATGATGTTTGGGAGTGTTTCAAAGCATTTTGCTAACCTTCGGCACGTAAAAAGATAAAAATTTTGTGTTTCGGGCCTGAATGCATTATTTCGAAGTACCACAGTTGCGAAGCATCCATTCTACTCCATTGGAATCAAAATGATGTATGAGAGTGTTTCAAAGCATTTTGCTAACCTTCGACACGTAAAAAGATGCAAAACTTTTGTTTCGGGCCTGAAAGCACTATTTCGGGGTACCGAAGTTGTGAAGCATCCATTCTACTCCATTGGACCCAAAATGATGTTTTGGAGTGTTTTAGAGCATTTTGCTAACCTTCGGCACGTAAAAGATGCAAAACTTGTGTTCGCGCCTGAATGTACTATTTCGGTGTACCAAAGTTGTGAAGCATCCATTCTAGTCCATTGGACCCAAAATGATGTTTGGGAGTGTTTCAGAGCATTTTGCTAACCTTCGGAACGTAAAAAGACGAAAAACTTGTGTCTTGGGCCTGAATGCACTATTTCGGGGTACCAAAGTTGCGAAGCATCCATTCTACTCCATTGGAACCAAAATGATGTTTGGGAGTGTTTCAGAGGATTTCGCTAACCTTCAGCACGTAAAAAGATGCAAACTTGTGTTTCGGGCCTGAATGCACAATTTCGGGGTACCGAAGTTGTGAAGCATCCATTCTAGCATTGGACCCAAAATGATGTTTGGTAGTGTTTCAGAGCATTTTGCTAACCTTCGGCACGTTAAAAGATAAAAAAACTTGTGTTTCGGGCCTGAATGCACTATTTCGGGGTACCACTGTTGCGAAGCATCCATTCTACTCCATTGGAATCAAAATGATGTATGGGAGTGTTTCGGAGTATTTCGCTAACCTTCGGCACGTAAAAAGATGCAAAACTTTTGTTTCGGGCCTGAATGCACTATTTCGGGGTACCGAAGTTGTGAAGCATCCATTCTACTCTGTTGGACCCAAAATTATGTTTGGGAGTGTTTCAGAGCATTTTGCTAACTTTTGGCACGTAAAAGATGCAAAACTTGTGTTCGCGCCTGAATGTACTATTTCGGGGTACCAAAGTTGTGAAGCATCCATTGTTGTCCATTGGACCCAAAGTGATGTTTGGGAGTGTTTTAGAGCATTTTGCTAACCTTCGGCACGTAAAAAGATGAAAAACTTGTGTTTCGGGCCTTAGTGCACTATTTCGGGGTACCAAAGTTGCGAAGCATCCATTCTACACCATTGGACCCAAAATGATGTTTGGGAGTGTTTCAGAGCATTTTGCTAACCTTCGGCACGTAAAATGATGCAAAACTTGTGTTTCGGGTCTGAATGCACTATTTCGGAGTAGCAAAGTTGCGAAGCATCTATTCTACTCCATTGGAACCAAAATGATGTTTGGGAGTGCTTCAGAGGATTTCTCTAACCTTCAGCACGTAAAAAGAAGCAAACTTGTGTTTCGGGCCTGAATGCACAATTTCGGGGTACCGAAGTTGTGAAGCATCCATTCTACTCCATTGGACCCAAAATGATGTTTGGGAGTGTTTCAGAGCATTTCGCTAACCTTCGGCACGTAAAAGATGCAAAACTTGTGTTAGCGCCTGAATGTACTATTTCGGGGTACCAAAGTTGTGAAGCATCCATTCCAGTTCATTGGACCCAAAATGATGTTTGGGAGTGTTTCAAAGCATTTTGCTAACCTTCGGCACGTAAAAAGATGAAAAACTTGTGTCTCGGGCCTGAATGCACTATTTCGGGGTACCAAAGTTGTGAAGCATCCATTCTACTCCATTGGAACCACAATGATGTTTGGGAGTGTTTCAGAGGATTTAGCTAACCTTCAGCACGTAAAAAGATGCAAACTTGTGTTTCGGGCCTGAATGCACAATTTCGGGGTTCTGAAGTTCTGAAGCATCCATTCTATTCCATTGGACCCAAAATGATGTTTTGGAGTGTTTCAGAGCATTTCGCTGGCCTTCGGCACGTAAAAGATGCAATACTTGTGTCCGCGCCTGAATGCACTATTTTGGGGTACCAAAGTTGTGAAGCATCCATTCTAGTCCATTGGACCCAAAATGATGTTTGGGAGTGTTTCAGAGAATTTCGCTAACCTTCGGCACGTAAAAGATGCAAAACTTGTGTTCGCGCCTGAATGCACTATTTCGGGGTACCAAAGTTGTGAAGCATCCCTTCTAGTCCATTGGACCCAAACTGATGTTTGGGAGTGTTTCAGAGCATTTCGCTAACCTTCGGCACGTAAAATGATGCAAAAGTTGTGTTTCGGGTCTGAATGCACTATTTCGGAGTAGCAAAGTTGCGAAGCATTTATTCTACTCCATTGGAACCAAAATGATGTTTGGGAGTGCTTCAGAGGATTTCTCTAACCTTCAGCACGTAAAAAGATGCAAACTTGTGTTTCGGGCCTGAATGCACAATTTCGGGGTACTGAAGTTCTGAAGCATCCATTCTATTCCATTGGACCCAAAATGATGTTTTGGAGTGCTTCAGAGCATTTCGCTGACCTTCGGCACGTAAAAGATGCAATACTTGTGTCCGCGCCTGAATGCACTATTTTGGGGTACCAAAGTTGTGAAGCATCCATTCTAGTCCATTGGACCCAAAATGATGTTTGGGAGTGTTTCAGAGAATTTCGCTAACCTTCGGCACGTAAAAGATGCAAAACTTGTGTTCGCGCCTGAATGCACTATTTCGGGGTACCAAAGTTGTGAAGCATCCCTTCTAGTCCATTGGACCCAAACTGATGTTTGGGAGTGTTTCAGAGCATTTCGCTAACCTTCGGCACGTAAAATGATGAAAAACTTGTGTTTCAGGCCTGAATGCACTATTTTGGGGTACCAAAGTTGTGAAGCATCCATTCTAGCATTGGACCCAAAATGATGTTTGGGAGTGTTTCAGAGCATTTTGCAAACCTTCGGCACGTAAAAAGATAAAAAACATGTGTTTCGGGCCTGAATGCACTATTTCGAGGTACCACAGTTGCGAAGCATCCATTCTACTCCATTGGAATCAAAATGATGTATGGGAGTGTTTCAGAGCATTTCGCTAACCTTCGGCACGTAAAAAGATGCAAAACTTCTGTTTCGGGCCTGAAAGCACTATTTCGGGGTACCAAAGTTGTGAAGCATCCATTCTAGTCCATTGGACCCAAAATGATGTTTGGGAGTGTTTCAGAGAATTTCGCTAACCTTCGGCACGTAAAAGATGCAAAACTTGTGTTCGCGCCTGAATGCACTATTTTGGGGCACCAAAGTTGTGAAGCATCCATTCTAGTCCATTGGACCCAAAATGATGTTTTGGAGTGTTTCAGAGTATTTTGCTAATCTTCAGCACGTAAAAAGATGAAAAACTTGTGTTTCGGGCCTTAATGCACTATTTCAGGGTACCAAAGTTGTGAAGCATCTATTCTTGTCCATTGGACCCAAAATGATGTTTGGGAGTGTTTCAGAGCATTTTGCTATCCTTCGGCACGTAAAATGATGCAAAAGTTGTGTTTCGGGTCTGAAAGCACTATTTCGGGGTAGCAAAGTTGCGAAGCATCTATTCTACTCCATTGGAACCAAAATGATATTTGGGAGTGTTTCAGAGGATTTTGCTAACCTTCAGCACGTAAAAAGAAGCAAACTTGTGTTTCGGGCCTGAATGCACAATTTCGGGGTACCGAAGTTGTGAAGCATCCATTCTACTCCATTGGACCTAAAATGATGTTTGGGAGTGTTTCAGAGCATTTCGCTCACCTTCGGCACGTAAAAGATGCAAAACTTGTGTTAGCGCCTGAATGCACTATTTCGGGGTATCAAAGTTGTGAAGCATCCATTCGAGTTCATTGGACCCAAAATGATGTTTGGGAGTGTTTCAGAGCATTTTGCTAACCTTCGGCACGTAAAAGATGCAAAACTTGTGTTCGCGCCTGAATGTACTATTTCAGGGTACCAAAGTTGTGAACCATCCATTCTATTCCATTGGACCCAAAATGATGTTTGGGAGTGTTTCAGAGCATTTTGCTAACCTTCGGCACGTAAAAAGATGAAAACTTGTGTTTCGGGCCTTAATGCACTATTTCGGGGTACCAAAGTTGCGAAGCATCCATTCTACACCATTGGACCCAAAATGATGTTTGGGAGTGTTTCAGAGCATTTTGCTATCCTTCGGCACGTAAAATGATGCAAAAGTTGTGTTTTGGGTCTGAATGCACTATTTCGGGGTAGCAAAGTTGCAAAGCATCTAATATACTCCATTGGAACCATAATGATGTTTGGGAGTGTTTCAGAGGATTTCGCTAACCTTCAGCACGTAAAAAGATGCAAACTTGTGTTTCGGGCCTGAATGCACATTTTCGGGGTACCGAAGTTGTGAAGCATCCATTCTACTCCATTGGACCCAAAATGATGTTTGGGAGTGTTTCAGAGCATTTCGCTAACCTTCGGCACGTAAAAGATGCAAAACTTGTGTTCGCGCCTGAATGTACTATTTTGGGGTACCAAAGTTGTGAAGCATCCATTCTAGTCCATTGGGCCCAAAATGATGTTTGGGAGTGTTTCAGAGCATTTTGCTAACCTTCGGCACGTAAAAAGATGAAAAACTTGTGTCTCAGACCTGAATGCACTATTTCGGGGTACCAAAGTTGCGAAGCATCCATTCTACTCCATTGGACCCAAAATGATGTTTGAGAGTGTTTCAGAGGATTTCGCTAACCTTCAGCACGTA
Source organism: Cenchrus fungigraminus (assembly GCA_036936925.1). Lineage (NCBI taxonomy): Eukaryota > Viridiplantae > Streptophyta > Magnoliopsida > Poales > Poaceae > Cenchrus > Cenchrus fungigraminus. The sequence goes on from CM072772.1 coordinate 49,338,844, forward strand.
AAAAGATGAAAACTTGTGTTTCGGGCCTGAATACACAATTTCGGGGAACCGAAGTTGTGAAGCATCCAGTCTACTCCATTGGACCCAAAATGATGTTTTGGAGTGCTTCAGAGCATTTCGCTGACCTTCGGCACGTAAAAGATGCAAAACTTGTGTTCGCGCCTGAATGCACTATTTCGGGGTACCAAAGTTGTGAAGCATCCATTCTAGTCCATTGGACCCAAACTGATGTTTGGGACTGTTTCAGAGCATTTTGCTAACCTTCGGCACGTAAAAAGATGAAAAACTTGTGTTTCGGGCCTGAATGCACTATTTTGGGGTTCCAAAGTTGTGAAGCATCCATTCTACTCCATTGAAATCAAAATGTTGTATGGGAGTGTTTCAGAGCATTTCGCTAACCTTCGGCACGTAAAAAGATGCAAAACTTTTGTTTCGGGCCTGAATGCACTACTTCGGGGAACTAAAGTTGTGAAGCATCCATTCTAGTATTGGACCCGAAATGATGTTTGGGAGTGTTTCAGAGCATTTTGCTAACCTTCGACACGTAAAAAGATGAAAAACTTGTGTTTCGGGCCTGAATGCACTATTTTGGGGTACCAAATTTGTGAAGCATCCATTCTAGTATTGGACCCAAAATGATGTTTGGGAGTGTTTCAGAGCATTTTGCTAACCTTCGGCACGTAAAAAGATAAAAAACTTGTGTGTCGGACCTAAATGCACTATTTCGGGGTACCACAGTTGCGAAGCATCCATTCTACTCCCTTGGAATCAAAATGATGAGTGGGAGTGTTTCGGAGCATTTCGCTAACCTTCGGCACATAAAAAGATGCAAAACTTGTGTTTCAGGCCTGAATGCACTATTTTGGGGTACCGAAGTTGTGAATCATCCAATCTACTCCATTGGACCCAATATGATTTTTGGGAGTGTTTCAGAGGATTTTGCTAACCTTCGGCACGTAAAAGATGCAAAACTTGTGTTTCGGACTTGAATGCACTATTTTGGGGTACCTCAGTTGCGAAGCATCCATTCTACTCCATTGGAATCAAAATGATGTATGGGTGTGTTTCAAAGCATTTCACTAACCTTCAGCACGTAAAAAGATGCAAACTTGTGTTTCGGCCTGAGTGCACTATTTCGGGGTACCAAAGTTGTGAAGCATCCATTCTAGTCCATTGGACCCAAACTGATGTTTGGGAGTGTTTCAGAGCATTTTGCTAACCTTCGACACGTAAAAAGATGAAAAACTTGTGTTTCGGGCCTGAATGCACTATTTTGGGTACCGAAGTTGTGAAGCATCCATTCTAGTATTGGACCCAAAATGATGTTTGGGAGTGTTTCAGAGCATTTTGCTAACCTTCAGCACGTAAAAAGATGAAAAACATGTGTTTCGGACCTAAATGCACTATTTCGGGGTACCACAGTTGCGAAGCATCCATTCTACTCCATTGGAATCAAAATGATGTATGGGAGTATTTCAGAGCATTTCGCTAACCTTCGGCACGTAAAAAGATGCAAAACTTGTGTTTCGGGCCTGAATGCACTATTTCGGGGTACCACAGTTGTGAAGCATTCATTCTACTCCATTGGACCCAAAATGATGTTTGGGAGTGTTTCGGAGCATTTTGCTAACCTTCGGCACGTAAATGATGCAAAACTTGTGTTCGCGCCTGAATGTTTGTAAAGCATCCATTCTACTCCATTGGACCCAAAATGATGTTTGGGAGTGTTTCAGAGCATTTCGCTAACCTTCGGCACGTAAAAGATGCAAAACTTGTGTTCACGCCTGAATGCACTATTTCGGGGTACCAAAGTTGTGAAGCATCCTTTGTAGTCCATTGGACCCAAAATGATATTTGGGAGTGTTTCACAGCATTTCGCTAACCTTCGGCACGTAAAAGATGCAAAACTTATGTTCGCGCCTGAATGCACTATTTCGGGGTACCAAAGTTGTGAAGCATCCAATCTAGTCCATTGGACCCAAAATGATGTTTGGGAGTGTTTCAGAGCATTTTGCTAACCTTCGGCACGTAAAAGATGCAAAACCTGTGTTCGCGCCTGAATGCACTGTTTCGGGGTACCGAAGTTGTAAAGCATCCATTCTACTCCATTGGACCCAAAATGATGTTTGGGAGTGTTTGAGAGCATTTCGCTAACCTTCGGCACGTAAAAGATGCAAAACTTATGTTCGCGCCTGAATGCACTATTTCGGGGTACCAAAGTTGTGAAGCATCCATTCTAGTCCATTGGACCCAAAAGGATATTTGGGAGTGTTTCAGAGCATTTCGCTAACCTTCGGCACGTAAAAGATGCAAAACTTGTGTTTCTAGCCTGAATGCACTATTTCGCGAAATTGTGAGGCATCCATTCTACTCCATTGGACCCGAAATGATGTTTGGGAGTGTTTCAGAGCATTTTGCTAACCTTCGGCACGTAAAAGATGCAAAACTTGTGTTCGCGCCTAAATGCACTATTTCGGGGTACCAAAGTTGTGAAGCATCCATTCTAGTCCATTGGACCCAAAATGATGTTCGGGAGTGTTTCAGAGCATTTTGCTAACCTTCGGCACGTAAAAAGATGCAAAACATGTGTTTCGGGACTGAATGGACTATTTCGGGGTACCGAAGTTGTAAAGCATCCATTCTACTCCATTGGACCCAAAAGGATGTTTGGGAGTGTTTCAGAGCATTTCGCTAACATTCGGCATGTAAAAGATGCAAAACTTGTGTTTCAGGCCTGAATGCACTATTTCGCAAAGTTGTGAAACATCCATTCTACTCCATTGGACCCGAAATGATGTTTGGGAGTGTTTCAGAGCATTTTGCTAACCTTCGGCACGTAAAAGATGCAAAACTTATGTTCGCGCCTGAATGCACTATTTCGGGGTACCAAAGTTGTGAAGCATCCAATCTAGTCCATTGGACCCAAAATGATGTTTGGGAGTGTTTCAGAGCATGTTGCTAACCTTCGGCACGTAAAAGATGCAAAACCTGTGTTCGCGCCTGAATGCACTGTTTCGGGGTACCGAAGTTATAAAGCATCCATTCTACTCCATTGGACCCAAAATGATGTTTGGGAGTGTTTGAGAGCTTTTCGCTAACCTTCGGCACGTAAAAGATGCAAAACTTATGTTCGCGCCTGAATGCACTATTTCGGGGTACCAAAGTTGTGAAGCATCCATTCTAGTCCATTGGACCCAAAAGGATGTTTGGGAGTGTTTCAGAGCATTTCGCTAACCTTCGGCACGTAAAAGATGCAAAACTTGTGTTTCAAGCCTGAATGCACTATTTCGCGAAATTGTGAAGCATCCATTCTACTCCATTGGACCCGAAATGATGTTTGGGAGTGTTTCAGAGCATTTTGCTAACCTTCGGCACGTAAAAGATGCAAAACTTGTGTTCGCGCCTCAATGCACTATTTCGGGGTACCAAAGTTGTGAAGCATCCATTCTAGTCCATTGGACCCAAAATGATGTTCGGGAGTGTTTCAGAGCATTTTGCTAACCTTCGGCACGTAAAAAGATGCAAAACTTGTGTTTCGGGCCTGAATGGACTATTTCGGGGTACCGAAGTTGTAAAGCATCCATTCTACTCCATTGGACCCAAAAGGATGTTTGGGAGTGTTTCAGAGCATTTCGCTAACCTTCGGCATGTAAAAGATGCAAAACTTGTGTTTCAGGCCTGAATGCACTATTTCGCAAAGTTGTGAAACATCCATTCTACTCCATTGGACCCGAAATGATGTTTGGGAGTGTTTTAGAGCATTTCGCTAACCTTCGGCACGTAAAAAGATGAAAAACTTGTGTTTCGGGCCTGAATGCACTATTTCGGGGTACCAAATTTGTGAAGCATCCATTCTAGTCCATTGGACCCAAAATGATGTTCGGGATTGTTTCATAGTGTTTCGCTAACCTTCGGCACGTAAAAAGATGCAAAACTTGTGTTTCGGGCGTGAATGCACTATTTCGGGGTACCAAATTTGTGAAGCATCCATTCTAGTCCATTGGACCCAAAATGATGCTTGGGAGTGTTTCACAACATTTCGCTAACCTTCGGCACATAAAAAGATGCAAAACTTGTGTTTCGGGCCTGAATGCACTATTTCGGTGTACCAAATTTGTGAAGCATCCACTCTACTCCATTGGACCCGAAATGATGTTTGGGAGTGTTTCAGAGCATTTCGCTAACCTTCGGCACGTAAAAAGATGCAAAACTTGTGTTTCGGGCCTGAATGCACTATTTCGGTGTACCAAATTTGTGAAGCATCCACTCTACTCCATTGGACCCAAAATGATGTTTGGGAGTGTTTCAGAGTGTTTCGCTAACCTTCGGCACGTAAAAAGATGCAAAACTTGTGTTTCGGGCGTGAATGCACTATTTCGGGGTACCAAATTTGTGAAGCATCCATTCTAGTCCATTGGACCCAAAATGATGCTTGGGAGTGTTTCACAACATTTCGCTAACCTTCGGCACATAAAAGATGCAAAACTTATGTTCGCGCCTGAATGCACAATTTCGGGGTACCGAAGTGGTAAACCATCCATTCTACTCCATTGGACCCTAAATGATGTTTGGGAGTGTTTCAGAGCATTTCGCTAACCTTCGGCACGTAAAAGATGCAAAACTTGTGTTTCGGGCCTGAATGCACTATTTCGGGGTACCGAAGTTGTGAAGCATCCAATCTAGTCCATTGGACCCAAAATGATGTTTGGGAGTGTTTCAGAGCATTTTGCTAACCTTCGGCACGTAAAAGATGCAAAACCTGTGTTCGCGCCTGAATGCACTGTTTCGGGGTACCGAAGTTGTAAAGCATCCATTCTACTCCATTGGACCCAAAATGATGTTTGGGAGTGTTTGAGAGCATTTCGCTAACCTTCGGCACGTAAAAGATGCAAAACTTATGTTCGCGCCTGAATGCACTATTTCGGGGTACCAAAGTTGTGAAGCATCCATTCTAGTCCATTGGACCCAAAAGGATATTTGGGAGTGTTTCAGAGCATTTCGCTAACCTTCGGCACGTAAAAGATGCAAAACTTGTGTTTCTAGCCTGAATGCACTATTTCGCGAAATTGTGAAGCATCCATTCTACTCCATTGGACCCGAAATGATGTTTGGGAGTGTTTCAGAGCATTTTGCTAACCTTCGGCACGTAAAAGATGCAAAACTTGTGTTCGTGCCTGAATGCACTATTTCGGGGTACCAAAGTTGTGAAGCATCCATTCTAGTCCATTGGACCCAAAATGATGTTCGGGAGTGTTTCAGAGCATTTTGCTAACCTTCGGCACGTAAAAAGATGCAAAACATGTGTTTCGGGACTGAATGGACTATTTCGGGGTACCGAAGTTGTAAAGCATCCATTCTACTCCATTGGACCCAAAAGGATGTTTGGGAGTGTTTCAGAGCATTTCGCTAACATTCGGCATGTAAAAGATGCAAAACTTGTGTTTCAGGCCTGAATGCACTATTTCGCAAAGTTGTGAAACATCCATTCTACTCCATTGGACCCGAAATGATGTTTGGGAGTGTTTCAGAGCATTTTGCTAACCTTCGGCACGTAAAAGATGCAAAACTTATGTTCGCGCCTGAATGCACTATTTCGGGGTACCAAAGTTGTGAAGCATCCAATCTAGTCCATTGGACCCAAAATGATGTTTGGGAGTGTTTCAGAGCATGTTGCTAACCTTCGGCACGTAAAAGATGCAAAACCTGTGTTCGCGCCTGAATGCACTGTTTCGGGGTACCGAAGTTATAAAGCATCCATTCTACTCCATTGGACCCAAAATGATGTTTGGGAGTGTTTGAGAGCTTTTCGCTAACCTTCGGCACGTAAAAGATGCAAAACTTATGTTCGCGCCTGAATGCACTATTTCGGGGTACCAAAGTTGTGAAGCATCCATTCTAGTCCATTGGACCCAAAAGGATGTTTGGGAGTGTTTCAGAGCATTTCGCTAACCTTCGGCACGTAAAAGATGCAAAACTTGTGTTTCAAGCCTGAATGCACTATTTCGCGAAATTGTGAAGCATCCATTCTACTCCATTGGACCCGAAATGATGTTTGGGAGTGTTTCAGAGCATTTTGCTAACCTTCGGCACGTAAAAGATGCAAAACTTGTGTTCGCGCCTCAATGCACTATTTCGGGGTACCAAAGTTGTGAAGCATCCATTCTAGTCCATTGGACCCAAAATGATGTTCGGGAGTGTTTCAGAGCATTTTGCTAACCTTCGGCACGTAAAAAGATGCAAAACTTGTGTTTCGGGCCTGAATGGACTATTTCGGGGTACCGAAGTTGTAAAGCATCCATTCTACTCCATTGGACCCAAAAGGATGTTTGGGAGTGTTTCAGAGCATTTCGCTAACCTTCGGCATGTAAAAGATGCAAAACTTGTGTTTCAGGCCTGAATGCACTATTTCGCAAAGTTGTGAAACATCCATTCTACTCCATTGGACCCGAAATGATGTTTGGGAGTGTTTTAGAGCATTTCGCTAACCTTCGGCACGTAAAAAGATGAAAAACTTGTGTTTCGGGCCTGAATGCACTATTTCGGGGTACCAAATTTGTGAAGCATCCATTCTAGTCCATTGGACCCAAAATGATGTTCGGGAGTGTTTCATAGTGTTTCGCTAACCTTCGGCACGTAAAAAGATGCAAAACTTGTGTTTCGGGCGTGAATGCACTATTTCGGGGTACCAAATTTGTGAAGCATCCATTCTAGTCCATTGGACCCAAAATGATGCTTGGGAGTGTTTCACAACATTTCGCTAACCTTCGGCACATAAAAAGATGCAAAACTTGTGTTTCGGGCCTGAATGCACTATTTCGGTGTACCAAATTTGTGAAGCATCCACTCTACTCCATTGGACCCGAAATGATGTTTGGGAGTGTTTCAGAGCATTTCGCTAACCTTCGGCACGTAAAAAGATGCAAAACTTGTGTTTCGGGCCTGAATGCACTATTTCGGTGTACCAAATTTGTGAAGCATCCACTCTACTCCATTGGACCCAAAATGATGTTTGGGTGTGTTTCAGAGTGTTTCGCTAACCTTCGGCACGTAAAAAGATGCAAAACTTGTGTTTCGGGCGTGAATGCACTATTTCGGGGTACCAAATTTGTGAAGCATCCATTCTAGTCCATTGGACCCAAAATGATGCTTGGGAGTGTTTCACAACATTTCGCTAACCTTCGGCACATAAAAGATGCAAAACTTATGTTCGCGCCTGAATGCACAATTTCGGGGTACCGAAGTGGTAAACCATCCATTCTACTCCATTGGACCCTAAATGATGTTTGGGAGTGTTTCAGAGCATTTCGCTAACCTTCGGCACGTAAAAGATGCAAAACTTGTGTTTCGGGCCTGAATGCACTATTTCGGGGTACCGAAGTTGTGAAGCATCCATTCTACTCCATTGGACCCGAAATGATGATTGGGAGTGTTTCAGAGCATTTTGCTACCCTTCGGCACGTAAAAGATGCAAAACTTGTGTTTCAGGCCTAAATGCACTATTTCGGTGTACCAAAGTTGTGAAGCATCCATTCTAGTCCATTGGACCCAAAATGATGTTTGGGAGTGTTTCACAGCATTTCGCTAACCTTCGGCACGTAAAAGATGCAAAACTTGTGTTCGTGCCTGAATGCACTATTTCGGGGTACCAAAGTTGTGAAGCATCCATTCTACTCCATTGGACCCAAAATGATGTTTGGGAGTGTTTCACAGCATTTCGCTAACCTTCGGCACGTAAAAGATGCAAAAGTTGTGTTCGGGCCTGAATGCACTATTTCGGGGTACCGAAGTTGTAAAGCATCCATTCTACTCCATTGGACCCAAAATGATGTTTGGGAGTGTTTCAGAGCATTTCGCTAGCCTTCGGCACGTAAAAGATGCAAAACTTGTGTTTCGGGCCTGAATGCACTATTTCGGGGTACCGAAGTTGTGAAGCATCCATTCTACTCCATTGGACCCGAAATGATGTTTCGGACTGTTTCAGAGCATTTCACTAACCTTCGGCACGTAAAAGATGCAAAACTTGTGTTCGGGCCTGAATGCATTATTTCGGGGTACCGAAGTTGTAAAGCATCCATTCTACTCCATTGGACCCAAAATGATGTTTGGGAGTGTTTCAGAGCATTTCGCTAACCTTCGGCACGTAAAAGATGCAAAACTTATGTTCGCGCCTGAATGCACTATTTCGGGGTACCAAAGTTGTGAAGCATCCATTCTAGTCCATTGGACCCAAAAAGATGTTTGGGAGTGTTTCAGAGCATTTTGCTTACCATCAGCACGTAACAAGATGCAAAACTTGTGTTTCGGGCCTCAATGCACTATTTCGGGGTACCGAAGTTGTAAAGCATCCATTCTACTCCATTGGACCCAAAAGGATGTTTGGGAGGGTTTCAGAGCATTTCGCTAACCTTCGGCACGTAAAAGATGCAAAACTTGTGTTTCGGGCCTGAATGCACAATTTCGGGGTACTGAAGTTGTGAAGCATCCATTCTACTCCATTGGACCCGAAATGATGTTTGGGAGTGTTTCAGAGCATTTCGCTAACCTTCGGAACGTAAAAGATGCAAAACTTGTGTTCGCGCCTGAATGCACTATTTCGGGGTACCAAAGTTGTGAAGCATACATTCTAGTCCATTGGACCGAAAATGATGTTTCGGAGTGTTTCACAGCATTTCTCTAACCTTCGGCACGTAAAAGATGCAAAACTTGTGTTCGCGGATGAATGCACTATTTCGGTGTACCAAAGTTGTGAAGCATCCATTCTAGTCCATTGGACCCAAAATGATGTTCGGGAGTGTTTCAGAGCATTTTGCTAACCTTCGGCACGTAAAAAGATGCAAAACTTGTGTTTCGGGCCTGATTGCACTATTTTGGGGAACCGAAGTTGTAAAGCATCCATTCTACTCCATTGCTCCCAAAAGGATGTTTGGGAGTGTTTCAGAGCATTTCGCTAACCTTCGGCGCGTAAAAGATGCAAAACTTGTGTTTCAGGCCTGAATGCACTATTTCGGGTTACCGAAGTTGTGAAGCATCCATTCTACTCCATTGGACCCGAAATGGTGTTTGGGAGTGTTTCAGAGCATTTCGCTAACCTTCGTCACGTAAAAAGATGAAAAACTTGTGTTTCGGGCCTGAATGCACTATTTCGGGGTACCAAATTTGTGAAGCATCCATTCTAGTCCATTGGACCCAAAATGATGTTCGGGAGTGTTTCAGAGCATTTTGCTAACCTTCGGCACGTAAAAAGATGCAAAACTTGTGTTTCGGGCCTGAATGCAGCATTTCGGGGTACCGAAGTTGTAAATCATCCATTCTATTCCATTGGACCCAAAAGGATGTTTGGCAGTGTTTCAGAGCATTTCGCTAACCTTCGGCACGTAAAAGATGCAAAACTTGTGTTTCAGGCCTAAATGCACAATTTCGCGAAGTTGTGAAGCATCCATTCTACTCCATTCGACCCGAAATGATGTTTGGGAGTGTTTCAGAGCATTTCGCTAACCTTCGGCACGTAAAAGATGCAAAACTTGTGTTCGGGCCTGAAGGCACTATTTCGGGGTACCAAAGTTGTGAAGCATCCATTCTAGTCCATTGGACCCAAAATGATGTTTGGGAGTGTTTCAGAGCATTTTGCTTACCTTCAGCACGTAAAAAGATGAAAAACTTGTGTTTCGGGCCTGAATGCACTATTTCGGGGTACCAAATTTGTGAAGCATCCATTCTAGTCCATTGGACCCAAAATGATGTTCGGGAGTGTTTCAGAGCATTTTGCTAACCTTCGGCACGTAAAAAGATGCAAAACTTGTGTTTCGGGCCTGAATGCACCATTTCGGGGTACCGAAGTTGTAAATCATCCATTCTATTCCATTGGACCCAAAAGGATGTTTGGCAGTGTTTCAGAGCATTTCACTAACCTTCGGGACGTAAAAGATGCAAAACCTGTGTTTCGGGCTTGAATGCACTATTTTGGGGTACCGAAGTTGTGAAGCATCCATTCTACGCCATTGGACCCGAAATGATAATTGGGAGTGTTTCAGAGCATTTTGCTAACCTTCGGCACGTAAAAGATGCAAAACTTGTGTTTCGGGCCTGAATGCACTATTTCGGTGTACCAAAGTTATGAAGCATCCATTCTAGTCCATTGGACCCAAAATGATGTTTGGGAGTGTTTCACAGCATTTCGCTAACCTTCGGCACGTAAAAGAGGCAAAACTTGTGTTCGCGCCTGAATGCACTATTTCGGGGTACCAAAGTTATGAAGCATCCATTCAAGTCCACTGGACCCAAAACGATGTTTGGGAGTGTTTCACAGCATTTCGCTAACCTTCGGCACGTAAAAGATGCAAAACTTGTGTTCGCGCCTGAATGCACTATTTCGGGGTACCAAAGTTGTGAAGCATCCATTCTAGTCCATTGGACCCAAAAGGATGTTTGGGAGTGTTTCAGAGCATTTCGCTAACCTCCGGCACGTAAAAGATGCAAAACTTGTGTTTCAAGCCTGAATGCACTATTTCGCGAAATTGTGAAGCATCCATTCTACTCCATTGGACCCAAAATGATGTTTGGGAGTGTTTCACAGCATTTCGCTAACCTTCGGCACGTAAAAGATGCAAAACTTATGTTCGCGCCTGAAGGCACTATTTCGGGGTACCAAAGTTGTGAAGCATCCATTCTAGTCCATTGGACCCAAAATGATGTTTGGGAGTGTTTCAGAGCATTTTGCTTACCTTCAGCACGTAAAAAGATGAAAAACTTGTGTTTCGGGCCTGAATGCACTATTTCGGGGTACCAAATTTGTGAAGCATCCATTCTAGTCCATTGGACCCAAAATGATGTTCGGGAGTGTTTCAGAGCATTTTGCTAACCTTCGGCACGTAAAAAGATGCAAAACTTGTGTTTCGGGCCTGAATGCACCATTTCGGGGTACCGAAGTTGTAAATCATCCATTCTATTCCATTGGACTCAAAAGGATGTTTGGCAGTGTTTCAGAGCATTTCGCTAACCTTCGGCACGTAAAAGATGCAAAACTTGTGTTTCAGGCCTGAATGCACTATTTCGCGAAGTTGTGAAGCATCCATTCTACTCCATTCGACCCGAAATGATGTTTGGGAGTGTTTCAGAGCATTTCGCAAACCTTCGGCACGTAAAAAGATGCAAAACTTGTGTTTCGGGCCTGAATGCACTATTTCAGGGTACCAAATTTGTGAAGCATCCATTCTACTCCATCGGACCCAAAATGATGTTTGGGAGTGTTTCAGAGCATTTCGCTAACCTTCGGCACGTAAAAAGATGCAAAACTTGTGTTTCGGGCTTGAATGCACTATTTCGGGGTACCAAATTTGTGAAGCATCCATTATATTCCATTGGACCCAAAATGATGTTTGGGAGTGTTTCACAGCATTTCGCTAACCTTCGGCACGTAAAAGATGCAAAACTTATGTTCGCGCCTGAATGCACAATTTCGGGGTACCGAAGTTGTAAACCATCCATTCTACTCCATTGGACCCTAAATGATGTTTGGGAGTGTTTCAGAGCATTTCGCTAACCTTCGGCACGTAAAAGATGCAAAACTTGTGTTTCGGGCTTGAATGCACTATTTCGGGGTACCGAAGTTGTGAAGCATCCATTCTACTCCATTGGACCCGAAATGATGATTGTGAGTGTTTCAGAGCATTTTGCTAACCTTCAGCACGTAAAAGATGCAAAACTTGTGTTTCGGGCCTGAATGCACTATTTCGGTGTACCAAAGTTGTGAAGCATCCATTCTAGTCCATTGGACCCAAAATGATGTTTGGGAGTGTTTCACAGCATTTCGCTATCCTTCGGCACGTAAAAGATGCAAAACTTGTGTTCGCGCCTGAATGCACTATTTCGGGGTACCAAAGTTGTGAAGCATCCATTCTAGTCCACTGTACCCAAAATGATGTTTGGGAGTGTTTCACAGCATTTCGCTAACCTTCGGCACGTAAAAGATGCAAAACTTGTGTTCGTGCCTGAATGCACTATTTCGGGGTACCAAAGTTGTGAAGCATCCATTCTACTCCATTGGACACAAAATGATGATTGGGAGTGTTTCAGACCATTTCGCTAACCTTCGGCACGTAAAAGATGTAAAATTTGTGTTTCGGGCCTGAATGCACTATTTCGGGGTACCGAAGTTGTGAAGCATCCATTCTACTCCATTGGACCCGAAATGATGTTTCGGAGTGTTTCAGAGCATTTCACTAACCTTCGGCACGTAAAAGATGCAAAACTTGTGTTCGGGCCTGAATGCACTATTTCAGGGTACCGAAGTTGTAAAGCATCCATTCTACTCCATTGGACCCAAAATGATGTTTGGGAGTGTTTCAGAGCATTTCGCTAACCTTCGGCACGTAAAAGATGCAAAACTTATGTTCGCGCCTGAATGCACTATTTCGGGGTACCAAAGTTGTGAAGCATCCATTCTAGTCCATTGGACCCAAAAGGATGTTTGGGAGTGTTTCAGAGCATTTCGCTAACCTTCGGCACGTAAAAGATGCAAAACTTGTGTTTCAAGCCTGAATGCACTATTTCACGAAATTGTGAAGCATCCATTCTACTCCATTGGACCCGAAATGATGTTTGGGAGTGTTTCAGAGCATTTTGCTAACCTTCGGCACGTGAAAGATGCAAAACTTGTGTTCGCGCCTGAATGCACTATTTTGGGGTACCAAAGTTGTGAAGCATCCATTCTTGTCCATTGGACCCAAAATGATGTTCGGGAGTGTTTCAGAGCATTTCGCTAACCTTCGGCACGTAAAAGATGCAAAACTTGTGTTCGGGCCTGAATGCACTATTTCGGTGTACCGAAGTTGTAAAGCATCCATTCTACTACATTGGACCCAAAATGATGTTTGGGAGTGTTTCAGAGCATTTCGCTAACCTTCGGCACGTAAAAGATGCAAAACTTGTGTTTCGGGCTTGAATGCACTATTTCGGGGTACCGAAGTTGTGAAGCATCCATTCTACTCCATTGGACCCGAAATGATGATTGTGAGTGTTTCAGAGCATTTTGCTAACCTTCAGCACGTAAAAGATGCAAAACTTGTGTTTCGGGCCTGAATGCACTATTTCGGTGTACCAAAGTTGTGAAGCATCCATTCTAGTCCATTGGACCCAAAATGATGTTTGGGAGTGTTTCACAGCATTTCGCTATCCTTCGGCACGTAAAAGATGCAAAACTTGTGTTCGCGCCTGAATGCACTATTTCGGGGTACCAAAGTTGTGAAGCATCCATTCTAGTCCACTGTACCCAAAATGATGTTTGGCAGTGTTTCACAGCATTTCGCTAACCTTCGGCACGTAAAAGATGCAAAACTTGTGTTCGCGCCTGAATGCACTATTTCGGGGTACCAAAGTTGTGAAGCATCCATTCTACTCCATTGGACCCAAAATGATGATTGGGAGTGTTTCAGACCATTTCGCTAACCTTCGGCACGTAAAAGATGTAAAATTTGTGTTTCGGGCCTGAATGCACTATTTCGGGGTACCGAAGTTGTGAAGCATCCATTCTACTCCATTGGACCCGAAATGATGTTTCGGAGTGTTTCAGAGCATTTCACTAACCTTCGGCACGTAAAAGATGCAAAACTTGTGTTCGGGCCTGAATGCACTATTTCAGGGTACCGAAGTTGTAAAGCATCCATTCTACTCCATTGGACCCAAAATGATGTTTGGGAGTGTTTCAGAGCATTTCGCTAACCTTCGGCACGTAAAAGATGCAAAACTTATGTTCGCGCCTGAATGCACTATTTCGGGGTACCAAAGTTGTGAAGCATCCATTCTAGTCCATTGGACCCAAAAGGATGTTTGGGAGTGTTTCAGAGCATTTCGCTAACCTTCGGCACGTAAAAGATGCAAAACTTGTGTTTCAAGCCTGAATGCACTATTTCGCGAAATTGTGAAGCATCCATTCTACTCCATTGGACCCGAAATGATGTTTGGGAGTGTTTCAGAGCATTTTGCTAACCTTCGGCACGTGAAAGATGCAAAACTTGTGTTCGCGCCTGAATGCACTATTTCGGGGTACCAAAGTTGTGAAGCATCCATTCTTGTCCATTGGACCCAAAATGATGTTCGGGAGTGTTTCAGAGCATTTCGCTAACCTTCGGCACGTAAAAGATGCAAAACTTGTGTTCGGGCCTGAATGCACTATTTCGGTGTACCGAAGTTGTAAAGCATCCATTCTACTACATTGGACCCAAAATGATGTTTGGGAGTGTTTCAGAGCATTTCGCTAACCTTCGGCACGTAAAAGATGTAAAACTTGTGTTTCGGGCCGGAATGCACTATTTCGGGGTACCGAAGTTGTGAAGCATCCATTCTACTCCATTGGACCCGAAATGATGTTTCGGACTGTTTCAGAGCATTTCACTAACCTTCGGCAAGTAAAAGATGCAAAACTTGTGTTCGGGCCTGAATGCATTATTTCGGGGTACCGAAGTTGTAAAGCATCCATTCTAGTCCATTGGACCCGAAATGATGTTTGGGAGTGTTTCAGAGCATTTCGCTAACCTTCGGCACGTAAAAGATGCAAAACTTATGTTCGCGCCTGAATGCACTATTTCGGGGTACCAAAGTTGTGAAGCATCCATAATAGTCCATTGGACCCAAAATGATGTTTGGGAGTGTTTCAGAGCATTTTGCTTACCATCAGCACGTAACAAGATGCAAAACTTGTGTTTCGGGCCTCAATGCACTATTTCGGGGTACCGAAGTTGTAAAGCATCCATTCTACTCCATTGGACCCAAAAGGATATTTGGGAGGGTTTCAGAGCATTTCGCTAACCTTCGGCACGTAAAAGATGCAAAACTTGTGTTTCGGGCCTGAATGCACAATTTCGGGGTACTGAAGTTGTGAAGCATCCATTCTACTCCATTGGACCCGAAATGATGTTTGGGAGTGTTTCAGAGCATTTCGCTAACCTTCGGAACGTAAAAGATGGAAAACTTGTGTTCGTGCCTGAATGCACTATTTTGGGGTACCAAAGTTGTGAAGCATACATTCTAGTCCATTGGACTGAAAATGATGTTTGGGAGTGTTTCACAGCATTTCTCTAACCTTCGGCACGTAAAAGATGCAAAACTTGTGTTCGCGCTTGAATGCACTATTTCGGTGTACCAAAGTTGTGAAGCATCCATTCTAGTCCATTGGACCCAAAATGATGTTCGGGAGTGTTTCAGAGCATTTTGCTAACCTTCGGCACGTAAAAAGATGCAAAACTTGTGTTTCGGGCCTGAATGCACTATTTTGGGGAACCGAAGTTGTAAAGCATCCATTCTACTCCATTGCACCCAAAAGGATGTTTGGGAGTGTTTCAGAGCATTTCGCTAACCTTCGGCACGTAAAAGATGCAAAACTTGTGTTTCAAGCCTGAATGCACTATTTCGGGGTACCGAAGTTGTGAAGCATCCATTCTACTCCATTGGACCCGAAATGGTGTTTGGGAGTGTTTCAGAGCATTTCGCTAACCTTCGTCACGTAAAAAGATGAAAAACTTGTGTTTCGGGCCTGAATGCACTATTTCGGGGTACCAAATTTGTGAAGCATCCATTCTAGTCCATTGGACCCAAAATGATGTTCGGGAGTGTTTCAGAGCATTTTGCTAACCTTCGGCACGTAAAAAGATGCAAAACTTATGTTTCGGGCCTGAATGCACCATTTCGGGGTACCGAAGTTGTAAATCATCCATTCTATTCCATTGGACCCAAAAGGATGTTTGGCAGTGTTTCAGAGCATTTCGCTAACCTTCGGCACGTAAAAGATGCAAAACTTGTGTTTCAGGCCTGAATGCACTATTTCGCGAAGTTGTGATGCATCCATTCTACTCCATTCGACCCGAAATGATGTTTGGGAGTGTTTCAGAGCATTTCGCTAACCTTCGGTACGTAAAAAGATGCAAAACTTGTGTTTCGGACCTGAATGCACTATTTCAGGGTACCAAATTTGTGAAGCATCCATTCTACTCCATCGGACCCAAAATGATGTTTGGGAGTGTTTCAGAGCATTTCGCTAACCTTCGGCACGTAAAAAGATGCAAAACTTGTGTTTCGGGCTTGAATGCACTATTTCGGGGTACCAAATTTGTGAAGCAACCATTCTAGTCCATTGGACCAAAAATGATGTTTGGGAGTGTTTCACAGCATTTCGCTAACCTTCGGCACGTAAAAGATGCAAAACTTATGTTCGCGCCTGAATGCACAATTTCGGGGTACCGAAGTGGTAAACCATCCATTCTACTCCATTGGACCCTAAATGATGTTTGGGAGTGTTTCAGAGCATTTCGCTAACCTTCGGCACGTAAAAGATGCAAAACTTGTGTTTCGGGCCTGAATGCACTATTTCGGGGTACCGAAGTTGTGAAGGATCCATTCTACTCCATTGGACCCGAAATGATGATTGGGAGTGTTTCAGAGCATTTTGCTACCCTTCGGCACGTAAAAGATGCAAAACTTGTGTTTCGGGCCTGAATGCACTATTTTGGTGTACCAAAGTTGTGAAGCATCCATTCTAGTCCATTGGACCCAAAATGATGTTTGGGAGTGTTTCACAGCATTTCGCTAACCTTCGGCACGTAAAAGATGCAAAACTTGTGTTCGCGCCTGAATGCACTATTTCGGGGTACCAAAGTTGTGAAGCATCCATTCTAGTCCACTGTACCCAAAATGATGTTTGGGAGTGTTTCACAGCATTTCGGTAACCTTCGGCACGTAAAAGATGCAAAACTTGTGTTCGCGCCTGAATGCACTATTTCGGGGTACCAAAGTTGTGAAGCATCCATTCTACTCCATTGAACCCAAAATGATGATTGGGAGTGTTTCAGACCATTTCGCTAACCTTCGGCACGTAAAAGATGTAAAATTTGTGTTTCGGGCCTGAATGCACTATTTCGGGGTACCGAAGTTGTGAAGCATCCATTCTACTCCATTGGACCCGAAATGATGTTTCGGAGTGTTTCAGAGCATTTCACTAACCTTCGGCACGTAAAAGATGCAAAACTTGTGTTCGGGCCTGAATGCACTATTTCAGGGTACCGAAGTTGTAAAGCATCCATTCTACTCCATTGGACCCAAAATGATGTTTGGGAGTGTTTCAGAGCATTTCGCTAACCTTCGGCACGTAAAAGATGCAAAACTTATGTTCGCGCCTGAATGCACTATTTCGGGGTACCAAAGTTGTGAAGCATCCATTCTAGTCCATTGGACCCAAAAGGATGTTTGGGAGTGTTTCAGAGCATTTCGCTAACCTTCGGCACGTAAAAGATGCAAAACTTGTGTTTCAAGCCTGAATGCACTATTTCGCGAAATTGTGAAGCATCCATTCTACTCCATTGGACCCGAAATGATGTTTGGGAGTGTTTCAGAGCATTTTGCTAACCTTCGGCACGTGAAAGATGCAAAACTTGTGTTCGCGCCTGAATGCACTATTTCGGGGTACCAAAGTTGTGAAGCATCCATTCTTGTCCATTGGACCCAAAATGATGTTCGGGAGTGTTTCAGAGCATTTCGCTAACCTTCGGCACGTAAAAGATGCAAAACTTGTGTTCGGGCCTGAATGCACAATTTCGGTGTACCGAAGTTGTAAAGCATCCATTCTACTCCATTGGACCCAAAATGATGTTTGGGAGTGTTTCAGAGCATTTCGCTAACCTTCGGCACGTAAAAGATGTAAAACTTGTGTTTCGGGCCTGAATGCATTATTTCGGGGTACCGAAGTTGTGAAGCATCCATTCTACTCCATTGGACCCGAAATGATGATTGGGAGTGTTTCAGAGCATTTTGCTACCCTTCGGCACGTAAAAGATGCAAAACTTGTGTTTCGGGCCTGAATGCACTATTTCGGTGTACCAAAGTTGTGAAGCATCCATTCTAGTCCATTGGACCCAAAATGATGTTTGGGAGTGTTTCACAGCATTTCGCTAACCTTCGGCACGTAAAAGATGCAAAACTTGTGTTCGCGCCTGAATGCACTATTTCGGGGTACCAAAGTTGTGAAGCATCCATTCTAGTCCACTGTACCCAAAATGATGTTTGGGGGTGTTTCACAGCATTTCGCTAACCTTCGGCACGTAAAAGATGCAAAACTTGTGTTCGCGCCTGAATGCACTATTTCGGGGTACCAAAGTTGTGAAGCATCCATTCTACTCCATTGGACCCAAAATGATGATTGGGAGTGTTTCAGACCATTTCGCTAACCTTCGGCACGTAAAAGATGTAAAATTTGTGTTTCGGGCCTGAATGCACTATTTCGGTGTACCAAAGTTGTGAAGCATCCATTCTAGTCCATTGGACCCAAAATGATGTTTGGGAGTGTTTCACAGCATTTCGCTAACCTTCGGCACGTAAAAGATGCAAAACTTGTGTTCGCGCCTGAATGCACTATTTCGGGGTACCAAAGTTGTGAAGCATCCATTCTACTCCATTGGACCCAAAATGATGATTGGGAGTGTTTCAGACCATTTCGCTAACCTTCGGCACGTAAAAGATGTAAAATTTGTGTTTCGGGCCTGAATGCACTATTTCGGGGTACCGAAGTTGTGAAGCATCCATTCTACTCCATTGGACCCGAAATGATGTTTCGGAGTGTTTCAGAGCATTTCACTAACCTTCGGCACGTAAAAGATGCAAAACTTGTGTTCGGGCCTGAATGCACTATTTCAGGGTACCGAAGTTGTAAAGCATCCATTCTACTCCATTGGACCCAAAATGATGTTTGGGAGTGTTTCAGAGCATTTCGCTAACCTTCGGCACGTAAAAGATGCAAAACTTATGTTCGCGCCTGAATGCACTATTTCGGGGTACCAAAGTTGTGAAGCATCCATTCTAGTCCATTGGACCCAAAAGGATGTTTGGGAGTGTTTCAGAGCATTTCGCTAACCTTCGGCACGTAAAAGATGCAAAACTTGTGTTTCAAGCCTGAATGCACTATTTCGCGAAATTGTGAAGCATCCATTCTACTCCATTGGACCCGAAATGATGTTTGGGAGTGTTTCAGAGCATTTTGCTAAACTTCGGCACGTGAAAGATGCAAAACTTGTGTTCGCGCCTGAATGCACTATTTCGGGGTACCAAAGTTGTGAAGCATCCATTCTTGTCCATTGGACCCAAAATGATGTTCGGGAGTGTTTCAGAGCATTTCGCTAACCTTCGGCACGTAAAAGATGCAAAACTTGTGTTCGGGCCTGAATGCACTATTTCGGTGTACCGAAGTTGTAAAGCATCCATTCTACTCCATTGGACCCAAAATGATGTTTGGGAGTGTTTCAGAGCATTTCGCTAACCTTCGGCACGTAAAAGATGTAAAACTTGTGTTTCGGGCCTGAATGCACTATTTCGGGGTACCGAAGTTGTGAAGCATCCATTCTACTCCATTGGACCCGAAATGATGTTTCGGACTGTTTCAGAGCATTTCACTAACCTTCGGCAAGTAAAAGATGCAAAACTTGTGTTCGGGCCTGAATGCATTATTTCGGGGTACCGAAGTTGTAAACCATCCATTCTAGTCCATTGGACCCGAAATGATGTTTGGGAGTGTTTCAGAGCATTTCGCTAACCTTCGGCACGTAAAAGATGCAAAACTTATGTTCGCGCCTGAATGCACTATTTCGGGGTACCAAAGTTGTGAAGCATCCATTCTAGTCCATTGGACCCAAAATGATGTTTGGGAGTGTTTCAGAGCATTTTGCTTACCATCAGCACGTAACAAGATGCAAAACTTGTGTTTCGGGCCTCAATGCACTATTTCGGGGTACCGAAGTTGTAAAGCATCCATTCTACTCCATTGGACCCAAAAGGATATTTGGGAGGGTTTCAGAGCATTTCGCTAACCTTCGGCACGTAAAAGATGCAAAACTTGTGTTTCGGGCCTGAATGCACAATTTCGGGGTACTGAAGTTGTGAAGCATCCATTCTACTCCATTGGACCCGAAATGATGTTTGGGAGTGTTTCAGAGCATTTCGCTAACCTTCGGAACGTAAAAGATGGAAAACTTGTGTTCGTGCCTGAATGCACTATTTCGGGGTACCAAAGTTGTGAAGCATACATTCTAGTCCATTGGACCGAAAATGATGTTTGGGAGTGTTTCACAGCATTTCTCTAACCTTCGGCACGTAAAAGATGCAAAACTTGTGTTCGCGCTTGAATGCACTATTTTGGTGTACCAAAGTTGTGAAGCATCCATTCTAGTCCATTGGACCCAAAATGATGTTCGGGAGTGTTTCAGAGCATTTTGCTAACCTTCGGCACGTAAAAAGATGCAAAACTTGTGTTTCGGGCCTGAATGCACTATTTTGGGGAACCGAAGTTGTAAAGCATCCATTCTACTCCATTGCACCCAAAAGGATGTTTGGGAGTGTTTCAGAGCATTTCGCTAACCTTCGGCACGTAAAAGATGCAAAACTTGTGTTTCAAGCCTGAATGCACTATTTCGGGGTACCGAAGTTGTGAAGCATCCATTCTACTCCATTGGACCCGAAATGGTGTTTGGGAGTGTTTCAGAGCATTTCGCTAACCTTCGTCACGTAAAAAGATGAAAAACTTGTGTTTCGGGCCTGAATGCACTATTTCGGGGTACCAAATTTGTGAAGCATCCATTCTAGTCCATTGGACCCAAAATGATGTTCGGGAGTGTTTCAGAGCATTTTGCTAACCTTCGGCACGTAAAAAGATGCAAAACTTGTGTTTCGGGCCTGAATGCACCATTTCGGGGTACCGAAGTTGTAAATCATCCATTCTATTCCATTGGACCCAAAAGGATGTTTGGCAGTGTTTCAGAGCATTTCGCTAACCTTCGGCACGTAAAAGATGCAAAACTTGTGTTTCAGGCCTGAATGCACTATTTCGCGAAGTTGTGATGCATCCATTCTACTCCATTCAACCCGAAATGATGTTTGGGAGTGTTTCAGAGCATTTCGCTAACCTTCGGTACGTAAAAAGATGCAAAACTTGTGTTTCGGACCTGAATGCACTATTTCAGGGTACCAAATTTGTGAAGCATCCATTCTACTCCATCGGACCCAAAATGATGTTTGGGAGTGTTTCAGAGCATTTCGCTAACCTTCGGCACGTAAAAAGATGCAAAACTTGTGTTTCGGGCTTGAATGCACTATTTCGGGGTACCAAATTTGTGAAGCATCCATTCTAGTCCATTGGACCAAAAATGATGTTTGGGAGTGTTTCACAGCATTTCGCTAACCTTCGGCACGTAAAAGATGCAAAACTTATGTTCGCGCCTGAATGCACAATTTCGGGGTACCGAAGTGGTAAACCATCCATTCTACTCCATTGGACCCTAAATGATGTTTGGGAGTGTTTCAGAGCATTTCGCTAACCTTCGGCACGTAAAAGATGCAAAACTTGTGTTTCGGGCATGAATGCACTATTTCGGGGTACCGAAGTTGTGAAGCATCCATTCTACTCCATTGGACCCGAAATGATGATTGGGAGTGTTTCAGAGCATTTTGCTACCCTTCGGCACGTAAAAGATGCAAAACTTGTGTTTCGGGCCTGAATGCACTATTTCGGTGTACCAAAGTTGTGAAGCATCCATTCTAGTCTATTGGACCCAAAATGATGTTTGGGAGTGTTTCACAGCATTTCGCTAACCTTCGGCACGTAAAAGATGCAAAACTTGTGTTCGTGCCTGAATGCACTATTTCGGGGTACCAAAGTTGTGAAGCATCCATTCTACTCCATTGGACCCAAAATGATGTTTGGGAGTGTTTCACAGCATTTCGCTAACCTTCGGCATGTAAAAGATGCAAAACTTGTGTTCGGGCCTGAATGCACTATTTCGGGGTACCGAAGTTGTAAAGCATCCATTCTACTCCATTGGACCCAAAATGATGTTTGGGAGTGTTTCAGAGCATTTCGCTAACCTTCGGCACGTAAAAGATGTAAAACTTGTGTTTCGGGCCTGAATGCACTATTTCGGGGTACCGAAGTTGTGAAGCATCCATTCTACTCCATTGGACCCGAAATGATGTTTCGGACTGTTTCAGAGCATTTCACTAACCTTCGGCACGTAAAAGATGCAAAACTTGTGTTCGGGCCTGAATGCATTATTTCGGGGTACCGAAGTTGTAAAGCATCCATTCTACTCCATTGGACCCAAAATGATGTTTGGGAGTGTTTCAGAGCATTTCGCTAACCTTCGGCACGTAAAAGATGCAAAACTTATGTTCGCGCCTGAATGCACTATTTCGGGGTACCAAAGTTGTGAAGCATCCATTCTAGTCCATTGGACCCAAAATGATGTTTGGGAGTGTTTCAGAGCATTTTGCTTACCATCAGCACGTAACAAGATGCAAAACTTGTGTTTCGGGCCTCAATGCACTATTTCAGGGTACCGAAGTTGTAAAGCATCCATTCTACTCCATTGGACCCAAAAGGATGTTTGGGAAGGTTTCAGAGCATTTCGTTAACCTTCGGCACGTAAAAGATGCAAAACTTGTGTTTCGGACCTGAATGCACAATTTCGGGGTACTGAAGTTGTGAAGCATCCATTCTACTCCATTGGACCCGAAATGATGTTTGGGAGTGTTTCAGAGCATTTCGCTAACCTTCGGAATGTAAAAGATGCAAAACTTGTGTTCGTGCCTGAATGCACTATTTTGGGGTACCAAAGTTGTGAAGCATACATTCTAGTCCATTGGACCGAAAATGATGTTTGGGAGTGTTTCACAGCATTTCTCTAACCTTCGGCACGTAAAAGATGCAAAACTTGTGTTCGCACCTGAATGCACTATTTCGGTGTACCAAAGTTTTGAAGCATCCATTCTAGTCCATTGGACCCAAAATGATGTTCGGGAGTGTTTCAGAGCATTTTGCTAACCTTCGGCACGTAAAAAGATGCAAAACTTGTGTTTCGGGCCTGAATGCACTATTTTGGGGAACCGAAGTTGTAAAGCATCCATTCTACTCCATTGCACCCAAAAGGATGTTTGGGAGTGTTTCAGAGCATTTCGCTAACCTTCGGCACGTAAAAGATGCAAAACTTGTGTTTCAGGCCTGAATGCACTATTTCGGGGTACCGAAGTTGTGAAGCATCCATTCTACTCCATTGGACCCGAAATGGTGTTTGGGAGTGTTTCAGAGCATTTCGCTAACCTTCGTCACGTAAAAAGATGAAAAACTTGTGTTTCGGGCCTGAATGCACTATTTCGGGGTACCAAATTTGTGAAGCATCCATTCTAGTCCATTGGACCCAAAATGATGTTCGGGAGTGTTTCAGAGCATTTTGCTAACCTTTGGCACGTAAAAAGATGCAAAACTTGTGTTTCGGGCCTGAATGCACCATTTCGGGGTACCGAAGTTGTAAATCATCCATTCTATTCCTTTGGACCCAAAAGGATGTTTGGCAGTGTTTCAGAGCATTTCGCTAACCTTCGGCACGTAAAAGATGCAAAACTTGTGTTTCAGGCCTGAATGCACTATTTCGCGAAGTTGTGATGCATCCATTCTACTCCATTCGACCCGAAATGATGTTTGGGAGTGTTTCAGAGCATTTCGCTAACCTTCGGCACGTAAAAAGATTCAAAACTTGTGTTTCGGACATGAATGCACTATTTCAGGGTACCAAATTTGTGAAGCATCCATTCTACTCCATCGGACCCAAAATGATGTTTGGGAGTGTTTCAGAGCATTTCGCTAACCTTCGGCACGTAAAAAGATGCAAAACTTGTGTTTCGAGCTTGAATGCACTATTTCGGGGTACCAAATTTGTGAAGCATCCATTCTAGTCCATTGGACCCAAAATGATGTTTGGGAGTGTTTCACAGCATTTCGCTAACCTTCGGCACATAAAAGATGCAAAACTTATGTTCGCGCCTGAATGCACAATTTCGGGGTACCGAAGTTGTAAACCATCCATTCTACTCCATTGGACCCTAAATGATGTTTGGGAGTGTTTCAGAGCATTTCGCTAACCTTCGGCACGTAAAAGATGCAAAACCTGAGTTTCGGGCTTGAATGCACTATTTCGGGGTACCGAAGTTGTGAAGCATCCATTCTACTCCATTGGACCCGAAATGATGATTGGGAGTGTTTCAAAGCATTTTGCTAACCTTCGGCACGTAAAAGATGCAAAACTTGTGTTTCGGGCCTGAATGCACTATTTCGGGGTACCAAATTTGTGAAGCATCCATTCTAGTCCATTGGACCCAAAATGATGTTCGGGAGTGTTTCAGAGCATTTTGCTAACCTTTGGCACGTAAAAAGATGCAAAACTTGTGTTTCGGGCCTGAATGCACCATTTCGGGGTACCGAAGTTGTAAATCATCCATTCTATTCCTTTGGACCCAAAAGGATGTTTGGCAGTGTTTCAGAGCATTTCGCTAACCTTCGGCACGTAAAAGATGCAAAACTTGTGTTTCAGGCCTGAATGCACTATTTCGCGAAGTTGTGATGCATCCATTCTACTCCATTCGACCCGAAATGATGTTTGGGAGTGTTTCAGAGCATTTCGCTAACCTTCGGCACGTAAAAAGATTCAAAACTTGTGTTTCGGACATGAATGCACTATTTCAGGGTACCAAATTTGTGAAGCATCCATTCTACTCCATCGGACCCAAAATGATGTTTGGGAGTGTTTCAGAGCATTTCGCTAACCTTCGGCACGTAAAAAGATGCAAAACTTGTGTTTCGAGCTTGAATGCACTATTTCGGGGTACCAAATTTGTGAAGCATCCATTCTAGTCCATTGGACCCAAAATGATGTTTGGGAGTGTTTCACAGCATTTCGCTAACCTTCGGCACATAAAAGATGCAAAACTTATGTTCGCGCCTGAATGCACAATTTCGGGGTACCGAAGTTGTAAACCATCCATTCTACTCCATTGGACCCTAAATGATGTTTGGGAGTGTTTCAGAGCATTTCGCTAACCTTCGGCACGTAAAAGATGCAAAACCTGAGTTTCGGGCTTGAATGCACTATTTCGGGGTACCGAAGTTGTGAAGCATCCATTCTACTCCATTGGACCCGAAATGATGATTGGGAGTGTTTCAAAGCATTTTGCTAACCTTCGGCACGTAAAAGATGCAAAACTTGTGTTTCGGGCCTGAATGCACTATTTCAGTGTACCAAAGTTATGAAGCATCCATTCTAGTCCATTGGACCCAAAATGATGTTTGGGAGTGTTTCACAGCATTTCGCTAACCTTCGGCACGTAAAAGAGGCAAAACTTGTGTTCGCGCCTGAATGCACTATTTCGGGGTACCAAAGTTGTGAAGCATCCATTCTAGTCCACTGGACCCAAAACGATGTTTGGGAGTGTTTCACAGCATTTCGCTAACCTTCGGCACGTAAAAGATGCAAAACTTGTGTTCGCGCCTGAATGCACTATTTCGGGGTACCAAAGTTGTGAAGCATCCATTCTACTCCATTGGACCCTAATTGATGATTGGGAGTGTTTCAGAGCATTTCGCTAACCTTCGGCACGTAAAAGATGTAAAACTTGTGTTTCGGGCCTGAATGCACTATTTCGGGGTACCGAAGTTGTGAAGCATCCATTCTACTCCATTGGACCCGAAATGATGTTTCGGAGTGTTTCAGAGCATTTCACTAACCTTCGGCACGTAAAAGATGCAAAACTTGTGTTCAGGCCTGAATGCACTATTTCGGGGTACCGAAGTTGTAAAGCATCCATTCTACTCCATTGGACCCAAAATGATGTTTGGGAGTGTTTCAGAGCATTTCGCTAACCTTCGGCACGTAAAAGATGCAAAACTTATGTTCGCGCCTGAAGGCACTATTTCGGGGTACCAAAGTTGTGAAGCATCCATTCTAGTCCATTGGACCCAAAATGATGTTTGGGAGTGTTTCAGAGCATTTTGCTTACCTTCAGCACGTAAAAAGATGAAAAACTTGTGTTTCGGGCCTGAATGCACTATTTCGGGGTACCAAATTTGTGAAGCATCCATTCTAGTCCATTGGACCCAAAATGATGTTCGGGAGTGTTTCAGAGCATTTTGCTAACCTTCGGCACGTAAAAAGATGCAAAACTTGTGTTTCGGGCCTGAATGCACCATTTCGGGGTACCGAAGTTGTAAATCATCCATTCTATTCCATTGGACCCAAAAGGATGTTTGGCAGTGTTTCAGAGCATTTCGCTAACCTTCGGCACGTAAAAGATGCAAAACTTGTGTTTCAGGCCTGAATGCACTATTTCGCGAAGTTGTGAAGCATCCATTCTACTCCATTTGACCCGAAATGATGTTTGGGAGTGTTTCAGAGCATTTCGCTAACCTTCGGCATGTAAAAAGATGCAAAACTTGTGTTTCGGGCCTGAATGCACTATTTCAGGGTACCAAATTTGTGAGGCATCCATTCTACTCCATCGGACCCAAAATGATGTTTGGGAGTGTTTCAGAGCATTTCGCTAACCTTCGGCACGTAAAAAGATGCAAAACTTGTGTTTCGGGCTTGAATGCACTATTTCGGGGTACCAAATTTGTGAAGCATCCATTCTAGTCCATTGGACCCAAAATGATGTTTGGGAGTGTTTCACAGCATTTCGCTAACCTTCGGCACGTAAAAGATGCAAAACTTATGTTCGCGCCTGAATGCACAATTTCGGGGTACCGAAGTTGTAAACCATCCATTCTACTCCATTGGACCCTAAATGATGTTTGGGAGTGTTTCATAGCATTTCGCTAACCTTCGGCACGTAAAAGATGCAAAACTTGTGTTTCGGGCTTGAATGCACTGTTTCGGGGTACCGAAGTTGTGAAGCATCCATTCTACTCCATTGGACCCGAAATGATGATTGGGAGCGTTTCAGAGCATTTTGCAAACCTTCGGCACGTAAAAGATGCAAAACTTGTGTTTCGGGCCTGAATGCACTATTTCGGTGTACCAAAGTTGTGAAGCATCCCTTCTAGTCCATTGGACCCAAAATGATGTTTGGGAGTGTTTCACAGCATTTCGCTAACCTTCAGCACGTAAAAGATGCAAAACTTGTGTTCGCGCCTGAATGCACTATTTCGGGGTACCAAAGTTGTGAAGCATCCATTCTAGTCCACTGGACCCAAAATGATGTTTGGGAGTGTTTCACAGCATTTCGCTAACCTTCGGCACGTAAAAGATGCAAAACTTGTGTTCGCGCCTGAATGCACTATTTCGGGGTACCAAAGTTGTGAAGCATCCATTCTACTCCATTGGACCCAAAATGATGATTGGGAGTGTTTCAGAGCATTTCGCTAACCTTCGGCACGTAAAAGATGTAAAACTTGTGTTTCGGGCCTGAATGCACTATTTCGGGGTACCGAAGTTGTGAAGCATCCATTCTACTCCATTGGACCCGAAATGATGTTTCGGAGTGTTTCAGAGCATTTCACTAACCTTCGGCACGTAAAAGATGCAAAACTTGTGTTCGGGCCTGAATGCACTATTTCGGGGTACCGAAGTTGTAAAGCATCCATTCTACTCCATTGGACCCAAAATGATGTTTGGGAGTGTTTCAGAGCATTTCGCTAACCTTCGGCACGTAAAAGATGCAAAACTTATGTTCGCGCCTGAATGCACTATTTCGGGGTACCAAAGTTTTGAAGCATCCGTTCTAGTCCATTGGACCCAAAATGATGTATGGGCGTGTTTCAGAGCATTTTGCTTAACTTCAGCACGTAAAAAGATGCAAAACTTGTGTTTCGGGCCTCAATGCACTATTTTGGGGTACCGAAGTTGTAAAGCATCCATTCTACTCCATTGGACCCAAAAGGATGTTTGGGAGTGTTTCAGAGCATTTCGCTAACCTTCGGCACGTAAAAGATGCAAAACTTGTGTTTCGGGCCTGAATGTACAATTTCGGGGTACTGAAGTTGTGAAGCATCCATTCTACTCCATTGGACCCAAAATGATGTTTGGGAGTGTTTCACAGCATTTCGCAAACCTTCGGCACGTAAAAGATGCAAAACTTGTGTTCGGGCCTGAATGCACTATTTCGGGGTACCGAAGTTGTAAAGCATCCATTCTACTACATTGGACCCAAAATGATGTTTGGGAGTGTTTCAGAGTATTTCGCTAACCTTCGGCACGTAAAAGATGTAAAACTTGTGTTTCGGGCCTGAATGCACTATTTTGGGGTACCGAAGTTGTGAAGCATCCATTCTACTCCATTGGACCCGAAATGATGATTGGGAGTGTTTCAGAGCATTTTGCTAACCTTCGGCACGTAAAAGATGCAAAACTTGTGTTTCGGGCCTGAATGCACTATTTCGGGGTACCGAAGTTGTAAATCATCCATTCTATTCCATTGGACCCAAAAGGATGTTTGGCAGTGTTTCAGAGCATTTCGCTAACCTTCGGCACGTAAAAGATGCAAAACTTGTGTTTCAGGCCTGAATGCACTATTTCGCGAAGTTGTGAAGCATCCATTCTACTCCATTCGACCCGAAATGATGTTTGGGAGTGTTTCAGAGCATTTCGCTAACCTTCGGCACGTAAAAAGATGCAAAACTTGTGTTTCGGGCCTGAATGCACTATTTCAGGGTACCAAATTTGTGAAGCATCCATTCTACTCCCTCGGACCCAAAATGATGTTTTGGAGTGTTTCAGAGCATTTCGCTAAACTTCGGCACGTAAAAAGATGCAAAACTTGTGTTTCGGGCTTGAATGCACTATTTCGGGGTACCAAATTTGTGAAGCATCCATTCTAGTCCATTGGACCCAAAATGATGTTTGGGAGTGTTTCACAGCATTTCGCTAACCTTCGGCACGTAAAAGATGCAAAACTTATGTTCGCGCCTGAATGCACAATTTCGGGGTACCGAAGTTGTAAACCATCCATTCTACTCCATTGGACCCTAAATGATGTTTGGGAGTGTTTCATAGCATTTCGCTAACCTTCGGCACGTAAAAGATGCAAAACTTGTGTTTCGGGCTTGAATGCACTGTTTCGGGGTACCGAAGTTGTGAAGCATCCATTCTACTCCATTGGACCCGAAATGATGATTGGGAGCGTTTCAGAGCATTTTGCAAACCTTCGGCACGTAAAAGATGCAAAACTTGTGTTTCGGGCCTGAATGCACTATTTCGGTGTACCAAAGTTGTGAAGCATCCCTTCTAGTCCATTGGACCCAAAATGATGTTTGGGAGTGTTTCACAGCATTTCGCTAACCTTCGGCACGTAAAAGATGCAAAACTTGTGTTCGCGCCTGAATGCACTATTTCGGGGTACCAAAGTTGTGAAGCATCCATTCTAGTCCACTGGACCCAAAATGATGTTTGGGAGTGTTTCACAGCATTTCGCTAACCTTCGGCACGTAAAAGATGCAAAACTTGTGTTCGCGCCTGAATGCACTATTTCGAGGTACCAAAGTTGTGAAGCATCCATTCTACTCCATTGGACCCAAAATGATGATTGGGAGTGTTTCAGAGCATTTCGCTAACCTTCCGCACGTAAAAGATGTAAAACTTGTGTTTCGGGCCTGAATGCACTATTTCGGGGTACCGAAGTTGTGAAGCATCCATTCTACTCCATTGGACCCGAAATGATGTTTCGGAGTGTTTCAGAGCATTTCACTAACCTTCGGCACGTAAAAGATGCAAAACTTGTGTTCGGGCCTGAATGCACTATTTCGGGGTACCGAAGTTGTAAAGCATCCATTCTACTCCATTGGACCCAAAATGATGTTTGGGAGTGTTTCAGAGCATTTCGCTAACCTTCGGCACGTAAAAGATGCAAAACTTATGTTCGCGCCTGAATGCACTATTTCGGGGTACCAAAGTTGTGAAGCATCCGTTCTAGTCCATTGGACCCAAAATGATGTATGGGCGTGTTTCAGAGCATTTTGCTTAACTTCAGCACGTAAAAAGATGCAAAACTTGTGTTTCGGGCCTCAATGCACTATTTTGGGGTACCGAAGTTGTAAAGCATCCATTCTACTCCATTGGACCCAAAAGGATGTTTGGGAGTGTTTCAGAGCATTTCGCTAACCTTCGGCACGTAAAAGATGCAAAACTTGTGTTTCGGGCCTGAATGTACAATTTCGGGGTACTGAAGTTGTGAAGCATCCATTCTACTCCATTGGACCCAAAATGATGTTTGGGAGTGTTTCACAGCATTTCGCAAACCTTCGGCACGTAAAAGATGCAAAACTTGTGTTCGGGCCTGAATGCACTATTTCGGGGTACCGAAGTTGTAAAGCATCCATTCTACTACATTGGACCCAAAATGATGTTTGGGAGTGTTTCAGAGTATTTCGCTAACCTTCGGCACGTAAAAGATGTAAAACTTGTGTTTCGGGCCTGAATGCACTATTTTGGGGTACCGAAGTTGTGAAGCATCCATTCTACTCCATTGGACCCGAAATGATGATTGGGAGTGTTTCAGAGCATTTTGCTAACCTTCGGCACGTAAAAGATGCAAAACTTGTGTTTCGGGCCTGAATGCACTATTTCGGGGTACCGAAGTTGTAAATCATCCATTCTATTCCATTGGACCCAAAAGGATGTTTGGCAGTGTTTCAGAGCATTTCGCTAACCTTCGGCACGTAAAAGATGCAAAACTTGTGTTTCAGGCCTGAATGCACTATTTCGCGAAGTTGTGAAGCATCCATTCTACTCCATTCGACCCGAAATGATGTTTGGGAGTGTTTCAGAGCATTTCGCTAACCTTCGGCACGTAAAAAGATGCAAAACTTGTGTTTCGGGCCTGAATGCACTATTTCAGGGTACCAAATTTGTGAAGCATCCATTCTACTCCCTCGGACCCAAAATGATGTTTTGGAGTGTTTCAGAGCATTTCGCTAACCTTCGGCACGTAAAAAGATGCAAAACTTGTGTTTCGGGCTTGAATGCACTATTTCGGGGTACCAAATTTGTGAAGCATCCATTCTAGTCCATTGGACCCAAAATGATGTTTGGGAGTGTTTCACAGCATTTCGCTAACCTTCGGCACGTAAAAGATGCAAAACTTATGTTCGCGCCTGAATGCACAATTTCGGGGTACCGAAGTTGTAAACCATCCATTCTACTCCATTGGACCCTAAATGATGTTTGGGAGTGTTTCATAGCATTTCGCTAACCTTCGGCACGTAAAAGATGCAAAACTTGTGTTTCGGGCTTGAATGCACTGTTTCGGGGTACCGAAGTTGTGAAGCATCCATTCTACTCCATTGGACCCGAAATGATGATTGGGAGCGTTTCAGAGCATTTTGCAAACCTTCGGCACGTAAAAGATGCAAAACTTGTGTTTCGGGCCTGAATGCACTATTTCGGTGTACCAAAGTTGTGAAGCATCCCTTCTAGTCCATTGGACCCAAAATGATGTTTGGGAGTGTTTCACAGCATTTCGCTAACCTTCGGCACGTAAAAGATGCAAAACTTGTGTTCGCGCCTGAATGCACTATTTCGGGGTACCAAAGTTGTGAAGCATCCATTCTAGTCCACTGGACCCAAAATGATGTTTGGGAGTGTTTCACAACATTTCGCTAACCTTCGGCATGTAAAAGATGCAAAACTTGTGTTCGCGCCTGAATGCACTATTTCGAGGTACCAAAGTTGTGAAGCATCCATTCTACTCCATTGGACCCAAAATGATGATTGGGAGTGTTTCAGAGCATTTCGCTAACCTTCCGCACGTAAAAGATGTAAAACTTGTGTTTCGGGCCTGAATGCACTATTTCGGGGTACCGAAGTTGTGAAGCATCCATTCTACTCCATTGGACCCGAAATGATGTTTCGGAGTGTTTCAGAGCATTTCACTAACCTTCGGCACGTAAAAGATGCAAAACTTGTGTTCGGGCCTGAATGCACTATTTCGGGGTACCGAAGTTGTAAAGCATCCATTCTAGTCCATTGGACCCAAAATGATGTTTGGGAGTGTTTCAGAGCATTTCGCTAACCTTCGGCACGTAAAAGATGCAAAACTTATGTTCGCGCCTGAATGCACTATTTCGGGGTACCAAAGTTGTGAAGCATCCATTCTAGTCCATTGGACCCAAAATGATGTTTGGGCGTGTTTCAGAGCATTTTGCTTAACTTCAGCACGTAAAAAGATGCAAAACTTGTGTTTCGGGCCTCAATGCACTATTTCGGGGTACCGAAGTTGTAAAGCATCCATTCTACTCCATTGGACCCAAAAGGATGTTTGGGAGTGTTTCAGAGCATTTCGCTAACCTTCGGCACGTAAAAGATGCAAAACTTGTGTTTCGGGCCTGAATGTACAATTTCGGGGTACTGAAGTTGTGAAGCATCCATTCTACTCCATTGGACCCAAAATGATGTTTGGGAGTGTTTCACAGCATTTCGCAAACCTTCGGCACGTAAAAGATGCAAAACTTGTGTTCGGGCCTGAATGCACTATTTCGGGGTACCGAAGTTGTAAAGCATCCATTCTACTACATTGGACCCAAAATGATGTTTGGGAGTGTTTCAGAGTATTTCGCTAACCTTCGGCACGTAAAAGATGTAAAACTTGTGTTTCGGGCCTGAATGCACTATTTTGGGGTACCGAAGTTGTGAAGCATCCATTCTACTCCATTGGACCCGAAATGATGATTGGGAGTGTATCAGAGCATTTTGCTAACCTTCGGCACGTAAAAGATGCAAAACTTGTGTTCGGGCCTGAATGCACTATTTCGGGGTACCGAAGTTGTAAAGCATCCATTCTACTCCATTGGACCCGAAATGATGTTTCGGAGTGTTTCAGAGCATTTCACTAACCTTCGGCACATAAAAAGATGTAAAACTTGTGTTTCGGGCCTGAATGCACTATTTCGGGGTACCGAAGTTGTGAAGCATCCATTCTACTCCATTGGACCCGAAATGATGTTTCGGAGTGTTTCAGAGCATTTCACTAACCTTCGGCACGTAAAAGATGCAAAACTTGTGTTCGGGCCTGAATGCACTATTTCGGGGTACCGAAGTTGTAAAGCATCCATTCTACTCCATTGGACCCAAAATGATGTTTGGGAGTGTTTCACAGCATTTCGCTAACCTTCGGCACGTAAAAGATGCAAAACTTATGTTCGCGCCTGAATGCACTATTTCGGGGTACCAAAGTTGTGAAGCATCCATTCTAGTCCATTGGACACAAAATGATGTTTGGGAGTGTTTCAGAGCATTTTGCGTACCTTCAGCACGTAAAAAGATGCAAAACTTGTGTTTCGGGCCTCAATGCACTTTTCGGGGTACCGAAGTTGTAAAGCATCCATTCTACTCCATTGGACCCAAAAGGATGTTTGGGATTGTTTCAGAGCATTTCACAAACCTTCGGCACGTAAAAGATGCAAAACTTGTGTTTCAGGCCTGAATGCACTATTTCAGGGTACCGAAGTTGTGAAGCATCCATTCTACTCCATTGGACCCGAAATGATGTTTGGGAGTGTTTCAGAGCATTTCGCTAACCTTCGGCACGTAAAAAGATGCAAAACTTGTGTTTCGGGCCTGAATGCACTATTTCGGGGTACCGAAGTTGTAAATCATCCATTCTATTCCATTGGACCCAAAAGGATGTTTGGCAGTGTTTCAGAGCATTTCGCTAACCTTCGGCACGTAAAAGATGCAAAACTTGTGTTTCAGGCCTGAATGCACTATTTCGCGAAGTTGTGAAGCATCCATTCTACTCCATTCGACCCGAAATGATGTTTGGGAGTGTTTTAGAGCATTTCGCTAACCTTCGGCACGCAAAAATATGCAAAACTTGTGTTTCGGGCCTGAATGCACTATTTCAGGGTACCAATTTTGTGAAGCATCAATTCTACTCCATCGGACCCAAAATGATGTTTGGGAGTGTTTCAGAGCATTTCGTTAACCTTCGGCACGTAAAAAGATGCAAAACTTGTGTTTCGGGCCTGAATGCACTATTTCAGGGTACCAAATTTGTGAAGCAACCATTCTACTCCATCGGACCCAAAATGATGTTTGGGAGTGTTTCAGAGCATTTCGCTAACCTTCGGCACGTAAAAAGATGCAAAACTTGTGTTTCGGGCCTGAATGCACTATTTCGGGGTACCAAATTTGTGAAGCATCCATTCTAGTCCATTGGACCCAAAATGATGTTTGGGAGTGTTTCACAGCATTTCGCTATCCTTCGGCACGTAAAAGATGCAAAACTTATGTTCGCGCCTGAATGCACAATTTCGGGGTACCGAAGTTGTAAACCATCCATTCTACTCCATTGGACCCTAAATGATGTTTGGGAGTGTTTCAGAGCATTTCGCTAACCTTCGGCACGTAAAAGATGCAAAACTTGTGTTTCGGGCCTGAATGCGTTATTTCCGGGTACCGATGTTGTGAAGCATCCATTCTACTCCATTGGACCCGAAATGATGATTGGGAGTGGTTCAGAGCATTTTGCTAACCTTCGGCACGTAAAAGATGCAAAACTTGTGTTTCGGGCCTGAATGCACTATTTCGGGGTACCAAAGTTGTTAAGCATCCATTCTACATCATTGGACCCAAAATGATGTTTGGGAGTGTTTCACAGCATTTCGCTAACCTTCGGCACGTAAAAGATGCAAAACTTGTGTTCGCGCCTGAATGCACTATTTCGGGGTACCAAAGTTGTGAAGCATCCATTCTACTTCATTGGACCCAAAATGATGTTTGGGAGTGTTTCACAGCATTTCGCTAACCTTCGGCACGTAAAAGATGCAAAACTTGTGTTCGGGCCTGAATGCACTATTTCGGGGTACCAAAGTTGTGAAGCAACCATTCTACTCCATTGGACCCGAAATGATGATTGGGAGTGTTTCAGAGCATTTCGCTAACCTTCGGCACGTAAAAAGATGCAAAACTTGTGTTTCGGGCCTGAATGCACTATTTCGGGGTACCAAATTTGTGAAGAATCCATTCTAGTCCATTGGACCCAAAATGATGTTTGGGAGTGTTTCACAGCATTTCGCTAACCTTCGGCACGTAAAAGATGCAAAACTTATGTTCGCGCCTGAATGCACTATTTCGGGGTACCAAAGTTGTGAAGCATCCATTCTACTCCATTGCACCCAAAATGATGTTTGGGTGTGTTTCACAGCATTTCGCTAACCTTCGGCACGTAAAAGATGCAAAACTTGTGTTTCGGGCCTGAATGCACTATTTCCGGGTACCGAAGTTGTGAAGCATCCATTCTACTCCATTGCACCCGAAATGATGATTGGGAGTGTTTCAGAGCATTTCGCTAACCTTCGGCACGTAAAAGATGCAAAACTTGTGTTTCGGTCCTGAATGCACTATTTCGGGGTACCGAAGTTGTGAAGCATCCATTCTACTCCATTGGACCCGAAATGATGTTTCGGAGTGTTTCAGAGCATTTCACTAACCTTCGGCACGTAAAAGATGCAAAACTTGTGTTCGGGCCTGAATGCACTATTTCGGGGTACCGAAGTTGTAAAGCATCCATTCTACTCCATTGGACCCAAAATGATGTTTGGGAGTGTTTCAGAGCATTTCGCTAACCTTCGGCACGGAAAAGATGCAAAACTTATGTTCGCGCCTTAATGCACTATTTCGGGGTACCAAAGTTGTAAACCATCCATTCTACTCCATTGGACCCTAAATGATGTTTGGGAGTGTTCCAGAGCATTTCGCTAACCTTCGTCACGTAAAAAGATGAAAAACTTGTGTTTCGGGCCAGAATGCACTATTTCGGGGTACCAAATTTGTGAAGCATCCATTCTAGTCCATTGGACCGAAAATGATGTTCGGGAGTGTTTCAGAGCATTTTGCTAACCTTCGGCACGTAAAAAGATGCAAAACTTGTGTTTCGGGCCTGAATGCACTATTTCAGGGTACCAAATTTGTGAAGCATCCATTCTACTCCAACGGACCCAAAATGATGTTTGGGAGTGTTTCAGAGCATTTCGCTAACCTTCGGCACGTAAAAAGATGCAAAACTTGTGTTTCGGGCCTGAATGCACTATTTCAGGGTACCAAATTTGTGAAGCATCCATTCTACTCCATCGGACCCAAAATGATGTTTGGGAGCGTTTCAGAGCATTTCGCTAACCTTCGGCACGTAAAAAGATGCAAAACTTGTGTTTCGGGCCTGAATGCACTATTTCGGGGTACCAAATTTGTGAAGCATCCATTCTAGTCCATTGGACCCAAAATGATGTTTGGGAGTGTTTCACAGCATTTCGCTAACCTTCGGCACGTAAAAGATGCAAAACTTATGTTCGCGCCTGAATGCACAATTTCGGGGTACCGAAGTTGTAAACCATCCATTCTACTCCATTGGACCCAAAATGATGTTTGGGAGTGTTTCAGAGCATTTCGCTAACCTTCAGCACGTAAAAAGATGCAAAACTTGTGTTTCGGGCCTGAATGCACTATTTCAGGGTACCAAAGTTGTGAAGCATCCATTCTACTTCATTGGACCCAAAATGATGTTTGGGAGTGTTTCACAGCATTTCGCTAACCTTCGGCACGTAAAAGATGCAACACTTGTGTCCGGGCCTGAATGCACTATTTCGAGGTACCAAAGTTGTGAAGCAACCATTCAACTCCATTGGACCCGAAATGATGATTGTGAGTGTTTCAGAGCATTTTGCTAACCATCGGCACGTAAAAGATGCAAAACTTGTGTTTCGGGCCTGAATGCACTATTTCGGTGTACCAAAGTTGTGAAGCATCCATTCTAATCCATTGGACCCAAAATGATGTTTGGGAGTGTTTCTCAGCATTTCGCTAACCTTCGGCACGTAAAATATGCAAAACTTGTGTTCGCGCCTGAATGCACTATTTCGGGGTACCAAAGTTGTGAAGCATCCATTCTACTCCATTGGACCCAAAATGATGTTTGGGAGTGTTTCACAGCATTTCGCTAACCTTCGGCACGTAAAAGATGAAAAATTGTGTTCGGGCCTGAATGCACTATTTCGGGGTACCGATGTTGTAAAGCATCCATTCTACTCCATTGGACCCGTAATCATGTTTGGGAGTGTTTCAGAGCATTTCGCTAACCTTCGGCACGTAAAAGATGTAAAACTTGTGTTTCGGTCCTGAATGCACTATTTCGGGGTACCGAAGTTGTGAAGCATCCATTCTACTCCATGGACCCGAAATGATGTTTCGGAGTGTTTCAGAGCATTTCACTAACCTTCGGCACGTAAAAGATGCAAAACTTGTGTTCGGGCCTGAATGCACTATTTCGGGGTACCGAAGTTGTAAAGCATCCATTCTACTCCATTGGACCCAAAATGATGTTTGGGAGTGTTTTAGAGCATTTCGCTAACCTTCGGCACGGAAATGATGCAAAACTTATGTTCGCGCCTGAATGCACTATTTCGGGGTACCGAAGTTGTAAACCATCCATTCTACTCCATTGGACCCTAAATGGTGTTTGGGAGTGTTTCAGAGCATTTCGCTAACCTTCGTCACGTAAAAAGATGAAAAACTTGTGTTTCGGGCCTGAATGCACTATTTCGGGGTACCAAATTTGTGAAGCATCCATTCTAGTCCATTGGACCGAAAATGATGTTCGGGAGTGTTTCAGAGCATTTTGCTAACCTTCGGCACGTAAAAAGATGCAAAACTTGTGTTTCGGGCCTGAATGCACCATTTCGGGGTACCGAAGTTGTAAATCATCCATTCTATTCAATTGGACCCAAAAGGATGTTTGGCAGTGTTTCAGAGCATTTCGCTAACCTTCGGCACGTAAAAGATGCAAAACTTGTGTTTCAGGCCTGAATGCACTATTTCACGAAGTTGTGAAGCATCCATTCTACTCCATTCGACCCGAAATGATGTTTGGGAGTGTTTCAGAGCATTTCGCTAACCTTCGGCATGTAAAAAGATGCAAAACTTGTGTTTCTGGCCTGAATGCACTATTTCAGGGTACCAAATTTGTGAAGCATCCATTCTACTCCATCGGACCCAAAATGATGTTTGGGAGCGTTTCAGAGCATTTCGCTAACCTTCTGCACGTAAAAAGATGCAAAACTTGTGTTTCGGGCCTGAATGCACTATTTCGGGGTACCAAATTTGTGAAGCATCCATTCTAGTCCATTGGACCCAAAATGATGTTTGGGAGTGTTTCAGAGCATTTCGCTAACCTTCGGCACGTAAAAGATGCAAAACTGATGTTCGCGCCTGAATGCACAATTTCGGGGTACCGAAGTTGTAAACCATCCATTCTACTCCATTGGACCCTAAATGATGTTTGGGAGTGTTTCAGAGCATTTCGCTAACCTTCGGCACGTAAAAGATGCAAAACTTGTGTTTCGGACCTGAATGCACTATTTCGGGGTACCGAAGTTGTGAAGCATCCATTCTACTAAATTGGACCCGAAATGATGATTGGGAGTGTTTCAGAGCATTTTGCTAACCTTCGGCACGTAAAAGATGCAAAACTTGTGTTTCGGGCCTGAATGCACTATTTCGGGGTACCAAAGTTGTGAAACATCCATTCTAGTCCATTGGACCCAAAATGATGTTTGGGAGTGTTTCACAGCATTTTGCTAACCTTCGGCACGTAAAAGATGCAAAACTTGTGTTCGCGCCTGAATGCACTATTTCGGGGTACCAAAGTTGTGAAGCATCCATTCTACTCCATTGGACCCAAAATGATGTTTGGGAGTGTTTCACAGCATTTCGCTAACCTTCAGCACGTAAAAGATGCAAAACTCGTGTTCGGGCCTGAATGCACTTTTCGGGGTACCAAAGTTGTAAAGCATCCATTCTACTACATTGGACCCAAAATGATGTTTGGGAGTGTTTCACAGCATTTCGCTAACCTTCAGCACGTAAAAGATGCAAAACTTATGTTCGCGCCTGAATGCACTATTTCGGGGTACCAAAGTTGTGAAGCATCCATTCTAGTCCATTGGACCCAAAATGATGTTTGGGAGTGATTCAGAGCATTTTGCTTACCTTCAGCACGTAAAAAGATGCAAAACTTGTGTTTCGGGCCTCAATGCACTTTTCGGGGTACCGAAGTTGTAAAGCATCCATTCTACTCCATTGGACCCAAAAGGATGTTTGGGATTGTTTCAGAGCATTTCACAAACCTTCGGCACGTAAAAGATGCAAAACTTGTGTTTTAGGCCTGAATGTACTATTTCGGGGTACCGAAGTTGTGAAGCATCCATTCTACTCCATTGGACCCGAAATGATGTTTGGGAGTGTTTCAGAGCATTTCGCTAACCTTCGTCACGTAAAAAGATGAAAAACTTGTGTTTCGGGCCTGAATGCACTATTTCGGGGTACCAAATTTGTGAAGCATCCATTCTAGTCCATTGGACCCAAAATGATGTTCGGGAGTGTTTCAGAGCATTTTGCAAACCTTCGGCACGTAAAAAGATGCAAAACTTGTGTTTCGGGCCTGAATGCACCATTTCGGGGTACCGAAGTTGTAAATCATCCATTCTATTCCATTGGACCCAAAAGGATGTTTGGCAGTGTTTCAGAGCATTTCGTTAACCTTCGGCACGTAAAAAGATGCAAAACTTGTGTTTCGGGCCTGAATGCACTATTTCAGGGTACCAAATTTGTGAAGCAACCATTCTACTCCATCGGACCCAAAATGATGTTTGGGAGTGTTTCAGAGCATTTCGCTAACCTTCGGCACGTAAAAAGATGCAAAACTTGTGTTTCGGGCCTGAATGCACTATTTCGGGGTACCAAATTTGTGAAGCATCCATTCTAGTCCATTGGACCCAAAATGATGTTTGGGAGTGTTTCACAGCATTTCGCTAACCTTCGGCACGTAAAAGATGCAAAACTTATGTTCGCGCCTGAATGCACAATTTCGGGGTACCGAAGTTGTAAACCATCCATTCTACTCCATTGGACCCTAAATGATGTTTGGGAGTGTTTCAGAGCATTTCGCTAACCTTCGGCACGTAAAAGATGCAAAACTTGTGTTTCGGGCCTAAATGCACTATTTTGGGGTACTGAAGTTGTGAAGCATCCATTCTACTCCATTGGACCCGAAATGATGATTGGGAGTGTTTCAGAGCATTTTGCTAACCTTCGGCACGTAAAAGATGCAAAACTTGTGTTTCGGGCCTGAATGCACTATTTCGGGGTACCAAAGTTGTGAAGCATCCATTCTACATCATTGGACGCAAAATGATGTTTGGGAGTGTTTCACAGCATTTCGCTAACCTTCGGCACGTAAACGATGCAAAACTTGTGTTCGCGCCTGAATGCACTATTTCGGGGTACCAAAGTTGTGAAGCATCCATTCTACTTCATTGGACCCAAAATGATGTTTGGGAGTGTTTCACAGCATTTCGCTAACCTTCGGCACGTAAAAGATGCAAAACTTGTGTTCGGGCCTGAATGCACTATTTCGGGGTACCAAAGTTGTGAAGCAACCATTCTACTCCATTGGACCCGAAATGATGATTGGGAGTGTTTCAGAGCATTTTCTAACCTTCGTCACGTAAAACATGCAAAACTTGTGTTTAGGGCCCGAATGCACTATTTCGGTGTACCAAAGTTGTGAAGCATCCATTCTAGTCCATTGGACCCAAAATGATGTTTGGGAGTGTTTCACAGCATTTCGCTAACCTTCGGCACGTAAAAGATGCAAAACTTGTGTTCGCGCCTGAATGCACTATTTCGGGGTACCAAAGTTGTGAAGCATCCATTCTACTCCATTGGACCCAAAATGATGTTTGGGAGTGTTTCACAGCATTTCGCTAACCTTCGGCACGTAAAAGATGCAAAAATTGTGTTCGGGCCTGAATGCACTATTTCGGGGTACCGAATTGTAAAGCATCCATTCTACTCCATTGGACCCAAAATGATGTTTGGGAGTGTTTCAGAGCATTTCGCTAACCTTCGGCACGTAAAAGATGTAAAACTTGTGTTTCGGTCCTGAATGCACTATTTCGGGGTACCGAAGTTGTGAAGCATCCATTCTACTCCATTGGACCCGAAATGATGTTTCGGAGTGTTTCAGAGCATTTCGCTAACCTTCGGCACGGAAAAGATGCAAAACTTATGTTCGCGCCTGAATGCACTATTTCGGGGTACCGAAGTTGTAAACCATCCATTCTACTCCATTGGACCCTAAATGATGTTTAGGAGTGTTTCAGAGCATTTCGCTAACCTTCGTCAAGTAAAAAGATGAAAAACTTGTGTTTCGGGCCTGAATGCACTATTTCGGGGTACCAAATTTGTGAAGCATCCATTCTAGTCCATTGGACCGAAAATGATGTTCGGGAGTGTTTCAGAGCATTTTGCTAACCTTCGGCACGTAAAAAGATGCAAAACTTGTGTTTCGGGCCTGAATGCACCATTTCGGGGTACCGAAGTTGTAAATCATCCATTCTATTCCATTGGACCCAAAAGGATGTTTGGCAGTGTTTCAGAGCATTTCGCTAACCTTCGGCACGTAAAAGATGCAAAACTTGTGTTTCAGGCCTGAATGCACTATTTCACGAAGTTGTGAAGCATTCATTCTACTCCATTCGACCCGAAATGATGTTTGGGAGTGTTTCAGAGCATTTCGCTAACCTTCGGCACGTAAAAAGATGCAAAACTTGTGTTTCGGGCCTGAATGCACTATTTCAGGGTACCAAATTGGTGAAGCATCCATTCTACTCCATCGGACCCAAAATGATGTTTGGGAGTGTTTCAGAGCATTTCGCTAACCTTCGGCACGTAAAAAGATGCAAAATTTGTGTTTCGGGCCTGAATGCACTATTTCAGGGTACCAAATTTGTGAAGCATCCATTCTACTCTATCGGACCCAAAATGATGTTTGGGAGCGTTTCAGAGCATTTCGCTGACCTTCGGCACGTAAAAAGATGCAAAACTTGTGTTTCGGGCCTGAATGCACTATTTCGGGGTACCAAATTTGTGAAGCATCCATTCTAGTCCATTGTACCCAAAATGATGTTTGGGAGTGTTTCAGAGCATTTCGCTAACCTTCGGCACGTAAAAGATGCAAAACTTGTGTTCGCGCCTGAATGCACTATTTCGGGGTACCAAAGTTGTGAAGCATCCATTCTACTTCATTGGACCCAAAATGATGTTTGGGAGTGTTTCACAGCATTTCGCTAACCTTCGGCACGTAAAAGATGCAAAACTTGTGTTCGGGCCTGAATGCACTATTTCGGGGTACCAAAGTTGTGAAGCAACCATTCTACTCCATTGGACCCGAAATGATGATTGCGAGTGTTTCAGAGCATTTTGCTAACCTTCGGCACGTAAAACATGCAAAACTTGTGTTTAGGGCCTGAATGCACTATTTCGGTGTACCAAAGTTGTGAAGCATCCATTCTAGTCCATTGGACCCAAAATGATGTTTGGGAGTGTTTCACAGCATTTCGCTAACCTTCGGCACGTAAAAGATGCAAAACTTGTGTTCGCGCCTGAATGCACTATTTCGGGGTACCAAAGTTGTGAAGCATCCATGCTACTCCATTGGACCCAAAATGATGTTTGGGAGTGTTTCACAGCATTTCGCTAACCTTCGGCACGTAAAAGATGAAAAATTGTGTTCGGGCCTGAATGCACTATTTCGGGGTACCGAAGTTGTAAAGCATCCATTCTACTCCATTGGACCCAAAATGATGTTTGGGAGTGTTTCAGAGCATTTCGCTAACCTTCGGCACGTAAAAGTTGTAAAACTTGTGTTTCGGTCCTGAATGCACTATTTCGGGGTACCGAAGTTGTGAAGCATCCATTCTACTCCATTGGACCCGAAATGATGTTTCGGAGTGTTTCAGAGCATTTCACTAACCTTCGGCACGTAAAAGATGCAAAACTTGTGTTCGGGCCTGAATGCACTATTTCGGGGTACCGAAGTTGTAAAGCATCCATTCTACTCCATTGGACCCAAAATGATGTTTGGGAGTGTTTCAGAGCATTTCGCTAACCTTCGGCACGGAAAAGATGCAAAACTTATGTTCGCGCCTGAATGCACTATTTCGGGGTACCGAAGTTGTAAACCATCCATTCTACTCCATTGGACCCTAAATGATGTTTAGGAGTGTTTCAGAGCATTTCGCTAACCTTCGTCACGTAAAAAGATGAAAAACTTGTGTTTCTGGCCTGAATGCACTATTTCGGGGTACCAAATTTGTGAAGCATCCATTCTAGTCCATTGGACCGAAAATGATGTTCGGGAGTGTTTCAGAGCATTTTGCTAACCTTCGGCACGTAAAAAGATGCAAAACTTGTGTTTCGGGCCTGAATGCACCATTTCGGGGTACCGAAGTTGTAAATCATCCATTCTATTCCATTGGACCCAAAAGGATGTTTGGCAGTGTTTCAGAGCATTTCGCTAACCTTCGGCACGTAAAAGATGCAAAACTTGTGTTTCAGGCCTGAATGCACTATTTCACGAAGTTGTGAAGCATTCATTCTACTCCATTCGACCCGAAATGATGTTTGGGAGTGTTTCAGAGCATTTCGCTAACCTTCGGCACGTAAAAAGATGCAAAACTTGTGTTTCGGGCCTGAATGCACTATTTCAGGGTACCAAATTGGTGAAGCATCCATTCTACTCCATCGGACCCAAAATGATGTTTGGGAGTGTTTCAGAGCATTTCGCTAACCTTCGGCACGTAAAAAGATGCAAAACTTGTGTTTCGGGCCTGAATGCACTATTTCAGGGTACCAAATTTGTGAAGCATCCATTCTACTCTATCGGACCCAAAATGATGTTTGGGAGCGTTTCAGAGCATTTCGCTGACCTTCGGCACGTAAAAAGATGCAAAACTTGTGTTTCGGGCTTGAATGCACTATTTCGGGGTACCAAATTTGTGAAGCATCCATTCTAGTCCATTGGACCCAAAATGATGTTTGGGAGTGTTTCAGAGCATTTCGCTAACCTTCGGCACGTAAAAGATGCAAAACTTGTGTTCGCGCCTGAATGCACTATTTCGGGGTACCAAAGTTGTGAAGCATCCATTCTACTTCATTGGACCCAAAATGATGTTTCGGAGTGTTTCACAGCATTTCGCTAACCTTCGGC
The DNA here is from genome assembly GCA_036936925.1 of Cenchrus fungigraminus. Taxonomy (NCBI): domain Eukaryota; kingdom Viridiplantae; phylum Streptophyta; class Magnoliopsida; order Poales; family Poaceae; genus Cenchrus; species Cenchrus fungigraminus. The sequence continues at coordinate 49,382,728 of CM072772.1, forward strand.
ACGTAAAAGATGCAAAACTTGTGTTCGGGCCTGAATGCACTATTTCGGGGTACCAAAGTTGTGAAGCAACCATTCTACTCCATTGGACCCGAAATGATGATTGCGAGTGTTTCAGAGCATTTTGCTAACCTTCGGCACGTAAAACATGCAAAACTTGTGTTTAGGGCCTGAATGCACTATTTCGGTGTACCAAAGTTGTGAAGCATCCATTCTAGTCCATTGGACCCAAAATGATGTTTGGGAGTGTTTCACAGCATTTCGCTAACCTTCGGCACGTAAAAGATGCAAAACTTGTGTTCGCGCCTGAATGCACTATTTCGGGGTACCAAAGTTGTGAAGCATCCATTCTACTCCATTGGACCCAAAATGATGTTTGGGAGTGTTTCACAGCATTTCGCTAACCTTCGGCACGTAAAAGTTGTAAAACTTGTGTTTCGGTCCTGAATGCACTATTTCGGGGTACCGAAGTTGTGAAGCATCCATTCTACTCCATTGGACCCGAAATGATGTTTCGGAGTGTTTCAGAGCATTTCACTAACCTTCGGCACGTAAAAGATGCAAAACTTGTGTTCGGGCCTGAATGCACTATTTCGGGGTACCGAAGTTGTAAAGCATCCATTCTACTCCATTGGACCCAAAATGATGTTTGGGAGTGTTTCAGAGCATTTCGCTAACCTTCGGCACGGAAAAGATGCAAAACTTATGTTCGCGCCTGAATGCACTATTTCGGGGTACCGAAGTTGTAAACCATCCATTCTACTCCATTGGACCCTAAATGATGTTTAGGAGTGTTTCAGAGCATTTCGCTAACCTTCGTCACGTAAAAAGATGAAAAACTTGTGTTTCGGGCCTGAATGCACTATTTCGGGGTACCAAATTTGTGAAGCATCCATTCTAGTCCATTGGACCGAAAATGATGTTCGGGAGTGTTTCAGAGCATTTTGCTAACCTTCGGCACGTAAAAAGATGCAAAACTTGTGTTTCGGGCCTGAATGCACCATTTCGGGGTACCGAAGTTGTAAATCATCCATTCTATTCCATTGGACCCAAAAGGATGTTTGGCAGTGTTTCAGAGCATTTCGCTAACCTTCGGCACGTAAAAGATGCAAAACTTGTGTTTCAGGCCTGAATGCACTATTTCACGAAGTTGTGAAGCATTCATTCTACTCCATTCGACCCGAAATGATGTTTGGGAGTGTTTTCAGAGCATTTCGCTAACCTTCGGCACGTAAAAAGATGCAAAACTTGTGTTTCGGGCCTGAATGCACTATTTCAGGGTACCAAATTGGTGAAGCATCCATTCTACTCCATCGGACCCAAAATGATGTTTGGGAGTGTTTCAGAGCATTTCGCTAACCTTCGGCACGTAAAAAGATGCAAAACTTGTGTTTCAGGCCTGAATGCTCTATTTCAGGGTACCAAATTTGTGAAGCATCCATTCTACTCCATCGGACCCAAAATGATGTTTGGGAGCGTTTCAGAGCATTTCGCTGACCTTCGGCACGTAAAAAGATGCAAAACTTGTGTTTCGGGCCTGAATGCACTATTTCGGGGTACCAAATTTGTGAAGCATCCATTCTAGTCCATTGGACCCAAAATGATGTTTGGGAGTGTTTCAAAGCATTTCGCTAACCTTCGGCACGTAAAAGATGCAAAACTTGTGTTCGCGCCTGAATGCACTATTTCGGGGTACCAAAGTTGTGAAGCATCCATTCTACTTCATTGGACCCAAAATGATGTTTGGGAGTGTTTCACAGCATTTCGCTATCCTTCGGCACGTAAAAGATGCAAAACTTGTGTCCGGGCCTGAATGCACTATTTCGGGGTACCAAAGTTGTGAAGCAACCATTCAACTCCATTGGACCCGAAATGATGATTGTGAGTGTTTCAGAGCATTTTGCTAACCTTCGGCACGTAAAAGATGCAAAACTTGTGTTTCGGGCCTGAATGCACTATTTCGGTGTACCAAAGTTGTGAAGCATCCATTCTACTCCATTGGACCCAAAATGATGTTTGGGAGTGTTTCACAGCATTTCGCTAACCTTCGGCACGTAAAAGATGAAAAATTGTGTTCGGGCCTGAATGCACTATTTCGGGGTACCGAAGTTGTAAAGCATCCATTCTACTCCATTGGACCCAAAATCATGTTTGGGAGTGTTTCAGAGCATTTCGCTAACCTTCGGCACGTAAAAGATGTAAAACTTGTGTTTCGGTCCTGAATGCACTATTTCGGGGTACCGAAGTTGTGAAGCATCCATTCTACTCCATTGGACCCGAAATGATGTTTCAGAGTGTTTCAGAGCATTTCACTAACCTTCGGCACGTAAAAGATGCAAAACTTGTGTTCGGGCCTGAATGCACTATTTCGGGGTACCGAAGTTGTAAAGCATCCATTCTACTCCATTGGACCCAAAATGATGTTTGGGAGTGTTTCAGAGCATTTCGCTGACCTTCGGCACGGAAAAGATGCAAAACTTATGTTCGCGCCTGAATGCACTATTTCGGGGTACCGAAGTTGTAAACCATCCATTCTACTCCATTGGACCATAAATGATGTTTAGGAGTGTTTCAGAGCATTTCGCTAACCTTCGTCACGTAAAAAGATGAAAAACTTGTGTTTCGGGCCTGAATGCACTATTTCGGGGTACCAAATTTGTGAAGCATCCATTCTAGTCCATTGGACCGAAAATGATGTTCGGGAGTGTTTCAGAGCATTTTGCTAACCTTCGGCACGTAAAAAGATGCAAAACTTGTGTTTCGGGCCTGAATGCACCATTTCGGGGTACCGAAGTTGTAAATCATCCATTCTATTCCATTGGACCCAAAAGGATGTTTGGCAGTGTTTCAGAGCATTTCGCTAACCTTCGGCACGTAAAAGATGCAAAACTTGTGTTTCAGGCCTGAATGCACTATTTCACGAAGTTGTGAAGCATTCATTCTACTCCATTCGACCCGAAATGATGTTTGGGAGTGTTTTCAGAGCATTTCGCTAACCTTCGGCACGTAAAAAGATGCAAAACTTGTGTTTCGGGCCTGAATGCACTATTTCAGGGTACCAAATTGGTGAAGCATCCATTCTACTCCATCGGACCCAAAATGATGTTTGGGATTGTTTCAGAGCATTTCGCTAACCTTCGGCACGTAAAAAGATGCAAAACTTGTGTTTCAGGCCTGAATGCTCTATTTCAGGGTACCAAATTTGTGAAGCATCCATTCTACTCCATCGGACCCAAAATGATGTTTGGGAGCGTTTCACAGCATTTCGCTGACCTTCGGCACGTAAAAAGATGCAAAACTTGTGTTTCGGGCCTGAATGCACTATTTCGGGGTACCAAATTTGTGAAGCATCCATTCTAGTCCATTGGACCCAAAATGATGTTTGGGAGTGTTTCAGAGCATTTCGCTAACCTTCGGCACGTAAAAGATGCAAAACTTGTGTTCGCGCCTGAATGCACTATTTCGGGGTACCAAAGTTGTGAAGCATCCATTCTACTTCATTGGACCCAAAATGATGTTTGGGAGTGTTTCACAGCATTTCGCTATCCTTCGGCACGTAAAAGATGCAAAACTTGTGTCTGGGCCTGAATGCACTATTTCGGTGTACCAAAGTTGTGAAGCAACCATTCAACTCCATTGGACCCGAAATGATGATTGTGAGTGTTTCAGAGCATTTTGCTAACCTTCGGCACGTAAAAGATGCAAAACTTGTGTTTCGGGCCTGAATGCACTATTTCGGTGTACCAAAGTTGTGAAGCATCCATTCTACTCCATTGGACCCAAAATGATGTTTGGGAGTGTTTCACAGCATTTCGCTAACCTTCGGCACGTAAAAGATGAAAAATTGTGTTCGGGCCTGAATGCACTATTTCGGGGTACCGAAGTTGTAAAGCATCCATTCTACTCCATTGGACCCAAAATCATGTTTGGGAGTGTTTCAGAGCATTTCGCTAACCTTCGGCACGTAAAAGATGTAAAACTTGTGTTTCGGTCCTGAATGCACTATTTCGGGGTACCGAAGTTGTGAAGCATCCATTCTACTCCAATGGACCCGAAATGATGTTTCAGAGTGTTTCAGAGCATTTCACTAACCTTCGGCACGTAAAAGATGCAAAACTTGTGTTCGGGCCTGAATGCACTATTTCGGGGTACTGAAGTTGTAAAGCATCCATTCTACTCCATTGGACCCAAAATGATGTTTGGGAGTGTTTCAGAGCATTTCGCTAACCTTCGGCACGGAAAAGATGCAAAACTTATGTTCACGCCTGAATGCACTATTTCGGGGTACCGAAGTTGTAAACCATCCATTCTACTCCATTGGACCCTAAATGGTGTTTGGGAGTGTTTCAGAGCATTTCGCTAACCTTCGTCACGTAAAAAGATGAAAAACTTGTGTTTCGGGCCTGAATGCACTATTTCGGGGTACCGAAGTTGTGAAGCATCCATTCTACTCCATTGGACCCGAAATGATGATTGGGAGTGTTTCAGAGCATTTTGCTAACCTTCGGCACGTAAAAGATGCAAAACTTGTGTTTCGGGCCTGAATGCACTATTTCGGGGTACCAAAGTTGTGAAGCATCCATTCTACATCATTGGACCCAAAATGATGTTTGGGAGTGTTTCACAGCATTTCGCTAACCTTCGGCACGTAAAAGATGCAAAACTTGTGTTCGCGCCTGAATGCACTATTTTGGGGTACCAAAGTTGTGAAGCATCCATTCTACTTCATTGGACCCAAAATGTTGTTTGGGAGTGTTTCACAGCATTTCGCTAACCTTCGGCACGTAAAAGATGCAAAACTTGTGTTCGGGCCTGAATGCACTATTTCGGGGTACCAAAGTTGTGAAGCAACCATTCTACTCCATTGGACCCGAAATGATGATTGGGAGTGTTTCAGAGCATTTCGCTAACCTTCGGCACGTAAAAGATGCAAAACTTGTGTTCGCGCCTGAATGCACTATTTCGGGGTACCAAAGTTGTGAAGCATCCATTCTACTTCATTGGACCCAAAATGATGTTTGGGAGTGTTTCACAGCATTTCGCTAACCTTCGGCACGTAAAAGATGCAAAACTTGTGTCCGGGCCTGAATGCACTATTTCGGGGTACCAAAGTTGTGAAGCAACCATTCAACTCCATTGGACCCGAAATGATGATTGTGAGTGTTTCAGAGCATTTTGCTAACCTTCGCCACGTAAAAGATGCAAAACTTGTGTTTCGGGCCTGAATGCACTATTTCGGTGTACCAAAGTTGTGAAGCATCCATTCTAGTCCATTGGACCCAAAATGATGTTTGGGAGTGTTTCACAGCATTTCGCTAACCTTCGGCACGTAAAAGATGCAAAACTCGTGTTCGCGCCTGAATGCACTATTTCGGGGTACCAAAGTTGTGAAGCATCCATTCTACTCGATTGGACCCAAAATGATGTTTGGGAGTGTTTCACAGCATTTCGCTAACCTTCGGCACGTAAAAGATGAAAAATTGTGTTCGGGCCTGAATGCACTATTTCGGGGTACCGAAGTTGTAAAGCATCCATTCTACTCCATTGGACCCAAAATGATGTTTGGGAGTGTTTCAGAGCATTTCGCTAACCTTCGGCACGTAAAAGATGTAAAACTTGTGTTTCGGTTCTGAATGCACTATTTCGGGGTACCGAAATTGTGAAGCATCCATTCTACTCCATTGGACCCGAAATGATGTTTCAGAGTGTTTTAGAGCATTTCACTAACCTTCGGCACGTAAAAGATGCAAAATTTGTGTTCGGGCCTGAATGCACTATTTCGGGGTACCGAAGTTGTAAAGCATCCATTCTACTCCATTGGACCCAAAATGATGTTTGGGAGTGTTTCAGAGCATTTCGCTAACCTTCGACACGGAAAAGATGCAAAACTTATGTTCACGCCTGAATGCACTATTTCGGGGTACCGAAGTTGTAAACCATCCATTCTACTCCATTGGACCCTAAATGGTGTTTGGGAGTGTTTCAGAGCATTTCGCTAACCTTCGTCACGTAAAAAGATGAAAAACATGTGTTTCGGGCCTGAATGCACTATTTCGGGGTACCGAAGTTGTGAAGCATCCATTCTACTCCATTGGACCCGAAATGATGATTGGGAGTGTTTCAGAGCATTTTGCTAACCTTCGGCACGTAAAAGATGCAAAACTTGTGTTTCGGGCCTGAATGCACTATTTCGGGGTACCAAAGTTGTGAAGCATCCATTCTACATCATTGGACCCAAAATGATGTTTGGGAGTGTTTCACAGCATTTCGCTAACCTTCGGCACGTAAAAGATGCAAAACTTGTGTTCGCGCCTGAATGCACTATTTCGGGGTACCAAAGTTGTAAAGCATCCATTCTACTCCGTTGGACCCAAAATGATGTTTGGGAGTGTTTCACAGCATTTCGCTAACCTTCGGCACGTAAAAGATGAAAAATTGTGTTCGGGCCTGAATGCACTATTTCGGGGTACCGAAGTTGTAAAGCATCCATTCTACTCCATTGGACCCAAAATCGTGTTTGGGAGTGTTTCAGAGCATTTCGCTAACCTTCGGCACGTAAAAGATGCAAAACTTGTGTCCGGGCCTGAATGCACTATTTCGGGGTACCAAAGTTGTGAAGCAACCATTCAACTCCATTGGACCCGAAATGATGATTGTGAGTGTTTCAGAGCATTTTGCTAACCTTCGGCACGTAAAAGATGCAAAACTTGTGTTTCGGGCCTGAATGCACTATTTCGGTGTACCAAAGTTGTGAAGCATCCATTCTAGTCCATTGGACCCAAAATGATGTTTGGGAGTGTTTCACAGCATTTCGCTAACCTTCGGCACGTAAAAGATGCAAAACTTGTGTTCGCGCCTGAATGCATTGTTTCGGGGTACCAAAGTTGTGAAGCATCCATTCTACTCCATTGGACCCAAAATGATGTTTGGGAGTGTTTCACCGCATTTCGCTAACCTTCGGCACGTAAAAGATGAAAAATTGTGTTCGGGCCTGAATGCACTATTTTGGGGTACCGAAGTTGTAAAGCATCCATTCTACTCCATTGGACCCAAAATCATGTTTGGGAGTGTTTCAGAGCATTTCGCTAACCTTCGGCACGTAAAAGATGTAAAACTTGTGTTTCGGTCCTGAATGCACTATTTCGGGGTTCCGAAGTTGTGAAGCATCCATTCTACTCCATTGGACCCGAAATGATGTTTCAGAGTGTTTCAGAGCATTTCACTAACCTTCGGCACGTAAAAGATGCAAAACTTGTGTTCGGGCCTGAATGCAATATTTCGGGGTACCGAAGTTGTAAAGCATCCATTCTACTCCATTGGACCCAAAATGATGTTTGGTAGTGTTTCAGAGCATTTCGCTAACCTTCGGCACGTAAAAGATGAAAAATTGTGTTCGGGCCTGAATGCACTATTTCGGGGTACCGAAGTTGTAAAGCATCCATTCTACTCCATTGGACCCAAAATCATGTTTGGGAGTGTTTCAGAGCATTTCGCTAACCTTCGGTACGTAAAAGATGTAAAACTTGTGTTTCGGTCCTGAATGCACTATTTCGGGGTACCGAAGTTGTGGAGCATCCATTCTACTCCATTGGACTCGAAATGATGTTTCAGAGTGTTTCAGAGCATTTCACTAACCTTCGGCACGTAAAAGATGCAAAATTTGTGTTCGGGCCTGAATGCACTATTTCGGGGTACCGAAGTTGTAAAGCATCCATTCTACTCCATTGGACCCAAAATGATGTTTGGGAGTGTTTCAGAGCATTTCGCTAACCTTCGACACGGAAAAGATGCAAAACTTATGTTCACGCCTGAATGCACTATTTCGGGGTACCGAAGTTGTAAACCATCCATTCTACTCCATTGGACCCTAAATGGTGTTTGGGAGTGTTTCAGAGCATTTCGCTAACCTTCGTCACGTAAAAAGATGAAAAACATGTGTTTCGGGCCGGAATGCACTATTTCGGGGTACCGAAGTTGTGAAGCATCCATTCTACTCCATTGGACCCGAAATGATGATTGGGAGCGTTTCAGAGCATTTTGCTAACCTTCGGCACGTAAAAGATGCAAAACTTGTGTTTCGGGCCTGAATGCACTATTTCGGGGTACCAAAGTTGTGAAGCATCCATTCTACATCATTGGACCCAAAATGATGTTTGGGAGTGTTTCACAGCATTTCGCTAACCTTCGGCACGTAAAAGATGCAAAACTTGTGTTCGCGCCTGAATGCACTATTTCGGGGTACCAAAGTTGTAAAGCATCCATTCTACTCCGTTGGACCCAAAATGATGTTTGGGAGTGTTTCACAGCATTTCGCTAACCTTCGGCACGTAAAAGATGAAAAATTGTGTTCGGGCCTGAATGCACTATTTCGGGGTACCGAAGTTGTAAAGCATCCATTCTACTCCATTGGACCCAAAATCGTGTTTGGGAGTGTTTCAGAGCATTTCGCTAACCTTCGGCACGTAAAAGATGCAAAACTTGTGTCCGGGCCTGAATGCACTATTTCGGGGTACCAAAGTTGTGAAGCAACCATTCAACTCCATTGGACCCGAAATGATGATTGTGAGTGTTTCAGAGCATTTTGCTAACCTTCGGCACGTAAAAGATGCAAAACTTGTGTTTCGGGCCTGAATGCACTATTTCGGTGTACCAAAGTTGTGAAGCATCCATTCTAGTCCATTGGACCCAAAATGATGTTTGGGAGTGTTTCACAGCATTTCGCTAACCTTCGGCACGTAAAAGATGCAAAACTTGTGTTCGCGCCTGAATGCATTGTTTCGGGGTACCAAAGTTGTGAAGCATCCATTCTACTCCATTGGACCCAAAATGATGTTTGGGAGTGTTTCACCGCATTTCGCTAACCTTCGGCACGTAAAAGATGAAAAATTGTGTTCGGGCCTGAATGCACTATTTTGGGGTACCGAAGTTGTAAAGCATCCATTCTACTCCATTGGACCCAAAATCATGTTTGGGAGTGTTTCAGAGCATTTCGCTAACCTTCGGCACGTAAAAGATGTAAAACTTGTGTTTCGGTCCTGAATGCACTATTTCGGGGTACCGAAGTTGTGAAGCATCCATTCTACTCCATTGGACCCGAAATGATGTTTCAGAGTGTTTCAGAGCATTTCACTAACCTTCGGCACGTAAAAGATGCAAAACTTGTGTTCGGGCCTGAATGCAATATTTCGGGGTACCGAAGTTGTAAAGCATCCATTCTACTCCATTGGACCCAAAATGATGTTTGGTAGTGTTTCAGAGCATTTCGCTAACCTTCGGCACGTAAAAGATGAAAAATTGTGTTCGGGACTGAATGCACTATTTCGGGGTACCGAAGTTGTAAAGCATCCATTCTACTCCATTGGACCCAAAATCATGTTTGGGAGTGTTTCAGAGCATTTCGCTAACCTTCGGTACGTAAAAGATGTAAAACTTGTGTTTCGGTCCTGAATGCACTATTTCGGGGTACCGAAGTTGTGGAGCATCCATTCTACTCCATTGGACTCGAAATGATGTTTCAGAGTGTTTCAGAGCATTTCACTAACCTTCGGCACGTAAAAGATGCAAAATTTGTGTTCGGGCCTGAATGCACTATTTCGGGGTACCGAAGTTGTAAAGCATCCATTCTACTCCATTGGACCCAAAATGATGTTTGGGAGTGTTTCAGAGCATTTCGCTAACCTTCGACACGGAAAAGATGCAAAACTTATGTTCACGCCTGAATGCACTATTTCGGGGTACCGAAGTTGTAAACCATCAATTCTACTCCATTGGACCCTAAATGGTGTTTGGGAGTGTTTCAGAGCATTTCGCTAACCTTCGTCACGTAAAAAGATGAAAAACATGTGTTTCGGGCCGGAATGCACTATTTCGGGGTACCGAAGTTGTGAAGCATCCATTCTACTCCATTGGACCCGAAATGATGATTGGGAGTGTTTCAGAGCATTTTGCTAACCTTCGGCACGTAAAAGATGCAAAACTTGTGTTTCGGGCCTGAATGCACTATTTCGGGGTACCAAAGTTGTGAAGCATCCATTCTACATCATTGGACCCAAAATGATGTTTGGGAGTGTTTCACAGCATTTCGCTAACCTTCGGCACGTAAAAGATGCAAAACTTGTGTTCGCGCCTGAATGCACTATTTCGGGGTACCAAAGTTGTAAAGCATCCATTCTACTCCGTTGGACCCAAAATGATGTTTGGGAGTGTTTCACAGCATTTCGCTAACCTTCGGCACGTAAAAGATGAAAAATTGTGTTCGGGCCTGAATGCACTATTTCGGGGTACCGAAGTTGTAAAGCATCCATTCTACTCCATTGGACCCAAAATCGTGTTTGGGAGTGTTTCAGAGCATTTCGCTAACCTTCGGCACGTAAAAGATGCAAAACTTGTGTCCGGGCCTGAATGCACTATTTCGGGGTACCAAAGTTGTGAAGCAACCATTCAACTCCATTGGACCCGAAATGATGATTGTGAGTGTTTCAGAGCATTTTGCTAACCTTCGGCACGTAAAAGATGCAAAACTTGTGTTTCGGGCCTGAATGCACTATTTCGGTGTACCAAAGTTGTGAAGCATCCATTCTAGTCCATTGGACCCAAAATGATGTTTGGGAGTGTTTCACAGCATTTCGCTAACCTTCGGCACGTAAAAGATGCAAAACTTGTGTTCGCGCCTGAATGCATTGTTTCGGGGTACCAAAGTTGTGAAGCATCCATTCTACTCCATTGGACCCAAAATGATGTTTGGGAGTGTTTCACCGCATTTCGCTAACCTTCGGCACGTAAAAGATGAAAAATTGTGTTCGGGCCTGAATGCACTATTTTGGGGTACCGAAGTTGTAAAGCATCCATTCTACTCCATTGGACCCAAAATCATGTTTGGGAGTGTTTCAGAGCATTTCGCTAACCTTCGGCACGTAAAAGATGTAAAACTTGTGTTTCGGTCCTGAATGCACTATTTCGGGGTACCGAAGTTGTGAAGCATCCATTCTACTCCATTGGACCCGAAATGATGTTTCAGAGTGTTTCAGAGCATTTCACTAACCTTCGGCACGTAAAAGATGCAAAACTTGTGTTCGGGCCTGAATGCAATATTTCGGGGTACCGAAGTTGTAAAGCATCCATTCTACTCCATTGGACCCAAAATGATGTTTGGTAGTGTTTCAGAGCATTTCGCTAACCTTCGGCACGTAAAAGATGAAAAATTGTGTTCGGGCCTGAATGCACTATTTCGGGGTACCGAAGTTGTAAAGCATCCATTCTACTCCATTGCACCCAAAATCATGTTTGGGAGTGTTTCAGAGCATTTCGCTAACCTTCGGTACGTAAAAGATGTAAAACTTGTGTTTCGGTCCTGAATGCACTATTTCGGGGTACCGAAGTTGTGGAGCATCCATTCTACTCCATTGGACTCGAAATGATGTTTCAGAGTGTTTCAGAGCATTTCACTAACCTTCGGCACGTAAAAGATGCAAAACTTGTGTTCGGGCCTGAATGCACTATTTCGGTGTACCGAAGTTGTAAAGCATCCATTCTACTCCATTGGTCCAAAATGATGTTTGGGAGTGTTTCAGAGCATTTCGCTAACCTTCGGCACGGAAAAGATGCAAAACTTATGTTCGCGCCTGAATGCACTATTTCGGGGTACCGAAGTTGTAAACCATCCATTCTACTCCATTGGACCCTAAATGATGTTTAGGAGTGTTTCAGAGCATTTCGCTAACCTTCGTCACGTAAAAAGATGAAAAACTTGTGTTTCGGGCCTGAATGCACTATTTCGGGGTACCAAATTTGTGAAGCATCCATTCTAGTCCATTGGACCGAAAATGATGTTCGGGAGTGTTTCAGAGCATTTTGCTAACCTTCGGCACGTAAAAAGATGCAAAACTTGTGTTTCGGGCCTGAATGCACCATTTCGGGGTACCGAAGTTGTAAATCATCCATTCTATTCCATTGGACCCAAAAGGATGTTTGGCAGTGTTTCAGAGCATTTCGCTAACCTTCGGCACGTAAAAGATGCAAAACTTGTGTTTCAGGCCTGAATGCACTATTTCACGAAGTTGTGAAGCATTCATTCTACTCCATTCGACCCGAAATGATGTTTGGGAGTGTTTTCAGAGCATTTCGCTAACCTTCGGCACGTAAAAAGATGCAAAACTTGTGTTTCGGGCCTGAATGCACTATTTCAGAGTACCAAATTGGTGAAGCATCCATTCTACTCCATCGGACCCAAAATGATGTTTGGGATTGTTTCAGAGCATTTCGCTAACCTTCGGCACGTAAAAAGATGCAAAACTTGTGTTTCAGGCCTGAATGCTCTATTTCAGGGTACCAAATTTGTGAAGCATCCATTCTACTCCATCGGACCCAAAATGATGTTTGGGAGCGTTTCAGAGCATTTCGCTGACCTTCGGCACGTAAAAAGATGCAAAACTTGTGTTTCGGGCCTGAATGCACTATTTCGGGGTACCAAATTTGTGAAGCATCCATTCTAGTCCATTGGACCCAAAATGATGTTTGGGAGTGTTTCAGAGCATTTCGCTAACCTTCGGCACGTAAAAGATGCAAAACTTGTGTTCGCGCCTGAATGCACTATTTCGGGGTACCAAAGTTGTGAAGCATCCATTCTACTTCATTGGACCCAAAATGATGTTTGGGAGTGTTTCACAGCATTTCGCTATCCTTCGGCACGTAAAAGATGCAAAACTTGTGTCCGGGCCTGAATGCACTATTTCGGGGTACCAAAGTTGTGAAGCAACCATTCAACTCCATTGGACCCGAAATGATGATTGTGAGTGTTTCAGAGCATTTTGCTAACCTTCAGCACGTAAAAGATGCAAAACTTGTGTTTCGGGCCTGAATGCACTATTTCGGTGTACCAAAGTTGTGAAGCATCCATTCTACTCCATTGGACCCAAAATGATGTTTGGGAGTGTTTCACAGCATTTCGCTAACCTTCGGCACGTAAAAGATGAAAAATTGTGTTCGGGCCTGAATGCACTATTTCGGGGTACCGAAGTTGTAAAGCATCCATTCTACTCCATTGGACCCAAAATCATGTTTGGGAGTGTTTCAGAGCATTTCGCTAACCTTCGGCACGTAAAAGATGTAAAACTTGTGTTTCGGTCCTGAATGCACTATTTCGGGGTACCGAAGTTGTGAAGCATCCATTCTACTCCATTGGACCCGAAATGATGTTTCAGAGTGTTTCAGAGCATTTCACTAACCTTCGGCACGTAAAAGATGCAAAACTTGTGTTCGGGCCTGAATGCACTATTTCGGGGTACCGAAGTTGTAAAGCATCCATTCTACTCCATTGGACCCAAAATGATGTTTGGGAGTGTTTCAGAGCATTTCGCTAACCTTCGGCACGGAAAAGATGCAAAACTTATGTTCACGCCTGAATGCACTATTTCGGGGTACCGAAGTTGTAAACCATCCATTCTACTCCATTGGACCCTAAATGGTGTTTGGGAGTGTTTCAGAGCATTTCGCTAACCTTCGTCACGTAAAAAGATGAAAAACTTGTGTTTCGGGCCTGAATGCACTATTTCGGGGTACCGAAGTTGTGAAGCATCCATTCTACTCCATTGGACCCGAAATGATGATTGGGAGTGTTTCAGAGCATTTTGCTAACCTTCGGCACGTAAAAGATGCAAAACTTGTGTTTCGGGCCTGAATGCACTATTTCGGGGTACCAAAGTTATGAAGCATCCATTCTACATCATTGGACCCAAAATGATGTTTGGGAGTGTTTCACAGCATTTCGCTAACCTTCGGCACGTAAAAGATGCAAAACTTGTGTTCGCGCCTGAATGCACTATTTTGGGGTACCAAAGTTGTGAAGCATCCATTCTACTTCATTGGACCCAAAATGTTGTTTGGGAGTGTTTCACAGCATTTCGCTAACCTTCGGCACGTAAAAGATGCAAAACTTGTGTTCGGGCCTGAATGCACTATTTCGGGGTACCAAAGTTGTGAAGCAACCATTCTACTCCATTGGACCCGAAATGATGATTGGGAGTGTTTCAGAGCATTTCGCTAACCTTCGGCACGTAAAAGATGCAAAACTTGTGTTCGCGCCTGAATGCACTATTTCGGGGTACCAAAGTTGTGAAGCATCCATTCTACTTCATTGGACCCAAAATGATGTTTGGGAGTGTTTCACAGCATTTCGCTAACCTTCGGCACGTAAAAGATGCAAAACTTGTGTCCGGGCCTGAATGCACTATTTCGGGGTACCAAAGTTGTGAAGCAACCATTCAACTCCATTGGACCCGAAATGATGATTGTGAGTGTTTCAGAGCATTTTGCTAACCTTCGGCACGTAAAAGATGCAAAACTTGTGTTTCGGGCCTGAATGCACTATTTCGGTGTACCAAAGTTGTGAAGCATCCATTCTAGTCCATTGGACCCAAAATGATATTTGGGAGTGTTTCACAGCATTTCGCTAACCTTCGGCACGTAAAAGATGCAAAACTCGTGTTCGCGCCTGAATGCACTATTTCGGGGTACCAAAGTTGTGAAGCATCCATTCTACTCGATTGGACCCAAAATGATGTTTGGGAGTGTTTCACAGCATTTCGCTAACCTTCGGCACGTAAAAGATGAAAAATTGTGTTCGGGCCTGAATGCACTATTTCGGGGTACCGAAGTTGTAAATCATCCATTCTACTCCATTGGACCCAAAATCATGTTTGGGAGTGTTTCAGAGCATTTCGCTAACCTTCGGCACGTAAAAGATGTAAAACTTGTGTTTCGGTTCTGAATGCACTATTTCGGGGTACCGAAGTTGTGAAGCATCCATTCTACTCCATTGGACCCGAAATGATGTTTCAGAGTGTTTCAGAGCATTTCACTAACCTTCGGCACGTAAAAGATGCAAAATTTGTGTTCGGGCCTGAATGCACTATTTCGGGGTACCGAAGTTGTAAAGCATCCATTCTACTCCATTGGACCCAAAATGATGTTTGGGAGTGTTTCAGAGCATTTCGCTAACCTTCGACACGGAAAAGATGCAAAACTTATGTTCACGCCTGAATGCACTATTTCGGGGTACCGAAGTTGTAAACCATCCATTCTACTCCATTGGACCCTAAATGGTGTTTGGGAGTGTTTCAGAGCATTTCGCTAACCTTCGTCACGTAAAAAGATGAAAAACATGTGTTTCGGGCCTGAATGCACTATTTCGGGGTACCGAAGTTGTGAAGCATCCATTCTACTCCATTGGACCCGAAATGATGATTGGGAGTGTTTCAGAGCATTTTGCTAACCTTCGGCACGTAAAAGATGCAAAACTTGTGTTTCGGGCCTGAATGCACTATTTCGGGGTACCAAAGTTGTGAAGCATCCATTCTACATCATTGGACCCAAAATGATGTTTGGGAGTGTTTCACAGCATTTCGCTAACCTTCGGCACGTAAAAGATGCAAAACTTGTGTTCGCGCCTGAATGCACTATTTCGGGGTACCAAAGTTGTGAAGCATCCATTCTACTCCGTTGGACCCAAAATGATGTTTGGGAGTGTTTCACAGCATTTCGCTAACCTTCGGCACGTAAAAGATGAAAAATTGTGTTCGGGCCTGAATGCACTATTTCGGGGTACCGAAGTTGTAAAGCATCCATTCTACTCCATTGGACCCAAAATCGTGTTTGGGAGTGTTTCAGAGCATTTCACTAACCTTCGGCACGTAAAAGATGCAAAACTTGTGTCCGGGCCTGAATGCACTATTTCGGGGTACCAAAGTTGTGAAGCAACCATTCAACTCCATTGGACCCGAAATGATGATTGTGAGTGTTTCAGAGCATTTTGCTAACCTTCGGCACGTAAAAGATGCAAAACTTGTGTTTCTGGCCTGAATGCACTATTTCGGTGTACCAAAGTTGTGAAGCATCCATTATAGTCCATTGGACCCAAAATGATGTTTGGGAGTGTTTCACAGCATTTCGCTAACCTTCGGCACGTAAAAGATGCAAAACTTGTGTTCGCGCCTGAATGCATTGTTTCGGGGTACCAAAGTTGTGAAGCATCCATTCTACTCCATTGGACCCAAAATGATGTTTGGGAGTGTTTCACCGCATTTCGCTAACCTTCGGCACGTAAAAGATGAAAAATTGTGTTCGGGCCTGAATGCACTATTTTGGGGTACCGAAGTTGTAAAGCATCCATTCTACTCCATTGGACCCAAAATCATGTTTGGGAGTGTTTCAGAGCATTTCGCTAACCTTCGGCACGTAAAAGATGTAAAACTTGTGTTTCGGTCCTGAATGCACTATTTCGGGGTACCGAAGTTGTGAAGCATCCATTCTACTCCATTGGACCCGAAATGATGTTTCAGAGTGTTTCAGAGCATTTCACTAACCTTCGGCACGTAAAAGATGCAAAACTTGTGTTCGGGCCTGAATGCAATATTTCGGGGTACCGAAGTTGTAAAGCATCCATTCTACTCCATTGGACCCAAAATGATGTTTGGTAGTGTTTCAGAGCATTTCGCTAACCTTCGGCACGTAAAAGATGAAAAATTGTGTTCGGGCCTGAATGCACTATTTCGGGGTACCGAAGTTGTAAAGCATCCATTCTACTCCATTGGACCCAAAATCATGTTTGGGAGTGTTTCAGAGCATTTCGCTAACCTTCGGTACGTAAAAGATGTAAAACTTGTGTTTCGGTCCTGAATGCACTATTTTGGGGTACCGAAGTTGTGGAGCATCCATTCTACTCCATTGGACTCGAAATGATGTTTCAGAGTGTTTCAGAGCATTTCACTAACCTTCGGCACGTAAAAGATGCAAAACTTGTGTTCGGGCCTGAATGCACTATTTCGGTGTACCGAAGTTGTAAAGCATCCATTCTACTCCATTGGTCCAAAATGATGTTTGGGAGTGTTTCAGAGCATTTCGCTAACCTTCGGCACGGAAAAGATGCAAAACTTATGTTCGCGCCTGAATGCACTATTTCGGGGTACCGAAGTTGTAAACCATCCATTCTACTCCATTGGACCCTAAATGATGTTTAGGAGTGTTTCAGAGCATTTCGCTAACCTTCGTCACGTAAAAAGATGAAAAACTTGTGTTTCGGGCCTGAATGCACTATTTCGGGGTACCAAATTTGTGAAGCATCCATTCTAGTCCATTGGACCGAAAATGATGTTCGGGAGTGTTTCAGAGCATTTTGCTAACCTTCGGCACGTAAAAAGATGCAAAACTTGTGTTTCGGGCCTGAATGCACCATTTCGGGGTACCGAAGTTGTAAATCATCCATTCTATTCCATTGGACCCAAAAGGATGTTTGGCAGTGTTTCAGAGCATTTCGCTAACCTTCAGCACGTAAAAGATGCAAAACTTGTGTTTCAGGCCTGAATGCACTATTTCACGAAGTTGTGAAGCATTCATTCTACTCCATTCGACCCGAAATGATGTTTGGGAGTGTTTTCAGAGCATTTCGCTAACCTTCGGCACGTAAAAAGATGCAAAACTTGTGTTTCGGGCCTGAATGCACTATTTCAGGGTACCAAATTGGTGAAGCATCCATTCTACTCCATCGGACCCAAAATGATGTTTGGGATTGTTTCAGAGCATTTCGCTAACCTTCGGCACGTAAAAAGATGCAAAACTTGTGTTTCAGGCCTGAATGCTCTATTTCAGGGTACCAAATTTGTGAAGCATCCATTCTACTCCATCGGACCCAAAATGATGTTTGGGAGCGTTTCAGAGCATTTCGCTGACCTTCGGCACGTAAAAAGATGCAAAACTTGTGTTTCGGGCCTGAATGCACTATTTCGGGGTACCAAATTTGTGAAGCATCCATTCTAGTCCATTGGACCCAAAATGATGTTTGGGAGTGTTTCAGAGCATTTCGCTAACCTTCGGCACGTAAAAGATGCAAAACTTGTGTTCGCGTCTGAATGCACTATTTCGGGGTACCAAAGTTGTGAAGCATCCATTCTACTTCATTGGACCCAAAATGATGTTTGGGAGTGTTTCACAGCATTTCGCTATCCTTCGGCACGTAAAAGATGCAAAACTTGTGTCCGGGCCTGAATGCACTATTTCGGGGTACCAAAGTTGTGAAGCAACCATTCAACTCCATTGGACCCGAAATGATGATTGTGAGTGTTTCAGAGCATTTTGCTAACCTTCAGCACGTAAAAGATGCAAAACTTGTGTTTCGGGCCTGAATGCACTATTTCGGTGTACCAAAGTTGTGAAGCATCCATTCTACTCCATTGGACCCAAAATGATGTTTGGGAGTGTTTCACAGCATTTCGCTAACCTTCGGCACGTAAAAGATGAAAAATTGTGTTCGGGCCTGAATGCACTATTTCGGGGTACCGAAGTTGTAAAGCATCCATTCTACTCCATTGGACCCAAAATCATGTTTGGGAGTGTTTCAGAGCATTTCGCTAACCTTCGGCACGTAAAAGATGTAAAACTTGTGTTTCGGTCCTGAATGCACTATTTCGGGGTACCGAAGTTGTGAAGCATCCATTCTACTCCATTGGACCCGAAATGATGTTTCAGAGTGTTTCAGAGCATTTCACTAACCTTCGGCACGTAAAAGATGCAAAACTTGTGTTCGGGCCTGAATGCACTATTTCGGGGTACCGAAGTTGTAAAGCATCCATTCTACTCCATTGGACCCAAAATGATGTTTGGGAGTGTTTCAGAGCATTTCGCTAACCTTCGGCACGGAAAAGATGCAAAACTTATGTTCACGCCTGAATGCACTATTTCGGGGTACCGAAGTTGTAAAGCATCCATTCTACTCCATTGGACCCTAAATGGTGTTTGGGAGTGTTTCAGAGCATTTCGCTAACCTTCGTCACGTAAAAAGATGAAAAACTTGTGTTTCGGGCCTGAATGCACTATTTCGGGGTACCGAAGTTGTGAAGCATCCATTCTACTCCATTGGACCCGAAATGATGATTGGGAGTGTTTCAGAGCATTTTGCTAACCTTCGGCACGTAAAAGATGCAAAACTTGTGTTTCGGGCCTGAATGCACTATTTCGGGGTACCAAAGTTATGAAGCATCCATTCTACATCATTGGACCCAAAATGATGTTTGGGAGTGTTTCACAGCATTTCGCTAACCTTCGGCACGTAAAAGATGCAAAACTTGTGTTCGCGCCTGAATGCACTATTTTGGGGTACCAAAGTTGTGAAGCATCCATTCTACTTCATTGGACCCAAAATGTTGTTTGGGAGTGTTTCACAGCATTTCGCTAACCTTCGGCACGTAAAAGATGCAAAACTTGTGTTCGGGCCTGAATGCACTATTTCGGGGTACCAAAGTTGTGAAGCAACCATTCTACTCCATTGGACCCGAAATGATGATTGGGAGTGTTTCAGAGCATTTCGCTAACCTTCGGCACGTAAAAGATGCAAAACTTGTGTTCGCGCCTGAATGCACTATTTCGGGGTACCAAAGTTGTGAAGCATCCATTCTACTTCATTGGACCCAAAATGATGTTTGGGAGTGTTTCACAGCATTTCGCTAACCTTCGGCACGTAAAAGATGCAAAACTTGTGTCCGGGCCTGAATGCACTATTTCGGGGTACCAAAGTTGTGAAGCAACCATTCAACTCCATTGGACCCGAAATGATGATTGTGAGTGTTTCAGAGCATTTTGCTAACCTTCGGCACGTAAAAGATGCAAAACTTGTGTTTCGGGCCTGAATGCACTATTTCGGTGTACCAAAGTTGTGAAGCATCCATTCTAGTCCATTGGACCCAAAATGATGTTTGGGAGTGTTTCACAGCATTTCGCTAACCTTCGGCACGTAAAAGATGCAAAACTCGTGTTCGCGCCTGAATGCACTATTTCGGGGTACCAAAGTTGTGAAGCATCCATTCTACTCGATTGGACCCAAAATGATGTTTGGGAGTGTTTCACAGCATTTCACTAACCTTCGGCACGTAAAAGATGAAAAATTGTGTTCGGGCCTGAATGCACTATTTCGGGGTACCGAAGTTGTAAAGCATCCATTCTACTCCATTGGACCCAAAATCATGTTTGGGAGTGTTTCAGAGCATTTCGCTAACCTTCGGCACGTAAAAGATGTAAAACTTGTGTTTCGGTTCTGAATGCACTATTTCGGGGTACCGAAGTTGTGAAGCATCCATTCTACTCCATTGGACCCGAAATGATGTTTCAGAGTGTTTCAGAGCATTTCACTAACCTTCGGCACGTAAAAGATGCAAAATTTGTGTTCGGGCCTGAATGCACTATTTCGGGGTACCGAAGTTGTAAAGCATCCATTCTACTCCATTGGACCCAAAATGATGTTTGGGAGTGTTTCAGAGCATTTCGCTAACCTTCGACACGGAAAAGATGCAAAACTTATGTTCACGCCTGAATGCACTATTTCGGGGTACCGAAGTTGTAAACCATCCATTCTACTCCATTGGACCCTAAATGGTGTTTGGGAGTGTTTCAGAGCATTTCGCTAACCTTCGTCACGTAAAAAGATGAAAAACATGTGTTTCGGGCCTGAATGCACTATTTCGGGGTACCGAAGTTGTGAAGCATCCATTCTACTCCATTGGACCCGAAATGATGATTGGGAGTGTTTCAGAGCATTTTGCTAACCTTCGGCACGTAAAAGATGCAAAACTTGTGTCTCGGGCCTGAATGCACTATTTCGGGGTACCAAAGTTGTGAAGCATCCATTCTACATCATTGGACCCAAAATGATGTTTGGGAGTGTTTCACAGCATTTCGCTAACCTTCGGCACGTAAAAGATGCAAAACTTGTGTTCGCGCCTGAATGCACTATTTCGGGGTACCAAAGTTGTGAAGCATCCATTCTACTCCGTTGGACCCAAAATGATGTTTGGGAGTGTTTCACAGCATTTCGCTAACCTTCGGCACGTAAAAGATGAAAAATTGTGTTCGGGCCTGAATGCACTATTTCGGGGTACCGAAGTTGTAAAGCATCCATTCTACTCCATTGGACCCAAAATCGTGTTTGGGAGTGTTTCAGAGCATTTCGCTAACCTTCGGCACGTAAAAGATGCAAAACTTGTGTCCGGGCCTGAATGCACTATTTCGGGGTACCAAAGTTGTGAAGCAACCATTCAACTCCATTGGACCCGAAATGATGATTGTGAGTGTTTCAGAGCATTTTGCTAACCTTCGGCACGTAAAAGATGCAAAACTTGTGTTTCGGGCCTGAATGCACTATTTCGGTGTACCAAAGTTGTGAAGCATCCATTCTAGTCCATTGGACCCAAAATGATGTTTGGGAGTGTTTCACAGCATTTCGCTAACCTTCGGCACGTAAAAGATGCAAAACTTGTGTTCGCGCCTGAATGCATTGTTTCGGGGTACCAAAGTTGTGAAGCATCCATTCTACTCCATTGGACCCAAAATGATGTTTGGGAGTGTTTCACCGCATTTCGCTAACCTTCGGCACGTAAAAGATGAAAAATTGTGTTCGGGCCTGAATGCACTATTTTGGGGTACCGAAGTTGTAAAGCATCCATTCTACTCCATTGGACCCAAAATCATGTTTGGGAGTGTTTCAGAGCATTTCGCTAACCTTCGGCACGTAAAAGATGTAAAACTTGTGTTTCGGTCCTGAATGCACTATTTCGGGGTACCGAAGTTGTGAAGCATCCATTCTACTCCATTGGACCCGAAATGATGTTTCAGAGTGTTTCAGAGCATTTCACTAACCTTCGGCACGTAAAAGATGCAAAACTTGTGTTCGGGCCTGAATGCAATATTTCGGGGTACCGAAGTTGTAAAGCATCCATTCTACTCCATTGGACCCAAAATGATGTTTGGTAGTGTTTCAGAGCATTTCGCTAACCTTCGGCACGTAAAAGATGAAAAATTGTGTTCGGGCCTGAATGCACTATTTCGGGGTACCGAAGTTGTAAAGCATCCATTCTACTCCATTGGACCCAAAATCATGTTTGGGAGTGTTTCAGAGCATTTCGCTAACCTTCGGTACGTAAAAGATGTAAAACTTGTGTTTCGGTCCTGAATGCACTATTTCGGGGTACCGAAGTTGTGGAGCATCCATTCTACTCCATTGGACTCGAAATGATGTTTCAGAGTGTTTCAGAGCATTTCACTAACCTTCGGCACGTAAAAGATGCAAAACTTGTGTTCAGGCCTGAATGCACTATTTCGGTGTACCGAAGTTGTAAAGCATCTATTCTACTCCATTGGTCCAAAATGATGTTTGGGAGTGTTTCAGAGCATTTCGCTAACCTTTGGTACGGAAAAGATGCAAAACTTACGTTCACGCCTGAATGCACTATTTCGGGGTACCGAAGTTGTAAACCATCCATTCTACTCCATTGGACCCTAAATGGTGTTTGGGAGTGTTTCAGAGCATTTCGCTAACCTTCGTCACGTAAAAAGATGAAAAACTTGTGTTTCGGGCCTGAATGCACTATTTCGGGGTACCAAATTTGTGAAGCATCCATTCTAGTCCATTGGACCGAAAATGATGTTCGGGAGTGTTTCAGAGCATTTTGCTAACCTTCGGCACGTAAAAAGATGCAAAACTTGTGTTTCGGGCCTGAATGCACCATTTCGGGGTACCGAAGTTGTAAATCATCCATTCTATTCAATTGGACCCAAAAGGATGTTTGGCAGTGTTTCAGAGCATTTCGCTAACCTTCGGCACGTAAAAGATGCAAAACTTGTGTTTCAGGCCTGAATGCACTATTTCACGAAGTTGTGAAGCATCCATTCTACTCCATTCGACCCGAAATGATGTTTGGGAGTGTTTCAGAGCATTTCGCTAACCTTCGGCACGTAAAAAGATGCAAAACTTGTGTTTCGGGCCTGAATGCACTATTTCAGGGTACCAAATTTGTGAAGCATCCATTCTACTCCATCGGACCCAAAATGATGTTTGGGAGTGTTTCAGAGCATTTCGCTAACCTTCGGCACGTAAAAAGATGCAAAACTTGTGTTTCGGGCCTGAATGCACTATTTCAGGGTACCAAATTTGTGAAGCATCCATTCTACTCCATCGGACCCAAAATGATGTTTGGGAGCGTTTCAGAGCATTTCGCTAACCTTCGGCACGTAAAAAGATGCAAAACTTGTGTTTCGGGCCTGAATGCACTATTTCGGGGTACCAAATTTGTGAAGCATCCATTCCAGTCCATTGGACCCAAAATGATGTTTGGGAGTGTTTCAGAGCATTTCGCTAACCTTCGGCACGTAAAAGATGCAAAACTTATGTTCGCGCCTGAATGCACAATTTCGGGGTACCGAAGTTGTAAACCATCCATTCTACTCCATTGGACCCTAAATGATGTTTGGGAGTGTTTCAGAGCATTTCGCTAACCTTCGGCACGTAAAAGATGCAAAACTTGTGTTTCGGGCCTAAATGCACTATTTCGGGGTACCGAAGTTGTGAAGCAACCATTCTACTAAATTGGACCCGAAATGATGATTGGGAGTGTTTCAGAGCATTTTGCTAACCTTCGACACGTAAAAGATGCAAAACTTGTGTTTCGGGCCTGAATGCACTATTTTGGGGTACCAAAGTTGTGAAACATCCATTCTAGTCCATTGGACCCAAAATGATGTTTGGGAGTGTTTCACAGCATTTCGCTAACCTTCGGCACGTAAAAGATGCAAAACTTGTGTTCGCGCCTGAATGCACTATTTCGGGGTACCAAAGTTGTGAAGCATCCATTCTACTCCATTGGACCCAAAATGATGTTTGGGAGTGTTTCACAGCATTTCGCTAACCTTCGGCACGTAAAAGATGCAAAACTCGTGTTCGGGCCTGAATGCACAATTTCGGGGTACCGAAGTTGTAAAGCATCCATTCTACTACATTGGACCCAAAATGATGTTTAGGAGTGTTTCAGAGCATTTCGCTAACCTTCGGCACGTAAAAGATGTAAAACTTGTGTTTCGGGCCTGAATGCACTATTTCGGGGTACCGAAGTTGTGAAGCATCCATTCTACTCCATTGGACCCGAAATGATGATTGGGAGTGTTTCAGAGCATTTTTCTAACCTTCGGCACGTAAAAGATGCAAAACTTGTGTTTCGGGCCTGAATGCACTATTTCGGTGTACCACAGTTGTGAAGCATCCATTCTAGTCCATTGGACCCAAAATGATGTTTGGGAGTGTTTCACAGCATTTCGCTAACCTTCGGCACGTAAAAGATGCAAAACTTGTGTTCGCGCCTGAATGCACTATTTCGGGGTACCAAAGTTGTGAAGCATCCATTCTACTCCATTGGACCCAAAATGATGTTTGGGAGTGTTTCACAGCATTTCGCTAACCTTTGGCACGTAAAAGATGAAAAATTGTGTTCGGGCCTGAATGCACTATTTCGGGGTACCGAAGTTGTAAAGCATCCATTCTACTCCATTGGACCCAAAATCATGTTTGGGAGTGTTTCAGAGCATTTCGCTAACCTTCGGCACGTAAAAGATGTAAAACTTGTGTTTCGGGCCTGAATGCACTATTTCGGGGTACCGAAGTTGTGAAGCATCCATTCTACTCCATTGGACCCGAAATGATGTTTCGGAGCGTTTCAGAGCATTTCACTAACCTTCGGCACGTAAAAGATGCAAAACTTGTGTTCGGGCCTGAATGCACTATTTCGGCGTACCGAAGTTGTAAAGCATCCATTCTACTCCATTGGACCCAAAATGATGTTTGGGAGTGTTTCAGAGCATTTCGCTAACCTTCGGCACGTAAAAGATGCAAAACTTATGTTCGCGCCTGAATACACTATTTCGGGGTACCAAAGTTGTGAAGCATCCATTCTAGTCCATTGGACCCAAAATGATGTTTGGGAGTGTTTCAGAGCATTTCGCTAACCTTCGGCACGTAAAAAGATGCAAAACTTGTGTTTCGGGCCTGAATGCACTATTTCGGGGTACCAAATTTGTGAAGCATCCATTCCAGTCCATTGGACCCAAAATGATGTTTGGGAGTGTTTCAGAGCATTTCGCTAACCTTCGGCACGTAAAAGATGCAAAACTTATGTTCGCGCCTGAATGCACAATTTCGGGGTACCGAAGTTGTAAACCATCCATTCTAGTCCATTGGACCCTAAATGATGTTTGGGAGTGTTTCAGAGCATTTCGCTAACCTTCGGCACGTAAAAGATGCAAAACTTGTGTTTCGGGCCTAAATGCACTATTTCGGGGTACCGAAGTTGTGAAGCAACCATTCTACTAAATTGGACCCGAAATGATGATTGGGAGTGTTTCAGAGCATTTTGCTAACCTTCGACACGTAAAAGATGCAAAACTTGTGTTTCGGGCCTGAATGCACTATTTTGGGGTACAAAAGTTGTGAAACATCCATTCTAGTCCATTGGACCCAAAATGATGTTTGGGAGTGTTTCACAGCATTTCGCTAACCTTCGGCACGTAAAAGATGCAAAACTTGTGTTCGCGCCTGAATGCACTATTTCGGGGTACCAAAGTTGTGAAGCATCCATTCTACTCCATTGGACCCAAAATGATGTTTGGGAGTGTTTCACAGCATTTCGCTAACCTTCGGCACGTAAAAGATGCAAAACTCGTGTTCGGGCCTGAATGCACTATTTCGGGGTACCGAAGTTGTAAAGCATCCATTCTACTACATTGGACCCAAAATGATGTTTAGGAGTGTTTCAGAGCATTTCGCTAACCTTCGGCACGTAAAAGATGTAAAACTTGTGTTTCGGGCCTGAATGCACTATTTCGGGGTACCGAAGTTGTGAAGCATCCATTCTACTCCATTGGACCCGAAATGATGATTGGGAGTGTTTCAGAGCATTTTTCTAACCTTCGGCACGTAAAAGATGCAAAACTTGTGTTTCGGGCCTGAATGCACTATTTCGGTGTACCACAGTTGTGAAGCATCCATTCTAGTCCATTGGACCCAAAATGATGTTTGGGAGTGTTTCACAGCATTTCGCTAACCTTCGGCACGTAAAAGATGCAAAACTTGTGTTCGCGCCTGAATGCACTATTTCGGGGTACCAAAGTTGTGAAGCATCCATTCTACTCCATTGGACCCAAAATGATGTTTGGGAGTGTTTCACAGCATTTCGCTAACCTTTGGCACGTAAAAGATGAAAAATTGTGTTCGGGCCTGAATGCACTATTTCGGGGTACCGAAGTTGTAAAGCATCCATTCTACTCCATTGGACCCAAAATCATGTTTGGGAGTGTTTCAGAGCATTTCGCTAACCTTCGGCACGTAAAAGATGTAAAACTTGTGTTTCGGGCCTGAATGCACTATTTCGGGGTACCGAAGTTGTGAAGCATCCATTCTACTCCATTGGACCCGAAATGATGTTTCGGAGCGTTTCAGAGCATTTCACTAACCTTCGGCACGTAAAAGATGCAAAACTTGTGTTCGGGCCTGAATGCACTATTTCGGCGTACCGAAGTTGTAAAGCATCCATTCTACTCCATTGGACCCAAAATGATGTTTGGGAGTGTTTCAGAGCATTTCGCTAACCTTCGGCACGTAAAAGATGCAAAACTTATGTTCGCGCCTGAATACACTATTTCGGGGTACCAAAGTTGTGAAGCATCCATTCTAGTCCATTGGACCCAAAATGATGTTTGGGAGTGTTTCAGAGCATTTCGCTAACCTTCGGCACGTAAAAAGATGCAAAACTTGTGTTTCGGGCCTGAATGCACTATTTCGGGGTACCAAAGTTGTGAAGCATCCATTCTAGTCCATTGAACCCAAAATGATGTTTTGGAGTGTTTCAGAGCATTTCGCTAACCTTCGGCACGTAAAAGGTGCAAAACTTGTGTTCGTGCCTGAATGCACTATTTTGGGGTACCAAATTTGTGAAGCATCCGTTCTAGTCCATTGGACCCAAAATGATGGTTGGGAGTTGTCGTATGGACATCCCTGGGCCCACTACTCTGGTGGGTACCAGGACCGACTACCCGATGGGCCCCTGGGACTACTCGACTTGGGCAACACGGCACCTGCTGGCGTGGGGCGCAAGGACTACAGAGGGATAGTACTCGGTTAGGAAGCTACACATGTCCGGATCCATGTAATGTACTCCTAGCC
Organism: Cenchrus fungigraminus; assembly: GCA_036936925.1. Taxonomy (NCBI): domain Eukaryota; kingdom Viridiplantae; phylum Streptophyta; class Magnoliopsida; order Poales; family Poaceae; genus Cenchrus; species Cenchrus fungigraminus. Next base: position 49,409,747 of record CM072772.1, read on the forward strand.
GTACACGACTAGTACTCTCCCCTCAAACCGACTTGTAACCCTACCTCCTGGACTATATAAGGCGAGGCAGGGACCCCTATCTCTTCATCCGCATCATCTTGTAAACACACCCCATCAATCCAGAGCTACGCAGCATACAGGACGTAGGGTATTACGCACCTCGCGGCCCGAACCTGTCTAAATTGTGTGCCACATGTCTCTCCTTCGAGTTACCGATCTCGGCAAGGCCATATTCATCTACCTCGGGTACTCCCCTTGGTAGGTTGCCGGTCTAAAACACCGACAGCTGGCGCGCCAGGTAGGGGAACTCGTCGAAGATCACATGGCGAACTCGACGGCTTCAATCGTCATCAAGCCAACCGTCGCCTGCAACCGCGGCGACACCTTCGTCTTCGGCTCCTGGGTCTGCACCGCTGACGGCGCTGGATCGTTCCAGCGCTACCTCACCATGACCCCGGACACAAAGACCGGGCTCGTGACGCTTCCCGAAGACGCCACGGGCCCACTCGTCGAAAAATTCGGCGAAATTTCGCTCTACAACCAAGTCGCCGACTTCGAGCTCGGATCCGCCTCCAACTCGAACTCGACGTCACCCTAGATCGCCTCATACGAGCCGGCTCCTGAGCCATCGTGTGAAGCGGTCCCTCTCCACGAGCACTTCCCATACGGTCTCTACAATGCTAGCAGGGCCCACGCGGAAGCTCTCGCTGCACGCCGGGCCGGCAAGGAGATCGCCTCCGAGTACTCCTCGGACTCCAACACCGCAACCGGCTACTACTCGGACTCCTCCTACGAGTTCGACTTCGGATCGGACCCAATCGAGTCCGAGTCCGAGCTCAACATGACTGAGGAACCGCTGTCAGGTCCTGCCGCTGGCCTGGTCATTACATCCACTCCCGCCGGCAGATTCGTCTACTGGCCCGACCGCAAGCCTGCAGACCTGACGGACGACAACTCACGCTGTGTCGCCTACCTCGATTCACTCCCCTTCCAGGAGGGGACCCCGCTGGCTCTAAACGACGAGCACACCCCCATCGAGGTGGCGACTACTGACTCCAGTCTCTGCACTCCCAACCGTGAAGTCTTCATGACGGCCAAAGATGTTGGGACTTCGGAAAACCGACCCGACCGATACCTTGACGACATCCCGGAGGATGAGTTGTCTGCCAACGCACCTCCGAACGAGACCACCGAAGACAAGAACGCTCGACGTGACCGCAACAGGAAGCGGAACGATCGACGCAGACGTCTCCGGGAAACTCTCCCCATCCGGAACCTCAGTGAGGCCCTGGAGCAAGTCCCCAACCGGGTACACACTACTCCTGAGCAGTGCCTCATGTCTATCACCACGATAGCACGGCAGGCCCAGGGGATCCGCGCGGGTGAAGTCATCGCCAAACTCGCTGAAGACGCCTACTTCATGCAGGTCGACAACAGGGTTGCTCAAGTACCCCCCGTCAGAACTCACGACGCCAGAAACAACGAAGCCACTAGCCGCAGCCCGGCAGACGGCAGACGCAACCGTGTCCGTGGTGAACACCAGCCAAATCCCAACCGCTCTAGGGCCTCTGGTGGAGGACCCTCACAGGGCGGCATCAGTCAGGGTGGCACCGGAGGTAGTCGCGGCGGCGGCGGCGGCGGGGGCAGCAGCGGCGGGAGCTCATCCCATGACACCGGCAGAAGAGCTGGTGGCGGCGGCGATCGTGGCGGCCGAGGCCACGCGACTAGCCACGCCACCGACAACGCACGTGGCGGCTACGACTCCCGCCACAAGATCGACGAGATCCGCCGCAAGAAGGCTACTGAAGCAAGCGACAGCGACGGCTTCCCCGCATACTCCGCAAGACTTCGCAACCTGCTTCTTCCCGAGAAATTCAAACCTCTCGGGATCTCCAAGTATGATGCGAAGCAAGATCCAGTTCAGTGGCTCAGGTGCTACGCCCTGGCCATCGAAAATGCTGGTGGCAACAATGACGCGAAGTGCCTTTTCTTCCCCTTTTGCCTGGACCAGGCTCCACTCACATGGCTCGAGTCACTTGAAAAGAACTCGATCGACCAGTGGGACCAGCTGAAGGCTTAGTTCGCCTGCAACTTCGCGGGGGCCATGGGGTGCTCGGGTACTCGCATGGACCTGGTGATAGTCAAGCAGGAACAAGGCGAGACGCTTCGCCAGTACATGCGGCGCTTCTTCGACAAGCGCACGACCGTAGTCGACGTCACCGACAAAGAAGTCATCGACCTCTTCCAAGACGGGCTCTATCACCGTCGCACCTTCGAAGACTTCGGTCGCCGCCGCCCGAGATCCATCACCAAGTTCAAGGACATGATCACATCATGGGCCGACGAAGAGGACAAGGCGAACGCCAAGTATGACTCCATTCGTGGCAAGAACAAGAGCAACACGGGCGGCAACAACAACAACAACAAAGATCAAGGGGGTCGCCACAACAACAACTACTCGAGCTCCAACCGCAAGCGCAAGCCAGACAACATAGTCGCGGCTATACAGCACCCTGCAAAGGACAACTCGAAAAAGACCCCAGGCGGCTTCAGAGACTTGCTCAAAGAGAAGTGCCCATGGCATCTGGATGGTAATCACACCACCGAGCAGTGCTACCAGCTCCGGCGAGCACTCAAGGATACTCCCGACCCACGGCCTCCTCACGACAAGAAGGGCAAGAAGAAAGTCGACGAGGGCAACGGCGACTTCCAGGAACCTGACAAGACGGTGAATGTCCTCTTCGGCGGACTACCCACCAGACGGTCTCAGGAGGCCACTCGACGGGAAGTCTTGAACATTGAACCAGCGGTGCCGACACCTCTAAGGTGGTCGGAGGTACCCATTACCTTCTCCTACACGGACCAATGGACAAGCTTCTCTGAGCCAGGACATTTTCCACTCGTCCTGAAACCTGCAGTCGCGGGCTCCAGACTCAACAAAGTCCTCATCGACGGCGGGAGCGGACTCAACGTCCTCTTCACCAAGACCTTGAAGAAGATGAAGCTCGACATCACCGACATGCTCAACAAGAGCGCGTCACCCTTCTACGGCATTGTCCCCGGTAACGCGGCTATTCCACTGGGCTTAGTGGTCCTGCCAGTTACCTTCGGGGAGACAAGGGAGAACTACCGCACCGAGTACATCAAGTTCGAGGTTGCGGACTTCGAAACCTCCTACCAAGCCATCCTCGGCAGACCAGCTATCGCCAAGTTCATGGCGGTACCACACTACACCTACTTGGTACTCAAGATGCCAAGTCCTGCCGGAGTACTCACATTGCAAGGGGACTTGAAGATTTCGTTCGACTGCGACACCGAAGCTGTGGAACTTGCAGCGACCAACCAAGTACCCAATGCAATGATTGAGATCTTTACTGCGTCCAAAAAGCTTGCCCCAACCGAACTCGAGATTCCCGAGAAGACCGACACCGCAAACAAGCCTCAGCCATCAGAGGAAGTCCAAGTGAAGGCCATCGACCTTGGGACGGGCGACAGCAGCAAGACTACCATGATCGGGGCGGGCCTTGACCCGAAATAGGAAGACGTGCTCATCAACTTCCTCCGGGCTAACCGAGACATCTTCGCATGGAAGGCAGCGGACATGCCAGGGGTGCCCAGGAGGCTGATCGAGCACTCACTTAACGTTGACCCTAAAGCTACCCCCAAACGACAACACCTTCGCCGTTTCGCCGACGACCGACGGGATGCCATCAAGAAGGAACTCGCCAAACTACTCACGGCGGGATTCATCCGTGAAGTTTTCCATCCTGAGTGGCTCGCCAACCCCGTCCTCGTCCGCAAGAAGAATACCAACGAGTGGTGGATGTGCGTCGACTACACCGACCTCAACAAGCACTGCCCCAAAGACCCCTTTGGGTTGCCGCGGATTGATCAAGTCATCGACTCCACGGCGGGCTGCGACCTGCTCTGCTTCCTCGACTACTACTCCGGGTACCACCAGATCGCTATCAAGGAAGAAGACCAGGAGAAGACCACGTTCATCACCCCGTTCGGCGCCTACTGCTACACGACAATGTCGTTCGGGTTGAAGAACGCCGGCGCCACCTACCAACGAGCTATCCAGGCCTGCTTCAAGAAGCAGTTCAACAAGAACGTCGAAGCCTACGTGGATGACGTGGTCGTCAAGACCAGAAACTCCAATACGCTCATCACCGATCTTGAAGAGACTTTTGCATCCCTACGAGAGTACCAATGGAAGCTCAATCCCAACAAGTGCGTCTTCGGCGTACCATCTGGGAAACTACTCAGCTTCATCATCAGCCATCGTGACATCGAAGCCAACCCTGAGAAGATCTCCGCCATCAACAACATGAAAGCTCGAACCTGCATCAAGGATGTCCAGAAGCTGACCGGGTGCATGGCGGCCCTGAACAGATTTATCTCGAAGCTTGGAGAACGGGGACTACCCTTCTTCAAACTACTCAAGCATCAAGAGAAGTTCGCGTGGACCGCGGAGGCTGATCAAGCTCTGGCGCAGCTCAAAGACTTCCTGTCTAAGCCACCGGTCCTCACGGCTGCTCACAAAAAGGAGCAGCTTCTGCTCTACCTCGCTGCGACTACTCATGTGGTCAGTACTGCCATCGTCGTCGAGCGGCAGGAAGAAGGCCACGCCTACCCAGTCCAGCGACCAGTCTACTTCGTCAGTGAGGTTCTGTCAGAGTCCAAGGCACAGTACCAGCCGGTCCAGAAGCTACTCTACGCAGTGCTCATTACCTCGCGAAAGCTACGACACTACTTCTAGGAGTACTCGATTGTTGTTATCACCGACTACCCGCTCGGTGACATACTCCACAATCAGGATGCTACTGGAAGAATCTCCAAGTGGGCGGTCGAACTCGGCACCCTCAATATCGACTTCAAGCCACGTACTGCTATCAAGTCCCAGGCACTAGTCGACTTCATGGCAGAGTGGCGGGAGAATCAGCTACCAACTCCAACCAAGCGCCCAGAACACTGGGTGATGTACTTCGACGGCTCACTCAAGCTCGAAGGGGCAGGTGCAGGGGTACTACTGATCTCTCCCAAGGGCGAACAACTCAAGTACGTCCTGCAGATCTTCTGGAAGGTCTCAAACAACGAAGCCGAGTACGAAGCCCTACTTCACGGGCTCCGCCTCGCAATCTTTTTGGGCATCAAGCGGCTACTAGTCTACGGCGACTCCGCAGTGGTCATCAACCAAGTCAACAAGTCTTGGGATCGCAACAAGGAGAACATGGACGCCTACTCTCTGGAAGTCCGCAAGCTCGAGAACAAGTTCTACGATCTCGAGTTCCACCACGTCATCCGCGACAACAATGTTGCCGCGGACGTCCTGTCGAAGCTTGGTTCTACTCGTGCGCAAGTACCTACTGGAGTCTTCGTCCACGATCTTCATGCGCCATCCATCCTAGAGCCGGCGCCAACGACCACTGACCCTGTACCACCACAGTCCGGTCAGGAGGTCATGATGGTTGACGTGGACTGGAGACAACCCTTCATCGACTACATCCGCGAGCAGAAGGTTCCATCCGACAAGAACTTGGCCGAACAACTCGTCCGCCGAGCCAAGGCCTACGTACTAGTCGGAGACAAGCTCTACAGGCGAGGTGCCACTTCTGGAGTACTCATGAAGTGCATACCTCGAGAAGAAGGCAAGGATATCTTGAAGGAGATCCACAAAGGCGTCTGCGGCAACCATGCGTCTTCTCAAACGCTGGTGAGCAAGGCTTTCCGACGAGCTTTCTACTGGCCCACAGCTCTGGCCGACGCTGAAGAACTCATCAGAAAGTGCCAAGGATGTGAATTCTTCGCCAAGCAGCAACACGTCCCGGCCTACAAGCTAGTCACCATACCACCATCCTGGCCCTTTGCCTGCTGGGGGCTCGACATGATTGGGCCTCTGCCAACTGCGCTAGGAGGATTCAACAGAGTCTTGGTGGCCATCAACAAGTTCACCAAGTGGATCGAAGTCAAGCTGGCCACCTACCCAAAGGCCGACACAGTACTCGACTTCTTGGATGAACTCGTGCATCGCTACGGGCTGCCCCATCGCATCATCACAGACTTGGGTTCCAACTTCAACAACCATCAGTTCTGGGAGTACTGCGAGAACAGCGGGATCGACGTTCGGTACATCTCAGTTGCCCACCCCCGTGCCAACGGCCAAGTTGAGCACGATAACGGGATGCTACTCGACGCCCTCAAGAAGCGTTTGCACGACGCAGCTAACACCAAAGGAGGCAAGTGGATCAAGGAACTACCCAACGCACTCTGAGGGCTTCGTACTCAGCCTACCAAGCCGACGGGGGCAGTCCCCCTACTTCTTGGTCTACGGCTCCGAAGCTATTCTACCTGCCGACGTGATGTGGGAATCCCCGGCAGTAGAGCAATACGACAAAGGCATCTCAAAGACAGCAGACGGGTTGACATCGACGGTCTCGAAGAAGCCCGCTGCGCCGCCCTCGTCCAATCAGCAAGGTACCTTGAGGGTATCCGACGCTATCATGATCGCAACATCAAGGAACGCTACTTTAACGTCGGCGATCTAGTCCTCCGTCGTATCCAGAACACGGATGGACTACACAAGCTCAGCTCACCATGGAAAGTCCCTTCTCAATCTCTAAGGTGACCGGACTAGGCTCCTACCACCTCCAAACACTTGAAGGCGACGACATCAGCAACTCGTGGAACGTCGACCAGCTGTGTCGCTTCTACGCGTAGTCGCTCGACTACTCTACGGGTCCAGGTCTACACGACTACTCACGGACTCCTCGCTGTAAGCGGCCTTCCGGTCCTGGCACTAGTCTCCGGACTACTTTTCTCCAAGATCCAGCGTCAACGGCTACTAACGGATCTTGGGCTGCTTAGAGCGCTGAGGACTCTAGCGGTGGTCTGCAAGACCATGTACTCTAGATCCAGTCTATACGACTACTAACGGATCTCTAGCTGTAAGCGGCCTAAGGGTCCTAGCGCCACTTAGCCGTAGGCGGCCTCCGGGTCCTGGCAACTACACTTGTAAACGTCTCTGACCATCCAGGTGTACTTATTCATTAGTAATAAAATTTGATTTTCATTCAACTTCTTTACTGTGCCTTCCAATCAGGCATCTCCTACTGAGTACTACTACTCACAAGCTCCACCACGGTTTGGTACTCCGCACACTTCGTTGCAAGTGGCGGCTACGAGTACTTATTTCACAGATATATCGTGGACAACTTCCATTGATAATCCAAACAAGTTACTAACAACTCTGTTTGTTTTACATCAACTACTCTAAGCTACTCCTACAGGTACTCCTACTGAAGGTTGAGCTTTTCCGCCACTTGTTCAGCAATGGGTGCCATCTCCTCCAGGAGAGCCTTGTACTGATCGTCAGTACAGTTCACCGCAAGTCCACCGGCGACTACGTTCACTGGAGCCTTGGGGAAATATGACTTCATATATGCCAAGACTTGGTTCGAGATCGACTTCGCCAAGCGTTTGACATACGTCGCCAGACGCCCAGGGGCTTCCTTCAACCGGTCCACCAGTGGAGCAATCTTGGGCCCGCCTGGGTGTGGCACCAGCAGCCTTGCAATGGGTAGCGCGGCTTCCTCAAGTTCCTTCAGCTGGCCCCGCAGCTTCTCGCAATCTTCATTGAGCTTCTGCAGAGATTTATAGCAATTGACAAGGTCACGGTCTGAGGCTTCATGAAGCTCCATGTGCTTGATACACTCATGGCGCAATTGAGCGTACTCATACTCAAGTACCTCTCTTTTGTCGGTCTCACGATACACGATGTTCTTCAAGTCCGTCTCCGACGCCTTCAGCTGGTCGACCCTCTCCTCAAGCTCTGCAGACAACTGATCACACTGTCAGATTACACCAAGGTACCCTAATAAGTACTCAAAGGCTTTGGCGGGAAGCATACCTTTATTCTTCTGGCGCAACGACTTGTTTTTCCGAATCAAGTCATCCCTCTTCGCCTGCATCTCTTGCACTTCGTTATGATATTGGGCGAAGGCACCGTCGAGCTTGGATTGGAGCAGGGCGGAATGTTTCTTTGACTAATCGAGCTCCTTTTCCAAGCCTTCGGCACGAAGGACTGTGTCGTCGTACCCCTTCAGCAGCTCGGACTTCTCACGGGATCTTTCAATAATATCCTGCGTAGACAGAATAGTCAAACGGGTACTTGTATTTTGTCGTACAAGACTACTCGAGGTACTCACAATGTACCTTGACCCACTGCTAGGTACGCCGCCATGACTCCATGTTCAGAGCAACAACGGCCGGATCGACAAGATTGTCTTCCAGCAGCTCAAGACCCTCGCGGCTCGAAGATGCCTCCTCTGCCATAGCCGCCGAACGGATCGGCGCGCCTTCCTCTATGGTGGGCGAGCGGACGACTACGTCCGTGCTCGTCCCGTGGAACGGATCGTCCTGCACTTCCGCACCCGACTCGGGGGCCACCGCAGTCTCCAACTCGGGGGCTCTTTCTTCCGCTGTCCCGGCCATCGGTCCTGTGGGCTCCGACTCCACAGTAGCCGTTTCCATGGCCACGGCCTCAGGAATCGAGGTTCCCTCAGCTTGTGCTCCTAACACAATGAGTACACGCAGTCAATCTTAGCGGCTATGACTACTATGCATGATGACTACCAGTGGTGACAGGACACATACCTTCAACCAAGGTGGCTTCCTCCAACGTCGACTCCATCGCGACTTCAGTTTGTGGCGGCGGTGTGGGTTCGCACTCCTCCGCCGAGCGGCCCTCTCCGTCAGCTGGAGTGCTGGTCTCCTCACCGTCCCACGACAGGTTCGTGGATTTCCTGCATCACGAAGTAACCAAGTCTGCAATACAAGTCTGCCGTCTACACGACTACTTGAAAGCTCATAAGCACTTACAGTGTTGACCGCACCACGGTCACGGTCGGAGCACCTAGTATACTGGCAATATCAACTATGCCAGCCTCGGTGGTAGCTCCGGCCTCAACAGACACCTCCTCCGGTTGCTCCACAACCGCAGCCGGCGGAGGGCTTCGTCCTTCTTCAACCGATGGCTGCGGCTCCGCAGCGCCGATCTCCTGCCGTGCCGCTGCTGGCACGACTACTTCGGTTGACGGAGGCGGGCTGATACTCCTATCAGCTGCCGCCCCCACGGTGTCGAGGACCCCCTCGTCGCCCTGGTCTACGGGGTTCGGGGAGGGGATTTCCTACAACATTACAAGACAAATCTTCAGCACACGACTACCTATCAGCTGTGCTCGACTACTCTAGTCGCGGTGTTTACCTCTTGGTTGGTCGTCTCGAAGATCTTCAGCTTCTTGACGGCGCATTTCCGCGCCACGTTGCGAGGCCTCCTCGGTGGCACCGGCAGGTTAGCCTCGAGACTCGACGGCCTCTCGATGATGACTGGGACATCTGGCATCCCAGCTCGGCTGTACCTGGAGCGCAGCTGGAACCTTTGCTGCAGTGTTTCTTCATCTTTAACGTCATCAGAGCCGGACTCGATGACAATGGCGTCACTGCCTTCACCGACTACGCGACGCTCTTTCCCCTTGGGCTCCGCCTTCCCCTGCGCCTGTCCTTCGAGACGCAGAGGGGAGGACGGGACGGAGATGTATTTTGCCACATCATCCTACAATATACAGCACATGTGAGTACGACTACATCAAGCTAATCAGTACTCGGGGGTTTCTGTCACGATTACTGAACTGGCTTGGCGGCCGAGCTGCGGAGTACTCGGGAATCGGGCAAGGAGTGTACGGCGGAATGTCCTTAAAGATCTTGCCTAGCCTCTTGACGATGACGTCGTCCTCGAGTTCGAAGCCAGGCAACTGGGATGTATCCTTGTCGCCGGTGTTCTGGTACCCGAGGGTGTCTCGTGCCATCAGTGGCTGCACCCTCCTCTTCATAAAGCTGAAGGCCACGTGTTCGGCCCTCAGACCGGCTTCTCGCAAGGCCTTGATCTTCTAAAGCAACTCGGGTAACTGAATACCCTCTTGCATGGTGGGCTCTGTGTTCCACCACGGCTTGTGCTTCGGTTGACACCCGCTCGGCTTCGACAGCTCAGGATGGTGGTTGCTGATGTAGAACCAATTGGCTTTCCAGTCCTGGTTGGAGTCTATCAATTTGTACGGCAGGTACTAGCCGGCGGCGTCTTCACGCATCTAGATACCGGCACCACCGACTACTCGTGTATCGTTGGTGCTCGGTTGCGGCTTCAACCGGAAGAACTTCCGAAACAAGATCCAGTGGGGCTTGATCCCCATAAAGGCCTCGCAGAAGTGTACAAAGATAGAAACATGGAAGATTCCATTGGGGTTGAGATTAAGGTACTCGATGCCGTAGTACCTGAGCAGACCCTTGAAGAAATCACTTGCGGGGAGCACCAATCCGCGCTCTACGAACCGGGCGAACATTGGGATTTCGTCCGGGTTCTTCTCCATCAGGTACGGATCGCCGATGGCGGTACGCCATAGATCCACCTCCTTCTCACGAAGGAACCCACTGTTGACCAAGGCGAGGAGGTCCTCGGTCTTCAGTTTCGCCTTCTTCCACTCCTTCGCCGGATTGGGGCGAGGGGACGAGGGTGGCGACATCGACGACTGGCCGGCATCCCCGATTTCTTCATCACGGCTCCTTTTCTTCGACGCACCGGTCTTCTTGCCCTTCGCCGGAGATCCCTTCATTCTCCAAGTAACGGGTGTCTTCACTCGCATCCGCTCGGGGCTACAGCGGCGGGTGAACTACGGCGGCGCGAGCAAATGGATCTAAGTCTTTGCGCGGCGGTGGCGGCAGCAGAGGAGCAGAGGAGGCGGCGATTCAGATCTAATCTGAGGAATGCAACTGCTAGGAGTGAAAACCCTAAGGGACTCACCGGTTATTTATAACCGACCCTGGCGGCTCGGTTCTCAGCGGGCGGATACGGCGCCAGACGGGTGACCTAGCAGCAGCAGCGTGACTCTTCAACTTCCAGTACTCGATGCTCTCCATCTCGGGGGCTCGACTACTTCAGATGACCTCAGTGGGATACAACCAGATTCAAGACCCACTCAGGACACATTCTACAGTCAAGATGACCCTTTAATTCGAGAGGAAGTACTCGACTCAAGGCTCGGGGGCTCCGTGCCACGTGTCCTTCGGTTTTTTTCTCCGGATTTTTCAGGATAAGATTGGCAGAACTTCAGATTGACCATCAGCTTGAATCTACAATTTGACCTAAGGCTCGGGGGCTACATTCCATATGGAATGCGATTCTCCGAATCGCATTTTCCATATGGTTTCTTCATAAAGACATCGCGAGTATTATTGAAGACCTTCGAGAGAAGCACTCGGGGACGCTTGGGGATTACTCGAGAAGACTTCAAGACTACTCAAAGATCAGCTGGAGTACCTTCCAGCCTCGGGATGGTTCAAGCACTCTTGAGGACTTTCGGCTTGTGGAACTCGGGGATGCTCAAGGACTACTTGCCAAGGCCATCAAGACTGCTCGAAGACATCCTGCTCGACTACAAAGTACTCGGGGGCTTGTCGTATGGACATTCCTGGGCCCACTACTCTGGTGGGTACCAGGACCGACTACCCGATGGGCCCCTGGGACTACTCGACTTGGGCAACACGGCACCTGCTGGCGTGGGGCGTAAGGACTACAGAGGGATAGTACTCAGTTAGGAAGCTACACATGTCCGGATCCATATAAAGTACTCCTAGCCGTACACAACTAGTACTCTCCCCTCAAACCGACTTGTAACCCTGCCTCCCGGACTACATAAGGCGAGGCAGGGAACCCTATCTCTTCATCTGCATCATCTTGTAAACACACCCCACCAATCCAGAGCTACGCAGCATACAGGACGTAGGGTATTACGCACCTCGCGGCCCGAACCTGTCTAAATTGTGTGCCACGTGTCTCTCCTTCGAGTTACCGATCTCGGCGAGGCCATATTCATCTACCTCGGGTACTCCCCTTGGTAGGTTGCCGGTCTAAAACACCGACAGGAGTATTTCAGAGCATTTTGCTAAACTTCGGCACGTAAAAGATGCAAAACTTGTGTTCGGGCCTGAATGCACTATTTCAGGGTACCGAAGTTGTAAAGCATCCATTCTACTCCATTGGACCCAAAATGATGTTTGGGAGTGTTTCAGAGCATTTCGCTAACCTTCGGCACGTAAAAGATGCAAAACTTTTGTTCGCGCCTGAATGCACTATTTCGGGGTACCAAAGTTGTGAAGCATCCATTCTAGTCCATTGGACCCAAAATGATATTTGGGAGTGTTTCACAGCATTTTGCTAACCTTCGGCACGTAAAAGATGTAAACTTATGTTCGCGCCAGAATTCACTATTTCGCGGTACCAAAGTTGTGAAGCATCCATTCTAGTCCATTGGACCCAAAATGATGTTTGGGAGTGTTTCAGAGCATTTTGCTAACCTTTGGCACGTAAAAGATGCAAAAGTTGTGTTCGGGCCTGAATGCACTATTTCACGGTACCAAAGTTGTGACGCATCCATTCTAGTCCATTGGACCCAAAATGATGTTTGGGAGTGTTTCAGAGCATTTTGCTAACCTTCGGCACGTGAAAGATGGAAAACTTATGTTCGCACCTGAATGCACTATTACGAGGTACCAAAGTTGTAAAGCATCCATTCTACTCCATTGGACCCAAAATGATGTTTGGGAGTGGTTCAGAGCATTTCGCTGACCTTCGGCACGTAAAAGATGCAAAACTTTTGTTCGCGCTTGAATGCACTATTTCGGGGTACCAAAGTTGTGAAGCATCCATTCTAGTCCATTAGACCCAAAATGATATTTGGGTGTGTTTCATAGCATTTCGCTAACCTTCGGCACGTAAAAGATGAAAAACTTATGTTCGCGCTAGAATGCACTATTTCGTGGTACCAAAGTTGTGAAGCATCCATTCTAGTCCATTGGACCCAAAATGATGGTTGGGAGTGTTTCAGAGCATTTTGCTAACCTTCGGCACTTCAAAGATGCAAAACTTGTGTTCGGGCCTGAATGCACTATTTCGGGGTACCAAAGTTGTAAAGCATCCATTCTACTCCATTGGACCCAAAATGATGTTTGGGAGTGTTTCAGAGCATTTCGCTAACCTTCGGCACGTAAAAGATGCAAAACTTGTGTTCGCGCATGAATGCACTATTTCGGAGTACCAAAGTTGTGAAGCATCCATTCTAGTCCATTGGACCCAAAATGATGTTTTGGAGTGTTTCACAGCATTTCGCTAACCTTCAGCACGTAAAAGATGCAAAACTTGTGTTCGCGCCTGAAAGCACTATTTCAGGGTACCAAAGTTGTGAAGCATCCATTCTAGTCCATTGGGCCCAAAATGATGTTTGGGGTGTTTCATAGCATTTTGCTAACCTTCGGCATGTAAAAAAGATGCAAAACTTTTGTTTCGGGCCTAAATGCACTATTTTGGGGTACCAAAGTTGTGAAGCATCCATTCTAGTCCATTGGACCCAAAATGAGGTCTTGGAGTGTTTCAGAGCATTTTGCTAACCTTCGTCATGTAAAAAAGATGCAAAACTTATGTTTCGGGCCTAAATGTACTATTTCGGGGTACCAAAGTTGTGAAGCATCCATTCTAGTCCATTGGACCCAAAATGATGTTTGGGAGTGTTTCACAGCATTTCGCTCACCTTCGGCACGTTAAAGATGCAAAACTTGTGTTCGCGCCTGAATGCACTATTTCGGGGTACCGAAGTTGTGAAGCATCCATTCTACTCCATTCGACCGGAAATGATGTTTGGGAGTGTTTCAGAGCATTTCTCTAACCTTCGGCACGTAAGAGATGCAAAACTTGTGTTTCAGGCCTGAATGCACTATTTCGGGGTACCAAAGTTGTGAAGCATCCATTCTAGTCCATTAGACCCAAAATGATATTTGGGTGTGTTTCACAGCATTTCGCTAACCTTCGGCACGTAAAAGGTGCAAAACTTATGTTCGCGCTAGAATGCACTATTTCGCGGTACCAAAGTTGTGAAGCATTCATTCTAGTCCATTGGACCCAAAATGATGGTTGGGAGTGTTTCAGAGCATTTTGCTAACCTTCGGCACGTAAAAGATGCAAAACTTGTGTTCGGGCCTGAATGCACTATTTCGGGGTACCAAAGTTGTAAAGCATCCATTCTACTCCATTGGACCCAAAATGATGTTTGGGAGTGATTCAGAGCATTTCGCTAACCTTCGGCACGTAAAAGATGCAAAACTTTTGTTCACGCCTGAATGCACTATTTCGGGGTACCAAAGTTGTGAAGCATCCATTCTAGTCCATTGGACCCAAAATGATATTTGGGAGTGTTTCACAGCATTTTGCTAACCTTCGGCACGTAAAAGATGCTAAACTTATGTTCGCGCCAGAATGCACTATTTCGCGGTACCAAAGTTGTGAAGCATCCATTCTAGTCCATTGGACCCAAAATGATGTTTGGGAGTGTTTCAGAGCATTTTGCTAACCTTCGGCACGTAAAAGATGCAAAACTTGTGTTCGGGCCTGAATGCACTATTTCACGGTACCAAAGTTGTGAAGCATCCATTCTAGTCCATTGGACCCAAAATGATGTTTGGGAGTGTTTCAGAGCATTTTGCTAACCTTCGGCACGTGAAAGATGCAAAACTTATGTTCGCACCTGAATGCACTATTACGGGGTACCAAAGTTGTAAAGCATCCATTCTACTCCATTGGACCCAAAATGATGTTTGGGAGTGGTTCAGAGCATTTCGCTGACCTTCGGCACGTAAAAGATGCAAAACTTTTGTTCGCGCTTGAATGCACTATTTCGGGGTACCAAAGTTGTGAAGCATCCATTCTAGTCCATTAGACCCAAAATGATATTTGGGTGTGTTTCACAGCATTTCGCTAACCTTCGGCACGTAAAAGATGCAAAACTTATGTTCGCGTTAGAATGCACTATTTCGCGGTACCAATGTTGTGAAGCATCCATTCTAGTCCATTGGACCCAAAATGATGGTTGGGAGTGTTTCAGAGCATTTTGCTAACCTTCGGCACTTCAAAGATGCAAAACTTGTGTTCGGGCCTGAATGCACTATTTCGGGGTACCAAAGTTGTAAAGCATCCATTCTACTCCATTGGACCCAAAATGATGTTTGGGAGTGTTTCAGAGCATTTCGCTAACCTTCGGCACGTAAAAGATGCAAAACTTGTGTTCGCGCATGAATGCACTATTTTGGGGTACCAAAGTTGTGAAGCATCCAATCTAGTCCATTGGACCCAAAATGATGTTTTGGAGTGTTTCACAGCATTTCGCTAACCTTCAGCACGTAAAAGATGCAAAACTTGTGTTCGCGCCTGAAAGCACTATTTCGGGGTACCCAAGTTGTGAAGCATCCATTCTAGTCCATTGGGCCCAAAATGATGTTTGGGAGTGTTTCAGAGCATTTTGCTAACCTTCGGCATGTAAAAAAGATGCAAAACTTTTGTTTCGGGCCTAAATGCACTATTTTGGGGTACCAAAGTTGTGAAGCATCCATTCTAGTCCATTGGACCCAAAATGAGGTCTTGGAGTGTTTCAGAGCATTTTGCTAACCTTCGGCATGTAAAAAAGATGCAAAACTTATGTTTCGGGCCTAAATGTACTATTTCGGGGTACCAAAGTTGTGAAGCATCCATTCTAGTCCATTGGACCCAAAATGATGTTTGGGAGTGTTTCACAGCATTTCGCTCACCTTCGGCACGTTAAAGATGCAAAACTTGTGTTCGCGCCTGAATGCACTATTTCGGGGTACCGAAGTTGTGAAGCATCCATTCTACTCCATTCGACCGGAAATGATGTTTGGGAGTGTTTCAGAGCATTTCTCTAACCTTCGGCACGTAAGAGATGCAAAACTTGTGTTTCAGGCCTGAATGCACTATTTCGGGGTACCAAAGTTGTGAAGCATCCATTCTAGTCCATTAGACCCAAAATGATATTTGGGTGTGTTTCACAGCATTTCGCTAACCTTCGGCACGTAAAAGGTGCAAAACTTATGTTCGCGCTAGAATGCACTATTTCGCGGTACCAAAGTTGTGAAGCATTCATTCTAGTCCATTGGACCCAAAATGATGGTTGGGAGTGTTTCAGAGCATTTTGCTAACCTTCGGCACGTAAAAGATGCAAAACTTGTGTTCGGCTTGAATGCACTATTTCGGGGTACCAAAGTTGTAAAGCATCCATTCTACTCCATTGGACCCAAAATGATGTTTGGGAGTGATTCAGAGCATTTCGCTAACCTTCGGCACGTAAAAGATGCAAAACTTTTGTTCACGCCTGAATGCACTATTTCGGGGTACCAAAGTTGTGAAGCATCCATTCTAGTCCATTGGACCCAAAATGATATTTGGGAGTGTTTCACAGCATTTTGCTAACCTTCGGCACGTAAAAGATGCTAAACTTATGTTCGCGCCAGAATGCACTATTTCGCGGTACCAAAGTTGTGAAGCATCCATTCTAGTCCATTGGACCCAAAATGATGTTTGGGAGTGTTTCAGAGCATTTTGCTAACCTTCGGCACGTAAAAGATGCAAAACTTGTGTTCGGGCCTGAATGCACTATTTCACGGTACCAAAGTTGTGAAGCATCCATTCTAGTCCATTGGACCCAAAATGATGTTTGGGAGTGTTTCAGAGCATTTTGCTAACCTTCGGCACGTGAAAGATGCAAAACTTATGTTCGCACCTGAATGCACTATTACGGGGTACCAAAGTTGTAAAGCATCCATTCTACTCCATTGGACCCAAAATGATGTTTGGGAGTGGTTCAGAGCATTTCGCTGACCTTCGGCACGTAAAAGATGCAAAACTTTTGTTCGCGCTTGAATGCACTATTTCGGGGTACCAAAGTTGTGAAGCATCCATTCTAGTCCATTAGACCCAAAATGATATTTGGGTGTGTTTCACAGCATTTCGCTAACCTTCGGCACGTAAAAGATGCAAAACTTATGTTCGCGTTAGAATGCACTATTTCGCGGTACCAATGTTGTGAAGCATCCATTCTAGTCCATTGGACCCAAAATGATGGTTGGGAGTGTTTCAGAGCATTTTGCTAACCTTCGGCACTTCAAAGATGCAAAACTTGTGTTCGGGCCTGAATGCACTATTTCGGGGTACCAAAGTTGTAAAGCATCCATTCTACTCCATTGGACCCAAAATGATGTTTGGGAGTGTTTCAGAGCATTTCGCTAACCTTCGGCACGTAAAAGATGCAAAACTTGTGTTCGCGCATGAATGCACTATTTCGGGGTACCAAAGTTGTGAAGCATCCAATCTAGTCCATTGGACCCAAAATGATGTTTTGGAGTGTTTCACAGCATTTCGCTAACCTTCAGCACGTAAAAGATGCAAAACTTGTGTTCGCGCCTGAAAGCACTATTTCGGGGTACCCAAGTTGTGAAGCATCCATTCTAGTCCATTGGGCCCAAAATGATGTTTGGGAGTGTTTCAGAGCATTTTGCTAACCTTCGGCATGTAAAAAAGATGCAAAACTTTTGTTTCGGGCCTAAATGCACTATTTTGGGGTACCAAAGTTGTGAAGCATCCATTCTAGTCCATTGGACCCGAAATGAGGTCTTGGAGTGTTTCAGAGCATTTTGCTAACCTTCGGCATGTAAAAAAGATGCAAAACTTATGTTTCGGGCCTAAATGTACTATTTCGGGGTACCAAAGTTGTGAAGCATCCATTGTAGTCCATTGGACCCAAAATGATGTTTGGGAGTGTTTCACAGCATTTCGCTCACCTTCGGCACGTTAAAGATGCAAAACTTGTGTTCGCGCCTGAATGCACTATTTCGGGGTACCGAAGTTGTGAAGCATCCATTCTACTCCATTCGACCGGAAATGATGTTTGGGAGTGTTTCAGAGCATTTCTCTAACCTTCGGCACGTAAGAGATGCAAAACTTGTGTTTCAGGCCTGAATGCACTATTTCAGGGTACCAAAGTTGTGAAGCATCCATTCTAGTCCATTAGACCCAAAATGATATTTGGGTGTGTTTCACAACATTTCGCTAACCTTCGGCACGTAAAAGGTGCAAAACTTATGTTCGCGCTAGAATGCACTATTTCACGGTACCAAAGTTGTGAAGCATTCATTCTAGTCCATTGGACCCAAAATGATGGTTGGGAGTGTTTCAGAGCATTTTGCTAACCTTCGGCACTTCAAAGATGCAAAACTTGTGTTCGGGCCTGAATGCACTATTTCGGGGTACCAAAGTTGTAAAGCATCCATTCTACTCCGTTGGACCCAAAATGATGTTTGGGAGTGATTCAGAGCATTTCGCTAACCTTCGGCACGTAAAAGATGCAAAACTTGTGTTCGCGCCTGAATGCACTATTTCGGGGTACCAAAGTTGTGAAGCATCCATTCTAGTCCATTGGACCCAAAATGATGTTTGGGAGTGTTTCACAGCATTTCGCTAACCTTCAGCACGTAAAAGATGCAAAACTTGTGTTCGCGCCTGAAAGCACTATTTCGGGGTACCAAAGTTGTGAAGCATCCATTCTAGTCCATTGGGCGCAAAATGATGTTTGGGAGTGTTTCAGAGCATTTTGCTAACCTTCGGCATGTAAAAAAGATGCAAAACTTGTGTTTCGGGCCTAAATGCACTATTTTAGGGTACCAAAGTTGTGAAGCATCCATTCTAGTCCATTAGACCCAAAATGATATTTGGGTGTGTTTCACAGCATTTCGCTAACCTTCGGCACGTAAAAGATGCAAAACTTATGTTCGCGCTAGGATGCACTATTTCGCGGTACCAAAGTTGTGAAGCATCCATTCTAGTCCATTGGACCCAAAATGATGGTTGGGAGTGTTTCAGAGCATTTTGCTAACCTTCGGCACTTAAAAGATGCAAAACTTTTGTTTCGGGCCTAAATGCTCTATTTTGGGGTACCAAAGTTGTGAAGCATCCATTCTAGTCCATTGGACCCAAAATGAGGTCTTGGAGTGTTTCAGAGCATTTTTCTAACCTTCGGCATGTAAAAAAGATGCAAAACTTGTGTTTCGGGCCTAAATGCACTATTTTGGGGTACCAAAGTTGTGAAGCATCCATTCTAGTCCATTAGACCCAAAATGATATTTGGGTGTGTTTCACAGCATTTCGCTATCTTCGGCACGTAAAAGATGCAAAACTTATGTTCGCGCTAGGATGCACTATTTCGCGGTACCAAAGTTGTGAAGCATCCATTCTAGTCCATTGGACCCAAAATGATGGTTGGGAGTGTTTCAGAGCATTTTGCTAACCTTCGGCACTTAAAAGATGCAAAACTTGTGTTCGGGCCTGAATGCACTATTTCGGGGTACCAAAGTTGTAAAGCATCCATTCTACTCCATTGGACCCAAAATGATGTTTGGGAGTGTTTCAGAGCATTTTGCTAACCTTCGGCACATAAAAGATGCAAAACTTGTGTTCGCGTCAGAAAGCACTATTTCGGGGTACCAAAGTTGTGAAGCATCCATTCTAGTCCATTGGACCCAAAATGATGTTTGGGAGTGTTTCAGAGCATTTTGCTAACCTTCGGCACGTAAAAAAGATGCAAAACTTGTGTTTCGGGCCTAAATGCACTATTTTGGGGTACCAAAGTTGTGAAGCATCCATTCTAGTCCATTGGACACAAAATGAGGTCTTGGAGTGTTTCAGAGCATTTTGCTAACCTTCGGCATGTAAAAAAGATGCAAAACTTGTGTTTCGGGCCTAAATTTACTATTTCGGGGTACCAAAGTTGTGAAGCATCCATTCTAGTCCATTGGACCCAAAATGATGGTTGGGAGTGTTTCAGAGCATTTTGCTAACCTTCGGCACTTAAAAGATGCAAAACTTGTGTTCGGGCCTGAATGCACTATTTCGGGGTACCAAAGTTGTAAAGCATCCATTCTACTCCATTGGACCCAAAATGATGTTTGGGAGTGTTTCAGAGCATTTTGCTAACCTTCGGCACGTAAAAAAGATGCAAAACTTGTGTTTCGGGCCTAAATGCACTATTTTGGGGTACCAAAGTTGTGAAGCATCCATTCTAGTCCATTGGACACAAAATGAGGTCTTGGAGTGTTTCAGAGCATTTTGCTAACCTTCGGCATGTAAAAAAGATGCAAAACTTGTGTTTCGGGCCTAAATTTACTATTTCGGGGTACCAAAGTTGTGAAGCATCCATTCTAGTCCATTGGACCCAAAATGATGTTTGGGAGTGTTTCACAGCATTTCGCTCACCTTCGGCACGTTAAAGATGCAAAACTTGTGTTCGCGCCTGAATGCACTATTTCGGGGTACCGAAGTTGTGAAGCATCCATTCTACTCCATTCGACCCGAAATGATGTTTGGGAGTGTTTCAGAGCATTTCTCTAACCTTCGGCACGTAAGAGATGCAAAACTTGTGTTTCAGGCCAGAATGCACTATTTCGGGGTACCAAAGTTGTAAAGCATCCATTCTACTCCATTAGATCCAAAATGATGTTTGGGAGTGTTTCAGAGCATTTCACTAACCTTCGGTACGTAAAAGATGCAAAACTTGTGTTTCGGGCCTGAATGCACTATTTCGGGGTACCGAAGTTGTGAAGCATCCATTCTACTCCATTGGACCCGAAATGATGTTTGGGAGTGTTTCAGAGCATTTTGCTAACCTTCGGCACGTAAAAGATGCAAAACTTAAGTTCACGCCTGAATGCACTATTTCGGGGTACCAAAGTTGTGAAGCATCCATTCTAGTCCATTGGACCCAAAATGATGTTTGGGAGTGTTTCAGAGCATTTTGCTAACCTTCGGCACGTAAAAGATGCAAAACTTGAGTTCGGGCCTGAATGCACTATTTCGCGGTACCAAAGTTGTGAAGCATCCATTCTAGTACATTGGACCCAAAATGATGTTTGGGAGTGTTTCAGAGCATTTTGCTAACCTTCGGCACGTAAAAGATGTAAAACTTGTGTTCGGGCCTGAATGCACTATTTCGGGGTACCGAAGTTGTAAAGCATCCATTCTACTCCATGGGACCCAAAATGATGTTTGGGAGTGTTTCAGAGCATTTTGCTAACCTTCGGCACGTAAAAGATGCAAAACTTGTGTTCGGGCCTGAATGCACTATTTCGCGGTACCAAAGTTGTGAAGCATCCATTCTAGTCCATTGGACCTAAAATGATGTTTGGGAGTGTTTCAGAGCATTTTGCTAACCTTCGGCACGTAAAAGATGCAAAACTTGTGTTCGGGCCTGAATGCACTATTTCTGGGTACCGAAGTTTTAAAGCATCCATTCTACTCCATTGGACCCAAAATGATGTTTGGGAGTGTTTCAGAGCATTTCGCTGACCTTCGGCACGTAAAAGATGCAAAACTTTTGTTCGCGCCTGAATGCACTATTTCGCGGTACCAAAGTTGTGAAGCATCCATTCTAGTCCATTAGACCCAAAATGATATTTGGGTGTGTTTCACAGCATTTCACTAACCTTCGGCACGTAAAAGATGCAAAACTTATGTTCGCGCTAGAATGCACTATTTCGCGGTACCAAAGTTGTGAAGCATCCATTCTAGTCCATTGGACACAAAATGAGGTCTTGGAGTGTTTCAGAGCATTTTGCTAACCTTCGGCATGTAAAAAAGATGCAAAACTTGTGTTTCGGGCCTAAATGTACTATTTCGGGGAACCAAAATTGTGAAGCATCCATTCTAGTCCATTGGACCCAAAATGATGTTTGGGAGTGTTTCACACCATTTCGCTCACCTTCGGCACGTTTAAGATGCAAAACTTGTGTTCGCGCCTAAATGCACTATTTCGGGGTACCGAAGTTGTGAAGCATCCATTCTACTCCATTCGACCCGAAATGATGTTTGGGAGTGTTTCAGAGCATTTCTCTAACCTTCGGCACGTAAGAGATGCAAAACTTGTGTTTCAGGCCAGAATGCACTATTTCGGGGTACCAAAGTTGTAAGCATCCATTCTACTCCATTAGATCCAAAATGATGTTTGGGAGTGTTTTAGAGCATTTCACTAACCTTCGGTACGTAAAAGATGCAAAACTTGTGTTTCGGGCCTGAATGCACTATTTCGGGGTACCGAAGTTGTGAAGCATCCATTCTACTCCATTGGACCCGAAATGATGTTTGGGAGTGTTTCAGAGCATTTTGCTAACCTTCGGCACGTAAAAGATGCAAAACTTATGTTCACACCTGAATGCACTATTTCGGGGTACCAAAGTTGTGAAGCATCCATTCTAGTCCATTGGACCCAAAATGATGTTTGGGAGTGTTTCAGAGCATTTTGCTAACCTTCGGCACGTAAAAGATGCAAAACTTGTGTTCGGGCCTGAATGCACTATTTCGCGGTACCAAAGTTGTGAAGCATCCATTCTAGTCCATTGGACCCAAAATGATGTTTGGGAGTGTTTCAGAGCATTTTGCTAACCTTCGGCACGTAAAAGATGCAAAACTTGTGTTCGGGCCTGAATGCACTATTTCAGGTACCGAAGTTGTAAAGCAACCATTCTACTCCATTGGACCCAAAATGATGTTTGGGAGTGTTTCAGAGCATTTCGCTGACCTTCGGCACGTAAAAGATGCAAAACTTTTGTTCGCGCCTGAATGCACTATTTCGGGGTACAAAAGTTGTGAAGCATCCATTCTAGTCCATTAGACCCAAAATGATATTTGGGTGTGTTTCACAGCATTTCGCTAACCTTCGGCACGTAAAAGATACAAAACTTATGTTCACGCTAGAATGCACTATTTCGCGGTACCAAAGTTGTGAAGCATCAATTCTAGTCCATTGGACCCAAAATGATGGTTGGGAGTGTTTCAGAGCATTTTGCTAACCTTCGGCACTTAAAAGATGCAAAACTTGTGTTCGGGCCTGAATGCACTATTTCGGGGTACCAAAGTTGTAAAGCATCCATTCTACTCCATTGGACCCAAAATGATGTTTGGGAGTGTTTCAGAGCATTTCGCTAACCTTCGGCACGTAAAAGATGCAAAACTTGTGTTCGCGCCCGAATGCACTATTTCGGGGTACCAAAGTTGTGAAACATCCATTCTAGTCCATTGGACCTAAAATGATGTTTGGGAGTGTTTCACAGCATTTCGCTAACCTTCAGCACGTAAAAGATGCAAAACTTGTGTTCGCGCCTGAAAGCACTATTTCGGGGTACCAAAGTTGTGAAGCATCCATTCTAGTCCATTGGACCCAAAATGAGGTCTTGGAGTGTTTCAGAGCATTTTGCTAACCTTCGGCATGTAAAAAAGATGCAAAACTTGTGTTTCGGGCCTAAATGTACTATTCCGGGGTACCAAAATTGTGAAGCATCCATTCTAGTCCATTGGACCCAAAATGATGTTTGGGAGTGTTTCACAGCATTTCGCTCACCTTCGGCACGTTAAAGATGCAAAACTTGTGTTCGCGCCTGAATGCACTATTTCGGGGTACTGAAGTTGTGAAGCATCCATTCTACTCCATTCGACCCGAAATGATGTTTGGGAGTGTTTCAGAGCATTTCTCTAACCTTCGGCACGTAAGAGATGCAAAACTTGTGTTTCAGGCCTGAATGCACTATTTCGGGGTACCAAAGTTGTAAAGCATCCATTCTACTCCATTAGATCCAAAATGATATTTGGGAGTGTTTCAGAGCATTTCACTAACCTTCGGTACGTAAAAGATGCAAAACTTGTGTTTCGGGCCTTAATGCACTATTTCGGGGTACCGAAGTTGTGAAGCATCCATTCTACTCCATTGGACCCGAAATGATGTTTGGGAGTGTTTCAGAGCATTTTGCTAACCTTCGGCACGTAAAAGATGCAAAACTTATGTTCACGCCTGAATGCACTATTTCGGGGTACCAAAGTTGTGAAGCATCCATTCTAGTCCATTGGACCAAAAATGATGTTTGGGAGTGTTTCAGAGCATTTTGCTAACCTTCGGCACGTAAAAGATGCAAAACTTGTGTTCGGGCCTTAATGCACTATTTCGCGGTACCAAAGTTGTGAAGCATCCATTCTAGTCCATTAGACCCAAAATGATGTTTGGGAGTGTTTCAAAGCATTTTGCTAACCTTCGGCACGTAAAAGATGCAAAACTTGTGTTCGCGCCTGAATGCACTATTTCGGGGTACCGAAGTTGTAAAGCATCCATTCTACTCCATTGGACCCAAAATGATGTTTGGGAGTGTTTCAGAGCATTTCGCTGACCTTTGGCACGTAAAAGATGCAAAACTTTTGTTCGCGCCGGAATGCACTATTTCGGGGTACCAAAGTTGTGAAGCATCCATTCTAGTCCATTAGACCCAAAATGATATTTGGGTGTGTTTCACAGCATTTCGCTAACCTTCGGCACGTAAAAGATTCAAAACTTATGTTCGCGCTAGAATGCACTATTTCGCGGTACCAAAGTTGTGAAGCATCCATTCTAGTCCATTGGACCCAAAATGATGGTTGGGAGTGTTTCAGAGCATTTTGCTAACCTTCGGCACTTAAAAGATGCAAAACTTGTGTTCGGGCCTGAATGCACTATTTCGGGGTACCAAATTTGTAAAGCATCCATTCTACTCCATTTGACCCAAAATGATGTTTGGGAGTGTTTCAGAGCATTTCGCTAACCTTCGGCATGTAAAAGATGCAAAACTTGTGTTCGCACCTGAATGCACTATTTCGGGGTACCAAAGTTGTGAAGCATCCATTCTAGTCCATTGGACCCAAAATGATGTTTGGGAGTGTTTCACAGCATTTCGCTAACCTTCAGCACGTAAAAGATGCAAAACTTGTGTTCGCGCCTGAAAGCACTATTTCGGGGTACCAAAGTTGTGAAGCATCCATTCTAGTCCATTGGACCCAAAATGATGTTTGGGAGTGTTTCAGAGCATTTTGCTAACCTTCGGCATGTAAAAAAGATGCAAAACTTGTGTTTCGGGCCTAAATGCACTATTTTGGGGTACCAAATTTGTGAAGCATCCATTCTAGTCCATTGGACCCAAAATGAGGTCTTGGAGTGTTTCAGAGCATTTTGCTAACCTTCGGCATGTAAAAAAGATGCAAAACTTGTGTTTCGGGCCTAAATGTACTATTTCGGGGTACCAAAGTTGTGAAGTATCCATTCTAGTCCATTGGACCCAAAATGATGTTTGGGAGTGTTTCACAGCATTTCGCTCACCTTCGGCACGTTAAAGATGCAAAACTTGTGTTCGCGCCTAAATGCACTATTTCGGGGTATCGAAGTTGTGAAGCATCCATTCTACTCCATTCAACCTGAAATGATGTTTGGGAGTGTTTAAGAGCATTTCTCTAACCTTCGGCACGTAAGAGATGCAAAACTTGTGTTTCAGGCCTGAATGCACTATTTCGGGGTACCAAAGTTGTAAAGCATCCATTCTACTCCATTAGATCCAAAATGATGTTTGGGAGTGTTTCAGAGCATTTCACTAACCTTCGGTACGTAAAAGATGCAAAACTTGTGTTTCGGGCCCGAATGCACTATTTCGGGGTATTGAAGTTGTGAAGCATCCATTCTACTCCATTGGACCCGAAATGATGTTTGGGAGTGTTTCAGAGCATTTTGCTAACCTTCGGCATGTAAAAAGATGCAAAACTTATGTTGACGCCTGAATGCACTATTTTGAGGTACCAAAGTTGTGAAGCATCCATTCTAGTCCATTGGACCCAAAATGATGTTTTAGAGTGTTTCAGAGCATTTCACTAACCTTCGGTACGTAAAAGATGCAAAACTTGTGTTTGGGGCCTGAATGCACTATTTCGAGGTACCAAAGTTGTGAAGCATCCATTCTAGTCCATTGGACCCAAAATGATGTTTGCGAGTGTTTCACAGCATTTCGCTAACCTTCGGCACGTAAAAGATGCAAAACTTATGTTCACGCCTGAATGCACTATTTCGGGGTACCAAAGTTGTGAAGCATCCATTCTAGTCCATTGGACCCAAAATGATGTTTGGGAGTGTTTCACAGCGTTTCGGTAACCTTCGGCACGTAAAATATGCAAAACTTGTGTGTCAGGCCTGAATGCACTATTTCGGGGTACCAAAGTTGTGAAGCATCCATACTAGTCCATTGGACCCAAAATGATGTTCGGGAGTGTTTCAGAGCATTTTGTTAACCTTCGGCCCGTAAAAGATGCAAAACTTGTGTTCGCACCTGAATGCACTATTTCGGGGTACCAAAGTTGTGAAGCATCCATTCTAGTCCATTAGACCCAAAATGATGTTTGGGAGTGTTTCAGAGCATTTCGCTAACCTTCGGCACGTAAGAGATGCAAAACTTGTGTTTCAGGCCTGAATGCACTATTTTGGGGTACCGAAGTTGTAAAGCATCCATTCTACTCCATTAGATCCAAAATGATGTTTGGGAGTGTTTCAGAGCATTTCGCTAACCTTCGGCACGTAAAAGATGCAAAACTTGGGTTTCGTGCCTGAATGCACTATTTCGGGGTACCAAAGTTGTGAAGCATCCATTCTACTCCATTGGATCCAAAATGATGTTTGGGAGTGTTTCAGAGCATTTTGCTAACCTTCGGCACGTAAAAGATGCAAAACTTGTGTTCGCACCCGAATGCACTATTTCTGGGCACCAAAGTTGTGAAGCATCCATTCTAGTCCATTGGACCCAAAATGATGTTTTGGAGTGTTTCACAGCATTTCGCTAACCTTCGGCACGTAAAATATGCAAAACTTATGTTCACGCCAGAATGCACTATTTCGGGGTACCAAACTTGTGAAGCATCCATTCTAGTCCATTGGACCGAAAATGATGTTTGGGAGTGTTTCAGAGCATTTTGCTAACCTTCGACACGTAAAAAGATGCAAATCTTGTGTTTCGGGCCTTAATGCACTATTTCGGGGTACCAAAGTTGTGAAGCATCCATTCTAGTCCATTGGAACCAAAATGATGTTTTAGAGTGTTTCAGAGCATTTTGCTAACCTTCGGCACGTAAAAGATGCAAAACTTGTGTTCGCACCTGAATGCACTATTTCGAGGTACCAAAGTTGTGAAGCATCCATTCTAGTCCATTGGACCCAAAATGATGTTTGGGAGTGTTTCACAGCATTACGCTAACCTTCGGCACGTAAAAGATGCAAAACTTATGTTCACACCTGAATGCACTATTTCGGGGTACCAAAGTTGTGAAGCATCCATTCTAGTCCATTGGACCCAAAATGTTGTTTGGGAGTGTTTCAGAGCATTTTGCTAACCTTCGGCACGTAAAAGATGCAAAACTTGTGTTTGCACCTGAATGCACTATTTCGGGGTACCAAAGTTGTGAAGCATCCATTCTAGTCCATTGGACCCAAAATGATGTTTGGGAGTGTTTCACAGCATTACGCTAACCTTCGGCACGTAAAAGATGCAAAACTTATGTTCACACCTGAATGCACTATTTCGGGGTACCAAAGTTGTGAAGCATCCATTCTAGTACATTCGACCCAAAATGTTGTTTGGGAGTGTTTCAGAGCATTTTGCTAACCTTCGGCACGTAAAAAGATGCAAAACTTGTGTTTCGGGCCTTAATGCACTATTTCGGGGTACCAAAGTTATGTAGCATCCATTCTAGTCCATTGGACCCAAAATGATGTTTGGGAGTGTTTCAGAGCATTTTGCTAACGTTCGGCACGTAAAAAGATGCAAAACTTGTGTTTCGGGCCTTAATGCACTATTTTGGGGTACCAAAGTTGTGAAGCATCCATTCTAGTCCATTGGACCCAAAATGATGTTTTAGAGTGTTTCAGAGCATTTCACTAACCTTCGGTACGTAAAAGATGCAAAACTTGCGTTTCGGGCCTGAATGCACTATTTCGGGGTACCAAAGTTGTGAAGCTTCCATTCTAGTCCATTAGACCCAAAATGATGTTTGCGAGTGTTTCACAGCATTTCGCTAACCTTCGGCACGTAAAAGATGCAAAACTTATGTTCACGCCTGAATGCACTATTTCGGGGTACCAAAGTTGTGAAGCATCCATTCTAGTCCATTGGACCCAAAATGATGTTTGGGAGTGTTTCAGAGGATTTTGCTAACCTTCGGCACGTAAAAGATGCAAAACTTGTGTTCGCACCTGAATGCACTATTTCTGGGCACCAAAGTTGTGAAGCATCCATTCTAGTCCATTGGACCCAAAATGATGTTTGGGAGTGTTTCACAGCATTTCGGTAACCTTCGGCACGTAAAATATGCAAAACTTATGTTCACACCAGAATGCACTATTTCGGGGTACCAAAGTTGTGAAGCATCCATTCTAGTCCATTGGACCCAAAATGATGTTTGGGAGTCTTACAGAGCATTTTGCTAACCTTCGACACGTCAAAAGATGCAAATCTTGTGTTTCGGGCCTTAATGCACTATTTCGGGGTACCAAAGTTGTGAAGCATCCATTCTAGTCCATTGGAACCAAAATGATGTTTTAGAGTGTTTCAGAGCATTTTGCTAACCTTCGGCACGTAAAAGATGCAAAACTTGTGTTTGCACCTGAATGCACTATTTCGGGGTACCAAAGTTGTGAAGCATCCATTCTAGTCCATTGGACCCAAAATGATGTTTGGGAGTGTTTCACAGCATTACGCTAACCTTCAGCACGTAAAAGATGCAAAACTTATGTTCACACCTGAATGCACTATTTCGGGGAACCAAAGTTGTGAAGCATCCATTCTAGTCCATTGAACCCAAAATGTTGTTTGGCAGTGTTTCAGAGCATTTTGCTAACCTTCGGCACGTAAAAAGATGCAAAACTTGTGTTTCGGGCCTTAATGCACTATTTCGGGGTACCAAAGTTGTGAAGCATCCATTCTAGTCCATTGGACCCATAATGATGTTCGGGAGTGTTTCAGAGCATTTTGCTAACCTTCGGCGCGTAAAAGATGCAAAACTTGTGTTCGTGCCTGAATGCACTATTTCGGGGTACCAAAGTTGTGAAGCATCCATTCTAGTCCATTGGACCCAAAATGATGTTTGGAAGTGTTTCACAGCATTTCGCTAACCTTCGGCACGTAAAAGATGCAAAACTTGTGTTCGCGCCTGAATGCACTATTTCGGGGTACCGAAGTTGTGAAGCATCCATTCTACTCCATTGGACCCGAAATGATGTTTGGGAGTGTTTTAGAGCATTTCGCTAACCTTCGGTACGTAAGTGATGCAAAACTTGTGTTTCGGGCCTGAATGCACTATTTTGGGGTACCGAAGTTGTGAAACATCCATTCTAGTCCATTGGACCCGAAATGATGTTTGGGAGTGTTTCAGAGCATTTCGCTAACCTTCGGCACGTAAAAAGATGCAAAACTTGTGTGTCTGACCTGAATGCACTATTTCGGGGTACTAAAGTTGTGAAGCATCCATTCTTGTCTATTGGACCCAAAATGATGTTTGGGAGTGTTTTAGAGCATTTCGCTAACCTTCAGCACGTAAACGATGCAAAACTTGTGTTAGCGCCTGAAAGCACTATTTCGGGGTACCAAAGTTGTGAAGCATCATTCTAGTCCATTGGACCCAAAATGATGTTCGGGAGTGTTTGAGAGCATTTTGCTAACCTTCGGCACGTAAAAGATGCAAAACTTGTGTTTCGGGCCTAAATGCACTATTTCGGGGTACCAAAGTTGTGAAGCATCCATTCTAGTCCATTGGACCCAAAATGATGTCTTGGAGTGTTTCAGAGCATTTTGCTAACCTTCGGCACGTAAAAAGATGCAAAACTTGTGTGTCGGGCCTGATTGCACTATTTCGTGGTACCAAAGTTGTGAAGCATCCATTCTAGTCCATTGGACCCGAAATGATGTTTGGGAGTGTTTCAGAGTATTTTGCTAACCTTCGGCACGTAAAAACATGCAAAACTTGTGTTTCGGGCCTTAATGCACTATTTTGGGGTACCAAAGTTGTCAAGCATCCATTCTAGTCCATTGGACCCAAAATGATGTTTTAGAGTGTTTCAGAGCATTTCACTAACCTTCGGTACATAAAAGATGCAAAACTTATGTTTCGGGCCTGAATGCACTATTTTGGGGTACCAAAGTTGTGAAGCATCCATTCTAGTCCATTGGACCCAAAATGATGTTTGCGAGTGTTTCACAGCATTTCGCTAACCTTCGGCACGTAAAAGATGCAAAACTTATGTTCACGCCTGAATGCACTATTTCGGGGTACCGAAGTTGTGAAGCATCCATTCTAGTCCATTGGACCCAAAATGATGTTTGGGAGTGTTTCAGAGCATTTTGCTAACCTTCGGCACGTAAAAAGATGCAAAACATGTGTGTCAGGCCTGAATGCACTATTTCGGGGTACCAAAGTTGTGAAGCATCAATTCTAGTCCATTGGACCCAAAATGATGTTCGGGAGTGTTTCAGAGCATTTTGCTAACCTTCGGCACGTAAAAGATTCAAAACTTGTGTTCGATCCTGAATGCACTATTTCGGGGTACCAAAGTTGTGAAGCATCCATTCTAGTCCATTGGACCCAAAATGATGTTTGGGAGTGTTTCAGAGCATTTCGCTAACCTTCGGCACGTAAGAGATGCAAAACTTGTGTTTCAGGCTTGAATGCACTATTTTCGGGTACCGAAGTTGTAAAGCATCCATTCTACTCCATTAGATCCAAAATGTTGTTTGGGAGTGTTTCAGAGCATTTCGCTAACCTTCGGCACGTAAAAGATGCAAAACTTGTGTTCGCACCTGAATGCACTATTTCTGGGCACCAAAGTTGTGAAGCATCCATTCTAGTCCATTGGACCCAAAATGATGTTTGGGAGTGTTTCACAGCATTTCGGTAACCTTCGGCACGTAAAATATGCAAAACTTATGTTCACGCCAGAATGCACTATTTCGGGGTACCAAAGTTGTGAAGCATCCATTCTAGTCCATTGGACTCAAAATGATGTTTGGGAGTGTTTCAGAGCATTTTGCTAACCTTCGACACGTAAAAAGATGCAAATCTTGTGTTTCGGGCCTCAATGCACTATTTCGGGGTACGAAAGTTGTGAAGCATCCATTCTAGTCCATTCGAACCAAAATGATGTTTTAGAGTGTTTCAGAGCATTTTGCTAACCTTCGGCACGTAAAAGATGCAAAACTTGTGTTCGCACCTGAATGCACTATTTCGGGGTACCAAAGTTGTGAAGCATCCATTCTAGTCCATTGGACCCAAAATGATGTTTGGGAGTGTTTCACAGCATTACGCTAACCTTCGGCACGTAAAAGATGCAAAACTTATGTTCACACCTGAATGCACTATTTCGGGGTACCAAAGTTGTGAAGCATCCATTCAAGTCCATTGGACCCAAAATGTTGTTTGGCAGTGTTTCAGAGCATTTTGCTAACGTTCGGCACGTAAAAAGATGCAAAACTTGTGTTTCGGGCCTTAATGCACTATTTCGGGGTACCAAAGTTGTGAAGCATCCATTCTAGTCCATTGGACCCAAAATGATGTTCGGGAGTGTTTTAGGGCATTTTGCTAACCATCGGCACGTAAAAGATGCAAAACTTGTGTTCGTGCCTGAATGCACTATTTCGGGGTACCAAAGTTGTGAAGCATCCATTCTAGTCCATTGGACCCAAAATGATGTTAGGAAGTGTTTCACAGCATTTCGCTAACCTTCGGCACGTAAAAGATGCAAAACTTGTGTTCGCTCCTGAATGCACTATTTCGGGGTACCGAAGTTGTGAAGCATCCATTCTACTCCATTGGACCCGAAATGATGTTTGGGAGTGTTTTAGAGCATTTCGCTAACCTTCGGTACGTAAGTGATGCAAAACTTGTGTTTCGGGCCTGAATGCACTATTTTGGGGTACCGAAGTTGTGAAACATCCATTCTAGTCCATTGGACCCAAAATGATGTTTGGGAGTGATTCAGAGCATTTCGCTAACCTTCGGCACGTAAAAAGATGCAAAACTTGTGTGTCTGACCTGAATGCACTATTTCGGGGTACTAAAGTTGTGAAGCATCCATTCTTGTCCATTGGACCCAAAATGATGTTTGGGAGTGTTTTAGAGCATTTCGCTAACCTTCAGCACGTAAAAGATGCAAAACTTGTGTTAGCGCCTGAAAGCACTATTTCGGGGTACCAAAGTTGTGAAGCATCATTCTAGTCCATTGGACCCAAAATGATGTTCGGGAGTGTTTGAGAGCATTTTGCTAACCTTCGGCACGTAAAAGATGCAAAACTTGTGTTTCGGGCCTAAATGCACTATTTCGGGGTACCAAAGTTGTGAAGCATCCATTCTAGTCCATTGGACCCAAAATGATGTCTTGGAGTGTTTCAGAGCATTTTGCTAACCTTCGGCACGTAAAAAGATGCAAAACTTGTGTGTCGGGCCTGATTGCACTATTTCGGGGTACCAAAGTTGTGAAGCATCCATTCTAGTCCATTGGACCCGAAATGATGTTTGGCAGTGTTTCAGAGTATTTTGCTAACCTTCGGCACGTAAAAACATGCAAAACTTGTGTTTCGGGCCTTAATGCACTATTTTGGGGTACCAAAGTTGTCAAGCATCCATTCTAGTCCATTGGACCCAAAATGATGTTTTAGAGTGTTTCAGAGCATTTCACTAACCTTCGGTACATAAAAGATGCAAAACTTATGTTTCGGGCCTGAATGCACTATTTTGGGGTACCAAAGTTGTGAAGCATCCATTCTAGTCCATTGGACCCAAAATGATGTTTGCGAGTGTTTCACAGCATTTCGCTAACCTTCGGCACGTAAAAGATGCAAAACTTATGTTCACGCCTGAATGCACTATTTCGGGGTACCAAAGTTGTGAAGCATCCATTCTAGTCCATTGGACCCAAAATGATGTTTGGGAGTGTTTCAGAGCATTTTGCTAACCTTCGGCACGTAAAAAGATGCAAAACATGTGTGTCAGGCCTGAATGCACTATTTCGGGGTACCAAAGTTGTGAAGCATCAATTGTAGTCCATTGGACCCAAAATGATGTTCGGGAGTGTTTCAGAGCATTTTGCTAACCTTCGGCACGTAAAAGATTCAAAACTTGTGTTCGATCCTGAATGCACTATTTCGGGGTACCAAAGTTGTGAAGCATCCATTCTAGTCCATTGGACCCAAAATGATGTTTGGGAGTGTTTCAGAGCATTTCGCTAACCTTCGGCACGTAAGAGATGCAAAACTTGTGTTTCAGGCTTGAATGCACTATTTTCGGGTACCGAAGTTGTAAAGCATCCATTCTACTCCATTAGATCCAAAATGTTGTTTGGGAGTGTTTCAGAGCATTTCGCTAACCTTCGGCACGTAAAAGATGCAAAACTTGTGTTCGCACCTGAATGCACTATTTCTGGGCACCAAAGTTGTGAAGCATCCATTCTAGTCCATTGGACCCAAAATGATGTTTGGGAGTGTTTCACAGCATTTCGGTAACCTTCGGCACGTAAAATATGCAAAACTTATGTTCACGCCAGAATGCACTATTTCGGGGTACCAAAGTTGTGAAGCATCCATTCTAGTCCATTGGACTCAAAATGATGTTTAGGAGTGTTTCAGAGCATTTTGCTAACCTTCGACACGTAAAAAGATGCAAATCTTGTGTTTCGGGCCTCAATGCACTATTT
Organism: Cenchrus fungigraminus; assembly: GCA_036936925.1. NCBI lineage: Eukaryota > Viridiplantae > Streptophyta > Magnoliopsida > Poales > Poaceae > Cenchrus > Cenchrus fungigraminus. The sequence goes on from CM072772.1 coordinate 49,443,250, forward strand.
CGGGGTACGAAAGTTGTGAAGCATCCATTCTAGTCCATTCGAACCAAAATGATGTTTTAGAGTGTTTCAGAGCATTTTGCTAACCTTCGGCACGTAAAAGATGCAAAACTTGTGTTCGCACCTGAATGCACTATTTCGGGGTACCAAAGTTGTGAAGCATCCATTCTAGTCCATTGGACCCAAAATGATGTTTGGGAGTGTTTCACAGCATTACGCTAACCTTCGGCACGTAAAAGATGCAAAACTTATGTTCACACCTGAATGCACTATTTCGGGGTACCAAAGTTGTGAAGCATCCATTCAAGTCCATTGGACCCAAAATGTTGTTTGGCAGTGTTTCAGAGCATTTTGCTAACGTTCGGCACGTAAAAAGATGCAAAACTTGTGTTTCGGGCCTTAATGCACTATTTCGGGGTACCAAAGTTGTGAAGCATCCATTCTAGTCCATTGGACCCAAAATGATGTTCGGGAGTGTTTCAGGGCATTTTGCTAACCATCGGCACGTAAAAGATGCAAAACTTGTGTTCGTGCCTGAATGCACTATTTCGGGGTACCAAAGTTGTGAAGCATCCATTCTAGTCCATTGGACCCAAAATGATGTTAGGAAGTGTTTCACAGCATTTCGCTAACCTTCGGCACGTAAAAGATGCAAAACTTGTGTTCGCTCCTGAATGCACTATTTCGGGGTACCGAAGTTGTGAAGCATCCATTCTACTCCATTGGACCCGAAATGATGTTTGGGAGTGTTTTAGAGCATTTCGCTAACCTTCGGTACGTAAGTGATGCAAAACTTGTGTTTCGGGCCTGAATGCACTATTTTGGGGTACCGAAGTTGTGAAACATCCATTCTAGTCCATTGGACCCAAAATGATGTTTGGGAGTGATTCAGAGCATTTCGCTAACCTTCGGCACGTAAAAAGATGCAAAACTTGTGTGTCTGACCTGAATGCACTATTTCGGGGTACTAAAGTTGTGAAGCATCCATTCTTGTCCATTGGACCCAAAATGATGTTTGGGAGTGTTTTAGAGCATTTCGCTAACCTTCAGCACGTAAAAGATGCAAAACTTGTGTTAGCGCCTGAAAGCACTATTTCGGGGTACCAAAGTTGTGAAGCATCATTCTAGTCCATTGGACCCAAAATGATGTTCGGGAGTGTTTGAGAGCATTTTGCTAACCTTCGGCACGTAAAAGATGCAAAACTTGTGTTTCGGGCCTAAATGCACTATTTCGGGGTACCAAAGTTGTGAAGCATCCATTCTAGTCCATTGGACCCAAAATGATGTCTTGGAGTGTTTCAGAGCATTTTGCTAACCTTCGGCACGTAAAAAGATGCAAAACTTGTGTGTCGGGCCTGATTGCACTATTTCGGGGTACCAAAGTTGTGAAGCATCCATTCTAGTCCATTGGACCCGAAATGATGTTTGGGAGTGTTTCAGAGTATTTTGCTAACCTTCGGCACGTAAAAACATGCAAAACTTGTGTTTCGGGCCTTAATGCACTATTTTGGGGTACCAAAGTTGTCAAGCATGCATTCTAGTCCATTGGACCCAAAATGATGTTTTAGAGTGTTTCAGAGCATTTCACTAACCTTCGGTACATAAAAGATGCAAAACTTATGTTTCGGGCCTGAATGCACTATTTTGGGGTACCAAAGTTGTGAAGCATCCATTCTAGTCCATTGGACCCAAAATGATGTTTGCGAGTGTTTCACAGCATTTCGCTAACCTTCGGCACGTAAAAGATGCAAAACTTATGTTCACGCCTGAATGCACTATTTCGGGGTACCAAAGTTGTGAAGCATCCATTCTAGTCCATTGGACCCAAAATGATGTTTGGGAGTGTTTCAGAGCATTTTGCTAACCTTCGGCACGTAAAAAGATGCAAAACATGTGTGTCAGGCCTGAATGCACTATTTCGGGGTACCAAAGTTGTGAAGCATCAATTGTAGTCCATTGGACCCAAAATGATGTTCGGGAGTGTTTCAGAGCATTTTGCTAACCTTCGGCACGTAAAAGATTCAAAACTTGTGTTCGATCCTGAATGCACTATTTCGGGGTACCAAAGTTGTGAAGCATCCATTCTAGTCCATTGGACCCAAAATGATGTTTGGGAGTGTTTCAGAGCATTTCGCTAACCTTCGGCACGTAAGAGATGCAAAACTTGTGTTTCAGGCTTGAATGCACTATTTTCGGGTACCGAAGTTGTAAAGCATCCATTCTACTCCATTAGATCCAAAATGTTGTTTGGGAGTGTTTCAGAGCATTTCGCTAACCTTCAGCACGTAAAAGATGCAAAACTTGTGTTCGCACCTGAATGCACTATTTCTGGGCACCAAAGTTGTGAAGCATCCATTCTAGTCCATTGGACCCAAAATGATGTTTGGGAGTGTTTCACAGCATTTCGGTAACCTTCGGCACGTAAAATATGCAAAACTTATGTTCACGCCAGAATGCACTATTTCGGGGTACCAAAGTTGTGAAGCATCCATTCTAGTCCATTGGACTCAAAATGATGTTTGGGAGTGTTTCAGAGCATTTTGCTAACCTTCGACACGTAAAAAGATGCAAATCTTGTGTTTCGGGCCTCAATGCACTATTTCGGGGTACGAAAGTTGTGAAGCATCCATTCTAGTCCATTCGAACCAAAATGATGTTTTAGAGTGTTTCAGAGCATTTTGCTAACCTTCGGCACGTAAAAGATGCAAAACTTGTGTTCGCACCTGAATGCACTATTTCGGGGTACCAAAGTTGTGAAGCATCCATTCTAGTCCATTGGACCCAAAATGATGTTTGGGAGTGTTTCACAGCATTACGCTAACCTTCGGCACGTAAAAGATGCAAAACTTATGTTCACACCTGAATGCACTATTTCGGGGTACCAAAGTTGTGAAGCATCCATTCAAGTCCATTGGACCCAAAATGTTGTTTGGCAGTGTTTCAGAGCATTTTGCTAACGTTCGGCACGTAAAAAGATGCAAAACTTGTGTTTCGGGCCTTAATGCACTATTTCGGGGTACCAAAGTTGTGAAGCATCCATTCTAGTCCATTGGACCCAAAATGATGTTCGGGAGTGTTTCAGGGCATTTTGCTAACCTTCGGCACGTAAAAGATGCAAAACTTGTGTTCGTGCCTGAATGCACTATTTCGGGGTACCAAAGTTGTGAAGCATCCATTCTAGTCCATTGGACCCAAAATGATGTTAGGAAGTGTTTCACAGCATTTCGCTAACCTTCGGCACATAAAAGATGCAAAACTTGTGTTCGCGCCTGAATGCACTATTTCGGGGTACCGAAGTTGTGAAGCATCCATTCTACTCCATTGGACCCGAAATGATGTTTGGGAGTGTTTTAGAGCATTTCGCTAACCTTCGGTACGTAAGTGATGCAAAACTTGTGTTTCGGGCCTGAATGCACTATTTTGGGGTACCGAAGTTGTGAAACATCCATTCTAGTCCATTGGACCCAAAATGATGTTTGGGAGTGATTCAGAGCATTTCGCTAACCTTCGGCACGTAAAAAGATGCAAAACTTGCGTGTCTGACCTGAATGCACTATTTCGGGGTACTAAAGTTGTGAAGCATCCATTCTTGTCCATTGGACCCAAAATGATGTTTGGGAGTGTTTTAGAGCATTTCGCTAACCTTCAGCACGTAAAAGATGCAAAACTTGTGTTAGCGCCTGAAAGCACTATTTCGGGGTACCAAAGTTGTGAAGCATCATTCTAGTCCATTGGACCCAAAATGATGTTCGGGAGTGTTTGAGAGCATTTTGCTTACCTTCGGCACGTAAAAGATGCAAAACTTGTGTTTCGTGCCTAAATGCACTATTTCGGGGTACCAAAGTTGTGAAGCATCCATTCTAGTCCATTGGACCCAAAATGATGTCTTGGAGTGTTTCAAAGCATTTTGCTAACCTTCGGCACGTAAAAAGATGCAAAACTTGTGTGTCGGGCCTGAATGCACTATTTCGGGGTACCAAAGTTGTGAAGCATCCATTCTAGTCCATTGGACCCGAAATGATGTTTGGGAGTGTTTCAGGGCATTTTACTAACCTTCGGCACGTAAAAAGATGCAAAACTTGTGTTTCGGGCCTTAATGCACTATTTTGGGGTACCAAAGTTGTGAAGCATCCATTCTAGTCCATTGGACCCAAAATGATGTTTTAGAGTGTTTCAGAGCATTTCACTAACCTTCGGTACGTAAAAGATGCAAAACTTGTGTTTCGGGCCTGAATGCACTATTTCGGGGTACCAAAGTTGTGAAGCATCCATTCTAGTCCATTGGACCCAAAATGATGTTTGCGAGTGTTTCACAGCATTTCGCTAACCTTCGGCACGTAAAAGATGCATAACTTATGTTCACGCCAGAATGCACTATTTCGGGGTACCAAAGTTGTGAAGCATCCATTCTAGTCCATTGGACTCAAAATGATGTTTGGGAGTGTTTCAGAGCATTTTGCTAACCTTCGACACGTAAAAAGATGCAAATCTTGTGTTTCGGGCCTCAATGCACTATTTCGGGGTACGAAAGTTGTGAAGCATCCATTCTAGTCCATTCGAACCAAAATGATGTTTTAGAGTGTTTCAGAGCATTTTGCTAACCTTCGGCACGTAAAAGATGCAAAACTTGTGTTCGCACCTGAATGCACTATTTCGGGGTACCAAAGTTGTGAAGCATCCATTCTAGTCCATTGGACCCAAAATGATGTTTGGGAGTGTTTCACAGCATTACGCTAACCTTCGGCACGTAAAAGATGCAAAACTTATGTTCACACCTGAATGCACTATTTCGGGGTACCAAAGTTGTGAAGCATCCATTCAAGTCCATTGGACCCAAAATGTTGTTTGGCAGTGTTTCAGAGCATTTTGCTAACGTTCGGCACGTAAAAAGATGCAAAACTTGTGTTTCGGGCCTTAATGCACTATTTCGGGGTACCAAAGTTGTGAAGCATCCATTCTAGTCCATTGGACCCAAAATGATGTTCGGGAGTGTTTCAGGGCATTTTGCTAACCTTCGGCACGTAAAAGATGCAAAACTTGTGTTCGTGCCTGAATGCACTATTTCGGGGTACCAAAGTTGTGAAGCATCCATTCTAGTCCATTGGACCCAAAATGATGTTAGGAAGTGTTTCACAGCATTTCGCTAACCTTCGGCACGTAAAAGATGCAAAACTTGTGTTCGCGCCTGAATGCACTATTTCGGGGTACCGAAGTTGTGAAGCATCCATTCTACTCCATTGGACCCGAAATGATGTTAGGGAGTGTTTTAGAGCATTTCGCTAACCTTCGGTACGTAAGTGATGCAAAACTTGTGTTTCGGGACTGAATGCACTATTTTGGGGTACCGAAGTTGTGAAACATCCATTCTAGTCCATTGGACCCAAAATGATGTTTGGGAGTGATTCAGAGCATTTCGCTAACCTTCGGCACGTAAAAAGATGCAAAACTTGTGTGTCTGACCTGAATGCACTATTTCGGGGTACTAAAGTTGTGAAGCATCCATTCTTGTCCATTGGACCCAAAATGATGTTTGGGAGTGTTTTAGAGCATTTCGCTAACCTTCAGCACGTAAAAGATGCAAAACTTGTGTTAGCGCCTGAAAGCACTATTTCGGGGTACCAAAGTTGTGAAGCATCATTCTAGTCCATTGGACCCAAAATGATGTTCGGGAGTGTTTGAGAGCATTTTGCTTACCTTCGGCACGTAAAAGATGCAAAACTTGTGTTTCGTGCCTAAATGCACTATTTCGGGGTACCAAAGTTGTGAAGCATCCATTCTAGTCCATTGGACCCAAAATGATGTCTTGGAGTGTTTCAAAGCATTTTGCTAACCTTCGGCACGTAAAAAGATGCAAAACTTGTGTGTCGGGCCTGAATGCACTATTTCGGGGTACCAAAGTTGTGAAGTATCCATTCTAGTCCATTGGACCCGAAATGATGTTTGGGAGTGTTTCAGGGCATTTTACTAACCTTCGGCACGTAAAAAGATGCAAAACTTGTGTTTCGGGCCTTAATGCACTATTTTGGGGTACCAAAGTTGTGAAGCATCCATTCTAGTCCATTGGACCCAAAATGATGTTTGGGAGTGTTTCACAGCATTTCGCTAACCTTCGGCACGTAAAAAGATGCAAAACTTGTGTGTCGGGCCTGAATGCACTATTTCGGGGTACCAAAGTTGTGAAGCATCCATTCTAGTCCATTGGACCCAAAATGATGTTTGGGAGTGTTTCAGAGCATTTTGCTAACCTTCGGCACGTAAAAAGATGCAAAACATGTGTGTCAGGCCTGAATGCACTATTTCGGGGTACCAAAGTTCTGAAGCATCCATTCTTGTCCATTGGACCCAAAATGATGTTCGGGAGTGTTTCAGAGCATTTTGCTAACCTTCGGCACGTAAAAGATGCAAAACTTGTGTTCGATCCTGAATGCACTATTTCGGGGTACCAAAGTTGTTAAGCATCCATTCTAGTCCATTGGACCCAAAATGATGTTTGGGAGTGTTTCAGAGCATTTCGCTAACCTTCGGCACATAAGAGATGCAAAACTTGTGTTTCAGGCCTGAATGCACTATTTTGGGGTACCGAAGTTGTAAAGCATCCATTCTACTCCATTAGATCCAAAATGATGTTTGGGAGTGTTTCAGAGCATTTCGCTAACCTTCGGCACGTAAAAGATGCGAAACTTGGGTTTCGTGCCTGAATGCACTATTTCGGGGTACCGAAGTTGTGAAGCATCCATTCTAGTCCATTAGACCCGTAATGATGTTTGGGAGTGTTTCAGAGCATTTTGCTAACCTTCGGCACGTAAAAGATGCAAAACTTGTGTTCGCACCTGAATGCACTATTTCTGGGCACTAAAGTTGTGAAGCATCCATTCTAGTCCATTGGACCCAAAATGATGTTTGGAAGTGTTTCACAGCATTTCGCTAACCTTCGGCACGTAAAAGATGCAAAACTTGTGTTCGCGCCTGAATGCACTATTTCGGGGTACCGAAGTTGTGAAGCATCCATTCTAATCCATTGGACCCGAAATGATGTTTGGGAGTGTTTTAGAGCATTTCGCTAACCTTCGGTACGTAAGTGATGCAAAACATGTGTTTCGGGCCTGAATGCACTATTTTGGGGTGCCGAAGTTGTGAAACATCCATTCTAGTCCATTGGACCCAAAATGATGTTTGGGAGTGTTTCAGAGCATTTCGCTAACCTTCGGCACGTAAAAAGATGGAAAACTTGTGTGTCTGACCTGAATGCACTATTTCGGTGTGCTAAAGTTGTGAAGCATCCATTCTTGTCCATTGGACCCAAAATGATGTTTGGGAGTGTTTTAGAGCATTTCGCTAACCTTCAGCACGTAAAAGATGCAAAACTTGTGTTAGCACCTGAAAGCACTATTTCGGGGTACCAAAGTTGTGAAGTATCATTCTAGTCCGTTGGACCCAAAATGATGTTCGGGAGTGTTTGAGAGCATTTTGCTAACCTTCGGCACGTAAAAGATGCAAAACTTGTATTTCGGGCCTAAATGCATTATTTCGGGGTACCAAAGTTGTGAAGCATCCATTCTAGTCCATTGGACCCAAAATGATGTCTTGGAGTGTTTCAGAGCGTTTTGCTAACCTTCGGCACGTAAAAAGATGCAAAACTTGTGTGACGGGCCTGAATGCACTATTTCGAGGTACCAAAGTTGTGAAGCATCCATTCTAGTCCATTGGACCCGAAATGATGTTTGGAAGTGTTTCAGAGCATTTTGCTAACCTTCGGCACGTAAAAAGATGCAAAACTTGTGTTTCGGGCCTTAATGCAATATTTTGGGGTACCAAAGTTGTGAAGCATCCATTCTAGTCCATTGGACCCAAAATGATGTTTTAGAGTGTTTCAGAGCATTTCACTAACCTTCGGTACGTAAAAGATGCAAAACTTGTGTTTCGGGCCTGAATGCACTATTTCGGGGTACCAAAGTTGTGAACCATCCATTCTATTCCATTGGACCCAAAATGATGTTTGCGAGTGTTTCACAGCATTTCGCTAACCTTCGGCACGTAAAAGATGCAAAACTTATGTTCACGCCTGAATGCACTATTTCGGGGTACCAAAGTTGTGAAGCATCCATTCTAGTCCATTAGACCCAAAATGATGTTTGGGAGTGTTTCGGAGCATTTTGCTAACCTTCGGCACGTAAAAAGATGCAAAACATGTGTGTCAGCCCTGAATGCACTATTTCGGGGTACCAAAGTTGTGAAGCATCCATTCGAGTCCATTGGACCCAAAATGATGTTCGGGAGTGTTTCAGAGCATTTTGCTAACCTTCGGCACGTAAAAGATGCAAAACTTGTGTTCGATCCTGAATGCACTATTTCGGGGTACCAAAGTTGTGAAGCATCCATTCTAGTCCATTGGACCCAAAATGTTGTTTGGCAGTGTTTCAGAGCATTTTGCTAACCTTCGCCACGTAAAAAGATGCAAAACTTGTGTTCGCGCCTGAATGCACTATTTCGGGGTACCGAAGTTGTGAAGCATCCATTCTACTCCATTGGACCCGAAATGATGTTTGGGAGTGTTTTAGAGCATTTCGCTAACCTTCGGTACGTAAGTGATGCAAAACTTGTGTTTCGGGCCTGAATGCACTATTTTGGGGTACCGAAGTTGTGAAACATCCATTCTAGTCCATTGGACCCAAAATGATGTTTGGGCGTGTTTCAGAGTATTTCGCTAACCTTCGGCACGTAAAAAGATGCAAAACTTGTGTGTCTGACCTGAATGCACTATTTCGGGGTACTAAAGTTGTGAAGCATCCATTCTTGTCCATTGGACCCAAAATGATGTTTGGGAGTGTTTTAGAGCATTTCGCTAACCTTCAGCACGTAAAAGATGCAAAACTTGTGTTAGCGCCTGAAAGCACTATTTCAGGGTACCAAAGTTGTGAAGCATCATTCTAGTCCATTGGACCCAAAATGATGTTCGGGAGTGTTTGAGAGCATTTTGCTAACCTTCGGCACGTAAAAGATGCAAAACTTGTGTTTCGTGCCTAAATGCACTATTTCGGGGTACCAAAGTTGTGAAGCATCCATTCTAGTCCATTGGACCCAAAATGATGTCTTGGAGTGTTTCAGAGCGTTTTGCTAACCTTCGGCACGTAAAAAGATGCAAAACTTGTGTGACGGGCCTGAATGCACTATTTCGAGGTACCAAAGTTGTGAAGCATCCATTCTAGTCCATTGGACCCGAAATGATGTTTGGAAGTGTTTCAGAGCATTTTGCTAACCTTCGGCACGTAAAAAGATGCAAAACTTGTGTTTCGGGCCTTAATGCAATATTTTGGGGTACCAAAGTTGTGAAGCATCCATTCTAGTCCATTGGACCCAAAATGATGTTTTAGAGTGTTTCAGAGCATTTCACTAACCTTCGGTACGTAAAAGATGCAAAACTTGTGTTTCGGGCCTGAATGCACTATTTCGGGGTACCAAAGTTGTGAACCATCCATTCTATTCCATTGGACCCAAAATGATGTTTGCGAGTGTTTCACAGCATTTCGCTAACCTTCGGCACGTAAAAGATGCAAAACTTATGTTCACGCCTGAATGCACTATTTCGGGGTACCAAAGTTGTGAAGCATCCATTCTAGTCCATTAGACCCAAAATGATGTTTGGGAGTGTTTCGGAGCATTTTGCTAACCTTCGGCACGTAAAAAGATGCAAAACATGTGTGTCAGCCCTGAATGCACTATTTCGGGGTACCAAAGTTGTGAAGCATCCATTCGAGTCCATTGGACCCAAAATGATGTTCGGGAGTGTTTCAGAGCATTTTGCTAACCTTCGGCACGTAAAAGATGCAAAACTTGTGTTCGATCCTGAATGCACTATTTCGGGGTACCAAAGTTGTGAAGCATCCATTCTAGTCCATTGGACCCAAAATGTTGTTTGGCAGTGTTTCAGAGCATTTTGCTAACCTTCGCCACGTAAAAAGATGCAAAACTTGTGTTCGCGCCTGAATGCACTATTTCGGGGTACCGAAGTTGTGAAGCATCCATTCTACTCCATTGGACCCGAAATGATGTTTGGGAGTGTTTTAGAGCATTTCGCTAACCTTCGGTACGTAAGTGATGCAAAACTTGTGTTTCGGGCCTGAATGCACTATTTTGGGGTACCGAAGTTGTGAAACATCCATTCTAGTCCATTGGACCCAAAATGATGTTTGGGCGTGTTTCAGAGTATTTCGCTAACCTTCGGCACGTAAAAAGATGCAAAACTTGTGTGTCTGACCTGAATGCACTATTTCGGGGTACTAAAGTTGTGAAGCATCCATTCTTGTCCATTGGACCCAAAATGATGTTTGGGAGTGTTTTAGAGCATTTCGCTAACCTTCAGCACGTAAAAGATGCAAAACTTGTGTTAGCGCCTGAAAGCACTATTTCAGGGTACCAAAGTTGTGAAGCATCATTCTAGTCCATTGGACCCAAAATGATGTTCGGGAGTGTTTGAGAGCATTTTGCTAACCTTCGGCACGTAAAAGATGCAAAACTTGTGTTTCGTGCCTAAATGCACTATTTCGGGGTACCAAAGTTGTGAAGCATCCATTCTAGTCCATTGGACCCAAAATGATGTCTTGGAGTGTTTCAGAGCATTTTGTTAACCTTCGGCACGTAAAAAGATGCAAAACTTGTGTGTCGGGCCTGAATGCACTATTTCGGGGTACCAAAGTTATGAAGCATCCATTCTAGTCCATTGGACCCGAAATGATGTTTGGGAGTGTTTCAAAGCATTTTGCTAACCTTCGGCACGTAAAAAGATGCAAAACGTGTGTTTCGGGCCTAAATGCAATATTTTGGGGTACCAAAGTTGTGAAGCATCCATTCTAGTCCATTGGACCCAAAATGATGTTTTAGAGTGTTTCAGAGCATTTCACTAACCTTCGGTACGTAAAAGATGCAAAACATGTGTTTCGGGCCTGAATGCACTATTTCGGGGTACCAAAGTTGTGAAGCATCCATTCTAGTCCATTGGACCCAAAATGATGTTTGCGAGTGTTTCACAGCATTTCGCTAACCTTCGGCACGTAAAAGATGCAAAACTTATGTTCACGCCTGAATGCACTATTTCGGGGTACCAAAGTTGTGAAGCATCCATTCTAGTCCATTGGACCCAAAATGATGTTTGGGAGTGTTTCAGAGCATTTTGCTAACCTTCGGCACGTAAAAAGATGCAAAACATGTGTGTCAGGTGAAGGACCGATTAGGCGAACCAGAGAGGGGGGGAGTGAATGGGAGCCGATAAAAATTCTTCTCGAAGGAGATGAGAACTCCAACAAGACGAACACGGCTTCCAACTCACGTCTCCGATCCAACTACCCAAGTTGGTCAAGACCACGCAGCCACTGGAGTGCTACTGGTCCTAGGAACCAACACTCAACCTCCTAGCCAAAACTCACCAAAACACACAGCGGAAACTTGCACGGCTTGCTGCCTGTGCTACACCGGTCAGACCGATGGCCTGCGCCGGTCAGACCGGTGACACCGGTCAGACCGGTGGACAGAGCCGGTCAGGCCGGTGGCTACAGCAGCCGCACAGCAAACGTTCCAGGAAGCCTCAGTGAATCCTCTAGGCCCTGGAACAAAAACCACCACGAAACACAACCTGTGAGGAAGAAGAACCCCTCACAAATCCTAGCAAAACAACTCCAAACACTCCAAGAACTGATCAGCAGGACCACGGGACAAAACCACACGGACAAGGCTGTTCCCCGAGACAAAAACCCACCAAGGGCTAGCACCGGTCAGACCGGTCAAGAGCACCGGTCAGACCGGTCGTGCCTGGGCAGCTCGGGATGAACAGCGCCCGCGAGTCAACTCCTCCAAATCCAACTCCCGATCTCCCGATCCGCTCCACGGTTTTGCACAAGACTTTGGGGATAGTAGGAACACCTCATGGGTACTCCATAGCCAAGATTTGGTCCACCAAAACTTGTCAAATCAAGAGGAATCGAAGAAATCCCACCAAGAACGCCTCTAACCCTAGAGCCACGAAAACCCCAAAATCGAGCCCCTTTGCTCACGGATTTGGAAGGGGAATCAAAGGGTAAAGAACCACGAAGGGTTCATGCATACATCCCCCACCAAATCCCAAAGAGAAAGGCCTCGAAATCGCTCCAAGAAAATTGCCAAGAAAGGGCTCCGAAAATCACCAAAAAGGAGAAACGGGAAAGACACATCCAAGCCTTGAGGAATCACGCCGAATCATCTATACATACCAAAGAGGTTCATACAAGGTCTAGCTTGCCGCCCGATCATCCTTCCCTCTCACAAGATCTCACCATGAAGCTCTCAAGCTAGTCCTACGAAAATCCTAAGAAAATAGGAAGGAAAATAGGAAAACCAAATGAGCTAGGGTTCCAAGAGATGGCTGCCATCCTCTCACCACTTGGGTTATATGGAGGCAACCGAAAGACTAAAATACCCTTACTAGCTAACTAGGGATACATGCCCCTCGAGGGCGAAATTGGAAGTCTTTGTCTTCGCACCATCGGACGGATGCCCAGCGACCGCAAACTTGCTTAGCCTCGACGCAAGCCTTGCGATCCCGACGCGTGTCCTCCGCTTTGAAGATTCCGGACTGCGTCGTCGCACACCGGTCAGACCGGTGCTCCTCACCGGTCAGACCGGTACCCACCGGTCAGACCGGTCAGACCCACCGGTCAGACCGGTCTGGAGCTGCTGCACCTCCGTCTTCGGTTCTTCGGTCTTGGCTTTGTGGATCAACCAAGGAACCCAGTGGTTTTCTGGTGAACCACCGGAAACCCCGCGAACTCGGTGTAGCCTCCGCCAATCACCACTCATGACTCGGCTCCCACGTAGTCCCGGCTCGACCTTGGTTTTGAGGCTCAACCAAGAAACCGTCCATGACTTCATCTTGCCGTTCTTGCCACCATGCGGCCCGCACTTGACCCCGCTGGCCACCGGGTCCCTCGAACCAAGCCTACTTGTCTTCTCCACACCTGGAGGCCTCACCGGCAACGACCTTTCACGCTTGTTCTTCACCTGCACCTGCACCAGTCAAGCCGCAACCTGCACCTGCAATACTTAGCCAAGAATCAGTCCACACCACGTTGTCAATCACTCATCACACCAGGAAGCGACCATCCACCGGTCCTCAAACCACACCTGGCTCTCAATCTCCCCCTTGATGAGTGCATTGACAACACACACGTTTTGGTAACCAAGAGAAAAGGAAAAGAAAAGAAACGACTAAAAGAAACTCCAACAAGCGATCGAAAGCCAAAGAAAAGGCAAAGAGCAAGATCACTTGAAGAAGACAAGTCTCGGACCCCTTAGGCAAGGGCAACGGCTCGACAGATCCGAGACAAAACATGCTCAAGCAAAGAGCACAAACCATCAAACCAAAGCTCGAAAACCACAAAGAGCTCCCCCTGCACACATGCAAGCTCCCCCTGAACCGATGCAACTCCCCCTGGACAAATGCATGCGAACCACTTCACAAAACAGAGCAGCTGCAACAGCTTAGCTCTGACCGGTCAGACCGGTCGACACCACCGGTCAGACCGGTGGGCAACATGTGAACAGGACCAGCACTCTGACCGGTCAGACCGGTGACCTCAACCGGTCAGACCGGTGCACAACAGAGCCCAAAAATAGCTCGAAACCACCTGAAAACCTTCCAAATGCATTCAGTAGGCCAAAACATGCTCAAACTTCTCCCCCTTGTTGACAATGCATGAATCAAGCCAAAAATGCAAAAAATGCAACCTAGAGCTTCTCAAATAGACAAAATTCAACATAGGATGCTACACATGTCCAAACGAGCAAGTTAGATACTCTATAGCTTCGTAAAGACATAAACTTCATGATCACCAAGTTTCACAACCATTGGGCGAAGCTAAGACAGAATTTAGCAATTTTGCGAAAAATTACCCTCTCATGAGCAAAGTCCTAAACATGAGCAAAACATGTCAAAATGGCAAAGCCACACAAACTTCATGCTAGGACAACCATTCTAAGCATAAGACCATCATAAACACCCACAAGCACCTCATGTCATGTCAAAGCCACCGAGCCATGTGCCTACTTCTATATATGAGACTTCTCATTGGTAGGCATCATGCAACGATTTAGCACCCAAAGCAAATTAAAATTAGCACATATGACATGGGAGCACATTTTTCAAGCAATTTACATTTCATTTTCAGATTTATAATTGGTACATGAAATGTCTTTGCGACAAAAAGGAACTTATGCCCCTCCACAAGATGAAGCATGGGGGCTAAACATTCATGATGGCAAATGAGCCTTTGGCCCCATATGATCAAAATAAGCTATCCAACCACAAATTAAGCATAGCCAAGCCACTAAAACATGTCAAGATCATGTAAAGGCATTTACTCACAAGAGAGCATATATATGAAATTTTTCAAAAACATAGCCATCAACCATGGATACAAACCAAGATTATCAAGAGCTAAGCCAAACTAACCATAGCTTACCAAATTAGCTCACAAAGACATATATGTCATTCCATGGTGAACAATGTGTATAGGAGAAGCCTTTCCTAAGCAATGCATATGATACAAAAGAGCTCCCACACGCCAACTCAAGAAATCAAACAAACACCAAGCTCCCCCCGCAAACGAGTGAAAGTTGCTTGATCTAGGGGTTTGGTGAAAATATCGGCTAGTTGTTCATGTGTGGGTACATGGATCAAAGCTATCTTCCCTTTCTCTACGTTGTCTCTCAGAAAATGATACCTCACTTCTATGTGCTTGGTTTTGGAATGGAGCACTGGGTTCTTTGCAACGCTTATGGCACTAGTGCTATCACATTGAAGTGGGACATGGGTATACTCCTCACCAAAGTCACTCATGGTGTATGTGATCCAAAGGAGCTGAGAGCAACAACTAGCTGCGGCCACATACTCTGCCTCGGTAGTGGATTGAGCAACACTCGACTGTTTGCGGGAAGACCAAGATACCAAAGAAGAACCCAAGAACTGGCAAGTCCCAGAAGTGGACTTCCTATCCAACCGACACCCGGCAAAATCCGCGTCTGAAAATCCATGAAGCGCCAAAGAAGAAGACGCAGAGTACCAAAGGCCGAAGTCGGGAGTGTGTCGCAAATACCTGAAAATGCGCTTGACTGCTTGCCGATGCGAAGTCCTCGGAGAAGCTTGAAAACGAGCGCACAGACACACCGAGAATTGAATGTCCGGCCTCGTCGCCGTCAAGTAGAGGAGTGACCCGATCATGCTCCGGTACTCCTTCTGGTCCACGTGTTCACCTTCCTCGTCCGCATCAAGAACTGTAGTCGTACTCATAGGCGTCGCCATGGCCTTGGAGTCCTCCATCTTGAACTTCCTCACAATGTCCTTGGTGTACTTAGCTTGGTGCACAAATGTTCCTTCCTTTGATTGCTTGATTTGTAGCCCGAGGAAGAACTGCAACTCACCCATCATGCTCATCTCAAATTCCCTGCTCATGTCTTCTGCAAACCTTGCAACAAGAGAGTTAGACGAGCCACCAAAGACAATATCATCCACGTATACCTGCACAATCAGGATATCTCTGTCCTGCCTGAGGAGAAACAAGGTCTGGTCAACCTTCCCCATCTCAAACCCTCTCTCAAACAGGAACCCCCTCAACCTACCATACCAAGCTCTAGGCGCCTGCTTCAACCCATACAGCGCCTTCCTCAACTTGTAGACCCGGTGAGGGTACTTCTCACTCTCAAACCCCGGTGGTTGCCTCACAAACACCTCTTCCTCCAATACACCGTTCAGAAAAGCACTCTTCACATCCATCTGGTACAACTTGAACCCTTTAGCCACGGAAAAGGCTAGAAGGATCCTGATCGCCTCCAAACGAGCTACAGGAGCGAAAGTCTCCTCGTAGTCGATCCCCTCTTTCTGACTGTACCCCTGAGCAACAAGTCTCGACTTGTTCCTCACCACTTCTCCTTTCTCTCCCTCTTTATTTTTCCACACCCATTTTGTCCCAATCGGCTTACACCCTGGGGGAGGGTCAACCAACACCCAAACTTGGTTCCTCTCAAAATTCTCCAACTCCTCATGCATCGAGTTAACCCAATTATGATCAGATAACGCGTGTCTAATGTCTTTGGGCTCAAAAGTGGCAACAAAAGCAGCATGAGCGAAATGAGAATTGTTCCGAACCCTCGACCGTGTAGTACGTTCATTCATGTCGCCGATGATTCTCGAAGCTGGGTGATCCACTTGCACTCGTCGGGGAGGTTCTCGCCTTGATGCTACCTCCCCCTCAACAGCAGCTTCGCCTTGATCTGGGTTTGTCGTTGTAGGTGTGGGAGAGGGTCCATTCTCGATCGTCGTCGAAGTAGTAGGTACATGTTCAGCCGCGGGCATCACACCGCCATCTTCATCATCTCCATGTTCATGCTCCTCCTCCTGAAAGATCTCCTCGCCAAGTTCGTCGTCACCTGCACACTCAAAAACAAGCTGACTACGTGGCTGTGTCTCGTCGAAGGTTACCTCGCAAGTCTCCACGATTTGGTTAGTTTCAAGATTGAGCACACGAAATGCTCTAGAATGAGATGCATAACCAAAGAAAATACCATCGACAGACCTAGCCTCGAACTTGTCCAACTTCTTCCCTTTCTTCAGAATGAAGCATTTACAACCAAAGACATGGAAGTGACTCACCTTGGGTGTGCGACCGTGCATCAACTCGTAACAGGTTTTCTTCTTGTGAACCCTGAGGTAGATCCTGTTCGACACATGGCACGCGGTATTGACCGCCTCAGCCCAGAACCTTCTCGGAGTCCTATGCTCGTCGAGCATCGTCCGAGCCATCTCGCACAGGGTCCTGTTTTTCCTTTCCACCACGCCATTCTGGGGAGGCGTATACGGACTTGAAAACTGATGTTCAAGACCCAAGTCATGGCAAAAGGTTTCGAAGCGAGAGTTTTTGAATTCCGAGCCATTGTCACTGCGGATCGCTCGTATGGCATCTCCGTGCCTCTCGTTTCTTAACCTCAAGACAAGATCTCGAACAAAACCAAACGTCTCCCCCTTCTCCTCAAGAAAGAACACCCACGCATACCGAGAGTAGTCGTCCACCACAACAAGGACATACCACTTCCCACCCGCAGATCGCACACGAGCTGGGCCAACAAGGTCCATATGGAGCAGCTCGCATGGACGCTCAGTCATCACATCGGTGAGAGGCGGGTGAGAAGAGGCTACCATCTTGGCATGCCTACACGGCGCAGAAACCAACTCTTTCTCAAACCTCAATCGTGGCAATCCTCGGACCAAATTGAGTTTACTCAAGCGAGACAAGAGGTCAAAGCTCAAGTGACCCAACTTCCTATGCCACTTCCACAACTCACTCGAAGAACCAGCCAAGAAGCAACGCTCCACACCAGAAGACTGAGAAAAATCAGCTCGGAACACCTGACCCTCGGGAACGACCATGCAAACAAGATCCCCCCGAGAATCTAAAATCCGAGAACCACCAGGCCGAAACAACACCTCAAAACCCTCATCCAACAACTGGGACACAGAAAGCAAATTGTATCCAAGCGATTGAACAAGAGCAACACGCCTGAGAGTGATCTTGTCGCTTACCTTAATCTCACCTTCTGACAGCACACGCCCTCGCCCATTGTCCCCAAAGGTGATGTACTTCTTTGTCACCACCGGGACGAGACTTGAGAACCACCCCTTGTCTCCGGTCATATGCCTCGAGCAACCGGAGTCAATCAACCAAATGTTCTTCAAGTCTCCCACCTGAAATTCAAAAGCGACCACGTGAGTGAACAAACGACTCAGCACTGGGGTTAGTACCAAAAGAGTAAAACCAGTGCCGAGCCATTTGCTCCAAAGTGGGGTTAGCACAAACCAAATCATCACGCCTATCAAAGCTACCACCATGGTAACCACCACGAGGGAACCAACCCTCTCTAGCTGGAGGAGGACGAAAACCACGAAAGGGAAACCGTGGATCGTACCTCCGCTCCATCTCAAAGCTACGACTCTTCTCACCCTCGTATTGAGCACGAGGTGGAGAACGCCTAGCAAACTGACCACCTGCAAACTTTCCAGACCAACTACCAGAACCATGACCTCCAGAACAAAACCGAGCATCCTCACGAGCACGAAATCCGACTCGCTGTCTGCCCAGACCTGCACCGGTCTGACCGGTGTAGTACACCGGTCTGACCGGTGTGGCTCGGCCAGCAGCAACACCTGCAGCCTTCCGGTCTCCCCAAGCCGGAACCGTCCTCACAAACGCCTTGGCCCTGGGCATCTGCATACGAGGCTCAGGAACACCATTAGAGGGGTGGTACCTGTCCCTGTTAGCCCACTCTCTAGCCATTCTCTCCTCACGCTTCCTCTTGAAGCAAAACTCATCCTTGTGACCATCTCTCCCACAATACCCACAATGGAACTTTATGGGCTGTGGCTTAGGCTTAGGCTTGGGTTGGGGCTGCCCACTCGGCTTCTCACCCTTCTTCTCTCCTTCCTCACCTCCCTTTGGGCTCACAAACTTCACCGGTTTCTGAAAATCATTTGTTGGGTGAGGGAATATGGGTGGATCTGGAGTAGTGTCAAGTTTGTTTCTGAGATGGTTGGGCTTGGGCTCAAACTTGTTCTTGTGTCGGTTTGGTGGTGGGATAGGAATCTCTCCAACTCTCTCAGCTCCCTCACCACGGTTCTCTCCAAGCTTGTCAGCCCCAAGTGCCTGACCATCATAGCGTTTGAAAGCCGCTATCATGATACCGAGCTGAGGCTCCTGACCCGACAACCAGCTCATACATTTTCTCAGCTCATCATTTTCATCCTGCAGGCGATCAACATAATGTGCAAGCTCCAAATTCTTAACCGCATGCAATTCACAAGTAGAGCAAGAAGTGGGAATAGGCTCTTTCAACTTAGCCTCAAGCGAAACAGTGTAAGCATGCATCTCATCAATCTTTCCATGCAAAACAGGGCAAGAAGTGCAAGCACCTAGCAAAGCAGGTCTAGACTTAAGCTCAGCCACTTCAACCCTAAGCATATCTAGTTCATCACAAGTAGAAGCATGCTTATCCTTAAGAGCAGTAAGATCAGCTAGGTACACAGAGCAATCACAGCAATCAATCTCATCAGAAACCACAGGAGAAGCCTTAAGCGAATCAATCTCAAGCTTAGCATCTAGGTTCTGGGTTTCTAGCTCAGCCACACGGTTCCTAGCATCTTCTAGTGAGGCCCTAAGCTCTTTCCTCATCTTCTTGGCCTCTCTAAGCATGTGATCGCGGTTATCAAGCAAGTCAACCAACTCATCATTCTCCTTGCGCAAAGAAGAGAGCTCATCACATACCTCATCCTCGGAGTCAGAGTCCGAGTCACTCTGGTGGCTCTTCTTGCTGCCGGAGCTACGGGCCATGCCGCAGAAGCCATCTCTCGCGAAGCAGCTCAACCCGCTCAAGTTCCTGGATGACTTCTTGTTCTTGCGCCGATCACCTTCATCTTCACTGCTACTCGAGCTTGAGGAAGAGTAGGCGGAGCTGGAGTCGACGTCGCTCGCTCCGACCATTGCTCGGGCCTTCCTGCCGCGGCCATCCTTCTTCCTCGACCGTCGCTCGTCCTTGTGCTTGTTCTTGTGCTTGTGATCGCGCCTCGATCGGTACTTGCCATCCTTGCTCGATCGGTGCCTGTAGCCGTCCTTGTAGCCGTCCTTGTTCTCCGTCTTCTCCGGGCAGTCGGCAACGAAGTGACCTGGCTTGCCGCACTGAAAGCACGTCCGTGCTGTCCTCCTCGTGTTCACCCGGTTCTCGTGCAGCCTCTCGAACCGCCTGGTCAGCAACGCCAGCTCGTCCTCTCCAAGCACGTCGAACTCCTCATCTGGCAAAGACATCAAAGAAGATAGAGAGTACATCCTGGAGGATGCGTTAGCGTTAGACTTAGCTCCTTTGCCACTAACGAGAGCGAGACTATGAGAATCAGTCGGGCTCTCGATCTTGGCTGTCATACCACGGTCCAACTCAGCCGACTTGAGCTTCGAGAACAGCTCGTTCACCGTCAAGGTGTCATACTTCTCGGACTCAACAATAGCCTCAAACTTCCCGTCCCATACGGTACGATCCAACGAGTGCAAGAGCTTCACGGCTCTATCATGATCATTGTATGGGAGGACGTCCACATTGGCTCTCATGTTGTTCACAACGACCGTAAATCGCTGGAAAAGGGCATCGACGGACTCGCCGGGGAGATGAGTGAAGTTCTCGTACTCTCTCCGGTAAGTCGCGTACATCCGAGCCTGAACCTGAGCATTCCCAGCATGAGCATCCTTCAACTGCTCCCAAATCCTACAAGCTAAGTCCTCTGTCTGAACCCGATCGAATTCAGGCTGACACAGAGCACGAAACAAGTAGTCGACAGCCTTGTTGTTGGCTTCGAACATATCCCTCGATCCTGGAGCAAGGAAGTTCATCGGATGAACATAAGCTGTGTTCACCGTGACATCCCAAAGGATCTGACCCTTTCCGCGGAGGAACGCCGCCATCCGCCTTTGCCACATCTGGTAGTTCTTCCCATCGAAGTGCGGAGGACCCGAACCCCGTTCCTGGTACGCCATCTTTGGATCTTAGACTGGTAAGAGTCAATAAAGACCCGAACCGGCTCTGATACCAATTGAAGGACCGATTAGGCGAACCAGAGAGGGGGGGAGTGAATGGGAGCCGATAAAAATTCTTCTCGAAGGAGATGAGAACTCCAACAAGACGAACACGGCTTCCAACTCACGTTTCCGATCCAACTACCCAAGTTGGTCAAGACCACGCAGCCACTGGAGTGCTACTGGTCCTAGGAACCAACACTCAACCTTCCTAGACAAAACTCACCAAAACACACAGCGGAAACTTGCACGGCTTGCTGCCTGTGCTACACCGGTCAGACCGATGGCCTGCGCCGGTCAGACCGGTGACACCGGTCAGACCGGTGGACAGAGCCGGTCAGGCCGGTGGCTACAGCAGCCGCACAGCAAACGTTCCAGGAAGCCTCAGTGAATCCTCTAGGCCCTGGAACAAAAACCACCACGAAACACAACCTGTGAGGAAGAAGAACCCCTCACAAATCCTAGCAAAACAACTCCAAACACTCCAAGAACTGATCAGCAGGACCACGGGACAAAACCACACGGACAAGGCTGTTCCCCGAGACAAAAACCCACCAAGGGCTAGCACCGGTCAGACCGGTCAAGAGCACCGGTCAGACCGGTCGTGCCTGGGCAGCTCGGGATGAACAGCGCCCGCGAGTCAACTCCTCCAAATCCAACTCCCGATCTCCCGATCCGCTCCACGGTTTTGCACAAGACTTTGGGGATAGTAGGAACACCTCATGGGTACTCCATAGCCAAGATTTGGTCCACCAAAACTTGTCAAATCAAGAGGAATCGAAGAAATCCCACCAAGAACGCCTCTAACCCTAGAGCCACGAAAACCACAAAATCGAGCCCCTTTGCTCACGGATTTGGAAGGGGAATCAAAGGGTAAAGAACCACGAAGGGTTCATGCATACATCCCCCACCAAATCCCAAAGAGAAAGGCCTCGAAATCGCTCCAAGAAAATTGCCAAGAAAGGGCTCCGAAAATCACCAAAAAGGAGAAACGGGAAAGACACATCCAAGCCTTGAGGAACCACGCCGAATCATCTATACATACCAAAGAGGTTCATACAAGGTCTAGCTTGCCGCCCGATCATCCTTCCCTCTCACAAGATCTCACCATGAAGCTCTCAAGCTAGTCCTACGAAAATCCTAAGAAAATAGGAAGGAAAATAGGAAAACCAAATGAGCTAGGGTTCCAAGAGATGGCTGCCATCCTCTCACCACTTGGGTTATATGGAGGCAACCGAAAGACTAAAATACCCTTACTAGCTAACTAGGGATACATGCCCCTCGAGGGCGAAATTGGAAGTCTTTGTCTTCGCACCATCGGACGGATGCCCAGCGACCGCAAACTTGCTTAGCCTCGACGCAAGCCTTGCGATCCCGACGCGTGTCCTCCGCTTCGAAGATTCCGGACTGCGTCGTCGCACACCGGTCAGACAGGTGCTCCTCACCGGTCAGACCGGTACCCACCGGTCAGACCGGTCAGACCCACCGGTCAGACCGGTCTGGAGCTGCTGCACCTCCGTCTTCGGTTCTTCGGTATTGGCTTTGTGGATCAACCAAGGAACCCAGTGGTTTTCTGGTGAACCACCGGAAACCCCGCGAACTCGGTGTAGCCTCCGCCAATCACCACTCATGACTCGGCTCCCACGTAGTCCCGGCTCGACCTTGGTTTTGAGGCTCAACCAAGAAACCGTCCATGACTTCATCTTGCCGTTCTTGCCACCATGCGGCCCGCACTTGACCCCGCTGGCCACCGGGTCCCTCGAACCAAGCCTACTTGTCTTCTCCACACCTGGAGGCCTCACCGGCAACGACCTTTCACGCTTGTTCTTCACCTGCACCTGCACCAGTCAAGCCGCAACCTGCACCTGCAATACTTAGCCAAGAATCAGTCCACACCACGTTGTCAATCACTCATCACACCAGGAAGCGACCATCCACCGGTCCTCGAACCACACCTGGCTCTCATCAGGCCTGAATGCACTATTTCGGGGTACCAAAGTTGTGAAGCATCCATTCTAGTCCATTGGACCCAAAATGATGTTCGGGAGTGTTTCAGAGCATTTTGCTAACCTTCGGCACGTAAAAGATGCAAAACTTGTGTTCGATCCTGAATGCACTATTTCGGGGTACCAAAGTTGTGAAGCATCCATTCTAGTCCATTGGACCCAAAATGATGTTTGGGAGTGTTTCAGAGCATTTCGCTAACCTTCGGCACGTAAGAGATGCAAAACTTGTGTTTCAGGCCTGAATGCACTATTTTGGGGTACCGAAGTTGTAAAGCACACATTCTACTCCATTAGATCCAAAATGATGTTTGGGAGTGTTTCAGAGCATTTCGCTAACCTTCGGCACGTAAAAGATGCAAAACTTGGGTTTCGTGCCTGAATGCACTATTTCGGGGTACCGAAGTTGTGAAGCATCCATTCTACTCCATTGGACCCGAAATGATGTTTGGGAGTGTTTCAGAGCATTTTGCTAACCTTCGGCACGTAAAAGATGCAAAACTTGTGTTCGCACCTGAATGCACTATTTCTGGGCACCAAAGTTGTGAAGCATCCATTCTAGTCCATTGGACCCAAAATGATGTTTGGGAGTGTTTCACAGCATTTCGCTAACCTTCGGCACGTAAAATATGCAAAACTTATGTTCACGCCAGAATGCACTATTTCGGGGTACCAAAGTTGTGAAGCATCCATTCTAGTCCATTGGACTCAAAATGATGTTTGGGAGTGTTTCAGAGCATTTTGCTAACCTTCGACACGTAAAAAGATGCAAATCTTGTGTTTCGGGCCTTAATGCACTATTTCGGGGTACCAAAGTTGTGAAGCATCCGTTCTAGTCCATTGGAACCAAAATGATGTTTTAGAGTGTTTCAGAGCATTTTGCTAACCTTCGGCACGTAAAAGATGCAAAACTTGTGTTCGCACCTGAATGCACTATTTCGGGGTACCAAAGTTGTGAAGCATCCATTCTAGTCCATTGGACCCAAAATGATGTTTGGGAGTGTTTCACAGCATTACGCTAACCTTCGGCACGTAAAAGATGCAAAACTTATGTTCACACCTGAATGCACTATTTCGGAGTACCAAAGTTGTGAAGCTTCCATTCTAGTCCATTGGACCCAAAATGTTGTTTGGGAGTGTTTCAGAGCATTTTGCTAACCTTCGGCACGTAAAAAGATGCAAAACTTGTGTTTCGGGCCTTAATGCACTATTTCGGGGTACCAAAGTTGTGAAGCATCCATTCTAGTCCATTGGACCCAAAATGATGTTTGGGAGTGTTTCACAGCATTTTGCTAACCTTCGGCACGTAAAAGATGCAAAACTTATGTTCACACCTGAATGCACTATTTCGGGGTACCAAAGTTGTGAAGCATCCATTCTAGTCCATTGGACCGAAAATGTTGTTTGGGAGTGTTTCAGAGCATTTCGCTAACCTTCGGCACGTAAGAGATGCAAAACATGTGTTTCAGGCCTGAATGCACTATTTTGGGGTACCGAAGTTGTAAAGCATCCATTCTACTCCATTAGATCCAAAATGATGTTTGGGAGTGTTTCAGAGCATTTCGCTAACCTTCGGCACGTAAAAGATGCAAAACTTGGGTTTCGTGCCTGAATGCACTATTTCGGGGTACCGAAGTTGTGAAGCATCCATTCTACCCCATTGGACCCGAAATGATGTTTGGTAGTGTTTCAGAGCATTTTGCTAACCTTCGTCACGTAAAAGATGCAAAACTTGTGTTCGCACCTGAATGCACTATTTCTGGGCACCAAAGTTGTGAAGCATCCATTCTAGTCCATTGGACCCAAAATGATGTTTGGGAGTGTTTCACAGCATTTCGCTAACCTTCGGCACGTAAAATATGCAAAACTTATGTTCACGCCAGAATGCACTATTTCGGGGTACCAAAGTTGTGAAGCATCCATTCTAGTCCATTGGACCCAAAATGATGTTTGGGAGTGTTTCAGAGCATTTTGCTAACCTTCGACACGTAAAAAGATGCAAATCTTGTGTTTCGGGCCTTAATGCACTATTTCGGGGTACCAAAGTTGTGAAGCATCCATTCTAGTCCATTGGAACCAAAATGATGTTTTAGAGTGTTTCAGAGAATTTTGCTAACCTTTGGCACGTAAAAGATGCAAAACTTGTGTTCGCACCTGAATGTACTATTTCGGGGTACCAAAGTTGTGAAGCATCCATTCTAGTCCATTGGACCCAAAATGATGTTTGGGAGTGTTTCACAGCATTACGCTAACCTTCGGCACGTAAAAGATGCAAAACTTATGTTCACACCTGAATGCACTATTTCGGGGTACCAAAGTTGTGAAGCATCCATTCTAGTCCATTGGCCCCAAAATGTTGTTTGGGAGTGTTTCAGAGCATTTTGCTAACCTTCGGCACGTAAAAAGATGCAAAACTTGTGTTTCGGGCCTTAATGCACTATTTCGGGGTACCAAAGTTGTGAAGCATCCATTCTAGTCCATTGGACCCAAAATGATGTTTTAGAGTGTTTCAGAGCATTTTGCTAACCTTCGGCACGTAAAAAGATGCAAAACTTGTGTGTCGGGCCTGAACGCACTGTTTCGGGGTACCAAAGTTGTGAAGCATCCATTCTAGTCCATTGGACCCAAAATGATGTTCGGGAGTGTTTCAGAGCATTTTGCTAACCTTCGGCACGTAAAAGATGCAAAACTTGTGTTCGTGCCTGAATGCACTATTTCGGGGTACCAAAGTTGTGAAGCATCCATTCTAGTCCATTGGACCCAAAATGATGTTTGGAAGTGTTTCACAGCATTTCGCTAACCTTCGGCACGTAAAAGATGCAAAACTTGTGTTCGCGCATGAATGCACTATTTCGGGGTACCGAAGTTGTGAAGCATCCATTCTACTCCATTGGACCCGAAATGATGTTTGGGAGTGTTTTAGAGCATTTCGCTAACCTTCGGCACGTAAGTGATGCAAAACTTGTGTTTCGGGCCTGAATGCACTATTTTGGGGTACCGAAGTTGTGAAACATCCATTCTAGTCCATTGGTCCCAAAATGATGTCTGGGAGTGTTTCAGAGCATTTCGCTAACCTTCGGCACGTAAAAAGATGCAAAAGTTGTGTGTCTGACCTGAATGCACTATTTCGGGGTACTAAAGTTGTGAAGCATCCATTCTTGTCCATTGGACCCAAAATGATGTTTGCGTGTGTTTTAGAGCATTTCGCTAACCTTCAGCACGTAAAAGATGCAAAACTTGTGTTAGCGCCTGAAAGCACTATTTCGGGGTACCAAAGTTGTGAAGCATCCATTCTAGTCCATTGGACCCAAAATGATGTTCGGGAGTGTTTCAGAGCATTTTTCTAACCATCGGCACGTAAAAGATGCAAAACTTGTGTTTCGGGCCTAAATGCACTATTTCGGGGTACCAAAGTTGTGAAGCATCCATTCTAGTCCATTGGACCCAAAATGATGTCTTGGAGTGTTTCAGAGCATTTTGCTAACCTTCGACACGTAAAAAGATGCAAAACTTGTATGTCGGGCCTGAATGCACTATTTCGGGGTACCAAAGTTGTGAAGCATCCATTCTAGTCCATTGGACCCGAAATGATGTTTGGGAGTGTTTCATAGCATTTCGCTAACCTTCGGCACGTAAAAGATGCAGAACTTGGGTTTCGTGCCTGAATGAACTATTTCGGGGTACCGAAGTTGTGAAGCATCCATTCTACTCCATTGGACCCGAAATGATGTTTGGTAGTGTTTCAGAGCATTTTGCTAACCTTCGGCACGTAAAAGATGCAAAACTTGTGTTCGCACCTGAATGCACTATTTCTGGGCACCAAAGTTGTGAAGCATCCATTCTAGTCCATTGGACCCAAAATGATGTTTGGGAGTGTTTCACAGCATTTCGCTAACCTTCGGCACGTAAAATATGCAAAACTTATGTTCACGCCAGAATGCACTATTTCGGGGTACCAAAGTTGTGAATCATCCATTCTAGTCCATTGGACCCAAAATGATGTTTGGGAGTGTTTCAGAGCATTTTGCTAACCTTCGACACGTAAAAAGATGCAAATCTTGTGTTTCGGGCCTTAATGCACTATTTCGGGGTACCAAAGTTGTGAAGCATCCATTCTAGTCCATTGGAACCAAAATGATGTTTTAGAGTGTTTCAGAGAATTTTGCTAACCTTCGGCACGTAAAAGATGCAAAACTTGTGTTCGCACCTGAATGTACTATTTCGGCGTACCAAAGTTGTGAAGCATCCATTCTAGTCCATTGGACCCAAAATGATGTTTGGGAGTGTTTCACAGCATTACGCTAACCTTCGGCACGTAAAAGATGCAAAACTTGTGTTCGCACCTGAATGCACTATTTCGGGGTACCAAAGTTGTGAAGCATCCATTCTAGTCCATTGGACCCAAAATGATGTTTGGTTGTGTTTCACAGCATTTCGCTAACCTTCGGCACGTAGAAGATGCAAAACTTATGTTCACACCTGAATGCACTATTTCGGAGTACCAAAGTTGTGAAGCTTCCATTCTAGTCCATTGGACCAAAAATGTTGTTTGGGAGTGTTTCAGAGCATTTTGCTAACCTTCGGCACGTAAAAAGATGCAAAACTTGTGTTTCGGGCCTTAATGCACTATTTCGGGGTACCAAAGTTGTGAAGCATCCATTCTAGTCCATTGGAACCAAAATGATGTTTTAGAGTGTTTCAGAGAATTTTGCTAACCTTTGGCACGTAAAAGATGCAAAACTTGTGTTCGCACCTGAATGTACTATTTCGGGGTACCAAAGTTGTGAAGCATCCATTCTAGTCCATTGGACCCAAAATGATGTTTGGGAGTGTTTCACAGCATTACTCTAACCTTCGGCACGTAAAAGATGCAAAACTTATGTTCACACCTGAATGCACTATTTCGGGGTACCAAAGTTGTGAAGCATCCATTCTAGTCCATTGGACCCAAAATGTTGTTTGGGAGTGTTTCAGAGCATTTTGCTAACCTTCGGCACGTAAAAAGATGCAAAACTTGTGTTTCGGGCCTTAATGCACTATTTCGGGGTACCAAAGTTGTGAAGCATCCATTCTAGTCCATTGGACCCAAAATGATGTTTTAGAGTGTTTCAGAGCATTTTGCTAACCTTCGGCACGTAAAAAGATGCAAAACTTGTGTGTCGGGCCTGAACGCACTGTTTCGGGGTACCAAAGTTGTGAAGCATCCATTCTAGTCCATTGGACCCAAAATGATGTTCGGGAGTGTTTCAGAGCATTTTGCTAACCTTCGGCACGTAAAAGATGCAAAACTTGTGTTCGTGCCTGAATGCACTATTTCGGGGTACCAAAGTTGTGAAGCATCCATTCTAGTCCATTGGACCCAAAATGATGTTTGGAAGTGTTTCACAGCATTTCGCTAACCTTCGGCACGTAAAAGATGCAAAACTTGTGTTCGCGCATGAATGCACTATTTCGGGGTACCGAAGTTGTGAAGCATCCATTCTACTCCATTGGACCCGAAATGATGTTTGGGAGTGTTTTAGAGCATTTCGCTAACCTTCGGCACGTAAGTGATGCAAAACTTGTGTTTCGGGCCTGAATGCACTATTTTGGGGTACCGAAGTTGTGAAACATCCATTCTAGTCCATTGGTCCCAAAATGATGTCTGGGAGTGTTTCAGAGCATTTCGCTAACCTTCGGCACGTAAAAAGATGCAAAACTTGTGTGTCTGACCTGAATGCACTATTTCGGGGTACTAAAGTTTTGAAGCATCCATTCTTGTCCATTGGACCCAAAATGATGTTTGCGTGTGTTTTAGAGCATTTCGCTAATCTTCAGCACGTAAAAGATGCAAAACTTGTGTTAGCGCCTGAAAGCACTATTTCGGGGTACCAAAGTTGTGAAGCATCCATTCTAGTCCATTGGACCCAAAATGGTGTTCGGGAGTGTTTCAGAGCATTTTTCTAACCATCGGCACGTAAAAGATGCAAAACTTGTGTTTCGGGCCTAAATGCACTATTTCGGGGTACCAAAGTTGTGAAGCATCCATTCTAGTCCATTGGACCCAAAATGATGTCTTGGAGTGTTTCAGAGCATTTTGCTAACCTTCGACACGTAAAAAGATGCAAAACTTGTATGTCGGGCCTGAATGCACTATTTCGGGGTACCAAAGTTGTGAAGCATCCATTCTAGTCCATTGGACCCGAAATGATGTTTGGGAGTGTTTCATAGCATTTCGCTAACCTTCGGCACGTAAAAGATGCAGAACTTGGGTTTCGTGCCTGAATGCACTATTTCGGGGTACCGAAGTTGTGAAGCATCCATTCTACTCCATTGGACCCGAAATGATGTTTCGTAGTGTTTCAGAGCATTTTGCTAACCTTCGGCACGTAAAAGATGCAAAACTTGTGTTCGCACCTGAATGCACTATTTCTGGGCACCAAAGTTGTGAAGCATCCATTCTAGTCCATTGGACCCAAAATGATGTTTGGGAGTGTTTCACAGCATTTCGCTAACCTTCAGCACGTAAAATATGCAAAACTTATGTTCACGCCAGAATGCACTATTTCGGGGTACCAAAGTTGTGAAGCATCCATTCTAGTCCATTGGACCCAAAATGATGTTTGGGAGTGTTTCAGAGCATTTTGCTAACCTTCGACACGTAAAAAGATGCAAATCTTGTGTTTCGGGCCTTAATGCACTATTTCGGGGTACCAAAGTTGTGAAGCATCCATTCTAGTCCATTGGAACCAAAATGATGTTTTAGAGTGTTTCAGAGAATTTTGCTAACCTTCGGCACGTAAAAGATGCAAAACTTGTGTTCGCACCTGAATGTACTATTTCGGCGTACCAAAGTTGTGAAGCATCCATTCTAGTCCATTGGACCCAAAATGATGTTTGGGAGTGTTTCACAGCATTACGCTAACCTTCAGCACGTAAAAGATGCAAAACTTGTGTTCGCACCTGAATGCACTATTTCGGGGTACCAAAGTTGTGAAGCATCCATTCTAGTCCATTGGACCCAAAATGATGTTTGGGAGTGTTTCACAGCATTTCGCTAACCTTCGGCACGTAGAAGATGCAAAACTTATGTTCACACCTGAATGCACTATTTCGGGGTACCAAAGTTGTGAAGCATCCATTCTAGTCCATTAGACCCAAAATGTTGTTTGGGAGTGTTTCAGAGCATTTTGCTAACCTTCGGCACGTAAAAAGATGCAAAACTTGTGTTTCGGGACTTAATGCACTATTTCGGGGTACCAAAGTTGTGAAGCATCCATTCTAGTCCATTGGACCCAAAATGATGTTTTAGAGTGTTTCAGAGCATTTTGCTAACCTTCGGCACGTAAAAAGATGCAAAACTTGTGTGTCGGGCCTTAACGCACTATTTCGGTGTACCAAAGTTGTGAAGCATCCATTCTAGTCCATTGGACCCAAAATGATGTTCGGGAGTGTTTCAGAGCATTTTGCTAACCTTCGGCACGTAAAAGATGCAAAACTTGTGTTCGTGCCTGAATGCACTATTTCGGGGTACCAAAGTTGTGAAGCATCCATTCTAGTCCATTGGACCCAAAATGATGTTTGGGAGTGTTTCATAGCATTTCGCTAACCTTCGGCACGTAAAAGATGCAAAACTTGTGTTCGGGCCTGAATGCACTATTTTGGGGTACCGAAGTTGTGAAGCATCCATTCTAGTCCATTGGACCCAAAATGATGTTTGGGAGTGTTTCAGAGCATTTCGCTAACCTTCGGCACGTAAAAAGATGCAAAAGTTGTGTGTCTGGCCTGAATGCACTATTTCGGGGTACAAAAGTTGTGAAGCATCCATTCTTATCCATTGGACCCAAAATGATGTTTGGGAGTGTTTTAGAGCATTTCGCTAACCTTCAGCACGTAAAAGATGCAAAACTTGTGTTAGCGCCTGAATGCACTATTTCGGGGTACCAAAGTTGTGAAGCATCCATTCTACTCCATTGGACCCAAAATGATGTTTGGGAGTGTTTCACAGCATTTCGCTAACCTTCGGCACGTAAAAGATGCAAAACTTGTGTTCGCGCCTGCATGCACTATTTCTGGGCACCAAAGTTGTGAAGCATCCATTCTAGTCCATTGGACCCAAAATGATGTTTGGGAGTGTTTCACAGCATTTCGCTAACCTTCGGCACGTAAAATATGCAAAACTTATGTTCACGCCAGAATGCACTATTTCGGGGTACCAAAGTTGTGAAGCATCCATTCTAGTCCATTGGACTCAAAATGATGTTTGGGAGTGTTTCAGAGCATTTTGCTAACCTTCGACACGTAAAAAGATGCAAATCTTGTGTTTCGGGCCTTAATGCACTATTTCGGGGTACCAAAGTTGTGAAGCATCCGTTCTAGTCCATTGGAACCAAAATGATGTTTTAGAGTGTTTCAGAGCATTTTGCTAACCTTCGGCACGTAAAAGATGCAAAACTTGTGTTCGCACCTGAATGCACTATTTCGGGGTACCAAAGTTGTGAAGCATCCATTCTAGTCCATTGGACCCAAAATGATGTTTGGGAGTGTTTCACAGCATTACGCTAACCTTCGGCACGTAAAAGATGCAAAACTTATGTTCACACCTGAATGCACTATTTCGGAGTACCAAAGTTGTGAAGCTTCCATTCTAGTCCATTGGACCCAAAATGTTGTTTGGGAGTGTTTCAGAGAATTTTGCTAACCTTCGGCACGTAAAAAGATGCAAAACTTGTGTTTCGGGCCTTAATGCACTATTTCGGGGTACCAAAGTTGTGAAGCATCCATTCTAGTCCATTGGACCCAAAATGATGTTTGGGAGTGTTTCACAGCATTACGCTAACCTTCGGCACGTAAAAGATGCAAAACTTATGTTCACACCTGAATGCACTATTTCGGGGTACCAAAGTTGTGAAGCATCCATTCTAGTCCATTGGACCGAAAATGTTGTTTGGGAGTGTTTCAGAGCATTTCGCTAACCTTCGGCACGTAAGAGATGCAAAACATGTGTTTCAGGCCTGAATGCACTATTTTGGGGTACCGAAGTTGTAAAGCATCCATTCTACTCCATTAGATCCAAAATGATGTTTGGGAGTGTTTCAGAGCATTTCGCTAACCTTCGGCACGTAAAAGATGCAAAACTTGGGTTTCGTGCCTGAATGCACTATTTCGGGGTACCGAAGTTGTGAAGCATCCATTCTACCCCATTGGACCCGAAATGATGTTTGGTAGTGTTTCAGAGCATTTTGCTAACCTTCGTCACGTAAAAGATGCAAAACTTGTGTTCGCACCTGAATGCACTATTTCTGGGCACCAAAGTTGTGAAGCATCCATTCTAGTCCATTGGACCCAAAATGATGTTTGGGAGTGTTTCACAGCATTTCGCTAACCTTCGGCACGTAAAATATGCAAAACTTATGTTCACGCCAGACTGCACTATTTCGGGGTACCAAAGTTGTGAAGCATCCATTCTAGTCCATTGGACCCAAAATGATGTTTGGGAGTGTTTCAGAGCATTTTGCTAACCTTCGACACGTAAAAAGATGCAAATCTTGTGTTTCGGGCCTTAATGCACTATTTCGGGGTACCAAAGTTGTGAAGCATCCATTCTAGTCCATTGGAACCAAAATGATGTTTTACAGTGTTTCAGAGAATTTTGCTAACCTTTGGCACGTAAAAGATGCAAAACTTGTGTTCGCACCTGAATGTACTATTTCGGGGTACCAAAGTTGTGAAGCATCCATTCTAGTCCATTGGACCCAAAATGATGTTTGGGAGTGTTTCACAGCATTACGCTAACCTTCGGCACGTAAAAGATGCAAAACTTATGTTCACACCTGAATGCACTATTTCGGGGTACCAAAGTTGTGAAGCATCCATTCTAGTCCATTGGCCCCAAAATGTTGTTTGGGAGTGTTTCAGAGCATTTTGCTAACCTTCGGCACGTAAAAAGATGCAAAACTTGTGTTTCGGGCCTTAATGCACTATTTCGGGGTACCAAAGTTGTGAAGCATCCATTCTAGTCCATTGGACCCAAAATAATGTTTTAGAGTGTTTCAGAGCATTTTGCTAACCTTCGGCACGTAAAAAGATGCAAAACTTGTGTGTCGGGCCTGAACGCACTGTTTCGGGGTACCAAAGTTGTGAAGCATCCATTCTAGTCCATTGGACCCAAAATGATGTTCGGGAGTGTTTCAGAGCATTTTGCTAACCTTCGGCACGTAAAAGATGCAAAACTTGTGTTCGTGCCTGAATGCACTATTTCGGGGTACCAAAGTTGTGAAGCATCCATTCTAGTCCATTGGACCCAAAATGATGTTTGGAAGTGTTTCACAGCATTTCGCTAACCTTCGGCACGTAAAAGATGCAAAACTTGTGTTCGCGCATGAATGCACTATTTCGGGGTACCGAAGTTGTGAAGCATCCATTCTACTCCATTGGACCCGAAATGATGTTTGGGAGTGTTTTAGAGCATTTCGCTAACCTTCGGCACGTAAGTGATGCAAAATTTGTGTTTCGGGCCTGAATGCACTATTTTGGGGTACCGAAGTTGTGAAACATCCATTCTAGTCCATTGGTCCCAAAATGATGTCTGGGAGTGTTTCAGAGCATTTCGCTAACCTTCGGCACGTAAAAAGATGCAAAACTTGTGTGTCTGACCTGAATGCACTATTTCGGGGTACTAAAGTTGTGAAGCATCCATTCTTGTCCATTGGACCCAAAATGATGTTTGCGTGTGTTTTAGAGCATTTCGCTAACCTTCAGCACGTAAAAGATGCAAAACT
Organism: Cenchrus fungigraminus; assembly: GCA_036936925.1. NCBI lineage: Eukaryota > Viridiplantae > Streptophyta > Magnoliopsida > Poales > Poaceae > Cenchrus > Cenchrus fungigraminus. The sequence continues at coordinate 49,476,640 of CM072772.1, forward strand.
TGTGTTAGCGCCTGAAAGCACTATTTCGGGGTACCAAAGTTGTGAAGCATCCATTCTAGTCCATTGGACCCAAAATGATGTTCGGGAGTGTTTCAGAGCATTTTTCTAACCATCGGCACGTAAAAGATGCAAAACTTGTGTTTCGGGCCTAAATGCACTATTTCGGGGTACCAAAGTTGTGAAGCATCCATTCTAGTCCATTGGACCCAAAATGATGTCTTGGAGTGTTTCAGAGCATTTTGCTAACCTTCGACACGTAAAAAGATGCAAAACTTGTATGTCGGGCCTGAATGCACTATTTCGGGGTACCAAAGTTGTGAAGCATCCATTCTAGTCCATTGGACCCGAAATGATGTTTGGGAGTGTTTCATAGCATTTCGCTAACCTTCGGCACGTAAAAGATGCAGAACTTGGGTTTCGTGCCTGAATGCACTATTTCGGGGTACCGAAGTTGTGAAGCATCCATTCTACTCCATTGGACCCGAAATGATGTTTGGTAGTGTTTCAGAGCATTTTGCTAACCTTCGGCACGTAAAAGATGCAAAACTTGTGTTCGCACCTGAATGCACTATTTCTGGGCACCAAAGTTGTGAAGCATCCATTCTAGTCCATTGGACCCAAAATGATGTTTGGGAGTGTTTCACAGCATTTCGCTAACCTTCGGCACGTAAAATATGCAAAACTTATGTTCACGCCAGAATGCACTATTTCGGGGTACCAAAGTTGTGAATCATCCATTCTAGTCCATTGGACCCAAAATGATGTTTGGGAGTGTTTCAGAGCATTTTGCTAACCTTCGACACGTAAAAAGATGCAAATCTTGTGTTTCGGGCCTTAATGCACTATTTCGGGGTACCAAAGTTGTGAAGCATCCATTCTAGTCCATTGGAACCAAAATGATGTTTTAGAGTGTTTCAGAGAATTTTGCTAACCTTCGGCACGTAAAAGATGCAAAACTTGTGTTCGCACCTGAATGTACTATTTCGGCGTACCAAAGTTGTGAAGCATCCATTCTAGTCCATTGGACCCAAAATGATGTTTGGGAGTGTTTCACAGCATTACGCTAACCTTCGGCACGTAAAAGATGCAAAACTTGTGTTCGCACCTGAATGCACTATTTCGGGGTACCAAAGTTGTGAAGCATCCATTCTAGTCCATTGGACCCAAAATGATGTTTGGGAGTGTTTCACAGCATTTCGCTAACCTTCGGCACGTAGAAGATGCAAAACTTATGTTCACACCTGAATGCACTATTTCGGAGTACCAAAGTTGTGAAGCTTCCATTCTAGTCCATTGGACCAAAAATGTTGTTTGGGAGTGTTTCAGAGCATTTTGCTAACCTTCGGCACGTAAAAAGATGCAAAACTTGTGTTTCGGGCCTTAATGCACTATTTCGGGGTACCAAAGTTGTGAAGCATCCATTCTAGTCCATTGGAACCAAAATGATGTTTTAGAGTGTTTCAGAGAATTTTGCTAACCTTTGGCACGTAAAAGATGCAAAACTTGTGTTCGCACCTGAATGTACTATTTCGGGGTACCAAAGTTGTGAAGCATCCATTCTAGTCCATTGGACCCAAAATGATGTTTGGGAGTGTTTCACAGCATTACGCTAACCTTCGGCACGTAAAAGATGCAAAACTTATGTTCACACCTGAATGCACTATTTCGGGGTACCAAAGTTGTGAAGCATCCATTCTAGTCCATTGGACCCAAAATGTTGTTTGGGAGTGTTTCAGAGCATTTTGCTAACCTTCGGCACGTAAAAAGATGCAAAACTTGTGTTTCGGGCCTTAATGCACTATTTCGGGGTACCAAAGTTGTGAAGCATCCATTCTAGTCCATTGGACCCAAAATGATGTTTTAGAGTGTTTCAGAGCATTTTGCTAACCTTCGGCACGTAAAAAGATGCAAAACTTGTGTGTCGGGCCTGAACGCACTGTTTCGGGGTACCAAAGTTGTGAAGCATCCATTCTAGTCCATTGGACCCAAAATGATGTTCGGGAGTGTTTCAGAGCATTTTGCTAACCTTCGGCATGTAAAAGATGCAAAACTTGTGTTCGTGCCTGAATGCACTATTTCGGGGTACCAAAGTTGTGAAGCATCCATTCTAGTCCATTGGACCCAAAATGATGTTTGGAAGTGTTTCACAGCATTTCGCTAACCTTCGGCACGTAAAAGATGCAAAACTTGTTTTCGCGCATGAATGCACTATTTCGGGGTACAGAAGTTGTGAAGCATCCATTCTACTCCATTGGACCCGAAATGATGTTTGGGAGTGTTTTAGAGCATTTCGCTAACCTTCGGCACGTAAGTGATGCAAAACTTGTGTTTCGGGCCTGAATGCACTATTTTGGGGTACCGAAGTTGTGAAACATCCATTCTAGTCCATTGGTCCCAAAATGATGTCTGGGAGTGTTTCAGAGCATTTCGCTAACCTTCGGCACGTAAAAAGATGCAAAACTTGTGTGTCTGACCTGAATGCACTATTTCGGGGTACTAAAGTTGTGAAGCATCCATTCTTGTCCATTGGACCCAAAATGATGTTTGCGTGTGTTTTAGAGCATTTCGCTAATCTTCAGCACGTAAAAGATGCAAAACTTGTGTTAGCGCCTGAAAGCACTATTTCGGGGTACCAAAGTTGTGAAGCATCCATTCTAGTCCATTGGACCCAAAATGATGTTCGGGAGTGTTTCAGAGCATTTTTCTAACCATCGGCACGTAAAAGATGCAAAACTTGTGTTTCGGGCCTAAATGCACTATTTCGGGGTACCAAAGTTGTGAAGCATCCATTCTAGTCCATTGGACCCAAAATGATGTCTTGGAGTGTTTCAGAGCATTTTGCTAACCTTCGACACGTAAAAAGATGCAAAACTTGTATGTCGGGCCTGAATGCACTATTTCGGGGTACCAAAGTTGTGAAGCATCCATTCTAGTCCATTGGACCCGAAATGATGTTTGGGAATGTTTCATAGCATTTCGCTAACCTTCGGCACGTAAAAGATGCAGAACTTGGGTTTCGTGCCTGAATGCACTATTTCGGGGTACCGAAGTTGTGAAGCATCCATTCTACTCCATTGGACCCGAAATGATGTTTCGTAGTGTTTCAGAGCATTTTGCTAACCTTCGGCACGTAAAAGATGCAAAACTTGTGTTCGCACCTGAATGCACTATTTCTGGGCACCAAAGTTGTGAAGCATCCATTCTAGTCCATTGGACCCAAAATGATGTTTGGGAGTGTTTCACAGCATTTCGCTAACCTTCGGCACGTAAAATATGCAAAACTTATGTTCACGCCAGAATGCACTATTTCGGGGTACCAAAGTTGTGAATCATCCATTCTAGTCCATTGGACCCAAAATGATGTTTGGGAGTGTTTCAGAGCATTTTGCTAACCTTCGACACGTAAAAAGATGCAAATCTTGTGTTTCGGGCCTTAATGCACTATTTCGGGGTACCAAAGTTGTGAAGCATCCATTCTAGTCCATTGGAACCAAAATGATGTTTTAGAGTGTTTCAGAGAATTTTGCTAACCTTCGGCACGTAAAAGATGCAAAACTTGTGTTCGCACCTGAATGTACTATTTCGGCGTACCAAAGTTGTGAAGCATCCATTCTAGTCCATTGGACCCAAAATGATGTTTGGGAGTGTTTCACAGCATTACGCTAACCTTCGGCACGTAAAAGATGCAAAACTTGTGTTCGCACCTGAATGCACTATTTCGGGGTACCAAAGTTGTGAAGCATCCATTCTAGTCCATTGGACCCAAAATGATGTTTGGGAGTGTTTCACAGCATTTCGCTAACCTTCGGCACGTAGAAGATGCAAAACTTATGTTCACACCTGAATGCACTATTTCGGAGTACCAAAGTTGTGAAGCTTCCATTCTAGTCCATTGGACCAAAAATGTTGTTTGGGAGTGTTTCAGAGCATTTTGCTAACCTTCGGCACGTAAAAAGATGCAAAACTTGTGTTTCGGGCCTTAATGCACTATTTCGGGGTACCAAAGTTGTGAAGCATCCATTCTAGTCCATTGGAACCAAAATGATGTTTTAGAGTGTTTCAGAGAATTTTGCTAACCTTTGGCACGTAAAAGATGCAAAACTTGTGTTCGCACCTGAATGTACTATTTCGGGGTACCAAAGTTGTGAAGCATCCATTCTAGTCCATTGGACCCAAAATGATGTTTGGGAGTGTTTCACAGCATTACGCTAACCTTCGGCACGTAAAAGATGCAAAACTTATGTTCACACCTGAATGCACTATTTCGGGGTACCAAAGTTGTGAAGCATCCATTCTAGTCCATTGGACCCAAAATGTTGTTTGGGAGTGTTTCAGAGCATTTTGCTAACCTTCGGCACGTAAAAAGATGCAAAACTTGTGTTTCGGGCCTTAATGCACTATTTCGGGGTACCAAAGTTGTGAAGCATCCATTCTAGTCCATTGGACCCAAAATGATGTTTTAGAGTGTTTCAGAGCATTTTGCTAACCTTCGGCACGTAAAAAGATGCAAAACTTGTGTGTCGGGCCTGAACGCACTGTTTCGGGGTACCAAAGTTGTGAAGCATCCATTCTAGTCCATTGGACCCAAAATGATGTTCGGGAGTGTTTCAGAGCATTTTGCTAACCTTCGGCATGTAAAAGATGCAAAACTTGTGTTCGTGCCTGAATGCACTATTTCGGGGTACCAAAGTTGTGAAGCATCCATTCTAGTCCATTGGACCCAAAATGATGTTTGGAAGTGTTTCACAGCATTTCGCTAACCTTCGGCACGTAAAAGATGCAAAACTTGTTTTCGCGCATGAATGCACTATTTCGGGGTACCGAAGTTGTGAAGCATCCATTCTACTCCATTGGACCCGAAATGATGTTTGGGAGTGTTTTAGAGCATTTCGCTAACCTTCGGCACGTAAGTGATGCAAAACTTGTGTTTCGGGCCTGAATGCACTATTTTGGGGTACCGAAGTTGTGAAACATCCATTCTAGTCCATTGGTCCCAAAATGATGTCTGGGAGTGTTTCAGAGCATTTCGCTAACCTTCGGCACGTAAAAAGATGCAAAACTTGTGTGTCTGACCTGAATGCACTATTTCGGGGTACTAAAGTTGTGAAGCATCCATTCTTGTCCATTGGACCCAAAATGATGTTTGCGTGTGTTTTAGAGCATTTCGCTAATCTTCAGCACGTAAAAGATGCAAAACTTGTGTTAGCGCCTGAAAGCACTATTTCGGGGTACCAAAGTTGTGAAGCATCCATTCTAGTCCATTGGACCCAAAATGATGTTCGGGAGTGTTTCAGAGCATTTTTCTAACCATCGGCACGTAAAAGATGCAAAACTTGTGTTTCGGGCCTAAATGCACTATTTCGGGGTACCAAAGTTGTGAAGCATCCATTCTAGTCCATTGGACCCAAAATGATGTCTTGGAGTGTTTCAGAGCATTTTGCTAACCTTCGACACGTAAAAAGATGCAAAACTTGTATGTCGGGCCTGAATGCACTATTTCGGGGTACCAAAGTTGTGAAGCATCCATTCTAGTCCATTGGACCCGAAATGATGTTTGGGAATGTTTCATAGCATTTCGCTAACCTTCGGCACGTAAAAGATGCAGAACTTGGGTTTCGTGCCTGAATGCACTATTTCGGGGTACCGAAGTTGTGAAGCATCCATTCTACTCCATTGGACCCGAAATGATGTTTCGTAGTGTTTCAGAGCATTTTGCTAACCTTCGGCACGTAAAAGATGCAAAACTTGTGTTCGCACCTGAATGCACTATTTCTGGGCACCAAAGTTGTGAAGCATCCATTCTAGTCCATTGGACCCAAAATGATGTTTGGGAGTGTTTCACAGCATTTCGCTAACCTTCGGCACGTAAAATATGCAAAACTTATGTTCACGCCAGAATGCACTATTTCGGGGTACCAAAGTTGTGAAGCATCCATTCTAGTCCATTGGACCCAAAATGATGTTTGGGAGTGTTTCAGAGCATTTTGCTAACCTTCGACACGTAAAAAGATGCAAATCTTGTGTTTCGGGCCTTAATGCACTATTTCGGGGTACCAAAGTTGTGAAGCATCCATTCTAGTCCATTGGAACCAAAATGATGTTTTAGAGTGTTTCAGAGAATTTTGCTAACCTTCGGCACGTAAAAGATGCAAAACTTGTGTTCGCACCTGAATGTACTATTTCGGCGTACCAAAATTGTGAAGCATCCATTCTAGTCCATTGGACCCAAAATGATGTTTGGGAGTGTTTCACAGCATTACGCTAACCTTCGGCACGTAAAAGATGCAAAACTTGTGTTCGCACCTGAATGCACTATTTCGGGGTACCAAAGTTGTGAAGCATCCATTCTAGTCCATTGGACCCAAAATGATGTTTGGGAGTGTTTCACAGCATTTCGCTAACCTTCGGCACGTAGAAGATGCAAAACTTATGTTCACACCTGAATGCACTATTTCGGGGTACCAAAGTTGTGAAGCATCCATTCTAGTCCATTGGACCCAAAATGTTGTTTGGGAGTGTTTCAGAGCATTTTGCTAACCTTCGGCACGTAAAAAGATGCAAAACTTGTGTTTCGGGACTTAATGCACTATTTCGGGGTACCAAAGTTGTGAAGCATCCATTCTAGTCCATTGGACCCAAAATGATGTTTTAGAGTGTTTCAGAGCATTTTGCTAACCTTCGGCACGTAAAAAGATGCAAAACTTGTGTGTCGGGCCTTAACGCACTATTTCGGTGTACCAAAGTTGTGAAGCATCCATTCTAGTCCATTGGACCCAAAATGATGTTCGGGAGTGTTTCAGAGCATTTTGCTAACCTTCGGCACGTAAAAGATGCAAAACTTGTGTTCGTGCCTGAATGCACTATTTCGGGGTACCAAAGTTGTGAAGCATCCATTCTAGTCCATTGGACCCAAAATGATGTTTGGGAGTGTTTCATAGCATTTCGCTAACCTTCGGCACGTAAAAGATGCAAAACTTGTGTTCGGGCCTGAATGCACTATTTTGGGGTACCGAAGTTGTGAAGCATCCATTCTAGTCCATTGGACCCAAAATGATGTTTGGGAGTGTTTCAGAGCATTTCGCTAACCTTCGGCACGTAAAAAGATGCAAAAGTTGTGTGTCTGGCCTGAATGCACTATTTCGGGGTACAAAAGTTGTGAAGCATCCATTCTTATCCATTGGACCCAAAATGATGTTTGGGAGTGTTTTAGAGCATTTCGCTAACCTTCAGCACGTAAAAGATGCAAAACTTGTGTTAGCGCCTGAATGCACTATTTCGGGGTACCAAAGTTGTGAAGCATCCATTCTACTCCATTGGACCCAAAATGATGTTTGGGAGTGTTTCACAGCATTTCGCTAACCTTCGGCACGTAAAAGATTCAAAACTTGTGTTCGCGCCTGCATGCACTATTTTGGGGTACCAAAGTTGTGAAGCATCCATTCTAGTCCATTGGACCCAAAATGATGTTTTGGAGTGTTTCAGAGCATTTTGCTAACCTTCGGCACGCAAAAAGATGCAAAACTTGTGTTTCAGACCTTAATGCACTATTTCAGGGTACCAAAGTTGTGAAGCATCCATTCTAGTCCATTGGACCCAAAATGATGTTTTAGAGTGTTTCAGAGCATTTCGCTAACCTTCGGCACGTAAAAGATGCAAAACTTGTGTTCGCGCCTGAATGCACTATTTTGGGGTACCAAAGTTGTGAAGCATCCATTCTAGTCCATTGGACCCAAAATGATGTTTTGGAGTGTTTCAGAGCATTTTGCTAACCTTCGGCACGTAAAAAGATGCAAAACTTGTGTGTCGGGCCTGAATGCACTATTTCGGGGTACCAAAGTTGTGAAGCATCCATTCTACTCCATTGGACCCAAAATGATGTTTGGGAGTGTTTAAGAGTATATCGCTAATCTTCGGCACGTAAAAGATGCAAAACTTGTGTTTCGGGCATGAATGCACTATTTCAGGGTACCGAAGTTGTAAAGCATCCATTCTGCTCCATTGGACCCAAAATGATGTTTGGGAGTGTTTCAGAGCATTTTGTTAACCTTCGGCACGTAAAAGATGCAAAACTTGTGTTCGCGCCTGAATGCACTATTTCGGGGTACCAAAGTTGTGAAGCATTTATTCTAGTCCATTGGACCCAAAATGATGTTTGGGAGTGTTTCACAACATTTCGCTAACCTTCGGCACGTAAAAGATGCAAAACTTGTGTTTTGGGCCTGAATGTACTATTTCGGGGTACCGAAGTTGTGAAGTATCCATTCTACTCCATTGGATCCAAAATGATGTTTGGGAGTGTTTCAGAGCATTTCGATAACCTTCGGCACGTAAAAGATGCAAAACTTGTGTTTCGGGCCTGAATGCACTATTTCGGGGTACCGAAGTTGTGAAGCATCCATTCTACTCCAGTGGACCCGAAATGATGTTTGGGAGTGTTTCAGAGCATTTTGCTAACCTTCAGCACGTAAAAGATGCAAAACTTGTGTTAGCGCCTGAATGCACTATTTCGGGGTACCAAAGTTGTGAAGCATCCATTCTAGTCCATTGGACCCAAAATGATGTTTGGGAGTGTTTCACAGCATTTCGCTAACCTTCGGTACGTAAAAGATGCAAAACTTGTGTTCACGCCTGAAATCACTATTTCGGGGTACCAAAGTTGTGAAGCATCCATTCTAGTCCATTGGACCCAAAATGATGTTTGGGAGTGTTTCAGAGCATTTTGCTAACCTTCGCACGTAAAAAGATGCAAAACTTGTGTGTCGGGACTGAATGCACTATTTCGGGGTACCAAAGTTGTGAAGCATCCATTCTACTCCATTGGACCCAAAATGATGTTTGGGAGTGTTTCAGAGTATATCGCTAATCTTCGGCACGTAAAAGATGCAAAACTTGTGTTTCGGGCATGAATGCACTATTTCAGGGTACCGAAGTTGTAAAGCATCCATTCTGCTCCATTGGACCCAAAATGATGTTTGGGAGTGTTTCAGAGCATTTTGTTAACCTTCGGCACGTAAAAGAAGCAAAACTTTTGTTCGCGCCTGAATGCACTATTTCGGGGTACCAAAGTTGTGAAGCATTTATTCTAGTCCATTGGACCCAAAATGATGTTTGGGAGTGTTTCACAACATTTCGTTAACCTTCGGCACGTAAAAGATGCAAAACTTGTGTTTTGGGCCTGAATGCACTATTTCGGGGTACCGAAGTTGTGAAGCATCCATTCTACTCCATTGGATCCAAAATGATGTTTGGGAGTGTTTCAGAGCATTTCGATAACCTTCGGCACGTAAAAGATGCAAAACTTGTGTTTCGGGCCTGAATGCACTATTTCGGGGTACCGAAGTTGTGAAGCATCCATTCTACTCCAGTGGACCCGAAATGATGTTTGGGAGTGTTTCAGAGAATTTTGCTAACCTTCGGCACGTAAAAGATGCAAAACTTATGTTCACGCCTAAATGCACTATTTCGGGGTACCAAAGTTGTGAAGCATCCATTCTAGTCCATTGGACCCAAAATGATGTTTGGGTTTGTTTCAGAGCATTTTGCTAACCTTCGGCACGTAAAAGATTCAAAACTTGTGTTCGCGCCTGAATGCACTATTTTGGGGTACCAAAGTTGTGAAGCATCCATTTTAGTCCATTGGACCCAAAATGATGTTTTGGAGTGTTTCAGAGCATTTTGCTAACCTTCGGCACGCAAAAAGATGCAAAACTTGTGTTTCAGACCTTAATGCACTATTTCGGGGTACCAAAGTTGTGAAGCATCCATTCTAGTCCATTGGACCCAAAATGATGTTTTAGAGTGTTTCAGAGCATTTCGCTAACCTTCGGCACGTAAAAGATGCAAAACTTGTGTTCGCGCCTGAATGCACTATTTTGGGGTACCAAAGTTGTGAAGCATCCATTCTAGTTCATTGGACCCAAAATGATGTTTTGGAGTGTTTCAGAGCATTTTGCTAACCTTCGGCACGTAAAAAGATGCAAAACTTGTGTGTCGGGCCTGAATGCAATATTTCGGGGTACCAAAGTTGTGAAGCATCCATTCTAGTCCAATGGACCCAAAATGATGTTCGGGAGTGTTTCAGAGCATTTTGCTCACCTTCGGCACGTAAAAGATGCAAAACTTATGTTCGCACCTGAATGCACTATTACGGGGTACCAAAGTTGTGAAGCATCCATTCTAGTCCATTGGACCCAAAATGATGTTTGGGAGTGTTTCACAGCATTTCGCAAACCTTCAGCACGTTAAAGATGCAAAACTTGTGTTCGCGCCTGAATGCAATATTTCGGGGTACCGAAGATGTGAAGCATCCATTCTACTCCATTGGACCCAAAATGATGTTTGGGAGTGTTTCAGAGCATTTTGTTAACCTTCGGCACGTAAAAGATGCAAAACTTGTGTTCGCGCCTGAATGCACTATTTCGGGGTACCAAAGTTGTGAAGCATTTATTCTAGTCCATTGGACCCAAAATGATGTTTGGGAGTGTTTCACAACATTTCGCTAACCTTCGGCACGTAAAAGATGCAAAACTTGTGTTTTGGGCCTGAATGCACTATTTCAGGGTACCGAAGTTGTGAAGCATCCATTCTACTCCATTGGATCCAAAATGATGTTTGGGAGTCTTTCAGAGCATTTCGATAACCTTCGGCACGTAAAAGATGCAAAACTTGTGTTTCGGGCCTGAATGCACTATTTCGGGGTACCGAAGTTGTGAAGCATCCATTCTACTCCAGTGGACCCGAAATGATGTTTGGGAGTGTTTCAGAGCATTTTGCTAACCTTCGGCACGTAAAAGATGCAAAACTTATGTTCACGCCTAAATGCACTATTTCGGGGTACCAAAGTTGTGAAGCATCCATTCTAGTCCATTGGACCCAAAATGATGTTTGGGTTTGTTTCAGAGCATTTTGCTAACCTTCGGCACGTAAAAGATTCAAAACTTGTGTTCGCGCCTGAATGCACTATTTTGGGGTACCAAAGTTGTGAAGCATCCATTCTAGTCCATTGGACCCAAAATGATGTTTTGGAGTGTTTCAGAGCATTTTGCTAACCTTCGGCACGCAAAAAGATGCAAAACTTGTGTTTCAGACCTTAATGCACTATTTCGGGGTACCAAAGTTGTGAAGCATCCATTCTAGTCCATTGGACCCAAAATGATGTTTTAGAGTGTTTCAGAGCATTTCGCTAACCTTCGGCACGTAAAAGATGCAAAACTTGTGTTCGCGCCTGAATGCACTATTTTGGGGTACCAAAGTTGTGAAACATCCATTCTAGTCCATTGGACCCAAAATGATGTTTTGGAGTGTTTCAGAGCATTTTGCTAACCTTCGGCACGTAAAAAGATGCAAAACTTGTGTGTCGGGCCTGAATGCACTATTTCGGGGTACCAAAGTTGTGAAGCATCCATTCTAGTCCAATGGACCCAAAATGATGTTCGGGAGTGTTTCAGAGCATTTTGCTCACCTTCGGCACGTAAGAGATGCAAAACTTATGTTCGCACCTGAATGCACTATTACGGGGTACCAAAGTTGTGAAGCATCCATTCTAGTCCATTGGACCCAAAATGATGTTTGGGAGTGTTTCACAGCATTTCGCAAACCTTCAGCACGTTAAAGATGCAAAACTTGTGTTCGCGCCTGAATGCAATATTTCGGGGTACCGAAGATGTGAAGCATCCATTCTACTCCATTGGACCCGAAATGATGTTTGGGAGTGTTTCAGAGCATTTCGCTAACCTTCGGCACGTAAGAGATGCAAAACTTGTGTTTCAGGCCTGAATGCACTATTTTGGGGTACCGAAGTTGTAAAGCATCCATTCTACTCCATTAGATCCAAAATGATGTTTGGGAGTGTTTCAGAGCATTTCGCTAACCTTCGGCTCGTAAAAGTTGCAAAACTTGTGTTTCGAGCCTGAATGCACTATTTTGGGGTACCGAAGTTGTGAAGCATCCATTCTACTCCATTGGACCCGAAATGATGTTTGGGAGTGCTTCAGAGTATTTTGCTAACCTTAGGCACGTAAAAGATGCATAGCTTGTGTTCGCTCCTGAATGCACTATTTCGGGGTACCAAAGTTGTGTAACATCCATTCTAGTCCATTGGACCCAAATGATGTTTGGGAGCGTTTCACAGCATTTCGCTAACCTTCGGCACGTAAAAGATACAAAACTGATGTTCGCGCCTGATTGCACTATTTCGGGGTATTAAAGATGTGAAGCATCCATTCTAGTCCATTAGACCCAAAATGATGTTTGGGAGTTTTTCAGAGCATTTTGCTTACCTTCGGCACGTAAAAAGATGCAAAACTTATGTTTCGGGCCTGAATGCACTATTTTGGGGTACTAAAGTTGTGAAGCATCCATTCTAGTCCATTGGACCCAAAATGATGTTTGGGAGTGTTTCAGAGCATTTCGCTAACCTTCGGCACGTAAAAGATGCAAAACTTATGTTCACGCCTGAATGCACTATTTCGGGGTACCGAAGTTGTGAAGCATCCATTCTAGTTCATTGGACCCGAAATGATGTTTGGGAGTGTTTCAGAGCTTTTTGCTAACCTTCGGCACGTAAAAAGATGCAAAACTTGTGTTTCGGGGCTTAATGCACTACTTCGGGGTACCAAAGTTGTGTAGCATCCATTTTAGTCCATTGGACCCAAAATGATGTTTTAGAGTGTTTCAGAGCATTTCGCTAACCTTCGGCACGTAAAAGATGCAAAAATTATGTTCGCACCTGAACGCACTATTTTGGGGTACCAAAGTTGTGAAGCATCCATTCTAGTCCATTGGACCCAAAATGATGTTTTGGAGTGTTTCAGAGCATTTTGCTAACCATCGGCACGTAAAAAGATGCAAAACATGTGTGTCGGGCCAGAATGCACTATTTCGGGGTACCACAGTTGTGAAGCATCCATTCTTGTCCATTGGACCCAAAATGATGTTCGGGAGTGTTTCAGAGCATTTTGCTAACCTTCGCCACGTAAAAGATGCAAAACTTGTGTTCGCGCCTGAATGCACTATTTCGGAGTACCAAAGTTGTGAAGCATCCATTCTAGTCCATTGGACCCAAAATGATGTTTGGGAGTGTTTACAGCATTTCGCTAACCTTCGGCACGTAAAAGATGCAAAACTTGTGTTCGCGCCTGAATGCACTATTTCGGGGTACCGAAGTTGTGAAGCATCCATTCTAGTCCATTGGACCCAAAATGATGTTTGGGAGTGTTTTAGAGCATTTCGCTAACCTTCAGCACGTAAAAAGATAAAAAACCTGTGTGTCGGCCCTGAATGCACTCATTCGGGGTACTAAAGTTGTGAAGCATCCATTCTAGTCCATTGGACCCAAAATGATGTTTGGGAGTGTTTCATAGCATTTTGCTAACCTTCGGCACGTAAAAGATGCAAAACTTGTTTTCGCGCCTGAATGCACTATTTCGGGGTACCAAAGTTGTGAATCATCCATTCTAGTCCATTGGACACAAAATGATGTTTGGGAGTGTTTCACAGCATTTCGCTAACCTTCGGCATGTAAAAGATGCAAAACTTGTGTTCTTACCTGAAAGCACTATTTCGGGGTACCAAAGTTGTGAAGCATCCAATCTAGTGCATTGGACCCAAAATGATGTTTGGGAGTGTTTCAGAGCATTTTGCTAACCTTCGGCATGTAACAAAGATGCAAAACTTGTGTTTCAGGCCTAAATGCACTATTTCGGGGTACCAAAGTTGTGAAGCATCCATTCTAGTCCATTGGACCCAAAATGATGTCTTGGAGTGTTTCAGAGTATATCGCTAACCTTCGGCACGTAAAAGATGCAAAACTTGTCTTTCGGGCCTGAATGCACTATTTCATGGTGCCGAAGTTGTAAAGCATCCATTCTACTCCATTGGACCCAAAATGATGTTTGGGAGTGTTACAGAGCATTTCGCTAACCTTCGGCACGTAAAAGATGCAAAATTTGTGTTTCGGGCCTGAATGCACTATTTCGGGGTACCGAAGTTGTGAAGCATCCATTCTACTCCATTGGACCCGAAATGATGTTTGGGAGTGTTTCAGAGCATTTTGCTAACCTTCGGCACGTAAAAGATGCAAAACTTATGTTCACGCCTGAATGCACTATTTCGGGGTACCAAAGTTGTGAAGCATCCATTCTAGTCCATTGGACCCAAACTGATGTTTGGGAGTGTTTCAGAGCATTTCGCTAACCTTCGGCACGTAAAAGATGCAAAACTTGTGTTCGCGCCTGAATGCACTATTTTTGGGTACCAAAGTTGTGAAGTATCCATTCTAGTCCATTGGACCCAAAATAATGTTTGGGAGTGTTTCAGAGCATTTTGCTAACCTTCGGCACGTAAAAAGATGCAAAACTTGTGTGTCGGGCCTGAATGCACTATTTCGGGGTACCGAAGTTGTAAAGCATCCATTCTACTCCATTGGACCCAAAATGATGTTTGGGAGTGTTTCAGAGCATTTCGCTAACCTTCGGCACGTAAAAGATGCAAAACTTGTGTTTCGGGCCTGAATGCACTATTTCGGGGTACCGAAGTTGTGAAGCTTCCATTCTACTCCATTGGACCCGAAATGATGCTTGGGAGTGTTTCAGAGCATTTTGCTAACCTACGGCACGTAAAAGATGCAAAACTTGTGTTCGCACCTGAATGCACTATTTCGGGGTACCAAAGTTGTGAAGCATCCATTCTAGTCCATTGGACCCAAAATGATGTTTGGGAGTGTTTCAGAGCATTTTGCTAACCTTCGGCATGTAAAAAAGATGCAAAACTTGTGTTTCGGGCCTAAATGCACTATTTCGGGGTACCAAAGTTGTGAAGCATCCATTCTTGTCCACTGGACCCAAAATGATGTCTTGGAGTGTTTCAGAGCATTTTGCTAACCTTCGGCACGTAAAAAGATGCAAAACTTGTGTGTCGGGCCTGAATATACTATTTCGGGGTACCAAAGTTGTGAAGCATCCATTCTAGTCCATTGGACCCAAAATGATGTTAGGGAGTGTTTCAGAGTATATCGCTAACCTTCGGCACGTAAAAGATGCAAAACTTGTGTTTCGGGCCTGAATGCACTATTTCGGGGTACCAAAGTTCTAAACCATCGATTCTAGTCCATTGGACCCAAAATGATGTTTGGGAGTGTTTCAGAGCATTTTGCTAACCTTCGGCATGTAAAAAAGATGCAAAACTTGTGTTTCGGGCCTAAATGCACTATTTCGGGGTACCAAAGTTGTGAAGCATCCATTCTTGTCCACTGGACCCAAAATGATGTCTTGGAGTGTTTCAGAGCATTTTGCTAACCTTCGGCACGTAAAAAGATGCAAAACTTGTGTGTCGGGCCTGAATACACTATTTCGGGGTACCAAAGTTGTGAAGCATCCATTCTAGTCCATTGGACCCAAAATGATGTTAGGGAGTGTTTCAGAGTATATCGCTAACCTTCGGCACGTAAAAGATGCAAAACTTGTGTTTCGGGCCTGAATACACTATTTCGGGGTACCGAAGTTGTAAAGCATCCATTCTACTCCATTGGACCCAAAATGATGTTTGGGAGTGTTTCAGAGTATATCGCTAACCTTCGGCACGTAAAAGATGCAAAACTTGTGTTTCGGGCTGGATGCACTATTTCGGGGTACCGAAGTTGTAAAGCATCCATTCTACTCCATTGGACCCAAAATGATGTTTGGGAGTGTTACAGAGCATTTCGCTAACCTTCGGCACGTAAAAGATGCAAAACTTGTGTTTCGGGCCTGAATGCACTATTTCGGGGTACTGAAGTTGTGAAGCATCCATTCTACTCCATTGGACCCGAAATGACGTTTGGGAGTGTTTCAGAGCATTTTGCTAACCTGCGGCACGTAAAAGATGCAAAACTTGTGTTCGCACCTGAATGCACTATTTCGGGGTACCAAAGTTGTGAAGCATCCATTCTAGTCCATTGGACCCAAAATGATGTTTGGGAGTGTTTCAGAGCATTTCGCTAACCTTCGGCACGTAAGAGATGCAAAACTTGTGTTTCGGGCCTGAATGCACTATTTCGGGGTACCGAAGTTGTGAAGCATCCATTCTAGTCCATTGGAGCCAAAATGATATTTGGGAGTGTTTCAGAGCATTTCGCTAACCTTCGACACGTAAAAAGATGCAAAACTTGTGTGTCGGGCCTGAATGCACTATTTCGGGGTACTAAAGTTGTGAAGCATCCATTCTAGTCCATTGGACCCAAAATGATGTTTGGGAGTGTTTCAGAGCATTTCGCTAACCTTCGGCACGTAAAAGATGCAAAACTTGTGTTCGCGCCTGAATGCACTATTTCGGGGTACCAAAGTTGTGAAGCATCCATTCTTGTCCATTGGACCCAAAATGATGTTTGGGATTGCTTCAGAGTATATCGCTAACCTTCAGCACGTAAAAGATGCAAAACTTGTGTTTCGGGCCTGAATGCACTATTTCGGGGTACAGAAGTTGTAAAGCATCCATTCTACTCCATTGGACCCAAAATGATGTTTGGGAGTGTTTCAGAGCATTTCGCTAACCTTCGGCACGTAAGAGATGCAAAACTTGTGTTTCGGGCCTGAATGCACTATTTCAGGGTACCTAAGTTGTGAAGCATCCATTCTAGTCCATTGGACCCAAAATGATGTTTGGGAGTGTTTCAGAGCATTTCGCTAACCTTCGGCACGTAAAAAGATGCAAAACTTGTGTGTTGGGCCTGAATGCACAATTTCGGGGTACTAAAGTTGTGAAGCATCCATTCTAGTCCATTGGACCCAAAATGATGTTTGGGAGTGTTTCAGAGCATTTCGCTAACCTTCGGCACGTAAAAGATGCAAAACTTGTGTGTCGGGCCTGAATGCACTATTTCGGGGTACTAAAGTTGTGAAGCATCCATTCTAGTCCATTGGACCCAAAATGATGTTTGGGAGTGTTTCAGAGCATTTCGCTAACCTTCGGCACGTAAAAGATGCAAAACTTGTGTTCGCGCCTGAATGCACTATTTCGGGGTACCAAAGTTGTGAAGCATCCATTCTTGTCCATTGGACCCAAAATGATGTTTGGGATTGCTTCAGAGTATATCGCTAACCTTCAGCACGTAAAAGATGCAAAACTTGTGTTTCGGGCCTGAATGCACTATTTCGGGGTACAGAAGTTGTAAAGCATCCATTCTACTCCATTGGACCCAAAATGATGTTTGGGAGTGTTTCAGAGCATTTCGCTAACCTTCGGCACGTAAGAGATGCAAAACTTGTGTTTTGGGCCTGAATGCACTATTTCAGGGTACCTAAGTTGTGAAGCATCCATTCTAGTCCATTGGACCCAAAATGATGTTTGGGAGTGTTTCAGAGCATTTCGCTAACCTTCGGCACGTAAAAAGATGCAAAACTTGTGTGTTGGGCCTGAATGCACAATTTCGGGGTACTAAAGTTGTGAAGCATCCATTCTAGTCCATTGGACCCAAAATGATGTTTGGGAGTGTTTCAGAGCATTTCGCTAACCTTCGACACGTAAAAGATGCAAAACTTGTGTTCGCGCCTGAATGCACTATTTCGGGGTACCAAAGTTGTGAAGCATCCATTCTAGTCCATTGGACCCAAAATGATGTTTGGGAGTGTTTCAGAGCATTTTGCTAACCTTCGGCATGTAAAAAAGATGCAAAACTTGTCTTTCGGGCCTAAATGCACTATTTCGGGGTACCAAAGTTGTGAAGCCTCCATTCTAGTCCACTGGACCCAAAATGATGTCTTGGAGTGTTTCAGAGCATTTTGCTAACCTTCAGCACGTAAAAAGATGCAAAACTTGTGTGTCGGGCCTGAATACACTATTTCGGGGTACCAAAGTTGTGAAGCATCCATTCTAGTCCATTGGACCCAAAATGATGTTTCGGAGTGTTTCACAGCATTACGCTAACCTTCGGCACGTAAAAGATGCAAAACTTATGTTCACACCTGAATGCACTATTTCGGGGTACCAAAGTTGTGAAGCATCCATTCTAGTCCATTGGACCCAAAATGATGTTTGGGAGTGTTTCAGAGTATATCGCTAACCTTCAGCACGTAAAAGATGCAAAACTTGTGTTTCGGGCCTGAATGCACTATTTCAGGGTACCGAAGTTGTAAAGCATCCATTCTACTCCATTGGACCCAAAATGATGTTTGGGAGTGTTTCAGAGTATTTCGCTAACCTTCGGCACGTAAGAGATGCAAAACTTGTGTTTCGGGCCTGAATGCACTATTTCAGGGTACCTAAGTTTTGAAGCATCCATTCGAGTCCATTGGACCCAAAATGATGTTTGGGAGTGTTTCAGAGCATTTCGCTAACCTTCGGCACGTAAAAAGATGCAAAACTTGTGTGTCGGGCCTGAATGCACAATTTCGGGGTACTAAAGTTGTGAAGCATCCATTCTAGTCCATTGGACCCAAAATGATGTTTGGTATTGTTTCAGACCATTTCGCTAACCTTCGGCACGTAAAAGATGTCAAACTTGTGTTCGCGCCTGAATGCTCTATTTCGGGGTACCAAAGTTGTGAAGCATCCATTCTAGTCCATTGGACCCAAATTGATGTTTGGGAGTGTTTCAGAGCATTTTGCTAACCTTCGGCATGTAAAAAAGATGCAAAACTTGTGTTTCGGGCCTAAATGCACTATTTCGGGGTACCAAAGTTGTGAAGCATCCATTCTAGTCCACTGGACCCAAAATGATGTCTTGGAGTGTTTCAGAGCATTTTGCTAACCTTCGGCACGTAAAAAGATGCAAAACTTGTATGTCGGGCCAGAATACACTATTTCGGGGTACCAAAGTTGTGAAGCATCCATTCTAGTCCATTGGACCCAAAATGATGTTTGGGAGTGTTACAGAGCATTTCGCTAACCTTCGGCACGTAAAAGATGCAAAACTTGTGTTTCGGACCTGAATACACTATTTCCGGGTACCGAAGTTGTAAAGCATCCATTCTACCCCATTGGACCCAAAATGATGTTTGGGAGTGTTTCAAAGTATATCGCTAACCTTCGGCACGTAAAAGATGCAAAACTTGTGTTTCGGGACTGGATGCACTATTTCGGGGTACCGAAGTTGTAAAGCATCCATTCTACTCCATTGGACCCAAAATGATGTTAGGGAGTGTTACAGAGGATTTCGCTAACCTTCGGCACGTAAAAGATGCAAAACTTGTGTTTCGGGCCTGAATGCACTATTTCGGGGTACCGAAGTTGTGAAGCATCCATTCTACTCCATTGGACCCGAAATGACGTTTGGCAGTGCTTCAGAGCATTTTGCTAACCTGCGGCATGTAAAAGATGCAAAACTTGTGTTCGCACCTGAATGAACTATTTCGGGGTACCAAAGTTGTGAAGCATCCATTCTAGTCCATTGGACCCAAAATGATGTTTGTGAGTGTTTCAGAGCATTTTGCTAACCTTCGGCACGTAAAAGATGCAAAACTTATGTTCACGCCTGAATGCACTATTTCGGGGTACCAAAGTTGTGAAGCATCCATTCTAGTCCATTGGACCCAAAATGATGTTTGGGAGTGTTTCGGAGCATTTTGCTAACCTTCGTCACGTAAAAAGATGCAAAACTTGTGTTTCGGGCCTTAATGCACTATTTCGAGGTACCAAAGTTGTGAAGCATCCATTCTAGTCCATTGGACCCAAAATGATGTTTTAGAGTGTTTCAGAGCATTTCGCTAACCTTCGGCACGTAAAAGATGCAAAACTTGTGTTCGCGCCTGAATACACTATTTTTGGGTACCAAAGTTGTGAAGCATCCATTCTTGTCCATTGGACCCAAAATGATGTTTTGGAGTGTTTCAGAGCATTTTGCTAACCTTCCGCACGTAAAAAGATGCAAAACTTGTGTGTTGGGCCTGAATGCATTATTTCGGGGTACCGAAGTTGTAAAGCATCCATTCTACTCCATTTGATCCAAAATGATGTTTGGGAGTGTTTCAGAGCATTTCGCTAACCTTCGGCACGTAACAGATGCAAAACTTGTGTTTCGGGACTGAATACACTATTTCGGGGTACCGAAGTTGTGAAGCATCCATTCTACTCCATTGGACCCGAATTGATGTTTGGGAGTGTTTCAGAGCATTTTGCAAACCTTCGGAACGTAAAAGATGCATAACTTGTGTTCGCGCCTAAATGCACTATTTCGGGGTACCAAAGTTATGTAGCATCCATTCTAGTCCATTGGACCCAAATGATGTTTGGGAGTGTTTCACAGCATTTCGCTAACCTTCGGCACGTAAAAGATGCAAAACTGATGTTCGCGCCTGAATGCACTATTTCGGGGTACCAAAGATGTGAAGCATCCATTCTAGTCCATTGGACCCAAAATGATGTTTGGGAGTGTTTCAGAGCATTTTGCTTCCCTTCGGCACGTAAAAAGATGCAAAACTTGTGTTTCGGGCCTGAATGCACTATTTCGGGGTACGAAAGTTGTGAAGCATCCATTCTAGTCCATTGGACCCAAAATGATGTTTGGGAGTGTTTCAGAGCATTTCGCTAACCTTCGGCACGTAAAAGATGCAAAACTTATGTTCACGCCTGAATGCACTATTTCAGGGTACCAAAGTTGTGAAGCATCCATTCTAGTTCATTGGACCCAAAATGATGTTTGGGAGTGTTTCAGAGCATTTTGCTAACCTTCGGCACGTAAAAAGATGCAAAACTTGTGTTTCGGGCCTTAATGCACTATTTTGGGGTACCAAAGTTGTGTAGCATCCATTCTAGTCCATTGGACCCAAAATGATGTTTTAGAGTGTTTCAGAGCCTTTCGCTAACCTTCGGCACGTAAAAGATGCAAAAATTGTGTTCGCGCCTGAATGCAATATTTTGGGGTACCAAAGTTGCGAAGCATCCATTCTAGTCCATTGGACCCAAAATGATGTTTTGGAGTGTTTCAAAGCATTTTGCTAGCCTTCGGCACGTAAAAAGATGCAAAACATGTGTGTCGGGCCTGAATGCACTATTTCGGGGTACCAAAGTTCTGAAGCATCCATTCTAGTCCATTGGACCCAAAATGATGTATGGGAGTGTTTCGGAGCATTTTACTAAACTTCGTCACGTAAAAAGATGCAAAACTTGTGTTTCGGGCCTGAATGCACTATTTCGAGGTACCAAAGTTGTGAAGCATCCATTCTAGTCCATTGGACCCAAAATGATGTTTTAGAGTGTTTCAGAGCATTTCGCTAACCTTCGGCACGTAAAAGATGCAAAACTTGTGTTCGCGCCTGAATACACTATTTTTGGGTACCAAAGTTGTGAATCATCCATTCTAGTCCATTGGACCCAAAATGATGTTTTGGAGTGTTTCAGAGCATTTTGCTAACCTGCGGCACGTAAAAGATGCAAAACTTGTGTTCGCACCTGAATGCACTATTTCAGGGTACCAAAGTTGTGAAGCATCCATTCTAGTCCATTGGACCCAAAATGATGTTTGTGAGTGTTTCACAGAATTTCGCTAACCTTCGGCACGTAAAAGATGCAAAACTTATGTTCACGCCTGAATGCACTATTTTGGGGTACCAAAGTTGTGAAGCATCCATTCTAGTCCATTGGACCCAAAATGATGTTTGGGAGTGTTTCAGAGCATTTTGCTAACCTTGGTCACGTAAAAAGATGCAAAACTTGTGTTTGGGCCTTAATGCACTATTTCGAGGTACCAAAGTTGTGAAGCATCCATTCTAGTCCATTGGACCCAAAATGATGTTTTAGAGTGTTTCAGAGCATTTCACTATCCTTCGGCACGTAAAAGATGCAAAACTTGTGTTCGCGCCTGAATGCACTATTTTTTGGTACCAAAGTTGTGAAGCATCCATTCTAGTCCGTTGGACCCAAAATGATGTTTTGGAGTGTTTCAGAGCATTTTGCTAACCTTCCGCACGTAAAAAGATGCAAAACTTGTGTGTCGGGCCTAAATGCACTATTTCGGGGTACCGAAGTTGTAAAGCATCCATTCTACTCCATTAGATCCAAAATGATGTTTGGGAGTGTTTCAGAGCATTTCGCTAACCTTCGGCACGTAAAAGATGCAAAACTTGTGTTTCGGGCCTGAATGCACTATTTCGGGGTACCGAAGTTGTGAAGCATCCATTCTACTCCATTGGACCCGAAATGATGTTTGGGAGTGTTTCAGAGCATTTTGCTAACCTTCGGCACGTAAAAGATGCATAACTTGTGTTCGCGCCTGAATGCACTATTTCGGGGTACCAAAGTTGTGTAGCATCCATTCTAGTCCGTTGGACCCAAATGATGTTTGGGAGTGTTTCACAGCATTTCGCTAACCTTCGGCACGTAAAAGATGCAAAATTGATGTTCGCGCCTGAATGCACTATTTCGGGGTACCAATGATGTGAAGCATCCATTCTAGTCCATTGGACCCAAAATGATGTTTGGGAGTGTTTCAGAGCATCTTGCTAACCTTCGGCATGTAAAAAGATGCAAAACTTGTGTTTCGGGCCTTAATGCACTATTTCGGGGTACCAAAGTTGTGTAGCATCCATTCTAGTCCATTAGACCAAAAATGATGTTTTAGAGTGTTTCAGAGCATTTCGCAAACCTTCGGCACGTAAAAAGATGAAAACTTGTGTTTCGAGCCTGAATGCACTATTTCGGGTACCAATGTTGCGAAGCATCCATTCTACTCCATTGGAACCAAAATTATGTTTGGGTGTGTTTCAGAACATTTCGCTAACCTTCGGCACGTAAAAGATGCAAAATTTGTGTTTCGGGCCGGAATGCACTATTACGGGGTACCGAAGTTGCGAAGCATCCATTCTACTCCATTGGACCGAAAATGATGTTTGGGAGTGTTGAGCATTTCGCTAACCTTCAGCACGTAAAAGATGCAAAACTTGTGTTCGCGCCTGAATGCACTATTTCGAGGTACCAAAGTTGTGAAGCATTTATTCTTGTCCATTGGACCCAAAATGATGTTTGGGAGTGTTTCACAGCATTTCGCTAACCTTCGGCACGTAAAAGATGCAAAACTTATGTTCACGCCTGAATGCACTATTTCGGGGTACCAAAGTTGTGAAGCATTCATTCTAGTCCATTGGACCCAAAATGATATTTGGGAGTGTTTCAGAGCATTTTGCTAACTTTCGGCACGTAAAAAGATGCAAAATTTGTGTTTCGGGTCTTAAAGCACTATTTCGGGGTACCGAAGTTGTGAAGCATCCATTCTAGTCCATTGGACCCAAAATGATGTTTTGGAGTGTTTCAGAGCATTTCGCTAACCTTCGGCACACAAAAGATGCAAAACTTGTGTTCGCGCCTGAATGCACTATTTTGGGGTACCAAATTTGTGAAGCATTCATTCTAGTCCATTGGACCCAAAATGATGTTTGGGAGTGTTTCAGAGCATTTTGCTAACCTTCGGCACGTAAAAGATGCAAAACTTGTGTTCACGCCTGAATGCACTATTTCGGGGTACCAAAGTTGTGAAGCATCCATTCTAGTCCATTGGACCCAAAATGATGTTTGGGAGTGTTTCACAGCATTTCGCTAACCTTCGTCACGTATAAGATGCAAAACTTATGTTACCGCCTAAATGCACTATTACGGGGTACCAAAGTTGTGAAGCATCCATTCTAGTCCATTGGACCCAAAATGATGTCTTGGAGTGTTTCAGAGCATTTTGCTAACCTTTGGCACGTAAACAGATGCAAAACTTGTGTGTCGGGCCTGAATACACTATTTCGGGGTACCAAAGTTGTAAAGCATCCATTCTAGTCCATTGGACACAAAATGATGTTTGGGAGTGTTTCAGAGTATATCGCTAACCTTCGGCACGTAAAAGATGCAAAACTTGTGTTTCGGGCCTGAATGCACTATTTCGGGGTACCGAAGTTGTAAAGCATCCATTCTACTCCATTGGACCCAAAATGATGTTTGGGCGTGTTACAGAGCATTTCGCTAACCTTCGGCACGTAAAAGATGCAAAACTTGTGTTTCGGGCCTGAATGCACTATTTCGGGGTACCGAAGTTGTGAAGCATCCATTCTACTCCATTGGACCCGAAATGACGTTTGGGAGTGTTTCAGAGCATTTTGCTAACCTGCGGCACGTAAAAGATGCAAAACTTGTGTTCGCACCTGAATGCACTATTTCAGGCTACCAAAGTTGTGAAGCATCCATTCTAGTCCATTGGACCCAAAATGATGTTTGGGAGTGTTTCACAGAATTTCGCTAACCTTCGGCACGTAAAAGATGCAAAACTTATGTTCACGCCTGAATGCACTATTTCGGGGTACCAAAGTTGTGAAGCATCCATTCTAGTCCATTGGACCCAAAATGATGTTTGTGAGTGTTTCAGAGCATTTTGCTAACCTTGGTCACGTAAAAAGATGCAAAACTTGTGTTTCGGGCCTTAATGCACTATTTCGAGGTACCAAAGTTGTGAAGCATCCATTCTAGTCCATTGGACCCAAAATGATGTTTTAGAGTGTTTCAGAGCATTTCGCTAACCTTCGGCACGTAAAAGATGCAAAACTTGCGTTCGCGCCTGAATGCACTATTTTTTGGTACCAAAGTTGTTAAGCATCCATTCTAGTCCATTGGACCCAAAATGATGTTTTGGAGTGTTTCAGAGCATTTTGCTAACCTTCGGCACGTAAAAAGATGCAAAACTTGTGTGTCGGGCCTGAATGCACTATTTCGGGGTACCGAAGTTGTAAAGCATCCATTATACTCCATTAGATCCAAAATGATGTTTGGGAGTGTTTCAGAGCATTTCGCTAACCTTCGGCACGTAAAAGATGCAAAACTTGTGTTTCGGGCCTGAATGCACTATTTCGGGGTACCGAAGTTGTGAAGCATCCATTCTACTCCATTGGACCCGAAATGATGTTTGGGAGTGTTTCAGAGCTTTTTGCTAACCTTCGGCACGTAAAAGATGCATAACTTGTGTTCGCGCCTGAATGCACTATTTCGGGGTACCAAAGTTGTGTAGCATCCATTCGAGTCCATTGGACCCAAATGATGTTTGGGAGTGTTTCACAGCATTTCGCTAACCTTCGGTACGTAAAAGATGCAAAATTGATGTTCGCGCCTGAATGCACTATTTCGGGGTACCAATGATGTGAAGCATCCATTCTAGTCCATTGGACCCAAAATGATGTTTGGGAGTGTTTCAGAGCATTTTGCTAACCTTCGGCACGTAGAAAGATGCAAAACTTGTGTTTCGGGCCTTAATGCACAATTTCGGGGTACCAAAGTTGTGTAGCATCCATTCTAGTCCATTGGACCCAAAATGATGTTTTAGAGTGTTTCAGAGCATTTCGCTAACCTTCGGCACGTAAAAAGATGAAAACTTGTGTTTCGGGCCTGAATGCACTATTTCAGGTACCAATGTTGCGAAGCATCCATTCTACTCCATTGGAACGAAAATTATGTTTGGGTGTGTTTCAGAACATTTCGCTAACCTTCGGCACGTAAAAAGATGCAAAACTTGTGTTTCGGGCCGGAATGCACTATTACGGGGTACCGAAGTTGTGAAGCATCCATTCTACTCCATTGGACCGAAAATGATGTTTGGGAGTGTTGAGCATTTCGCTAACCTTCAGCACGTAAAAGATGCAAAACTTGTGTTCGCGCCTGAATGCACTATTTCGGGGTACCAAAGTTGTGAAGCATTTATTCTTGTCCATTGGACCCGAAATGATGTTTGGGAGTGTTTCACAGCATTTCGCTAACCTTCGGCACGTAAAAGATGCAAAACTTATGTTCACGCCTGAATGCACTATTTCGGGGTACCAAAGTTGTGAAGCATCCATTCTAGTCCATTGGACCCAAAATGATGTTTGGGAGTGTTTCAGAGCATTTTGCTAACTTTCGGCACGTAAAAAGATGCAAAATTTGTGTTTCGGGCCTTAATGCACTATTTCGTGGTACCGAAGTTGTGAAGCATCCATTCTAGTACATTGGACCCAAAATGATGTTTTGGAGTGTTTCAGAGCATTTCGCTAACCTTCGGCACATAAAAGATGCAAAACTTGTGTTCGCGCCTGAATGCACTATTTTGGGGTACCAAATTTGTGAAGCATTCATTCTAGTCCATTGGACCCAAAATGATGTTTGGGAGTGTTTCAGAGCATTTTGCTAACCTTCGGCACGTAAAAGATGCAAAACTTGTGTTCGCGCCTTAATGCACTATTTCGGGGTACCAAAGTTGTGAAGCATCCATTCTACTCCATTGGACCCGAAATGATGTTTGGGAGTGTTTCAGAGCATTTTGCTAACCTTCGGCACGTAAAAGATGCATAACTTGTGTTCGCGCCTGAATGCACTATTTCGGGGTACCAAAGTTGTGTAGCATCCATTCGAGTCCATTGGACCCAAATGATGTTTGGGAGTGTTTCACAGCATTTCGCTAACCTTCGGCACGTAAAAGATGCAAAATTGATGTTCGCGCCTGAATGCACTATTTCGGGGTACCAATGATGTGAAGCATCCATGCTACTCCATTGGACCCGAAATGATGTTTGGGAGTGTTTCAGAGCATTTGGCTAACCTTCAGCACGTAAAAGATGCAAAACTTGTGTTCGCGCCTGAATGCACTATTTCGGGGTACCAAAGTTGTGAAGCATCCATTCTATTCCATTGGACCCAAAATGATGTTTGGGAGTGTTTCATAGCATTTCGCTAACCTTCGGCATGTAAAAGATGCAAAACTTATGTTCGCGCCTGAATGCACTATTTCGGGGTACCAAAGATGTGAAGGATCCATTCTAGTCCATTGGACCCAGAATGATGTTTGGGAGTGTTGCAGAGCATTTTGCTAACCTTCGGCACGTAAAAAGATGCAAAACTTGAGTTTCGGGCCTGAATGCACTATTTCGGGGTACCGAAGTTGTAAAACATCCATTCTACTCCATTGGACCCAAAATGATGTTTGGGAGTGTTTCAGAGCATTTTGCTAACCTTCGGCACGTAAAAGATGCAAAACTTATGTTTCGGGCCTGAATGCACTATTTCGGGGTACCGAGGTTGTGAAAGTTGTGAAGCATCCATTCTACTCCATTGGACCCGAAATGATGTTTGGGATTGTTTCAGAGCATTTCGCTAACCTTCGGCACATAAAAGATGCAAAACTTGTGTTTCGGGACTGAATGCACTATTTCGGGGTACCAAAGTTGTGATGCATCCATTCTACTCCATTGGACCCAAAATGATGTTTTAGAGTGTTTCAGAGCATTTCGCTAACCTTCGGCACGTAAAAAGATGAAAACTTGTGTTTCGGGCCTGAATGCACTATTTCAGGTACCAATGTTGCGAAGCATCCATTCTACTCCATTGGAACGAAAATTATGTTTGGGTGTGTTTCAGAACATTTCGCTAACCTTCGGCACGTAAAAAGATGCAAAACTTGTGTTTCGGGCCGGAATGCACTATTACGGGGTACCGAAGTTGTGAAGCATCCATTCTACTCCATTGGACCGAAAATGATGTTTGGGAGTGTTGAGCATTTCGCTAACCTTCAGCACGTAAAAGATGCAAAACTTGTGTTCGCGCCTGAATGCACTATTTCGGGGTACCAAAGTTGTGAAGCATTTATTCTTGTCCATTGGACCCGAAATGATGTTTGGGAGTGTTTCACAGCATTTCGCTAACCTTCGGCACGTAAAAGATGCAAAACTTATGTTCACGCCTGAATGCACTATTTCGGGGTACCAAAGTTGTGAAGCATCCATTCTAGTCCATTGGACCCAAAATGATGTTTGGGAGTGTTTCAGAGCATTTTGCTAACTTTCGGCACGTAAAAAGATGCAAAATTTGTGTTTCGGGCCTTAATGCACTATTTCGTGGTACCGAAGTTGTGAAGCATCCATTCTAGTACATTGGACCCAAAATGATGTTTTGGAGTGTTTCAGAGCATTTCGCTAACCTTCGGCACATAAAAGATGCAAAACTTGTGTTCGCGCCTGAATGCACTATTTTGGGGTACCAAATTTGTGAAGCATTCATTCTAGTCCATTGGACCCAAAATGATGTTTGGGAGTGTTTCAGAGCATTTTGCTAACCTTCGGCACGTAAAAGATGCAAAACTTGTGTTCGCGCCTTAATGCACTATTTCGGGGTACCAAAGTTGTGAAGCATCCATTCTACTCCATTGGACCCGAAATGATGTTTGGGAGTGTTTCAGAGCATTTTGCTAACCTTCGGCACGTAAAAGATGCATAACTTGTGTTCGCGCCTGAATGCACTATTTCGGGGTACCAAAGTTGTGTAGCATCCATTCGAGTCCATTGGACCCAAATGATGTTTGGGAGTGTTTCACAGCATTTCGCTAACCTTCGGCACGTAAAAGATGCAAAATTGATGTTCGCGCCTGAATGCACTATTTCGGGGTACCAATGATGTGAAGCATCCATGCTACTCCATTGGACCCGAAATGATGTTTGGGAGTGTTTCAGAGCATTTGGCTAACCTTCAGCACGTAAAAGATGCAAAACTTGTGTTCGCGCCTGAATGCACTATTTCGGGGTACCAAAGTTGTGAAGCATCCATTCTATTCCATTGGACCCAAAATGATGTTTGGGAGTGTTTCATAGCATTTCGCTAACCTTCGGCATGTAAAAGATGCAAAACTTATGTTCGCGCCTGAATGCATTATTTCGGGGTACCAAAGATGTGAAGGATCCATTCTAGTCCATTGGACCCAGAATGATGTTTGGGAGTGTTGCAGAGCATTTTGCTAACCTTCGGCACGTAAAAAGATGCAAAACTTGAGTTTCGGGCCTGAATGCACTATTTCGGGGTACCGAAGTTGTAAAACATCCATTCTACTCCATTGGACCCAAAATGATGTTTGGGAGTGTTTCAGAGCATTTTGCTAACCTTCGGCACGTAAAAGATGCAAAACTTATGTTTCGGGCCTGAATGCACTATTTCGGGGTACCGAGGTTGTGAAAGTTGTGAAGCATCCATTCTACTCCATTGGACCCGAAATGATGTTTGGGATTGTTTCAGAGCATTTCGCTAACCTTCGGCACATAAAAGATGCAAAACTTGTGTTTCGGGACTGAATGCACTATTTCGGGGTACCAAAGTTGTGATGCATCCATTCTACTCCATTGGACCCGAAATGATGTTTGGGAGTGTTTCAGAGCATTTCGCTAACCTTCGGCACCTAAAATGATGCAAAACTTGTGTTTCGGGCCTGAATGCACTATTTCGGGGTACCGAAGTTGTAAAGCATCCATTCTACTCCATTAGATCCAAAATGTTGTTTGGGAGTGTTTCAGAGCATCTCGCTAACCTTCGGCACGTAAAAGATGCAAAACTTGTGTTTCGGGCCTGAATGCACTATTTCGGGGTACCGAAGTTGTGAAGCATCCATTCTACTCCATTGGACCCGAAATGATGTTTGGGAGTGTTTCAGAGCATTTTGCTAACCTTCGGCACGTAAAAGATGCATAACTTGTGTTCGCGCCTAAATGCACTATTTCGGGGTACCAAAGTTGTGTAGCATCCATTCTAGTCCATTGGACCCAAATGATGTTTGGGAGTGTTTCACAGCATTTCGCTAACCTTCGGCACGTAAAAGATGCAAAACTGATGTTCGCGCCTGAATGCTCTATTTCGGGGTACCAATGATGTGAAGCATCCATTCTAGTCCATTGGACCCAAAATGATGTTTGGGAGTGTTTCAGAGCATTTTGCTAACCTTCGGCACGTAAAAAGATGCAAAACTTGTGTTTCGGGCCTTAATGCACTATTTCGGGGTACCGAAGTTGTGAAGCATCCATTCTAGTCCATTGGACCCAAAATGATGTTTTCGAGTGTTTCAGAGCATTTCGCTAACCTTCGTCACATAAAAGATGCAAAACTTGTGTTCGCGCCTGAATGAACTATTTTGGGGTACCAAATTTGTGAAGCATTCATTCTAGTCCATTGGACCCAAAATGATGTTTGGTAGTGTTTCAGAGCATTTTGCTAACCTTCGGCACGTAAAAGATGCGAAACTTGTGTTCGCGCCTTAATGCACTATTTCGGGGTACCAAAGTTGGGAAGCATCCATTGTAGTCCATTGGACCCAAAATGATGTTTGGGAGTGTTTCACAGCATTTCGCTAACCTTCGGCACATAAAAGATGCAAAACTTATGTTCTCGCCTGAATGCACTATTTCGGGGTACCAAAGATGTGAAGCATCCATTCTAGTCCATTGGACCCAAAATGTTGTTTGGGAGTGTTTCAGAGCATTTTGCTAACCTTCGGCATGTAAAAAGATGCAAAACTTGTGTTTCGGACCTGAATGCACTATTTCGAGGTACCAAAGTTGTGAAGCATCCATTCTACTCCATTGGACACGAAATGATGTTTGGGAGTGTTTCAGAGCATTTGGCTAACCTTCGGCACGTAAAAGATGCAAAACTTGTGTTCGCGCCTGAATGCACTATGTCGGGGTACCAAAGTTGTGAAGCATCCATTCTAGTCCATTGGACCGAAAATGATGTTTAGGAGTGTTTCATAGAATTTCGCTAACCTTCGGCACGTAAAAGATGCAAAACTTATGTTCGCGCCTGAATGCACTATTTCGGGGTACCAAAGATGTGAAGCATCCATTCTAGTCCATTGGACCCAGAATGATGTTTGGGAGTGTTTCAGAGCATTTTGCTAACCTTCGGCACGTAAAAAGATGCAAAACTTGAGTTTCGGGCCTGAATGCACTATTTCGGGGTACCGAAGTTGTAAAACATCCATTCTACTCCATTGGACCCAAAATGATGTTTGGGAGTGTTTTAGAGCATTTTGCTAACCTTCGGCACGTAAAAGATGCAAAACTTGTGTTTCGGGCCTGAATGCACTATTTCGGGGTACCGAAGTTGTGAAGCATCCATTCTACTCCATTGGACCCGAAATGATGTTTGGGAGTGTTTCAGAGCATTTCGCTAACCTTCGGCACGTAAAAGATGCAAAACTTGTGTTTCGGGGCTGAATGCACTATTTTGGGGTACCGAAGTTGTAAAGCATTCATTCTACTCCATTGGACCCAAAATGATGTTTGGGAGTGTTTCAGAGCAATTCGCTAACCTTCAGCACGTAAAAGATGCAAAACTTGTGTTTCGGGCCTGAATGCACTATTTCGGGGTACCGAAGTTGTGAAGCATCCATGCTACTCCATTGGACCCGAAATGATGTTTGGGAGTGTTTCAGAGCATTTCGCTAACCTTCGGCACGTAAAAGATGCAAAACTTGTGTTTCGGGCCTGAATGCACTATTTCGGGGTACCGAAGTTGTAAAGCATCCATTCTACTCCATTGGACCCAAAATGAAGTTTGGGAGTGTTTCAGAGCATTTTGCTAACCTTCGGCACGTAAAAGATGCAAAACTTGTGTTTCGGGCCTGAATGCACTATTTCGGGGTACCGAAGTTGTGAAGCATCCATTCTACTCCATTGGACCCGAAATGATGTTTGGGAGTGTTTCAGAGCATTTCGCTATCCTTCGGCACGTAAAAGATGCAAAACTTGTGTTTCGGGGCTGAATGAACTATTTCGGGGTACCGAAGTTGTAAAGCATTCATTCTACTCCATTGGACCCAAAATGATGTTTGGGAGTGTTTCAGAGCAATTCGCTAACCTTCGGCACGTAAAAGATGCAAAACTTGTGTTTCGGGCCTGAATGCACTATTTCGGGGTACCGAAGTTGTGAAGCATCCATGCTACTCCATTGGACCCGAAATGATGTTTGGGAGTGTTTAAGAGCATTTCGCTAACCTTCGGCACGTAAAAGATGCAAAACTTGTGTTCGCGCCTGAATGCACTATTTCGGGGTACCAAAGTTGTGAAGCTTTTATTCTAGTCCATTGGACCCAAAATGATGTTTGGTAGTGTTTCACGGCATTTCGCTAACCTTCGGAACATAAAAGATGCAAAACTTGTGTTCGCGCCTGAATGCACTATTTCGGGGTACCGAAGTTGTGAAGCATCCATTCTACTCCATTGGACCCGAAATGAAGTTTGGGAGTGTTTCACAGAATTTTGCTAAACTTCGGCATGTAAAAAGATGCAAAACTTGTGTTTCGGGCCTGAATGCACTATTTCAGGGTACCAAAGTTGTTAAGCATCCATTCTAGTCCATTGGACCCAAAATGATGTTTGGGAGTGTTTCAGAGCATTTTGCTAACCTTCGGCATGTAAAAAAGATGCAAAACTTGTGTTTCGGGCCTGAATGCACTATTTCAGGGTACCAAAGTTGTTAAGCATCCATTCTACTCCATTGGACCCGAAATGATGTTTGGGAGTGTTTCACAGCATTTCGCTAACCTTCGGCACGTAAAAGACGCAAAACTTATGTTCGCACCTGAATGCTCTATTTCGGGGCACCAAAGTTGTGAAGCATCCATTCTAGTCCATTGTACCCAAAATGATGTTTGGGAGTGTTTCAGAGCATTTTGCTAACCTTCAGCACGTAAAAAGATGCAAAACTTGTGTTTCGGGCCTGAATGCACTATTTCGGGGTACCGAAGTTGTAAAGCATCCATTCTACACCATTGGACCCAAATTGATGTTTGGCAGTGTTTCAGAGCATTTTGCTAACCTTCAGCACGTAAAAAGATGCAAAACTTGTGTTTCGGGCCTGAATGCACTATTTCGGTTTACTGAAGTTGTAAAGCATCCATTCTACTCCATTGGACCCAAAATGATGTTTGGGAGTGTTTCAGAGCATTTTGCTAACCTTCGGCATGTAAAAAGATGCAAAACTTGTGTTTCGGGCCTGAATGCACTATTTCGGGGGTACCGATGTTGTAAAGCATCCATTCTACTCCATTGGACCCAAAATGATGTTTGGGAGTGTTTCAGAGCATTTCGCTAACCTTCGGCACGTAAAAGATGCAAAACTTGTGTTTCGGGCCTGAATGCACTATTTCGGGGTACCGAAGTTGTTTAGCATCCATTCTACTCCATTGGACCAGAAATGATATTTGGGAGTGTTTCAGAGCATTTCGCTAACCTTCGGCACGTAAAAGATGCAAAACTTGTGTTCGCACCTGAATGCACTATTTCGGGGTACCAAAGTAGTGAAGCATCCATTCTAGTCCATTGGACCCAAAATGATGTTTGGGAGTGTTTCACAGCATTTCGCTAACCTTCGGCACGTATAAGGTGCAAAACTTGTGTTTCGGGCCTGAATGCACTATTTCGGGGTACCAAAGTTGTGAAGCATCCATTCTAGTCCATTGGATACAAATTAATGTTTTGGAGTGTTTCAGAGCATTTCGCTAACCTTCGGCACGTAAAAAGATGCAAAACTTGTGCTTCGGGCCTGAATGCATTATTTCGGGGTACAAATTTGTGAAGCATCCATTCTACTCCATTGGACCCAAAATGATGTTTGGGAGTGTTTCAGAGAATTCCCGCTAACCTTCGGCACGTATAAAGATGCAAAACTTGTGTTTCGGGCCTGAATGTACTATTTCGGGGTACCGAAGTTGTAAAGCATCTATTCTACTCCATTGGACCCAAAATGATGTTTGGGAGTGTTTCAGAGCATTTCGCTAACCTTCGGCACGTAAAAGATAAAAAACTTGTGTTCGCGCCTGAATGCACTATTTTGGGGTACCAAAGTTGTGAAGCATCCATTCTAGTCCATTGGACACAAAATGTTGTTTGGGAGTGTTTCACAGCATTTCGCTAACCTTCGGCATGTGAAAGATGCAAAACTTGTGTTCTTGCCTGAAAGCACTATTTCGGGGTACCAAAGTTGTGAAGTATCCAATCTAGTTCGTTGGACCCAAAATGATGTTTGGGAGTATTTCAGAGCATTTTGCTAACCTTCGGCATATAAACAGATGCAAAACTTGTGTTTCGGGCCTGAATGCACTATTTCGGGGTACCAAAGTTGTGAAGCATCCATTCTAGTCCATTGGACCCAAAATGATGTTTGGGAGTGTTTCAGAGAATTTCGCTAACCTTCGGCACGTAAAAGATGCAAAACATGTGTTCGCGCCTGAATGCACTATTTTGGGGCACCAAAGTTGTGAAGCATCCATTCTAGTCCATTGGACCCAAAATGATGTTTGGGAGTGTTTCAGAGCATTTTGCTAACCTTCGGCATGTAAAAAGATGCAAAACTTGTGTTTCGGACCTGAATGCACTATTTCGAGGTACCAAAGTTGTGAAGCATCCATTCTACTCCATTGGACCCGAAATGATGTTTGGGAGTGTTTCAGAGCATTTGGCTAACCTTCGGCACGTAAAAGATGCAAAACTTGTGTTCGCGCCTGAATGCACTATGTCGGGGTACCAAAGTTGTGAAGCATCCATTCTAGTCCATTGGACCGAAAATGATGATTAGGAGTGTTTCATAGAATTTCGCTAACCTTCGGCACGTAAAAGATGCAAAACTTATGTTCGCGCCTGAATGCACTATTTCAGGGTACCAAAGATGTGAAGCATCCATTCTAGTCCATTGGACCCAGAATGATGTTTGGGAGTGTTTCAGAGCATTTTGCTAACCTTCGGCACGTAAAAAGATGCAAAACTTGAGTTTCGGGCCTGAATGCACTATTTCGGGGTACCGAAGTTGTAAAACATCCATTCTACTCCATTGGACCCAAAATGATGTTTGGGAGTGTTTTAGAGCATTTTGCTAACCTTCGGCACGTAAAAGATGCAAAACTTGTGTTTCGGGCCTGAATGCACTATTTCGGGGTACCGAAGTTGTGAAGCATCCATTCTACTCCATTGGACCCGAAATGATGTTTGGGAGTGTTTCAGAGCATTTCGCTAACCTTCGGCACGTAAAAGATGCAAAACTTGTGTTTCGGGGCTGAATGCACTATTTCGGGGTACCGAAGTTGTAAAGCATTCATTCTACTCCATTGGACCCAAAATGATGTTTGGGAGTGTTTCAGAGCAATTCGCTAACCTTCGGCACGTAAAAGATGCAAAACTTGTGTTTCGGGCCTGAATGCACTATTTTGGGGTACCGAAGTTGTGAAGCATCCATGCTACTCCATTGGACCCGAAATGATGTTTGGGAGTGTTTCAGAGCATTTCGCTAACCTTCGGCACGTAAAAGATGCAAAACTTGTGTTTCGGGCCTGAATGCACTATTTCGGGGTACCGAAGTTGTAAAGCATCCATTCTACTCCATTGGACCCAAAATGAAGTTTGGGAGTGTTTCAGAGCATTTTGCTAACCTTCGGCACGTAAAAGATGCAAAACTTGTGTTTCGGGCCTGAATGCACTATTTCGGGGTACCGAAGTTGTGAAGCATCCATTCTACTCCATTGGACCCGAAATGATGTTTGGGAGTGTTTCAGAGCATTTCGCTAACCTTCGGCACGTAAAAGATGCAAAACTTGTGTTTCGGGGCTGAATGAACTATTTCGGGGTACCGAAGTTGTAAAGCATTCATTCTACTCCATTGGACCCAAAATGATGTTTGGGAGTGTTTCAGAGCAATTCGCTAACCTTCGGCACGTAAAAGATGCAAAACTTGTGTTTCGGGCCTGAATGCACTATTTCGGGGTACCGAAGTTGTGAAGCATCCATGCTACTCCATTGGACCCGAAATGATGTTTGGGAGTGTTTAAGAGCATTTCGCTAACCTTCAGCACGTAAAAGATGCAAAACTTGTGTTCGCGCCTGAATGCACTATTTCGGGGTACCAAAGTTGTGAAGCTTTTATTCTAGTCCATTGGACCCAAAATGATGTTTGGTAGTGTTTCACGGCATTTCGCTAACCTTCGGAACATAAAAGATGCAAAACTTGTGTTCGCGCCTGAATGCACTATTTCGGGGTACCGAAGTTGTGAAGCATCCATTCTACTCCATTGGACCCGAAATGAAGTTTGGGAGTGTTTCACAGAATTTTGCTAAACTTCGGCATGTAAAAAGATGCAAAACTTGTGTTTCGGGCCTGAATGCACTATTTCAGGGTACCAAAGTTGTTAAGCATCCATTCTAGTCCATTGGACCCAAAATGAAGTTTGGGAGTGTTTCAGAGCATTTTGCTAACCTTCGGCATGTAAAAAAGATGCAAAACTTGTGTTTCGGGCCTGAATGCACTATTTCAGGGTACCAAAGTTGTTAAGCATCCATTCTACTCCATTGGACCCGAAATGATATTTGGGAGTGTTTCAGAGCATTTCGCTAACCTTCGGCACGTAAAAGATGCAAAACTTGTGTTCGCACCTGAATGCACTATTTCGGGGTACCAAAGTTGTGAAGCATCCATTCTAGTCCATTGAACCCAAAATGATGTTTGGGAGTGTTTCACAGCATTTCGCTAACCTTCGGCACGTAAAAGATGCAAAACTTATGTTCCCGCCTGAATGCACTATTTCGGGGTACCAAAGTTGTGAAGTATCCATTCTAGTCCATTGGACCCAAAATGATGTTTGGGAGTGTTTCAGAGCTTTTTGCTAACCTTCGGCACGTAAAAAGATGCAAAACTTGTGTTTCGGGCCTTAATGCACTATTTTGGGGTACCAAAGTTGTGAAGCATCCATTCTAGTCCATTGGACCCAAAATGTTCTTTTGGAGTGTTTCAGAGCATTTCGCTAGCCTTCGGCACGTAAAAGATGCAAAACTTGTGTTCGCGCCTGAATGCACTATTTTGGGGTACCAAATTTGTGAAGCATCCATTCTAGTCCATTGGACCCAAAATGATGTTTGGGAGTGTTTCAGAGCATTTTGCTAACTTTCGGCACGTAAAAGATGCAAAACTTGTGTTCGCGCCTGAATGCACTATTTCGGGGTACCAAAGTTGTGAAGCATCCATTCTAGTCCATTGGACCCAAAATGATGTTTGGGAGTGTTTCACAGCATTTCGCTAACCTTCGGCACGTAAAAGACGCAAAACTTATGTTCGCACCTGAATGCTCTATTTCGGGGCACCAAAGTTGTGAAGCATCCATTCTAGTCCATTGTACCCAAAATGATGTTTGGGAGTGTTTCAGAGCATTTTGCTAACCTTCAGCACGTAAAAAGATGCAAAACTTGTGTTTCGGGCCTGAATGCACTATTTCGGGGTACCGAAGTTGTAAAGCATCCATTCTACACCATTGGACCCAAATTGATGTTTGGGAGTGTTTCAGAGCATTTTGCTAACCTTCAGCACGTAAAAAGATGCAAAACTTGTGTTTCGGGCCTGAATGCACTATTTCGGTTTACTGAAGTTGTAAAGCATCCATTCTACTCCATTGGACCCAAAATGATGTTTGGGAGTGTTTCAGAGCATTTTGCTAACCTTCGGCATGTAAAAAGATGCAAAACTTGTGTTTCGGGCCTGAATGCACTATTTCGGGGGTACCGATGTTGTAAAGCATCCATTCTACTCCATTGGACCCAAAATGATGTTTGGGAGTGTTTCAGAGCATTTCGCTAACCTTCGGCACGTAAAAGATGCAAAACTTGTGTTTCGGGCCTGAATGCACTATTTCGGGGTACCGAAGTTGTTTAGCATCCATTCTACTCCATTGGACCAGAAATGATATTTGGGAGTGTTTCAGAGCATTTCGCTAACCTTCGGCACGTAAAAGATGCAAAACTTGTGTTCGCACCTGAATGCACTATTTCGGGGTACCAAAGTAGTGAAGCATCCATTCTAGTCCATTGGACCCAAAATGATGTTTGGGAGTGTTTCACAGCATTTCGCTAACCTTCGGCACGTATAAGATGCAAAACTTGTGTTTCGGGCCTGAATGCATTATTTCGGGGTACCAAAGTTGTGAAGCATCCATTCTAGTCCATTGGATACAAATTAATGTTTTGGAGTGTTTCAGAGCATTTCGCTAACCTTCGGCACGAAAAAAGATGCAAAACATGTGCTTCGGGCCTGAATGCATTATTTCGGGGTACAAATTTGTGAAGCATCCATTCTACTCCATTGGACCCAAAATGATGTTTGGGAGTGTTTCAGAGAATTCCCGCTAACCTTCGGCACGTATAAAGATGCAATACTTGTGTTTCGGGCCTGAATGTACTATTTCGGGGTACCGAAGTTGTAAAGCATCTATTCTACTCCATTGGACCCAAAATGATGTTTGGGAGTGTTTCAGAGCATTTCGCTAACCTTCGGCACGTAAAAGATAAAAAACTTGTGTTCGCGCCTGAATGCACTATTTTGGGGTACCAAAGTTGTGAAGCATCCATTCTAGTCCATTGGACACAAAATGTTGTTTGGGAGTGTTTCACAGCATTTCGCTAACCTTCGGCATGTGAAAGATGCAAAACTTGTGTTCTTGCCTGAAAGCACTATTTCGGGGTACCAAAGTTGTGAAGTATCCAATCTAGTTCGTTGGACCCAAAATGATGTTTGGGAGTATTTCAGAGCATTTTGCTAACCTTCGGCATATAAACAGATGCAAAACTTGTGTTTCGGGCCTGAATGCACTATTTCGGGGTACCAAAGTTGTGAAGCATCCATTCTAGTCCATTGGACCCAAAATGATGTTTGGGAGTGTTTCAGAGAATTTCGCTAACCTTCGGCACGTAAAAGATGCAAAACTTGTGTTCGCGCCTGAATGCACTATTTTGGGGCACCAAAGTTGTGAAGCATCCATTCTAGTCCATTGGACCCAAAATGATGTTTGGGAGTGTTTCAGAGCATTTCGCTAACCTTCGGCACGTAATAGATGTAAAACTTGTGTTCGAGCCTGAATGCACTATTTTGCGGTACCAAATTTGCGAAGCATCCATTCTAGTCCATTGGACCCAAAATGATGTTTGGGAGTGTTTCAGAGCATTTTGCTAACTTTCGGCACATAAAAGATGCAAAACTTGTGTTCGCGCCTGAATGCACTATTTTGCGGTACCAAATTTGTGAAGCATCCATTCTAGTCCATTGGACCCAAAATGATGTTTGGGAGTGTTTCAGGGCATTTCGCTAACCTTCGGCACGTAATAGATGTAAAACTTGTGTTCGCGCCTGAATGCACTATTTTGCGGTACCAAATTTGCGAAGCATCCATTCTACTCCATTGGACCCAAAATGATGTTTGGGAGTGTTTCAGAGAATTTCGCTAACCTTCGGCACGTAAAAGATGCAAAACTTGTGTTCGCGCCTGAATGCACTATTTTGGGGCACCAAAGTTGTGAAGCATCCATTCTAGTCCATTGGACTCAAAATGATGTTTTGGAGTGTTTCAGAGCATTTCGCTAACCTTCGGCACGTAAAAAAATGCAAATCTTGTGTTTCGGTCCTGAATGCACTATTTCGGGGTACCAAAGTTGTGAAGCATCCATTCTAGTCCATTGGACCCAAAATGATATTTGGGAGTGTTTCAGAGCATTTTGCTAACCTTCAGCACGTAAAAATATGCAAAACTTGTGTTTCGAGCCTGAATGCACTATTTCGGGGTACCGAAGTTGTGAAGCATCCATTCTACTCCATTGGACCCGAAATAATGTTTGGGAGTGTTTCAGAGAATTTCGCTAACCTTCGGCACGTAAACGATGCAAAACTTATGTTCGGGCCTGAATGCACTATTTCGGGTTACCGAAGTTGTGAAGCATCCATTCTACTCCAATGGACCCAAAATAATGTTTGGGAGTGTTTCAGAGCATTTTGCTAACCTTCGGCACGTAAAAAAATGCAAATCTTGTGTTTCGGTCCTGAATGCACTATTTCGGGGTACCAAAGTTGTGAAGCATCCATTCTAGTCCATTGGACCCAAAATGATGTTTGGGAGTGTTTCAGAGCATTTTGCTAACCTTCAGCACGTAAAAATATGCAGAACTTGTGTTTCGAGCCTGAATGCACTATTTCGGGGTACCGAAGTTGTGAAGCATCCATTCTACTCCATTGGACCCGAAATAATATTTGGGAGTGTTTCAGAGCATTTTGCTAACCTTCGGCACGTAAAAAAATGCAAATCTTGTGTTTCGGTCCTGAATGCACTATTTCGGGGTACCAAAGTTGTGAAGCATCCATTCTAGTCCATTGGACCCAAAATGATGTTTGGGAGTGTTTCAGAGCATTTTGCTAACCTTCGGCACGTAAAAGATGCAAAACTTGTGTTCGCGCCTGAATGCACTATTTCGGGGTACCAAAGTTGTGAAGCATATATTCAAGTCCATTGGACCCAAAATGATGTTTGGGAGTGTTTCACAACATTTCGCTAACCTTCGGCACGTAAAAGATGCAAAACTTACGTTCACGCCTGAATGCACTATTTCGGGGTACCGAAGTTGTGAAGCATCCATTCTAGTCCATTGGACTCAAAATGATGTTTGGGAGTGTTTCAGAGCATTTTGCTAACCTTCGGCACGTAAAAAGATGCAAAACTTGTGTTTCGGGCCTGAATGCACTATTTCGGGGTACCGAAGTTGTAAAGCATCCATTCTACTCCATTGGACCCGAAATTATGTTTGGGAGTGTTTCAGAGCATTTCGCTAACCTTCGGCACGTAAAAAGATGCAAAACTTGTGTTTCGAGCCTGAATGCACTATTTCGGGGTACCAAATTTGTGAAGCATCCATTCTACTCCATTGGACCCAAAATGATGTTTGGGAGTGTTTCAGAGCATTTTGCTAACCTTCGGCACGTATAAAGATGAAAAACTTGTGTTTCGGGCCTGAATGCACTATTTCGGGGTAACGAAGTTGTAAAGCATCCAT
Source organism: Cenchrus fungigraminus (assembly GCA_036936925.1). Lineage (NCBI taxonomy): Eukaryota > Viridiplantae > Streptophyta > Magnoliopsida > Poales > Poaceae > Cenchrus > Cenchrus fungigraminus. The sequence goes on from CM072772.1 coordinate 49,517,208, forward strand.
TCTACTCCATTGGACCTAAAATGATGTTTGGGAGTGTTTCAGAGCATTTCGCTAACCTTTGGCAAGTAAAAGATGCAAAACATGTGTTTCGGGCCTGAATGCACTATTTTGGGGTACCGAAGTTGTAAAGCATCCATTCTACTCCATTCGACCCGAAATGATGTTTGGGAGTGTTTCAGAGCATTTTGCTAACCTTCGGCACATAAAACATGCAAAACTTGTGTTTGCGCCTGAATGCACTATTTCGGGGTACCAAAGTTGCGAAGCATCCATTCTAGTCCATTGGACCCAAAATGATGTTTTGGAGTGTTTCAGAGCATTTAGGTAACCTTCGGCACGTAAAAGATGCAAAACTTGTGTTCGCGCCTGAATGCACTATTTCGGGGTACCAAAGTTGTGAAGCATCCATTCTAGTCCATTGGACGCAAAATGATGTTTGGGAGTGTTTCACATCATTTCGCGAACGTTCGGCACGTAAAAGATGCAAAACTTATGTTCGCGCCTGAATGCACTGTTTCGGGGTACCAAAGTTGTGAAGCATCCATTCTAGTCCATTGGACCCAAAATGAGGTTTGGGAGTGTTTCAGAGCATTTTGCTAACCTTCAGCACGTAAAAATATGCAAAACTTGTGTTTCGAGCCTGAATGCACTATTTCGGGGTACAGAGGTTGTAAAGCATCCATTCTACTCCATTGGACCCAAAATGATGTTTGGGAGTGTTTCAGAGCATTTCGCTAACCTTCGGCACGTAAAAGATGCAAAACTTGTGTTTCGGGCCTGAATGCACTATTTCGGGGTACCGAAGTTGTGAAGCATCCATTCTACTCCATTGGACCCGAAATAATGTTTGGGAGTGTTTCAGAGCATTTAGCTAACCTTCGGCACGTAAAAAAATGCAAAACTTGTGTTTCGGTCCTGAATGCACTATTTCGGGGTACCAAAGTTGTGAAGCATCCATTCTAGTCCATTGGACCCAAAATGATGTTTGGGAGTGTTTCAGAGCATTTTGCTAACCTTCGGCACGTAAAAGATGCAAAACTTGTGTTCGCGCCTGAATGCACTATTTCGGGGTACCAAAGTTGTGAAGCATATATTCTAGTCCATTGGACCCAAAATGATGTTTGGGAGTGTTTCACAGCATTTCGCTAACCTTCGGCACGTAAAAGATGCAAAACTTATGTTCACGCCTGAATGCACTATTTCGGGCTACCAAAGTTGTGAAGCATCCATTCTAGTCCATTGGACTCAAAATGATGTTTGGGAGTGTTTCAAAGCATTTTGCTAACCTTCGGCACGTAAAAAGATGCAAAACTTGTGTTTCAGGCCTGAATGCACTATTTCGGGGTACCGAAGTTGTAAAGCATCCATTCTACTCCATTGGACCCGAAATGATGTTTGCGAGTGTTTCAGAGCATTTCGCTAACCTTCGGCACATAAAAAGATGCAAAACTTGTGTTTCGGGCCTGAATGCACTATTTCGGGGTACCAAATTTGTGAAGCATCCATTCTACTCCATTGGACCCAAAATGATGTTTGGGAGTGTCTCAGAGCATTTTGCTAACCTTCGGCACGTATAAAGATGAAAAACTTGTGTTTCGGGCCTGAATGCACTATTTCAGGGTAACGAAGTTGTAAAGCATCCATTCTACTCCATTGGACCTAAAATGATGTTTGGGAGTGTTTCAGAGCATTTCGCTAACCTTCGGCACGTAAAAGATGCAAAACATGTGTTTCGGGCCTGAATGCACTATTTTGGGGTACCGAAGTTGTGAAGCATCCATTCTACTCCATTCGACCCGAAATGATGTTTGGGAGTGTTTCAGAGCATTTTGCTAACCTTCGGCACGTAAAAGATGCAAAACATGTGTTTCGGGCCTAAATGCACTATTTCGGGGTACCAAAGTTATGAAGCTTCCATTCAAGTCCATTGGACCCAAAATGGTGTTTTGGAGTATTTCAGAGCATTTAGGTAACCTTTGGCACGTAAAAGATGCAAAACTTGTGTTCGCGCCTGAATGCACTATTTCGGGGTACCAAAGTTGTGAAGCATCCATTCTAGTCCATTGGACGCAAAATGATGTTTGGGAGTGTTTCACATCATTTCGCGAACGTTCGGCACGTAAAAGATGCAAAACTTATGTTCGCGCCTGAATGCACTGTTTCGAGGTACCAAAGTTGTGAAGCATCCATTCTAGTCCATTGGACCCAAAATGATGTTTGGGAGTGTTTCAGAGCATTTTGCTAACCTTCAGCACGTAAAAATATGCAAAACTTGTGTTTCGAGCCTGAATACACTATTTCGGGGTACCGAAGTTGTAAAGCATCCATTCTACTCCATTGGACCCAAAATGATGTTTGGGAGTGTTTCAGAGCATTTCGCTAACCTTCGGCACGTAAAAGATGCAAAACTTGTGTTTCGGGCCTGAATGCACTATTTCGGGGTATCGAAGTTGTGAAGCATCCATTCTACTCCATTGGACCCGAAATAATGTTTGGGAGTGTTTCAGAGCATTTTGCTAACCTTCGGCACGTAAAAAAATGCAAAACTTGTGTTTCGGTCCTGAATGCACTATTTCGGGGTACCAAAGTTGTGAAGCATCCATTCTAGTCCATTGGACCCAAAATGATGTTTGAGAGTGTTTCAGAGCATTTTGCTAACCTTCGGCACGTAAAAGATGCAAAACTTGTGTTCGCGCCTGAATGCACTATTTCGGGGTACCAAAGTTGTGAAGCATATATTCTAGTCCATTGGACCCAAAATGATGTTTGGGAGTGTTTCACAGCATTTCGCTAACCTTCGGCACGTAAAAGATGCAAAACTTATGTTCACGCCTGAATGCACTATTTCGGGGTACCAAAGTTGTGAAGCATCCATTCTAGTCCATTGGACTCAAAATGATGTTTGGGAGTGTTTCAGAGCATTTTGCTAACCTTCGGCACGTAAAAAGATGCAAAACTTGTGTTTCAGGCCAGAATGCACTATTTCGGGGTACCGAAGTTGTAAAGCATCCATTCTACTCCATTGGACCCGAAATGATGTTTGGGAGTGTTTCAGAGCATTTCGCTAACCTTCGGCACATAAAAAGATGCAAAACTTGTGTTTCGGGCCTGAATGCACTATTTCGGGGTACCAAATTTGTGAAGCATCCATTCTACTCCATTGGACCCAAAATGATGTTTGGGAGTGTCTCAGAGCATTTTGCTAACCTTCGGCACGTATAAAGATGAAAAACTTGTGTTTCGGGCCTGAATGCACTATTTCGGGGTAACGAAGTTGTAAAGCATCCATTCTACTCCATTGGACCTAAAATGATGTTTGGGAGTGTTTCAGAGCATTTCGCTAACCTTCGGCACGTAAAAGATGCAAAACATGTGTTTCGGGCCTGAATGCACTATTTTGGGGTACCGAAGTTGTGAAGCATCCATTCTACTCCATTCGATCCGAAATGATGTTTGGGAGTGTTTCAGAGCATTTTGCTAACCTTCGGCACGTAAAAGATGCAAAACATGTGTTTCGGGCCTAAATGGACTATTTCGGGGTACCAAAGTTATGAAGCTTCCATTCAAGTCCATTGGACCCAAAATGATGTTTTGGAGTATTTCAGAGCATTTAGGTAACCTTTGGCACGTAAAAGATGCAAAAGTTGTGTTCGCGCCTGAATGCACTATTTCGGGGTACCAAAGTTGTGAAGCATCCATTCTAGTCCATTGGACGCAAAATGATGTTTGGGAGTGTTTCACATCATTTCGCGAACGTTCGGCACGTAAAAGATGCAAAACTTATGTTCGCGCCTGAATGCACTGTTTCGAGGTACCAAAGTTGTGAAGCATCCATTCTAGTCCATTGGACCCAAAATGATGTTTGGGAGTGTTTCAGAGCATTTTGCTAACCTTCAGCACGTAAAAATATGCAAAACTTGTGTTTCGAGCCTGAATACAATATTTCGGGGTACCGAAGTTGTAAAGCATCCATTCTACTCCATTGGACCCAAAATGATGTTTGGGAGTGTTTCAGAGCATTTCGCTAACCTTCGGCACGTAAAAGATGCAAAACTTGTGTTTCGGGCCTGAATGCACTATTTCGGGGTACCGAAGTTGTGAAGCATCCATTCTACTCCATTGGACCCGAAATAATGTTTGGGAGTGTTTCAGAGCATTTTGCTAACCTTCGGCACGTAAAAAAATGCAAAACTTGTGTTTCGGTCCTGAATGCACTATTTCGGGGTACCAAAGTTGTGAAGCATCCATTCTAGTCTATTGGACCCAAAATGATGTTTGAGAGTGTTTCAGAGCATTTTGCTAACCTTCGGCGCGTAAAAGATGCAAAACTTGTGTTCGCGCCTGAATGCACTATTTCGGGGTACCAAAGTTGTGAAGCATATATTCTAGTCCATTGGACCCAAAATGATGTTTGGGAGTGTTTCACAGCATTTCGCTAACCTTCGGCACGTAAAAGATGCAAAACTTATGTTCACGCCTGAATGCACTATTTCGGGGTACCAAAGTTGTGAAGCATCCATTCTAGTCCATTGGACTCAAAATGATGTTTGGGAGTGTTTCAGAGCATTTTGCTAACCTTCGGCACGTAAAAAGATGCAAAACTTGTGTTTCAGGCCAGAATGCACTATTTCGGGGTACCGAAGTTGTAAAGCATCCATTCTACTCCATTGGACCCGAAATGATGTTTGGGAGTGTTTCAGAGCATTTCGCTAACCTTCGGCACGTAAAAAGATGCAAAACTTGTGTTTCGGGCCTGAATGCACTATTTCGGGGTACCAAATTTGTGAAGCATCCATTCTACTCCATTGGACCCAAAATGATGTTTGGGAGTGTTTCAGAGCATTTTGCTAACCTTCGGCACGTATAAAGATGAAAAACTTGTGTTTCGGGCCTGAATGCACTATTTCGGGGTAACGAAGTTGTCAAGCATCCATTCTACTCCATTGGACCTAAAATGATGTTTGGGACTGTTTCAGAGCATTTCGCTAACCTTCGGCACGTAAAAGATGCAAAACTTGTGTTTGCGCCTGAATGCACTATTTCGGGGTACCAAAGTTGCGAAGCATCCATTCTAGTCCATTGGACCCAAAATGATGTTTGGGAGTTTCTCACAGCATTTCGCTAACCTTCGGCACGTAAAAGATGCAAAACTTATGTTCGCGCCTGAATGCACTATTTCGGGGTACCAACGTTGTGAAGCATCCATTCTAGTGCATTCGCCCAAAATGATGTTTGGGAGTGTTTCAGAGCAATTTGCTAACCTTTGGCACGTAAAAAGATGCAAAACATGTGTTTCGGGCCTAAATGCACTATTTCGAGGTACCAAAGTTATGAAGCATCCATTCTAGTCCATTGGACCCAAAATGATGTTTTGGAGTGTTTCAGAGCATTTTGCTAACCTTCGGCACGAAAAAGATGCAAAACTTGTGTTCGCGCCTGAATGCACTATTTCGGGGTACCAAAGTTGTGAAGCATCCATTCTAGTCCATTGGACGCAAAATGATGTTTGGGAGTGTTTCACATCATTTCGCGAACGTTCGGCACGTAAAAGATGCAAAACTTATGTTCGCGCCTGAATGCACTGTTTCGAGGTACCAAAGTTGTGAAGCATCCATTCTAGTCCATTGGACCCAAAATGATGTTTGGGAGTGTTTCAGAGCATTTTGCTAACCTTCAGCACGTAAAAATATGCAAAACTTGTGTTTCGAGCCTGAATACAATATTTCGGGGTACCGAAGTTGTAAAGCATCCATTCTACTCCATTGGACCCAAAATGATGTTTGGGAGTGTTTCAGAGCATTTCGCTAACCTTCGGCACGTAAAAGATGCAAAACTTGTGTTTCGGGCCTGAATGCACTATTTCGGGGTACCGAAGTTGTGAAGCATCCATTCTACTCCATTGGACCCGAAATAATGTTTGGGAGTGTTTCAGAGCATTTTGCTAACCTTCGGCACGTAAAAAAATGCAAAACTTGTGTTTCGGTCCTGAATGCACTATTTCGGGGTACCAAAGTTGTGAAGCATCCATTCTAGTCTATTGGACCCAAAATGATGTTTGAGAGTGTTTCAGAGCATTTTGCTAACCTTCGGCGCGTAAAAGATGCAAAACTTGTGTTCGCGCCTGAATGCACTATTTCGGGGTACCAAAGTTGTGAAGCATATATTCTAGTCCATTGGACCCAAAATGATGTTTGGGAGTGTTTCACAGCATTTCGCTAACCTTCGGCACGTAAAAGATGCAAAACTTATGTTCACGCCTGAATGCACTATTTCGGGGTACCAAAGTTGTGAAGCATCCATTCTAGTCCATTGGACTCAAAATGATGTTTGGGAGTGTTTCAGAGCATTTTGCTAACCTTCGGCACGTAAAAAGATGCAAAACTTGTGTTTCAGGCCAGAATGCACTATTTCGGGGTACCGAAGTAGTAAAGCATCCATTCTACTCCATTGGACCCGAAATGATGTTTGGGAGTGTTTCAGAGCATTTCGCTAACCTTCGGCACGTAAAAAGATGCAAAACTTGTGTTTCGGGCTTGAATGCACTATTTCAGGGTACCAAAGTTGTGAAGCATCCATTCTACTCCATTGGACCCAAAATGATGTTTGGGAGTGTTTCAGAGCATTTTGCTAACCTTCGGCACGTATAAAGATGAAAAACTTGTGTTTCGGGCCTGAATGCACTATTTCGGGGTAACGAAGTTGTCAAGCATCCATTCTACTCCATTGGACCTAAAATGATGTTTGGGACTGTTTCAGAGCATTTCGCTAACCTTCGGCACGTAAAAGATGCAAAACTTGTGTTTGCGCCTGAATGCACTATTTCGGGGTACCAAAGTTGCGAAGCATCCATTCTAGTCCATTGGACCCAAAATGATGTTTGGGAGTTTCTCACAGCATTTCGCTAACCTTCGGCACGTAAAAGATGCAAAACTTATGTTCGCGCCTGAATGCACTATTTCGGGGTACCAACGTTGTGAAGCATCCATTCTAGTGCATTCGCCCAAAATGATGTTTGGGAGTGTTTCAGAGCAATTTGCTAACCTTTGGCACGTAAAAAGATGCAAAACATGTGTTTCGGGCCTAAATGCACTATTTCGAGGTACCAAAGTTATGAAGCATCCATTCTAGTCCATTGGACCCAAAATGATGTTTTGGAGTGTTTCAGAGCATTTTGCTAACCTTCGGCACGAAAAAGATGCAAAACTTGTGTTCGCGCCTGAATGCACTATTTCGGGGTACCAAAGTTGTGAAGCATCCATTCTAGTCCATTGGACGCAAAATGATGTTTGGGAGTGTTTTACATCATTTCGCGATCGTTCGGCACGTAAAAGATGCAAAACTTATGTTCGCGCCTGAATGCACTGTTTCGGGGTACCAAAGTTGTGAAGCATCCATTCTAGTCCATTGGACACAAAATGATGTTTGGGAGTGTTTCAGAGCATTTTGCTAACCTTCAGCACGTAAAAATATGCAAAACTTGTGTTTCGAACCTGAATGCACTATTTCGGGGTACCGAAGTTGTAAAGCATCCATTCTACTCCATTGGACCCAAAATGATGTTTGGGAGTGTTTCAGAGCATTTCGCTAACCTTCGGCACGTAAAAGATGCAAAACTTGTGTTTCGGGCCTGAATGCACTATTACGGGGTACCGAAGTTGTGAAGCATCAATTCTACTCCATTGGACTCGAAATAATGTTTGGGAGTGTTTCAGAGCATTTTGCTAACCTTCGGCACGTAAAAAAATGCAAAACTTGTGTTTCGGTCCTGAATCCACTATTTCGGGGTACCAAAGTTGTGAAGCATCCATTCTAGTCCATTGGACCCAAAATGATGTTTGGGAGTGTTTCAGAGCATTTTGCTAACCTTCGGCACGTAAAAGATGCAAAACTTGTGTCAGTGCCTGAATGCACTATTTCGGGGTACCAAAGTTGTGAAGCATATATTCTAGTCCATTGGACCCAAAATGATGTTTGGGAGTGTTTCACAGCATTTCGCTAACCTTCGGCACGTAAAAGATGCAAAACTTATGTTCACGCCTGAATGCACTATTTCGGGGTACCAAAGTTGTGAAGCATCCATTCTAGTCCATTGGACTCAAAATGATGTTTGGGAGTGTTTCAGAGCATTTTGCTAACCTTCGGCACGTAAAAAGATGCAAAACTTGTGTTTCAGGCCAGAATGCACTATTTCGGGGTACCGAAGTTGTAAAGCATCCATTCTACTCCATTGGACCCGAAATGATGTTTGGGAGTGTTTCAGAGCATTTCGCTAACCTTCGGCACGTAAAAAGATGCAAAACTTGTGTTTCGGGCCTGAATGCACTATTTCGGGGTACCAAATTTGTGAAGCATCCATTCTACTCCATTGGACCCAAAATGATGTTTGGGAGTGTTTCAGAGCATTTTGCTAACCTTCGGCACGTATAAAGATGAAAAACTTGTGTTTCGGGCCTGAATGCACTATTTCGGGGTAACGAAGTTGTCAAGCATCCATTCTACTCCATTGGACCTAAAATGATGTTTGGGACTGTTTCAGAGCATTTCGCTAACCTTCGGCACGTAAAAGATGCAAAACTTGTGTTTGCGCCTGAATGCACTATTTCGGGGTACCAAAGTTGCGAAGCATCCATTCTAGTCCATTGGACCCAAAATGATGTTTGGGAGTTTCTCACAGCATTTCGCTAACCTTCGGCACGTAAAAGATGCAAAACTTATGTTCGCGCCTGAATGCACTATTTCGGGGTACCAACGTTGTGAAGCATCCATTCTAGTGCATTCGCCCAAAATGATGTTTGGGAGTGTTTCAGAGCAATTTGCTAACCTTTGGCACGTAAAAAGATGCAAAACATGTGTTTCGGGCCTAAATGCACTATTTCGAGGTACCAAAGTTATGAAGCATCCATTCTAGTCCATTGGACCCAAAATGATGTTTTGGAGTGTTTCAGAGCATTTTGCTAACCTTCGGCACGAAAAAGATGCAAAACTTGTGTTCGCGCCTGAATGCACTATTTCGGGGTACCAAAGTTGTGAAGCATCCATTCTAGTCCATTGGACGCAAAATGATGTTTGGGAGTGTTTTACATCATTTCGCGATCGTTCGGCACGTAAAAGATGCAAAACTTATGTTCGCGCCTGAATGCACTGTTTCGGGGTACCAAAGTTGTGAAGCATCCATTCTAGTCCATTGGACACAAAATGATGTTTGGGAGTGTTTCAGAGCATTTTGCTAACCTTCAGCACGTAAAAATATGCAAAACTTGTGTTTCGAACCTGAATGCACTATTTCGGGGTACCGAAGTTGTAAAGCATCCATTCTACTCCATTGGACCCAAAATGATGTTTGGGAGTGTTTCAGAGCATTTCGCTAACCTTCGGCACGTAAAAGATGCAAAACTTGTGTTTCGGGCCTGAATGCACTATTACGGGGTACCGAAGTTGTGAAGCATCTATTCTACTCCATTGGACTCGAAATAATGTTTGGGAGTGTTTCAGAGCATTTTGCTAACCTTCGGCACGTAAAAAAATGCAAAACTTGTGTTTCGGTCCTGAATCCACTATTTCGGGGTACCAAAGTTGTGAAGCATCCATTCTAGTCCATTGGACCCAAAATGATGTTTGGGAGTGTTTCAGAGCATTTTGCTAACCTTCGGCACGTAAAAGATGCAAAACTTGTGTCAGTGCCTGAATGCACTATTTCGGGGTACCAAAGTTGTGAAGCATATATTCTAGTCCATTGGACCCAAAATGATGTTTGGGAGTGTTTCACAGCATTTCGCTAACCTTCGGCACGTAAAAGATGCAAAACTTATGTTCACGCCTGAATGCACTATTTCGGGGTACCAAAGTTGTGAAGCATCCATTCTAGTCCATTGGACTCAAAATGATGTTTGGGAGTGTTTCAGAGCATTTTGCTAACCTTCGGCACGTAAAAAGATGCAAAACTTGTGTTTCAGGCCAGAATGCACTATTTCGGGGTACCGAAGTTGTAAAGCATCCATTCTACTCCATTGGACCCGAAATGATGTTTGGGAGTGTTTCAGAGCATTTCGCTAACCTTCGGCACGTAAAAAGATGCAAAACTTGTGTTTCGGGCCTGAATGCACTATTTCGGGGTACCAAATTTGTGAAGCATCCATTCTACTCCATTGGACCCAAAATGATGTTTGGGAGTGTTTCAGAGCATTTTGCTAACCTTCGGCACGTATAAAGATGAAAAACTTGTGTTTCGGGCCTGAATGCACTATTTCGGGGTAACGAAGTTGTCAAGCATCCATTCTACTCCATTGGACCTAAAATGATGTTTGGGACTGTTTCAGAGCATTTCGCTAACCTTCGGCACGTAAAAGATGCAAAACTTGTGTTTGCGCCTGAATGCACTATTTCGGGGTACCAAAGTTGCGAAGCATCCATTCTAGTCCATTGGACCCAAAATGATGTTTGGGAGTTTCTCACAGCATTTCGCTAACCTTCGGCACGTAAAAGATGCAAAACTTATGTTCGCGCCTGAATGCACTATTTCGGGGTACCAACGTTGTGAAGCATCCATTCTAGTGCATTCGCCCAAAATGATGTTTGGGAGTGTTTCAGAGCAATTTGCTAACCTTTGGCACGTAAAAAGATGCAAAACATGTGTTTCGGGCCTAAATGCACTATTTCGAGGTACCAAAGTTATGAAGCATCCATTCTAGTCCATTGGACCCAAAATGATGTTTTGGAGTGTTTCAGAGCATTTTGCTAACCTTCGGCACGAAAAAGATGCAAAACTTGTGTTCGCGCCTGAATGCACTATTTCGGGGTACCAAAGTTGTGAAGCATCCATTCTAGTCCATTGGACGCAAAATGATGTTTGGGAGTGTTTTACATCATTTCGCGATCGTTCGGCACGTAAAAGATGCAAAACTTATGTTCGCGCCTGAATGCACTGTTTCGGGGTACCAAAGTTGTGAAGCATCCATTCTAGTCCATTGGACACAAAATGATGTTTGGGAGTGTTTCAGAGCATTTTGCTAACCTTCAGCACGTAAAAATATGCAAAACTTGTGTTTCGAACCTGAATGCACTATTTCGGGGTACCGAAGTTGTAAAGCATCCATTCTACTCCATTGGACCCAAAATGATGTTTGGGAGTGTTTCAGAGCATTTCGCTAACCTTCGGCACGTAAAAGATGCAAAACTTGTGTTTCGGGCCTGAATGCACTATTACGGGGTACCGAAGTTGTGAAGCATCAATTCTACTCCATTGGACTCGAAATAATGTTTGGGAGTGTTTCAGAGCATTTTGCTAACCTTCGGCACGTAAAAAAATGCAAAACTTGTGTTTCGGTCCTGAATCCACTATTTCGGGGTACCAAAGTTGTGAAGCATCCATTCTAGTCCATTGGACCCAAAATGATGTTTGGGAGCGTTTCAGAGCATTTTGCTAACCTTCGGCACGTAAAAGATGCAAAACTTGTGTCAGTGCCTGAATGCACTATTTCGGGGTACCAAAGTTGTGAAGCATATATTCTAGTCCATTGGACCCAAAATGATGTTTGGGAGTGTTTCACAGCATTTCGCTAACCTTCGGCACGTAAAAGATGCAAAACTTATGTTCACGCCTGAATGCACTATTTCGGGGTACCAAAGTTGTGAAGCATCCATTCTAGTCCATTGGACTCAAAATGATGTTTGGGAGTGTTTCAGAGCATTTTGCTAACCTTCGGCACGTAAAAAGATGCAAAACTTGTGTTTCAGGCCTGAATGCACTATTTCGGGGTACCGAAGTTGTAAAGCATCCATTCTACTCCATTGGACCCGAAATGATGTTTGGGAGTGTTTCAGAGCATTTCGCTAACCTTCGGCAGGTAAAAAGATGCAAAACTTGTGTTTCGGGCCAGAATGCACTATTTCGGGGTACCAAATTTGTGAAGCATCCATTCTACTCCATTGGACCCAAAATGATGTTTGGGAGTGTTTCAGAGCATTTTGCTAACCTTCGGCACGTATAAAGATGAAAAACTTGTGTTTCGGGCCTGAATGCACTATTTCGGGGTACCGAAGTTGTAAAGCATCCATTCTACTCCATTGGACCTAAAATGATGTTTGGGAGTGTTTCAGAGCATTTCGCTAACCTTCGGCACGTAAAAGATGCAAAACATGTGTTTCGGGCCTGAATGCACTATTTTGGGGTACCGAAGTTGTGAAGCATCCATTCTACTCCATTCGACCCGAAATGATGTTTGGGAGTGTTTCAGAGCATTTTGCTAACCTTCGGCACGTAAAAGATGCAAAACTTGTGTTCGCGCCTGAATGCACTATTTCAGGGTACCAAAGTTGTGAAGCATCCATTCTAGTCCATTGGACCCAAAATGATGTTTGGGAGTGTTTCAGAGCATTTCGCTAACCTTCGGCACGTAAAAGATGCAAAACTTGTGTTCGCGCCTTAATGCACTATTTCGGGGTACCAAAGTTGTGAAGCATCCATTCTAGTCCATTGGACCCAAAATGATGTTTGGGAGTGTTTCACAGCATTTCGCTAACCTTCGGAACATAAAAGATGCAAAACTTATGTTCGCGCCTGAATGCACTATTTCGGGGTACCAAAGTTGTGAAGCATCCATTCTAGTCCCTTGGACCCAAAATCATGTTTGGGAGTGTTTCAGATCATTTTGCTAACCTTCAGCATGTAAAAAGATGCAAAACTTGTGTTTCGGGCCTGAATGCACTATTTCGGGGTACCGAAGTTGTAAAGCATCCATTCTACTCCATTAGACCCAAAATGATGTTTGGGAGTGTTTCAGAGCATTTCGCTAACCTTCGGCACGAATAAGGTGTAAAACTTTTGTTTCGGGCCTGAATGCACTATTTCGGGGTACCGAAGTTGTGAAGCATCCATTCTACTCCATTGGACCCGAAATGAAGTTTGGGAGTGTTTCAGAGCATTTTGCTAAACTTCGGCACGTAAAAAGATGCAAAACTAGTGTTTCGGGCCTGAATGCACTATTTCGGGGTACCAAAGTTGTGAAGCATCCATTCTAGTCCATTGGACCCAAAATGATGTTTGGGAGTGTTTCAGAGCATTTTGCTAACCTTCAGCACGTAAAAAGATGCAAAACTTGTGTTTCGGGCCAGAATGCACTATTTCAGGGTACCAAAGTTATGAAGCATCAATTCTAGTCCATTGGACCGAAAATGATGTTCGGGAGTGTTTCAGAGCATTTTGCTAACCTTCGGCACGTAAAAGATGCAAAACTTGTGTTCGCACCTGAACGCACTATTTCGGGGTAACAAAGTTGTGAAGCAACCATTCTAGTCCATTGGACCCAAAATGATGTTTGGGAGTGTTGCACAGCATTTCGCTAACCTTCGGCACGTAGAAGATGCAAAACTTGTGTTCGCTCCTGACTGCACTATTTCGGGGTACCGAAGTTGTGAAGCATCCATTCTACTCCATTGGACCCGAAATGATGTTTGGGAGTGTTTCAGAGCATTTCTCTAACCTTCGGCACGTAAGAGATCCAAAACTTGTGTTTCGGGACTGAATGCACTATTTCGGGGTACCAAAGTTGTAAAGCATCCATTCTACTCCATTGGATACAAAATGATGTTTCGGAGTATTTCAGAGCATTTCGCTAATCTTCGGCACGTAAAAGATGCAAAACTTGTGTTTCGGTCCTGAATGCACTATTTTAAGGTACCGAAGTTGTGAAGCATCCATTATACTCCATTGTACCCGAAATGTTGTTTGGGAGTGTTTCAGAGCATTTTGCTAACCTTCGGGACGTAAAAGATGCAAAACTTATGTTCGCGCCTGAATGCACTATTTCGTTGTACCAAAGTTGTCATGCATGCATTCTAGTCCATTGGACCCAAAATGATGTTTGGGAGTGTTTCACAGCATTTCGCTAACCTTCAGCACGTAAAAGATGCAAAACTTATGTTCGCGCCTGAATGCACTATTTCGGGGTACCAAAGATGTGAAGCATCCATTCTAGTCCGTTAGACCCAAAATGATGTTTAGGAGTGTTTCAGAGCATTTTGCTAACCTTCGGCATGTAAAAAGATGCAAAACTTGTGTTTCGGGCCTGAATGCACTATTTCGGGGTACCGAAGTTGTAAAGCATCCATTCCACTGCATTGGACCCAAAATGATGTTTGGGAGTGTTTCAGAGCATTTCACTAACCTTCGGCACGTAAAAGATGCAAAACTTGTGTTTCGGGCCTGAATGCACTATTTTGGGGTACCGAAGTTGTGAAGCATCCATTCTACTCCATTGGACCCTAAATGATATTTGGGAGTGTTTCAGAGCATTTCGCTAACCTTCGGCACGTAAAAGATGCAAAACTTGTGCTCACGCCTGAACGCACTATTTCGGGGTACCAAAGTTGTGAAGCATCCATTCTAGTCCATTGGACCCAAAATGATGTTTGGGAGTGTTTCAGAGCATTTTGCTAACCTTCGGCACGTAAAAAGATGAAAACTTGTGTTCCCGCCTGAATGCACTATTTCGGGGTACCAAAGTTGTGAAGCATCCACTCTAGTCCATTGGACCCAAAATGATGTTTGGGAGTGTTTCAGAGCATTTTGCTAACCTTCGGCACGTAAAAAGATGCAAAACTTGAGTTTCGGGCCTTAATGCACTATTTTGGGGTACCAAAGTTGTGAAGCATCCATTCTAGTGCATTGGACCCAAAATGTTGTATTGCAGTGTTTCAGAGCATTTTGCTAACCTTCGGCACGTAAAAGATGCAAAACTTGTGTTCGCGCCTGAATGCACTATTTCGGGGTACCAAAGTTGTGAAGCATCCATTCTAGTCCATTGGACCCAAAATGATGTTTGGGAGTGTTTCAGAGCATTTTGCTAACCTTCGGCATGTAAAAGATGCAAAACTTGTGTTCGCGCCTGAATGCACTATTTCTGGGTACCAAAGTTGTGAAGCATCCATTCTAGTCCATTGGACCCAAAATGATGTTTGGGAGTGTTTCAGAGCATTTTGCTAACCTTCAGCACGTAAAAAGATGCAAAACTTGTGTTTCGGGCCTGAATGCACTATTTCGGGGTACCGAAGTTGTAAAGCATCCATTCTCTACCATTGGACCCAAATTGATGTTTGGGAGTGTTTCAGAGCATTTTGCTAACCTTCAGCACGTAAAAAGGTGCAAAACTTGTGTTTCGGGCCTGAATGCACTATTTCGGTTTACCGAAGTTGTAAAGCATCCATTCTACTCCATTGGACCCAAAATGATGTTTGGGAGTGTTTCAGAGCATTTCGCTAACATTCGGCACGTATAAGATGCAAAACTTGTGTTTCGGGCCTGAATGCACTATTTCGGGGCACCGAAGTTGTAAAGCATCCATTCTACTCCATTGGACCCAAAATGATATTTGGGAGTGTTTCAAAGCATTTCGCTAACCTTCGGCACATATAAGATGCAAAACTTGTGTTTCGGGCCTGAATGCACTATTTCGAGGTACCAAAATTGTGAAGCATCCATTCTAGTCCATTAGATACAAAATAAGGTTTTGGAGTGTTCATAGCATTTCGCTAACCTTCGGCACGTAAAAAGATGCAAAACTTGTGCTTCGGGCCTGAATGCATTATTTCGGGGTACCAAATTTGTGAAGCATGCATTCTACTCCATTGGACCCAAAATGATGTTTGGGAGTGTTTCAGAGCATTTCGCTAACCTTCGGCACGTATAAAGATGCAAAACTTGTGTTTCGGGCGTGAATGTACTATTTCGGGGTACCGAAGTTGTAAAGCATCTATTCTACTCCATTGGACCCAAAATGATGTTTGGGAGTGTTTCAGAGCATTTCGCTAACCTTCGGCACGTAAAAGATGCAAAACTTGTGTTCGCGCCTGAATGCACTATTTTGGGGTACCAAAGTTGTGAAGCAACCATTCTAGTCCATTGGACCCAAAACTATGTTTGGGAGTGTTTCACAGCATTTCGCTAACCTTCAGCACGTAAAAAATGCAAAACTTGTGTTCACGCCTAAAAGCACTATTTCAGGGTACCAAAGTTGTGAAGGATCCATTCTAGTCCATTGGACCCAAAATGATGTTTGCGAGTGTTTCAGAGCATTTTGCTAACCTTCGGCATGTAAAAAGATGCAAAACTTGTGTTTCGGGCCTGAATGCACTATTTCGGGGTACCAAAGTTGTGATGCATCCATTCTAGTCCATTGGACCCAAAATGATGTTTTGGAGTGTTTCAGAGCATTTCGCCAACCTTCGGCACGTAATAGATGCAAAACTTGTGTTCGCGCCTGAATGCACTATTTTGTGGTACCAAATTTGCGAAGCATCCATTCTAGTCCATTGGACCCAAAATGATGTTTGGGAGTGTTTCAGAGCATTTTGCTAACCTTCGGCACATAAAAGATGCAAAACTTGTGTTCGCGCCTGAATGCACTATTTCGGGGTACCAAAGTTGTGAAGCATCCATTATAATCCACTGGACCCAAAATGGTGTTTGGGAAAGTTTCAAAGCATTTCGCTAACCTTCGGCACGTAAAAGATGCAAAACTTGTGTTCGCGCCTGAATGCACTATTTCGGCGTACCAAAGTTGTGAAGCATCCATTCTAGTCCATTGGACCCAAATTTATGTTTAGGAGTGTTTCAGAGCATTTTGCTAACCTTCGGCATGTAAAAAGATGCAAAACTTGTGTTTCGGGCCTGAATGCACCATTTCGGAGTACCGAAGTTGTAAAGCATCCATTCTACTCCATTGGACCCGAAATGATTTTTGGGAGTGTTTCAGAGCATTTCGCTAACCTTCGGCACGTAAAAAGATGCAAAACTTATGTTTCGGGCCTGAATGCACTATTTCGTGGTACCAAATTTGTGAAGCATCCATTCTACTCCATTGGACCCAAAATGATGTTTGGGAGTGTTTCAGAGCATTTTGCTAACCTTCGGCACGTATAAAGATGAAAAACTTGTGTTTCGGGCCTGAATGCACTATTTCGGGGTACCGAAGTTGTGAAGCATCCATTCTACTCCATTCGACCCGAAATGATGTTTGGGAGTGTTTCAGAGCATTTTGCTAACCTTCGGCACGTAAAAGATGCAAAACTTGTGTTTGCGCCTGAATGCACTATTTCGGGGTACCAAAGTTGCGAAGCATCAATTCTAGTCCATTGGACCCAAAATGATGTTTGGGAGTTTCTCACAGCATTTCGCTAACCTTCGGCACGTAAAAGATGCAAAACTTATGTTCGCGCCTGAATGCACTGTTTCGGGGTACCAAAGTTGTGAAGCATCCATTCTACTCCATTGGACCCGAAATAATGTTTGGGAGTGTTTCAGAGCATTTTGCTAACCTTCGGCACGTAAAAAAATGCAAAACTTGTGTTTCGGTCCTGAATGCACTATTTCGGGGTACCAAAGTTGTGAAGCATCCATTCTAGTCCATTGGTCCCAAAATGATGTTTGGGAGTGTTTCAGAGCATTTTGCTAACCTTCGGCACGTATAAAGATGAAAAACTTGTGTTTCGGGCCTGAATGCACTATTTCGGGATACCGAAGTTGTAAAACATCCATTCTACTCAATTGGTCCTAAAATGATGTTTGGGAGTGTTTCAGAGCATTTCGCTAACCTTCGGCACGTAAAAGATGCAAAACTTGTGTTTCGGGCCTGAAAGCACTATTTCGGGGTACCGCAGTTGTGAAGCATCCATTCTACTCCATTGGACCCGAAATGATGTTTGGGAGTGTTTCAGAGCATTTTGCTAACCTTTGGCACGTAAAAGATGCAAAACTTGTGTTTGCGCCTGAATGCACTATTTCGGGCTACCAAAGTTGTGAAGCATCCATTCTAGTCCATTGGACACAAAATGATGTTTGGGAGTTTCTCACAGCATTTTGCTAACCTTCGGCATGTAAAAGATGCAAAACTTATGTTCGCGCCTGAATGCACTATTTCGGGGTACCAACGTTGTGAAGCATCCATTCTAGTGCATTCGACCCAAAATAATGTTTGGGAGTGTTTAGAGCAATTTGCTAACCTTTGGCACGTAAAAAGATGCAAAACATGTGTTTCGGGCCTAAATGCACTATTTCGGGGTACCAAAGTTATGAAGCATCCATTCTAGTCCTTTGGACCCAAAATGATGTTTTGGAGTGTTTCAGAGCATTTCGCTAACCTTCGGCATGTAAAAGATGCAAAACTTGTGTTCGCGCCTGAATGCACTATTTTGGGGTACCAAATTTGTGAAGCATCCATTATAGTCCATTGGACCCAAAATGATGTTTGGGAGTGTTTCAGAGCATTTTGCTAACCTTCGGCACGTAAAAGATGCAAAACTTGTGTTCGCGCCTGAATGCACTATTTCTGGGTACCAAAGTTGTGAAGCATCCATTCTAGTCCATTAGACCCAAAATGATGTTTGGCAGTGTTTCACAGCATTTCGCTAACGTTCGGCACGTAAAAGATGCAAAACTTATGTTCGCGCCTGAATGCACTGTTTCGAGGTACCAAAGTTGTGAAGCATCCATTCTAGTCCATTGGACCCAAAATGCTGTTTGGGAGTGTTTCAGAGCATTTTGCTAACCTTCAGCACGTAAAAATATGCAAAACTTGTGTTTCGAGCCTGAATGCACTATTTCGGGGTACCGAAGTTGTAAAGCATCCATTCTACTCCATTGGACCCAAAATGATGTTTGGGAGTGTTTCAGAGCATTTCGCTAACCTTCGGCACGTAAAAGATGCAAAACTTGTGTTTCGGGCCTGAATGCACTATTTCGGGGTACCGAAGTTGAGAAGCATCCATTCTACTCCATTGGACCCGAAATAATGTTTGGGAGTGTTTCAGAGCATTTTACTAACCTTCGGCTCGTAAAAAAATGCAAAACTTGTGTTTGGGGCCTGAATGCACTATTTCGGGGTACCAAAGTTGTGAAGCATCCATTCTAGTCCATTGGACCCAAAATGATGTTTTGGAGTTTTTCACAGCACTTCGCTAACCTTCGGCACGTAAAATATGCAAAACTCATGTTTGCGCCTAAATGCAGTATTTCGGGGTACCAAATTTGTGAAGCATCCATTCTAGTCCATTGGACCCAAAATGATGTTTGGGAGTATTTCAGAGCATTTTGCTAACCTTCGGCACGTAAAAGATGCAAAACTTGTGCTCGCGCCTGAATGCACTATTTCTGGGTACCAAAGTTGTGAAGCATCCATTCAAGTCCATTCGACCCAAAATGATGTTTGGGAGTGTTTCACAGCATTTCGCTAACATTCGGCACGTAAAAGATGCAAAACTTATGTTCGCGCCTGAATGCACTGTTTCGGGGTACCAAAGTTGTGAAGCATCCATTCTAGTCCATTGGACCCAAAATGATGTTTTGGAGTGTTTCAGAGCATTTTGCTAACCTTCAGCACGTAAAAAGATGCAAAACTTGTGTTTCGAGCCTGAATGCACTATTTCGGGGTACCGAAGTTGTAAATCATCCATTCTACTCCATTGGACCCAAAATGATGTTTGGGATTGTTTCAGAGCATTTCGCTAACCTTCGGCACGTAAAAGATGCAAAACTTGTGTTTCGGGCCTGAATACACTATTTCGGGGTACCGAAGTTGTGAAGCATCCATTCTATACCATTGGACCCGAAATGATGTTTGGGAGTGTTTCAGAGCATTTTGCTAACCTTCGGCACGTAAAAAAAATGCAAAACTTGTGTTTCGGGCCTGAATGCACTATTTTGGGGTACCAAAGTTGTGAAACATCCATTCTAGTCCATTGGACCCAAAATGATGTTTGGGAGTGTTTCAGAGCATTTTGCTAACCTTCGGCATGTAAAAAATGCAAAACTTGTGTTCGTGCCTGAATGCACTATTTCGGGGTACCAAAGTTGTGAAGCATCCATTCTAGTCCATTGGACCCAAAATGATGTTTGGGAGTGTTTCACAGCATTTCGCTTACCTTCGGCACGTAAAAGATGCAAAACTTGTGTTCGTGCCTGAATGCACTATTTCGGGGTACCAAAGTTGTGAAACATGTATTCTAGTCCATTGGACCCAAAATGATATTTGGGAGTGTTTCAGAGAATTTCGCTAACCTTCGGCACGTAAAAGATGGAAAACTTGTGTTCACGCCTGAATGCACCATTTTGGGGTACCAAAGTTGTGAAGCATCCATTCTAGTCCATTGGACCCAAAATGATGTTTGGGAGTGTTTCAGAGCATTTTGCTAACATTCGGCATGTAAAAAGATGCAAAACTTGTGTTTCGGGCATGAATGCACTATTTCAGGGTACCAAAGTTGTGAAGCAACCATTCTAGTCCATTGGACCCAAAATGATGTTTTGGAGTGTTTCAGACCATTTCGCTACCCTTCGGCACGTAAAAGATGCAAAACTTGTGATCGCGCCTGACTGCACTATTTCGGGGTACCAAAGTTGTGAAGCATCCATTCTACTCCATTGGACCAAAAATGATGTTTGGGAGTGTTGTGCATTTCGCTAACCTTCGGCACGTAAAAGATGCAAAACTTGTGTTCGCGCCTGAATGCACTATTTCGGCGTACCAAAGTTGTGAAGCATCCATTCTTGTCCATTGGACCCGAAAAGATGTTTGGGACTGTTTCAGAGAATTTCGCTAACCTTCGGCACGTAAAAAGATGCAAAACTTGTGTTTTGGGCCTAAATGCACTATTTCAGGGTACCAAAGTTGTGAAGCATCCATTCTAGTCCATTGGACCCCAAATGATGTTTGGGAGTGTTTCAGGGCATTTCGCTAACCATCGGCACGTAAAAGATGCAAAACTTGTGTTCGCGCCTGAATGCACTATTTTGGGGTACCAAATTTGTGAAGCATCCATTCTAGTCCATCGGACCCAAAATGATGTTTGGGAGTGTTTCTGAGCATTATGCTAACCTTCAGCACGTTAAAAGATCCAAAACTTGTGTTTCGGGCCTGAATGCACTATTTCGGAGTACCGAAGTTGTAAAGCATCCATTCTACTCCATTGGACCCCAAATGATGTTTGGGAGTGTTTCAGAGCATTTTGCTAACCTTCGGCACGTAAAAGATGCAAAACTAGTGTTTTGGGCCTGAATGAACTATTTCGGGGTACCGAAGTTGTGAAGCATCCATTCTACTCCATTGGACCCGAAATGATGTTTGGGAGTGATTCAGAGCATTTTGCTAACCTTCGGCACGTATAAAGATGAAAAACTTGTGTTTCGGGCCTGAATGCACTATTTCGGGATACCGAAGTTGTAAAACATCCATTCTACTCAATTGGACCTAAAATGATGTTTGGGAGTGTTTCAGAGCATTTCGCTAACCTTCGGCACGTAAAAGATGCAAAACTTGTGTTTCGGGCCTGAAAGCACTATTTCGGGGTACCGCAGTTGTGAAGCATCCAATCTACTCCATTGGACCCGAAATGATGTTTGGGAGTGTTTCAGAGCATTTTGCTAACCTTTGGCACGTAAAAGATGCAAAACTTATGTTCGCGCCTGAATGCACTGTTTCGGGGTACCAAAGTTGTGAAGCATCCATTCTAGTCCATTGGACCCAAAATGATGTTTTGGAGTGTTTCAGAGCATTTTGCTAACCTTCAGCACGTAAAAAGATGCAAAACTTGTGTTTCGAGCCTGAATGCACTATTTCGGGGTACCGAAGTTGTAAATCATCCATTCTACTCCATTGGACCCAAAATGATGTTTGGGATTGTTTCAGAGCATTTCGCTAACCTTCGGCACGTAAAAGATGCAAAACTTGTGTTTCGGGCCTGAATACACTATTTCGGGGTACCGAAGTTGTGAAGCATCCATTCTACACCATTGGACCCGAAATGATGTTTGGGAGTGTTTCAGAGCATTTTGGTAACCTTCGGCACGTAAAAAAAATGCAAAACTTGTGTTTCGGGCCTGAATGCACTATTTTGGGGTACCAAAGTTGTGAAACATCCATTCTAGTCCATTGGACCCAAAATGATGTTTGGGAGTGTTTCAGAGCATTTTGCTAACCTTCGGCATGTAAAAAGATGCAAAACTTGTGTTCGTGCCTGAATGCACTATTTCGGGGTACCAAAGTTGTGAAGCATCCATTCTAGTCCATTGTACCCAAAATGATGTTTGGGAGTGTTTCACAGCATTTCGCTAACCTTCGGCACGTAAAAGATGCAAAACTTGTGTTCGTGCCTGAATGCACTATTTCGGGGTACCAAAGTTGTGAAACATGTATTCTAGTCCATTGGACCCAAAATGATATTTGGGAGTGTTTCAGAGAATTTCGCTAACCTTCGGCACGTAAAAGATGGAAAACTTGTGTTCACGCCTGAATGCACTATTTTGGGGTACCAAAGTTGTGAAGCATCCATTCTAGTCCATTGGACCCAAAATGATGTTTGGGAGTGTTTCAGAGCATTTTGCTAACATTCGGCATGTAAAAAGATGCAAAACTTGTGTTTCGGGCATGAATGCACTATTTCAGGGTACCAAAGTTGTGAAGCAACCATTCTAGTCCATTGGACCCAAAATGATGTTTTGGAGTGTTTCAGACCATTTCGCTACCCTTCGGCACGTAAAAGATGCAAAACTTGTGTTCGCGCCTGACTGCACTATTTCGGGGTACCAAAGTTGTGAAGCATCCATTCTACTCCATTGGACCAAAAATGATGTTTGGGAGTGTTGTGCATTTCGCTAACCTTCGGCACGTAAAAGATGCAAAACTTGTGTTCGTGCCTGAATGCACTATTTCGGCGTACCAAAGTTGTGAAGCATCCATTCTTGTCCATTGGACCCGAAAAGATGTTTGGGACTGTTTCAGAGAATTTCGCTAACCTTCGGCACGTAAAAAGATGCAAAACTTGTGTTTTGGGCCTAAATGCACTATTTCAGGGTACCAAAGTTGTGAAGCATCCATTCTAGTCCATTGGACCCCAAATGATGTTTGGGAGTGTTTCAGAGCATTTCGCTAACCATCGGCACGTAAAAGATGCAAAACTTGTGTTCGCGCCTGAATGCACTATTTTGGGGTACCAAATTTGTGAAGCATCCATTCTAGTCCATCGGACCCAAAATGATGTTTGGGAGTGTTTCTGAGCATTATGCTAACCTTCAGCACGTTAAAAGATCCAAAACTTGTGTTTCGGGCCTGAATGCACTGTTTCGGAGTACCGAAGTTGTAAAGCATCCATTCTACTCCATTGGACCCCAAATGATGTTTGGGAGTGTTTCAGAGCATTTTGCTAACCTTCGGCACGTAAAAGATGCAAAACTAGTGTTTTGGGCCTGAATGAACTATTTTGGGGTACCGAAGTTGTGAAGCATCCATTCTACTCCATTGGACCCGAAATGATGTTTGGGAGTGATTCAGAGCATTTTGCTAACCTTCGACACGTAAAAAAATGCAAAACTTGTGTTTGGGGCTAGAATGCACTATTTCGGGGTACCAAAGTTGTGAAGCATCCATTCTAGTCCATTGGACCCAAAATGATGTTTGGGAGTGTTTCAGAGCATTTTGCTAACCTTCGGAACGTAAAAAGATGAAAAACATGTGTTTCGGGCCTGAATGCACTATTTCGGGGTACCAAAGTTGTGAAGCATCCATTCTAGTCCATTGGATCCAAAATAATGTTTTGGAGTGTTTCAGAGAATTTCGCTAACCTTCGTCATGTAAAAGATGCAAAACTTGTGTTATTACCTGAAAGCAATATTTCGGGGTACCAAAGTTGTGAAGCATCCAATCTAGTCCATTGGACCCAAAATGATGTTTGGGAGTGTTTCAGAGCATTTTGCTAACCTTCAGCATGTAAAAAAGATGCAAAACTTGTGTTTCAGGCCTAAATGCACTATTTCGGGGTACCAAAGTTGTGAAGCTTCCATTCTAGTCCATTGGACCCAAAATGATGTCTTGGAGTGTTTCAGAGTATATCGCTAACCTTCGGCTCGTAAAAGATGCAAAACTTGTCTTTCGGGCCTGAATGCACTATTTCGGGGTACCAAATTTGTGAAGCATCCATTCTATGCCATTGGACCCAAAATGATGTTTGGGAGTGTTTCTGAGCATTATGCTAACCTTCAGCACGTAAAAAGATGCAAAACTTGTGTTTCGGGCCTGAATGCACTATTTTGGAGTACCGAAGTTGTAAAGCATCCATTCTACTCCATTGGACCCCAAATGATGTTTGGGAGTGTTTCAGAGCATTTCGCTAACCTTCGGCACGTAAAAGATGCAAAACTAGTGTTTTGGGCCTGAATGCACTATTTCGGGGTACCGAAGTTGTGAAGCATCCATTCTAGTCCGTTGGACCCAAAATGAAGTTTGGGAGTGTTTCAGAGCATTTTGCTAACCTTCGACACGTAAAAAAATGCAAAACTTGTGTTTGGGGACTGAATGCACTATTTCGGGGTACCAAAGTTGTGAAGCATCCATTCTAGTCCGTTGGACCCAAAATGAAGTTTGGGAGTGTTTCAGAGGATTTTGCTAACCTTCGACACGTAAAAAAATGCAAAACTTGTGTTTTGGACCTGAATCCACTCTTTCGGGGTACCAAAGTTGTGAAGCATCCATTCTAGTCCATTGGATCCAAAATAATGTTTTGGAGTGTTTCAGAGCATTTCGCTAACCTTCGGCACGTAAAAAGATGCAAAACTTTTGTTTCGAGCCTGAATGCACTATTTCGGGGTACCAAATTTGTGAAGCATCGATTCTACTCCATTGGACCCAAAATGATGTTTGGGGCTGTTTCAGAACATTTCGCTAACCTTCAGCACGTAAAACATACAAAACTTGTGTTTCGGGCCTGAATGTACTATTTCGGGGTACCGAAGTTGTAAACCATCTATTCTAGTCCATTGGACCCAAAATGATGTTTGGGAGTGTTTCAGAGCATTTCGCTAACCTTCGGCACGTAAAAGATGCAAAACTAGTGTTTCGGGCCTGAATGCACTATTTCGGGGTACCGAAGTTGTGAAGCATCCATTCTAGTCCATTGGACCCAAAATGATGTTTGGGAGTGTTTCAGAGTATTTTGCTAACCTTCGGAACATAAAAAGATGAAAAACTTGTGTTTCGGGCCTGAATGCACTATTTCGGGGTACCAAAGTTATGAAGCATCCATTCTAGTCCATTGGATCCAAAATAATGCTTTGAAGTGTTTCAGAGCATTTTGCTAACCTTCGGCACGTAAAAAGATGCATGTTTCGAGCCTGAATGCACTATTTCGGGTTACCAAATTTGTGAAGCATCCATTCTACTCCATTGGACCCAAAATGATGTTTGGGGGTGTTTCAGAGCATTTCGCTAACCTTCAGCACGTAAAAGATGAAAAACTTGTGTTTCGGGCCTGAATGCACTATTTTAGGGTACCAAAGTTGTGAAGCATTCATTCTAGTCTATTGGACCCAAAATGACGTTTGGGAGTGTTTCAGAGCATTTTGCTAACCTTCGGCACGTAGAAAGATGCAAAACTTGTGTTTCGGGCCTGAATGCACTATTTCGGGGTACCAAAGTTGTGAAGCATCCATTGTAGTCCATTGGATCCAAAATAATGTTTTGGAGTGTTTCAGAGCATTTCGCTAACCTTTTGCACGTATAAAGATGCAAAACTTGTGTTTCGGGCCTGAATATACTATTTCGGGGTACCAAAGTTGTAAAGCATCTATTCTAGTCCATTGGACCCAAAATGATGTTTGGGAGTGTTTCAGAGCATTTCGCTAACCTTCGGCACGTAAAAAGATGCAAAAGTTGTGTGTTGGGCCTGAATGCACTTTTTCGGGGTACCAAAGTTATGAAGCATCCATTCTACTCCATTGGACCCGAAATGATGTTTGGCAGTGTTTCAGAGCATTTTGCTATCCTTCGGCACGTAAAAAGATGCAAAACTTGTGTTTCCGGCCTTAGTGCACTATTTCGGGGTACCAAAGTTGTGAAGCATCCATTCTAGTTCATTAGACCCAAAATGATATTTGGGAGTGTTTCACAGCATTTCGCTAACCTTCGGCACGTAAAAGATGCAAAACTTATGTTCACGCCTGAATGGACTATTCCGGGGTACCAAAGTTGTGAAGCATCCATTCTAGTCCGTTGGACCCAAAATGATGTTTGGGAGTGTTTCAGATCATTTTGCTAACCTTCGGCACGTAAAAAGATGCAAAACTTGTGTTTTGGGCCAGAATGCACTATTTCGGGGTACCAAAGTTGTGAAGCATCCATTCTACTCCATTGGAGCCAAAATGATGTTTGGGAGTGTTTCTGAGCATTATGCTAACCTTCAGCACGTTAAAAGATCCAAAACTTGTGTTTCGGGCCTGAATGCACTGTTTCGGAGTACCGAAGTTGTAAAGCATCCATTCTACTCCATTGGACCCCAAATGATGTTTGGGAGTGTTTCAGAGCATTTTGCTAACCTTCGGCACGTAAAAGATGCAAAACTAGTGTTTTGGGCCTGAATGAACTATTTTGGGGTACCGAAGTTGTGAAGCATCCATTCTACTCCATTGGACCCGAAATGATGTTTGGGAGTGATTCAGAGCATTTTGCTAACCTTCGACACGTAAAAAAATGCAAAACTTGTGTTTGGGGCTAGAATGCACTATTTCGGGGTACCAAAGTTTTGAAGCATCCATTCTAGTCCATTGGACCCAAAATGATGTTTGGGAGTGTTTCAGAGCATTTTGCTAACCTTCGGAACGTAAAAAGATGAAAAACATGTGTTTCGGGCCTGAATGCACTATTTCGGGGTACCAAAGTTGTGAAGCATCCATTCTAGTCCATTGGATCCAAAATAATGTTTTGGAGTGTTTCAGAGAATTTCGCTAACCTTCGTCATGTAAAAGATGCAAAACTTGTGTTATTACCTGAAAGCAATATTTCGGGGTACCAAAGTTGTGAAGCATCCAATCTAGTCCATTGGACCCAAAATGATGTTTGGGAGTGTTTCAGAGCATTTTGCTAACCTTCAGCATGTAAAAAAGATGCAAAACTTGTGTTTCAGGCCTAAATGCACTATTTCGGGGTACCAAAGTTGTGAAGCTTCCATTCTAGTCCATTGGACCCAAAATGATGTCTTGGAGTGTTTCAGAGTATATCGCTAACCTTCGGCTCGTAAAAGATGCAAAACTTGTCTTTCGGGCCTGAATGCACTATTTCGGGGTACCAAATTTGTGAAGCATCCATTCTATGCCATTGGACCCAAAATGATGTTTGGGAGTGTTTCTGAGCATTATGCTAACCTTCAGCACGTAAAAAGATGCAAAACTTGTGTTTCGGGCCTGAATGCACTATTTTGGAGTACCGAAGTTGTAAAGCATCCATTCTACTCCATTGGACCCCAAATGATGTTTGGGAGTGTTTCAGAGCATTTCGCTAACCTTCGGCACGTAAAAGATGCAAAACTAGTGTTTTGGGCCT
Organism: Cenchrus fungigraminus; assembly: GCA_036936925.1. Taxonomy (NCBI): domain Eukaryota; kingdom Viridiplantae; phylum Streptophyta; class Magnoliopsida; order Poales; family Poaceae; genus Cenchrus; species Cenchrus fungigraminus. The sequence goes on from CM072772.1 coordinate 49,544,561, forward strand.
GAATGCACTATTTCGGGGTACCGAAGTTGTGAAGCATCCATTCTAGTCCGTTGGACCCAAAATGAAGTTTGGGAGTGTTTCAGAGCATTTTGCTAACCTTCGACACGTAAAAAAATGCAAAACTTGTGTTTGGGGACTGAATGCACTATTTCGGGGTACCAAAGTTGTGAAGCATCCATTCTAGTCCGTTGGACCCAAAATGAAGTTTGGGAGTGTTTCAGAGGATTTTGCTAACCTTCGACACGTAAAAAAATGCAAAACTTGTGTTTTGGACCTGAATCCACTCTTTCGGGGTACCAAAGTTGTGAAGCATCCATTCTAGTCCATTGGATCCAAAATAATGTTTTGGAGTGTTTCAGAGCATTTCGCTAACCTTCGGCACGTAAAAAGATGCAAAACTTTTGTTTCGAGCCTGAATGCACTATTTCGGGGTACCAAATTTGTGAAGCATCGATTCTACTCCATTGGACCCAAAATGATGTTTGGGGCTGTTTCAGAACATTTCGCTAACCTTCAGCACGTAAAACATACAAAACTTGTGTTTCGGGCCTGAATGTACTATTTCGGGGTACCGAAGTTGTAAACCATCTATTCTAGTCCATTGGACCCAAAATGATGTTTGGGAGTGTTTCAGAGCATTTCGCTAACCTTCGGCACGTAAAAGATGCAAAACTAGTGTTTCGGGCCTGAATGCACTATTTCGGGGTACCGAAGTTGTGAAGCATCCATTCTAGTCCATTGGACCCAAAATGATGTTTGGGAGTGTTTCAGAGTATTTTGCTAACCTTCGGAACATAAAAAGATGAAAAACTTGTGTTTCGGGCCTGAATGCACTATTTCGGGGTACCAAAGTTATGAAGCATCCATTCTAGTCCATTGGATCCAAAATAATGCTTTGAAGTGTTTCAGAGCATTTTGCTAACCTTCGGCACGTAAAAAGATGCATGTTTCGAGCCTGAATGCACTATTTCGGGTTACCAAATTTGTGAAGCATCCATTCTACTCCATTGGACCCAAAATGATGTTTGGGGGTGTTTCAGAGCATTTCGCTAACCTTCAGCACGTAAAAGATGAAAAACTTGTGTTTCGGGCCTGAATGCACTATTTTAGGGTACCAAAGTTGTGAAGCATTCATTCTAGTCTATTGGACCCAAAATGACGTTTGGGAGTGTTTCAGAGCATTTTGCTAACCTTCGGCACGTAGAAAGATGCAAAACTTGTGTTTCGGGCCTGAATGCACTATTTCGGGGTACCAAAGTTGTGAAGCATCCATTGTAGTCCATTGGATCCAAAATAATGTTTTGGAGTGTTTCAGAGCATTTCGCTAACCTTTTGCACGTATAAAGATGCAAAACTTGTGTTTCGGGCCTGAATATACTATTTCGGGGTACCAAAGTTGTAAAGCATCTATTCTAGTCCATTGGACCCAAAATGATGTTTGGGAGTGTTTCAGAGCATTTCGCTAACCTTCGGCACGTAAAAAGATGCAAAAGTTGTGTGTTGGGCCTGAATGCACTTTTTCGGGGTACCAAAGTTATGAAGCATCCATTCTACTCCATTGGACCCGAAATGATGTTTGGCAGTGTTTCAGAGCATTTTGCTATCCTTCGGCACGTAAAAAGATGCAAAACTTGTGTTTCCGGCCTTAGTGCACTATTTCGGGGTACCAAAGTTGTGAAGCATCCATTCTAGTTCATTAGACCCAAAATGATATTTGGGAGTGTTTCACAGCATTTCGCTAACGTTCGGCACGTAAAAGATGCAAAACTTATGTTCACGCCTGAATGGACTATTCCGGGGTACCAAAGTTGTGAAGCATCCATTCTAGTCCGTTGGACCCAAAATGATGTTTGGGAGTGTTTCAGATCATTTTGCTAACCTTCGGCACGTAAAAAGATGCAAAACTTGTGTTTTGGGCCAGAATGCACTATTTCGGGGTACCAAAGTTGTGAAGCATCCATTCTACTCCATTGGAGCCAAAATGATGTTTGGGAGTGTTTCACAGCATTTCGCTAACCTTCGGCACGTAAAAAGATGCAAAACTTGTGTGTCGGGCCTGAATGCACTATTTCGGGGTACCAAAGTTGTGAAGCATCCATTCTAGTCTATTGGACCCAAAATGATGTTTGGGAGTGTTTCAGAGCATTTTCCTAACCTTCGGCACGTAAAAAGATGCAAAACTTGTGTTTCGGGCCTGAATGCACTATTTCGGGTTACCAAAGTTGTGAAGCATCCATTCTAGTCCATTGGACCCAAAATGATGTTTGGGAGTGTTTCAGAGCATTTTGCTAACCTTCGGCACGTAAAAAGATGCAAAACTTGTGTTTCGGGCCTGAATGCACTATTTCGGGGTACCAAAGTTGTGAAGCATCCATTCTAGTCCATTGGACCCAAAATGATGTTTGGAAATGTTTCAGAGCATTATGCTAACCTTCAACACGTAAAAAGATGCAAAACTTGAGTTTCGGGCCTGAATGAACTATTTCGGGGTACCAAAGTTGTGAAGCATCCATTCTAGTCCATTGGATCCAAAATAATCTTTTGGAGTGTTTTAGAGCATTTCGCTAACCTTCGGCACGTAAAAAGATGCAAACTTGTGTTTCGGGCCTGAATACACAATTTCGGGGTACCAAATTTGTGAAGCATCCATTCTACTCCAATGGACCCAAAATGATGTTTGGGGCTGTTTCAGAGCATTTCGCTAACCTTCAGCACGTAAAAGATACAAAACTTGTGTTTCGGGCCTGAATGTACTATTTCGGGGTACCGAAGTTGTAAACCATCCATTCTACTCCAATGGACCCAAAATGATGTTTGGGGCTGTTTCAGAGCATTTCGCTAACCTTCGGCACGTAAAAAGATGCAAAACTTGTGAGTCGGGCCTGAATGCACTATTTTGGGGTAACAAAGTTGTGAAGCATCCATTCTAGTCTGTTGGACCCAAAATGATGTTTGGGAGTGTTTCAGAGCATTTTGCTAACCTTCGGCACGTAAAAAGATGCAAAACTTGTGTTTCGGGCCTGAATGCACTATTTTGGGGTACCAAAGTTGTGAAGCATCCATTCTAGTCCATTGGATCCAAAATAATGTTTTGGAGTGTTTCAGAGCATTTCGCTAACCTTTTGCACGTATAAAGATGCAAAACTTGTGTTTCAGGCCTGAATGTACTATTTCGGGGTACCAAAGTAGTAAAGCATCTATTCTAGTCCATTGGACCCAAAATGATGTTTGGGAGTGTTTCAGTGCATTTTGCTAACCTTTGGCACGTAAAAAGATGCAAAACTTATGTTCATGCCTGAATGCACTATTTCGGGGTACAAAATTGTGAAGCATCCATTCTAGTACATTGGACCCAAAATGATGTTTGGGAGTGTTTCAGAGCATTTTAACCTTCGGCACGTAAAAAGATGCAAAACTTGTGTTTTGGGCCAGAATGCATTATTTCGGGGTACCGAAATTGTAAAGCATCCATTCTACTCCATTAGATCCAAAATGATGTTTGGGAGTGTTTCAGAGCATTTCGCTAACCTTCAGCACGTAAAAGATACAAAACTTCTGTTTCGGGCCTGAATGTATTATTTCGGGGTACCGAAGTTGTAAACCATCTATTCTAGTCCATTGGACCCAAAATGATGTTTGGGAGTGTTTCAGAGCATTTCGCTAACCTTCGGCATGTAAAAAGATGCAAAAGTTGTGTGTTGGGCCTGAATGCACTTTTTCGGGGTACCAAAGTTGTGAAGCATCCATTCTACTCCATTGGACCCGAAATGATGTTTGGGAGTGTTTCAGAGCATTTTGCTAACCTTCGGCACGTAAAAAGATGCAAAACTAGTGTTCGCGCCTCAATGCACTATTTCGGGGTACCAAAGTTGTGAAGCATCCATTCTAGTTCATTAGACCCAAAATGATATTTAGGAGTGTTTCACAGCATTTCGCTAACCTTCGGCACGTAAAAGATGCAAAACTTATGTTCACGCCTGAATGGACTATTTCGGGGTACCAAAGTTGTGAAGCATCCATTCTAGTCCATTGGACCCAAAATGATGTTTGGGAGTGTTTCAGAGCATTTTGCTAACCTTCGGCACGTAAAAAGATGCAAAACTTGTGTTTTGGGCCAGAATTCACTATTTCGGGGTACCAAAGTTGTGAAGCATCCATTCTAGTCCATTGGACCCAAAATGATGTTTTGGAGGGTTTCAGAGCATTTCGCTAACCTTCGGCACATAAAAGATGCAAAACTTGTGTTCGCGCCTGAATGCACTATTTTGGGGTACCAAATTTGGGAAGCATCCATTCTACTCCATTAGACCCAAAATAATGGTTGGGAGTGTTTCAGAGCATTTTGCTAATCTTCGGCACGTAAAAGATGCAAAACTTGTGTTCGGGCCTAAATGCACTATTTCGAGGTACCGAAGTTGTAAAGCATCCATTCTACTCCATTGGACCCAAAATGATGTTTGGGAGTGTTTCAGTGCATTTCGCTAACCTTCGGCACGTAAAAGATGCAAAACTTGTGTTTCAGGCCTGAATGCACTATTTCAGGGTACCAAAGTTGTGAAGCATCCATTCTAGTCCATTGGACCCAAAATGATATTTGGGAGTGTTTCACAGCAATTCGCTAACCTTCGGCACGTAAAAGATGCAGAACTTATGTTCGCGCTTGAATGCACTATTTCGGGGTACCAAAATTGTGAAGCATCCATTCTAGTCCATTGGACCCAAAATGATGTTTGGGAGTGTTTCAGAGCATTTTGCTGACCTTCGGCACGTAAGAGATGCAAAACTTGTCTTCGCGCCTGAATGCACTATTTCAGGGTACCGAAGTTGTAAAGCATCCATTCTACTCCATTGGAGCCAAAATGATGTTTGGGAGTGTTTCAGAGCATTTCGCTAACCTTCGGCACGTAAAAGATGCAAAACTTGTGTTCGCGCCTGAATCCACTATTTCAGGGTACCAAAGTTGTGAAGCATCCATTATAGTCCATTGGACCCAATATGATGTTTGGGAGTATTTCAGAGCATTTTGCTAACCTTTGGCACATAAATAGATGAAAAACTTGTGTTTCGGGCCTGAATGCACTATTTCAGGGTACCGAAGTTGTAAAGCATCCATTCTACTCCATTGGACCCAAAATGATGTTTGGTTGTGTTTCAGAGCATTTCGCTAACCTTCGGCACGTAAAAGCTGCAAAACTTGTGTTTCAGGCCTGAATGCACTATTTCGGGGTACCGAAGTTGTGAAGCATCCATTCTACTCCATTGGACCCGAAATGATGTTTGGGAGTGTTTCAGAGCATTTTGCTAACATTCGGCACCAAAAAAATGCAAAACTTGTGTTTCGGGCTTGAATGCACTATTTCAAGGTACCAAAGTTGTGAAGCATCCATTCTAGTCCATTGGACCCAAAATGATGTTTGGGAGTGTTTCAGAGCATTTTGCTTACCTTCAGCACGTAAAAAGATGCAAAACTTGTGTTTCGGGCCTAAATGCACTATTTCGAGGTACCGAAGTTGTAAAGCATCCATTCTACTCCATTGGACCCAAAATGATGTTTGGGAGTGTTTCAGTGCATTTCGCTAACCTTCGGCACGTAAAAGATGCAAAACTTGTGTTTCAGGCCTGAATGCACTATTTCAGGGTACCAAAGTTGTGAAGCATCCATTCTAGTCCATTGGACCCAAAATGATATTTGGGAGTGTTTCACAGCAATTCGCTAACCTTCGGCACGTAAAAGATGCAGAACTTATGTTCGCGCTTGAATGCACTATTTCGGGGTACCAAAATTGTGAAGCATCCATTCTAGTCCATTGGACCCAAAATGATGTTTGGGAGTGTTTCAGAGCATTTTGCTGACCTTCGGCACGTAAGAGATGCAAAACTTGTCTTCGCGCCTGAATGCACTATTTCAGGGTACCGAAGTTGTAAAGCATCCATTCTACTCCATTGGAGCCAAAATGATGTTTGGGAGTGTTTCAGAGCATTTCGCTAACCTTCGGCACGTAAAAGATGCAAAACTTGTGTTCGCGCCTGAATCCACTATTTCAGGGTACCAAAGTTGTGAAGCATCCATTATAGTCCATTGGACCCAATATGATGTTTGGGAGTATTTCAGAGCATTTTGCTAACCTTTGGCACATAAATAGATGAAAAACTTGTGTTTCGGGCCTGAATGCACTATTTCAGGGTACCGAAGTTGTAAAGCATCCATTCTACTCCATTGGACCCAAAATGATGTTTGGTTGTGTTTCAGAGCATTTCGCTAACCTTCGGCACGTAAAAGCTGCAAAACTTGTGTTTCAGGCCTGAATGCACTATTTCGGGGTACCGAAGTTGTGAAGCATCCATTCTACTCCATTGGACCCGAAATGATGTTTGGGAGTGTTTCAGAGCATTTTGCTAACATTCGGCACCAAAAAAATGCAAAACTTGTGTTTCGGGCTTGAATGCACTATTTCAAGGTACCAAAGTTGTGAAGCATCCATTCTAGTCCATTGGACCCAAAATGATGTTTGGGAGTGTTTCAGAGCATTTTGCTTACCTTCAGCACGTAAAAAGATGCAAAACTTGTGTTTCGGGCCTAAATGCACTATTTCGAGGTACCGAAGTTGTAAAGCATCCATTCTACTCCATTGGACCCAAAATGATGTTTGGGAGTGTTTCAGAGCATTTCGCTAACCTTCGGCACGTAAAAGATGCAAAACTTGTGTTTCAGGCCAGAATGCACTATTTCAGGGTACCAAAGTTGTGAAGCATCCATTCTAGTCCATTGGACCCAAAATGATATTTGGGAGTGTTTCACAGTAATTCGCTAACCTTCGGCACGTAAAAGATGCAGAACTTATGTTCGCGCTTGAATGCACCATTTCGGTGTACCAAAATTGTGAAGCATCCATTCTAGTCCATTGGACCCAAAATGATGTTTGGGAGTGTTTCAGAGCATTTTGCTGACCTTCGGCACGTAAAAGATGCAAAACTTGTGTTCGCGCCTGAATGCACTATTTCAGGGTACCGAAGTTGTAAAGCATCCATTCTACTCCATTGGAGCCAAAATGATGTTTGGGAGTGTTTCAGAGCATTTCGCTAACCTTCGGCACGTAAAAGATGCAAAACTTATGTTCGCGCCTGAATGCACTATTTCGTGGTACCAAAGTTGTGAAACATCTATTCTAGTCCATTGGACCCAAGATGATGTCTGGGAGTGTTTCAGAGCATTTTGCTAACCTTCAGCACGTAAAAAGATGCAAAACTTGTGTTTCGGGCCTGAATGCACTCTTTCGGGGTACCGAAGTTGTAAAGCATCCATTCTACTCCATTGGACCCAAAATGATGTTTGGTAGTGTTTCAGAGCATTTCGCTAACCTTCGGCACGTAAAAGCTGCAAAACTTGTGTTTCAGGCCTGAATGCACTATTTCGGGGTACCGAAGTTGTGAAGCATCCATTCTACTCCATTGGACCCGAAATGATGTTTGGGAGTGTTTCAGAGCATTTTGCTAACATTCGGCACCAAAAAAATGCAAAACTTGTGTTTCGGGCTTGAATGCACTAATTCAAGGTACCAAAGTTGTGAAGCATCCATTCTAGTCCATTGGACCCAAAATGATGTTTGGGAGTGTTTCAGAGCATTTTGCTTACCTTCAGCACGTAAAAAGATGCAAAACTTGTGTTTCGGGCCTAAATGCACTATTTCGAGGTACCGAAGTTGTAAAGCATCCATTCTACTCCATTGGACCCAAAATGATGTTTGGGAGTGTTTCAGAGCATTTCGCTAACCTTCGGCACGTAAAAGATGCAAAACTTGTGTTTCAGGCCAGAATGCACTATTTTAGGGTACCAAAGTTGTGAAGCATCCATTCTTGTCCATTGGACCCAAAATGATATTTGGGAGTGTTTCACAGCAATTCGCTAACCTTCGTCACGTGAAAGATGCAGAACTTATGTTCGCGCTTGAATGCACTATTTCGGGGTACCAAAATTGTGAAGCATCCATTCTAGTCCATTGGACCCAAAATGATGTTTGGGAGTGTTTCAGAGCATTTTGCTGACCTTCGGCACGTAAAAGATGCAAAACTTGTGTTCGCGCCTGAATGCACTATTTCAGGGTACCGAAGTTGTAAAGCATCCATTCTACTCCATTGGAGCCAAAATGATGTTTGGGAGTGTTTCAGAGCATTTCGCTAACCTTCGGCACGTAAAAGATGCAAAACTTATGTTCGCGCCTGAATGCACTATTTCGTGGTACCAAAGTTGTGAAACATCTATTCTAGTCCATTGGACCCAAAATTATGTCTGGGAGTGTTTCAGAGCATTTTGCTAACCTTCAGCACGTAAAAAGATGCAAAACTTGTGTTTCGGGCCTGAATGCACTATTTCAGTGTACCGAAGTTGTAAAGCATCCATTCTACTCCATTGGACCCAAAATGATGTTTGGTTGTGTTTCAGAGCATTTCGCTAACCTTCGGCACGTAAAAGCTGCAAAACTTGTGTTTCATGCCTGAATGCACTATTTCGGGGTACCGAAGTTGTGAAGCATCCATTCTACTCCATTGGACCCGAAATGATGTTTGGGAGTGTTTCAGAGCATTTTGCTAACATTCGGCACCAAAAAAATGCAAAACTTGTGTTTCGGGCTTGAATGCACTATTTCAAGGTACCAAAGTTGTGAAGCATCAATTCTAGTCCATTGGACCCAAAATGATGTTTGGGAGTGTTTCAGAGCATTTTGCTTACCTTCAGCACGTAAAAAGATGCAAAACGTGTGTTTCGGGCCTAAATGCACTATTTCGAGGTACCGAAGTTGTAAAGCATCCATTCTACTCCATTGGACCCAAAATGATGTTTGGGAGTGTTTCAGAGCATTTCGCTAACCTTCGGCACGTAAAAGATGCAAAACTTGTGTTTCAGGCCAGAATGCACTATTTCAGGGTACCAAAGTTGTGAAGCATCCATTCTAGTCCATTGGACCCAAAATGATATTTGGGAGTGTTTCACAGTAATTCGCTAACCTTCGGCACGTAAAAGATGCAGAACTTATGTTCGCGCTTGAATGCACCATTTCGGTGTACCAAAATTGTGAAGCATCCATTCTAGTCCATTGGACCCAAAATGATGTTTGGGAGTGTTTCAGAGCATTTTGCTGACCTTCGGCACGTAAAAGATGCAAAACTTGTGTTCGCGCCTGAATGCACTATTTCAGGGTACCGAAGTTGTAAAGCATCCATTCTACTCCATTGGAGCCAAAATGATGTTTGGGAGTGTTTCAGAGCATTTCGCTTACCTTCAGCACGTAAAAAGATGCAAAACTTGTGTTTCGGGCCTAAATGCACTATTTCGAGGTACCGAAGTTGTGAAGCATCCATTCTAGTCCATTGGACCCAAGATGATGTCTGGGAGTGTTTCAGAGCATTTTGCTAACATTCGGCACCTAAAAAATGCAAAACTTGTGTTTCGGGCCTGAATGCACTCTTTCGGGGTACCGAAGTTGTGAAGCATCCTTTCTAGTCCATTGGACCCAAAATGATGCTTGGGAGTGTTTCAGAGAATTTCGCTAACCTTCGGCACGTAAAAGCTCCAAAACTTGTGTTCGCGCCTGAATGCACTATTTCGGGGTACCAAAGTTGTGAAGCATCCATTCTAGTCCATTGGACCCAAAATGATGTTTGGGAGTGTTTCAGAGCATTTTGCTAACCTTCGGCACGTAAAAAGATGCAAAACTTGTGTTTCGGGCTTGAATGCACTATTTCAGGGTAACAAAGTTGTGAAGCATCCATTCTAGTCTATTGGACCCAAAATGATGTTTGGGAGTGTTTCAGAGCATTTTGCTTACCTTCAGCACGTAAAAAGATGCAAAACTTGTGTTTCGGGCCTGAATGCACTATTTTGGGGTACGAAAGTTGTGAAGCATCCATTCTACTCCATTGGATCCAAAATGATGTTTGGGAGTGTTTCAGAGCATTTCGCTAACCTTTTGCACGTATAAAGATGCAAAACTTGTGTTTCAGGCCTGAATGCACTATTTCGGGGTACCAAAGTAGTAAAGCATCTATTCTAGTCCATTGGACCCAAAATGATGTTTGGGAGTGTTTCAGAGCATTTCACTAACCTTCGGCATGTAAAAAGTTGCAAAAGTTGTGTGTTGGGCCTGAATGCACTTTTTCGGGGTACCAAAGTTGTGAAGCATCCATTCAACTCCATTGGACCCGAAATGATGTTTGGGAGTGTTTCAGAGCATTTTGCTAACCTTCGGCACGTAAAAAGATGCAAAACTTGTGTTCGCACCTCAATGCACTATTTCGGGGTACCAAAGTTGTGAAGCATCCATTCTAGTTCATTAGACCCAAATGATATTTGGGAGTGTTTCACAGCATTTCGCTAACCTTCGGCACGTAAAAGATGCAAAACTTATGTTCACGCCTGAATGGACTATTTCGGGGTACCAAAGTTGTGAAGCATCCATTCTAGTCCATTGGAACCAAAATGATGTTTGGGAGTGTTTCAGAGCATTTTGCTAACCTTCGGCACGTAAAAAGATGCAAAACTTGTGTTTTGGGCCAGAATGCACTATTTCGTGGTACCAAAGTTGTGAAGCATCCATTCTAGTCCATTGGACCCAAAATGATGCTTGGGAGTGTTTCAGAGAATTTCGCTAACCTTCGGCACGTAAAAGATGCAAAACTTGTGTTCGCGCCTGAATGCACTATTTTGGGGTACCAAATTTGTAAAGCATCCATTCTAGTCCATTGGACCCAAAATGATGTTTGGGAGTGTTTCAAAGCATTTTGCTAACCTTCGGCACGTAAAAGATGCAAAACTTGTGTTCGCGCCTGAATGCACTATTTTGGGGTACCAAATTTGTGAAGCATCCATTCTAGTCCATTGGACCCAAAATGATGTTTGGGAGTGTTTCAAAGCATTTTGCTAACCTTCGGCACGTAAAAGATCCAAAACTTGTGTTCGCGCCTGAATGCACTATTTCGGGGTACCAAAGTTGTGAAGCATCCATTCTAGTCCATTGGACCCAAAATGATGTTTGGGAGTGTTTCAGAGCATTTTGCTAACCTTCGGCACGTAAAAAGATGCAAAACTTGTGTTTCGGACCAGAATGCACTATTTCGGGGTAACAAAGTTGTGAAGCATCCATTCTAGTCTATTGGACCCAAAATGATGTTTGGGAGTGTTTCAGAGCATTTTGCTAACCTTCGGCACGTAAAAAGATGCAAAACTTGTGTTTCGGGCCTGAATGCACTATTTTGGGGTACCAAAGTTGTGAAGCATCCATTCTAGTCCATTCGATCCAAAATAATGTTTTGGAGTGTTTCAGGGCATTTTGCTAACCTTCGGCACGTAAAAGATGCAAAACTTGTGTTCGGGCCTGAATGCACTATTTTGGGGTACCAAAGTTGTGAAGCATCCATTCTAGTCCATTGGATCCAAAATGATGTTTGGGAGTGTTTCAGAGCATTTTGCTAACCTTCGGCACGTAAAAAGATGCAAAACTTATGTTCGCGCTTGAATGCAATATTTCGGGGTACCAAAATTGTGAAGCATCCATTCTAGTCCATTGGACCCAAAATGATGTTTGGGAGTGTTTCAGAGCATTTTGCTGACCTTCGGCACGTAAAAGATGCAAAACTTGTGTTCGCGCCTGAATGCACTATTTCGGGGTACCGAAGTTGTAAAGCATCCATTCTACTCCATTGGACCCAAAATGATGTTTGGTAGTGTTTCAGAGCATTTCGCTAACCTTCGGCACGTAAAAGATGCAAAACTTGTGTTTCTGGCCTGAATGCACTATTTCGGGGTACCGAAGTTGTGAAGCATCCATTCTACTCCGTTGGACCCGAAATGATGTTTGGGAGTGTTTGAGAGCATTTTGCTAACATTCGGCACCTAAAAATGCAAAACTTGTGTTTCGGGCTTGAATGCACTATTTCGAGGTACCAAAGTTGTGAAGCATCCATTCTAGTCCAATGGACCCAAAATGATGCTTGGGAGTGTTTCAGAGAATTTCGCTAACCTTCGGCACGTAAAAGATGCAAAACTTGTGTTCGCGCCTGAATGCACTATTTTGGGGTACCAAATTTGTGAAGCATCTATTCTAGTCCATTGGACCCAAAATGATGTTTGGGAGTGTTTCAAAGCATTTTGCTAACCTTCGGCACGTAAAAGATGCAAAACTTGTGTTCGCGCCTGAATGCACTATTTTGGGGTACCAAATTTGTGAAGCATCCATTCTAATCCATTGGACCCAAAATGATGTTTGGGAGTGTTTCAGAGCATTTTGCTAACCTTCGGCACGTAAAAAGATGCAAAACTTGTGTTTCGGGCCTGAATGCACTATTTCGGGGTAGCAAAGTTGTGAAGCATCCATTCTAGTCTATTGGACCCAAAATGATGTTTGGGAGTGCTTTAGAGCATTTTGCTAACCTTCGGCACGTAAAAAGATGCAAAACTTGTGTTTCGGGCCTGAATGCACTATTTTGGGGTACCAAAGTTGTGAAGCATCCATTCTAGTCCATTGGATCCAAAATAATGTTTTGGAGTGTTTCAGAGCATTTCGCTAACCTTTTGCACGTATAAAGATGCAAAACTTGTGTTTCGGGCCTGAATGTACTATTTCGGTGTACCAAAGTAGTAAAGCATCTATTCTAGTCCATTGGACCCAAAATGATGTTTGGGACTGTTTCAGAGCATTTCGCTAACCTTCGGCATGTAAAAAGATGCAAAAGTTGTGTGTTGGGCCAGAATGCACTATTTCGGGGTACGAAAGTTGTGAAGCATCCATTCTAGTCCATTGGACCCAAAATGATGTTTTGGAGGGTTTCAGAGCATTTCGCTAACCTTCGGCACGTAAAAGATGCAAAACTTGTGTTCGCGCCTGAATGCACTATTTTGGGGTACCAAATTTGTGAAGCATCCATTCTACTCCATTAGACCCAAAATGATGGTTGGGAGTGTTTCAGAGCATTTTGCTAACCTTCGGCACGTAAAAGATGCAAAACTTGTGTTCGGGCCTGAATGCACTATTTCGAGGTACCGAAGTTGTAAAGCATCCATTCTAGTCCATTGGACCCAAAATGATGTTTGGGAGTGTTTCAGAGCATTTCGCTAACCTTCGGCACGTAAAAGATGCAAAACTTGTGTTTCAGGCCTGAATGCACTATTTCTGGGTACCGAAGTTGTGAAGCATCCATTCTAGTCCATTGGACCCAAAATGATATTTGGGAGTGTTTCACAGCAATTCGCTAACCTTCGGCACGTAAAAGATGCAGAACTTATGTTCGCGCTTGAATGCACTATTTTGGGGTACCGAAGTTGTGAAGCATCCATTCTACTCCATTGGACCCGAAATGATGTTTGGTAGTGTTTCAGAGCATTTTGCAAACATTCGGAAGCTAAAAAATGCAAAACTTGTGTTTCGGGCTTTAATGCACTATTTCGAGGTACCAAAGTTGTGAAGCATCCATTCTAATCCATTGGACCCAAAATGATGCTTGGGAGTGTTTCAGAGAATTTCGCTAACCTTCGGCACGTAAAAGATGCAAAACTTGTGTTCGCGCCTGAATGCACTATTTTGGGGTACCAAATTTGTGAAGCATCCATTCTAGTCCATTGGACCCAAAATGATGTTTGGGAGTGTTTCAAAGCATTTTGCTAACCTTCGGCATGTAAAAGATCCAAAACTTGTGTTCGCGCCTGAATGCACTATTTCGGGGTACCAAAGTTGTGAAGCATCCATTCTAGTCCATTGGACCCAAAATGATGTTTGGATGTGATGATAACCTTCAGCACGTAAAAAGATGCAAAACTTGTGTTTCGGGCCTGAATGAACTATTTCGGGGTACCAAAGTTGTGAAGCATCCATTCTAGTCCATTGGACCCAAAATGATGTTTGGGAGTGTTTCAGAGCATTTTGCTAACCTTCGGCACGTAAAAAGATGCAAAACTTGTGTTTCGGGCCTGAATGCACTATTTTGGGGTACCAAAGTTGTGAAGCATCCATTCTAGTCCATTGGATCCAAAATAATGTTTTGGAGTGTTTCAGAGCATTTCGCTAACCTTTTGCACGTATAAAGATGCAAAACTTGTGTTTCGGGCCTGAATGTACTATTTCGGGGTACCAAAGTAGTAAAGCATCTATTCTAGTCCATTGGACCCAAAATGATGTTTGGGAGTGTTTCAGAGCATTTCGCTAACCTTCGGCATGTAAAAAGATGCAAAAGTTGTGTGTTGGGCCAGAATGCACTATTTCGGGGTACGAAAGTTGTGAAGCATCCATTCTAGTCCATTGGACCCAAAATGATGTTTTGGAGGGTTTCAGAGCATTTCGCTAACCTTTGGCACGTAAAAGATGCAAAACTTGTGTTCGCGCCTGAATGCACTATTTTGGGGTACCAAATTTGTGAAGCATCCATTCTACTCCATTGGACCCAAAATGATGGTTGGGAGTGTTTCAGAGCATTTTGCTAACCTTCGGCACGTAAAAGATGCAAAACTTGTGTTCGGGCCTGAATGCACTATTTTGAGGTACCGAAGTTGTAAAGCATCCATTCTAGTCCATTGGACCCAAAATGATGTTTGGGAGTGTTTCAGAGCATTTCGCTAACCTTCGGCACGTAAAAGATGCAAAACTTGTGTTTCAGGCCTGAATGCACTATTTCAGGGTACCGAAGTTGTGAAGCATCCATTCTAGTCCACTGGACCCAATATGATATTTGGGAGTGTTTCACAGCAATTCGCTTACCTTCGGCACGTAAAAGATGCAAAACTTATGTTCGCGCTTGAATGCACTATTTCGGGTTACCAAAATTGTGAAGCATCCATTCTAGTCCATTGGACCCAAAATGATGTTTGGGAGTGTTTCATAGCATTTTGCTGACCTTCGGCACGTAAAAGATGCAAAACTTGTGTTCGCGCCTGAATGCACTATTTCGGGGTACCGAAGTTGTAAAGCATCCATTCTACTCCATTGGAGCCAAAATGATGTTTGGGAGTGTTTCAGAGAATTTCGCTAACCTTCGGCACGTAAAAGATGCAAAACTTGTGTTCGCGCCTGAATGCACTATTTTGGGGTACCAAATTTGTGAAGCATCTATTCTAGTCCATTGGACCCAAAATGATGTTTGGGAGTGTTTCAAAGCATTTTGCTAACCTTCGGCACGTAAAAGATGCAAAACTTGTGTTCGCGCCTGAATGCACTATTTTGGGGTACCAAATTTGTGAAGCATCCATTCTAGTCCATTGGACCCAAAATGATGTTTGGGAGTGTTTCAGAGCATTTTGCTAACCTTCGGCACGTAAAAAGATGCAAAACTTGTGTTTCGGGCCTGAATGCACTATTTCGGGGTAGCAAAGTTGTGAAGCATCCATTCTAGTCTATTGGACCCAAAATGATGTTTGGGAGTGCTTTAGAGCATTTTGCTAACCTTCGGCACGTAAAAAGATGCAAAACTTGTGTTTCGGGCCTGAATGCACTATTTTGGGGTACCAAAGTTGTGAAGCATCCATTCTAGTCCATTGGATCCAAAATAATGTTTTGGAGTGTTTCAGAGCATTTCGCTAACCTTTTGCACGTATAAAGATGCAAAACTTGTGTTTCGGGCCTGAATGTACTATTTCGGTGTACCAAAGTAGTAAAGCATCTATTCTAGTCCATTGGACCCAAAATGATGTTTGGGACTGTTTCAGAGCATTTCGCTAACCTTCGGCATGTAAAAAGATGCAAAAGTTGTGTGTTGGGCCAGAATGCACTATTTCGGGGTACGAAAGTTGTGAAGCATCCATTCTAGTCCATTGGACCCAAAATGATGTTTTGGAGGGTTTCAGAGCATTTCGCTAACCTTCGGCACGTAAAAGATGCAAAACTTGTGTTCGCGCCTGAATGCACTATTTCGAGGTACCGAAGTTGTAAAGCATCCATTCTAGTCCATTGGACCCAAAATGATGTTTGGGAGTGTTTCAGAGCATTTCGCTAACCTTCGGCACGTAAAAGATGCAAAACTTGTGTTTCAGGCCTGAATGCACTATTTCGGGGTACCAAATTTGTGAAGCATCCATTCTACTCCATTAGACCCAAAATGATGGTTGGGAGTGTTTCAGAGCATTTTGCTAACCTTCGGCACGTAAAAGATGCAAAACTTGTGTTCGGGCCTGAATGCACTATTTCGAGGTACCGAAGTTGTAAAGCATCCATTCTAGTCCATTGCACCCAAAATGATGTTTGGGAGTGTTTCAGAGCATTTCGCTAACCTTCGGCACGTAAAAGATGCAAAACTTGTGTTTCAGGCCTGAATGCACTATTTCTGGGTACCGAAGTTGTGAAGCATCCATTCTAGTCCATTGGACCCAAAATGATATTTGGGAGTGTTTCACAGCAATTCGCTAACCTTCGGCTCGTAAAAGATGCAGAACTTATGTTCGCGCTTGAATGCACTATTTTGGGGTACCGAAGTTGTGAAGCATCCATTCTACTCCATTGGACCCGAAATGATGTTTGGTAGTGTTTCAGAGCATTTTGCAAACATTCGGAAGCTAAAAAATGCAAAACTTGTGTTTCGGGCTTTAATGCACTATTTCGAGGTACCAAAGTTGTGAAGCATCCATTCTAGTCCATTGGACCCAAAATGATGCTTGGGAGTGTTTCAGAGAATTTCGCTAACCTTCGGCACGTAAAAGATGCAAAACTTGTGTTCGCGCCTGAATGCACTATTTTGGGGTACCAAATTTGTGAAGCATCCATTCTAGTCCATTGGACCCAAAATGATGTTTGGGAGTGTTTCAAAGCATTTTGCTAACCTTCGGCATGTAAAAGATCCAAAACTTGTGTTCGCGCCTGAATGCACTATTTCGGGGTACCAAAGTTGTGAAGCATCCATTCTAGTCCATTGGACCCAAAATGATGTTTGGATGTGATGATAACCTTCAGCACGTAAAAAGATGCAAAACTTGTGTTTCGGGCCTGAATGAACTATTTCGGGGTACCAAAGTTGTGAAGCATCCATTCTAGTCCATTGGACCCAAAATGATGTTTGGGAGTGTTTCAGAGCATTTTGCTAACCTTCGGCACGTAAAAAGATGCAAAACTTGTGTTTCGGGCCTGAATGCACTATTTTGGGGTACCAAAGTTGTGAAGCATCCATTCTAGTCCATTGGATCCAAAATAATGTTTTGGAGTGTTTCAGAGCATTTCGCTAACCTTTTGCACGTATAAAGATGCAAAACTTGTGTTTCGGGCCTGAATGTACTATTTCGGGGTACCAAAGTAGTAAAGCATCTATTCTAGTCCATTGGACCCAAAATGATGTTTGGGAGTGTTTCAGAGCATTTCGCTAACCTTCGGCATGTAAAAAGATGCAAAAGTTGTGTGTTGGGCCAGAATGCACTATTTCGGGGTACGAAAGTTGTGAAGCATCCATTCTAGTCCATTGGACCCAAAATGATGTTTTGGAGGGTTTCAGAGCATTTCGCTAACCTTTGGCACGTAAAAGATGCAAAACTTGTGTTCGCGCCTGAATGCACTATTTTGGGGTACCAAATTTGTGAAGCATCCATTCTACTCCATTGGACCCAAAATGATGGTTGGGAGTGTTTCAGAGCATTTTGCTAACCTTCGGCACGTAAAAGATGCAAAACTTGTGTTCGGGCCTGAATGCACTATTTTGAGGTACCGAAGTTGTAAAGCATCCATTCTAGTCCATTGGACCCAAAATGATGTTTGGGAGTGTTTCAGAGCATTTCGCTAACCTTCGGCACGTAAAAGATGCAAAACTTGTGTTTCAGGCCTGAATGCACTATTTCAGGGTACCGAAGTTGTGAAGCATCCATTCTAGTCCACTGGACCCAATATGATATTTGGGAGTGTTTCACAGCAATTCGCTTACCTTCGGCACGTAAAAGATGCAAAACTTATGTTCGCGCTTGAATGCACTATTTCGGGTTACCAAAATTGTGAAGCATCCATTCTATTCCATTGGACCCAAAATGATGTTTGGGAGTGTTTCATAGCATTTTGCTGACCTTCGGCACGTAAAAGATGCAAAACTTGTGTTCGCGCCTGAATGCACTATTTCGGGGTACCGAAGTTGTAAAGCATCCATTCTACTCCATTGGAGCCAAAATGATGTTTGGGAGTGTTTCAGAGAATTTCGCTAACCTTCGGCACGTAAAAGATGCAAAACTTGTGTTCGCGCCTGAATGCACTATTTTGGGGTACCAAATTTGTGAAGCATCTATTCTAGTCCATTGGACCCAAAATGATGTTTGGGAGTGTTTCAAAGCATTTTGCTAACCTTCGGCACGTAAAAGATGCAAAACTTGTGTTCGCGCCTGAATGCACTATTTTGGGGTACCAAATTTGTGAAGCATCCATTCTAGTCCATTGGACCCAAAATGATGTTTGGGAGTGTTTCAGAGCATTTTGCTAACCTTCGGCACGTAAAAAGATGCAAAACTTGTGTTTCGGGCCTGAATGCACTATTTCGGGGTAGCAAAGTTGTGAAGCATCCATTCTAGTCTATTGGACCCAAAATGATGTTTGGGAGTGCTTTAGAGCATTTTGCTAACCTTCGGCACGTAAAAAGATGCAAAACTTGTGTTTCGGGCCTGAATGCACTATTTTGGGGTACCAAAGTTGTGAAGCATCCATTCTAGTCCATTGGATCCAAAATAATGTTTTGGAGTGTTTCAGAGCATTTCGCTAACCTTTTGCACGTATAAAGATGCAAAACTTGTGTTTCGGGCCTGAATGTACTATTTCGGTGTACCAAAGTAGTAAAGCATCTATTCTAGTCCATTGGACCCAAAATGATGTTTGGGACTGTTTCAGAGCATTTCGCTAACCTTCGGCATGTAAAAAGATGCAAAAGTTGTGTGTTGGGCCAGAATGCACTATTTCGGGGTACGAAAGTTGTGAAGCATCCATTCTAGTCCATTGGACCCAAAATGATGTTTTGGAGGGTTTCAGAGCATTTCGCTAACCTTCGGCACGTAAAAGATGCAAAACTTGTGTTCGCGCCTGAATGCACTATTTCGAGGTACCGAAGTTGTAAAGCATCCATTCTAGTCCATTGGACCCAAAATGATGTTTGGGAGTGTTTCAGAGCATTTCGCTAACCTTCGGCACGTAAAAGATGCAAAACTTGTGTTTCAGGCCTGAATGCACTATTTCGGGGTACCAAATTTGTGAAGCATCCATTCTACTCCATTAGACCCAAAATGATGGTTGGGAGTGTTTCAGAGCATTTTGCTAACCTTCGGCACGTAAAAGATGCAAAACTTGTGTTCGGGCCTGAATGCACTATTTCGAGGTACCGAAGTTGTAAAGCATCCATTCTAGTCCATTGGACCCAAAATGATGTTTGGGAGTGTTTCAGAGCATTTCGCTAACCTTCGGCACGTAAAAGATGCAAAACTTGTGTTTCAGGCCTGAATGCACTATTTCTGGGTACCGAAGTTGTGAAGCATCCATTCTAGTCCATTGGACCCAAAATGATATTTGGGAGTGTTTCACAGCAATTCGCTAACCTTCGGCTCGTAAAAGATGCAGAACTTATGTTCGCGCTTGAATGCACTATTTTGGGGTACCGAAGTTGTGAAGCATCCATTCTACTCCATTGGACCCGAAATGATGTTTGGTAGTGTTTCAGAGCATTTTGCAAACATTCGGAAGCTAAAAAATGCAAAACTTGTGTTTCGGGCTTTAATGCACTATTTCGAGGTACCAAAGTTGTGAAGCATCCATTCTAGTCCATTGGACCCAAAATGATGCTTGGGAGTGTTTCAGAGAATTTCGCTAACCTTCGGCACGTAAAAGATGCAAAACTTGTGTTCGCGCCTGAATGCACTATTTTGGGGTACCAAATTTGTGAAGCATCCATTCTAGTCCATTGGACCCAAAATGATGTTTGGGAGTGTTTCAAAGCATTTTGCTAACCTTCGGCATGTAAAAGATCCAAAACTTGTGTTCGCGCCTGAATGCACTATTTCGGGGTACCAAAGTTGTGAAGCATCCATTCTAGTCCATTGGACCCAAAATGATGTTTGGATGTGATGATAACCTTCAGCACGTAAAAAGATGCAAAACTTGTGTTTCGGGCCTGAATGAACTATTTCGGGGTACCAAAGTTGTGAAGCATCCATTCTAGTCCATTGGACCCAAAATGATGTTTGGGAGTGTTTCAGAGCATTTTGCTAACCTTCGGCACGTAAAAAGATGCAAAACTTGTGTTTCGGGCCTGAATGCACTATTTTGGGGTACCAAAGTTGTGAAGCATCCATTCTAGTCCATTGGATCCAAAATAATGTTTTGGAGTGTTTCAGAGCATTTCGCTAACCTTTTGCACGTATAAAGATGCAAAACTTGTGTTTCGGGCCTGAATGTACTATTTCGGGGTACCAAATTAGTAAAGCATCTATTCTAGTCCATTGGACCCAAAATGATGTTTGGGAGTGTTTCAGAGCATTTCGCTAACCTTCGGCATGTAAAAAGATGCAAAAGTTGTGTGTTGGGCCAGAATGCACTATTTCGGGGTACGAAAGTTGTGAAGCATCCATTCTAGTCCATTGGAACCAAAATGATGTTTTGGAGGGTTTCAGAGCATTTCGCTAACCTTTGGCACGTAAAAGATGCAAAACTTGTGTTCGCGCCTGAATGCACTATTTTGGGGTACCAAATTTGTGAAGCATCCATTCTACTCCATTGGACCCAAAATGATGGTTGGGAGTGTTTCAGAGCATTTTGCTAACCTTCGGCACGTAAAAGATGCAAAACTTGTGTTCGGGCCTGAATGCACTATTTTGAGGTACCGAAGTTGTAAAGCATCCATTCTAGTCCATTGGACCCAAAATGATGTTTGGGAGTGTTTCAGAGCATTTCGCTAACCTTCGGCACGTAAAAGATGCAAAACTTGTGTTTCAGGCCTGAATGCACTATTTCAGGGTACCGAAGTTGTGAAGCATCCATTCTAGTCCACTGGACCCAATATGATATTTGGGAGTGTTTCACAGCAATTCGCTTACCTTCGGCACGTAAAAGATGCAAAACTTATGTTCGCGCTTGAATGCACTATTTCGGGTTACCAAAATTGTGAAGCATCCATTCTAGTCCATTGGACCCAAAATGATGTTTGGGAGTGTTTCATAGCATTTTGCTGACCTTCGGCACGTAAAAGATGCAAAACTTGTGTTCGCGCCTGAATGCACTATTTCGGGGTACCGAAGTTGTAAAGCATCCATTCTACTCCATTGGAGCCAAAATGATGTTTGGGAGTGTTTCAGAGCATTTCGCTAACCTTCGACACGTAAAAGATGCAAAACTTATGTTCGCGCCTGAATGCACTATTTCGGGGTACCAAAGTTGTGAAACATCTATTCTAGTCCATTGGACCCAAAATGATGTGTGGGAGTGTTTCAGAGCATTTTGCTAACCTTCAGCACGTAAAAAGTTGCAAAACTTGTGTTTCGGGCCTGAATGCACTATTTTGGGGTACCGAAGTTGTAAAGCATCCATTCTACTCCATTGGACCCAAAATGATGTTTGGTAGTGTTTCAGAGCATTTCGCTAACCTTCGGCACGTAAAAGATGCAAAACTTGTGTTTCAGGCCTGAATGCACTATTTTGGGGTACCGAAGTTGTGAAGGATCCATTCTACTCCATTGGACCTGAAATGATGTTTGGTAGTGTTTCAGACCATTTTGCAAACATTCGGCAGCTAAAAAATGCAAAACTTGTGTTTCGGGCTTGAATGCACTATTTCGAGGTACCAAAGTTGTGAAGCATCCATTCTAGTCCATTGGACCCAAAATGATGCTTGGGAGTGTTTCAGAGAATTTCGCTAACCTTCGGCACGTAAAAGATGCAAAACTTGTGTTCGCGCCTGAATGCACTATTTTGGGGTACCAAATTTGTGAAGCATCCATTCTAGTCCATTGGACCCAAAATGATGTTTGGGAGTGTTTCAAAGCATTTTGCTAACCTTCGGCATGTAAAAGATCCAAAACTTGTGTTCGCGCCTGAATGCACTATTTCAGGGTACCAAAGCTGTGAAGCATCCATTCTAGTCCATTGGACCCAAAATGATGTTTGGAAGTGTTTCAGAGCATTATGATAACCTTCAGCACGTAAAAAGATGCAAAACTTGTGTTTCGGGCCTGAATGAACTATTTCGGGGTACCAAAGTTGTGATGCATCCATTCTAGTCCGTTGGACCCAAAATGATGTTTGGGAGTGTTTCAGAGCATTTCGCTAACCTTCGGCACGTAAAAGATGCAAAACTTGTGTTCGTGCCTGAATGCACTATTTCGGGGTACCAAAGTTGTGAAGCATCCATTTTGTCCATTGGACCCAAAATGATGTTTGGGAGTGTTTCAGAGAATTTTGCTAACCTTCGGCACGTAAAAAGATGCAAAACTTGTGTTTTGGGCCTAAATGCTCTATTTCAGGGTACCAAAGTTGTGAAGCATCCATTCTAGTCCTTTGGACCCCAAATGATGTTTGGGAGTGTTTCAGAGCATTTCGCTAACCTTCAGCACGTAAAAGATGCAAAACTTGTGTTCGCGGCTAAATGCACTATTTTGGGGTACCAAATTTGTGAAGCATCCGTTCTAGTCCATTGGACCCAAAATGATGTTTGGGAGTGTTTCAAAGCATTTTGCTAACCTTCGACACGTAAAAGATCCAAAACTTGTGTTCGCGCCTAAATGCACTATTTCGGGGTACCAAAGTTGTGATGCATCCATTCTAGGCCATTGGACCCAAAATGATGTTTGGGAGAGTTTCAGAGTATTAAGCTAACCTTCAGCACGTAAAAAGATGCAAAACTTGTGTTTCAGGCCTGAATGCACTATTTCGGAGTACCGAAGTTGTAAAGCATCCATTCTACTCCATTGGACCCCAAATGATATTTGGGAGTGTTTCAGAGCATTTCGCTAACCTTCGGCACGTAAAAGATGCAAAACTAGTGTTTCGGGCCTGAATGCACTATTTCGGGGTTCCGAAGTTGTGAAGCCTCCATTCTACTCCATTGGACCCGAAATGATGTTTGGGAGTGTTTCAGAGCATTTTGCTAACCTTCGGCACGTAAAAGATGCAAAACTTGTGTTCGGGCCTGAATGCACTATTTCGAGGTACCGAAGTTGTAAAGCATCCATTCTAGTCCATTGGACCCAAAATGATGTTTGGGAGTGTTTCAGAGCATTTCGCTAACCTTCGGCACGTAAAAGATGCAAAACTTGTGTTTCAGGCCTGAATGCACTATTTCTGGGTACCGAAGTTGTGAAGCATCCATTCTAGTCCATTGGACCCAAAATGATGTTTGGGAGTGTTTCAGAGCATTTTGCTAACCTTCGGCACGTAAAAAGATGCAAAACTTGTGTTTCGGGCCTGAATGCACTATTTCGGGGTAACAAAGTTGTGAAGCATCCATTCTAGTCTATTGGACCCAAAATGATGTTTGGGAGTGCTTCAGAGCATTTTGCTAACCTTCGGCACGTAAAAAGATGCAAAACTTGTGTTTCGGGCCTGAATGCACTATTTTGGAGTACCAAAGTTGTGAAGCATCCATTCTAGTCCATTGGATCCAAAATAATGTTTTGGAGTGTTTCAGAGCATTTCGCTAACCTTTTGCACGTATAAAGATGCAAAACTTGTGTTTCGGGCCTGAATGTACTATTTCGATGTACCAAAGTAGTAAAGCATCTATTCTAGTCCATTGGACCCAAAATGATGTTTGGGAGTGTTTCAGAGCATTTCGCTAACCTTCGGCATGTAAAAAGATGCAAAAGTTGTGTGTTGGGCCAGAATGCACTATTTCGGGGTACGAAAGTTGTGAAGCATCCATTCTAGTCCATTGGACCCAAAATGATGTTTTGGAGGGTTTCAGAGCATTTCGCTAACCTTCGGCACGTAAAAGATGCAAAACTTGTGTTCGCGCCTAAATGCACTATTTTGGGGTACCAAATTTGTGAAGCATCCATTCTACTCCATTAGACCCAAAATGATGGTTGGGAGTGTTTCAGAGCATTTTGCTAACCTTCGGCACGTAAAAGATGCAAAACTTTTGTTCGGCCCTGAATGCACTATTTCGAGGTACCGAAGTTGTAAAGCATCCATTCTAGTCCATTGGACCCAAAATGATGTTTGGGAGTGTTTCAGAGCATTTCGCTAACCTTCGGCACGTAAAAGATGCAAAACTTGTGTTTCAGGCCTGAATGCACTATTTCTGGGTACCGAAGTTGTGAAGCATCCATTCTAGTCCATTGGACCCAAAATGATATTTGGGAGTGTTTCACAGCAATTCGCTAACCTTCGGCACGTAAAAGATGCAGAACTTATGTTCGCGCTTGAATGCACTATTTTTGGGTACCGAAGTTGTGAAGCATCCATTCTACTCCATTGGACCCGAAATGATGTTTGGTAGTGTTTCAGAGCATTTTGCAAACATTCGGAAGCTAAAAAATGCAAAACTTGTGTTTCGGGCTTTAATGCACTATTTCGAGGTACCAAAGTTGTGAAGCATCCATTCTAGTCCATTGGACCCAAAATGATGCTTGGGAGTGTTTCAGGGAATTTCGCTAACCTTCGGCACGTAAAAGATGCAAAACTTGTGTTCGCGCCTGAATGCACTATTTTGGGGTACCAAATTTGTGAAGCATCCATTCTAGTCCATTGGACCCAAAATGATGTTTGGGAGTGTTTCAAAGCATTTTGCTAACCTTCGGCATGTAAAAGATCCAAAACTTGTGTTCGCGCCTGAATGCACTATTTCGGGGTACCAAAGTTGTGAAGCATCCATTCTAGTCCATTGGACCCAAAATGATGTTTGGAAGTGTTTCAGAGCATTATGATAACCTTCAGCACGTAAAAAGATGCAAAACTTGTGTTTCGGGCCTGAATGAACTATTTCGGGGTACCAAAGTTGTGAAGCATCCATTCTAGTCCATTGGACCCAAAATGATGTTTGGGAGTGTTTCAGAGCATTTTGCTAACCTTCGGCACGTAAAAAGATGCAAAACTTGTGTTTCGGGCCTGAATGCACTATTTTGGGGTACCAAAATTGTGAAGCATCCATTCTAGTCCATTGGATCCAAAATAATGTTTTGGAGTGTTTCAGAGCATTTCGCTAACCTTTTGCACGTATAAAGATGCAAAACTTGTGTTTTGGGCCTGAATGTACTATTTCGGGGTACCAAAGTAGTAAAGCATCTATTCTAGTCCATTGGACCCAAAATGATGTTTGGGAGTGTTTCAGAGCATTTCGCTAACCTTCGGCATGTAAAAAGATGCAAAAGTTGTGTGTTGGGCCAGGATGCACTATTTCGGGGTACGAAAGTTGTGAAGCATCCATTCTAGTCCATTGGACCCAAAATGATGTTTTGGAGGGTTTCAGAGCATTTCGCTAACCTTCGGCACGTAAAAGATGCAAAACTTGTGTTCGCGCCTGAATGCACTATTTTGGGGTACCAAATTTGTGAAGCATCCATTCTACTCCATTGGACCCAAAATGATGGTTGGGAGTGTTTCAGAGCATTTTGCTAACCTTCGGCACGTAAAAGATGCAAAACTTGTGTTCGGGCCTGAATGCACTATTTTGAGGTACCGAAGTTGTAAAGCATCCATTCTAGTCCATTGGACCCAAAATGATGTTTGGGAGTGTTTCAGAGCATTTCGCTAACCTTCGGCACGTAAAAGATGCAAAACTTGTGTTTCAGGCCTGAATGCACTATTTCAGGGAATCGAAGTTGTGAAGCATCCATTCTAGTCCATTGGACCCAAAATGATATTTGGGAGTGTTTCACAGCAATTCGCTTACCTTCGGCACGTAAAAGATGCAGAACTTATGTTCGCGCTTGAATGCACTATTTCGGGTTACCAAAATTGTGAAGCATCCATTCTAGTCCATTGGACCCAAAATGATGTTTGGGAGTGTTTCAGAGCATTTTGCTGACCTTCGGCACGTAAAAGATGCAAAACTTGTGTTCGCGCCTGAATGCACTATTTCGGGGTACCGAAGTTGTAAAGCATCCATTCTACTCCATTGGAGCCAAAATGATGTTTGGGAGTGTTTCAGAGCATTTCGCTAACCTTCGGCACGTAAAAGATGCAAAACTTATGTTCGCGCCTGAATGCACTATTTCGGGGTACCAAAGTTGTGAAACATCTATTCTAGTCCATTGGACCCAAAATGATGTGTGAGAGTGTTTCAGAGCATTTTGCTAACCTTCAGCACGTAAAAAGATGCAAAACTTGTGTTTCGGGCCTGAATGCACTATTTTGGGGTACCGAAGTTGTAAAGCATCCATTCTACCCCATTGGACCCAAAATGATGTTTGGTAGTGTTTCAGAGCATTTCGCTAACCTTCGGCACGTAAAAGATGCAAAACTTGTGTTTCAGGCCTGAATGCACTATTTTGGGGTACCGAAGTTGTAAAGGATCCATTCTACTCCATAGGACCCGAAATGATGTTTGGTAGTGTTTCAGACCATTTTGCAAACATTCGGCAGCTAAAAAATGCAAAACTTGTGTTTCGGGCTTGAATGCACTATTTCGAGGTACCAAAGTTGTGAAGCATCCATTCTAGTCCATTGGACCCAAAATGATGCTTGGGAGTGTTTCAGAGAATTTCGCTAACCTTCGGCACGTAAAAGATGCAAAACTTGTGTTCGCGCCTGAATGCACTATTTTGGGGTACCAAATTTGTGAAGCATCCATTCTAGTCCATTGGACCCAAAATGATGTTTGGGAGTGTTTCAAAGCATTTTGCTAACCTTCGGCATGTAAAAGATCCAAAACTTGTGTTCGCGCCTGAATGCACTATTTCAGGGTACCAAAGTTGTGAAGCATCCATTCTAGTCCATTGGACCCAAAATGATGTTTGGAAGTGTTTCAGAGCATTATGATAACCTTCAGCACGTAAAAAGATGCAAAACTTGTGTTTCGGGCCTGAATGAACTATTTCGGGGTACCAAAGTTGTGATGCATCCATTCTAGTCCGTTGGACCCAAAATGATGTTTGGGAGTGTTTCAGAGCATTTCAAACCTTCGGCACGTAAAAGTTGCAAAACTTGTGTTCGTGCCTGAATGCACTATTTCGGGGTACCAAAGTTGTGAAGCATCCATTTTGTCCATTGGACCCAAAATGATGTTTGGGAGTGTTTCAGAGAATTTTGCTAACCTTCGGCACGTAAAAAGATGCAAAACTTGTGTTTTGGGCCTAAATGCTCTATTTCAGGGTACCAAAGTTGTGAAGCATCCATTCTAGTCCTTTGGACCCCAAATGATGTTTGGGAGTGTTTCAGATCATTTCGCTAACCTTCGGCACGTAAAAGATGCAAAACTTGTGTTCGCGCCTAAATGCACTATTTTGGGGTACCAAATTTGTGAAGCATCCGTTCTAGTCCATTGGACCCAAAATGATGTTTGGGAGTGTTTCAAAGCATTTTGCTAACCTTCGGCACGTAAAAGATCCAAAACTTGTGTTAGCGCCTAAATGCACTATTTCGGGGTACCAAAGTTGTGATGCATCCATTCTAGGCCATTGGACCCAAAATGATGTTTGGGAGAGTTTCAGAGTATTAAGCTAACCTTCAGCACGTAAAAAGATGCAAAACTTGTGTTTCAGGCCTGAATGCACTATTTCGGAGTACCGAAGTTGTAAAGCATCCATTCTACTCTATTGGACCCCAAATGATATTTGGGAGTGTTTCAGAGCATTTCGCTAACCTTCGGCACGTAAAAGATGCAAAACTAGTGTTTCGGGCCTGAATGCACTATTTCGGGGTTCTGAAGTTGTGAAGCCTCCATTCTACTCCATTGGACCCGAAATGATGTTTGGGAGTGTTTCAGAGCATTTTGCTAACCTTCGACACGTAAGAAAATGCAAAACTTGTGTTTGGGGCCTGAATGCACTATTTCGGGGTACCAAAGTTGTGAAGCATCCATTGTAGTCCTTTGGACCCAAAATGATGTTTGGGAGTATTTCAGAGCATTTTGCTAACCTTCGGAACGTAAAAAGATGAAAAACTTCTGTTTCGGGCCTGAATGCACTATTTCGGGGTACCAAAGTTGTGAAACATCCATTCTAGTACATTGGATCCAAAATAGTGTTTTGGAGTGTTTCAGAGCATTTTGCTAACCTTCGGCACGTAAAAAGATGCAAAACTTGTGTTTCGAGCCTGAATGCACTATTTCGGGGTACCACATTTGTGAAGCATCCATTCTACTCCATTGGAGCCAAAATGATGTTTGGGATTGTTTCAGAGGAGTTTGCTAACCTTCGGCACGTAAAAAGATGCAAAACTTGTGTTTTGAGCCTGAATGCACTATTTCGGGGTACCAAATTTGTGAAGCATCCATTCTACTCTATTGGACCCAAAATGATGTTTGGGGGTGTTTCAGAGCATTTCGCTAACCTTCAGCATGTAAAAGATGCAAAGCTTGTGTTTCGGGTCTGAATGTACTATTTCGGGGTACCGAAGTTGTAAACCATCTATTCTAGTCCATTGGACCCAAAATGATGTTTGGGAGTGTTTCAGAGCATTTCGGTAAACTTCGGCACGTAAAAAGATGCAAAACTTGTGTGTCGGGCCTGAATGCACTATTTCGGGGTACCAAAGTTGTGAAGCATCCATTCTAGTCCATTGGACCCAAAATGATGTTTGGGAGTGTTTCAGAGCATTTTGCTAACCCTCGGCACGTAAAAAGATGCAAAACTTGTGTTTCGGGACTGAATGCACTATTTCGGGGTACCAAAGTTGTGAAGCATCCATTCTAGTCCATTGGACGCAAAATGATGTTTGGGAGTGTTTCAGAGAATTTCGCTAACCTTCGACACGTAAAAGATGCTAAACTTGTGTTCGCGCCTGAATGCACTATTTTGAGGTACAAAAGTTGTGAAGCATCCATTCTACTCCATTGGACCCGAAATGATGTTTGGGGGTGTTTCAGAGGATTTCGCTAACCTTCGGCACGTAAAAAGATGCAAAACTTGTGTTTCGAGCCTGAATGCACTATTTCGGGGTACCAAATTTGTGAAGCATCCATTCTAGTCCATTGGACCCAAAATGATGTTTGGGAGTGTTTCAGAGCATTTTGCTGACCTTCGGCACGTAAAAGATGCAAAACTTGTGTTCGCGCCTGAATGCACTATTTCGGGGTACCGAAGTTGTAAAGCATCCATTCTACTCCATTGGAGCCAAAATGATGTTTGGGAGTGTTTCAGAGCATTTCGCTAACCTTCGGCACGTAAAAGATGCAAAACTTATGTTCGCGCCTGAATGCACTATTTCGGGGTACCAAAGTTGTGAAACATCTATTCTAGTCCATTGGACCCAAAATGATGTGTGAGAGTGTTTCAGAGCATTTTGCTAACCTTCAGCACGTAAAAAGATGCAAAACTTGTGTTTCGGGCCTGAATGCACTATTTTGGGGTACCGAAGTTGTAAAGCATCCATTCTACCCCATTGGACCCAAAATGATGTTTGGTAGTGTTTCAGAGCATTTCGCTAACCTTCGGCACGTAAAAGATGCAAAACTTGTGTTTCAGGCCTGAATGCACTATTTTGGGGTACCGAAGTTGTGAAGGATCCATTCTACTCCATAGGACCCGAAATGATGTTTGGTAGTGTTTCAGACCATTTTGCAAACATTCGGCAGCTAAAAAATGCAAAACTTGTGTTTCGGGCTTGAATGCACTATTTCGAGGTACCAAAGTTGTGAAGCATCCATTCTAGTCCATTGGACCCAAAATGATGCTTGGGAGTGTTTCAGAGAATTTCGCTAACCTTCGGCACGTAAAAGATGCAAAACTTGTGTTCGCGCCTGAATGCACTATTTTGGGGTACCAAATTTGTGAAGCATCCATTCTAGTCCATTGGACCCAAAATGATGTTTGGGAGTGTTTCAAAGCATTTTGCTAACCTTCGGCATGTAAAAGATCCAAAACTTGTGTTCGCGCCTGAATGCACTATTTCAGGGTACCAAAGTTGTGAAGCATCCATTCTAGTCCATTGGACCCAAAATGATGTTTGGAAGTGTTTCAGAGCATTATGATAACCTTCAGCACGTAAAAAGATGCAAAACTTGTGTTTCGGGCCTGAATGAACTATTTCGGGGTACCAAAGTTGTGATGCATCCATTCTAGTCCGTTGGACCCAAAATGATGTTTGGGAGTGTTTCAGAGCATTTCAAACCTTCGGCACGTAAAAGTTGCAAAACTTGTGTTCGTGCCTGAATGCACTATTTCGGGGTACCAAAGTTGTGAAGCATCCATTTTGTCCATTGGACCCAAAATGATGTTTGGGAGTGTTTCAGAGAATTTTGCTAACCTTCGGCACGTAAAAAGATGCAAAACTTGTGTTTTGGGCCTAAATGCTCTATTTCAGGGTACCAAAGTTGTGAAGCATCCATTCTAGTCCTTTGGACCCCAAATGATGTTTGGGAGTGTTTCAGATCATTTCGCTAACCTTCGGCACGTAAAAGATGCAAAACTTGTGTTCGCGCCTAAATGCACTATTTTGGGGTACCAAATTTGTGAAGCATTCGTTCTAGTCCATTGGACCCAAAATGATGTTTGGGAGTGTTTCAAAGCATTTTGCTAACCTTCGGCACGTAAAAGATCCAAAACTTGTGTTAGCGCCTAAATGCACTATTTCGGGGTACCAAAGTTGTGATGCATCCATTCTAGGCCATTGGACCCAAAATGATGTTTGGGAGAGTTTCAGAGTATTAAGCTAACCTTCAGCACGTAAAAAGATGCAAAACTTGTGTTTCAGGCCTGAATGCACTATTTCGGAGTACCGAAGTTGTAAAGCATCCATTCTACTCTATTGGACCCCAAATGATATTTGGGAGTGTTTCAGAGCATTTCGCTAACCTTCGGCACGTAAAAGATGCAAAACTAGTGTTTCGGGCCTGAATGCACTATTTCGGGGTTCTGAAGTTGTGAAGCCTCCATTCTACTCCATTGGACCCGAAATGATGTTTGGGAGTGTTTCAGAGCATTTTGCTAACCTTCGACACGTAAGAAAATGCAAAACTTGTGTTTGGGGCCTGAATGCACTATTTCGGGGTACCAAAGTTGTGAAGCATCCATTGTAGTCCTTTGGACCCAAAATGATGTTTGGGAGTATTTCAGAGCATTTTGCTAACCTTCGGAACGTAAAAAGATGAAAAACTTCTGTTTCGGGCCTGAATGCACTATTTCGGGGTACCAAAGTTGTGAAACATCCATTCTAGTACATTGGATCCAAAATAGTGTTTTGGAGTGTTTCAGAGCATTTTGCTAACCTTCGGCACGTAAAAAGATGCAAAACTTGTGTTTCGAGCCTGAATGCACTATTTCGGGGTACCACATTTGTGAAGCATCCATTCTACTCCATTGGAGCCAAAATGATGTTTGGGATTGTTTCAGAGGAGTTTGCTAACCTTCGGCACGTAAAAAGATGCAAAACTTGTGTTTTGAGCCTGAATGCACTATTTCGGTGTACCAAATTTGTGAAGCATCCATTCTACTCTATTGGACCCAAAATGATGTTTGGGGGTGTTTCAGAGCATTTCGCTAACCTTCAGCATGTAAAAGATGCAAAGCTTGTGTTTCGGGTCTGAATGTACTATTTCGGGGTACCGAAGTTGTAAACCATCTATTCTAGTCCATTGGACCCAAAATGATGTTTGGGAGTGTTTCAGAGCATTTCGGTAAACTTCGGCACGTAAAAAGATGCAAAACTTGTGTGTCGGGCCTGAATGCACTATTTCGGGGTACCAAAGTTGTGAAGCATCCATTCTAGTCCATTGGACCCAAAATGATGTTTGGGAGTGTTTCAGAGCATTTTGCTAACCCTCGGCACGTAAAAAGATGCAAAACTTGTGTTTCGGGACTGAATGCACTATTTCGGGGTACCAAAGTTGTGAAGCATCCATTCTAGTCCATTGGACGCAAAATGATGTTTGGGAGTGTTTCAGAGAATTTCGCTAACCTTCGACACGTAAAAGATGCTAAACTTGTGTTCGCGCCTGAATGCACTATTTTGAGGTACAAAAGTTGTGAAGCATCCATTCTACTCCATTGGACCCAAAATGATGTTTGGGGGTGTTTCAGAGGATTTCGCTAACCTTCGGCACGTAAAAAGATGCAAAACTTGTGTTTCGAGCCTGAATGCACTATTTCGGTGTACCAAATTTGTGAAGCATCCATTCTAGTCCATTGGACCCAAAATGATGTTTGGGAGTGTTTCAGAGCATTTTGCTAACCTTTGGCACGAAAAAAAATGCAAAACTTGTGTTTCGGACCTGAATGCACTATTTCGGGGTATCAAAGTTGTGAAGCATCCATTCTAGTCCATTAGACCCAAAATGATGTTTGGGAGTGTTTCAGAGAATTTCGCTAACCTTCGGCACGTAAAAAGATGCAAAACTTGTGTTTCGGGCCTGAATGCACTATTTCGGGGTACCAAAGTTGTGAAGCATCCATTCTAGTCCATTGGACCCAAAATGATGTTTGGGAGTGTTTCAGAGAATTTCGCTAACCTTCGGCACGTAAAAGATGCAAAACTTGTGTTCGCGCCTGAATGCACTATTTTGGGGTACCAAAGTTGTGAAGCATCCATTCTAGTTCATTGGACCCAAAATGATGTTTGGGAGTGTTTCAGAGCATTTTGCTAACCTTTGGCACGTAAAAAAATGCAAAACTTGTGTTTCGGACCTGAATGCACTATTTCGGGGTATCAAAGTTGTGAAGTATCCATTCTAGTCCATTAGACCCAAAATGATGTTTGGGAGTGTTTCAGAGAATTTCGCTAACCTTCGGCACGTAAAAGATGCAAAACTTGTGTTCACGCCTGAATGCACTATTTTGGGGTACCAAAGTTGTGAAGCATCCATTCTAGTCCATTGGACTTAAAATGATGTTTGGGAGTGTTTCAGAGCATTTTGCTAACCTTCGGCACATAAAAAGATGCAAAACTTGTGTTTCGGGCCCGAATGCACTATTTCGGGGTACCGAATACATATCATGAAGGTTCATACAAGGTCTAACTTGCCACCGGATCATCCATACCTCTCTAAGGATCTCACCATGAAGCTCTCAAGCTAGTCCTAGAAATCCTAAGGAAAATA
The DNA here is from genome assembly GCA_036936925.1 of Cenchrus fungigraminus. Classification (NCBI taxonomy): domain Eukaryota; kingdom Viridiplantae; phylum Streptophyta; class Magnoliopsida; order Poales; family Poaceae; genus Cenchrus; species Cenchrus fungigraminus. Next base: position 49,577,666 of record CM072772.1, read on the forward strand.
GGAAGGGAAAATAGCAAAAGCAAATGAGCTAGGGTTCGAAGAGGTGGCTGCCATCCTCTCACCACTTGGGTTATATGGAGGTAACCGAAAGATGAAACTACCCCTAAGACATAAAACTAAGATACACACCCCCGAGGGGCAATTTGCCCGGCGACCGCAAACTTGCTTAGCCTCGACGCAAGCCTTGCGATCCCGACGCGTGTCCTCCACTTCGAAGTCTCCGAAAGGCGTCGTCGCACACCGGTCAGACCGGTCTGACCCACCAGTCAGACCGGTCCAGTGCTGCTACACTTCAGTCTTCGGTCTTGGTTTTGTGGATCAACCAAGGAACCCAGTGGTTTTGTGAACCACTGGAAACCCCGCGGACTTGGTGTAGCCTCCCGCCAATCTCCACTCATGACTTGGCTCCCACGAAGTCCCAGCTCAACCTTGGTTTTGAGCCTCAACCAAGAAACCGTCCACGACTTCGTCTTGCTGTTCTTGTCACCAAGCGGCTCACACTTGACCCCGCTGGCCACCGGGTCCCTCGAACCAAGCCTACTTGTCTGCTCCACACCTGGAGGCCTCACCGGCATCGACCTTTCGCGTTTGTTCTTCACCAGCACCAGCACCAATCAAACCTCAACCTGCACCTGCAACACTAGGCCAAGAGTCAGTCCACACAACGTTGTCAATCACTCGTTGATAAGGACATGACACCCATGCATACGACCATGACTGGTGCATGGAATGGAGTAGAAGAAGTCCAACAAGGGTGTCCAAGTCGAGGAGGAGGCACGAGGCTAATCCGGTTCGAGTCCCCGAGGTGGAGGCCTAAAGCAATTCAAGTTCGAGCCCAGTTCGGAGTCCAAGAGCAGTGCGTAATAAAACGGACTCCCAGGTCGCATACGAAGTCGGATTTAGACGTTCTATATATGGTTGGAAGCACAATTTTAGAGAGCTTCTGATGGCTCTAGTCTCATGCCAAAATTCATCCTGAGTTAATGGGAATTGTCAAAATAAGTTGACGTCCAGAATCTGCCAAGGTGCTGCGTCTCCAGTTTGTTGGGCCTTAGGCCCAGGTTGTGGGCGCCCCACCCTAGGTCGCCCCCAACCCTAGGACGCCCCTCCTCATATACTCAGTAGCCGCCGCCTTAGAAACTTGAGTTTGTTTTACAAGTTAGCTTTAGCTACAACCGAACAGCCGCATAGCGCTGCCTTCGTGTATTGTAGACTCCACCCTCGAGTGACAGTAAGATTGCTCACCTCTTTTTCTTGTTCGTTCGTCGACTGCGCACAAGAATTGATCTTCGTGATCAGGCCGATCTTGCTTCAACAAAGTCGGTAACTATAGGGAGTTGGTTCAGCAATTGCATTGGCGCTTCGGGCTTGCTCGTCGTAGTCGGATCGTGAGGGTCCTCTCCCGCCGAAATCTGATTTATCTCCACTCACTGAAAGATCGGGCACTCCGCCTCTATCAAGTGGTATCAGCTTTCCAGGTTGATCGGTGAGTTTATCGAGTGTTTTTATTTCCTATAGTTCACAAAACCCAAATAAAAATTGTTCTAGGTTAGATCCTTGTCCCAACAACCTATTTTAGCCTCGCACTTTCATTCAATAATTTGCTTTGTTGAGTTTGTGTGCTTATTCGTTCAATTGTTGCTGGTTACTTGTGTTCTCTCCTTGTTTTCTTGTTTTTCTTTCAAACCCTAATCTCGCTGCCGCCGTTCCGCTGTTCTTTTTTTTCTCATGGCAAAAACCCACCAAGCACCGCGACACCCCCTAACCCCCTCGTGCCGAACCCTCGTAGCCGTGGGTAGCGCACGCCAGCTACACCCCGTGGTTTCCCTTCCTATCCTTTGGCGAGTTATCCAAAAAAAGAAAGAAAAAAAACCCACCCACGCCGCAAAACCACCCCCTCCGTTTTTTTCCATCAAGCTGAATCCCACACGCCAACCCCACACGCCCCATCGCGCCGACCAACCTCGCACAACATTTTTTCCCTCACGCCGTAGGCCGTGGCCTCCTGGCGCCATGAAACCCCCTCCTCCCCCCGCGGTGAGATCGTTCCTCGCGTGAGCTCCCCGTGAGATCGTTCCTCCCTGCCGTGTTTCTGTTGGCATGTCAAAAAAAAAGTAAGTAAAAAAGGAAAGAAAAAAAAGAGGAAAGAGAAAAAGAGGAAAAAAATGGAAAGAAGTACAACAGGGAAACAGAGGCTGTTTTTGGTTCGGGAAGAGTCCCACGCGCGTCGTCCACCCTTCGCCCTGCTTCGGCTTTCCTCCCTGGGCAGCGCCGCTTTTCCCCCACCGTTGTGCCCCCCTTTGTTCTCCTTCGCTTTTGCACTTGTAATCAGTAGCTATTGTGACGTGTTTAGCACTATAATTCAACTTTGCATCTATTGTTTGTTTGTGCTAATCCTTCAATTGAGTGTAGCCTTCCCAGAACTCCACATAGTTCTACGACGAGCTGGTTTTTGATTCTTCAGGCAATCGCTCCTCCAATCTTTCGCAGGTTCCACCAGTTGGTTGCAGTTCGCCCCTGTGTGTTTGGTAAGAACAGATAAGAATTTGATAACAGCACTAGTTTGAGCGCCTTTGTGAGCAAATACACCCCTATTTTGTCGTCGATTTTGTTTTTGTGTTTACGCTAACCCATGGCAGACGATGACAAGAGGGACGACCAGCTGCAGGACATGCGGACACGAGTTGATGGAGTTGCTGTGAACATTCAGATGATACATACACAGCTAGATTCGATGACCACTTGATCGAATGAGCGTTTCGATCGGATCGCGCTCGCACAGACGTCTACTAAGACCACACTCGATGCCGTCGTGGCACGACTCGATGCATTGCACACTACGATCAGAGGGTTGCAGAAGGACAACCGTGGTCATGGCCGCCATGTGCCACGCCATTCCGGTATTGATTCTTCTGCTAAGATTAACTTTAAAATTCCACCTTATAATGGCAAATATAATCCTGCTGCATATCTTGATTGGGAATTAGAAGTTGAAAAACAATTTTCATACCATGATATTTCTGCTAATTCTCAAGTTAAGGCTGTCATTAGTGAGTTTACTGATTTTGCTTTAATGTGGTGGCGTGACTATAATAAGAGACATCCCACTAAAATTCCAACCACTTGGGATCAATTAAAAGCTGCTATGCGACACAGATTTGTGCCTTCTTATTATGCTCGAGATTTGCTTATTAAACTGCAGCGTTTTCAGCAAGGTTCCCAATCTGTAGAGGTCTATTACCAGGAATTACAAAAAGGCATGCTTCGTTGTGGTTTAATTGAGGAAAACGATGCTGCTATGGCACGTTTTCGTGGTGGTTTGAACCGCGAAATTCAGGATATACTTGATTGTACGGAATATGCAGATATGGCCACTTTATTTGAGTATGCTTGCAGAGCTGAATATGGCCACTTTATTTAAGTATGCTTGCAGAGCTGAACGTGAAGTGCAGGAACGCCGCTTGAAGACATATTCTAACTCTTTTGCAGGACGAAGCTCGACATCCAACTCAGCGCCCGCTCTCCCAGCGCCATCCACGCCCACCACTACAACGCTCGAGAGCCCAACGCCATCCACGCCCACCACTACACCGCTCGAGAGGACGGTCGAACCTGCAGGCGCATCCTCATGTGCAAATTTGGAACTATCACTTCACAATGCACCTAATCCTCCTACTGAGAACATAGGTAATGCCCATGGTGCTACACTCACGGAAGGTGAGAATTGTGTTAATGTGCTGAATTTTTCCACAAATCATGCTTTAGTTGAGCAATTAATAGTGGAACCATCTCTTGATTTATCCTTGTCACATGGTGATTTGCTTGATGTTTCTTGTGATAAAGATGAATTGTGTGCTACTACTTCCGTTTTACATGCTAGTGCTGAAAAGAACCATGTTATGCATGTTGCTAGTAAAAATGATGAGATACAATTGTTGTCTTCTTTACATACCCTGGGTTACATTGAATTTGATGATTTGTGTAATCTAGATTGTTTAGAAGAGAGACTTTTTGCATATGCTGATTTTCTATGGTTGTCTAGACATTTATATCATGTTATTGGCAAATATAACAACAAGGGACAATATATGGTACATCGGGTTTACATTTGCTCAAATCTGAATTCTCCTGTTGTTGTGCAAGATTGTGATCGATTAGAGGGTAACCTTCATACAAACATATTCACATGTTCCTCTAGTAGTTATTTTTCGCAAGAAGGGAAGCATTGCTAGTCGCTCCCTATGATTTTTGGTGCTGAATTTTCTTGCAATAAACAGACATTTCTTGTTGTGTCCTTTGTTGGTACAAATCTTTTGCAGGATAGTAATGACAAACATCTTGTGTCTTTCGATAACGACGTGTCCCGAGATGCTGCCAATATTATGCGACATGACATGATACACAATTGGAAACATGGTCATATTCCTCCTCACAATTATTTTGGTTTCCTTTATTTTTGCAACCCCGTTCTCCTTTGTGTTGTGCAGGATCGTTTTCAAGTACAATCGACGTCGAGGACGACTTTTCTTCAAAAGGGGGAGAATGATGAGGACATGACACCCATGCATACGACCATGATTGGTGCATGGAATGGAGTAGAAGAAGTCCAACAAGGGTGTCCAAGTCGAGGAGGAGGCACGAGGCTAATCCGGTTCGAGTCCCCGAGGTGAAGGCCTAAAGCAATTCAAGTTCGAGCCCAGTTCGGAGTCCAAGAGCAGTGCGCAATAAAACGGACGCCCAGGTCGCATACGAAGTCGGATTTGGACGTTCTATATATGGTTGGAAGCACAATTTTATAGAGCTTCCGATGGCACCAGTCTCATGCCAAAATTCATCTTGAGTCAACGGAAATCGTCAAAATAAGTTGACGTCCAGAATCTGCCAAGGTGCTGCGTCTCCAGTTTGTTGGGCCTTAGGCCCAGGTTGTGGGCGCCCCACCCTAGGTCGCCCCCAACCCTAGGACGCCCCTCCTCATATACTCAGTAGCCGCTGCCTTAGAAACTTGAGTTTGTTTTACAAGTTAGCTTTAGCTACAACCAAATAGCCGCATAGCGCTACCTTCGTGTATTGCAGACTCCACCCTCGAGTGATAGTAAGATTGCTCGCCTCTTTTTCTTGTTCGTTCGTCAATTGCGCACCGGAATTGATCTTCGTGATCAGGCCGATCTTGCTTCAACAAGGTCGGTAACCATAGGGAGTTGGTTCAGCGATTGTATTGGCGCTTCGGGCTTGCTCGTCGTAGTCGGATCGTGAGGGTCGTCTCCCGCCGAAATCGGATTTATCTCCACTCACTGAAAGATCAGGCACTCCGCCTCTATCACTCATCACACCAGGAAGCGACCATCCACTAGTCCTTGAACCACATAGGCTCTCAATGTCCCCTTGATGAGTGCATTGACAACACACACATATAGCAACCAAAGAGAAAAGGAAAAAGAAACGAATAAAGAAACTCAAACAAGCGATCGAAAGCCAACCAAAGGCAAAGAACAAGATCACTTGAAAGAGGAAAGTCTCAGTCCCCTTAGGTAAGGGCAACGGCTCGACACAACCGAGACAAAAACAAGCTCAAGCAAAGAGCACAAACCACCAAAGCAAAGCTCGAAAACCACAAAGAGCTCCCCCTGCACACATGCAAGCTCCCCCTGAACCAATGCAACTCCCCCTGGACGAATGCATGCAAAACTCTTCACAAAACAGAGCAGCACCTCAGCTCTGACCAGTCAGACCGGTGCACCACATCTGCATAGGTCCTGACACCTGTACCGGTCAGACCGGTGACCACAACCGGTCAGACTGATGACCACCTGGGACAGCAAGAGTCCACAAATGGCTCGAAACCACTCGGAAACCTTCTAAATGCATTCAGTAGCACTTTTCCTTCACAACCATCTCCTCCTTGTTGCCAATGCATGAATCAAGGCAAAAATAGGAAAATTGCAACCTAGAGCTTCTAAAATAGATAAAATTCAACACAAGAAGCTACACATGTCCAAAAGAGCAAGTTAGATACTCTATAGCTTTGTATGAACATCAGCTACAAGATCACCAAGTTTCACAACCATTGGGCAAAGCTAAGATAGAATTGAGCATTTTTGCGAAAAATTTCCTCTCATGAGCAAAGTCCTAAACATGAGCAAAACATGTCAAAATGGCAAAGCCACACAAACTTCATGCTAGGACAACCATTCTAAGCATAAGATCATCATAAACACCCACAAGCACCTCATGTCATGTCAAAGCCACCGAGCCAAGTGCCTACTTCTATATATGAGACTTCTCATTGGTAAGCAACATGCAACGGTTTAGCACCCAAAAGCAATTAAATTAAGCACATATGACATGGGAGCACATTTTCCAAGCAATTTACATTTCATTTTCAGATTCATATTTGGTACATGAAATGTCTTTGTGACAAAAAGGAACTTATGCCCCTCCACAAGATAAAGTAAGAGGGCTAAACATTCATGATGACAAATGAGCCTTTGGCCCCATATGCTCAAAATAAGCCATCCAAGCACAAATTAGTCATAGAAATGCCATTAAAATATGTCATGATCATATAAAGGCATTTACTCACAAGAGAGCATACATGTAGCATTTTTCAAAAACATAGCTATCAACCATGTATAAATCAAGATCATCAAGAGCTAAGCCAAACTAAACCATATCATACCAAACTAGCTCACAAGATCATATATATAGCACATCATGGTGAACAATGTATATAAGAGAATCTTTTTCTACCAAATGCATATGGTACAAAATGCATGCAACCTAAGATACAAAGATGCTTATACATCATGTTACATATGCAATGCAAAATGCACAAAAGGAAACTATACATATGCTACACAAGGAGCTCCCACCACCAACTCAAGAAACCAAAAACACACCAAGTTCTCCCCGCAAACAAGTGAAAGTTGCTTGATCTAGGGGCTTGGTGAAAATATCCGCTAGTTGGTTTTGTGTGGGCACATGGATCAAAGTTATTTTTCCTTTCTCAACATTGTCACTCAGAAAATGGTATCTCACTTCTGTGTGCTTCATTTTGGAATGTAGCACTGGGTTCTTTGCAACACTAATGGCACTCGTGCTATCACAAAGAAGTGGAACCTGGGTATACTCCTCACCAAAGTCACTCGTGGTGTATGTGATCCAAAGGAGCTGAGAGCAACAACTAGCCGCGGCAACATATTCGGCTTCAGTTGTAGATTGAGCAACACTCGATTATTTGCGGGAAGACCAAGACACCAAAGAAGAACCCAAGAACTGGCATGTCCCAGAAGTGGACTTCCTATCCAACCGACACTCGGCAAAATCCGCATCTGAAAAACCGTGAAGCTCCAAAGAAGAAGACGCGGAGTACCAAAGGCCGAAGTCGGGAGTGTATCGCAAATATCTGAAGATGCGCTTGACTGCTTGCCGATGCGAAGTCCTTGGAGACGCTTGAAAACGAGCGCACAGACATACCGAGAACTGGATGTCCGGCCTCATCGCCGTCAAGTACAGGAGGGAGCCGATTATGCTCCGGTACTCCTTCTGGTCCACGTGTTCACCTTCCTCGTCCGCATCAAGAGCTGTAGTCGTACTCATCGGCGTCATCATGGCCTTGGAGTCCTCCATCTTGAACTTCCCCACAATGTCCTTGGTGTACTTGACTTGGTGCACAAATGTTCCTTCCTTCGACTGCTTGATTTGGAGGCCGAGGAAGAACTGTAACTCACCCATCATACTCATCTCGAATCCCTGCTCATGTCTTCTGCAAACCTTGCAACCAAAGAGTTAGACAAGCCACCAAAGACAATATCATCCCATACACCTGCACAATTAGGATCTCCTTGCCATGCCTGAGGAGAAATAAGGTCTGATCTACCTTCCCCATCTCAAAGCCTCTCTTAAACAGAAACCCCCTCAACCTACCATACCAAGCTCTAGGCTCCTGCTTCAACCCATACAGTGCCTTCCTCAACTTGTACATCCTGTGAGGGCACTTCTCACTCTCAAACCCCGGTGGTTGCCTCACATACACTTCTTCCTCCAACACACCATTCAGAAACGCACTCTTAACATCCATTTGGTACAATTAGAACCCTTTAGCCACAGAGAAGGCTAGAAGGATCCTAATCGCCTCCAAACGAGCTACAGGAGCAAATGTCTCCTCATAGTCTATCCCCTGTTTTTGTGTGTACCCCTGAGCAACCAACGTCGACTTGTTTCTCACTACTTCACCTTTCTCTCTCTCTTTATTTTTCCACACCTATTTTGTCCCAATCGGCTTACAACTTAGTGGAGGCTCAACTAACTCCCAAACTTGGTTTCTCTCAAAATTCTCTAACTCCTCATGCATAGAATTTACCCAATTGTGATCAGATAGCGCATGTCCAATGTCTTTGGGCTCAAAAGTAACAACAAAAGCAGCATGGGCAAAGTGAGAGTCATTTCGAAACCTCGACCGTGTAGTTCGTTCGTTAATGTTCCTGATGATCGTTGAAGCTGGGTGATCCACTTGTACTCGTTGGGGAGCTTCTCGCCTCGAAGCCACCTCCCCCTCAACTGCAGCTTCCTCTCGATCTCGGCACGTCGTCGTAGGTGTGGGGGAAGACCCGTCCTGGATCATAGTCGAAGTAGAATGTACATGCTCAGCCGCGGGCGCCACACCACCATCTTCCTCGTCTCCTTGCTGCTGCACCTCATCCTCGAAAATCTCCTCGCCAAGTTCCTCGTCACCTGCACACTCAAAAACAAGCGAACTACGTGGCTGTATCTCGTCAAAGGAAACCTCGCAAGTCTTCACGATTTGGTTAGTTTCAATATTGTGCACTCGAAAGGCTCTAGAATGGGACGCGTAACCAAAGAAAATGCCATCGACAGACCTAGCCTCGAACTTGTCCAAACTCTTGCCTTTCTTAAGAATGAAGCATTTGCAGCCAAAGACGTGAAAGTGACTCACCTTGGGGGTTCTACCGTGCATCAACTCGTAGCAAGTTCTCTTCCTATGGACCCGGAGATAAATCCTGTTCGACACAAAGCAGGCAGTATTAAAGAACTAATGAGCTTGCAAGTGTTTGTGACAGGTACTTAATAGATCATGGGTGCAAAAGTGAGAAAGGAGACCCCTCTTCTTAAAGAAAGGCTTTTCTTAGTTCAAGTTGAAGTTTAATTCTTTTCATATTTTGAATTTGAGTATAGGAGAAGTCGTACTATCAAGAGGGATACTAATGGTGGTTAGGATGGAACCAAGTGCTTAAATCTCATCCAAAACAAAATCTATCCTAGCCACAAAAAGCCTAAACTCTCTGCTGTCTCTATCTGTTCCTCTCTGCTTTTCCCGGAAGCTCCGAGCTTTTTCCCGGAGGTTCCGAGCTGTGCCCTGACAATCAGTCTAGTTTTTTAGATCGCGGAGGTTTTGGGAACTTTCCCGGAGGTTCTGGGTTTTCAAAGTTACCGTTACAGATCTGGATCTTCGGGTATTTATTCCCCTTCGTCCCCAATGGTCATTGCTCTCCTCCCCTGCGCTGAAACAGTGTCTCTTGCTTCTCTCTCACCCAAGCATTGACTCCCACCTACTTGAATCCAAAATCCAACCCCAGCATTCAAGTGTGGAGTGATTCCTAGTGAGAAAACGCAAATCAAATCCCTCTCTTGTGTTCTTGAGCACTTGGTGAAACCCTAGCTACTTGGTGGATCTTTTACACTTGGATTCTGGAATCCTAGACGGTTGCTTGGGAGCTTCTAATCTTCGTGTGGCAGCCCCAAGAAGTTTGTATTACCCTTGTATGCTTAGTGGAAACCCTCCATCTATTACCTTGGTAATAGGTGTGAGAGAGGAGTGGATCTAGAGAGATCTCAAAGCCTTTGTGGCTTTCCTCAACAACGTGGATGTAAGCCAACCTTTGTGGTGAGCTGAACCACGGGATAAATCCTGTCTCTTGAGCTTTACTTTCAGTTACTTATATTGCTTGCTTGTTCTAAGTTGTTAGCTCACTAGTTCATCTAGGGTTTGCTTTGTTTAGTGCTTATCCTTTTGCCCTAAGGTTGCTAGTGTGCTTAAGCCTCTATCCCTTAGTCTTGTCAACCTTTACATTGCTCTAGATCTGATTTCTAACCTTTAATCCACAGTTGACCTTGTGCAGGTAGGATTCCTGGAAGCTCTAGAAAAATACGCTGTCTGTGCATTTTCCCGAAGGTTCCGAGGAATTTCCCAGAGGTTTCAGGGTCTGCCAGTATTTTCGCAAGAAAAGTTTGAAATTTTTTTGCAGGCCTATTCACCCCCCTCTAGGCCACTTGTCTCGATCCTTCAATTGGTATCAGAGCAGGTTATCCTTGTAAACACTTAACCGTGTGAGGATATGGCAAGTGGTGAAGACAAGCGAGAAGAAGAAGAGGAGTTTGAAGACATACCAAGTGAGGTTGATGCTGATGCCTCGGAGGTTGGCAATACATCAGCCCAAGACAAGCTCGACAAGCTTAAGAAGGTAGTCAAGGAAAGCTCCAAAGACAAGAGCAAGAAAAGCAAGAAAGAAGACAAGAAGAAGGAGAAAGAAGAAGAAAAGAAGAAAGAGGACAGCAAGCTAGAAAAGAAGAAGAGAAGGAAGAAGGAGGACAAGAGAAGAAGAAAGAGGACACCTTCACCATCTCCATCACCATCTTCATCATCCTCATCATCATCTTCATCTAGTGAGAATGGAGATGGGGATGATGAGTACTACGACACAAGAATTCCCAAGAGAACACTCAAGCCCAAGGCCAAGCCCAAGGATGATTATAGAAGCGTATCCTTTAACTATGATTCTTTGCTTTCTAGATCTAAAGATGATGTCTCTGTGCGTGTTCGAAAGTTGCCTCAATTTGATGGGACCAACTTTGCTAAATGGAAGCACATGATGAAAGCTTATCTAACCGGTTTGAGTTTGGAGTTGTGGAACATTGTGTGTGTAGGTTTTGATGATCCCGAAGACTTTGGGAACCTCACTCCACGTGATTGCCGCAACATCAAGAGGAATGCACAAGCCACAAGTATTCTTATAAGTGCCTTGAATGCTCAAGAGTACAACTGTGTCAATGGACTAGAGATTGCCAAGGAGATATGGGACACCCTTCTTATTTCACATGAGGGTGTTGACAAGGTGAAGATGTCCAAGATCAACATATTGATGGCCAAACTTAATAGGTTCACTATCTTTGATGGAGAAGGGCCACAAGAAATGTTTGATAGATTGATGGTCATAGTTGGAAAGATAAGAGGCTTAGGTGGTGATGAGTTGGATGACCACTATGTTGTGAAGGTGATGTTGGAGGCCTTTGCTCCAAGAAACCCCACTCTAGTCACCTTAATTAGAGAGAAGAAGACATTTGAGGAGTTCTCCCCAAATGATGTTGTTGGGAGAATTCTCACTCATGAGCTTATGGACAAGGAGATACAACATAGGAAGAAGATTGGTGAACTAGAAGCCAAGATGAACAACATGAAGGTCAAAGATGTTGCTCTTCGAGTCAACAAGTCAAGCAAGCCTAGTACTTCATCCAAGCACTCTACTTCATCCAAGCCCTCCAAGTCAAAATCGAAGAAGGTGGAAGTAGAGAGCTCCACAAGTGACTCAAGTGAAGATGAGGATGAAAGTCCTCATGTTGAGATTGGGGATATGGCGTTGTTTATGAGGACATACAAAAAGGGTTTGAAGAAGCAAGGGTACAAGTTTGCCAAGAGAAGGTTCCCCAACAAGAAAAAGAGAACTTGTTACAATTGTGGAAGCACCGAACACTTCATTGCGGATTGTCCTAATGAGAAGAAGGAGAACAAGAATGAAAAAGGCAAGGGAAGCTACAAGAAAGATCAAAAGCCACGTCATAAGAGAAGGAACTATGGTGGAGAAGCTCATATTGGTCATGAATGGAGTTCCGGAGATGAGAGCACAAGTGAAGGAGAAGGGAAGAAAGTTGCAACCGTGGCTATCAAGAAACTCCCCTCTACCTCAAGATTGTTTGACAACTTGACTGATGATGAAGAGAGCTCTTCCATTCATTGCTTCATGGCCAAGGGTGAGAAGGTAAAAACAAACTCAAAACCCTCTCCTCCACCTAGTGATGAGTCAGAAATGGACTCTAGTGATTGCTCTAGTGATGAAGAAATTGATCAACTTGTTAGTAACATGGATAAACAATCTAGAACCTTCATGGCTAAGTTGGTAGAAGAACTAGAGGAAACCCAAGATATTCTTACATCGGAGAGGAGTGAGCTTGAGGCTTTGCATTTGGAAGTTAGCCAAGCAGAGGGCATCATAGCTACTCTCAAGGAAGACCTTGCTGCCTCTCAAGCTCAATGTAATTCTCTCAAGTTGAGGAATGAAGAGCTTGAGGTTCTGGGGTCTGGGAACTCAGCACCACAAGACACTGTGAACCAGCAATCTGATCAGCAAGGGGCTGCTCAAGCAAGTACATCTGAGCCTCAAGCTGATGAAAATGATGAAGACAAACCTTTACACTAACCTCTTGGACCATCACATCCCCGTGTACATCAAGTCATACAACGGGATCATCCATTGACAATATTCTTGGGAGCATAAGGAGAGGGGTAACAACACGATCTCGTCTTAAGAATTTTTGCGCATTTTACTCGTTTGTTTCCTCTCTTGAACCCATTAAGGTAGAACAAGCTGATCCGGATTGGGTGGCTATGCAAGAGGAGTTGAACAACTTTGAAAGAAATCAAGTGTGGGAGTTGGTATAAAGACCGAAGACAAACATCATTGGCATCAAATGGGTCTTTCGAAACAAGCAAGATGAGTTTGGCATTGTGATTAGGAATAAAGCAAGATTGGTTGCTCAAGGGTAGACTCAAGTTGATGGGCTAGACTTTGGAGAAACATATGCACCGGTGGCAAGACTTGAAGCAATTTGATTCCTACTTGCATTTACTACCCATCATGACCTCAAGCTATATCAAATGGAAGTCAAGAGTGCATTTCTCAATGGACCGCTCTCCGAAGAAGTCTATGTGGAGCAACCACCGGGGTTTGAAGATCCCAAGCGTCCTAATCATGTCTACAAACTTCGTAAGGCGCTCTATGGGCTCAAGCAAGCACCAAGAGCATGGTATGAATGCCTTAAGGAATTCTTACTCAAGCAAGGCTTTGAGATAGGCAAAGCCGATGCTACTCTCTTTACTAGAAAAGTTGATGGTCATATTTTTGTGTGCCAAATATATGTCGATGACATAATATTTGGTAGTACTAGTGAAGCTTTTTGTGAAGAGTTTAGTAGGGTGATGACAAAGAGGTTTGAGATGTCCATGATGGGTGAGCTCAAGTTCTTTCTTAGATTTCAAATCAAACAAGCAAAGGAAGGGACATCCATATGTCAAACCAAGTACACAAGGGATATGCTTAAGAAGTTTGACATGGACAAGGCAAAGCCCATCAAGACTCCAGTGCCTACCAATGGACACTTGGACCTCAATGAAGAAGGGAAATCCGTGGACCAAAAGGTATATCTCTCCATGATTGGCTCTCTTCTTTACTTATGTGCATCTAGGCCAGATATTATGCTTATTGTGTGCACGTGTGCTAAATTTCAAGCTAACCCGAAAGAGTGTCATCTCATGGCCGTAAAGAGAATCTGATGATATCTAGTGCATACCCCTAACCTTGGCTTCTGGTATCCTAAGGGCTCCACTTTCGATCTACTTGGCTATCCAGATTCCGATTATGACGGTTGCAAGGTAGATAGAAAGAGTACATCGGGGACTTGCCAATTTTTTTGGTAGGTCTCTAGTGTCTTGGAGTTCCAAAAAGCAAAACTCAGTAGCCCTTTCCACCACCGAGGACGAGTATGTTGTAGCCAGCGCTTGTTGAGATCAACTACTTCGGATGAAGCAAACCCTAAAGGATTACGGATGTCACTTTACCCATATCTCACTTTTGTGTGACAATGAAAGTGCCATAAAGCTTGCAAACAACCCTGTAAGCCACTCTCGTACAAAACATATAGACATCCGTCATCACTTCTTGAGATACCATGAAACCAAAGGAGATATCGCTCTAAGTAATGTGAGCACCGAAAAACAACTAGCCGATATCTTCACAAAGCCTCTCGATGAGTCAAGGTTTTGTAGTTTCAGGAATGAGCTAAATATTCTTGATTCTCGTTGCGTGGTTTGATTTCTAGCATGCCTAAATTGATTGAGCTGCTTTGCTGAAAATCTTTTTGAAAAACCTTTATACATGTGTTTCAAAATCTATTTTTATATCCCAACTTGTCTCAAGTGGCTATAGTTGTGTGTTGATTGGTTTTATCTAGCCTTTTGTGACAAGGAGTCCATAACCTAAGAGTTAAGATCAAAGAAGTACCAAGTATCAGTTGAAACAAAAGCTCTCTGTGTCTATTTCTCAGAGCTCGGAGGTTCTGGGATTTTTTCCAGAGGCTCCAGACCCTTATCTATCAAGGCTGTCAGTGTTCAGTTACAGCTTCAGAATCCGGAGGTTCCGCGACTTAAGCGGTCGTCAGTCAGTCAGAGTCAAAAGGAATCAAAGGAGAATATTCTTGGAATCTTATCCTTTACCCCTCAAGGGTAACTCCCCTCCTTACCGTGCCGCACAACCACTCTCTCTCTCTCTCTCCCTCTCTCTCTCTCCCGTGTTGCCGTTCCACCATCGCCTCTCCGCCATCGCTCGCCATAGCTTGCTTCCGCCGTCGGCCAAGAATCTGCTACTGCGGAGAAGGGGAGCCTCCTGGACGTGCGCGCCCTCATCTGTCTGCGCTGATATTCGAAGAAAGTGGAGCCGCTCGTGCAGTGCCTGGATTTGCATCGACGGTTGCTACCGCCGCGAACAAGGAGGAGTTCAAGAAGGTGTTTGTGCTCAACGTCCTCGACATCCCGACCACCTTATCTCTGTCTCGAAGGATCTAGCTTTGTGAAGCAGGAGATCTAGCCATTGCACTCCAGATCTATTCTGGTAGGCTAACTCCAGCACCACTAGGTCACATTGTGACCTAGAGAGGGCCTCTGGGCTACGTCCTCGGTGTGAAAAGCTTTATCAAGCTTCTTCTTCTTCTCCCTGACCTAAGGTAAAAACCAAACCCTAATCTTCTCAGATCTATCTCATATCTTGGATTCGGTTCTAAATCTCAGTGTAGATGCTATCCTAGTTGATTTGAGTGTTAGTGATTTAGATACATTGTGTTAGATTTCAGTTGAAAGTTGAATCGAAGAACAATCCTCTATTACTGTTAAAACCCGGAGGTTCTGGGAAAATCCCCGGAGGTTCCGGCAGCAACAGTTGTGTTGTTCTTGATTCAAAGCTCAACTGAACTCTCTCAGAGTGTTTCCATCTCATTTTCACTCCATTATAATCATCTACATCCTCTCTCTCTCTCCCTTTATCTAGATGTCAGGAGAACCAAGTCCTAGGAGGGAGAAGAGGGCAAGACCCTATGTCAGTCCTGAGGGGGAGAAGGCCTTTCACATGGGAGCTAGGGCTGTTGGCAGTGGGCAGAGTTCCAGAGGCAAGGCCACACCTAGAAGGGGCAGAGGTGCAGGGAGTATCTCAGGTTGCAGAGGGGTGAATGCAGTACCCCAGGTTGTGGACAATGGAGGAGCATAAGGGAAGACAATACCTATGGAAGTTGATTGTGCTATCCCCATTGGTCAGATGGACACCTCTTATCTTGTTCATCACAGAGGCAACCCAAAGAAGAGGCCACCCACCAAGTATGACAACTCCTTCACCTTTGAGCACAGGAACTATGAAGGGCTAGCCACTCAAGTGAAGATGGCCAGAGAGGAGAATCCCTATACCTCTCCAAAGTTGGCAGCTATTGATTACAGGTTCTGGTCTGTATTCCATTTCCAATTCTACAGCTCTGTTCTCTCAGGCAAAAACAAGATCATTGCTATGAAGTGGATAGACTGGGATCACTTCGAGAGACATGGGGCTGGCTGACCAGAGGCAGAAGAGGTCTTGGAACTGGTTGAAAAATGGAAAATCAAGGATCTGATGAGCTTCAGGTATGACTGGAACACCGAGGTCATTGCTCAGTTCCATGCCACCTTCTTCTATGATGTTGAAGAAGATGAGATTCACTAGATGACCGAGGGGGTTCACTATAAGGTAGACTTCACCACTTTTGGTAGACTGCTGGGCTTTGGAGAAAAGGACAGGAAGGCTGACATTGTTCACATTGAAGGACACATGAAGGCTGACAAGATTGTGGAGGCATATGAGATAGAAGAGCTGGCAGATGGGACCACCACTGGTCTGAAACCTACATACTATGTCATGAACAATCGGTTGAGGGAAACCATCATGCCCAAAGGTGGTAGTGACTCCACATCCCTTAGGAAGTACGCCACAAATCTGATCTTCAGGATGCTTCCAGGGGCTGAACCTTTCTCTGTCAGCCGCTCCATTTGGTTTGACTTGATCAAAGTGATGGACAATGGCATTGGCAACTTCCCTTATGCTCCCTACATCATGTACGTCATTGAGCATGTGACTGGGCTGATATTCAAGAAGGATGGTGAGCATCCCTCCTACCAGATCAAGCAATGGTATCACCAAAAGCGAGCTGAAGCTATGAAGGCTGTCTTGGAGCCCAAGAACACTGTTGATCTATCCTCTGATGAAGGCCCAAGCAGAGCTGCAACGAAGAAGGACAAGGGAGGCAAGAAAATCAGAAACATGCTGAGGGATGTGTTCGCTTTCTGCAAATATAATGCCACTTAAACCTATGAACTGCGGAAGGATGTGAACAAGCTTCTCCTCAAGGCAGAGATCTCAGCTCCAAATCTGGTTCCACCTCCTACCTTCCCTTTCTTCCCTGACTCCACATCTAGTGAGACCGAAGCTGACAAGAATGACTCCAGTGATGATGAGCCTCTCAGTGCTAAGTTACGCAGGGCTAGGGGTCCTAAGATTGCCATTAGGAAGACTCTTCGTACTCCAACCAAGCCCCATGACAAAGACGCTGCATCTGATGAAGCTGAAGGCTCTGGAGAAGAGGAGGAGACCGAGGTCTCCTGGAGCAGTGAGTGATGGTGACCTGCAGGTTCTGCTCACTTCCTCTCTTTCTTTCTCTTCCTTTTTGTTACATGTTGACAATGGGGGAGAAAGAGAAAGATTGAGATGATTTCCATGAAGACCTGCTGCTACTGTTGCTGCTAGCTTTTGTGAGATGAGAGATGCTGCTGCTGTTGCTTTGCTTTATCTATTCTCAGCTGAACTCATTTATGGTCTGTAACTATTTGGTACTTAAGGTTGCCTCTGTTGGCAAGTGTTGGATGTGGTTGTGGACAATTTATGGCATGTGAAAACTTTTAAAACTCTGTGCTGTGATGTAATAGGGCTAGATTTGGTTTTCATGCTTTAATCCTTGCTAGTCCCTGTTATTTGTGGCCATTTATTGCCTGTGATTGTTTGTTGGAGCTGCTGTGTTGCCAGAGTCCGGAGGTTCCGGAAAATTCTCCGGAGGCTCAGTGAGATTTCAATCTCCAGAGGTTCTGGGAATTCTTCCGGAGGTTCCGGGATCTGGACACAGTTAGTTCTCTGTTTGTCTTTAAACTGGCATATGCATCACGGTTACATGTACACTTATGTTTGCACCCCACGATTGATCGAATACAATGTATCTTGTTTCACTTACCCATAATATATGCAAACATGTCGTAAAAGGACATTTACTTCCATTCAAATGAATATTGCATATATTAAGGAGGAGCCATGTATTCAATTTATCAAAAGCTCAATCTTTATCAATTATATGTAAGCTTTAATTGGGTTGTCAACATTTACCAAAAAGGGGGAGATTTTAAGTGCAATCAAGCCCCTAAGTGGGTTTTGGTGATGTTGACCACACAATTAAAGAACTAATAAGCTTGCAAGTGTTTGTGACAGGTACTTAATAGATCATGGGTGCAAAAGTGAGAAAGGAGACCCCTCTTTTTAAAGAAAGGCTTTTCTTAGTTCAAGTTGAAGTTTAATTCTTTTCATATTTTGAATTTGAGTATAGGAGAAGCCGTACTATCAAGAGGGATACTAATGGTGGTTAGGATGGAACCAAGTGCTTAAATCTCATCCAAAACAAAATCTATCCCAGCCACAAAAAGCCTAAACTCTCTGCTGTCTCTATCTGTTCCTCTGAGAGCCAGGTGTGGTTCGAGGACCGGTGGATGGTCGCTTCCTGGTGTGATGAGTGATTGACAACGTGGTGTGGACTGATTCTTGGCTAAGTATTGCAGGTGCAGGTTGCGGCTTGACTGGTGCAGGTGCAGGTGAAGAACAAGCGTGAAAGGTCGTTGCCGGTGAGGCCTCCAGGTGTGGAGAAGACAAGTAGGCTTGGTTCGAGGGACCCGGTGGCCAGCGGGGTCAAGTGCGGGCCGCATGGTGGCAAGAACGGCAAGATGAAGTCATGGACGGTTTCTTGGTTGAGCCTCAAAACCAAGGTCGAGCCGGGACCACGTGGGAGCCGAGTCATGAGTGGTGATTGGCGGAGGCTACACCGAGTTCGCGGGGTTTCCGGTGGTTCACCAGAAAACCACTGGGTTCCTTGGTTGATCCACAAAGCCAAGACCGAAGAACCGAAGACGGAGGTGCAGCAGCTCCAGACCGGTCTGACCGGTGGGTCTGACCGGTCTGACCGGTGGGTACCGGTCTGACCGGTGAGGAGCACCGGTCTGACCGGTGTGCGACGACGCAGTCCGGAATCTTCGAAGCGGAGGACACGCGTCGGGATCGCAAGGCTTGCGTCGAGGCTAAGCAAGTTTGCGGTTGCTGGGCATCCGTCCGATGGTGCGAAGACAAAGACTTCCAATTTCGCCCTCGAGGGGCATGTATCCCTAGTTAGCTAGTAAGGGTATTTTAGTCTTTCGGTTGCCTCCATATAACCCAAGTGGTGAGAGGATGGCAGCCATCTCTTGGAACCCTAGCTCATTTGGTTTTCCTATTTTTCCTTCCTATTTTCTTAGGATTTTCGTAGGACTAGCTTGAGAGCTTCATGGTGAGATCTTGTGAGAGGGTAGGATGATCGGGCGGCAAGCTAGACCTTGTATGAACCTCTTTGGTATGTATAGATGATTCGGCGTGGTTCCTCAAGGCTTGGATGTGTCTTTCCCGTTTCTCCTTTTTGGTGATTTTCGGAGCTTTTTCTTGGCGATTTTCTTGGAGCGATTTCGAGGCCTTTCTCTTTGGGATTTGGTGGGGGATGTATGCATGAACCCTTGGTGGTTCTTTTCCCTTTGATTCCCCTTCCAAATCCGTGAGCAAAGGGGCTCGATTTTGGGGTTTTCGTGGCTCTAGGGTTAGAGGCGTTCTTGGTGGGATTTCTTCGATTCCTCTTGATTTGACAAGTTTTGGTGGACCAAATCTTGGCTATGGAGTACCCATGAGGTGTTCCTACTATCCCCAAAGTCTTGTGCAAAACCGTGGAGCGGATCGGGAGATCGAGAGTTGGATTTGGAGGAGTTGACTCGCGGGCGCTGTTCATCCCGAGCTGCCCAGGCACGACCGGTCTGACCGGTGCTCTTGACCGGTCTGACCGGTGCTAGCCCTTGGTGGGTTTTTGTCTCGGGGAACAGCCTTGTCCGTGTGGTTTTGTCCCGTGATCCTGCTGATCAGTTCTTGAAGTGTTTGGAGTTGTTTTGCTAGGATTTGTGAGGGGTTCTTCTTCCTCACAGGTTGTGTTTCGTGGTGGTTTTTGTTCCAGGGCCTAGAGGATTCACTGAGGCTTCCTGGAACGTTTGCTGTGCGGCTGCTGTAGCCACCGGCCTGACCGGCTCTGTCCACCGGTCTGACCGGTGTCACCGGTCTGACCGGCGCAGGCCATCGGTCTGACCGGTGTAGCACAGGCAGCAAGCCGTGCAAGTTTCCGCTGTGTGTTTTGGTGAGTTTTGGCTAGGAAGGTTGAGTGTTGGTTCCTAGGACCAGTAGCACTCCAGTGGCTGCGTGGTCTTGACCAACTTGGGTAGTTGGATCGGAGACGTGAGTTGGAAGCCGTGTTCGTCTTGTTGGAGTTCTCATCTCCTTCGAGAAGAATTTTTATCGGCTCCCATTCACTCCCCCCCTCTCTGGTTCGCCTAATCGGTCCTTCAATTGGTATCAGAGCCGATTCGGGTCTTTATTGACTCTTACCAGTCTAAGATCCAAAGATGGCGTACCAGGAACGGGGTTCGGGTCCTCCGCACTTCGATGGGAAGAACTACCAGATGTGGCAAAGACGGATGGCGGCGTTCCTCCGCGGAAAGGGTCAGATCCTCTGGGATGTCACGGTGAACACAGCTTATGTTCATCCGATGAACTTCCTTGCTCCAGGATCGAGGGATATGTTCGAAGCCAACAACAAGGCTGTCGACTACTTGTTTCGTGCTCTGTGTCAGCCTGAATTCGATCGGGTTCAGACAGAGGACTTAGCTTGTAGGATTTGGGAGCAGTTGAAGGATGCTCATGCTGGGAATGCTCAGGTTCAGGCTCGGATGTACGCGACTTACCGGAGAGAGTACGAGAACTTCACTCATCTCCCCGGCGAGTCCGTCGATGCCCTTTTCCAGCGATTTACGGTCGTTGTGAACAACATGAGAGCCAATGTGGACGTCCTCCCATACAATGATCATGATAGAGCCGTGAAGCTCTTGCACTCGTTGGATCGTACCGTATGGGACGGGAAGTTTGAGGCTATTGTTGAGTCCGAGAAGTATGACACCTTGACGGTGAACGAGCTGTTCTCGAAGCTCAAGTCGGCTGAGTTGGACCGTGGTATGACAGCCAAGATCGAGAGCCCGACTGATTCTCATAGTCTCGCTCTCGTTAGTGGCAAAGGAGCTAAGTCTAACGCTAACGCATCCTCCAGGATGTACTCTCTGTCTTCTTTGATGTCTTTGCCAGATGAGGAGTTCGACGTTCTTGGAGAGGACGAGCTGGCGTTGCTGACCAGGCGGTTCGAGAGGCTGCACGAGAACCGGGTGAACACGAGGAGGACAGCACGGACGTGCTTTCAGTGCGGCAAGCCAGGACACTTCGTTGCCGACTGCCCGGAGAAGACGGAGAACAAGGACGGCTACAAGGACGGCTACAGGCACCGATCGAGCAAGGATGGCAAGTACCGATCGAGGCGCGATCACAAGCACAAGAACAAGCACAAGGACGAGCGACGGTCGAGGAAGAAGGATGGCCGCGGCAGGAAGGCCCGAGCAATGGTCGGAGCGAGCGACGTCGACTCCAGCTCCGCCTACTCTTCCTCAAGCTCGAGTAGCAGTGAAGATGAAGGTGATCGGCGCAAGAACAAGAAGTCATCCAGGAACTTGAGCGGGTTGAGCTGCTTTGCGAGAGATGGCTTCTGCGGCATGGCCCGTAGCTCCGGCAGCAAGAAGAGCCACCAGAGTGACTCGGACTCTGACTCCGAGGATGAGGTATGTGATGAGCTCTCTTCTTTGCGCAAGGAGAATGATGAGTTGGTTGACTTGCTTGATAACCGCGATCACATGCTTAGAGAGGCCAAGAAGATGAGGAAAGAGCTTAGGGCCTCACTAGAAGATGCTAGGAACCGTGTGGCTGAGCTAGAAACCCAGAACCTAGATGCTAAGCTTGAGATTGATTCGCTTAAGGCTTCTCCTGTGGTTTCTGATGAGATTGATTGCTGTGATTGCTCTGTGTACCTAGCTGATCTTACTGCTCTTAAGGATAAGCATGCTTCTACTTGTGATGAACTAGATATGCTTAGGGTTGAAGTGGCTGAGCTTAAGTCTAGACCTGCTTTGCTAGGTGCTTGCACTTCTTGCCCTGTTTTGCATGGAAAGATTGATGAGATGCATGCTTACACTGTTTCGCTTGAGGCTAAGTTGAAAGAGCCTATTCCTACTTCTTGCTCTACTTGTGAATTGCATGCGGTTAAGAATTTGGAGCTTGCACATTATGTTGATCGCCTGCAGGATGAAAATGATGAGCTGAGAAAATGTATGAGCTGGTTGTCGGGTCAGGAGCCTCAGCTCGGTATCATGATAGCGGCTTTCAAATGCTATGATGGTCAGGCACTTGGGGCTGACAAGCTTGGAGAGAACTGTGGTGAGGGAGCTGAGAGAGTTGGAGAGATTCCTATCCCACCACCAAACAGACACAAGAACAAGTTTGAGCCCAAGCCCAACCATCTCAGAAACAAACTTGACACTACTCCAGATCCACCCATATTCCCTCACCCAACAAATGATTTTCAGAAACCGGTGAAGTTTGTGAGCCCAAAGGGAGGTGAGGAAGGAGAGAAGAAGGGTGAGAAGCCGAGTGGGCAGCCCCAACCCAAGCCTAAGCCTAAGCCACAGCCCATAAAGTTCCATTGTGGGTATTGTGGGAGAGATGGTCACAAGGATGAGTTTTGCTTCAAGAGGAAGCGTGAGGAGAGAATGGCTAGAGAGTGGGCTAACAGGGACAGGTACCACCCCTCTAATGGTGTACCTGAGCCTCGTATGCAGATGCCCAGGGCCAAGGCGATTGTGAGGACGGTTCCGGCTTGGGGAGACCGGAAGGCTGCAGGTGTTGCTGCTGGCCGAGCCACACCGGTCAGACCGGTGTACTACACCGGTCAGACCGGTGCAGGTCTGGGCAGACAGCGAGTCGGATTTCGTGCTCGTGAGGATGCTCGGTTTGGTTCTGGAGGTCGTGGTTCTGGTGGTTGGCCTGGAAAGTTTGCAGGTGGTCAGTTTGCTAGGCGTTCTCCACCTCGTGCTCAATACGAGGGTGAGAAGAGTCGTAGCTTTGAGATGGAGCGGAGGTACGATCCACGGTTTCCCTTTCGTGGTTTTCGTCCTCCTCCAGCTAGAGTGGGTTGGTTCCCTCGTGGTGGTTACCGTGGTGGTAGCTTTGATAGGCGTGATGATTTGGTTTGTGCTAACCCCACTTTGGAGCAAATGGCTCGGCACTGGTTTTACTCTTTTGGTACTAACCCCAGTGCTGAGTCGTTTGTTCACTCACGTGCTCGCTTTTGAATTTCAGGTGGGAGACTTGAAGAACATTTGGTTGATTGACTCCGGTTGCTCGAGGCATATGACCGGAGACAAGGGGTGGTTCTCAAGTCTCGTCCCGGTGGTGACAAAGAAGTACATCACCTTTGGGGACAATGGGCGAGGGCGTGTGCTGTCAGAAGGTGAGATTAAGGTAAGTGACAAGATCACTCTCAGGCGTGTTGCTCTTGTTCAATCGCTTGGATACAATTTGCTTTCTGTGTCCCAGTTGTTGGATGAGGGTTTTGAGGTGTTGTTTCGGCCTGGTGGTTCTCGGATTTTAGATTCTCGGGGGGATCTTGTTTGCATGGTCGTTCCCGAGGGTCAGGTGTTCCGAGCTGATTTTTCTCAGTCTTCTGGTGTGGAGCGTTGCTTCTTGGCTGGTTCTTCGAGTGAGTTGTGGAAGTGGCATAGGAAGTTGGGTCACTTGAGCTTTGACCTTTTGTCTCGCTTGAGTAAACTCAATTTGGTCCGAGGATTACCACGATTGAGGTTTGAGAAAGAGTTGGTTTGTGCGCCGTGTAGGCATGCCAAGATGGTAGCCTCTTCTCACCCACCTCTCACCGATGTGATGACTGAGCGTCCATGCGAGCTGCTCCATATGGACCTTGTTGGCCCAGCTCGTGTGCGATCTGCGGGTGGGAAGTGGTATGTCCTTGTTGTGGTGGACGACTACTCTCGGTATGCGTGGGTGTTCTTTCTTGAGGAGAAGGGGGAGACGTTTGGTTTTGTTCGAGATCTTGTCTTGAGGTTAAGAAACGAGAGGCACGGAGATGCCATACGAGCGATCCGCAGTGACAATGGCTCGGAATTCAAAAACTCTCGCTTCGAAACCTTTTGCCATGACTTGGGTCTTGAACATCAGTTTTCGAGTCCGTATACGCCTCCCCAGAATGGCGTGGTGGAAAGGAAAAACAGGACCTTGTGCGAGATGGCTCGGACGATGCTCGACGAGCATAGGACTCCGAGAAGGTTCTGGGCTGAGGCGGTCAATACCGCGTGCCATGTGTCGAACAGGATCTACCTCAGGGTTCACAAGAAGAAAACCTGTTACGAGTTGATGCACGGTCGCACACCCAAGGTGAGTCACTTCCATGTCTTTGGTTGTAAATGCTTCATTCTGAAGAAAGGGAAGAAGTTGGACAAGTTCGAGGCTAGGTCTGTCGATGGTATTTTCTTTGGTTATGCATCTCATTCTAGAGCATTTCGTGTGCTCAATCTTGAAACTAACCAAATCGTGGAGACTTGCGAGGTAACCTTCGACGAGACACAGCCACGTAGTCAGCTTGTTTTTGAGTGTGCAGGTGACGACGAACTTGGCGAGGAGATCTTTCAGGAGGAGGAGCATGAACATGGAGATGATGAAGATGGCGGTGTGATGCCCGCGGCTGAACATGTACCTACTACTTCGACGACGATCGAGAATGGACCCTCTCCCACACCTACAACGACAAACCCAGATCAAGGCGAAGCTGCTGTTGAGGGGGAGGTAGCATCAAGGCGAGAACCTCCCCGACGAGTGCAAGTGGATCACCCAGCTTCGAGAATCATCGGCGACATGAATGAACGTACTACACGGTCGAGGGTTCGGAACAATTCTCATTTCGCTCATGCTGCTTTTGTTGCCACTTTTGAGCCCAAAGACATTGGACATGCGTTATCTGATCATAATTGGGTTAACTCGATGCATGAGGAGTTGGAGAATTTTGAGAGGAACCAAGTTTGGGTGTTGGTTGACCCTCCCCCAGGGTGTAAGCCGATTGGGACAAAATGGGTGTGGAAAAATAAAGAGGGAGAGAAAGGAGAAGTGGTGAGGAACAAGTCGAGACTTGTTGCTCAGGGGTACAGTCAGAAAGAGGGGATCGACTACGAGGAGACTTTCGCTCCTGTAGCTCGTTTGGAGGCGATCAGGATCCTTCCAGCTTTTTCCGTGGCTAAAGGGTTCAAGTTGTACCAGATGGATGTGAAGAGTGCTTTTCTGAACGGTGTTTTGGAGGAAGAGGTGTTTGTGAGGCAACCACCGGGGTTTGAGAGTGAGAAGTACCCTCACCGGGTCTACAAGTTGAGGAAGGCGTTGTATGGGTTGAAGCAGGCGCCTAGAGCTTGGTATGGTAGGTTGAGGGGGTTCCTGTTTGAGAGAGGGTTTGAGATGGGGAAGGTCGATCAGACCTTGTTTCTCCTCAGGCAGGACAGAGATATCCTGATTGTGCAGGTATACGTGGATGATATTGTCTTTGGTGGCTCGTCTAACTCTCTTGTTGCAAGGTTTGCAGAAGACATGAGCAGGGAATTTGAGATGAGCATGATGGGCGAGTTGCAGTTCTTCCTCGGGCTACAAATCAAGCAATCAAAGGAAGGAACATTTGTGCACCAAGCTAAGTACACCAAGGACATTGTGAGGAAGTTCAAGATGGAGGATTCCAAGGCCATGGCGACGCCTATGAGTACGACTACAGTTCTTGATGCGGACGAGGAAGGTGAACACGTGGACCAGAAGGAGTACCGGAGCATGATCGGGTCACTCCTCTACTTGACGGCGACGAGGCCGGACATTCAATTCTCGGTGTGTCTGTGCGCTCGTTTTCAAGCTTCTCCGAGGACTTCGCATCGGCAAGTAGTCAAGCGCATTTTCAGGTATTTGCGACACACTCCCGACTTTGGCCTTTGGTACTCTGCGTCTTCTTCTTTGGCGCTTCATGGATTTTCAGACGCGGATTTTGCCGGGTGTCGGTTGGATAGGAAGTCCACTTCTGGGACTTGCCAGTTCTTGGGTTCTTCTTTGGTATCTTGGTCTTCCCGCAAACAGTCGAGTGTTGCTCAATCCACTACCGAGGCAGAGTATGTGGCCGCAGCTAGCTGTTGCTCTCAGCTCCTTTGGATCACATACACCATGAGTGACTTTGGTGAGGAGTATACCCATGTCCCACTTCAATGTGATAGCACCAGTGCCATAAGCGTTGCAAAGAACCCAGTGCTCCATTCCAAAACCAAGCACATAGAAGTGAGGTATCATTTTCTGAGAGACAACGTAGAGAAAGGGAAGATAGCTTTGATCCATGTACCCACACATGAACAACTAGCCGATATTTTCACCAAACCCCTAGATCAAGCAACTTTCACTCGTTTGCGGGGGGAGCTTGGTGTTTGTTTGATTTCTTGAGTTGGCGTGTGGGAGCTCCTTTGTAGCATATGTATAGCTTTCCTTTGTGCATTTCTTGCATTTGGCATGGCATATGTAGCATGATGTATAGGCATCTTTGTATCTTAGGTTGCATGCATTTTGTATCATATGCATTGTTTAGGAAAGGCTTCTCCTATACACATTGTTCACCATGGAATGACATATATGTCTTTGTGAGCTAATTTGGTAAGCTATGGTTAGTTTTGGCTTAGCTCTTGATAATCTTGGTTTGTATCCATGGTTGATGGCTATGTTTTTGAAAAATTTCATATATATGCTCTCTTGTGAGTAAATGCCTTTACATGATCTTGACATGTTTTAGTGGCTTGGCTATGCTTAATTTGTGGTTGGATAGCTTATTTTGATCATATGGGGCCAAAGGCTCATTTGCCATCATGAATGTTTAGCCCCCATGCTTCATCTTGTGGAGGGGCATAAGTTCCTTTTTGTCGCAAAGACATTTCATGTACCAATTATAAATCTGAATATGAAATGTAAATTGCTTGAAAAATGTGCTCCCATGTCATATGTGCTAATTTTAATTTGCTTTGGGTGCTAAATCGTTGCATGATGCCTACCAATGAGAAGTCTCATATATAGAAGTAGGCACATGGCTCGGTGGCTTTGACATGACATGAGGTGCTTGTGGGTGTTTATGATGGTCTTATGCTTAGAATGGTTGTCCTAGCATGAAGTTTGTGTGGCGTTGCCATTTTGACATGTTTTGCTCATGATTAGGACTTTGCTCATGAGAGGGTAATTTTTTGCAAAATTGCTAAAGTCTATCTTAGCTTCGCCCAATGGTTGTGAAACTTGGTGATCATGAAGTTTATGTCTTTACGAAGCTATAGAGTATCTAACTTGCTCGTTTGGACATGTGTAGCATCCTATGTTGAATTTTGTCTATTTGAGAAGCTCTAGGTTGCATTTTTTGCATTTTTGGCTTGATTCATGCATTGTCAACAAGGGGGAGAAGTTTGAGCATGTTTTGGCCTACTGAATGCATTTGGAAGGTTTTCAGGTGGTTTCGAGCTATTTTTGGGCTCTGTTGTGCACCGGTCTGACCGGTTGAGGTCACCGGTCTGACCGGTCAGAGTGCTGGTCCTGTTCACATGTTGCCCACCGGTCTGACCGGTGGTGTCGACCGGTCTGACCGGTCAGAGCTGAGCTGTTGCAGCTGCTCTGTTTTGTGAAGTGGTTCGCATGCATTTGTCCAGGGGGAGTTGCATCGGTTCAGGGGGAGCTTGCATGTGTGCAGGGGGAGCTCTTTGTGGTTTTCGAGCTTTGGTTTGATGGTTTGTGCTCTTTGCTTGAGCATGTTTTGTCTCGGATGTGTCGAGCCGTTGCCCTTGCCTAAGGGGTCCGAGACTTGTCTTCTTCAAGTGATCTTGCTCTTTGCCTTTTCTTTGGCTTTCGATCGCTTGTTGGAGTTTCTTTTAGTCGTTTCTTTTCTTTTCCTTTTCTCTTGGTTACCAAAACGTGTGTGTTGTCAATGCACTCATCAAGGGGGAGATTGAGAGCCAGGTGTGGTTCGAGGACCGGTGGATGGTCGCTTCCTGGTGTGATGAGTGATTGACAACGTGGTGTGGACTGATTCTTGGCTAAGTATTGCAGGTGCAGGTTGCGGCTTGACTGGTGCAGGTGCAGGTGAAGAACAAGCGTGAAAGGTCATTGCCGGTGAGACCTCCAGGTGTGGAGAAGACAAGTAGGCTTGGTTCGAGGGACCCGGTGGCCAGCGGGGTCAAGTGCGGGCCGCATGGTGGCAAGAACGGCAAGATGAAGTCATGGACGGTTTCTTGGTTGAGCCTCAAAACCTAGGTCGAGCCGGGACCACGTGGGAGCCGAGTCATGAGTGGTGATTGGCGGAGGCTACACCGAGTTCGCGGGGTTTCCGGTGGTTCACCAGAAAACCACTGGGTTCCTTGGTTGATCCACAAAGCCAAGACCGAAGAACCGAAGACGGAGGTGCAGCAGCTCCAGACCGGTCTGACCGGTGGGTCTGACCGGTCTGACCGGTGTGCGACGACGCAGTCCGGAATCTTCGAAGCGGAGGACACGCGTCGGGATCGCAAGGCTTGCGTCGAGGCTAAGCAAGTTTGCGGTTGCTGGGCATCCGTCCGATGGTGCGAAGACAAAGACTTCCAATTTCGCCCTCGAGGGGCATGTATCCCTAGTTAGCTAGTAAGGGTATTTTAGTCTTTCGGTTGCCTCCATATAACCCAAGTGGTGAGAGGATGGCAGCCATCTCTTGGAACCCTAGCTCATTTGGTTTTCCTATTTTTCCTTCCTATTTTCTTAGGATTTTCGTAGGACTAGCTTGAGAGCTTCATGGTGAGATCTTGTGAGAGGGAAGGATGATCGGGCGGCAAGCTAGACCTTGTATGAACCTCTTTGGTATGTATAGATGATTCGGCGTGGTTCCTCAAGGCTTGGATGTGTCTTTCCCGTTTCTCCTTTTTGGTGATTTTCGGAGCTTTTTCTTGGCGATTTTCTTGGAGCGATTTCGAGGCCTTTCTCTTTGGGATTTGGTGGGGGATGTATGCATGAACCCTTGGTGGTTCTTTTCCCTTTGATTCCCCTTCCAAATCCGTGAGCAAAGGGGCTCGATTTTGGGGTTTTCGTGGCTCTAGGGTTAGAGGCGTTCTTGGTGGGATTTCTTCGATTCCTCTTGATTTGACAAGTTTTGGTGGACCAAATCTTGGCTATGGAGTACCCATGAGGTGTTCCTACTATCCCCAAAGTCTTGTGCAAAACCGTGGAGCGGATCGGGAGATCGAGAGTTGGATTTGGAGGAGTTGACTCGCGGGCGCTGTTCATCCCGAGCTGCCCAGGCACGACCGGTCTGACCGGTGCTCTTGACCGGTCTGACCGGTGCTAGCCCTTGGTGGGTTTTTGTCTCGGGGAACAGCCTTGTCCGTGTGGTTTTGTCCCGTGATCCTGCTGATCAGTTCTTGAAGTGTTTGGAGTTGTTTTGCTAGGATTTGTGAGGGGTTCTTCTTCCTCACAGGTTGTGTTTCGTGGTGGTTTTTGTTCCAGGGCCTAGAGGATTCACTGAGGCTTCCTGGAACGTTTGCTGTGCGGCTGCTGTAGCCACCGGCCTGACCGGCTCTGTCCACCGGTCTGACCGGTGTCACCGGTCTGACCGGCGCAGGCCATCGGTCTGACCGGTGTAGCACAGGCAGCAAGCCGTGCAAGTTTCCGCTGTGTGTTTTGGTGAGTTTTGGCTAGGAAGGTTGAGTGTTGGTTCCTAGGACCAGTAGCACTCCAGTGGCTGCGTGGTCTTGACCAACTTGGGTAGTTGGATCGGAGACGTGAGTTGGAAGCCGTGTTCGTCTTGTTGGAGTTCTCATCTCCTTCGAGAAGAATTTTTATCGGCTCCCATTCACTCCCCCCCTCTCTGGTTCGCCTAATCGGTCCTTCAATTGGTATCAGAGCCGATTCGGGTCTTTATTGACTCTTACCAGTCTAAGATCCAAAGATGGCGTACCAGGAACGGGGTTCGGGTCCTCCGCACTTCGATGGGAAGAACTACCAGATGTGGCAAAGACGGATGGCGGCGTTCCTCCGCGGAAAGGGTCAGATCCTCTGGGATGTCACGGTGAACACAGCTTATGTTCATCCGATGAACTTCCTTGCTCCAGGATCGAGGGATATGTTCGAAGCCAACAACAAGGCTGTCGACTACTTGTTTCGTGCTCTGTGTCAGCCTGAATTCGATCGGGTTCAGACAGAGGACTTAGCTTGTAGGATTTGGGAGCAGTTGAAGGATGCTCATGCTGGGAATGCTCAGGTTCAGGCTCGGATGTACGCGACTTACCGGAGAGAGTACGAGAACTTCACTCATCTCCCCGGCGAGTCCGTCGATGCCCTTTTCCAGCGATTTACGGTCGTTGTGAACAACATGAGAGCCAATGTGGACGTCCTCCCATACAATGATCATGATAGAGCCGTGAAGCTCTTGCACTCGTTGGATCGTACCGTATGGGACGGGAAGTTTGAGGCTATTGTTGAGTCCGAGAAGTATGACACCTTGACGGTGAACGAGCTGTTCTCGAAGCTCAAGTCGGCTGAGTTGGACCGTGGTATGACAGCCAAGATCGAGAGCCCGACTGATTCTCATAGTCTCGCTCTCGTTAGTGGCAAAGGAGCTAAGTCTAACGCTAACGCATCCTCCAGGATGTACTCTCTGTCTTCTTTGATGTCTTTGCCAGATGAGGAGTTCGACGTTCTTGGAGAGGACGAGCTGGCGTTGCTGACCAGGCGGTTCGAGAGGCTGCACGAGAACCGGGTGAACACGAGGAGGACAGCACGGACGTGCTTTCAGTGCGGCAAGCCAGGACACTTCGTTGCCGACTGCCCGGAGAAGACGGAGAACAAGGACGGCTACAAGGACGGCTACAGGCACCGATCGAGCAAGGATGGCAAGTACCGATCGAGGCGCGATCACAAGCACAAGAACAAGCACAAGGACGAGCGACGGTCGAGGAAGAAGGATGGCCGCGGCAGGAAGGCCCGAGCAATGGTCGGAGCGAGCGACGTCGACTCCAGCTCCGCCTACTCTTCCTCAAGCTCGAGTAGCAGTGAAGATGAAGGTGATCGGCGCAAGAACAAGAAGTCATCCAGGAACTTGAGCGGGTTGAGCTGCTTTGCGAGAGATGGCTTCTGCGGCATGGCCCGTAGCTACTTGAATCCAAAATCCAACCTCAACATTCAAGTGTGGAGTGATTCCTAGTGAGAAAAAGCAAATCAAATCCCTCTCTTGTGTTCTTGAGCACTTGGTGAAACCCTAGCTACTAGGTGGATCTTTTACTCTTGGATTCTTGAATCCTAGACAGGTCCTTGGGAGCTTCCAATCTTCGTGTGGCAGCCCCAAGAAGTTTGTATTACCCTTGTATGCTTAGTGGAAACCCTCCATCTATTGCCTTGGTAATAGGTTTGAGAGAGGAGTGGATCTAGAGAGATCCTAAAGCCTTTGTGGTTTTCCTCAACAACGTGGATGTAAGCCAACCTTTGTGGTGAGCAGAACCACGGGATAAATCGTGTCTCTTGAGCTTTACTTTCAGTTACTTATATTTCTTGCTTGTACTAAGTTGTTAGCTCACTAGTTCATCTAGGGTTTGCTTTGTTTAGTGCTTATCCTTTTGCCCTAAGGTTGCTAGTGTGCTTAAGCCTCTATCCCTTAGTCTTGTCAACCTTTACATTGCTCAAGATCTGATTTCTAACCTTTAATCCATAGCTAACCTTGTGTAGGTAGGATTCTCGGAAGCTCTAGGAAAATACACTGTCTGTGCATTTTCCCGGAGGTTCCAAGGATTTTCCCGGAGGTTCCGAGGTCTGACAGCATTTTCGCAAGAAAAGTTTGAAATTGTTTTGCAGGCCTATTCACCCCCCTCTAGGCCACATGTCTCGATCCTTTCAAAGTTCCATATGGAGCAGCTCGCATGGACGTTCGTCATCACATCGGTGAGGCGTGGTTGGGAAGCAGCTACCATCTTAGCATGCCTGCACGGCGCACACACCAAATCCTTTTCGAACCTCAAACAGGGCAATACTCGGACCAAGTTGAGTCCACTCAAGCGTGACAAAAGGTAAAA
The DNA here is from genome assembly GCA_036936925.1 of Cenchrus fungigraminus. Classification (NCBI taxonomy): domain Eukaryota; kingdom Viridiplantae; phylum Streptophyta; class Magnoliopsida; order Poales; family Poaceae; genus Cenchrus; species Cenchrus fungigraminus. Next base: position 49,609,419 of record CM072772.1, read on the forward strand.
ACTAAAGTGACCCAACCTCCTATGCCACTTCCACAACTCACCCGAAGAACCAGCCACGAAACACCTCGACACACCCGAACTCTGAGAAAAATCCGCTCAGAATATTTGACCCTCGGGAACGACCACAAAGACAAGGTCACCTCGAGCATCAAGTATCCGAAAACCACCCGACTTAAACAACACCTCAAAACCTTCCTCAAGAAGTTGGGAAACAGAGAGCAAATTAAACCCCAATGACTTGACCAAGGCAACACGCTTCAACACCACTTTGTCACTTACCCTTACTTCACCTTCCGCAAGTACACACCCTCGCCCATTGTCCCAAAGGTGATGTATGTCCTGGACACCACCTGAGTGAGGCTGGAGAACCACCCCCGATCTCCGGTCATGTGCCTCGAGCAACCGAAGTCGATCAACCAAATGTTCCCCAAGCCTCCCACCTGAAATTCAAAAACGAGCACGTGAATGAGCAAACGACTCAACACTGGGGTTAGTACCAAAAGAGTAAAACCAGTGCTGAGCCATCTGCTCCAAAGTGGGGTTAGCACGATCCATCCTAGCATTCCTATCAAAGTGGGCATCAATCCTACCACGAGCATCAAACCTCGGACCCATCCTACCATCTCCACTAGAACTGAAAGCACCATGGGGAAACCACTCCCGTCTCACTGGAGGAGCACGAAAGTCACGAAAGGAAGACCGTGGACCGTAGCTCCTCTCCAACTCAAAGTTACGACTCCTCCCACCCTCGTATTGAGCACGAGGTGGAGAACGTCTAGCAAACTCAACACCACCAGACTCACCATGCCAACCACCTGTACCACGACCAAAGGAACTGAACCTAGCATCTCCACGACCACGAAACCCAGTCTGGCCAGCACCCAGACCTGCACCGGTCTGACCGGTCCCCCTGACCGAGCACTTGGTGAAACCCTAGCTACTTGGTGGATCTTTTACTCTTGGCTTCTTGAATCCTAGACGGTTGCTTTGGAGCTTCCAATCTTCGTGTGGCAGCCCCAAGAAGTTTGTATTACCCTTGTATGCTTAGTGGAAACCCTCCATCTATTGCCTTGGTAATAGGTTTGAGAGAGGAGTGGATCTAGAGAGATCCTAAAGACTTTGTGGTTTTCCTCAACAACGTGGATGTAAGCCAACCTTTGTGGTGAGCTGAACCACAGGTTAAATCGTCTCTCTTGAGCTTTACTTTCAGTTACTTATATTTCTTGCTTGTACTAAGTTGTTAGCTCACTAGTTCATCTAGGCTTTGCTTTGTTTAGTGCTTATCCTTTTGCCCTAAGGTTGCTAGTGTGCTTAAGCCTCTATCACTTAGTCTTGTCAACCTTTACATTGCTCAAGATCTGATATCTAACCTTTAATCCACAGCTAACCTTGTGTAGGTAGGATTCCCGGAAGCTCTAGGAAAATACACTGTCTGTGCATTTTCCCGAAGGTTCCGAGGAATTTCCCGGAGGTTCCGGAGTCTGACAGCATTTTCGCAAGAAAAGTTTGAAATTGTTTTGCTGGCCTATTCACCCCCCTCTAGGCCACATGTCTCGATCCTTTCAAAGGTCCATATGGAGCAACTCGCATGGACGTTCGTCATCACATCGGTGAGGGGTGGATGGGAAGCAGCTACCATCTTAGCATGCCTGCACGGCGCACACACCAAATCCTTTTCGAACCTCACATGGGGCAATCCTCGGACCAAGTTGAGTCCACTCAAGCGTGACAAAAGGTAAAAACTAAAGTGACCCAACCTCCTATGCCACTTCCACAACTCACCCGAAGAACCAGCCACGAAACACCTCGACACACCCGAACTCTGAGAAAAATCCGCTCAGAATATTTGACCCTCGGGAACGACCACAAAGACAAGGTCACCTCGAGCATCAAGTATCCGAAAACCACCCGACTTAAACAACACCTCAAAACCTTCCTCAAGAAGTTGGGAAACAGAGAGCAAATTAAACCCCAATGACTTGACCAAGGCAACACGCTTCAACACCACTTTGTCACTTACCCTCACTTCACCTTCCGCAAGTACACACCCTCGCCCATTGTCCCAAAGGTGATGTATGTCCTGGACACCACCTGAGTGAGGCTGGAGAACCACCCCCGATCTCCGGTCATGTGCCTCGAGCAACCGAAGTCGATCAACCAAATGTTCCACAAGCCTCCCACCTGAAATTCAAAAACGAGCACGTGAATGAGCAAACGACTCAACACTGGGGTTAGTACCAAAAGAGTAAAACCAGTGCTGAGCCATCTGCTCCAAAGTGGGGTTAGCACGATCCATCCTAGCATTCCTATCAAAGTGGGCATCAATCCTACCACGAGCATCAAACCTCGGACCCATCCTACCATCTCCACTAGAACTGAAAGCACCATGGGGAAACCACTCCCGTCTCACTGGAGGAGCACGAAAGTCACGAAAGGAAGACCGTGGACCGTAGCTCCTCTCCAACTCAAAGTTACGACTCCTCCCACCCTCGTATTGAGCACGAGGTGGAGAACGTCTAGCAAACTCAACACCACCAGACTCACCATGCCAACCACCTGTACCACGACCAAAGGAACTGAACCTAGCATCTCCACGACCACGAAACCCAGTCTGGCCAGCACCCAGACCTGCACCGGTCTGACCGGTCCCCCTGACCGAGCACTTGGTGAAACCCTAGCTACTTGGTGGATCTTTTACTCTTGGCTTCTTGAATCCTAGACGGTTGCTTTGGAGCTTCCAATCTTCGTGTGGCAGCCCCAAGAAGTTTGTATTACCCTTGTATGCTTAGTGGAAACCCTCCATCTATTGCCTTGGTAATAGGTTTGAGAGAGGAGTGGATCTAGAGAGATCCTAAAGACTTTGTGGTTTTCCTCAACAACGTGGATGTAAGCCAACCTTTGTGGTGAGCTGAACCACAGGTTAAATCGTCTCTCTTGAGCTTTACTTTCAGTTACTTATATTTCTTGCTTGTACTAAGTTGTTAGCTCACTAGTTCATCTAGGCTTTGCTTTGTTTAGTGCTTATCCTTTTGCCCTAAGGTTGCTAGTGTGCTTAAGCCTCTATCACTTAGTCTTGTCAACCTTTACATTGCTCAAGATCTGATATCTAACCTTTAATCCACAGCTAACCTTGTGTAGGTAGGATTCCCGGAAGCTCTAGGAAAATACACTGTCTGTGCATTTTCCCGAAGGTTCCGAGGAATTTCCCGGAGGTTCCGGAGTCTGACAGCATTTTCGCAAGAAAAGTTTGAAATTGTTTTGCTGGCCTATTCACCCCCCTCTAGGCCACATGTCTCGATCCTTTCAAAGGTCCATATGGAGCAACTCGCATGGACGTTCGTCATCACATCGGTGAGGGGTGGATGGGAAGCAGCTACCATCTTAGCATGCCTGCACGGCGCACACACCAAATCCTTTTCGAACCTCACATGGGGCAATCCTCGGACCAAGTTGAGTCCACTCAAGCGTGACAAAAGGTAAAAACTAAAGTGACCCAACCTCCTATGCCACTTCCACAACTCACCCGAAGAACCAGCCACGAAACACCTCGACACACCCGAACTCTGAGAAAAATCCGCTCAGAATATTTGACCCTCGGGAACGACCACAAAGACAAGGTCACCTCGAGCATCAAGTATCCGAAAACCACCCGACTTAAACAACACCTCAAAACCTTCCTCAAGAAGTTGGGAAACAGAGAGCAAATTAAACCCCAATGACTTGACCAAGGCAACACGCTTCAACACCACTTTGTCACTTACCCTCACTTCACCTTCCGCAAGTACACACCCTCGCCCATTGTCCCAAAGGTGATGTATGTCCTGGACACCACCTGAGTGAGGCTGGAGAACCACCCCCGATCTCCGGTCATGTGCCTCGAGCAACCGAAGTCGATCAACCAAATGTTCCACAAGCCTCCCACCTGAAATTCAAAAACGAGCACGTGAATGAGCAAACGACTCAACACTGGGGTTAGTACCAAAAGAGTAAAACCAGTGCTGAGCCATCTGCTCCAAAGTGGGGTTAGCACGATCCATCCTAGCATTCCTATCAAAGTGGGCATCAATCCTACCACGAGCATCAAACCTCGGACCCATCCTACCATCTCCACTAGAACTGAAAGCACCATGGGGAAACCACTCCCGTCTCACTGGAGGAGCACGAAAGTCACGAAAGGAAGACCGTGGACCGTAGCTCCTCTCCAACTCAAAGTTACGACTCCTCCCACCCTCGTATTGAGCACGAGGTGGAGAACGTCTAGCAAACTCAACACCACCAGACTCACCATGCCAACCACCTGTACCACGACCAAAGGAACTGAACCTAGCATCTCCACGACCACGAAACCCAGTCTGGCCAGCACCCAGACCTGCACCGGTCTGACCGGTCCCCCTGACCGAGCACTTGGTGAAACCCTAGCTACTTGGTGGATCTTTTACTCTTGGCTTCTTGAATCCTAGACGGTTGCTTTGGAGCTTCCAATCTTCGTGTGGCAGCCCCAAGAAGTTTGTATTACCCTTGTATGCTTAGTGGAAACCCTCCATCTATTGCCTTGGTAATAGGTTTGAGAGAGGAGTGGATCTAGAGAGATCCTAAAGACTTTGTGGTTTTCCTCAACAACGTGGATGTAAGCCAACCTTTGTGGTGAGCTGAACCACAGGTTAAATCGTCTCTCTTGAGCTTTACTTTCAGTTACTTATATTTCTTGCTTGTACTAAGTTGTTAGCTCACTAGTTCATCTAGGCTTTGCTTTGTTTAGTGCTTATCCTTTTGCCCTAAGGTTGCTAGTGTGCTTAAGCCTCTATCACTTAGTCTTGTCAACCTTTACATTGCTCAAGATCTGATATCTAACCTTTAATCCACAGCTAACCTTGTGTAGGTAGGATTCCCGGAAGCTCTAGGAAAATACACTGTCTGTGCATTTTCCCGAAGGTTCCGAGGAATTTCCCGGAGGTTCCGGAGTCTGACAGCATTTTCGCAAGAAAAGTTTGAAATTGTTTTGCTGGCCTATTCACCCCCCCTCTAGGCCACATGTCTCGATCCTTTCAAAGGTCCATATGGAGCAACTCGCATGGACGTTCGTCATCACATCGGTGAGGGGTGGATGGGAAGCAGCTACCATCTTAGCATGCCTGCACGGCGCACACACCAAATCCTTTTCGAACCTCACATGGGGCAATCCTCGGACCAAGTTGAGTCCACTCAAGCGTGACAAAAGGTAAAAACTAAAGTGACCCAACCTCCTATGCCACTTCCACAACTCACCCGAAGAACCAGCCACGAAACACCTCGACACACCCGAACTCTGAGAAAAATCCGCTCAGAATATTTGACCCTCGGGAACGACCACAAAGACAAGGTCACCTCGAGCATCAAGTATCCGAGAACCACCCGACTTAAACAACACCTCAAAACCTTCCTCAAGAAGTTGGGAAACAGAGAGCAAATTAAACCCCAATGACTTGACCAAGGCAACACGCTTCAACACCACTTTGTCACTTACCCTCACTTCACCTTCCGCAAGTACACACCCTCGCCCATTGTCCCAAAGGTGATGTATGTCCTGGACACCACCTGAGTGAGGCTGGAGAACCACCCCCAATCTCCGGTCATGTGCCTCGAGCAACCGGAGTCGATCAACCAAACATTCCCCAAGCCTCCCACCTGAAATTCAAAAACGAGCACGGGAATGAGCAAACGACTCAACACTGGGGTTAGTACCAAAAGAGTAAAACCAGTGCTGAGCCATCTGCTCCAAAGTGGGGTTAGCACGATCCATCCTAGCATTCCTATCAAAGTGGGCATCAATCCTACCACGAGCATCAAACCTCGGACCCATCCTGCCATCTCCACTAGAACTGAAACCACCATGGGGAAACCACTCCCGTCTCGCTGGAGGAGCACGAAAGCCACGAAAGGAAGACCGTGGACCGTAGCTCCTCTCCAACTCAAAGTTACGACTCCTCCCACCCTCGTATTGAGCACGAGGTGGAGAATGTCTAGCAAACTCAACACCACCAGACTCACCATGCCAACCACCTGTACCACGACCAAAGGAACTAAACCTAGCATCTCCACGACCACGAAACCCAATCTGGCCAGCACCCAGACCTACACCGGTCTGACCGGTCTGACCGGTGGTGCTTGGCCAGCAGCACCGCCTAACACTCTTCGATCTCCCCAAGCCGGAACCGTCCTCACGATGGCCTTAGCCCTAGGCATCTACATACGAGGCTCAGGTACACCATTAGAAGGGTGGTACCTGTCCTTGTTAGCCCACTCCTTAGCCATTCTCTTCTCACGCTTCCTTTTGAAGCAAAACTCACCCTTGGGACCATATCTCCCACAATACTCACAATGGAACCGTATGGGTTTAGGTTTAGGCTTGGGTTGGGGCTGTTCACTTGGCTTCTCTTTTGGTTTCTCCTCACTAGGTTTCTCTCCCTTCTTCTCTCCAACCACATCTCCCTTTGAGCTCACAAATCTCACCGGTTTTTGGAAGTTGTTTGTTTGGTGAGGGAATATGGATGGATCTGGAGTTGTATCAAGTTTGTTTCTGAGATGGTTAGGCTTAGGCTCAAACTTGTTCTTGTGTGTTGTTTGTGGTGGGATAGTAATCTCTCCAATTTTCTCATCTCTCTCACCACTGCTCTCTCCAATCTTGTTAGCCCCAAGTGCTTGACCATCATAGCATTTGAAAGCCGCTATCATGATGCCAAGCTGAGCCTCCTAACCCGACAACCAACTCAAACACTTTCTCAACTCATCATTCTCATCCTGCAAGCGATCAACATAATGTGCAAGTTCCAGATTTTTCACAGCATGCAATTCACAAGTAGAACAGGAAGTAGGAATAAGAACTTTCAAATCAGCCTCAAGTGAAACAATGCGAGAACGCAACTCATCAATCTTTCCATGCAAGACAGGACAAGATGTGCAAGCACCTAGCAAAGAAGGTCTAGACTGCAGCTCATCCAACTCAACCCTAAGAACATCTAGTTCCTTACACTTTGAGGCATGCTTTTCCCTAAGAGCAGTAAGATCAGCTAGGAACACAGAGCAATCAGCACAATCAACCTCATTAGAAACAACAGGTGAAGCCTTAAGTGAGTCTATCTCAAGTTTAGCATCCAGGTTTTGTGTTTCTAGCTTAGCTACTCTACTCCTAGCATCTTTAGGCGAGGCTCTAAGCTCCTTTCTCATTTTCTTAGCCTCTCTAAGCATGTCATCACGATTATCAAGTAGTTTTCCTAGTTCCTCGTTCTCCTGGCGCAAGAAGGAAAGCTCGTCATGTACCTCATCCTTGGAGTCGGAGTCCGAGTCGTCCTTCTGGCTCTTCTTGCTGCCGGAGTTGTGTGCCATGCCGCAGAAGCCGTCTCGCGCGAAGCAACTCAGCCTGCTCAGGTTCTTGGATCCTTTCTTGCTCTTGCGCCGATCACCTTCATCTTCACTACTACTTGAGCTCAAGGTAGAGTAGGCGGAGCTGGAGTCGACGTCGCTCGCTCCGACCATCGCTCGGACCTTCTTGTCGTGGCCGTCCTTCTTCCTCGATCTTCGCTCATCCTTGTTCTTGTGCTTGTGCTTGTGATCGCACCTCGACCGGTACTTGCTCTCCGTCCTCGACCAGTGCTTGTAGTTGTCCTTGTTCTCCATCTTCTCAGTGCAGTCGGTGACGAAGTGTCCTGGCTTGCCGCACAGAAAGCACGTCCTCGTGTTCCTCCTTGTGTTCACCTAGTTCGTGCATCCTCTCGAACCTCCTGGTCAGCAGCGCCAGCTCGTCCTCTCCAAGCACGTCGAACTCCTCATCTGGCAAAGACATCAAGGAAGACAGAGAGTACATCCTGGTGGATGGGTTAGCGTTGGACTTTGCACCTAAGCCACCGATGAGGGCAAGACTATGAGAGTCAGTCGGGCCCTCAATCTTGGCTGTCACACCCCGGTCCACCTCAGCCAACTTGAGCTTCGAGAATAGCTCGTCTACCGTCAGAGTCTCATACTTCTCAGACTCTAGAATGGCCTCGACCTTTCCGCCCCAAATAGTATGATCCAACGAGTGCAAGAGCTTCACTGCTCTGTCATGATCATCGTACGGGAGCGCGGTCACATTGGCCCTCATGTTGTTCACAATCACCGTGAACCGCTGGAACATCGTATCGATGGACTCACCGGGGAGATGAGTGAAGTTCTCGTACTCTCTCCAGTAAGTCGCAAACAACCAAGCCTGAACTTGACTGTTCCCAGCGTGAGCATTCTTTAACGTCTCCCAAATCCTACAAGCCAAGTCCTCTGTCTGAACCCGATCGAATTCGGACTGACACAGTGCACGAAACAAGTAGTCGACCGCCCTGTTGTTGGCGTCGTGCATGTCCCTCAATCCCGGAGCAAGGAAGTTAATCAGATGAACATAAGATGGGTTCACTGTAAAGTCCCAAAGGATCTGACCCTTACCGCGGAGGAAAGCTGCCATCCGCCTCTGCCACATCTGGTAGTTCTTCCCATCGAAGTACGGAGGACCCGATCCCCGTTCCTGGTATGCCATCTTTGGATCTTAGACTGCACTACAAGAAAAAGGCCGACTAGTGACGCAAAAAAAGGTCGTTTCTCATCATAAACCGCGATTATTGACGCCGGTTGTTACGAAAACGCTCCGTCATTAATTGAGCGTCACAAACCGCGATTAATGACAAGACCTTATTTCCCGGCGTCATGAGTTTAATGATGCGTATAAATTTGTAACACAAAGGTGTCATAAGGTACATGCCACGTCGGACCAAAATCTGATGTGGCACGGTGTTTTGTGACAAACCGTTTCGTCATTAAGTGAATTCAGCCCATATTTTGACGGGCCAAGGTCCAAATACCTTGTCGTCATAGATTGAATTTGGCCCACTTAATGTTAAGCTGAGCCCAATGTTTCTTTCGTCATAAATTGGTTTTAGGCCTTATTAAGGTTGGATGGAGCCCAATATTGTTTGCGTCATAGAATGTTTAAGGCCTATTTATGGTTGGATGGAGCCCAATAATTGTTGTCGTCATAGACACTTTTAGGCCTAACTCTGGTTGGACCGACCCAATAATCGAGGTCGTCATAGAATGTTTTAGGCCCGGTTTTAGTATGACCGAGCCCAATAATTGCATTCGTCATTAATTTGTTTTGGGTCCAGTACTGGTTGGATCGAGTTCAATATTCGATGACGTCATAAAATGATTAAGGCCCAACTGATATTGGACCCAGCCCACCATTTGCTGACATCGTTTTTGATACGGCCCATTTTATTAATAAATCGTTTTTGAATTCGTAAAAAAATAATGGGCCGAGGGGGCAAGCCCACATATTTTTTTCCCTGTTATTTTGGGCTGCACTCCAGGTAGCGCTTAATTAAATATAATTCAATCTCATATTACATGCTAATCAATTAAGTAATTGACATCACAGAAAATATTTCCATACCACTGATACAAATTAATGTTTCGGATCACACATGACACATTATTATCAATGAACACAGAACAACCACAAGCAAATTGTAAGTAGGAGCTCACAAACCAATACACATGATATCTCCATGCTCACAAATAAAGATGGTATTGAAATAGAACCCACTAAGATAACAAAGCTCCGTACTCACAAACCAGCACAACTAGCTGGGAGGACACAAGCAGAAGACTAAGAAACACAGTGGCCTTACCCAAGGCGCGAGCTTAGCAGTTGACGAAGGAGGGTCTCAGTAGTTTCTAATTGTTTCTTCAACCTCTCAATCTCATCAGTCTGCACTTTCATTGCTACATCTGATGCTTCTGCCTTGATCTTCAAGTCTGTCAAAACTTGGTCCTGTTCAACAAAGATTTCACCAAGGTCAGCAGCTGCATCAAGCCCTCCCAATGAAACTTTAGGTCTTGAGCATGTAGCAAAAGCTGGATAATCTCAAGGCATGTGATCAATGAATGGCTTTGACTTCACATTGGAGGGACAGGAATTTGATATTTGAACCGCAAGGATTGTCCTCAACATTTGAGCCTAAAAATGAAAGGAGAAGTCAAACTTGAACCTTAAACGAAGCAAGCAAATAAACTTAAGAATAATCCTAAGAATAAAGTAGCAGGATAATCATGCGTTTTGTTACATACCACGACATGTGATTGAATCTCAGCAATGCAGGAGTGGGATGCTAATCAGGAACTGGATCTAGAGCGGTCAAGGTAAGAGAAGGATCTGAAATCTAAGACAATAAACAAAGTAAATTACTTTCTAATCATGGCTCATCTATTAAGTTGTGTTACAAATCAGTAACTGCATCTAGAGCGGCCAAGGTAAGAGAAGAATCTCCAATCTAACACAATACACAAAGCAATTTACTTTCAACGCATGGCTCATTGATTAACTTGTGTTCCAAATCTGTGACTGCATCTAGAGCGGCAAAGTTAAGAGAAGAATCTCAGAACTAACACAATACACGAAGCAATTTACTTTCTAAGCCAACGAAAATACTACTAGGGGACTAGAAAGAAAAGGAAATGAGATTCTCACTTGTGAAGCTCCAAGATTCAGGGGCCCATGGATTGAGGGGGCATCGGGAGCCGGTGCTTGCGTCGTATCCTCGCTCAACTGCTCAGCTTGGCCAGCATAGCAGACGTAAGCAGAACACCAATATCTACCACCCACCATCTGCTGAGATACCCCTCCCCCTCCACCGGTGACGGCGAGGTCGGACCGCCACCGTAGATCTAGCTGAGCAGAGTGATGCTTTTTAGAAATGGAAGGCGGGAGTTTAGTGGCGCAACGCGGTAGCAATGGAGTAGAGTATTTATTATTTCGGGGCGGAGAGGGAATACAGAATTTGAAAATCTTGCTTTCGACTTCCTGACCGCGAAATGAAAATTTGGTAAGCTGCACTTGCTTCGTGGCCACTGACAAGTGAGGCCGTGCAATGGCGGCCCCATATTGTCAGCGAGTTTGGGTGGGATTCTGGTGGCATACAATATAGGCGGGAGACGTATATCTGGAAGAGGCCCACGCTTCAGTGAAGTTGGGTGCGTTTCCAGTCGAAGATCACAAAACCTAACAGCTGCTTCTCCCACTACAATGCCTACACGTCTATTTTTTTAAGTCATACGGATATAAGGATCTTCCTTCTGTGTTCTTATCCAGACCAAAGCACACTCGTGTACCCACCAAATATTTCGCATGCCTACCGGGGAAAAAGCCTGCATATTCCGCCCTATACTTGTGACAGGATTCCTCAGCAGTGTAGGCCTTCATATTCCGAGCATCCCACGTATTTACATGGCTACCCGTGAGGGCATGCTCTGCCACGAGGTGCACACTGCCTTAGTATCGGTCATGGTTCGATAAATAGGCGTGCCCCCAAGGCCTTTGCTCATCGCCTCTTCACCTCCACGCATTGTGCTAGCAGACCTCTTTATTTGGTTCTGCGCGCTGTGAAAAGAGGTGAGCTCTTAGCTTCCGCGTCGTGTTTTTACAGGATACAATCATTGTTTCTGGTCAGTGCTTATCATGTTTACGTTGTTAGCGAGTGTGTAGGAGAATGGCTTCTGATGCGAACGGAGGAACCGCCAACTTCCATGTTGTACCACCTCCGCAGCGGCCAAGATACATGGATCCATATGATCTGTACGACATGGACGAAGCGGATGAGGAAGAAACGGAGGAGATGAAGAAAGATGCTTTGGCTTGGCTGCAGGAGCAGGGTTACACTCGTGTGCTTCGCCATGGTCGCTGTGTGTGCCCTTACTGCAATCTTGCTAACCGGCAGTGGGGTTTTCGTGACATCCTACAACATGCTTCTGGCATTGGTCGCTCGGGACGTACCATGAAGTCGAGGGGTAGGCACCATGCATTGTTGGAATATCTCCGCACGGATCCTCATTATGCTACATTCCGTCGTGCATTAGGTATGGCGGGATAGGCGTGTGCCGTATCCATCTCCATGACCGTGTCTGTTGTCTTCCTCGTTGCCAAGTCCGAAAATTTCGTTGCTGGGTGTGTGTTTGTGCGCGCCTGTGCCAGTGCCACTGTACGGGTGTAGGTCTATGGGGATGTATCATGTATGTGCACATTTAAGTTGAATAATTTGGGCAATGTGACCATCATTTACGTTCTGTATATTCTTGGCAAAACGGTGAATTTAGTGAAACGGTAAATTTGTAAAATCGGTCATCATTTACGTGTGTATCTGCAATGCGGTTCGGTGGAATAAGAATAAAATATCACATGACAAGACATTACATCTCAGACTATGGCAACACATCATGACCAGGGAAATCCACTGAAGCAAGGAAGGCGATCATGGAAAAGAAGAACACCCATGTTCTTCATGGATAACAGGGGATACAGGGGATTTTCCTACCACTACAAGATTCACAGAGCAGGAAAACAGGGGATCGATCTTTTCCATCCAAAAGGAAACATACAATTGATCTTTCCATCCACAAGACCACCTATTTGAAAGTGAAAAAGAAAACTCAAATCCGAGTAATCTAAGACGACCCCTCCGAGGAGTTCCCCGATGACTCTGGCATCGAGGGAGCTTCAATGGCTGGGGGAGCCAGGGGACCGGGATTGGTGGGGCCGGCATTTGAAGGACCAGCACCGAGGTCCATCTACTTCTTGGTCCTCTTCGAGTCCACCACCACCACCTCTTCCTCCTCCTCCGCACTCTTCTTCTTCTTCGCCGACGGAATGTCCTTGAACGAATCAAGCTTACCGACCTTGTCATCCTTCAAAAGCTACCTCAAAAACACCTCCGTCTGTTGATTCCTCTTCTTGGCCTCCACCCGCTTCCTCTTCTTGGCCGCCATTCGCTTCTTCTCAATGGCCGCCCATGTCTCTTCCTCTTCCTCTTCATCCTCTTCCACGTAGTCGTACTCATCCTCGCTGTCCTCGCTCTCCTGCCTTTCCATGTCTTCTACATCAGATTCACTCAAGGAGGGCTCAGATGGCTCGCATGCGCTTGGTTGGGGGGAGTCGGGTGGTGTCCCGATGGAGGAGGGGTTGGAAGGTAACGGGGAGGCGGGAAGTCGAATCAGAGAAGAAGGCATGGTGGTTGTGGTTTTCTGGAGGAAAAGAGTTTGAGACAAGGCAATGGAGGGAGTTGGGAGAGTCCGGTATATTAATAGATCTCAATTTCAGGGAAAGTCAGGGTGTCTCTTTGGGAGTTGTATCACGCTAATGCAAGGAGGCGCCTCAATCTCTAATAATGTAACGGTCTTTTGCAAAGAAAAGAACTATGTAAATTTGTAATCTTAGTGAATTTGGAGCAAACTATATTTACAAGCACTTCAACATGCAGAGATGAACTGTTTACTGCCATTAAACCCGATGTTCGGGTATGGGATGCATTAACAGACCGGATGTTTCGGTCTAGAAAAATATACAGAAAGGACAAATATTTCAGGACCTGTAAAAGATGCTTGTTTTGATTTTGGGCAAAGGTGATCTATGATTTCATAGTTTATGAGAGCGATAAAATAGGATAACATTTATAGGGAGACAAGGAACAGAGATGGTCAGGGAAACAAAGCATAAACAACTTCAAACAAGGGGATTGATCAACAAACAAACGATAACCAAGTTCACAAACATGGTTTGGGTTAGGGATGCATTAGCATTTTGGATGTTTGGCAATAACCGGATGCTTGTTTTGAATTTGGTCAAGGTGAGCAATGATCACATTGCTATTTCTTATTAATCGTCCAATATTGATCTTCAACTTCTCCAGATCATGTGTCAAACTAGGAAACTAACATTGTCAAGTGATTAGTAGATGTTGGTGTAGGTCTGTCTAGTGGTGCTATGTTATGGGTTGGAAACTTGTGATGATGTTCAGACTCGTTGTCTGGTGATGCTTACTCTCCCTGGGAGTCCTAGGGGCGATCGTTGTCCTAATCTAGCTTGAGTCAAGGTAGGTTAGGGTGAGTCAAGGGCCAGTGAACTCCTCTTTTATCCCTGTTCTGTGACTTGTTCGGTATTTCCGTTGTTACAATGGAAATGGGGGATGCCCTCGATTCGAAAAAAAATGTGTCAAGCTAGGAAACACAATCATGTATAAGTACAATAAGAGCAGATGTTCTTGTCTACGAAACACGAATAGGCTGGACAACACATGAGACCATGTTTCATGGAAATGTAAAGTTACTAATTAACATCACGATGTTCACATACATAAGACAATGTTCCCACAAAATCTAAAGATACTAACTAACATCACAGATAACATATCGGCATTGGTCTTCCACTAGCGCGGCTCGCTCACTCCATCTACATCCATCCCTCGTTTCTGGCCAGGACGCGGTGGCGGCTCCACTTCTTCATGTTGTCCTCCCTCAGGGCCTCAGACCTGGCCATCCCAAGGACGTGGTCCTTGATCTCATTCAGGTTCCCCCACCGATGCATACGGTTGGGGTAGACAAGGCACCCGTAGGTGTTGGTAGTGCACCGGAAGACGCGTAGAGCAAAGGTCTTAAGATGGTCTATGTCAGTTTGGGTGTCGGAGTTGGAGTCGGAATTGGAGTCGGAGTCCAACTCTGCAAGTGGTGGAGGAAGCTGGGAATCCGCGAGCAACGTACCAGTGGCTCCAGGCATTGGCGGGTCGACGTTGGCGGCGTCGCAGCGGGCTGGCTCCGTGCCGTGGAATTGACGCCCTTGCCACTCTAAGTAGGAGCGGATGAAGTGGAGGCCGCGCGGTGACAGCCAGGACCCGGATTCGGCTCCTGAGGAGGCGGTGGTCGAGAGGCTGGCAACGCCGCCGGACCGACGAGCAGGGGCGGGTACGGCCATGTGCCTGAGCTCTATGTGTCTGGGGGAGACTGATTGCTTCATTGTGTCGGACGGGCAGTAGGACTGAAACGCGAGTGTTTGGGAAGAGAACTATGGGTAGAGTGGTTCGGAACTAGCAAGGACGCTGATGGTGGTAGGAATACAATGGCCAGATTCCATGAGAAGTTGAGCAAGCTTATGTGACAAGCTAAGCAACGGGCCTCTAGATCGAGTGGCTGCGATTCATCTACAAGCTTCCATGGGGCGTTGTGGCAAGCTTCCATGGGAAATTAGGCAACGGGCTCCTCGGCCTGTCGAGGAAGGCTACGGCCAGGTGTTACTGATAAGAAAAGGTGACCAGACCGGACTAAATTCAGTGTTGATTTTGTGGGCAAAATAGAATGACTACGGCCGGATCTTACTGATCTGCAAAAGTGAGCGGACCGGACTAAATGGTTCATTGAATTGTTATTAGGAAAATACGATCGCATTATTCGAACGAACATCCATCCAAAGTAGGAAACAGAGTCCATTCTAAAGTGACTAATTAAACATCACAATTTCCACATACATAAGACAATGTTCCAACGAAATCTAACGATACTAATTAACATCACTGATAACATAACATCAAAAAGTTCACATACACAAGACAATGTTCCAAAGAAATCTAAAGTTACTAATTAACATCACAGATAACATAACAGCATAGATCTTCCACCGGCGTGGCTCCCTCACTCCATCTACTCCATCCATCCCTCATTCCTGGCCACGACGCGGTGGCGGCTCCACTTCTTCTTGTAGTTCTGCCTCAGGGGCGCAGACCTGGCCATCCCAAGGATATGGTCCTTGACCTCATTCAGCTTGCGCCACTGGTGCATAAGGTTGGGGCAGACAGGGCACCCGTACGTGCCATTGAAGCGTCGGAAGACGCGCAAAGCATCACCCCGGGGGACCGGAGGGATGTAGCTGTGGAAACGGTCCTCAGACGAGTCTGTGTCAGCTTGGGAGTCAGAGTCGGGGTCGGAGTCAAACTCACCAGCAGGAAGGGTAACCTTAAACTTCAGCTTCCGAGGTGGTGACAGTGGAGGAGGCTGGATATCCGCCGGCGAGACACCAGCTGCTCCTGACAAAGCGCCGGCGATCGACGGCGGGTCGACGTTGGCGTCGTCGGAGGGCGGCGGCAGCGACGGTGGAGGAGGCTGGGAATCCGCCGGTGAGCCACCACCGGCTCTTGGGAAACCGCCGACGAGCGACGGCGGGTCGACGTTGGCGGTGTCGGAGCGTGGCGGCGGCGTGCCGTGGATGTGGCCCCACAGCGTCTCCGTGAACATGCGGGCGAAGTGCTGCCGTCGCGCGGCAGCACCCAGTCACGGGCGCGTGAAGCGGATGTGGCACCGGAGGATCGGTTGAAGGGCGAGGGTGAGAGCCGGCGCGATGGGGAGCCGGTGGGGGATAGCCGGCGCGACGGGGAACCGGTGGGGGATAGCCGGCGTGACGCGGAGCCTGATCGCTTCATTGAGTCGGTCGGGTAGGAGTGAGGCGCGAGTGTTTGGGAAGTGGTAGCGTGGTTCGGAACTAGCGAGGACGCCGATGGTGGGCGGTAGGAATGGCGATTTATGTGGAGTTACTCACCTTGCCTGGGAAGTTGTGCCGCTTCGGTGAGAAGGTAAGCAACGGGCGCCTCTTGAGTCTTGACTCTTGAGTGGCTTCCATTCATCTCCCACCGTTGAGGGGCTGATGTGCGGGTCCCCGTGCCGTATGACCAACACGTCTGTGATCTCTTGATGATGGCAACCACCTTCCATGGGAAGTTCTGGCATGAGGATGGCAACAGGCGGATGTTACTGTTAAGAAAAAGTGACAAGACCGGACTAAATTATTTGTTGATTTGTTGGCAAAATAGGTTCACATTTTTCGAACGAACATCCATCCAAAGTACTCCATAGGAGGAAACAGAGTTCTCTGATCATACACTAATAAGCATTATAGCAAAGTGACACTTGTTATTGTTGGCAATTATCTTTTCATCCAGTCTGGGTCGTCGAGGATCAAAGGCGCCGCCTCGCCGTCAAGCAGGAACGGGTCCAACATCGGGGGCTGAGCGGCTGGCAACGCCGCCGGCCTTTCGAGTAGGGACAGGAACGTCCGTGCCCCTGAGCTCTCCGGGACAGTCGGTGCGGCGGGCGCACTTGACATCAATGGCCGAGCGGCTGGTAGCACCGCCGGCCTGTCGAGCAGGGACGGGAATGGCCGTGCGCCTGAGCTCTCCGGGACGGCGGACGCACTTGACATCAATGGTGGAGTGGAGGGCCACGGCTGCCACGTGCGACCAGCCCGGCCTCTCGGGCACTCCACCCACTGCACGCCAGCTTCTGGTGGCGACGGGTACGGCCGTGCGCCTGAGCTCTCCGGGACAGTCGAAGCGGCGGGCGCACTTGACATCAATGGCCCAGCGGCTGGTAACGCCGCCGGCCTGTGGAGCAGGGACGTGAACGACCGTGCGCCTGAGCTCTCCGGGACAGTCCAAGCGGCGGGCGCACTTGACATCAATGGCCGAGCGGTTGGTAACGCCGCCGGCCTGTGGAGCAGGGACGGGAACGACCGTGTGCCTGAGCTCTCCGGGATAGTCCAAGCGGCGGGCGCACTTGACATCAATGGCAGAGTGGAGGGCCACGGCTGCCACGTGCGACCAACCCGGCCTCTCAGGCACTCCGCCCACTGCACGCCAGCTTCTGGTGGCGACGGTGAGACGGGAATCGTGGTTTGATAGATGCGGAGAGAACGCCTGTCCCACCGCTGCCCGGCATGCCAGTGACGAAGGCCACAGTCGGCACAGAGCATGCCGGGCCCCATCGGCCCGGCCATCCATTGCGGCATTTCTGTCCTGTCGCAGTCGCCGCATCTCGGCCCTGCCGGAGCTTTAGCCGGCGTGGATGGTAGGAGAGCGATCTCCACAGGAGGCACGCAATGATTGTCGCCGGCCATTGGGGGAGATGCTCTGAAATGCACATAGAAATTAGATTGCTCAAAGAGGCAGAAAAGGTCGAAAG
The DNA here is from genome assembly GCA_036936925.1 of Cenchrus fungigraminus. Lineage (NCBI taxonomy): Eukaryota > Viridiplantae > Streptophyta > Magnoliopsida > Poales > Poaceae > Cenchrus > Cenchrus fungigraminus. The sequence goes on from CM072772.1 coordinate 49,627,248, forward strand.
AACAAAGAAATCGATTGAATTGGGAGAGTGGACGACGGTACTTGCGCCGATAGGAGGCGATGCCGATGGGGTCTTCTAGTGCCAAGAGGAGGAGATGCCGATGGGGTCTTCTTTCGTTGAGGAGGAGATGCAAAAGTGTTTTCCAGTATATATTAATAGATCTCATTTGCCAAGGGAAAGGCGCAGGGTCTCATGGGGGATCGTGTCAGGCAAATGGCCTAGGCACGTAACTTGCAATCTCGTTGAACTTGGAGCAAACTTAATTCACTTGAACATGATGAAATCGAAAGTTCCCACGAGACTGGTTATTCTGGTATACAAGGTCAGATGTTTGGGTTTACAAACCATGAGTAGACCGGAGAAATATTTTTAATCATTTGATGGCAAAAAGATGCTTGTTTTAAATATGGACAAGGTGAGATATGATATCATCCTTGTTAGGGAGAGCCAAAAACATGCACAATTCGAACGTGGAGCCGTGGCTTAAATAGAGCAAATTGAAGCCATGGGCAACAAATTGGCTTTCAGTAAGATGGTGTCTACCCTATCTAGTGTACACTACCCCATCTAGGAAAGAATCATGAAGACAAGCAAGCTGACTTAGAGTTTGAACCACGACTTCATTCTTCCTTGTTGACGAGTCATGCTTTGTAACAACAAAATGAAAGCATGCAATGAGATAGGCAATATAACCCGGGCAGGACCGGATGTTTGGGTTTACGAAACATTAACAGACTGGACAAAAATTTTCATTCCTTTCCTGAAAAAAATTGCTTGTTTTGAATTGGGCAAACCTGATTACGGATTTCGTAGTTTCTGAGATAGTGAGATCACATTATTTTTTTAATTGTCCAATATTGATTTCCACCTCTCTAAATTGTGATGAACTATTCCAACTACCAGCCGTGGTAAATAAATGGGGGAAGACCAGAAGTTGGTTTCCATCACGTCAATGCGTGTGCGAGTATTGCTACACGGGAATCAAGGAAGACAGATAGAAACAGATATCAGTGGATTGATCTAGAAACAAATATATCCAAAATCACTCTCATATGTCAGGGTAATTTGTTTGGATGCAGATATCTAATTATTTTGCTAAAGAACAGATCACATTCAGCGCGAATTCTACGTTCCTCGTTACAAAAATGTGACCATTCTTCCCAGCTCATCTTGAAGCACAGGCGGCCTGCGCACTGATGATTGCCGCGCGCCACTGGCGGTGCCAGCGTTGCATGTCGGCGCCATGTCACTCGTCGGATCACCTCTGAGGCTGCCTCACGGCACTGTAGGCAACCCTTGTTCGTCTGCATCATCATCGATGTTGCGACCGCCGATTCTTCCTCGCCCTCGACCTTTCTGATGTACCGCCTCACAGTGTCATCATCACCAGCGCCGCCATTGGCCCTGTAGAGGACCATGGCGGCTACGTAGGCCGCCACATTGTGCCCGGCCTGGGCGGCCTCCTCGAGCTTGGCGATGGATGATTGGGAGCTGTAGTTTTCCCCGAACAGGATGTCCATCCCGGAGAGGAAACATGCCTCCGGGTTTCTTATGCGGGTCAGGCAATCGAGGAGGGTGATGTCAATGTTCACCTCTGTAGGGAGCACCACCAGCGATAACGGCAACCGCCTCGACGACATGATTACTGACCTACCGGTGTCCTGAAAATAGTTTGATCAAACTTCAGAGTGCCAGGTCAAATGCACATTCAAATTGATACAGAGACTTGGAAGAGAGCACTGTACTCTCACGGATCTTCCTTCCGAGAGGAGGAGATGCAATTGTAAAAATGTTTTCTGTACCCCAGGCGGAAGAAGTCGATCAATGCTCCATTTACAACAAATCCACCATTCCCTTCTCCGCATTTACAGTAAATTCACCGCTCCTTCGCCACCCAAAACAACCTTCGCTGCTGCTCCGTTGATTTCGGGATAACAATAATAATTCATTATGACTGTTGGGGAACCTAACGGAAATTACGTTCTTGGAAATGTGAACAGGTCGAACTAAATGGTCAGTACAATGTGGTGGATACTAACTGTCGCGCATTTCTTGGTCGATTTTGGCAATACATCATCAGTACAATACTCAGAAGCATAGGGCACAATGTTCAGAATACATGATCGACACATTGTTCACAATACCAAAGTGACACTTGCAGAATACATGATCGAGACATCTAATTAGCCTTACCACCGAGCATCAATCCCGCCATTCCCGCGAAAACAACAAATAAAGCAAGCACCACATGCGCGAGTTTGACATTATGCCTATAATTCCCAATTGACTTCAGCTCGGCGGTAGCCTTCTGAAGTTTTTGTCGTGCTATTTTGAGCTCATTCCTAATCTCTCTAAGCTCACAGTTAGCTTTTCCCAATTCCCCCTCCCACTGCTTTGCATCCTCTTCAGCTTTCGCTTTCTTCTTCATGAGCTTCAGCATAACAGAATACGACCTTTCATCCCATTCTGGATCAATCCAGCAGAAGTAATCCCATTGCTCTTTTTCTTCCTGTAAATTAAACGACCCATTAGCAATAGCCGTTGACCACAGGCACCACATAAGCAGGTAGCCAACTAGCCATTACCTTTGGGCAGCCAGCAAACCGGCGGCCAGGGTTGAGAAAGGTCCAAGCATACTTCACCACAGCTCTCAACCCGTGTTTGCACTTGTCTTTAGGATGCCAATGGCTACTATTGTAGGAAGATGTCTCCGAGCAGTAACTACCAATGGAAGAAGATGCTGGAGTACACGGATGCTTCAAAAAAATTCATTACAACTTGAAATCAATGCTTAGTTTTGCACTTTCTAAACTAAAGCCTATCAATCAACTTGTAACAACAATCGTGCTTCAACCGAAATCCCCAATTCCAAATATCACTTCCGTCTCACGAAAGGGGAAAGCAGAGGCACAAAATAGGGTACTGACCTGACCGTAGCTCACTCTCCTCCCTTCGATGCGAGGATCTGCCATTCCCGCCGCGGGTTGTAGATCTGCGCACCAACGCCTCTAGGCTAGATATTTGCCACAACGACCCACAGGAGCGTGCTGGTGAGCCCCTTGCAGGGTACGCGGTTGATATAGCCGTTGGCCGCGGGTTCGACCCCTGCTATTGACATAGTTATCCTTTTAATTTTCCTCTGTGTTTTTATCAGACCGACTTGTGGTACCTTATTAAATTTTATGACGAGTTGGAACCACAGTAGGAAACAAGCAGTTTCGCGATCGTTCCTCAGGAAGGTCCTTCCAGCAAAACATCAACAGACCGGAACTTTGCCGTCCACCGAGCAGCAAACATCATATTATGATCAGGTAGCAACAAGTTTCTCAACTCATGACCACAAAGTTCACAACACCAAGTAGCAACAAGTTACAACACCAAGTAGCAAACATCATAGGATGATCATCACACGAAGTAGCAACAAGTTTCTTAACTCATGACCACAAAGTTCACAACACCAAGTAGCAAACATCATAGGATGATCATCATTACAATTTTCAAAATACTCATAACCACCCATTTGTAATCATAATGATAAGAACTGATCATCAATTTACATCTGTAGGCGTTGATTCTCCTTCCATAGCTCCATCCTGCAGCTGTCCCTTCACCTTCTGCAGCTCAGCGGTAGTAGCTTCTGAGGATCCTTCCCATTGTTGATCCCTTTTTCGCTTGGCTGACCTAAAGAAAACATAAGCACCAACAAGTTTCATAACACTATGTATTATGATCAGGAGGAACAACCAGTAATTAAACATCAACAAAGAACAAGTTTCATAATAATCAAGCACTACCTATTTTTATCTTTCTCGCGCAGTATCCATTGCTTCTCCTTCTCCATCTGTATAACACTCTGTTGTATCGATTGCTTCTCCTTCTCGATCTCGATAACTAGCTGCTCAACCGATTGCTTATACACTTCCATCGCATCGATGGCATGTTTCAGCTTTCCCTTCACGTTTTCCAGCTCAGTGGTAGTTGCTTTAAGCTTGATGTTAGCCTTTGCGCATTCTTCCTTCCATGACCTTGCCTCCTCTTCAGGTTTTGCCTTCCAGTCCAGTACCAGGTCTTTCGACTCTTGGTCAAGAATCTCACATATTTCTTTCAATAAGGCATTGTCCCGGCGTAACATATGGGCACACAACTCCTTGTAGTTGTTGGTCTGTTGCAATTGTTCATGTAACAATTGGTTAGCCATCTCGTTGAATTTCCTCATCTCTTGCATAGTTGTATTTAAAATTTCCTGACACAGCTCCTTGTATTTTATAGCCTCTTGCTGCGCCATGAGTTCTCTGCCTTCTTGTTCTTGCAGGTCTCTCTTCACCTCCTGCAGCCCAGCTTTAGTGGCTTCAAGCACCTCTACAAGCTAGTAAAATACAAGAACCTATCAATCCATCAAACGATGCAAACTGAAAACGAACTGAATCTAACACCTATGAATTGTCTATAGCCTATCAAGTTGTAACACCAAACGAAGTGCAAATATGAGGGTACGATGAAATCTGATTCTAGTGTATATGCTCATCAAACCGTTAGATCCCCAAATCTAGAAATCCCTAGGACGATAGGGGAAAATATAGCGGCTCAAACCAGAGAACTGACCTTGTCGAGCCGTTTCAGCTTCTTGTAGCTGGAAGGTGGCGGCGGAACCATCTTCCTGTCGCCTCTAGGATCCGCCATTCCTGCCACGAGCCATTGCAGATCTGCGCGTAGCAAAAGTCGAGAGTCTTTGCGAAGGCAGTGAAGCCTTTCGCCTGCGAATTACAGATTTATATTAAAGATTCACCTTACACAACCATAAGGAAAGTGTTTCCTGTTAAAATGACAGAACCAAGAAGTGGTGCAGTGGTAAGCAACGCAGTCTTGTTCCTATAGGTCTTTAGTTCGAACCCTTGCAATGGTAAGTTGTTTTTGCAACATTTCGTGACCTAGCGAAAATGCTTACATGTGGGACCTCCATTTTATGATGACTTGGAACGACAGTAGGAAATAAGCAGTTTCGCGATCGTTACTCAGGAAGGTCCTTCCAACAAAACATCAAGTCATGACCACAAAGTTCACAACACCAAGTAGCAAACATAATTATGATCAAGTAGCATCAAGTTTCTCAACTCACGACCACAAAGTTCACAACACCAAGTAGCAACAAGTTCCATCAACTCATGACCATTCTCAAGACTCAAGAACTAAACATCAATTACATTTGTAGGCGTTGATTCTCCTTCCATAGCTCCATCCTGCAGCTTCTGCGGAGAAGTAGCTACAAGCTTCTTGCGATCCTTCCCATTGTTGTTCCCTTTGTCGTTTGCATGATCTGAAGTAAACATCAGCAGCAACAAGTTTCATAACACTACATGTCATTCAGGGCCGTTCATCACTATGAAGTGAGCAACAACCAGTAGTTAAACATCAACAAGCAACAAGTTTCATAATAATCATAACTACCTATTTTTATTTAACTCGCAAAGAATCGATTCCTTCTCCTTCTCAACCTGTTCCAGCTTTGCCTTCACCTTTTTCAACTCAGCGGCAGTAGCTTCAAGCTGCTTGTTAGGAATTTCACAGTCTTCCTTCAAATCACTTGCTTCCTCTCGACCATTTTGAACAACCTTTGTCAGTCTATCCAGAACAGTAGTAGTCCTAGCATCCCATTGAGGATCAATCTAAATAAACGTCCCACATCGTTGTTCTTCAGGCTGTAGACACCAAATACATACATGTTCATACAATTATCCATTTGCAACACTGACATCAAGAGTACAAGTACTATAAGTCTACCTGACCGCAGATTCCATACCGGCGCCCAAGGCTGCACAAGGGTTCCTTGACAAGGATAGCATACCCATGCTCGCACTTGTTATAGCAATCCACAAGGATAAGATCAGCATCAGGAGGGCTTGATGTAACGAAATCAGTGGACCGAGCCACCTCCAGAAGCTAGTAAAATACAACAACCTATCAATCTGATGCAAATTGAAAACTAACTGAATCTAACACCTATGAATTGTCAATAGCCTATCAACTTCTAACACCAATCGAAGTGCAAATCTGAGGGTACAAAGAAATCTGAATCAATTGTATTTGTATATGTTCATCAATCCGCGAGATCCCCAAATCTAGAAATCTCCATCCCTAGGTTGTAGGAGAAAATGTAGTGGCTCAAACCAGAAGACTGACCTTGTCGTGCTGACTCAGGTACTAGTAGCCGGGAGGTGCCTCATAACTCACCCTCTCATCGCCGCTAGGATTCTCCATTCCTACCACAAGCCGCCGTTGCAGATCTGCGTAGCGGAAGTTGAAAGTCTTTGCGAAGTCTGAGTGAAGCATCTCGCCAACCATTCAATAGGCAATTATAGACTCAACTGAAACTTACATGTGGGACCTGGTCACAGTAAAGAATTAGCATGAACTATTAGCTAAGTTTCCCATAAAACATGCACAACCAAGAAATGGTGCAGTGGTAAACAGCACACCCTTGTTCCTTCAGGTCCCTGGTTCGAACCCATGCCATGGCAAATTATTTTTGCAACATTTCATGACCTAGCCTCCGCTGATCTGGCGAAAATGCTTACATGTGGGACCCAACTGAATTTTATGATGACTTGGAACACTCTATTTTAAAATAATGCTTACATGTGGGACCAAAGTTGGTTTATGACGCCGCTGACGTGGCGAAAATGCTTACATGTGGGACCCTGGAAAATTTTATGACGACTTGGAACACTCTAATTTCGAAAGAATGCTTACATGTGGGACCCTACTGAATTTTATGACGACTTGGAACACTCTGTTTTTCAAATAATGCTTACATGTGGGACCGATGTTGGTTTATGACGTTTTTTCAAAGCTTATGGCGTCACAAAACAGCATGGAACAGGGAACACCCGGCTACAGTACCAACCGTAATGACGAAAATTTTTTTTGTCACTAAATTTGCTCGGAAGTGAAATATTATGACGAGATCAGCCAGGAACGTCATAAATCAATGACGCTAAAATGTGGTTGCGTCACTAGTCAACGATTTTCTTGTAGTGCTGGTTAGAGTCCCGAAAGACCCGTAACCGGCTCTGATACCACTTGAAGGACCGAACAGGCGACCAGAGAGGGGGGAGTGAATGGGAGCCGATAAAAATTCTTCTCGAGGTAGATGTCTTCTCCAACAAGATGAACACGGCTTGACCAAATCACTTCTCTGACTCAACTACCCAAGTTGGTCAAGACCACATAGCCACTGAAGTGCTACTGGTCCTAGGAACCAACAACCACCGAAACCTACTCGAGAACGCAGCGGAACAAACACTCGAGCAGCACTCAGACCACACCGGTCAGACCGGTCACTACCACCAGTCAGACCGGTCCCGGCCGGATCACCCGGACTTGACCACTGGATCACCCGACACATTCCAGAGGCACACCGGGTCACCCTGGACCCCAAACTGGATCAACCAAGCAAGACTTGACAATTTCCACAGACAAGCCCTTGCACCGGTCAGGCCGGTACAGCACACCGGTCAGACCGGTCCTAGGCAGGAAACCCCAAATCTGAGAAAACAACCTCTCGAGTTCCAAACAGTAGCAAACCTGAAACAGCAGCAAGCCTAGAGACTAGGGAACACACCAGCACATTCACCCGAGCCAAAACCCAACAGGGGGCTGCACCGGTTAGACCGGTCAGGGCTTGGGCACTCGGGATGAACAGCGAGCCGCGGGTCAACTCCCCCAAATCCACTTCCCGATCTCCGGATTCGCTCCACGGATTCGCACAAGACTTTGGGGATACTAGGAGTACCTCATGGGCATCACATAGCTACGATTTGGTCCACCACAACTCGTTGAATCAAAAGGAATCGAACGATTTCCACCAAGAACACCACTTTCCTAAAACCTAAGAAAACCCCAAAATCGAGCACCTTTACTCACGGATTTGAGAGGGGAATCACAAGAAAAAGAACCACGAAGGGTTCATGCATACATCCCCAACCGAATCCCAAAGAGAAAGACCTCAAATCCACCACAATAAATCCGCAAAGAAAAGGCTCTGAAAATCACCAAATAGGAAAACGGGGGAAACAACACAAGGCCTTGAGGAACCACACCAAATCATCTATACATACCATGAAGGTTCATACAAGGTCTAGCTTGCCACCCGATCATCCATCCCTCTCTAAGGATCTCACCACGAAGCTCTCAAGCTAGTCCTGAAAATCCTAAGGAAAATAGGAAGGGAAAATAGCAAAAGCAAATGAGCTAGGGTTCCAAGAGGTGGCTGCCATCCTCTCACCACTTGGATTATATGGAGGCAACCGAAAGACGAAACTACCCCTAAGACATAAAACTAAGATACACACCCCCGAGGGGCAATTTGGGAATCTTCATCGTAGCACCATCGGACGGATGCCCGGCGACCGCAAACTTGCTTAGCCTCGACGCAAGCCTTGTGATCCCGACGCGTGTCCTCCGCTTCAAAGTCTCCGGAAGGCGTCGTCACACACCGGTCAGACCGGTCTGACCCACCAGTCAGACCGGTCCAGTGCTGCTACACTTCGGTCTTCGGTCTTGGCTTTGTGGATCAACCAAGGAACCCAGTGGTTTTGTGGTGAACCACTGGAAACCCCGCGAACTTGGTGTAGCCTCCCGCCAATCTCCACTCATGACTTGGCTCCCACGAAGTCCCGGCTCGACCTTGGTTTTGAGGCTCAACCAAGAAACCGTCCATGACTTCGTCTTGCTGTTCTTGCCACCATGCGGCCCGCACTTGACCCCACTGTCCACCGGGTCCCTCGAACCAAGCCTACTTGTCTGCTCCACACCTGGAGACCTCACCGGCATCGACCTTTCGCGCTTGTTCTTCACATGCACCAGCACCAATCAAGCCGCAACCTGCATCTGCAATACTAGGCCAAGAGTCAGTCCACACAACGTTGTCAATCACTCATCACACCAGGAAGCGACCATCCACCGGTCCTCGAACCACACAGGCTCTCAATAGTGACTGTTGTGTGTCCTCCACAAAGTGCGTACCAACTGACTTTTTCGTGGACCTTCCTTGCACTGCTTGGTCCATGTCCATCTTGTACCTCTTCCTTTTTCTAGTTCCACATGATGTAACTCTTAAGCCATTGTCGGCGATATACTTTGGTCCCTCATACACCGACCACTCAGCCTCATCACGGAATGGGTAAAATCACGGTGCCCAGGTGTTAATTAGTGATTGCAATGAGAACTCTACTCCAACTCTGGAAGGGGCTTCCACGTCCAACCGTCGCACTCTACAAGCGGTCACCATGTGGGAACATGGCAAGTGGAAGCTAGAAGTCCTACCACACGTGCACGTGTTCGAGCTAAGCACGACTATGTGTTTCCTTGCCTCACGATCCTCACCTCCAATGTTGGTTCCACTAGCCTCTGTCACTTCAGATGTGTGTGTCTCGGTCGAAACAAACTGCCTTGTTCCCCTTAGAAATTTCCTTTGCCTTTCCAATTCTGTGTGCAACCTTTTCTGGATACCTACGGTGGTTGTCTCTAAGTGATCTAGCAAGGCTGCGTCACCACATGAATCAAATGTTGCACCTGTAGAAGGTGAACAAAGCAATAACAGTCACATGAAGGCAACGACATCCTTTAAGCAAACCATTAAATATTTCTACCATGTTTCTTGTCATGAAACCGTACCTAGCACCACCTATGTCAAATGCTCAGGTGCACTTCTCCTTTGAGACCATCAACTCATTAAGGAATGCCCTTCCATGATCGTCTGTCTTTTCTCTAAGCGCAGACAACTTCTCCTCAAACTTCCGGGGCTCTGTCTGCCTACAAACCTTCTCGAACAAATTGAAGTTGTCCTTAATACCATCATGCTTGATAAGGTTTTGTTCTAGGTGCCTTGTGCACCAACGATGATGCAAATGTCCATGTCCCGGAATGATGGTTTGCACAACATTAAGTATACCAACATGCCGGTCCGAAATCACACAAACATCACGGACGAGCCCAACAACCACTCACCGAACACGATCCAGGAACCAAGACCAAGTAGAAGTTTCCTTCTTGTTCGCCAAGGCAAAGGCCAAAGGGAGGAGCCTATTCTCCAAATCATTTGCAATGGCAATCAACAATGTACCTTTGTATTTACCCGTGAGGAAGGTACCATCAATGGACATTACAAGCCTACAATGCTTGAAGCCTTCAATGCACTGTGGAAATGTCCAGAAAGCCCGAGAGAATACCTCCCGCCCCGCAATCTGAACCTTGTCTTTTGGCAAATACTCGACATGCATGCCAGGATTTGCAGCTTTTATTGCGTTCAACATTACTGGCAGCCTCTCATAAGCTTCTTCCCAATCTCCAAATACGTACTTTAGAGCCCGCTGCTTTTCCCTCTAGGCTTTGCCATACTTGATCTCATAATTGAACATCTTCAAGACCATCTACTGAAGTGTAGCAACTGAGATGTTTGGGCTATGCTTCACCACACTACACAACTGCTTCGCAATGAATTTTGAATTCAATTGGAGCTGTTTTTCTTCTGCCTCTGCTGTGCCACAACTCGATTGGGATGTCTTAGTCAGCCTGCAACAAACCCTCCAAGTGCAACCTTCCTGTTCGTACTTAACTGTATACCGTCTCTTGCGGTACGTATGCACCACCTTGTAAGGACGGTGGTGCATCACTGAGTAACCCTGCAACCAATTCTTCAACTCATCCATATTTGGAAATACCGTGCCCTCCCGAATGATACTATCCCGCTTCAGCTCATGACCGTCATCATCACTGCAACCCCCATCAGCAACTGCCATGTGGCTCTGCCCAAGGTCTACACACTCCAGAACCAATGGGTCACGGTCGGGAAAGATAGTCTGCAAGATTTTTTCTCCTGTTCAGACAACCGAGGAATGGGCCGATCATCCTTCGAGTCACAAGCTTTGTCATATTCATAATTGTCATCGTCCCCGCTTACCTCCACATCCAGACGGTTAGATGCTTTGGCATCACCGTCAAATGAAGCAAACGTGTCTACATAATCACCCAATTCAGCATGATATATATCAACTCCACCATCAGCTGAGTACTTGTAATACACGAAGGTGGAGTCTGCAATACACGAAGGCAGCGCTATACGGCTGTTCGGTTGTAGCTAAAGCTAACTTGTAAAACAAACTCAAGTCTGAAAATAAAAGAGGGGTCTATATAAATAGAGGGGACGCAGCCCCTGGCGGCAGGAGGGGGTGTGAACAGTACAGCAGGTACTATTCATGCCAGCCCTAGAGCGCCCGCACTTGGACCTCCTGTTGGGACAACTTTATTCTTCTGGGCCTTCGTTCTTTAACAGGATGATGTAATTCAATTCCTTCACACGAGCCTGAGTAATTGGCCCAGTTGGCGGGAGTGGCGCCTGGGCCTGAAGTGGAAGCGAGAATGGCGCCCGAGCCTGTGCAGGTGGCGCCTGGGGTGCTGCTGGAGGAGATGTACTCATGTCGTCGGTGATGTCCGCATCACTAACCTTCTACAATTTGGCAAGTATTCATGTTTCTAACAATCATCCAATCAAAAATTCCTATGTTATATAACAAGTATTCATGTCAATTTGGCAGTGTAAGCGAAGAACAAGGGAAAAAGGATGGACATATACCTTGAAACGTGCTCCAATGGCCGTCTGGGCTGGCTACCCGCCTTGGCCCGAGCTCGCTAGCCAGAGGCTCGGTGCCCCTCGCCGGTCGCACCAGCTAGCACCGGGACACCGCCGCCGCCGCACCTGGTCGCCGCCCCCTACCTCGCGCCTAAGTTAGGGTTTCAGGGGGCTACAGCCGGCCGGCCGGTGCACTGGGCGCGGTCTCCTCACCGTCGCACGCCGCCCCAGTCTCCTCGCCACCGCACAGTCTCCAAGCCGCAGCCATCGCCTAGGGTTTCACTGCTGCCTAGCATTTCGAGCGTGGAAGAAATGCCAGCGTTAAGTCCGTAGACCTCGGGGATAGAGGTCTGAAGGCTCTGTCGTATGGACATCCCAGGGCCCACTACCCAGGCTGGTACTGGGACCGACTATTACATGGGCCCCCGGGACTACTCGACATGTGCGCCATGGTGCAAGACGACATGGAGCGCAAGGCAGCAGAGGACTAGTACTCGGATAGGAAGGCTAGGCTTGTCCGAACCCATGTATAGTACGTTCTCAAAAAAAAAGAACCCATGTAGAGTACTCTTACCCGTGTACGGCTAGTACTCCTTCCCTAAACCGACTTGTAACCCTGCCTCTCGGACTATATAAGGCGAGGCAGAGACCCCTCTCTATCTATCCGCATCATCTTGTAAACAACACCCCATCAATCAAGAGCTACGCAGCATACAGGACGTAGGGTATTACGCACATTGCGGCCCGAAACTGTGTAAATTGTGTGCCAGATGTCTCTCCTTCGAGTTTCCAATCTCAGCGAGGCCACAATCATCTACCTTGGGTAACCCCCTTGGTAGGTTGCCGAAGATCTCATGGCGAACTCGACAGCTTCCATCGTCATCAAGCCAACCGTCGCCTTCAACCACGCCGCCACCTTCGTCTTCAGCTCCTGGGTCTGGACGGCTGACGGCGCTAGTTCGTTTCAGTGCTACCTCACCATGACCCTGGACCCAGAGACCGGGTTCATGGCGCTTCCAGAAGTCGCCACAAACCAGCTCATCAAAAAATTCGACGAATTTTCGCTCTACAATATTGCCGCCGACTTGGAGCTTGGATCCGCCTCCAACTCGAACTCGACGACTACCTAGGTTGAGCCACGCGAGCTAGCGCCTGAGCCATTGAGTGGATCAGTCCGCCCCCATGAGCAATTCTCGTACGGCCTCCGCACCGCCAGCGCAGCCTACGCGGATGCGCTCACCCCCTATCGAGCCGGCAAGGAGATCATCTCCGAGTACTCCTCGGACTCCAGCGTCGTCCTCGACTACTCCTCGGACTCCTCCTACGAGTTTGACTTCACATTGGATCCGATCGAGCCCAAGTCCGACTACAACTACACTGAGAAGCCGCTGTCAGGTCCTGCTGCTGGCTTGGCCATCAAGTCTACTCCAGCTGGTAGATTCGTCTACTGGCCCGACCAAAAGCCGACGGACTTGACCTCAGATGGCAAATCACGCTGCATCACCTCCCTCGAGACAGTACCCTTCCAGGAGGGAGCTCCTCTGTCACCCAATACAGAGGAGCATACACCAACCGAGGTGGCTACTACCGACTCAGGCTGCTACTCACCTGATCGTAAGGTGTTTGTAGCCGAAGCAGGTGGAACTTCTCACAACCGCGAGGATCGGTTCCTCAACGACATCTCCAATGATGAGTTGTCAGCAGATGCACCCGCAGACGAAACTACTGAAGCCAAGAACGCTCAACGCAACTGCAACACAACACGAGCAGTGCGACATCTCCGCATCTTGGAAGCTCTACTAGTCCGCAACCCCACCGAGGCCCTGAAAGAAGTCGCTGCACGGCCCCACGAGACGCCTGAACAATGCCTCATGTCCATCAATAGGATAGGGCGTGCTACACCAGGCAATCGTGCGGCCGAACTCATTGCCAAGCTTGCAGAGAAGGCCTTCTTCATGCGCGCTGACGACCGACGGAATGGAGTACAAGACCAAGAAGCCAGCAGCCGAAGCCGCGCTCTAGACCCTCCAGTCAACGTGGGGCCTAACCGCATCTGCCTTGTGAACTAGCCAACTCCCAACCGCTCTAGAGCTACGGAAGGAGGACCCACAGGCGGCGGCGGCGGGGGTGGCGGCGGCGGTAGACGCGGCGGTGATCCCGGAGGCCGAGGCTGAGGCCACGGGAACAGCCACACCAGTGGCAACGCACATGACGGCTTCGATGCTCGCCACAGGATCGAAGAGATACACCGCACCAAGGGAGCCGCCAACGTCGGTGACAATGACGGCTTCCCCGCATTCTCGGCTCGACTACGTGCCCTCTTACTACCCAAGAAGTTCAAGCCTCTTGGGATCTCCAAGTACGATGTGAAGCAAGACCCAGTTTAGTGGCTGCGGTGCTATGCCCTAGACATTGAGAACGCTGGTGGCAACAACGACGCGAAGTGCCTCTACTTCCCCTTCTGCCTGGACCAAGCTCCATTCACATGGCTCGAGTCGCTCGACAAGAACTCCATCGATGAGTGGGACAACCTGAAGGTGCAGTTCACCAGCAACTTTGCGGGTGCCATGGGGCGCTCGGGTTCTCGCATGGACCTGGCGCAAGTCAAGCAAGAGCAAGGTGAGACGCTCTGCCAGTACATGTGTCGCTTCTCTGACAAACGCGCGACCATCATCGATGTCACTGACAAAAAAGTCATCGACATCTTCCAAGATGGTCTTTACCACCGTCGCACATTCGAAGACTTCGGTTGCTGCTACCCGAGTTCCATCAGCAAGCTCAAGGACATGATCACTTCATGGGCCGACGAGGAAGACAAGGCTATCGCCAAGTTTGAGTCCAATCGCGGCAAGGGTAAGAACAACATGGGCGGCAACAATAATAACAACAACAAGGATCAGGGTGGTCGCAACAATAGGAACTTATACTACTACTCGGATTCCAATCATAAGCGCAAGCCAGACAACACTGTCACGGTAGTTCAGTGCCCTACGAAGAACGGCAACAAGAAGACCTTGGGTGGCTTCAAGGACTTGGTCAAGGATAAGTGTTCGTGGCATCCGGAGAACAACCACACCACCGAACAGTGCTACCAGCTCCATCGGGCACTCAAGGATACTCCGGAGCCTTGCCACCCTCACGACAAGAAGGGCAAGGGGAAGGTACCCAAAGGCAACAGCGACTTCCAAGACCCTGACAAGATGGTCAACGTCATCTTTGGTGGTCTACCCACCAAGCAAGTGCAGAAGTTAACTCTGCGCGAGATCATGTCCATCGAACCCGTGACACTGACGCCTCTCAGGTTGTCGGAGGTACCCATCACCTTCTCTCACACGGATCAGTGGACAAGCTTCTCCAAGCCAGGACGTTTTCCTCTTGTCCTGGACCTGGACCTGGTAGTCGTAGGCTCCAGGCTGACCAAGGTACTCATCGATGGCGGCAGCGGCCTCAACATCCTCTTCGCCAAGACCTTGAAGAAGATGGGCCTCGACATCACCGACATGCTCACCAAGAGCACATCACCCTTCTATGGCATCGTCCCAGGGAACATGGCTGTACCACTTGGCTCAGTGGTTCTGCCAGTTACCTTCGGGACATGGGATAACTACCACACCGAGTACATCAAGTTTGTGGTTGCGGACTTCCTACCACGCCACCCTCGGCAGACCAACTCTAGCCAAGTTCATGGCGATCCCAGACTATGTGTACCTGGTACTCAAGATGCCATGCCCCAGGGGAGTACTCGCACTGCAAGGGGACTTGAAGCGATCCTACGACTGCGAAACCAAAGCCGTGGAGTTAGCCGCAACTACTCAAGTACCCAATGCCATGATGGAGATCTTCGCTACCTCCAAGAAGCTTGCTCCGAACGAACTCAAGATACCTGAGAAGACCGACACTGCCAACAAGCCTCAACCATCAGAGGAAGTGCAGCTGAAGGCCATCGACCTCGGGACAAGTGACAACAGCAAGACTACCATGATCGGTGCGGGGCTCGATCCTAAATAGGAAGACGTGCTCATCAGCTTCCTCCGGGCTAACTGAGACATCTTCGCGTGGAAACCAGTGGATATGCCAGGCGTGCCCAGGAGGTTGATCGAGCACTCACTCAACGTCGATCCTAAAGCTACCCCCAAGCGGCAACATCTCCGCTGTTTTGCTGATGACCGACGGGAAGCCATCAAGAAGGAACTCGCGAAACTACTCGCGGCGGGCTTCATCAGAGAAGTCTTCCATCCTGAGTGGCTTGCTAACCCCGTCCTCGTCCACAAGAAGAACACCAACGAGTGGAGAATGTGCGTCGACTACACCGACCTCAACAAGCACTGCCCCAAGGACCCCTTCGAGTTGCCACGGATTGATCAAGTCATCGACTCCACGGCGTGCTGTGACCTGCTCTGCTTCCTCAACTGCTACTCAGGGTACTACTAGATTGCAATCAAGGAAGAAGACCAAGAGAAGACCACGTTCATCACCCCGTTCGGCGCCTACTGTTACACGATGATGTCATTCGGGGTTGACGAACGCCGGTGCTACCAATCAGCTTGCTATCCAGGCCAGGTTCAAGAAATAGCTCAACAAGAATGTTGAAGCTTACGTGGATGATGTGGTCGTCAAGACCAGGAACTGAGACACGCTCATCGCCGATCTTGAAGAGACTTTCGCATCTCTGCAGGAGTACCAATGGAAGCTCAACCCCAACAAGTGCGTCTTCGGCGTACCTTCTGGGAAACTACTCGGCTTCATCATCAGCCATCGCGGCATCAAAGTAAACCCCGAGAAGATCTCTGCCATCACCAACATGAAGGCTCTGACAACCATCAAGGATGTCCAGAAGCTTACTGGTTGCATGGCGGCCCTGAACAGATTCATCTCAAGACTTGGTGAACGGGGTCTACCCTTCTTCAAGCTACTCAAGTGCCAAGAGAAGTTCACGTGGACCGCAGAGACTGATCAAGCTCTATCGCAGCTCAAAGACTTCATGTCTAAGCCACTGGTCCTCACGACTCCTCACAAACAAGAGCAGCTACTGCTCTACCTCGCTGCGACTACTCATGTGGTCAGTACCGCCATCGTCATCGAACAGCGGGAAGAAGGCCACGCCTACCCAGTCAAGCGACTTGTCTACTTCGTCAGCAAGGTCCTGTCTGAGTCCAAGACCTGGTACCAACCGGTGCAGAAGCTACTCTACGCAGTCCTCATCACCTCGCGGAAGCTATGACACTACTTTCAGGAGTACTCGATCTCTGTGATCACTGACTACCCGCTCGGTGATATACTCCACAACAAGGATTCTACCGGGAGGATCTCCAAGTGGGCGGTCGAGCTCGGCGCCCTCAACATCGACTTCAAACCACGAACCGCCATCAAGTCTCAAGCACTAGTCGACATCATAGCAGAGTGGTGAGAAAACAAACTTCCCACACCAACAGAGCGACCAGAGCACTAGGTGATGTACTTCGACGACTCACTCAAGCTCGAGGGCACAGGCGCAGGGGTACTCCTGATCTCTCCAAAGGGCGAACAACTCAAGTACGTCCTGCAGATCTTCTAGAAGGTCTCAAACAACGAAGCCGAGTACGAAGCTCTTCTACACAGGCTCCGTCTCGCAATATCTTTGGGCATCAAGCGGCTACTAGTCTTCGGCGACTCTGCTGTGATGATCAACCAAGTCAACGACTCCTGGGACCGCAACAGAGAGAACATGGACGCATACTGCTAGAAGTTCACAAGCTCGAGAACAAGTTCCATGGTCTCGAGTTCCATCATGTCGTCCATGACAACAATGTTGCAGCAGACGTCCTCTTGAAGCTGGGATCTTCTCGCGCTCAAGTACCAGCGGGAGTCTTCGTCCACGAACTACACAAGCCATCCATACCAGAGCCAGCTGAGAGCCAGGTGTGGTTCGAGGACCGGTGGATGGTCGCTTCCTGGTGTGATGAGTGATTGACAACGTGGTGTGGAC
This sequence comes from Cenchrus fungigraminus, assembly GCA_036936925.1. NCBI lineage: Eukaryota > Viridiplantae > Streptophyta > Magnoliopsida > Poales > Poaceae > Cenchrus > Cenchrus fungigraminus. The sequence continues at coordinate 49,644,839 of CM072772.1, forward strand.
TGATTCTTGGCTAAGTATTGCAGGTGCAGGTTGCGGCTTGACTGGTGCAGGTGCAGGTGAAGAACAAGCGTGAAAGGTCGTTGTCGGTGAGGCCTCCAGGTGTGGAGAAGACAAGTAGGCTTGGTTCGAGGGACCCGGTGGCCAGCGGGGTCAAGTGCGGGCCGCATGGTGGCAAGAACGACAAGATGAAGTCATGGACGGTTTCTTGGTTGAGCCTCAAAACCAAGGTCGAGCCGGGACTACGTGGGAGCCGAGTCATGAGTGGTGATTGGCGGAGGCTACACCGAGTTCGCGGGGTTTCCGGTGGTTCACCAGAAAACCACTGGGTTCCTTGGTTGATCCACAAAGCCAAGACCGAAGAACCGAAGACGGAGGTGCAGCAGCTCCAGACCGGTCTGACCGGTGGGACCGGTCAGACCGGTGGGTACCGGTCTGACCGGTGAGGAGCACCGGTCTGACCGGTGTGCGACGACGCAGTCCAGAATCTTTGAAGCGGAGGACACGCGTCGGGATCGCAAGGCTTGCGTCGAGGCTAAGCAAGTTTGCGGTCGCTGGGCATCCGTCCGATGGAGCGAAGACAAAGATTTCCGAATTCACCCTTGAGGGGCATGTATCCCTAGTTAGCTAGTAAGGGTATTTTAGTCTTTCGGTTGCCTCCATATAACCCAAGGGGTGAGAGGATGGCAGCCATCTCTTGGAACCCTAGCTCATTTGGTTTTCCTATTTTCCTTCCTATTTTCTTAGGATTTTCGTAGGACTAGCTTGAGAGCTTCATGGTGAGACCGTGTGAGAGGGAAGGATGATCGAGCGGCAAGCTAGACCTTGTATGAACCTCTTTGGTATGTATAGATGATTCGGCGTGGTTCCTCAAGGCTTGGATGTGTCTTTCCCGTTTCTCCTTTTTGGTGATTTTCGGAGCCCTTTCTTGGCGATTTTCTTGGAGTGATTTCGAGGCCTTTCTCTTTGGGATTTGGTGGGGGATGTATGCATGAACCCGTCGTGGTTCTTTTCCCTTTGATTCCCCTTCCAAATCCGTGAGCAAAGGGGCTCGATTTTGGGGTTTTCGTGGCTCTAGGGTTAGAGGCGTTCTTGGTGGGATTTCTTCGATTCCTCTTGATTTGACAAGTTTTGGTGGACCAAATCTTGGCTATGGAGTACCCATGAGGTGTTCCTACTATCCCCAAAGTCTTGTGCAAAACCGTGGAGCGAATCGGGAGATCGGGAGTTGGATTTGGGGAAGTTGACTCGCGGGCGCTGTTCATCCCGAGCTGCCCAGGCGCGACCGGTCTGACCGGTGCTCTTGACCGGTCTGACCGGTGCTAGCCCTTGGTGGGTTTTTGTCTCGGGGAATAGCCTTGTTCGTGTGGTTTTGTCCCGTGGTCCTGCTGATCAGTTCTTGGTGTGTTTGGAGTTGTTTTGCTAGGTTTTGTGAGGGGTTCTTCTTCCTCACAGGTTGTGTTTCGTGGTGGTTTTTGTTCCAAGGCCTAGAGGAGTCACTGAGGCTTCCTGGAACATTTGCTGTGCGGCTGTTGTAGCCACCGGCCTGACCGGATCTGTCCACCGGTCTGACCGGTGTCACCGGTCTGACCGGCTCAGGTCATCGGTCTGACCGGTGTAGCACAGGCAGCAAGCCGTGCAAGTTTCCGCTGTGTGGTTTGGTGAGTTCTGGCTCGGAGGGTTGAGTGTTGGTTCCTAGGACCAGTAGCAGTCCAGTGGTTGCGTGGTCTTGGACAACTTGGGTAGTTGGGTCAGAGACGTGAGTTGGAAGTCGTGTTCGTCTTGTTGGAGTTCTCATCTCCTTCGAGAAGAATTTTTATCGGCTCCCATTCACTCCCCCCCTCTCTGGTTCGCCTAATCGGTCCTTCAATTGGTATCAGAGCCGGTTCGGGTCTTTATTGACCCTTACCAGTCTAAGATCCAAAGATGGCATACCAGGAACGGGGTTCGGGTCCTCCGCACTTCGATGGGAAGAACTACCAGATGTGGCAAAGGCGGATGGCGGTGTTCCTCCGCGGAAAGGGTCAGATCCTTTGGGATGTCACGGTGAACACAGCTTATGTTCATCCGATGAACTTCCTTGCTCCAGGATCAAGGGATATGTTCGAAGCCAACAACAAGGCTGTCGACTACTTATTTCATGCTCTGTGTCAGCCTGAATTCGATCGGGTTCAGACAGAGGACTTAGCTTGTAGGATTTGGGAGCAGTTGAAGGATGCTCATGCTGGGAATGCTCAGGTTCAAGCTCGGATGTACGCGACTTACCGGAGAGAGTACGAGAACTTCACTCATCTCCCCGGTGAGTCCGTCGATGCCCTTTTCCAGCGATTTACGGTCGTTGTGAACAACATGAGAGCCAATGTGGACGTCCTCCCATACAATGATCATGATAGAGCCGTGAAGCTCTTGCACTCGTTGGATCGTACCGTATGGGACGGGAAGTTTGAGGCTATTGTTGAGTCCGAGAAGTATGACACCTTGACGGTGAACGAGCTGTTCTCGAAGCTCAAGTCGGCTGAGTTGGATCGTGGTATGACAGCCAAGATCGAGAGCCCGACTGATTCTCATAGTCTCGCTCTCGTTGGTGGCAAAGGAGCTAAGTCTAACGCTAATGCATCCTCCAGGATGTACTCTCTGTCTTCTTTGATGTCTTTGCCAGACGAGGAGTTCGACGTGCTTGGAGAGGACGAGCTGGCGTTGCTGACCAGGCGGTTCGAGAGACTGCACGAGAACCGGGTGAACTCAAGGAGGAACTCGAGGGCATGTTTCAAGTGCGGCAAGACCGGACACTTTTTCGCAGAGTGTCCGAAGGTGAACAACCACGACAAGCACAAGTCCAAGGACAAAGGAAGAAGATCCAAGAAGAAGGAACATGAACATGGGAGGAAGATACGGACCCGAGAGAAGATCAAGAGATTGAGCGACATCGACTCCGACTCTGAGGATGTGTCATCAAGCTCGAGTGAAGAAGAAGAAGAAGAAGAGGACAGCAAGAGGAAGCACAGAAAGAAGAAGAAGGACTTCGGCAAGTACTTGAACGGCCTTTGCTGTACCGCAAGCAAGACTTCGAGAGGCTGCAACAAGAAGGACGGGCTTTGCGGCATGGCACGCAGCTCCGGCAGCAAGAGAAGCCAGAAGAACGCCTCGGAATCAGACTCCGACTCTGAGGATAAGGTATGTGATGAGCTCTCTTCTTTGCGCAAGGAGAATGAGGAGTTGGTTGACTTGCTTGATAATCGCGATCACATGCTTAGAGAGGCTAAGAAGCTTAGGAAGGAGCTTAGGGCTTTGCTTGAAGATGCTAGGAATAGAGTGGCTGAGCTGGAAACACAGAACCTTGATGCCAAGCTTGAGATAGATTCGCTTAAGGCTAGTCCTGTTGTTTCTGATGAAGTTGATTGTGCTGATTGCTCTGTTTTCCTAGCTGATTTGACTGCTCTTAGGGAAAAGCATGCCTCCAAGTGTGAGGAACTAGATGTGCTTAGGGTTGAGTTGGCTGAGCTGCAATCTAGACCCACTTTGCTTGGTGCATGTACTTCTTGCCCTGGTTTGCATGAAAAAAATTGCTGAGCTTCGTTCTCGCATTGTTTCGCTTGAGGCTGATTTGAAAGTGCCTATTCCTACTTCCTATTCTACCTGTGAATTGCATGCTGTGAAGAATTTGGAACTTGCACAATGCATTGATCGGTTGCAGGATGAGAACAGTAAGTTGCGTGAGGTGTTGAGTTGGGTGTCCAGTCATGAGCCTCAGCTGGGTGTGTTAATTGCCAGTTGTAAGCGCTTTGATGGTTGGGCTTTGGGATCTGATAAGTTTGGTGAGAGCAGTGGTGTGAGAGAAGGGAAATTTGGGAATATTCCAGTTCCACCACAACCAACACCCAAAGACAAGTTTGCACCCAAGTCAAACCAGTTGCTTAAATCGAGAGAAAAACCAAGTGAGAAGCCTTGTGAAGAGCCACACCCGAAACCTAAGCCAAGACCAATTCGTTTCCATTGTGAGTTTTGTGGAAAGGATGGTCATAAGGGAGAGTTTTGCTTTAAGAAAAGAAGAGAGGCGAGATTGGCTAAGGAGTGGGCGAACAAGGACAGGTACCACCCTTCTCATGGTGTGCCTGAGCCTCGTATGCCACTACCTAAGGGAAAGGGTGTTGTGCATACGGTTCCAGCATGGAGAGATAGGAGATCTTCAGGTGGAGGCAGGTTTGCTGGCCGAGGACCACCGGCCAGACCGGTCAGAGTGACCGGTCAGACCGGTGCTAGGCAGAGTGCTGGACAGTTTGGTTTCCGGGGTTGTGAAGCTAGAGGGTTCAGCCCGTTTGGTTGTGGAATAGGTGGTAGGCGCTTTGAGTCTGGTGGTGCTGAGTTTGCTGGACGTTCTCCACCTCGTGATCAATACGAGTTTGGGAGAGGTCGCAGCTTTGAGTCTCAGAGGGGCTACGGACCACGGTTTCCCTTTCGTGGTACTCGTACTCCTCCAGTGAGACGGGAGTGGTTTTCCCATGGTGGTTCCAGGTTTGATAGGTTAGACGGGATGGATCGCAGTTTTGATAGGCGCGGTAGGATGGATGTTGCTAACCCTACTTTTGAGGAAATGGCCCGGCACTGGTTTGACACCTTTGGTACTAACCCCAGTGTTGAGTCGTTTGCTCGCTCTCGCTCTTGGTTTTGAGTTGCAGGTGGGAGACCCGGAGAACATTTGGTTGATATCGGGGGTGGTTCTCCGGCCTCATACCCCGGTGGTGACATGGAGGTACATCACTTTCGGGGATGGTGGACAAGGACAGGTGAATTCTGAAGAAATGATAAAGGTAAGTGAATTTATGACCTTCAAGTGTGTGGCCTTGGTCAAGCCACTTGGTTCGTTTTGCTCCTTGCCCTATCTCATGTGTGTAAGGTGAGCTTTGTATGCTCTTTGACCTTAATGCATGAGTTTAGGGGGAGCCTGTGTGCTTAGTGTGCTCTTTACTCTATCATGTGTACAAAGGGTGAGCTTTGTATGCTCCTTGGCCCTAGTGCATGTGTTTAGGGGGAGCTTGTGAGTTTTGCACTCCTTTGCTCTTTTGTCGGTGGTGTCGAGCCCTTTTTGCCTCCCCTCGAGGAGCCGGTCGTTTGTGAGCTTTGTGTGTGGGAGCTCCTTTGTAGCATATGTATAGCTTTCCTTTGTGCATTTCTTGCATTTGGCATGGCATATGTAACATGATGTATAGGCATCTTTGTATCTTAGGTTGCATGCATTTTGTATCATATGCATTGTTTAGGAAAGGCTTCTCCTATATACATTGTTCACCATGGAATGATATATATGTCTTTGTGAGCTAATTTGGTAAGCTATGGTTAGTTTGGCTTAGCTCTTGATAATCTTGGTTTGTATCCATGGTTGATGGCTATGTTTTTAAAAATTTCATATGTATGCTCTCTTGTGAGTAAATGCCTTTACATGATCTTGACATGTTTTTGTGGCTTGGCTATGCTTAATTTGTGGTTGGATAGCTTATTTTGATCATATGGGGCCAAAGGCTCATTTGCCATCATGAATGTTTAGCCCTCATGCTTCATCTTGTGGAGGGGCATAAGTTCCTTTTTGTCGCAAAGACATTTGATGTACCAATTATAAATCTGAAAAATGAAATGTAAATTACTTGGAAAATGTGCTCCCATGTCATATGTGCTAATTTTAATTTGCTTTGGGTGCTAAACCGTTGCATGTTGCTTACCAATGAGAAGTCTCATATATAGAAGTAGGCACATGGCTCGGTGGCTTTGACATGACACGAGGTGCTTGTGGGTGTTTATGATGGTCTTATGCTTAGAATGGTTGTCCTAGCATGAAGTTTGTGTGGCTTTGCCATTTTGACAAGTTTTGCTCATGTTTAGGACTTTGCTCATGAGAGGGTGATTTTTCGCAAAATTGCTCAATTCTATCTTAGCTTCGCCCAATGGTTGTGAAACTTGGTGATCATGAAGTTTATGTCATTACGAAGCTATAGAGTATCTAACTTGCTCATTTGGACATGTGTAGCATCCTATGTTGAATTTTGTCTATTTGAGAAGCTCTAGGTTGCATTTTTTGCATTTTTGGCTTGATTCATGCATTGTCAACAAGGGGGAGAAGTTTGAGCATGTTTTGGCCTACTGAATGCATTTGGAAGGTTTTCAGATGGTTTCGAGCCATTTCTGGGCTCTGTTGTGCACCGGTCTGACCGGTTGAGGTCACCGGTCTGACCGGTCAGAGTGCTGGTCCTGTTCACATGTTGAGCACCGGTCTGACCGGTGGTGTCGACCGGTCTGACCGGTCAGAGCTGAGCTGTTGCAGCTGCTCTGTTTCGTGAAGTGGTTCGCATGCATTTGTCCAGGGGGAGTTGCATTGGTTCAGGGGGAGCTTGCATGTGTGCAGAGGGAGCTCTTTGTGGTTTTCGAGCTTTGGTTTGATGGTTTGTACTCTTTGCTTGAGCATGTTTTGTCTCGGATGTGTCGAGCCGTTGCCCTTACCTAAGGGGTCCGAGACTTGTCTTCTTCAAGTGATCTTGCTCTTTGCCTTTTCTTTGGCTTTCGATCGCTTGTTGGAGTTTCTTTTAATTGTTTCTTTTCTTTTCCTTTTCTCTTGGTTACCAAAATGTGTGTGTTGTCAATGCACTCATCAAGGGGGAGATTGAGAGCCAGGTGTGGTTCGAGGATCGGTGGATGGTCGCTTCCTGGTGTGATGAGTGATTGACAACGTGGTGTGGACTGATTCTTGGCTAAGTATTGCAGGTGCAGGTTGCGGCTTGACTGGTGCAGGTGCAGGTGAAGAACAAGCGTGAAAGGTCGTTGCCGGTGAGGCCTCCAGGTGTGGAGAAGACAAGTAGGCTTGGTTCGAGGGACCCGGTGGCCAGCGGGGTCAAGTGCGGGCCGCATGGTGGCAAGAACGGCAAGATGAAGTCATGGACAGTTTCTTGGTTGAGCCTCAAAACCAAGGTCGAGCCGGGACTACGTGGGAGCCAAGTCATGAGTGGTGATTGGCGGAGGCTACACCGAGTTCGCGGAGTTTCCGGTGGTTCACCAGAAAACCACTGGGTTCCTTGGTTGATCCACAAAGCCAAGACCGAAGAACCGAAGACGGAGGTGCAGCAGCTCCAAACCGGTCTGACCGGTGGGTCTGACCGGTCTGACCGGTGGGTACCGGTCTGACCGGTGAGGAGCACCGGTCTGACCAGTGTGCGACGACGCAGTCCGGAATCTTCAAAGCGGAGGACACGCGTCGGGATCGCAAGGCTTGCGTCGAGGCTAAGCAAGTTTGCGGTCGCTGGGCATCCGTCCGATGGAGCGAAGACAAAGATTTCCGAATTCACCCTTGAGGGGCATGTATCCCTAGTTAGCTAGTAAGGGTATTTTAGTCTTTCGGTTGCCTCCATATAACCCAAGGGGTGAGAGGATGGCAGCCATCTCTTGGAACCCTAGCTCATTTGGTTTTCCTATTTTCCTTCCTATTTTCTTAGGATTTTCGTAGGACTAGCTTGAGAGCTTCATGGTGAGATCTTGTGAGAGGGAAGGATGATCGGGCGGCAAGCTAGACCTTGTATGAACCTCTTTGGTATGTATAGATGATTCAGCGTGGTTCCTCAAGGCTTGGATGTGTCTTTCCCGTTTCTCCTTTTTGGTGATTTTCGGAGCCCTTTCTTGGCGATTTTCTGGGAGCGATTTCGAGGCCTTTCTCTTTGGGATTTGGTGGGGGATGTATGCATGAACCCTTCGTGGTTCTTTTCCCTTTGATTCCCCTTCCAAATCCGTGAGCAAAGGGGCTCGATTTTGGGGTTCTCGTGGCTCTAGGGTTAGAGGCGTTCTTGGTGGGATTTCTTCGATTCCTCTTGATTTGACAAGTTTTGGTGGACCAAATCTTGGCTATGGAGTACCCATGAGGTGTTCCTACTATCCCCAAAGTCTTGTGCAAAACCGCGGAGCGAATCGGGAGATCGGGAGTTGGATTTGGGGGAGTTGACTCGCGGGCGCTGTTCATCCCGAGCTGCCCAGGCACGACCGGTCTGACCGATGCTAGCCCTTGGTGGGTTTTTGTCTCGGGGAATAGCCTTGTCCGTGTGGTTTTGTCCCGTGGTCCTGCTGATCAGTTCTTGGCGTGTTTGGAGTTGGTTTCCTAGGTTTTGTGAGGGGTTCTTCTTCCTTCCAGGTTGTGTTTCGAAGGTGGTTTTTGTTCCAGAGCCTAGAGGAGTCACTGAGGCTTCCTAGAACGTTTGCTGTGCGGCTGCTGTAGCCACCGGCCTGACCGGCTCTGTCCACCGGTCTGACCGGTGTCACCGGTCTGACCGGCGCAGGTCATCGGTCTGACCGGTGTAGCACAGGCAGCAAGCCGTGCAAGTTTCCGCTGTGTGTTTTGGTGAGTTCTGGCTCGGAGGGTTGAGTGTTGGTTCCTAGGACCAGTAGCACTCCAGTGGCTGCGTGGTCTTGGCCAACTTGGGTAGTTGGGTCGGAGACGTGAGTTGGAAGCCATGTTCGTCTTGTTGGAGTTCTCATCTCCTTGGAGAAGAATTTTTATCGGCTCCCGTTCACTCCCCCCCTCTCTGGTTCGCCTAATCGGTCCTTCACCAGCACCAACACCGCCGACCGCTGATCCTGGGCTACCTCAGCCTAGCCAGGAGGTCATGATGATTGACGTGGATTGGAGACAACCCTTCATCGACTACATCTGGGAGCAGAAAGGTTCCCTATGACAAGAACGCGGCAGAACAACTCGTTCGGCGAGTCAAAAGCTACGTACTAGTCGAGGACAAGCTGTACAGACAAGGTGCAACTTCTAGAGTACTCATGAAGTGCGTACCTCGGGAAGAAGGCAAGAACATCTTGGAGGAGATTCACAAAGGCGTCTGAGGCAATCACGCGTCCTCTCGGACCCTCGTGAGCAAAGCTTTCCGACGAGCGTTCTACTGGCCCATATCTCTGGGCGACGCAGAGGAACTAGTTAGAAGGTGCCAAGGATGTTAGTTTTTCGCCAAGTAGCAACACGTCCTAGCCTACAAGCTAGTCACGATACCGCCAACCTAGCCATTCGCTTGCTGGGGGCTCGATATGATTGGCCCTCTTCCAACTGCGCCAGGAGGATTCAACAGAGTTCTGATGGCTATCGACAAGTTCACCAAGTGGATCAAGGTCAAGCTGGTTACTTGCCCAAAGGCCGATAGAGTACTCGACTTCTTGGATGAGATCGTGCATCGCTATGGGCTACCCCACCGCATCATCACAGACCTGGGCTCCAACTTCGACAATCACCAGTTCTGGGAGTACTGCGAGAACAGCAGGATCGACGTCCGGTACGTCTCAGTCGCTCACCCGCACGCTAACGTCCAGGTGGAGCGCACCAACGGGATGGTACTCGACGCCCTTAAGAAACGCCTGCACGATGTCGCAAACACAAAAGGAGGCAAGTGGATCAAGGAACGACCTAATGCACTCTAGGGGCTTCGTACTCAACCTACAAAGCCAACAGAGCAATCACCCTACTTCCTGGTCTACGGCTCTGAAGCTATACTACCCGTCGACGTGATGTGGGAATCCCCGACGGTCGAACAATACGACGAAGGCGTCGCAGAAGACAGCAGACGGGTCGATATCGACAACCTCGAAGAAGCCCGCTGCGCCGCCCTTGTCCAATCAGCAAGATACCTGGAGGGTATCCGACGCTATCATGATCGCAATGTCGAGGAACGCTCCTTCAACGTGGGCGATCTAGTCCTCCTTTGTATCCAGAACACGAATGGACTACACAGGCTCAACTAGCCATGGGAAGGTCCCTTCTCAGTATCCAAGGTCACCGGCCCGGGCTCCTATCATCTCCAAACACTTGAAGGTGAAGAAATCAGCAACTCGTGGAACGTCGACCAGCTATGTTGGTTCTACTCGTAGTCTATCACTACTCATCTCCAAGGTCCAGCTTTAACGGCTACCTAACGGACCCTTAGCTGTAAGCGGCCTACGGGTCCTAGCGATGGTCTATCGACCACTTATCTTCAAAGATCCATCTTCAACAGCTACCTAACGGATCTTCAGTTGTAAGCGGCCTACGGGTCCTAGCGACTACTTAGCTATAAGCGGCCTATGAGTCCTGGCGACTACCTATTTGTAACGGCCCTGGCTATCCAGATGTAACGGCCTTGTCCATCCAGGTGTAATCTTTCATCATCATCAGTAATAAAGCTTGATACTACTCAACTTCTCTACTGAGTCTATTAATTAGACAATTATCTTTGAGTTCTACTACTCATCAACTATTATGGCTAAGTACTCCGCGGGCTTCGCTTCAAGCCGCGGTAATGAGTACTCGGTCAATCACATCAATCAAATGGCTAAGATGCATTCAAACAAGTCTTCATAACTAAACTTGTTTATCTTACAAATTCCACCTGTACATGACTATATAAATCCAATAGGTACAACTATTGGAGGTTTAACTTGTCGGCGACTCGTTCGGCAATGGGCGCCATCTCCTCCAGCAGTGCGTGGAACTGATCATCAGAGCAGTTTGCTGCGATCCCTTCAGCCACAGCATCCACAGGTGCCCTGGGGAAGTACGACTTCAAGAAGGCGGGTACCTGATTGGGGATCAACTTCGCCAAGTGTTTGACATATGTCGCCAACCACCCGGGAGCTTCCTTCAACCTGTCCACAACTAGCCACAACTGCTCTCCGGCCACATGTGGAACTAGCAATCTTGCAATCCGAAGTGCAGCTTCTTCAAGTTCTTTCAAGGACGCCCGCAGCTTCTCGCAGTCTTCATTGAGCTTCTACAAATATTGATAACAATGCACAAGGTTAATGTTTGAGGCTTCGTGGAGGTCCATCCACTTAATGCACTCGTGACTCATCTTTGCGGATTCGTATTCGGCTATCTCTCAACAGTCGGTCTCCCGGTACACGATATTCTTCAAGTCTGTCTCGGAAGCTTTGATCCACTCAAGAGAAGCCTCAAATTCTGCGCAGACACCACCAACAGAGTCAGATGCAGAAATTCAGCAGAATCAATACATGAGTAGCCACGACAAGAAACGTACCTTTGTTTTTCTGCTGAAGCAACTTGCTCTTCCTGGTGAGCTCGTCCCTCTTGGCCTCCATCTCCTAGACTTCATTATGATACTGGGCAAAGGCGGTGTCGACCTTGGACTTTAGCAGCGCAGAATGCTTCCTCGACTTGTCCAGCTCCTTCTCCAGCTCCTCGGCATGGAGGACAGTGTCACCATATCCCTTCAGGAGCTCGATCTTCTTTTGGGATCTCTCAACAATGCCCTGCAACAATGGAGCATAATCACATCAACAACCATGCTACTCACAACTACAAGGCAACACAAAGTAATTGTGGCTTACCTTGACCCACTGCTATGTGCGGCGCCACGACTCCAGGTTTAGCGATACCACCATAGGGTCAATGAGTTCATCATCCAGCAGCTCGAGGCTTTGGCGGCTCGAGCTACCAGACGGCTCCATTGGCACCGACCTCAGCGGTGCCGGCTCCTCTACCGCCTTCTCTCGAAGGACAACATCAGTAACTGAGCTCGGGATGGGCTCTACTTGCGCCTCAGTCCTGAGCTCGGGGGCTGAAGTTGTGGTCTCTGCCTCCATTGGCTCGACAGTAACAGGATCGGGGAGTACCCTCTCCTCAACTTCAGGCCCTATGAACAACAAGTCAAGTAAGCTCGGGGCTACAGCAACTACTCAGCAGGACAAAGTAATCGAAGCAGCAGGATCATACCTTCATAGGTGTCAGTTTCTACAGCCGCCGCCTCCACTTCATCTTCCGCTTGGCGCGGGGGTGTGGGTTCTCGTGGCCTTGTCGACAGGTCTGCACCATCGATAGGGGTACTCGTGTCGGTCCCATCCCAAGACAGGTCAGTGGATTTCATGTGTGAGATACTGCGTCAGCAACAAATAACAAGCTTCTACAAATACTCAGATGACCGGGTACTTACAGCGTTGACCATACAACATTGACAGTCAGGGCACTGAGGAGACTCGAGATATACACGATAACGGGCGGTGCGGTCTCCTCGGTGGTCACTCCAACAGCAGGCAGCTTCTACTCTCATGCCTCCGGCTGCTCAACGGCTTCTGCCGCAGCGAGAGGAGGATCTAGGGCCTCTGCCACCGATGGCTACGGGTTCACTTCCACGGCCGCCAGTTGCTCCTGTGCCTCCATCGGCATGGCTTCTTCGATGACTTGAGGCGAGCCGGTGTTGCCTCTAGTCGGCGCCCCCATGGTGTCAAAGTCTTCTTCTTCACGGACGGTCATCTCGACCGGCTCCGTGGGGGGAATCTTTTGCAATGGCACGGCAATAACAAGTCGTCAACAACCAACGGTTGGTATCCAGTACTCAACTACTGTAGTGGAGAGTACTTACCTCTAGCCGGGTGTCTTGCGACACTTTGATCTTCTTCACGGCACGATTCCGCGCCGTGTTGCGGGGCTTCCTTGGCGGATGTGGGACAACATCCTCCAGACTAGCTGCCGGCTCTTCCACCGGCACGAACGACATCCCAGCTCGGTGGAATCGTGACCGGAGCTGGAAGCGGTGCTGCAGCGTTTCTTCATCTTCGTCATCTGACGATGTGTCTTCAACAACAACAATGTCGTCACTTTCACCAACTACTCGGCCCTCCTTGGCCTTCATCTCTGCCCTTGCTCCAGATTTCTCCTGAGACTCGGGTAGAGGGGGCATGGACACATACTTCTCAACTTCTGCCTACAACAAGCAGCAACAAGTATCAGTACGACTACTTTAAGCAATTGGTACTCGGGGGCTAGCGCCACGACTACTAACCTTCTTTGGCGGACACGATGCGGAGTACTCCTCCACAGGGCAAGGAGTGTACGGGGGCATGTCTTTGAAGATCCTGCCCAACCTCTCAACGATCCACTCATCATCGATCTCTTCTTCGTGCAACCTCAAGGAGCCATCCACCCTGGTGTACTCGTACCCGAGGTGGTCCCGCACCATCAGTGGCTGGATTCTTCTCTTCATGAAACTGAAGGCCACGTGTTCGGCCCTCAGTCCTGCCTTCCTCAGGGCGACAACCTTCTCCAACAGCGCCGGCAGCTAGAGACCTTCTTGCCTGGAGGGCTCCATGTCCCACCAGGGCTGATGCTTCGGTGGGTACCCACTCGGCTTCGGGAACGCTGGATAGTGGTTGTTCACGTAGAACCACTGCTACTTCCAGTCTTGGTTGGAGTCGATCAGCTTGTACGACAAATATTGCACGGCGGCGTCCTCACGTATCTGCACCCCGGCACAGCCGACTACTCTCGGGTCATCCGCGCTGGGCTGGGGCTTCAACCGGAAGAACTTACAGAAGAGTACACAGTGCGGTTTGATCCTGATGAAGGCCTCACAGAAATGAATGAAGACGGAGGTGTGGAAGATGCCATTGGGGTTCAAATTGACATACTCGATGCTGTAGTAGTGGAGCATCCCTCAGAAGAACTCGCTAGCGGGGAGTGCCAGTCCGCGCTCAACGAACCGCGAGAACATCGGGATCTCATCCGGATTCTTCTCCATCGGATATGCATCACCGGTGGCGGTGCTCCATCCGTCGACCTCCTTCTCCCGCAACAAACCGCTGCTGACTAGGGCAAGGATATCCTCGATCTTCAGCTTCGCCTTCTTCCACTCCTTCACCGGGTTCGGCGGAGTGGGGCGGGATGACAACTACCCGGCATCTGTTGTCTCCTCACGACTCCTCTTCCTCGATGCTTGGGCCTTCGACGGTGATGCCTTCATCCTGCCGGTCACGAGTGTTTTCACTCACATTCGCTCGGGGGCTGCAAGGTGGAGGCTACGGCATCGGCACTAGCAGATCTAATCTGTTGGCAGCGACGGCAGTGGAGGAAGATCTACAGATCTATTTGCAATAGACTTCAGCAGATGCGAGTGGGAAACCCCAAGGGGTTGCCCTCTTATTTATAACCGCACAGCCGGTTTGGCTCAGTGCGGCTGACTCAGCGCGGGCGGTGTGACCCTTCGACTTCCAGTACTCGAGGCTTCACATCTCGGGGTCTCGACTTCAATCATTGGATTTGGAGGACTTCAACACATCAAGGATCGACTACGGACACATTCTACAGTCAAGATGACCCTTCAATTCGAGAGAAGTACTCGACTCAAGGCTCGGGGGCTCCGTGCCACGTGTCCTTTGGTTTTTTCTCCGGATTTTTAGGGATAAGATTGACAGAACTTCAGATTGACCCTCAGCTTGAATCTACAATTCGAACTAAGGCTCGATGGCTACATTCCGTATGGAATGTGATTCTTTGAATCGCATTTTCCATATGGTTTTTCATCAAGATAACACGAGTACTATTGAAGACCTTCGAGAGAAGCACTCGGGTATGCTTGGGGACTACTCAAGAAGACTTCAAGACTACTTAAATATCAGCTAGAGTACCTTCCAGCCTCGGGATGATTCAAGCATTCTTGAGAACTTCTGACTTGTAGAACTCGGGGACGCTCAAGGACTACTCGTCGAGGCCATCAAGATTACTCGAAGAGATCTCGCTCGACTACAAAGTACTCGGGGGCTTGTCATATGGACATCCCAGGGCCCACTACCCAGGCGGGTATTGGAACTGACTATTATGTGGGCCCCCGGGACTACTCGACTTGCGCACCACGGTGCAAGACGGTGTGGAGCGCAAGGCAGCATGAAAGGACCTTGATGCCGCCTAGAGGGGGGTGAATAGGCGAGACGACCAAATAAAGCTTTTTCCCCCGAAACTTGAGCTTCACTGGCACAGGCGGTTAGACCGCCCCTGCCAGGCGGTTACACCGCCCCTGGTGTACTGAACACAGAGGGGGCGGTTAGATCGGGTCCTGGGGCGGTTAGACCGCCTCCACCCAGTGAACCTGCAAAAGACAACTCAAAGCATCTCTTGACTTCTAGCAAGAACCTAAGTTCTTGAGTGGCTCCTGTAGATGATCACAAACAGGGTAATGATCCCTGCACTCAAAGACAAGCACACCCAAGTAGATCGAGCGGAAGCAAAGTAAATATGCTAGAAATCAAAGCGAGTGAGGTAAACCACAAAGGAGAGACGAGGATTTGTTTTCCGAAGTTCACCGCCCACTAAGGAACGGCTACGTCTCCGTTGAGGAGCTTGTAAGGGAAATCTCCCACAACAAGCCGGGTCTCTTTCAACCGCTTTCCTCCTTTCCACTAAGGCGATCTTTTCCACGAAGAGGCAAGATCACAGCCCTCACAAACTTGCCGTTGCTCACCACAACCTTGGGAGCTAGCCGGCGACGCCTAGCCGTCTAGGAGGCAAACCACCAAGAGTAACAAATGCTCCAAAGGCTTTCCGACATGAATCACAAGTGCTCAAGCTATGGGATGCTCTTGCTCAGCTCACATAAGCTCACAAAGGCTTAAACTCTCAACCCAACACTAGGATATGGCTTGAATTGCAAATCTCACAAAGAGAGGGTTGGGGAGTGTTTCTATGGCTTTGGCTTATGAAAAACAGCAGGAGGAGCACCTCAGCAACCCTAGAATCAGCAGCCCCAACAAGTGGAGCTCGTGGGGTATTTATACCCCTCACAAGGAAAACTAGCCGTTGGAACTCTGGCCAGGGCGGTTAGACCGCCTGCCTCCGGCCAGTTTGAAAAACTAGCCGTTGGCCAGCCAGGGGCGGTTAGACCGCCCTGGGCAGAGAGAGCCCAAGAACCCTTCTCTCTTCTCACAAGCACTCCAAGACGTTTTGAAGTGGCTAAAGTTGGGTTAGAGGTTTGTTAGACTACTTAGGAACTCTCTCAAGGCTAGTTCTCACTTAGGTCAACTAATGAGCACTTTTGATCTTTTGTCTTGGAGCTAATGTTGCATCCCTCTTGATAGTACGGCGTACCTAAACTCAAGAATGAATATAAAATGGAGTTGATCACTTGAGCTTGTAGATCTTCAATCTTGCCATACTTTTGCAATTCCAACTTGAGGGCTTCCAACATAGCCGATGTCTTGAGCAAATCCATACTTGAGCTAGTGACTTAGGATTTTTCCTTTTGTGCATAAGAATGCTCACTTTAATCCTTAAGTCACTCCACATTGTCAATCATAACTTATTGATATGTTGCATCACTTCCCTCGGTTAAGGCTTGGATATGATACTTGGAGACCCCACGGATGCTAGGACTTCACCTTAGCAAAACACTAATGGCGGCCGGGCCAAGACCCCAAAGATTGCTTAGTCCCTCACCCTAAACACCCCGGTTGATCTCTTCATCACTTACCCAATCCACATTGAGTTAGGCTTTGCTTAATCCATAAATTGACCTCCATTTGAAATCCCTCTTCTATACTCATCCTTGTCTCCTCTTTCAGCTACCACATGAAGCCTTGCACTTTAACTTGAGAGAAATACCAATTTCTCTTTGTATGATCCCTTTTATTTTTAGTCAAGCTACCACATTTCTTGGAGACATGTAATTCATCTTCACAAAATATCCCCAAAATATAAATCCACTCATTCTTGACATAAACCAATTTGCATAAGGATCACACACTTGCTTGCCTTTAATTATTGTGAGCCAAATAGTATCCATTTAAATAAACAACAATTGTAGCCCATGAATAAACAATAAAAACCTGCTCACAATCTTTAGACAAAACAAGTTAGACCTTTAATCATTTTGTCATTCAATTCACCAAAATCCACTTAGGGGCCTAGATGCACTTTCAATCTCCCCCTTTTTGGTGATTGATGACAACTCGATTAAAGCTTACAAATAAATTGTTTAAGCGCATTTTTAATTCTTAGATATAGCTAGAGCTCCCCCTCAATGTGTGTTTTGAATGGAATTTCAAAAATCGGCCTCAAATGCCAAAAGCACATATTAGAAAGAAAACTATGAGAGCTCCCCCTATATCTTAGAATTAGTGGAGTGCTAGAGATGTGTGTGACAAAATAAAAATAAAACCGTGATGCATATGGCATGACAAGCATTCAACAAAGAAAAATGTGTGTGCTGTTTGGGCAGGGGCGGTCAGACCGGGGTTGCAGGCCGGTTAGACCGCCTCCCCCATTCAGCCTACACAAAAACATTCACCAATTAATCCATGCATCACAACCTATCACAAATGTCACTTAGGATACATAAATAAGTTCTACACACCAAGTAGCACTCATACAAATACTCAAGTCCACAAGATAAAGTAGAGATCCATTTATTACAGACCAAGTCTCAACTCTCAGCTCACAGGGGCAGGGCGGTTAGACCGCCTACCCCAGGCGGTTAAACCGCCCCCTGTAGAACAGCCAAACTTATGAAGATGAACACTTGAAGCTTTAATCCATTCTTCTCCCCCTTTGTCATCAAGCAACCATAAAAGGGCCCAGAGAAGATGTGGCTGCAGATCATCACCAACCGTCCCAACTGGGTTGAGAACCTCCTATAGAGAATTTTCAGGTAGCCAAGGCATAGGAGAGTTTAGATATATAGAGTCGGGTATGGTGATTTCAGATAAAGTAGCTAGGGAATCATCGCTCATACCATAAGGAGTAGGACCATAGCTGAATAGATCTGCTAAGAGACGTGCTGCTAGAGGAACTACCGGATCGTCCTCAGCAGGAGGAGGTGGTGGAGGAGCCTAAGAGGAAGACTCCCCACCAAACATGGCATCAAAACCTCTAGGTGCATAAGTAGGTGGTGGAGGAGGTGGTGGAGCCTGAGAAGACGAAGCACCCACATCAGGATAGTGCCTCTGAACAAACTCCTCATAGTAACCGGAGTTGATGTAGCCCAACATCCTCTCATCTACTGACGGTATCTCAGCCTCTGGAGGAACAGGGGATATAGGTGAGCGAGGTGGCTGAATTCCAAAGTGTTCATGCATCCTTTTCATCGAATCCCGCTCTTTCTTTCTTTCCCTCATAGCCCTGTCATTGGCAACTTCAATGTCCCTCTGACTCTTGCAAATACCAGCCAAGATATTGAACAATTTCTTGAAGAAAGAGGTGTTTTGCCGCTGGTAGTGCTTAGGGCGGTCAGACTGCGTGTGGGGGGCGGTCAGACCGCCTCCAGCCTCATTTCTGCCCGGCTGTAGTGTTTCTGCCACACCGTCCCATTGTGCATCTCCTTCTTGTTCACACAGTTCTACTGGAGAGGAGGGAACACTGATGGTAACACTGTGCTTGGGTTACAATAGTCGGTGTCTTGCATCTTTAGGATATTTGGTGTTGGTGACCTTTCTTATGATATACATGATATATGGACTATGGCCGCATAAGTTTTGAGCATTCTCTGAACAATTCTTGATTTCTTGCCAAATAAAGTCACCAACACAAAACGGAGCTGCTCCTGATATCATAGCAACCATAAGATTCCTCTGAAAAGCAGTGATCTGTGAGGAGTTCCCATCTCTAGGGGTGAGGGTCTTCCTGAAAAGCCGATTAAAGACTGCATAGTAGGTGTAAAGCGGCTTTACCGTTCCTGCAAATGCCCTCTTACTCCTAGGGTACATAAACTCCATGTCCCTTGAATTGAGAATCCCTTCATCATGAAGTTTTCTAAGACTAGGATCATTTGGAAGTCTGAATAAAGTAAGGAAGTTACTAAATGTGATGTGCCATCTATCTCCCTCAGTCATCCAGAACATTGCCCGCTCAGTTCCCATGTATCCAAAGTAAACAGTAGCATAGAATTGAGCTATGATCTCTTTATTCCAATGTTGCAAGAAACCCATGATGTTCTTCAGCCCCTTCAATTCACACTCTCTGATTATTTCATTGAAAATCAATTAGTGCTTAGAGAATTTTGAATTTCTCAAACTTAGCACGCAATTCAATTAAGAACAAGGGAGATTGCTTCAAAGGTGTGTCTTGGCATAAAATGGTTTATCAAATTGAACTATGCCAAGAATCTCAAGACCATTGTCTTGGAATCACCAAAACGTTGAAAATTAGCTCCATGTCGGGTCACCCGGGCTAGGGGGCCGGGTCACCCGCCATCCTCCAGAGACACCTCGGGTCACCCGGTCATTGGGGCCGGGTCACCTGCCAAAAGCATTTCTGGGGAGGGGGGCAGGCAGTTAGACCGCCACTAGGGGGCGGTTAGACCGCCCTGCCCTTTTTGGTCATTTTGGTGATGTTTCAGCTCTTGTCCCTTTATAAGCCTCTATAAAGCCTAAATAAGTTCCTGCAAATCTTATCACAACAAATGCTCTTCTAGAGAGCCATTAGGAGCATCGAATGGCATGAGAGAATACAATTATGAAAGTGTCAAGGTCACTTCCTCATGCTTCACAAAACTAGGTCTAGTGATCCATGAGTGTTCACAAAGAACTAAGAGTGACCAAGGCACAACCTAAGTACTAGTCACGGAGATTGCATTGGTTGAGAGATTTTTACTTTCTAGTCCTTCTCATGGCAAGGTATTAAATAATCAAATCTATCTTCATTGCCATGACTTCAATGCAACTCGATCAACCTACAAGCTCAGCAAGCACCTTTTGGTACCCAACACTTGTTGGGTCCTACAAGGTTAGTCACAAGATGCTTAGGAACCCAAATAGTTCTTGTAATAATTTGAGGTGAACTAATCATCCTCATAGTACAAGTGCCAATCTTGTCATTCCTAAGCTTATAAAAATCATAATGGACAAGGTTGGATTGAGCAGTGTTACCATTCGAACAATCCTTGCCCAAGTGACCCTTCTTACGACAAGTATAGCAAATACGGCTTTTGGCACTTCTTGGCTTGGGATCCATTTGCTCGTCTTGTCTTGGCTTGCATGGAGGTATCTTGATTGAAGGGTGAGCTTTCTTCTCCTCGCTGCGGTGGTTCTTCATTGTGCTGGCTAGACTCGGTCTAACCGCCCTGGGGGGCGGTTAGACCTCCCCTGGTCGGCACTGCTGGCTTGTGGGCAATCCGCAGCCGAGTGACCCTTCTCTTTGCATATATAGCACAATCTCCTTCTGGTGGATCTTCTTCTATTCTTGGAGATTGTTTCTTGAGCCTTGAGCTTGGTGGGGCAATGTGAAGTGGCATGCCCCTTCCTCTTTTCTTGAATCTTGCTTTTGTTGGTCTTGATGTGTTGTTGAGGAGTTGAGCTCGTGACGGTTGAACCCTTCTCAATCTTCTTCACCATGTCTTCACGGTTATCTTGAGGAGGTTGCACTTGGCTCTCTTCCTTCAACACATACAAGTCTCTTTTAAGCTTTTCGACCTCTTGCTTGAGTTCATCATTTTCTTGGGCAATGAGGTCATCACAAGATTCTACAAATACATGCTCAATGCTAGATTGGCTTGCTTGAGAACAACAAGGTTTAGTACAAGCAAATTCATTATTGACAAGTGAGCATGTGCATGTGGGTGTGAGAGGTTGTAAGAATTTTACCGATGAAACAACAACCTCATGAGCAATTTCTAGTGAAGCATATGAGTCCACAAGCTTCTCATGAGAACACTCAAGTTCCTTGTGAGTTTCTTGCAAAGCCATATGCTCACTAGTGAGCTTTGCTAGCTGAGCTTCTAGCACATCATTGGCTTCTTCTTCTATCTTTGCTCTGCATGAAAAGGATTTGATATCATGATCATATTTGTTGGCTAATGACTCATACTTACAAACTAAGGAGGCGAGCTCGGATTTGAGAAGTTCAAGTTCTCTTGTCGGAGAGCTTGACGCTTCGATCTTCTGGCTCTTTGCTCCCTTGGCCTTTGCTGCCCCCTTGGCCTCAATTTCTCCCTGACATTATAAGGACGAGAGCTCTGTCCAGCTTCAGTGTAAGCAAATTCCTCTCTTCCCTTTTTCCTTTTCTCGGCACCTGAACCTTTAGGCATTTTGCTATTTCTGGGTCACAAGAGGTGAAACAAAGATGTGTAAGATACCAGGAGCAAGAATGGCTAGATATATGATGTCGAAGCAAAGAGCGTGGAGCAATTAGAACAAAACTGGGCAGTGCGGTCAGACCTCCCTGGGCAGGCGGTTAGACCGCCCCTACCAGTTTTGAGCCAATGGCTCCCTCGGCCAAACATAGCAACACCTAGTATAATGGATACTGAAGTACTATACATGGGACAATTCCAGATAGAGATGAGTCAAATACACGCGTGAAAACGAATTTTGGAGAGGAGCTACGCCGGGTAGTCAGACCGCCCGCTCCACGCGGTTAGACCGCCTGGGGCAGTTTCTCCCCCAAAATCGATTCTCGACAATGTACCCAACGAAGTTGAATGATACTCTAGGAATGTCTTCTAGGGGTTGCTAAGAGCTGATATCTCACAGGAAATCCAAAGCTTTGCATCGAGTAGGGAGATCGGGCAAAAACAAGATTTAGATACCTTTGGAGAGATGAACTTGAAAGGAATTCAAAATGCAGCCTTGGATCTTGCTTCAGCACTCTTAGGAGAGCTCCTTCCACGGTGGGGATTTATTTTTTATGGTTGAAACCTCAAATCACCATGGGAGGGAGTAAGAGAGCTTGAGAGGAGAGGGAGGCCATTCTGGAGGTTGGAGAAGGTCTTCTGTCCGTGGGGAGAGAGAGGGGTGAGTGGATAAGGTCAAAGCCACTGTAGAATCACGGGGAGGGGTAAAAGAGAAGGTCCGTGACACCCGGTCAGACCGCGTGGGGTACGCGGTTAGACCCCCCCCCCCCCGGTTGAAATTGGGAAGAGCTGATTTTGAGTAGGTTTTGATCCTTTTGCTTTTCCATGCTTGGATACAGAGATTATGGAAGATAAAGATCCATTTTTTTTCCAATTCTTAGAAGAAGAATTGATTTTCCAAAAAAAATTCATAATTCTCGTCCCACCTCTTCACTTAGGCCCCTGGATGTTCTGATTTTGCACTGAGGGATGAACTTAAGGACAGGGACAAAAACTGGGTGGGGCGGTTAGACCGCCCTGACCCCCGGTTAAACCGCCCCTGCCAAAAAATTCATCCAGAGACCCTTTATCGGTACTACCGAGGTAGGGTCGGAAGTACCGAGGATTTCCATAATTTTGACAGTGAGCTCTTATCGGTAGTTCCGCCCTAGGGTCGGTAGTTCCGAGGAACACTTTTCCAGCCTTAGAGGATTTGATCCTTGATTTCCATAGAATATTTGGATAAAAGTTATATAGATGAATTTGATACAAATTTCACAAATCTTAGATGAACATGAGATGATCCAAATAATTCACATTCTTGATTCTTCCAAGAGTGATTGAGAGAGTGAGAGATAAAGATATGGATTTAAAGATGAATTATGGACTTGAGTAAAATATCACCACTTGTGACTAGCCATCAAACAACCAAGGGGAACTATAGTCACAAATGGATCAATAGGGTCACAAAGACCAAGAACCAACTATTTTTCAAACTAAGCACACTTCCTACACATGCTAGTTGGATTTTCGAAAAATCTATCCTACACCACAAAGTGCATGCATCCTCATCAAGTAAATCACCTCTTTAGTATATTTAGCTCATACCCTTCTCAAGAGACATTCACACGACACCAAGTCAAGTTTATGTGAAGGTATCAACCAAATATCTAGAGAGGCACACAAGAATTCACTTGAAGCAATTACATGCTAAGATGATCACACTAGCATGGTATAATGGCCTAGATGCATTTCGGTATTTAAAGAGGTTCATGAGGACATATCTTTGCCTTTAGACCATTTGAATTTGTGCATAAGTAAATATAAGGAAAGGCTAGCTCTTACTTGATTCTTTAAGATTTAGTAGTAAAGTCAAGAGCTTGCTAATGGTGCACAAATATATGAGACTACAAGTTCACTAGAAGAAATTATTAGTCCCACAAATGACACAACCCTTGAAGTAAGCTCCCCCTCAATTAGTGCTTAGAGAATTTTGAATTTCTTGAACTTAGCACGCAATTCAATTAAGAACAAGGGAGATTGCTTCAAAGGTGTGTCTTGGCATAAAATGGTTTATCAAATTGAACTACGCCAAGAATCTCATGACCATTGTCTTGGAATCACCAAAACGTTGAAAATTAGCTCCATGTCGGGTCACCCGGGCCAGGGGGGCGGGTCACCCGCAATCCTCCAGAGACGCCTCGGGTCACCCGGTCATTGGGGCCGGGTCACCTGCCAAAAGCATTTCTGGGGAGGGGGGCAGGCGGTTAGACCGCCACTAGGGGGCGGTTAGACCACCCTGCCCTTTTTGGTCATTTTGGTGATCTTTCAGCTCTTGTCCCTTTATAAGCCTCTATAAAGCCTAAATAAGTTCCTGCAAATCTTATCACAACAAATGCTCTTCTAGAGAGCCATTAGGAGCATCGAATGGCATGAGAGAATACAATGATGAAAGTGTCAAGGTCACTTCCTCATGCTTCACAAAACTAGGTCTAGTGATCCATGAGTGTTCACAAAGAACTAAGAGTGACCAAGGCACAACCTAAGTACTAGTCACGGAGATTGCATTGGTTGAGAGATTTTTACTTTCTAGTCCTTCTCATGGCAAGGTATTAAATAATCAAATCTATCTTCATTGCCATGACTTCAATGCAACTCGATCAACCTACAAGCTCAGCAAGCACCTTTTGGTACCCAACACTTGTTGGGTCCTACAAGGTTAGTCACAAGATGCTTAGGAACCCAAATAGTTCTTGTACTAATTTGAGGTGAACTAATCATCCTCATAGTACAAGTGCCAATCTTGTCATTCCTAAGCTTATAAAAATCATAATGGACAAGGTTGGATTGAGGAGTGTTACCATTCGGACAATCCTTGCCCAAGTGACCCTTCTTACGACAAGTATAGCAAATACGGCTTTTGGCACTTCTTGGCTTGGGATCCATTTGCTTGTCTTGTCTTGGCTTGCATGGAGGTATCTTGATTGAAGGGTGAGCTTTCTTCTCCTCGCTGCGGTGGTTCTTCATTGTGCTGGCTAGACCCGGTCTAACCGCCCTGGGGGGCGGTTAGACCTCCCCTGGTCGGCACTGCTGGCTTGTGGGCAATCCGCAGCCCAGTGACCCTTCTCTTTGCATATATAGCACAATCTCCTTCTGGTGGATCTTCTTCTCTTCTTGGAGATTGTTTCTTGGGCCTTGAGCTTGGTGGGGCAATGTGAAGTGGCATGCCCCTTCCTCTTTTCTTGAATCTTGCTTTTGTTGGTCTTGATGTGTTGTTGAGGAGTTGAGCTTGTGACGGTTGAACCCTTCTCAATCTTCTTCACCATGTCATCACAGTTATCTTGAGGAGGTTGCACTTGGCTCTCTTCCTTCAACACATACAAGTCTCTTTTAAGCTTTTCGACCTCTTGCTTGAGTTCATCATTTTCTTGGGCAATGAGGTCATCACAAGATTCTACAAATACATGCTCAATGCTAGATTGGTTTGCTTGAGAACAACAAGGTTTAGTACAAGCAAATTCATTATTGACAAGTGAGCATGTGCACGTGGGTGTGAGAGGTTGTAAGAATTTTACCGATGAAACAACAACCTCATGAGCAATTTCTAGTGAAGCATATGAGTCCACATGCTTCTCATGAGAACACTCAAGTTCCTTGTGAGTTTCTTGCAAAGCCATATGCTCACTAGTGAGCTTTGCTAGCTGAGCTTCTAGCACATCATTGGCTTCTTCTTCTATCTTTGCTCTGCATGAAAAGGATTTGATATCATGATCATATTTGTTAGCCAATGACTCATACTTACAAACTAAGGAGGCGAGCTCAGATTTGAGAAGTTCAAGTTCTCTTGTCGGAGAGCTTGAGGCTTCGATCTTCTGGCTCTTTGCTCCCTTGGCCTGCCTCTTCTTCTTGTTCTTCTTCTTGGCTACGAAGCAAGTGCCTTCGCCATAGTAGGTTGAAGCTTCTCTGTTGGGGGCGGTTAGACCGCCCCTGGGGGGCGGTTTGACTGCCTCCCCTAGAGAAGCTCCACCCTCGCTTCTCTTGCCTCCTTCTTCCTTGAGGAATGATGCTTGATGATCAGTGGATGTTGTAGAGGTTGTGGGGCACATCTCCACTGGTTCATCTTCATCATCACTCTCAATTTCATCCCATTTGGTGTGTACTATTTCAAATAGCAATTCCCAAATGAGATGAGCATCTTCACTAATTTCTTTGCTCTTTAGGATGAGATGCTTTAGTTCTCTACATACACAACTACACAAAAGGTTAGTAATAACGGCATTGAGTTGCTTCTTCTCCAATTCCTTTGGTGAGACACATGTCTCATCCTCCGGAAGGATACTCGCAACCATAATGCCCTCAGCGGTGGGACCCAAAACCTTAAGTGCAATGAGAACATTGGAACGCCAAGAAGAGTAGTTTGAGCCATCTAGAGCTAGAGGCTCAAACGGTACCTCACAAGTAGTCGACATCGAAAAACTCCGAGCGGTCAAGCTCGAACCGGAGCACCAGGCTCTGATACCAATTGAAAGGACCTTGATGCCGCCTAGAGGGGGGGTGAATAGGCGAGACGACCAAATAAAGCTTTTTCCCCCGAAACTTGAGCTTCACTGGCACAGGCGGTTAGACCGCCCCTGCCAGGCGGTTAGACCGCCCCTGGTGTACTGAACACAGAGGGGGCGGTTAGACCGGGTCCTGGGGCGGTTAGACCGCCTCCACCCAGTGAACCTGCAAAAGACAACTCAAAGCTTCTCTTGACTTCTAGCAAGAACCTAAGTTCTTGAGTGGCTCCTATAGATGATCACAAGCAGGGTAATGATCCCTGCACTCAAAGACAAGCACACCTAAGTAGATCGAGCGAAAGCAAAGTAAATATGCTAGAAATCAAAGCGAGTGAGGCAAACCACAAAGGAGAGACGAGGATTTGTTTCCCAAAGTTCACCGCCCACTAAGGAACGGCTACGTCTCTGTTGAGGAGCTTGTAAGGGAAATCTCCCACAACAAGCCAGGTCTCTTTCAACCGCTTTCCTCCCTTCCACTAAGGCGATCTTTTCCACGAAGAGGCAAGATCACAGCCCTCACAAACTTGCTGTTGCTCACCACAACCTTGGGAGCAAGCCGGCGACACCTAGCCGTCTAGGGGGCAAACCTCCAAGAGTAACAAATGCCCCAAAGGCTTTCCGACGCGAATCACAAGTGCTCAAGCTATGGGATGCTCTTGCTCAGCTCACATAAGCTCACAAAGGCTTAAACTCTCAACCCAACACTAGGATATGGCTTGAATTGCAAATCTCACAAAGAGAGGGTTGGGGAGTGTTTCTATGGCTTTGGCTTATGAAAAACAGCAGGGGGAGCACCTCAGCAACCCTAGAATCAGCAGCCCCAACAAGTGGAGCTCCTGGGGCATTTATACCCCTCACAAGGAAAACTAGCCGTTGGAACTCTGGCCACGGCGGTTAGACCGCCTGGTCAGGGCGGTTAGACCGCCTGCCTCCGGCCAGTTTGAAAAACTAGCCGTTGGCCAGCCAGGGGCGGTTAGACCGCCCTGGGCAGAGAGAGCCCAAGAACCCTTCTCTCTTCTCACAAGCACTCCAAGACGTTTTGAAGTGGCTAAAGTTGGGTTAGAGGTTTGTTAGACTACTCAGGAACTCTCTCAAGGCTAGTTCTCACTTAGGTCAACTAATGAGCACTTTTGATCTTTTGTCTTGGAGCTAATGTTGCATCCCTCTTGATAGTACGGCGTACCTAAACTCAAGAATGAATATAAAATGGAGTTGATCACTTGAGATTGTAGATCTTCAATCTTGCCATACTTTTGCAATTCCAACTTGAGGGCTTCCAACATAGCCGATGTCTTGAGCAAATCCATACTTGAGCTAGTGACTTAGGATTTTTCCTTTTGTGCATAAGAATGCTCACTTTAATCCTTAAGTCACTCCATATTGTCAATCATAACTTATTGATATGTTGCATCGCTTCCCTCGGTTAAGGCTTGGATGTGATACTTGGAGACCCCACGGATGCTAGGACTTCACCTTAGCAAAACACTAATGGCGGCCGGGCCAAGACCCCAAAGATTGCTTAGTCCCTCACCCTAAACACCTCGGTTGATCTCTTCATCACTTACCCAATCCACATTGAGTTAGGCTTTGCTTAATCCATAATTTGACCTTCATTTGAAATCCCTCTTCAAATGCTTGTTCTTGATTGACAACGAATATGCAAGCTTCCATCGAAGGACCATTAAGTCTATACTCATCCTTGTGTCCTCTTTCAACTACCACATGAAGCCTTGCACTTTAACTTGAGAGAAATACCAATTTCTCTTTGTATGATCCCTTTTATTTTTAGTCAAGCTACCACATTTCTTGGAGACATGTAATTCATCTTCACAAAAATATCCCCAAAATATAAATCCACTCATTCTTGACATAAACCAATTTGCATAAGGATCACACACTTGCTTGCCGTTAATTATTGTGGGCCAAATAGTATCCATTTAAATAAACAACAATTGTAGCCAATGAATAAACAATAAAAACCTGCTCACAATCTTTAGACAAAACAAGTTAGACCTTTAATCGTTTTGTCATTCAATTCACCAAAATCCACTTAGGGGCCTAGATGCACTTTCACTGCAGAGGACTAGTACTCAGATTGGAAGGCTAGGCATGTCCGAACCCATGTAGAGTACTCCTACCTGTGTACGGCTAGTACTCCTTCCTTAAACCGACTTGTAACCCTGCCTCCCGGACTATATAAGGCGAGGAAGGGACCCCTCTCTATCTATCTGCATCATCTTGTAAACAACGCCCCATCAATCAAGAGCTACGCAGCATACAGGACGTAGGGTATTACGCACATTGCGGCCTGAACCTATCTAAATTGTGTGCCACGTGTCTCTCCTTCGAGTTCCCGATCTCGGCGAGGCCACAATCATCTACCTCAGGTAACCCCCTTGGTAGGTTGCCGGTCAAAAACACTGACAGTCTCAGCGCTAAAGGCCCGAGCGCCGAGCATCCTGCCACGTAGGCAGGAGGCGCCAGCTCGGTGCTGATGTGGCGGAGGCTCGACGCTAGAGCCCTTAGCACCGAGCCACTGACCTCGGCGCTCACCCCCTCACGCCGAGTTTCGGGTCCATTTTCAAAATTTATTTCCCCAGAAGTCTATTTCTAAAAATAGTTTTCGCGAAGGGCCATTTTGAAAAAAATCATACGTGTGAATGGTCTTACGGAGTCGGACGGACGCTCCTGCCGGCTTAACATGCGCATGGGGTCCGTAGCAATCATAAACGTCGGATCCATCTGTATCCTTTGCTTTTCACCTGCCGTGGCAAGGCAGACAAAAGGCGGGGTGTGCGGGGTGTGCACCGCGCTATCCGCGTGCACCCCGCGAATCACCACTGGTTGGCGATCAGACACCACATGAGACTGGAGTCGAGCGAGCATCGTGGGCACGGGACGTAAGGGCATGTACAACCCGTCTATTGAGCTCGTCTGCTGAGCGGCATTTTTTCAAAAAACACCCCGTGCGGTGCTATCGACGGGCTCAGCGTCGCTAGGTCTGGCGACGGCCTTGTCCCGTTCCCCAAGGCTCTGTAGTCGCGCGGCGTCGGGCTGTGGAGGTGGTCTCCACCAAGCGACGGCAGCCGGGATCCGCTCGTCACGGCTGGATCCCGCGCTCCCCCCGCCAAAAGCTCCGTGCGCGCACTTACCCTGCCAAAACCTGCAAGAAGGTCGCGCACCCAAGATCCATGGTGGCTCCAGCTGCCAAACGACAACGGCGGGAGGAGGGTCCGAGGCGCTGGGTCCAGGCGTGGGAGGAGCTCCTGGCCCCGCGGCGAGGAGCACCGCGGCAAGGACGGAGGCGACCGAGGCCGGGCGTGGTAGTCCCGCCGAAGCTCCCCGGCGGCGAGAAGCAGGGACGGAGGAGTCCAGGGCCTGTGACCGGGGCCGAAGAGGGCAGAGGAGGCTGGGGCCGATGCTGGGACGGCGGGGTGGATGAGGAGGTGTCGAGGTTGGTGGAGGAGTCCAGGGCTAGCGGGATGGTGGAGGAGACCGGCGCCAGTGGTGGAGACCGAGGGCAGGCAGGTGGATCCGGCGGCCGCAGGATCCGGGGACGCGCGGGTAGGATTCAGCAGCCGACGGTGTGCGTGGCTGGCGTGCATGGGCTATCTCCGTTGTGTGAGACGCGGGGGTGGGATTCGGCGGCATGAGTAGGTGCGATGAAGCTGAGCTTCAGCGGCACCATGGCCTATTCGCCTGTGACCTCTGTTTTCAGCCGCTGGTGGAGCTCGCGAGAAGAATCGAGAAGAACAGAGAGAGGGTACAACAGTTGAGCAGTAGCACCACCGGTTAAAGATGGATGATTTTTTCAATTGTTTTTTTAGAATCACACAGTACAACGCAGACGCTTACAACACGCATGCACACTCACCCCTATGAATACACGTACGCAAACCCTACTGTCGGGCATACACCACGGGTACTCATACAATGAAGGATGAAGACGGACTCCTACTAGAATTCCCCTGTAATCCTACTAGGACTCGTTCCGTGTAATCCTACTGGGACTCCTGCCTTGTAATCGACTAGGAACCCGCCCCCTAAACTATATAAAGGAGGGCCGGGTACCTAGCTGAACATCTCAACCAACACCAAGCGCAGGGCGCCACATATGATACCCAAAACAGGACGTAGGGTTCGCCACCTTGGCAGCCCGAACCTGTATAAATCTGTGTCCCGCGTCTCTACCTTCACCTTCGAGTTCCAGGTCTGGCGATCCCCACCACAATCGTCTACCTCGGGTAACCCCCTTGGTAGGTTGCCGGTCTAAAACACCGATAGCTGGCGCGCCAGGTAGGGGTGATCGTCATGATCACCAGCGAATTCGAAGGACCTTCATCAACCAGATCAATCTACTCGGTGGCAGACAGTGCATCACATGCCTTTGCATCGTCACCAATCTCCAATTCAAAGCAAGTCGTCGTGGTCCATCACGGCGGAATCAATTTTCGTGCTCCATCCGCATACTAGCGGAATCAATTTCAGTGCTCATCGAGTTTGACCTTGGAATTAGAGTCTACGACATGGTTGTTTGCTTAAATGACTAGCGGCTTCAACATCGACGAATCGACACTCGCCAAATCGCCGAATTCTGTCATCCACGAAAGCGGCGAGATCTTCTGCAAATTGGGTTTGACGAGTTTCAGATGGCAACTCCGAGTTGAAGACGGGTTCAAACCACAGCCCGACACGAATCGATTTCCTACTCGAGTTCGAATCAGAACAGGACTACGGCAGAAAATTGCCACGCGTTCCAGCGAAGCATTCAGCTTGCACGCGGGGCGAAGCTACTGCCGTCTGCCCTCTGCCGACTGTCTCCAACTTCAATTCCGAGCTCCATCAACAAACTTGAAAGCTACAGCAATGAGATCGAAGTCCCAGGCCTGAACGGCATCTCTGCTTTCAAGTTCGGTCTAGTCATGTGCACACACCGTGAAGACCTTGCACATTGGCGTTTTGCTATGTGCACATAGAGATGCACCAAGACAACTCCAAGACCTTCGCTTGCCACACATAGAGAGATGTACGCAAGTACGACTACATCAACTCCAGGCTGCATCAACTCACCGTCGACTACTTCACATACGCCATGTGCCGTCATGACATTATCTTACGGCTGCACCGGCTCCACTTCAAGTACGTCATGCGTCACCACTACTCCGTACGCCACCGCTCGACTTGTTGTCCGGTCGCACCGGCTCTACATCAACCACGTCGTGCGCCGCGGCCACTCGTCTCCTAGCCACATCAGCTCCACAACAACTACGCCGTGCGCCGCGAGTACTCGTCTCCCGGCTACAGCGGCTCTACATCAACCACATCGTGCGCCGCAAGTACTCGCCTCCCGGTCACACCGGCTCCACATTGACTTCTCGTCAGTCGGTCGCATTGACTCTGGTCGTGCGCCCGGTCACTGCGTCTCGCGGCTCGACTACTCGTCGCCCGGTTGCACCGGCTCTACTGCGCCTATGCTGTGAATCCGGACGCGCCGTCTCGCCGCTCGACTTCTCGTCGGTCGGTCGCACAGATTCTCGCTGTGCGCCCGATCACTCCGTCTTGCGGCTCGACTGCGCCGCTGCTCAACTTATTATCCGGTCGCACTGGCTCTACTTCAGCCACGTCGTGCACCGCGACTACTTGTCTCACGGCAGTGCCGACTCTACCTCGACTACGTCATGCGCCGCCGCGACATCGCCTTGCGGCCTCATCGGCTCTACTTCGAGTACGCTGCGCATCGCTGCGACATCGTCTTCCGGCTGCATCGCGTCGACTACTCATCTCAACTAGTTTTCCAAACTAGTCGAGAATGGTTGTCACACCCCCAACAACTAGTCAGAATCAACTCTGACTAGTCAACTCCAGCAACAACCGTCACGGTTCCATCACCGACCGCCACAGCTTCATCTACAAGACTGCCCTGGCGGCAAAAGCTAAGTCATTTATTTAAATGATTATTATTATTATTTCATTGGCTTGTTTTCCTCATCATGCAGGACAACATGCCGACTACCTCTATGTATGTCTCTCAACGGCTACCTGCTAGCAGAGCTGCACTTCGTGGGCGTGATAACCGACTGCCACAGGTTTGGATCACCAAATTAGGCGGCTGTTGCCACGACATTTCGTGTACCAAGTACTGGAGGCACGCATCAACTTCACTCTAAGGAGGCACCATGCACGTCATGTGCTATCTTCTTTCCGCCACGCGGAACAGTCTCAACGACTACTCATCTGTGTATGCTTCTCGGCGGGTTTTCACGACAGCTACACCCTACCGACTACTCTTGGGATATATCGACCAAACCACCACGAGCTTACTACACTGAATCTCATGGGCTCCGGCCACGAATTTAGCATACTAAGTTTCAGAGGCTCCACCACGAGTTCGGTACATTACATCACGGGGGCTCTGGCCACGACCTTTGGGTGTACCGAGTTTTGGAGGTCACAATGGCTGTATCCCAAGGAGGTAATGTCAAGCCCGCTCTGACGGTAATCGTACCGTGGGTCCAAGTACCCTAAGTACTCGCGCACCATACCATGGGTTTCGTACCCTAAGTACTCACGCTCCGTACCATGGGTCTCGTACCCTAAGTACTCGTGCTCCTGTACCATGGGTCCAAGTACCCTAAGTACTCGCGCTCCGTACCATGGGTCCTAGTACCCTAAGTACTCAAGTCGACGCCAATGCTCACACCCAAGCCCACTCCGGTGGTACAAGTCGACGCTAACGGTCTAACCCAAGCCCACTCCGGTGGCAGAAGTCGATGCTAACGGTCGCACCCAAGCCCACTCCGGTGGCACAAGTCGACGCTAACGGTCGCACCCAAGCCCACTCCGGTGGCACAAGTCGACGCTAACGGTCGCACCCAAGCCCACTCCGGTGGCACAAGTCGACGCTAACGGTCGCACTCAAGCCCACTCCGGTGGCACAAGTCGACTTCAACGGTCGTAATCTCAAGTCGACTTCAACGGGTCGCAATCTTAAGCCCGCTCCGGCGGCAAAACTACTCGTTTTCTCTGATTTTTTCATTTGATTTTGCCTTTTGGAAGTGCTTTTCATTTTTTCATCTTAAGTCCACCCCGCGTGGCACAAAGTTGACTAGTGTAGTCGCATCTAAAGTCCGCTCCATGCGGCAATCTAAAGTCGACTTCTAAAGTCGCATCTCAAAGTCCGCTCCATGAGGCAACTAAAGTCGACTTCGGTTTTAAATCGCATCTCAAAGTCCGCTCCGTGCGGCAACTAAATTCAACTTCGGTTTTTAAGTCGCATCTCAAAGTCCGCTCCGCGCGGCACAAAGTCGACTTCGGTTTTCAAGTCGCATTCTAAAGTCCGCTCTGCCGGCATCTAAAGTCGACTTCGGTCGCATCTAAAGTCCGCTCTGCAGGCACGACTACTTCTCAAGCTCCACTGCTCGATGCCAAATTACTAGTTGGAAACTCTCTATCTCGGGGGCTGCACTCAAATTACTACTCGAAGCTAACTTCACCAGGCTTCGCTCGCCCTCAAGCTCGGGGGCTCCGCACCAACAACTACTCGACGTGGCTCATACGGCTCTCTTATCTCAGGGGGTGCACGCTTCAAGAGTACTCGATGATGGATTTCGCGAACACTAAAGATCCTTGGATCGATTACCTAATCATTTCAAGGCTCGGGGGCTGCTATACTACACCCATCAATCAAAATTTTCAAGACAGAAGATGTAGAATCAAGATTGACCCTCAGCTAGAGTACATGACTCAACCCAAGGCTCGGGGGCTACTCCATATGGAGTGCGATTTTGCAATCGCACTTCTATATAAATCTCGACTTCAAGACTGATGAGCTGGACCACCTTCCAGCCTCGTGGCAGTTCAAGTACTATTGAAGACTTCTCTAAGCAGTACTCGAGGACGCTCAAGAACTACTCGAAGAGGCTTCAAGACTACTCGGACTACTACTCTCGACTACAACGTGCTCGGGGGCTTGTCGGGCATACACCCCGGGTACTCATACAAGGAAGGATGAAGATAGACTCCTACTAGAATTCCCCTATAATCCTACTAGGACTCGTTCCGTGTAATCCTACTAGGACTCCTGCCTTGTAATCGACTAGGAACCCATCCCCTGAACTATATAAAGGAGGGCCGGGTAGCCGAACATCTCAACCAACACCAAGCGCAGGGCGCCACATATGATACCCCAAACAGGACGTAGGGTTCGCCACCTTGGCAGCCCGAACCTGTATAAATCTGTATCCCGCGTCTCTGCCTTCACCTTCGAGTTCCAGGTCTGGCGATCCCCACCACAATCGTCTACCTCGGGTATCTCCCTTGGTAGGTTGCCGGTCTAAAACACCGACAGCTGGTGGTTTAGACCGGCAACCTACCAAGGGGGTTACCCGAGGTAGACGATTGTGGTGGGGATCGTCAGACCTGGAACTCGAAGGTGAAGGCAGAGACGCGGGACACAGATTTATACAGGTTCGGGCTGCCAAGGTGGCGAACCCTACGTCCTGTTTGGGGTATCATATGTGGCGCCCTGCACTTGGTGTTGGTTGAGATGTTCGGCTAGGTACCCGGCCCTCCTTTATATAGTTCAGGGGGCGGGTTCCTAGTCGATTACAAGGCAGGAGTCCTAGTAGGATTACACGGAACGAGTCCTAGTAGGATTACAAGGGAATTCTAGTAGGAGTCTGTCTTCATCTTTCCTTGTATGAGTACCCGGGGTGTATGCCCGACACCTACCCCTATGAGCACCTCCGAAGGACTGAGCACCGGCAGATCTGGAGATTCCCGAAGTCACTATTGGTGCCTCGTCGTCGACCGGAACGTCGCTTACCACTTAACACATAACGCCGGTAAATCCTGAAAAATCCAGGAAAAGATGCGAGCACCAGGATTTGAACCCTGGTGAGTAGCGTCCCACTTGACCGTCCTACCAATAGATTACTTTTCAATTGATTTTCAATGCTACGACAGCTACGAAGCTACAGCCAGATCCAAGCAAATACATCCCAACGCAACAAAATCGGAACCGATTCTCCTAAACAAACATGAAATAGAACGATCCTTTTTTTTACATGATCATTGCATTCCATTTTATCTTCAAATCAAACAAATGTTTTGGTGATTTGCAACACCGGGAATAATTCTAGTTAGACAAAAAGTGTTGTAACTTCGTATAATATAATTATTATTTTTATGATTTCTAAAAATTATTGTCATCATGTTTTTATTATTTATGCTTGATATTATTTAATCAAATAGCCACACAATGGTATACACAAATGCATTTGTAGTTGATTTTAATGTAAAGAATTAAATAACTTACAGACGGATCTCTGTCTATGGACTGTATGAGATGTTTGTACATCTGACTGTATGCGCAGTTCAAAATTCTACACATCCTGGGCACGAGACAGACACAGAAGACAGGGAGCATGCGTTCATCTGGTCATGTGATGGCCAGGCGACGGTGATCCGCGAGGGTGCGCACACCATATCTTTTTCCGCAAGGCAATGCAGCCCTGACGCACTCTTGGACCCACAAGTCAGTGATGAATAGAGACGACCTGCAGAAGAGTCTCGTCCGTCCCCAGAATCCCGCACGCGGAGTTACTGGTCGCGTCGTTGACCATCGGAACTCGGAGCTCAGGCCGCCTGGGCCGCGTGTCATCGGCGGCGATTTACCAGGGCAGAGGACACGTGGTTGTTGAATGCTACGGTTGTTTTGATTAGGGATGGAAAGTGGTACGTGGTTATCTGAAATATCCGAATTCGTATCCGCTAAAATGTAAATGTGGTTATCCGAATCCGCGTCCGATTGCTAATATGGATACTGAAATGGATGTATTCGAATTCGTTTTTATTATTTTTCTCTATCTGAATCCATATCCGTATTCGAAATAATTGTGTCTATCCGACAATTATTCGTATCCGCGAAGAGCAAAGTAAAATTACCTTTATGATTAACGTCTAATAATATTAATTTTAATATTACAAATGATATAAAAATTTTAAATTGAATAAATTTTAATCCGACAATTATAATGATTAATCACAATTATAGTATTTAAATAAATATATTATTTTGATTTAGTCAGAAAATGATGTATTTGTTGAAATAAATTATTTTAAATATTTATTTTATTTAATCATTGATGTAAATTATTTTATGTATTTTAATTTTATTTATTTCTTCTAAATAATAATATATTTATTTGTAATATTATCTATTTATAAATTAATTTATTATTTATAGATTTATTTATTAAAATAATTATAGATAAATATGTTCTTTTTGACAAGCTATCTTTTGTTTACATGTTCGTACTTTAATTTCTATCTCTTTAATGATTTTGTTCTTCTAAAATTATCACTAAACAAATAAAAAATTGCTATTTGCAAATCGAGTAGATATCCGAATGCGAATTCGAACTATTCGTTTTGCATTCGTATTCGATTATATTCGAATCCGAATTCGTATCCGACAAAAAATATGGATATCCGACTAAAAGTATTCGAATGCTATCCGTATCCGCGCCATTTCCATCCCTAGTTTTGATGCTCGTGCTATAAGACCGTCTGCACTCGCGTTACTCTATTCATTTGCTCTAAAAGGAATATTCTAGTCACGTCACCAAGAATCTTTACTCTATATCAACTTCTCCCGCACTCCTGTTACTCTATATAGTTGCTCTATATTCAACAACCATATATTTTATTCATCCACCTCCAACTAACTTCTTCAATTAAAACTTCGTTTTCACTTCTATAGGGACTAAAACGTGAGAAAATATAAGTTACGGGGACTAGAATGTGAAGAAATATAAGTTCTAGGGACTAACATATTATTACACAAAAGAGAAGAGGCAAACGAAAAAAACCAAACCTTATCTCATCTCATTTCTCCTCTACGGATCTCTCCCACACCTCTCCGGCTCTCCCCATTCCTCTCCGTCTCCTGCAGTTCCGGCGGCGCCTCCTAGCTCCCCGGCGTCACCTCCCCGCGCGTCGCCTCCCTCTCCATCGCGCCCTCCACCGCCCCGGCCCCTCCCTCCTCGACCACTCCCCTCCCTCTCTCTCTTGGCCGGCGTGAGGAGCCGCCTTCTCCAGCAGGGCCTTCTCCGGCGGCGGCACAGGGTGGGCAGGGGTGTCAACGGAGGGCGGTGGCGGAGGAGCAGGGTCGTTGCCCCCCGGTTGCGGAGCTCCAACCGCCCATCCCCTGCTCCATCTTGCTACCTCTGCGACGGCGGACGGCTCCCGGCGGTGATGGCCTCGGCCTCGCGCTAAGGGGAGCCCGCGGAGGGGCGGATCGAGTGCGGGCGGGGAGCCGACGGCCGCCGCTCATCCTCCGCATCTCCGGCCTCCCTCCCTTTCCTGCTTGGCTGCTTCTTCCGTCCATGAGCGCGAGGAGGGGCAGTTGGGCTTCGGCGGCTGTGCCGTAACTCTTTGGTTTAGGCTCGGAGTGCCGCGGATCTGTCTTTACGCTCTGGTGCCGTGATCTATACCGTGCAGCGCTCAAATTTTTACGGCACCGACGTTTACCGCAAGGCGTGCCGTAGTGCGGTGCGGATGGTCTAAAGACGCCGCCCCGCCAGCTCGCCGTGCCTCCGCCAACGCGCGCGCGCGCACGTTGGTTGCGTTCCCGAAACCGAAATTTTAAGTGGAGGAGCAGACAACGCGAGGGAGCTGACGGAGAGAAGGCGAG
Organism: Cenchrus fungigraminus; assembly: GCA_036936925.1. Classification (NCBI taxonomy): domain Eukaryota; kingdom Viridiplantae; phylum Streptophyta; class Magnoliopsida; order Poales; family Poaceae; genus Cenchrus; species Cenchrus fungigraminus. The sequence goes on from CM072772.1 coordinate 49,681,915, forward strand.
GCGGCGTCGTGCGATTGACAATTCCCTTTCGCCGTTTCGCCCTCCCCCTGTCCTCTTGGTCGGCGCCGCTGCATTCCCGGACTGTACCACCAAGAACTCAAGAAGGTACATGGCCGCGTGGTGCTCCATGGGTCTCGCGGCTGCGGCCGTGCTGCTCGTGGGCATCGCAATGCCGGCCTCCTTCGCCGCCGCGGCGCACGCGCAACCGCCCGCCCCGGCCCCACCACCCACCAGAGACGGTACGGAGACCTCCCGTCCCCCACATCCTGCTCCTCCTCCTCCGCCGCTATCTCTGTGTCGATTCCTTTGAGCTTGAGTTCAGTTCCTCGATCCGTACCTCTGTTTCTTGATGCTTGTTGCTGGCGTCTGAGCCCCACGCGTTTCGGCTGCCGCCAGGCGCCAGCCATGTGCTTACCCGGGCGGATGGGCCCTGGCAGGCATCAATCGCTGCCACTAGTTCGATTCCACCTGCTATCGCGAACTACGAAGTACGTACTGCTGTTTTATGTAGGATTGTAGGCTCATCTTGTTTTTAGCATAGAGTTCACAAAGACTGTTTTATGAACAATAGTTTTGAAAAGCATTAAGAACAATAGTGACATCTTCTTTTATTTAGCATATAGTTGACCAAATGTTTAGTGTCCGCAGCTTGATGCAACCTTTCAATATAAAAGGATTAACGGCCGAGCATCCAAAAAGGTTTCGTTTCGCATACACTATGTATAGAAATTCTTGACACTACGGCTAGAAAAAAAAAAGACAAGAGCATTCACACTCAGTACTGTTCACACTCAATATACTCAATAAAGCATTTCCATTAGCATGAGTACTACCTAATTCCATGGAAGACTGTGATCTTGTGATGCATTTGGTGTCTGACTTGTGCAAGACAATTTATCAGGCTTTGGGTGGAGATGCCTGTTTGCAAGTGCCAAGTAGTAGCAATAGTTCAAACTACTCATTTTTGGTCTGGAAAATCTTGATAAACAATTGAAGCTAGAATCAAATCTATTGCCAGTTGGTACAGTTATCAGTTAACTTTGTAGGATTTTTAATGCCAGTAACTTTGTAGTTTTGTGTGATCCTTTTGTGGGAGTAATCATTGGTCTTATGATGTAGGGCAGTGGAAAACAGTCTCTTTCACGCTTCTTGAACCATTTTGCCTTCTTGTCCGGCGTGATATGCGTGTCCATTATTATAATATATGTTAAGAAGGAGTTTTTAAGATCTTCTTCATAAGATATTACTGTTCAAAAGGAGATTCATTTTATTCCTCAAGGGCACAGATTCTTATTTAGGGTCTCCTAGAAGGATGCTGCATGTCCCTCTGCCAATAATCTTGTGTGGTTCCTTAAGTAGTCGTCCGAATACATGATACCTGGCAATCCTTTGCTTACACTTGTGTATGGATGCCGAGAACTTTAATTCCTTGAAAGAGATTTTGATTTCCATATGTGCATCTAATCTGCTAGGCACTACAAGTTTTTCCCCTGCTTTTGTACAAATATTTGGTTACACACGCAAGGTGTCACCGCAAAATTTGTCGTTAACATCCTAATATTCTTAGTTGAATAACTGTCCCAGCCAAACTCTTTGTGGATAAATCGGCAGATGACAATCCAACGCAACCATCTTCTATAAACAATTCGGTGAACTTTGAAACAATCGGCAGATTCTTGAAGGTCCAATAATTTATGGTACAGACAGTTATATATAGATCTGTTGGTTTCGAGCCTCTTGATTCCAAATATCGAGTTTGTTTTTAGTAGGCCAATCTCAACCAATCAGAGTTCTCGCAGTCAATGATTCGTGTTATTTTGTTGACAATGAGAGCTAGCTGATGTTGACTGGGGCTGTCAATTATTTTGTTTCTTTTGAATCCAATTTGATAAACCTTGCAATAACTTATCAATGCAGACACATCAATTGACCAGGGGATCGCGTACATGCTGATGCTGATTGCCCTTGTGCTCACCTACCTCATTCATCCACTCGATGCGACCTCTCCGTACAAGTTTTTCTGATCCTGATCGTGGATGTACCAGACTATCGATCAGTAGACCCATATATGGTCGCATGAATTTAGGAGGTTGAGGTGTTGTAATTTCGTATGCACGGCAGATGGCTACGAACAAGAGTGCTGGTGGTTCGCACCGGCATGATTCTATCGTTCTGAGATCGATGCCCACTCGTGTTGTTCTTGCTATGCCAGATTTCTTTATATGTTTCACTGGCTCGTGTTGAATGCCTGTTCGCATATGTTTCATTGACCCATCTATTCAACATGCATCCCCAATCATGTGTTGCTTGTTCAAATTACGCATTTTATTCAATCACCAATTACGTGGGACCTCCCAATAAAAAACTAAGGCGGTCGGGGTAAGACCGCCCTCACAGTTTTCATTAAGAGAACCAAACAATCCCAATCAAACCACATTGTAAAAATAATAAAAAAGAAAATGCCATATGATGATATTTCCATAGCATATTCAAGTTCCTTGTAACTATCATAGGTTGGCATAACCTTGGAACTCTATGATTTTCAACTTTAGGTTACAAGAAGGAAATGATAGGTTCAATTGGAACCTTCGTAGGGATGGAACCTTCTCAGTGCGCTCTATGTACCTTCACAGATCGGATAGTTTTGCACCCTACCGTAACAAAGGGATTTGGAAATTAAAGATTCCTCTAAAGATAAAAATTTTCCTTTGATTACTTAATAAAAGAGTAATACTAACAAAGGACAATCTAGTGAGGAAGAACTGGAAGGGCAGTCAAAAGTGTTGTTTTTTAATAATAATGAGACGACACAACATCTTTTATTTGACTGTCCTCATGCTAGGGAGATTTGGCACCTAGTCTTCTATACTACCGGGTTATCCCCGCCTAGATCGATATCACATATGCTTGGGAGATGGCTCTCTAACCAAGATAATAACATTAAAAAGATGATTTTGGTAGGGGTCTCTGCATTATGTTGGGCTATTTGGAGATGTCGAAATGATGTTGTATTTAACAAAACCAAGTATACTTCATTTATGCAGGCTCTTTTCAGGGGAACTTATTGGCTGCGCTTTTGGTCGCAACTACAGCCTGACGGCGTCACAAAGGAGATGTTCCGGAAGGCGAGCTCAATGCTAGAGGTTATTGCCTTGGAACAGGCCAATCATGGATGGAAACATAATAATAGATTGGCGCCTTTTTGATCTCTTTGATGTCTTTTGTCCCCTATTGTGTTCAGCAATACAAGCTGAAAATTTGTCAAACTTGTAATAAGGTGGCCGTATACGTTTCGTAGAGGCCGGATTTTAATCCATTATCTAAAAAAAATACTCAAGTTCCTTGAAAGTTTGAACTTTGAATGTTGGAATGCTACTTGGTATGCCAAGATGTATTCTTACCGAAGAAACTTCTCAGCATGTTTCATGTTCCTTGAAAGTTTGAACTTTGAATGCTGGAATGCTACTTGGTGTGCCAAGATGTATTCTTACCGAAGAAACTTCTCAGCATGTTTGCCCGCAAAAAAAAAAAAAAAAAACAAAACAAAAAACAAAAACAAACTCAGCAGGTTGCCATGTTGTGTGCCAGGCAAGAAAACTGTCAAACAATCCAAAAATCGAACAGACCGCCGTCCGTGGGGATCGAACCCACGACCACGTGGTTAAAAGCCACGCAGTCTACCACTGAGCTAAGACGGCTTACATGATACCTTGAAGATCAAAACCTTAGAATACTGAAACTTTATTAATTTTCACAGATTACATCAGAACGATACAGTCAGATCACTGCTAGTTCGATAACTAGGATACAAAACATATTTACCACGATATTGTTCTAAAAATATATGATTTGCCAAATAGCAAGACATTTTGGAATCCAACCACTCGAGTAAGTTTACCTTCTACTATACACCTTGCTACAGAGGGTTCTGTAGAAACATATAGTTATCAGCACACCAAAACGTTGTGAATTGTGAACATAGGCTGAGGGTACTCCTTTCTGCGTAATCATCAGGGAGGTACCTGATAATGATAGTAAGCAGAGAAATTTGCCAATGAAAATAAATTCAAGCACTATATTGAAGAAGCATGTTTACTTTTTGGTTAATATCCCTCAGCGATATTAGAGACTGCAAGTTCCTGAGCAAAATATCCAATGAAGTTAAGAGAATGAGTCAACTAATGGCAATCAGAGATCATTTCATTTTTATTATGGGAACATAAATATTTAGAGGTCTTTTACGGTGCACAATACTACCTTATACTATCGTTTGAAAAGAATTTGTATGTAATAAAGAAGACCTATTTTGAAGCATCCGACGGTTGAAATTAATTCTATACTACCTGTTTTTTAACGATGGTATGGGTAGTATGTGCAGTATAGGGGTACGATTAGCACTATGCAAAATAGTATTGTTTTAATATATAAAATCAAACATATAAAATCTTTTATGGAACCTTATCTCACGCTGGTTAATATATTACGAGCAAATTATCATTTTATATTTCAAGCAAATTGTTATTTTATCCATAGCAAAAAAACTGGTTATACTACCATACTACCGTTGGGTAGTATTGTGTACCGTAAAAGATCTCAATATTTATTGTATAAGCAAAAACTCTTTAATTGCTCTCATTGCTCGAGATTTAGTATCTCTGGGAACTTGTCGAGTACTCGAGTGTGCTACTGAACTGTATTTTTAATAGATAAGGGTGTGCTACTGTTCCACAAACAACGGTGGAGCAATCTGATCCTAATTCCTATATTGTGGGTGTATTGATTATTCCTAATAGTATAATCTACATTTTACTTTTCTTCTGAGTGTTGGGACTGCCCTCAGAGACAGTGATGGCTTGAACACACATAATTGGCCCAAGTGAGTAGCCTTACGTTGCTGTCTTCTGGGCATGGTATTAACCTATATTACATATGTGTAGTTTGTTATGCTCCAGTTTTAAGTCTTAAGCACTCAGTTAGATCTTCAAATATATAGTCCGACCCTAATTTTCTGTACCTCATTTCCTCCCAAGGCATAAGAACAAGGAGTGCATCTTACTCTTTCAAAGGATCTTGATGTCGCCTAGAGGGGGTGTTGAATAGGCGCGACCTGAAAATCACCGCTTAAAACAATTTTATCAATGAAACACGGATACTCCGGAGTTTTGTCCGGATACTCTGGAAAGTCCGGAATCTCTGGAAAAATCTCTAGAGTCTCTGGACTTGCGCCTGCGCAGCGGAATATGTACACTACCCAAAATCGGCGCCACCAGGTTTGTCCTGGCAGTACACCCCCTTGGTCCTTTGCTTTGTTTGCTTGCTTGAAACTAAAGTCCACATGGTGCAAGAGCTCATAAGTGATTTTTAGATGGAAGATGGTAGACCTGCACTTCATAAACACTCACAATCGAGTAGATCGACAAATATGACAAAGAGCAAGCTAGGAATAAGAAGCATGGTAAATGCGAGGTAAACCAACAATAGACACAGTGATTTGTTTTACCGAAGTTCGGATTCACCACCGTGTGAATCCTAGTCTCCATTGGGTGCTTCTCCAACCGAAGCTGGGTTGCATTCAACCCTTTTCCCGATCCACTATATAGGGTGTGTTTGGTTGCCTGTGTAAGTTCTAGCCTGTCTAAAAGTTATGCATGGCTCAAATTAACCTGGGTGAGCTTATACATAGCACTGTGTTTGGTTGCATGTCCAAGTCTGACCAGGCCAAGATAAATTCGTGTTTGGTTGCTTTGGCTAACGAGCTGGCCTGCATTGACCGGGTCTGTGCTTCGTTTTTGGTTGTGCTGGCTTGGTGTGGTACAGTTACCACTGGCCCAAATCGGTAGCAATACCACCCTCAAAATGGGAACATCTCTCTCTGATTCACCTCTCCTTTGTTCTTTGATCTCACCCAGTTGTTAGTTAAGAATGGAAGAACAATACTTTCGACATGGTTTAACAGAGTTTTAAATGGTTCATGGGTTACAAGGTACCTTGTCATTACACATAACTTGAGAATCAACATTCAGACGACCACAATTTACACACTAACAAGGCAATAACTATTGTATGTGCTGCAACTAACACGTGAAGCCATGTGTTATTGTTCTTGATTTCGTTGTTCCTTGGCTGTTCCATCTCATGATGTGGCATGTGTGGCTGCCATCAGATGCATCAACAAGCAATCAGCAAACAATCAAAAGCATTCAGAAGCACATATGATTTGCAATCATTCATAGGAATCAACCACAGGCATTGTCACAAGTTTGACTTCTACCCTAGCATCAACAAGCATAACAATTGTTTGTCATGCTGAAACCACCTGTATTAAGTTTACAGTGACAAAATGAATTGGTGTCCAGAATGCACATGCCTAAGTTAGGACAGTAGTGTGATCCTATACTTCAGGCCCAAAAACAGTCAGGGTGTTCTTCTGGTCAGCAGCAAAAGAATGGGTTGATCCTCTACTTCCTAAGCATTCAGACAAGGTTGTTGTCTGACAGGAAGGAGTGCATCCACATGTCCCTGTCTTCAGGCGTCATCTTCACAAACTGGATTGCAGTTGCCTTGTTTGAAGTCAAGTGATTGAGAGCTTTCATCAGGAGAGGTCTTGGAAATCCAGGAGTACCCATGCATGCCTCATATGTTCCTGGATACACCTCAGAATGAGCAGCATCAGCCACTGCTGATGCAAATCCCCAAATAGCATCTGTCATCCCATGCATAAGGGCAGCATCCTCTTCATTGATCATCCTCTTCCTCTTACCAAGTGCTCCCTTGCCACCAGAGTGTTCAGCATCCACGGTGTCAGTAGGGGGTACAGGTGCTTCAGCATCCACATCTATGGTCTCTGGCTCAACAAATGGCTGCCCAAGAGGTTCATTTGACCCCATTGCATACCTTCCTATTACAACTCCACTCCCAAAGATCACCTGCATCTGGACATAATGTTGGATAGGCACATTCAGGTACTCTGCATCCTTCGGGTGATCCTGTGAGTATGCAGAAGTTTAGCAAAACATGGCATGACAATATTCAATGGAAAACAAACATATGAGGCAAATACCTTAACATGTCCCTTGTAGTGCTCTTGCTAGGACATGAGTCCCATCAATTGCCCCAACGCAATCCTACAGGCAAAACATTGCATTATGGATTATTTGTGCTTGTGCATAAACAGGTTCCCTATTGGTCAAATTTGCTAACCTTGAAGTAGGGGTTCCACCTACGGCTAGCCCCAATTTTGGGTGGGACAGCAGTAGAGGGTGGCTGTATCATCTCTTGCCTAAGCTCACCAACAGCATAGAGCACTTCTTGAAAGTGCCTACTAATTGTCTCAAATGATCTCCTGAAGGTTAAATTAATCACACTGAACCTTTGGTTGTGGCCAACCACATGCAAAAACATTGCCATCTGCTCTTCAACAGTGCAGTGAACTGTGTCCTTAAGTAGTTCCCTATTGCGCAAAAGGTCACAAAGCTGAAAAAAGGGAACCCTTCTCATTCTAAGAAGGTCAACACATCTTGTGTCATCTGAGTTGTAGATGAAATTCAGATTGTTCTGCCTCTGTGCCTCTCTAGCACTAAGCGGAGCATATGTGATATGTGGCCTACTGAAGCACCGACGCCTAAACCTAACAAACATCCATGCTGAAACAGCAACTACAAGTGATGCACCCCTCAAAATCAGCCAACGTCGTCTAGCACCAGTGTCCATCTTTCAAGAACAAACATCACATATCAGAATAAAAGGAGACATTACATTCGCACATTAGGGAATAAAAGGAGACATTTCATTCGCATAAAGTTAGTGGGCACAAACATGGAAAAACATGCACAATCACCAGATCACTAATGGATCGAGTATTCTACCATATCATGAAGCAAATACAGGCAATAGATCAAGTTTAGAACTAACCCTAGAATGACAATGACCTACCAACCGAACAAATCAAGAATATTTTTGGACAAAACAATCAGATTTCGAAGGGAATCAACAGACCATCCACATCCTTTGATAAAAAGTAGAATCTGAAGAGAGGATTCATCACAGACGGGCCACCAATGTGAACAAAACCTACCTACAAACATCCAATGTCACCACAAGAGTCAAGAACTTTACCGGATCCGAGCCACGTACCACCCAAATGGGCGGATCTGCAGCTGCGCTGGTGAGAGTTTTTGGAGAGTTCTTGGTGGGAGGAGGGAGTGGAACAGAGGTGGCGGCGTGAGGAATGAAGGAGGAGTGGTAACCCTAACCGGCGTATGGGAGGATATGCTGCACAACTTGGGCCAGCACGTGCTCAAGCGGGACCGCAGGTGGGCGTGGGTCCTGCTTAGCCGCGGCCTGGCTGGGTGGAAACGGCCGATTCCACCGTAGTAGCTGGGCCTGGCTTAGGGGGTCGTTTTGGCTTGAGCTGGGCTGGCTAAGTCCCCTGGCCACCCAACCAAACTAACGCTTCCTGTATTAGGCTGGCCTGGTTGGGGTTTAGCCACCCAACCAAACACACCCATAGCTTCTTCCCTTTCAGAGGCGAAGAACGACCATCACAAACTGTCCCACAGCTCACCACACCTTGGACTAACTACCCTCTCTAACCTTCTGGACCCGCCTAAGCCACCTGGAGCTCTTTAACCTCTCAGTCGGCCTTCTAATCTTTCTCAGCCTAATCTTTTCCAATGTGATCCGGAATTTCTTAAATGGATTATGGAATTATTTTCCGACTCTTCGAATGGATCCTTTGCAATTGATTCGATTTCGGGGAATATGCTGTAATTCTTTTGTTTAGATTTCGAAAGGCTCAAATTGAATTATGGTGATGTTTTCCGGCTCCTCGAATTAATATTTTGCTATTTGATTCGTTCCGGAAAATTAGTCTAATTAATTTGTTCCAATTCTACGAAATAAATTGTTATCGATTTATTTCGCGGGATAATTTGTTTCGGCCTAAAGCTTAGGCCCATCTAAAAGCCCACATAATCCTAACCCTAACCTCTTACCTTAAATACCCGTACTCCTCTCTCGCATCTCCACTTCTCCCTCAACTCCCAAGCCGCCGCCACACTCTGTTCTCCTTTGAGTCTTTTACCTGTATGCCATTAAACAAAATGACACCGACCTGTATACCACTAAAAAGTTTGCTCGCACCTGTGTGCCATCCACCTAAACTCTTTTGCCCTCTGCGCCATTCCGTCCGATTTTTGGTCCAACGGTGTCAAATAGACACATGAAATGACCCTTTTACCCTTCTGTCTTCTCCCTCCTCCCTCGCGCACAGGTAAAAGCGGAGCAGAGCTCCTCAGCATCACCGGCGTGGAGGAGGAGCTTGACCCGAGCCCGCTGCCGCCGCGGGTGTGCGAGTGGGGGAGCTCGACTCAGCCGCCGCCGCCGCCACGAGCGCGCGCGGGGCGAGGTCAACCCCGGGCGCCATGGGCATGCATGGGCGAGCTCGAACCCGGCCGCCGCGAGCGCGCGCGGGGGAGCTCGACCCAGCAGCCGTCGGCCAAGGATCGCCGCCTTCGAGGCGTTGTACCAGGCTGTGCTCCGCCTCCACACTGCCAACGAGGAGGGCAAGTCGCTGCACTAGGCTGACGCCCTCGGCGCGCACCGCGGCGGCCTCAATGCGACATCGTCGCCGTGCTCCGCCGCGCCCGCGACATCCACGCTAAGCTCGAGTCCCTCGACCGCGCCAACGCCGCACAGCAAAGGCTCTCCGCAGGGTGCCGGCAGGCCACGCCGTTGGACGCCTGGACCGCACGCGCACCACCGTCACGCGAGGTTCCGGAAGAAGCTCAAGGACCTCATGCTCGCCTTCCAGGCGCTGCGGCAGCGGATGATGTCCGAGTATAAGGAGACCATGGAGCGCATCACTGGGGAGGCCCCCGAGGAGCGCTTCATCTCCGACACCGCGGCGACCGGCGAGGAGCTCCTGGTCGCCGCCGTCGTGGAGCACGGCAAGGGCGTCATGCTCGCCACAGCCAATAATCACTGCCTTCGAGGCACTGCACGTGGGGTTGACGGGGTGCCAACTAGTTCGGTGACGCTCGCCGTGCAGATGATGCTGCCGTGGTGGCGTGGGACTATGATGCGCGCGGCATGCTTGAGGGTCCGCAGCGCCGAGTGACGGCCACAGAGGTTTCCTCCGATATCGGTATTGTTGAATATGATGTCGAGCTGGCCGTGGCAGGCCACTGTGAGTGGATGTAGCACACCGCGTCCGTGCCAAGCTCCGTGGCAACGATGTGGCCGAGGTCGTCGTGAACGTCGGCGAACACGACCTTGGTGCCGTTCCTCACGAACTCAATGACGGTCGCTTTCGATTCTTTAGAAAATTGAAGCTCCGCACATGCCACTTCGATTCCTTCAACGAGGTATGTGCCAGATATCAGTGTTAGTAGATAGACAAAGGACGATGTGGGACGAGCTGACTCTGACCCCAGCCGCCGCTGCCGCCACGCGCGGGCGGTCTCAACCCCGAGCACCGTGGGCGAGCGTGGACGAGCTGGACCCCGACTGCCGTTGCTGGGGCCGTGCAGATGAGCTCAATCCCGGCTGTCGCCACCGCAGGCGCGGGAGGGAGCAAGACCCCATCCGCCGTGCCGCGGGCCCGCATAGGAGAACGAACGAAGAATAGAGCACGCGCACAGGAGAACGAAGAACAGAGGAGAGGAGAGGAGAGGAGGCAGGGGCATCTGGACATTTGCACTGACTGGGCCCACATGTCTGGTGGACTTAATGGTGAAAACTAAACAGAACGTGGACGGAATGGTGTAGAGGCAAAAGAGTTTACGTGGATGGCACACATGTGTGAGCGAACGTTTTAGTGGCATACAAGTCGGTGTCATCTTTTGTAATTACATATAGGTAAAAGACTCTTCTCCTTTCCTCTGTTCTTTCTTCTCTTGCAAGAAGCTAGCGCTAGCATCTCACCCTCTCTATTTTTCTTCTCCAATCGATAGCCACCGGCAGCTTGAATCCCATCTCTTACCAGCCACCAATCCTCTCTCTAGTGAAGCTGCCAGCAGTCACGAGCTCCAAATTCCAAGCAATTTTTCTTCTTCCTGTTCCTCCCGAGGAAGCATAGCTGAGCACAAGTGCTCCTGTCGATCTCCCTGCTGCCTTCCAATCTCAAGCAAGCCAGCAACTTGCTCATCTTTTCCCAAAATCCGAACCACCTAGCAACGTCGCAGGAGCAACCAGTAGCATGGAGCACTGCGCCCTTGAATTCCTAATGCCAGCAACCACAAAGCCATCTCCTGCTCTTTTCCCCTTACGCCGCCAAGGGACTCGCCCCATCCGCTCTCCACCACCACACGCTGCAGCCACCACCGCCCTTGGGGATTTTTCCCAAATCCACATCGTCGTCACTGTCTGAAAAGGGGGACAGAGGAGAAAGAGGTCTATGAGAAGGAGCTCGGGGAGGAGGCGCCCGCTAAGAAAGGGACCAACTACGTGCTTTGCCGTGCCGTCCGGCCGCTGCGACATCGAGCACCGCGACGCCGTCCAGTAGGAACTCGGAGCGTCGCTGGGAATGACGACCACGTCGGACCGGAGCTGCGACCGCGTATGACGACGTCAACGACAACAAGATGGAGGAGTGCATCGCTGCTGTGCCACCGACGGACGCCGCGAGCAGGATGATGCCGATGCCACCAGTCTGCTTCCCCTTCGTCTAGCCTCAGCCACACCCACCACCTGTTCCACGAAATGCCCGGCCGTGTCAACAAGCCCATAGGTGAGCTTTCCCAGCCTGTCTTGCTGTCTCTTGTTGTGCCGGCCTTCAAGTCGAGGAGCTGTGCCATGATGCGCCTGCTCTGCCTTGCTCTGCTCCGCGCGACCGCCGTCACTTGTGTGCCTATTGGCTTAAACCCCGGCGCGTTCTAGTTAGGGTAGGATTTGAAATCCTTTTGTTTTTTTATTTGAACTTCAGTTTGGTTTCGTTTTGAGCCCAAGTCTTGGGCGTGCCATGTATAGGGACTCGACGTGTGCACATTCACGTGGGAGTCTGTTGGTTGAGAGCGAGTCGCGCAGCACGTTCGAGCTGTGGGATGGCGTAGCTCATGCGGAGCATGGCGCACGGCATGCACGTCGTGGCCTGTTGGCCATGCTTTGTTTTGATTCCTATATATAGCAAGAACGTAGCAAGCTTTTTGGCTGCACCAATTCCCCTGTCTAGCGTTGCGGTGTGTGTTTGCAGGAACTCGTCGTCGTCTTCCTCAACTCCGGCGACCTCGCCCTGATGCCGGCGAGGTTGGAACAATTGGCATTAGAGCTGAAGATCACCGGGAGGGGCCATGTCGCAACATTTCAAGCTGTGGAACCGACGTTCGCACACGCCGCCACGCCGCCGCCAAGTGTCGCTGTCACCGGAGCCCATGCGTGGCCGCGGTGGACCAAAGATCGTCGTCCGGCGCACGATCAAAGAGGCGAACGAGACGATCCAGTACCCCACACTCACCCGCACGAACTACGGCGAGTGGTCCATGCTGATGGAGGTGAACATGGAGGCGGCAGGCATCTGGTACGCCGTTGAGCCGTACCCCGACGAGGAGGTCGAGTACCGCGATGACCACCTCGCTCTGGCGGTGATCCTGCGCTCCGTGCCATTGGAGATGCTCCCCACACTCCGGGGCAAACGCTCGGCGCGCGTGGCGTGGGATGCAATCAAGACAAACCGCATTGGCATCGAGCGTGTGCGTGAGAGCAAGGCGCAGCACCTCCGGCGTGAGTTCGCGGAGCTCACCTGGAAGGAGGGGGAGACCGCGGAAGACTTCTCCGTGTGCATCACCGGCCTCGCCAACAATCTCCGTACGCTCGGCGACAACATCTCCGATGCCATCGTCGTACGCAAGATGCTCGACGTCGTCCCCGAGCACCTGGAACAGGTGGCAGTCGCCACGGAGACCTTCCTCGACCTGAACACTGTCTCGGTGGAAGAGGTCACCGGGCGGCTCCGTGCCGTCGAGCAGCGCCGTCGCAAGGAGGCGCCCACCATCGATAGCCAGGGGCGGCTTCCCCTGACGCAGGAGGAGTGGATGGCGAAGATGAAGATCTCCAGAGCCTCTAGAGACAAGGGGGGTTCCAGCGGAGCTGGTGGCTCCGGCGGCGGTGGCAGGAACCGGCGCTCTGGAGCATCACGCGGGTGCGGCCGTGGCAGTGGTGGCGGCGCTCGGCAGGCCGCTGGGCCGAGAGAAAGTTTGGGCCCGTAGAAGACGGACAAGTGCCGCTACTGCGGCAAGAAGGACCACTAGGCCAAGGAGTGCTGGTCCAGGCTGCGAGATGAAGCCCATCTGGCCCAAGGTGAAGAAGAAGAGGAACCCATGTTGATGGTGGCGACGGCGGAGGTCAACGCCATTTCATCCTCTTCCCCGCAGATCTCTACCTCGTCGTCGGCGGCGGCACCCACCCAGATCCACCTCAACGAGACCAAGCTCTTCGTCCAGCTCAGCGACAGGAGCGAGGGGGAGTCCACACGGTGGATTCTCGACACAGGTGCCATCAACCACATGACGGGGACCCGATCCGCCTTCTCCGAGCTTGACACCAGCGTCCGCGGCACCGTCAAGTTCGGCGAAGGCTCCGTCATTGGCATCGAGGGGCGCGGGACCGTCCTCTTCAAGTGCAAGGACGAAGAGCATCATGTGTTGGAGGGTGTGTACCACATCCTGCGCCTCACTGCCAACATCGTCAGCCTGGGGCAGCTCGACAAGGAGAGGTATGTGTGGAGCTGCAAGCACGGGGTGCTCAAGATCTGGACAAGGAGGACCGCCTGCTCGCCAAGATGTCACGCGCTGCCAACCGCGTCTACGTCCTCAAGCTCGACATTGACAAGCCTGTGTGCCTCGCGGCACAAGGCGACGACGCGCCCTGGCGGTGGCACGCACGTTTCGGCCACCTCAACTTTCGCGTGCTGGAGAAGCTCGCCCGCGACGCCATGGTGTGCGAGCTCCCTCCGATCAGCCACGTTGAGCAGGTCTGCGACAGCTTCGTGGCTGGGAAGCAGTGGCGCTTGCCATTCCTGAGCGAGGCCAAGTACCGCGCAGAGGACAAGCTGTAGTTGGTGGACGGCGACATCTGCGGGCTAGTGACGCCGGCGACACCCAGCGGCAACAAGCTGTTTCTCCTCCTCGTCAATGATCTGAGCCGCTACATGTGGCTCATCCTCCTCAGCAGCAAGGACCAGGCGGCGGAGGCGATCAAGAGGTTCCTGGCGCACGCAGAAGTAGAAGCTGGACGAAAGCTGCGTACACTACGCACTGATCATGGTGGTGAGTTCATAGTGCACGCCTTTGTGGAGTACTGCGCTGAGCATAGGATCCAGAGGTATCTCACCGCGTCATACACGCCTTAGCAGAAGGTGTGGTCGAGAGGAGGAACCAGACGGTGATGGGGATGGCCAGAAGCATGATGAAGGCCAAGATGTTGCCGGGCTGGTTTAGGGGGGAGGCGGTGAACACTGATGTCTTCCTCCTGAACCGAGCTCCAACTCAGGGCGTCGACGGCAAGACCCCCTACGAGGTATGGCATGGAGTCAAGCCCCCGGTTCACTTCCTCCGAACGTTTGGGTGTGTCGCACATGTGAAGAACGGCGGACAGCGCCTTGCCAAGCTCGACGACAGGAGCACACCCATGGTGTTTGTGGGCTACAAAGCCGGATCGAAGGCGTACCACTTCTAAAGCCCGGTGTCGCGGCGTGTTCACGTGTCGCGTGATGCCGTGTTCGAGGAAGAGCAGAGCTGGGACTGGGGAGCTGACAAGGGAGCTGGGCCCGACGACGACGTCGAGCGGTTCCAGGTGGAACACTTCACCATGGCCCGGTGGGGTAGGGAGGCCTTGCCACGGTGTCCCCGAACACAACACCGCACTCTGCATCAGCACTAGCGTCCACGACACCGCATGCGACATCAAGCCGGGCTGGAACGCCACCGCCCGGGACAGGACCTCGCACGCCGGCCCCACCTTCACCAGCCATGATCCAGTTCGCGTCCCCACCTCAGGGGGAGCTTGATCTGGACGATGACCACGAAGACGATGCTCCTCTTCATTTCTGCGCCATCGACAACATTCTTGGGGCATCCTCGCCACCGGTGCTTGCAGATCGAAGGGAAGCAGAGGGGCTCATGGTGGCGATCGAGGACGAGCCGGCGACAGTTGAGGAGGCCAAGCGTGTCAAGGAGCGGCGCGACGCGATGATTGAGGAGATGGTGTCGATCGAGCACAACCAGCGCCATCGGTCTCAAGTGGGTCTTCAAGATCAAGAAGGACGAGCACGGGAACATCACCAACCACAAGGCCCGGCTCGTCGCGAAGGGGTATGTTTAGCGCCATGGAATCGACTATGAGGAGGTCTTCACACCAGTCGCCAGGATGGAGTCCGTGCGCATGCTCCTGGCTGTGGCCACCCACCGTCATGGTCAGTGCACCACATGGATGTAAAATCGGTGTTTCTTAATGGCGATCTGGTGGAGGAAATGTACGTGCAGCAGCCGCCCAGCTTCATCGCCACCGGGCACGAAGGGAAGGTCCTGAAGCTGCACAAGGCGCTCTACGGCCTCAAGCAGGCGCCTCGCGCCTAGAACTCCAAGCTCGACAACAGCATGCTTGCGCTCGGCTTCATCCGCAGCGAGTGCGAGCATGGGCTGTACACGTGCAGCGACGGTGACAAGCGGCTGGTGGTGGGGATCTACATCAACGACCTCATCATCACAGGAGGTTCCGGCGAGGTGATCAGTGCGTTCAAGGAGGAGATGAAGACGCTCTTCCACATGAGTGACCTGACGTGTTATTCTACTACCTCAGGATCGAGGTCAAGCAGGGGGTGCACGACATCAAGCTTTTGCAAGCTGCCTACGCTAAGAAGATACTAGAGAAGGCAGGCATGGGTGCCTGCAACCCGTGCGCAACACCGATGGAGACAAGACTAAAGCTGTCAAAGCAGAGCTCCTCGAGGGCGGTTGACGCGACAGAGTATTGCAGCTTGATTGGGAGCTTGCAGTACTTGATGAACACACGGCCGGACATGGCGTTCGCGGTGGGCTACCTGAGCAAGTTCATGGAGGATCCAAGGTAGGAGCACATGGTAGAGATGAAGCATCTGCTCCAGTACGTGGCTGGTACGATCGACTACGGCTTGGCATACACTAGGGGCGACGCCGAGCTCCAACTTGTCGGCTACAACGACAGTGACATGTCCGGCGACGTCGATGACCGGCAGAGCACGAGCGGCATCCTCTACTTCCTTGGCGGCAACCCTGTAGCGTGGCAATCCTAGAAGTAGCGCGTGGTGGTCTTGTTGTCGTGCGAAGCAGAGTACATCGCCGGAGCTGCGACGACGTGTCAGGGCGTCTAACTCTGGCGGCTACTGCAGGACGTGGTGGGCGCCGGCGTGCCCCTACTACAATCGAAGATGGACAACCAGTCCGCGATCGCCCTCACCAAAAATCTGGTACTCCACAATCGCTCTAAGCACATTGATACCAAATTTCACTTCCTTCGTGAGTGCGTGGATGGCAGGGCGGTGCGCCTGGCATTCGTGAGCACCCAAGGGCAGCTCGCGGACATCATGACGAAGGCGCTCGGGAAGTCCAAGTTCCAGGAGCTTCGCGAGTTGATCGGCGTCACCAAGCTGAAGTGAACGGCACCGGTGGTTAGGGGGAGAATGTTGGCTTAAACCTCGGCACGTTCTAGATAGGGTAGGATTTCAAAAGCTTTTGTTTTTTGATTTGAACTTCAGTTTGATTTCGTTTTGAGCCCAAGTCTTGGGCGCGTCCTGTACAGGGACTCGACGTGTGCACGCTCACGCAGGAGTCTATTGGTCGAGAGCGAGTCACGTGGCACGTTCGAGCTATGGGATGATGCAGCTCATGCGGAGCGTGGCGTGCGGCGCACGCATCATGGCCTGATGGCCCTGCTTTCTTTTGATTCCTATATATAGCAAGAACAACAGAAAACACAGCAAGCTTTTTGGCTGCACCAATTCCCCTGTCTCGCGTTGCAGTGTGTGTTTGTAGGAACTCGCCATCATCTTCCTCAACTCCGGCGACCTCGCCCTGACTCCGACGAGGTTGGAACAGTGCCGACCATCAAGTCGAGCCTTACGCCTGCAGGTGCTGCTGCCGTCGACCACGCGCGCGCCACCGATTATCTGTCGTCCCTGTTCTTTCCTTCGCCGTGTGAGCCATGCTGTGGCCAGCCAAAGGCTGATCCTTTTGCTACCCTAGGTGCAACCCTGGAACACCTTGAACCTCGCCGTTGCCTTATCCTGCCGTCCACCTCGCCCATGATGTGTTCGATGAAATGCCTGAACAACAACAACAAGCCGTAGGTGAGCCAAGTTTCCACCTTGCTGTCCTCTTGTGTGCTGGCCTCCGTGCCGAGGAGATCGTCGTCACACATAGTTGCAGCCTGCAGTTTCTTGTGAGCCGGTCATGGAGCCGTGCATCCTTTTCTTGCAGGTGTCGCTTGCTTTCACCGCCACCAAACCCTTGTAGTTGTGCGCCACTGTGG
Organism: Cenchrus fungigraminus; assembly: GCA_036936925.1. NCBI lineage: Eukaryota > Viridiplantae > Streptophyta > Magnoliopsida > Poales > Poaceae > Cenchrus > Cenchrus fungigraminus. The sequence goes on from CM072772.1 coordinate 49,699,414, forward strand.
ACTCGCTTAGTCGAGTGTCCGCGCGTGTGTCGCAACCGTGTCGCGGCCATGGGACACCATGTTGCTGCACATGTGCACCTAGCTGCTACCCTACGAGCCATCATCTTGAACCACCACTAATCATCGCACCCTTGCCGTCGGTGCACTCGCCAGGAACCTGTACCACACACCTCACCGTGTCAGCACGCAGCCCCTGAAACATCGGTATGCTACGATGCTTGCCATGCCAAGCCGCCTCCTTTCTCTCTAGAGTGAGCGACCTAACCACCCGTTCTCTCCGTCCTTGCATCCTCCCTGTGTCGGCATGCCCTTGTGTTGGCTGACGCCATCGTGTTGCTCACAGCCGACGAGCAACACGCCTTGCCATGGGATGCCACAAGCACCACACCTGCACATACCTCCTGACCACAAACATGCTACGGCAGCAGGTTAATTCCCTTTTCTCCTACAGCTCTTGTGTCGGCAAGCATTCAAGTAGCCTTCAGGTAGATGCCTTTGTGGCATTCCTGCGAGCAAATTCCTTCTTTGCTAGTAGGCAATAGCTGCACCTACTTAACCTGTATCTGCTATCGAAACCAGCAGCCTAGTCCTTTTTGCTCCTCAACCTGCTGGCTTGAGGCCATTTCTGATCCAACCAACAAGCTACTGCATGTGCAGGGAGCTAGCAACTCTGGTCAGCTCCTGCTTTGTTTTAAACCATGTACGTGCTAGCCTAGCTTGAGCCTTAACTTTTGAACCGGTACATGTTATCAATCCCTCAAGACCCGGCCAGACCTTTCGCCACGGTCGTGTCACTCCTTCACCGTGCACGACGTGTGCGCTAACCAAGCTGTCGGCCATGCCACACCTCAGTCATGTTTAGCTTGAGCCAAGTTTCTCAACTACATCACTTCTAGCTGATCCATCCTGCACAATCTCTTAATCTGACCAACGGGGTCTACGGACTTACCGCTGGGTCCCACTAACATGTGAGGTCGCTAACTCTCTAACACGATCCCATCTGACATACGGGGCCCACAGGATGACTTGTGGGGTCCGGTTGACCTTTGCCCTTTCCCTTTGACTTGGTCAACGATAATAGTTGACTAGTCAACTTACCATTCAGACAACTTAAAATCTAGCATATGGTTCTCTAACTTGCTGACTTATGTTTTTTGTGCTTTATCGCAATTAATTAAATTCATAAAATATTTCATTATTTGAAAATCCGTAATAAATTATTTCTCTGGAGCTATCAAAGCAGAGCTCCTCGCGGGCGGTTGACGTGATGGAGTATCGCAGCTCGATTGGGAGCTTGCTGTACTTGATGAACACACGGCCGGACATGGCGTTCACGGTGGGCTACCTGAGCAAGTTCATGGAGGATCCAAGGCAGGAACACATGGCGCGATGAAGCATCTGCTCCGGTATGTGGCTAGTACGATCGACTACGGCTTGGCGTACACAAGGGGCGACGCCGAGCTCCAACTCGTCAGCTACAACGACAGCGACATGGCCGGCGACGTCGATGACTGAAAGAGCACGAGTGACAATCTCTACTTCCTCGACGGCAACCCCGTAGCGTGGCAATCCTAGAAGTAGCGTGTGGTGGTCTTTTCATCATGCGAAGCAGAGTACATCACCGGAGCTGCGGCAGCGTGTCAAGGCATCGGGCTCCGGTGGCTACTGCAGGACGTGGTGGGCGCTGGCGTGCCCCCGCCACAATTGAAGATGGACAACCAGTCCACGATCACCCTCACCAAAAATCTGGTACTCCACGATCATTCTAAGCACATTGATACGAAATTTCACTTCCTTCGTGAGTGCGTGGATGGTGGGGCGGTGCGCCTGGCGTTCGTGAGCACCCAAGGGCAGCTCGCGGACATCATGACGAAGGCGCTCGGGAAGTCCAAGTTCCAGGAGCTTCGCGAGTTGATCAGCATCACCAAGCTGAAGTGAACGGCGCTGATGCTTAGGGGGAGAATGTTGGTTTAAACCCCAGCGCATTCTAGATAGGGTAGGATTTGAATTCCTTTTGTTTTTTGATTTATATTTCAGTTTGATTTCGTCTTGAGCCCATGTCTTGGGCGCGTCCTGTACAGGGACTCGACGTGTGCACGTTCATGCGGGAGTCTATTGGTCGAGAGCGAGTCGCGCGGCACGTTCGAGCTATGGGATGGCGTAGCTCATGCGGAGCGTGGCGCGCGGCGCACATGTCGTGGCCTGATGGCCCTGCTTTGTTTTGATTCCTATATATAGCAAGAACAACAGAAAACAAAGCAAGCTTTTTGGCTGCACCAATTCCCATGTCTCGCATTGCGGTGTGTTTGCAGGAACTCGCCGTCATCTTCCTCAACTCTGGCGACCTCACCCTGAGGCCGACGAGGTTGGAACAGTGCCGACCATCGAGTTGAGCCTTACGCCTGCAGGTGCCGCTGTCGTCGACCGCGCGCGCACCACCGCTTATCTGTTGACCCTGTTGTTTCCACCACCGTGTGAGCCATGCTGTGGCCGGCCAAAGGCTGAGCTTTTTGCTACCCTATGTGCATCCCTGGAACACCTTGAACCTCGCAGTTGCCTTATCCTGCTATCCACCTCGCCCATGATGTGTTCGATGAAATTCCTGAACAACAACAACAAGCCGTAGGTGAGCCAACTTTCAACCTTGCTGTCCTCCTGTGTGCCGGCCTCTGTGCCGAGGAGATCATCATCACGCATAGTTGCAGCCCACAGTCTCTTGTGAGCCGGTCTTGGAGCCGTGCATCCTTCTCTTGCAGGTGTCGCTTGCTTTCACCACCACTAAACCCTTTCAGTTGTGCGCCACTGTGGACTCGCTTAGTCGAGTTCCCGCGCATGTGCCGTAGCTGTGTCGCGGCCATGGGACACCATGTCGCTGCACACGTGCACCTAGCCGCTGCCCTGCAAGCTGTCATCTTGAACCACCACTAAGCATCGCACCTTTGCCGTTGGTGCACTCGCCAGGAACCTGTACCACATATCTCACCGTGTCAGCACGCAGCCCTCGAAACATCGGTCTGCTATGATGCTTGCCATGCCAAGCCGCCTCCTTTCTCTCTAGAGTGAGCGACCTAACCACCTGTTCTCTCCGTCCTTGCAGCCTCCCTGTGTCGGCATGCCCTTGTGTTGGCCGACGCCATCGTGTCGTTCACAGCCGACGAGCAACACGCCTTGCCATGGGATGCCACAAGCACCACACCTGCACAAACCTCCTAACCACAAACTTGCTATGGCAGCAGGTTAATTCCCTTTTCTCCTACAACTCTTGTGTCGGTAAGCATTCAAGCAACCTTCAAGTAGATGCCTTTGTGGCATTCCTGCGAGCAAATTCCTTCTTTGCCAGTAGGCAATAGAAGCACCTGCTTAACCTGTATGTGCTATCAAAACCAACAGCCTGGTCCTTTTTCCTTCTCAACCTACTAGCTTGAGGCCATTTCTGATCCAACCAAGAAGCTACAGCATGTGCAGGGAGCTAGAAAGTCTGGTCATGTAACGACCCGCCTCCCCGAGGTCGGGCCCGCCTACGCCTGGCAGCTCTCTAAGACCCCAAGAATATCCCCATAGACCAACACATGTCTTTTCTGTGCACTTTGTCCTCACTCATGCGCACCCGGGAAGGACTTCCCGGTCGGTCACCCATCGCTCCAGGTCAAGCACACTTAACTTTGGAGTTTTTTCGAGATGGGGCTTCCAGAAAAGAAGTTGCAACTTGTTGGTATGAGTATCCTTATCAATCCTATTAAGTCTTGGGCTGCGATGTCACATACACCCCCCTTAGAAGATCGACGTCCTCGTCGATCAACCCCAAACCAGGAACGTCCTCTCTTGGCCACATCCGTGGGTCCAGTGCCAGCGCATGTGCCATCCTTTGTAACCACTCAGGGCCCACACCAGCCATGCACACCATGCCTGCGCAACTGCGACAGCACGCGCCCGTGAAACCACGAGAGTCGGCTCTGATACCATTTGTAACGACCCGCCTCCCCGAGGCCGAGCCCGCCTACACCTGACAGCTCTCTAGGACCCCAAGAATATCCCCACAGATCAACACATGTCTTTTCTGCGCACTTTGTCCTCACTCATGCGCACCCGGGAAGGACTTCCCGGTCGGTCACCCATCGCTCCTGGTCAAGCACGCTTAACTTTGGAGTTTTTTCAAGATGGGCTTCCAGAAAAGAAGTTGTAACTTGTTGATATGAGTATCCTTATCAATCCTATTAAGCCTTGGACCGGGATGTCACAGGAGGTCAGCTCCTGTTTTGTTTTAAACCATGTACGTGCTAGCCCATCTTGAGCCTTAACTTTTGAACCAGTACATGTTCTTAATCCCTCAAGTCCCGGTCATACCTTTTGCCGCGGTTGTGTCACGCCTTCGCCGTGCACGACGCGTGCGCTAACCAAGCTATCGGCCATGCCACACCTTAGTCATGTTTAGCTTGAGCCAAGTTTCTCAACTACATCACTTCTACCTGATCCATCCTGCACAATCTCTCAATCTGACCAAGGGGTCTACGGACTTACCGCTGGGTCCCACTAATATGTGAGGTCGCTAACTCTCTAACACGATCCCATCTGACATACGGGGCCCACAGGATGACTTGTGGGGTCCGGTTGACCTTCGACCTTTCCCTTTGACTTGGTCAACAATAATAGTTCACTAGTCAACTTACCATTCAGACAACTTAAAACCTAGCATATGGTTCTCTAAGTTGCTGACTTATGTTTTTTGTGCTTTATCGCAATTAATTAAATTCATAAAATATTTCATTATTTGAAAATCCATAATAAATTGATTCTCCGGAGCTGTCGAAGCAGAGCTCCTCGCGGGCGGTCGACGCGACGGAGTATCGCAGCTTGATTGGGAACTTGCGGTACTTGATGAACACACGGCCGGACATGGTGTTCGCGGTGGGCTACCTGAGCAAGTTCATGGAGGATCCAAGGCAGGAGCACATGGCGGCGATGAAGCATCTGCTCCGGTATGTGGCTGGTAAGATCGACTACGGCTTGGCGTACACCAGGGGCGACGCTGAGCTCCAACTCGTCAGCTACAACGACAACGACATAGCCGGCGACGTCGATGACCGAAAGAGCACGAGCGACAATCTCTACTTCCTCGACGGCAACCCCGTAGCGTGGCAATCCCAGAAGTAGCGTGTGGTGGTCTTGTTGTCGTGCGAAGCAGAGTACATCACCGGAGCTGTGGCAGCGTGTCAAGGCGTCGGGCTCCGGCGGCTACTGCAGGACATGGTGGGCGCTGGCGTGCCCCCGCCACAATTGAAGATGGAAAACTAGTCCACGATCACCCTCAGCAAAAATCCGGTACTCCACGATCGCTCTAAGCACATAGATACGAAATTTCACTTCCTTCGTGAGTGCGTGGATGGCGGGGCGGTGCGCCTGGCGTTCGTGAGCGCCCAAGGGCAGCTCGCGGACATCATGACGAAGGCGCTCGGGAAGTCCAAGTTCCAGGAGCTTCGCGAGTTGATTGGCGTCACCAAGCTGAAGTGAACGGCGCCGGTGCTTAGGGGGAGAATGTTGGCTTAAACCCCGGCGCATTCTAGATAGGGTAGGATTTGAATTCCTTTTGTTTTTTGATTTGTACTTCAGTTTGATTTCATTTTGAGCCCAAGTCTTGGGCGCGTCCTGTACAGGGACTCGACGTGTGCACGTTCACGCGGGAGTCTGTTGGTCGAGAGTGAGTCGCGCGGCACATTCGAGCTGTGGGATGGGGCAGCTCATGCGGAGCGTGGCACGCGGCGCACGTGTCGTGGCCTAATGGCCCTGCTTTGTTTTGATTCCTATATATAGCAAGAACAACAGAAAACGCAGCAAGCTTTTTGAATGCACCAATTCCCATGTCTCGCGTTGCGGTGTGTTTGCAGGAACTCGCCGTCGTCTTCCTCAACTCTGGTGACCTCGCCCTGACGCCGACGAGGTTGGAACAGTGACGACCATCGAGTCGAGCCTTACGCCTGCAGGTGCCACTGTCATCAACCGCGCGCGCACCACCGCTTATCTGTCGTCCCTGTTCTTTCCGCCACCGTGTGAGCCATGTTGTGGCCGGCCACAGGCTGAGCCTTTTGCTACCCTAGGTGCATCCCTGAAACACCTTGAACCTCATTGTTGGCTTATCCTGCTGTCCACCTCACCCATGATGTGTTCGATGAAATGCCTGAACAACAACAACAAGCCATAGGTGAGTCAACTTTCCACCTTGCTGTCCTCCTGTGTGTCGGCCTCCGTGCCGAGGAGATCATCGTCACACATAGTTGCAGCCCACAGTCTCTTGTGAGCCGGTCTTGGAGCCGTGCATCCTTTTCTTGCAGGTGTCGCTTGCTTTCACCGCCACTAAACCCTTGCAGCTGTGCGCCACTGTGGACTCGCTTAATCGAGTGCCCACGCGTGTGCCGTAGCCGTGTCGCGGCCATGGGACACCATGTCGCTGCAAACGTGCACCTAGCCGCTGCCCTGCAAGCTGTCATCTTGAACCACCACTAAGCATTGCACCCTTGCCGTCGGCGCACTCACCAGGAACCTGTACCACACACCTCACTGTGTCAGCACGCAACCCCCAAAACATCAGTCTGCTACAATGCTTGCCATGCCAAACCGCCTCCTTTCTTTCTAGAGTGAGTGACCTAACCACCCATTGTCTCCGTCCTTGCAGCCTCCCTGTGTCGGCATGCCCTTGTGTTGGCCGACACCATCGTGTCGTTCACAGCCGACGAGCAACACGCCTTGCCATGGGATGCCACAGCACCACACCTGCACAAACCTCCTGACCACAAACTTGCTATGGCAGCAGGTTAATTCCCTTTCTCATACAACTCTTGTGTCGGCAAGCATTCAAGCAACCTTCAGGTAGATGCCTTTGTGGCATTCCTGCGAGCAAATTCCTTCTTTGCCAGTAGGCAATAGCTGCACCTGCTTAACCTGTATGTGCTATCAAAACCAACAGCCTGGTCCTTTTTGCTCCTCAACCTACTGGCTTGAGGCCATTTTTGATCCAACCAATAAGCTACAGCATGTGCAGGGAGCTAGAAAGTCTGGTCAGCTCCTGTTTTGTTTTAAACCATGTACGTGCGCCCATCTTGAGCCTTAACTTTTGAACCAGGTACATGTTCTCAATCCCTCAAGTCCCGGTCATACCTTTTGCCGCGGTTGTGTCACACCTTTGTCGTGCACGACACGTTCGCTAACCAAGCTGTCAGCCATGCCACATCTCGGTCATGTTTAGCTTGAGCCAAGTTTCTCAACTACATCACTTCTAGCTAATCCATCCTGCACAATCTCTCCAATCTGACCAACGGGGTCTACGGACTTATCGCTGGGTCCCACTAACATGTGAGGTTACTAACTCTCTAACATGATCCCATCTGACATACGGGGCCCACAGGATGACTTGTGGGGTCCGGTTGACCTTTGACCTTTCCCTTTGACTTGGTCAACAATAATTGTTGACTAGTCAACGTACCATTCAGACAACTCAAAACCTAGCATATGGTTCTCTAACTTGCTGACTTATGTTTTTTGTGCTTTATCACAATTAATTAAATTCATAAAATATTTCGTTATTTGAAAATCCATAATAAATTGATTTTAGCTTAGAAAGATATGAAATCAGTTTCTTTATTCTTCTAAAATCATGACACACTCGTTAGACTAGAATTTGGAGTTTATTTGGTTCTTTATCGCTTCTCTTTGGAGCTTATTTGCAATTAGCTTTGGTATTTATTTATATTTGCGAATCTATAGGAATTCCTGGAGCTGAGGAGACGAGCCAGAAGGTCAAGTACGACTACGGAAACTACAACGACTACTTGCACACAGGTGTTCACACCCATCTGACTTTGAATACCTATTACGCATTGCTTATTAGAATGCTAGCGCTTTATTTATTTTCACATGATGATGATGATGAACCTTGCATAGCCTATCTTTATATCATGTCCTTGATTGACCAACTAGTACTATGCTATATATGCGTGTATATACGCTGAGCTTCGCTATGCATGTGTGGGAATAGATATGGTTTTTAAACCTCTTGACGTGAGTTGTGGGTTGGGAAAACTTGGAGAGTTTCAAACCCCCGGCTGGAGTAAGTATACATTAACTGACTTTCTAGTCGGGGACAGAAGGTGACCTTGGACGCCTCCCACGGTTACGGGATGAGGAGTTTGGAGCGGCGATACGTGTTATGGGTGCCGTAGTGGACCATGTTGTGGAGACACATTGGTAGACTCTTTGCTCTGGTCTAGATGTATCGATGGAACCTATGCTTCGTGGGAATATGTTGACGTGCACACCACTTACCCTATGGGAAGGGTTCCAGCCATTCCCTAGTTAGGCGGTACCAGCACTGCGGGAGAAGCGTGTTAGGATTGGGCTTGCCGTTTCACGAGGGTGTGCAGAGCCTGGCTGCTTTTCAGCCCTGGTTTCCGAGACCCTCGACACAACTTTTTGGCCAGGTTAGAGGTTCACGATCCCGGGGCCGTTCGGTCTCCAGACCCGGGAATACAGTCTGGTACCATTCTGCTAGAGAGTCTTGGTTGTGGGTTGTGTCTCAAGACGGACAATCACCGTCTGCAGCCCGAGTGGGTCCAGGTGTACACACTCTGCAGAGTTTTGATCTATACGTATAGCCGCGTCCTCAATTATTGACACTCCTACATTCTGTTACACTGATTAGTGTTTTGGGATTTCTATCTCCCCCTCTTCTAAAACTATAGGATGGGTTGTGAGAGCTACTAGTTCAGGAATAGGATCCGGTGTTGGCCGTTGAGATGGGAAGGATAGAAGCTTTCCCATCGACTCGAGAGGAGGTTTGGAGGTGAGCTTGAGATGGAACCCTGGAATGCCAGGGAGAGCCGTGGTGTTGTGATATAGTTGGGATGAGGAAGATTTACTCTTTTATTTGTTGCTGCTACAGAGGAAACCTGAGCTTGCTCCTTGACTACTTTTTATACCTTTAGAATTAGGTCACTTAAAGGTTGCATATGGATGGTGACATGACCCTATCCCATTCCTCGGGGATAGTTTGTGAGTGTGCAGGATTGGACTTGGAGTGAGAGCCCGAGTCTGAGGAATCCATGAAGGAAGGGTTGCGTTGTTTCGCTCAAGGATGCCTATGGTGAAGATCGAAGATGAAGACTTGAAGCCCTAGCTACCGCTACGCAGGATTTTCTACTTGTCGTTTAGCCCAAGGGGCTTGTACTAAAATCGTATACCGAGTTGTTTCGGATGTAAACAATTTATTTTGTACTCTGTTTTCGTTGTATGGAAATAATATTATGCTGTAATGAGTTTTGTACGTGATAGCTACTGATGCAGGGACTATCACAAGGGCACATGGAGTCAGGTTTTCCTTACCGAAAACCTGTGTCGTTATAGATTTTGTGTCTCTCACACCTCACATGGGTTACTTGAGCACTGAGACATTTTCAAGACTCCTTGTGATGCATCCCTCTTGATAGTAAGTCATACATATACTCAGGATCAAATATAAATGCAATATTAAAACTCTTGAGCTTCATCTTCAAGAATATCCATACTTGATCAATAAATCCACTTGAGAGATCCATCAATCAATGTCTCATTTATTTGAGCACTTCTACCTTAACCTAGTGACTTGGATCAATATTCAACACATATGAATGAATCCACTTCTAGATGCCAAGTCACCCTTCACATGATCCAAACAACGTTTGATGCATCCTCATTGTTCCACTCGATTAGGCTCGACTTGATACCTCGAAATTCTCCAAGATATAGCCACTTCACCCTAGTCAAGCACTTGGTCCAAGTCACTACTTGGCCAACTTTAGCTTAGTACCTCGTTGCTAATCCCTCACTTGATTTCTTCATCCATTCGTTGCCATTTTGAGTTAAGCTTTGATTCAACATCAAGAGTGAAATTCAATCAAGATCATGCATTCTTTGATTCTATAGTCCTGTTTGATCGTAACAAGCATTCCATTTTATTCAGAGACAACCCAATATTCCAATATCACTATGTCTCTTTCTTCACCTTCATTGGCTTATTTATATATCAAGTATACTCCATGAGATCACACATATCACAGATCTTGATAGTCAAACTTATATAAAGCCATTTCACAATGTGAGACAATAACCCATTCCTCAACTCATCTTGTACAACAATGGTGTGTCTTCTCATATAGATGTTCAATGTCATATATCATGCTTTGTTATTTATATGCTACAACCTGCTCACATGCTTAACAAAGACATTAGATCTTTAATCTAGTTGTCATTCAGTACACCAAAACTCACTTAGGGCCTTGATGTCTTTTAATCTCCCTATTTTTGGTGATTGATGACAACCTCGATTAAAGTTTACAAAAGATATTCAATAACGCTTAAAAACCCAGATTTAGGTTGAGCTCCCCTTTAATATGTGCTATGAGTGGAATTCATAATATTTGGCCTCAAATGCCATTTTGCACATTTTCAAGAAAACATGGAGCTCCCCCTAAGTCCCTGCAATAGTGGGGTGCAAAACAATTGTGTGAACAATTAATCAGTGATGAATGCACTAAATAAGCACTTCAACAAATAAAGCAAAGAAATGGCTGTGCTGTCTGGCCAAACCCGGTGCTACCGAGTTGTGAAACTCGGTGCCACACGTTTTGCTCAGGCAGCCTTGTCAAAAAGCAATATGTAACATCCCTGATGTTTTTGAACAGTAATGGAGTTGATTAGTGAAGTCTAAGCAAGGTTGACTAGTCAAACCCCTTCTTAAGTGGTCAAAGCCCTTGAACCCTAGAATCTATTCTAGTGTCTTGGCTATAGCTCAAAATTTTTCCTAAACATTCAAAATTCTGCCAATAAAAAAGTTGTTCCCCTTTTCCGGGAACATATTTTTTATAATTGGCGGCATTTCAAATTTTGAGTGGAAAATTCTCAAAATCGTGGTCAACGTAGAGTAGAACAGTGCTGCCAGGCTCTGCATCCTGCCAACTTCAACAGGCGTTCCCGGCCAAACCTTTGCTCAAACACCATGTTGCCCTTTGTAAAAGTTGTGGCCTATACCTCAATCTACAACTTTGCTTTTTGGAGAAATTAAAGTTTCTTTTGGAAATTTTGAGTTTACATGTCGAGAAGTTGCGCTGACCAGATGAACCGGTGCGTCGGCATGCTAGAGCGCGCGCTCTCGTGCATCACGGCGTCACCGGCGCACAGCGCCACCGCCACGTGGCTGGTGAATCTCGTCGCTATAGCGCGTCTTGGCCGCCGTATCTCCTTTGGGCCCACGCCTGGCCCAAGATACCATCTTATTCGGGCGGTTTTCCTTCGCGGGCACAGCGTTGCGCCACGTGGTCGCCGTCGAATCGTGCCACCACTGTCCGCCAATCCGTACCGCCGCGTCTCCCCGACAAAATGGCTTGAAGCCTTGGGTGCCACTCCGTGCCACCCAGGTGAGTCAGTAGGAGCTGCCGTGCGTGCCCTGTGCCATGGCCAAGCCTCCGAAAGCCCTGCGCGGCCGCCACACGGCGCCCGTGGGCGAAGGCCCACGGCTAGGCCTCCGACCGCCTTACGGCCATTAGCCAGCAACGCGGCAAGCCTTAAGGGCGAAGCCTCGCCCTGCTTCTGTCCCTAACCCTCATTAAAAGGAGCCGCATTGCTCCTCTTGCGCGACAGCAGCCCCGCCGGCCGCCATTGATGCCGCCACTACCGAGCTTGCCCCTCCGCTTGCTTCCACAGCCACACGAGTGCTCTTGGACCCTCTCCACACTTCACCACAGTTCCTCGAGCACGTCCTTGCCATGCATTGTCGTCGACCGCACTGGAGTTGAAGCAGAAGCGGTCCGCACCGCCCCTGTCTCGCCATCAGCCATTGCCGGAGCTTCCTCCGAGCCTTCCGCCATCGGTAATCGAATAGTGGTGAGCACCTAGTCCATCTCCTGCCGCTCTTCGACAAAGTCCGGTCGGCTATTGAAGGACCGAACTGGCGACCAGAGAGGGGGGGGGAGTGAATGGGAGCCGATAAAAATTCTTCTCGAGGGAGATGGCTTCTCCAACAAGTCGAACTCGGCTTGGCCAAATCACTTCTCTGACTCAACTACCCAAGTTCGCCAAGACCACGTAGCCACTGGAGTGCTACTGGTCCTAGGAACCAACAACCACCGAGACCTACTCGAGAACGCAGCGGAACAAGCAACTCGAGCAGCACCAGACCACCACCGGTCAGACCGGTCACAGCCACCGGTCAGACCGGTCCCGGCCGGATCACCCAGACTAGGCCGCCGGATCACCCGAGCAAGACTTGATGATTTCCACGGAAAGGCTCATACACCGGTCAGGCCGGTACAGCACACCGGTCAGACCGATCCAAGCCAGGAAACCCCAAATCCAAGAAACCAACCTCCCAAGCTCCAAACAGCAGCAAGCCTAGAGACTAGGGAACACCCCAGCACGTTCACCCGAGCAAAAACCTAACAGGAGTCTGCACCGGTCAGACCGGTGGAAGGCACCGGTCAGACCGGTCAGGGCCTGGACGCTCAGGATGAACAACAACCCGTGGGTCAACTCCTCCAAATTCAAATCCCGATCTCCCGATTCGCTCCACGGATTCGCACAATACTTTGGGGATACTAGGAGTACCTCATGGCATCCCATAGCTACGATTTGGTCCACCAAAACTCGTTGAATAAAGAGGAATCGAAGGATTTCCACCAAGAACACCACTTTCCCGAAACCTAAGAAAACCCCAAAATCGAGCACCTTTAATCACGGATTTGGGAGGGGAATCACCAGGAAAAGAACCACTAAGGGCTCATGCATACATCCCCTATCAAATCCCAAAGAGAAAGGCCCCGAAACCACCACAAGAAAATCGCCAAGAAAAGGCTCTGAAAATCACCAAAAAGGTAAAATGGGAGAGACACAATCAAGCCTTGAGGAACCACGCTGAATCATCTATACATACCATGAAGGTTCATACAAGGTCTAGCTTGCCACCCAATCATCCATCCCTCTCTAAGGATCTCACCATGAAGCTCTCAAGCTAGTCCTAAAAATCCTAAGGAAAATAGGAAGGGAAAATAGCAAAAACAAATGAGCTAGGGTTCCAAGAGATGGCTGCCATCCTCTCACCACTTGGGTTATATGGAGGCAACCGAAAGACAAAACTACTCCTAAGACATAAAACTAAGATACACACCCCAGAGGGGCAATTTGGGAATCTTCGTCGCAGCACCATCGGACGGATGCCCGGCGACCGCAAACTTGCTTAGCCTCGACGCAAGCCTTGCGATCCCGACGCATGTCCTCCGCTTCGAAGTCTCCGGAAGGCGTAGTCACACACTGGTCAAACCGGTCTGATGTTGCTCCTCTTCGGTCTTCGGTCTTGGCTTTGTGGATAAACCAAGGACCCCAATGGTTTTGTGGTGAACCACTGGAAACCCCGCAGACTTGGTGTAGCCTCCGCCAATCACCACTCATGACTCGGCTCCCACGAAGTCCCGGCTCGACCTTGGTTTTGAGGCTCAACCAAGAAACCGTTCATGACTTCGTCTTGCTGTTCTTGCCACCATGCGGCCCGCACTTGACCCCGCCGGACACCGGGTCCCTCGAACCAAGCCTACTTGTCTGCTCCACACCTGGAGGCCTCACCGACATCGACCTTTCGCACTTGTTCTTCACTTGCACCAGCACCAGCACCAATCAAGCCACAACCTGCACCTGCAATACTTAGCCAAGAGTTAGTCTACACAACGTTGTCAATCACTCATCACACCAGGAAGCGACCATCCACCAGTCCTCGAACCACACAGGCTCTCAGCTATCACCGCCGGCGAACCTCCCTTGCGCCGCCAAGGGCCTGGTTGTGAGGATTGAAATCTTCCCAGGGACTTAGTTGTAGAATCCGAGGGCATGGTTGTGAAGGAGAGTTTCTAAGGGTTCCTGTGTAAATAGATTCTTTGAATCTAGGTTTGAAATCCTGAAATTTGTAAAATGCCTAGAAAATCGTAGAAGAGTCAGAAAAATACAAATAAATATGTTATGAAATCCTTGTGATGAGTGCTACCTTTCCTGCAAAGGTTGTATAGTGTTTTTGTGCTTAGTTTGTAAATTAAATTTGAATCTTTATTTGAGCTAGATTTGTTGTAGTTTAAAATCTACAACTGTTCTGATGCTGAATTTTGGATATGTTGCTTGTCATATCGTCAATAGGCTCTGCATGAATAATGGCACATAGTTATGCTGTAGATCTTTATTTAGGATTTATTTCCTATTTATGCTAGATCTGTGTTGATGCTTTTTATAGCCCTTTCGTTGTATCTTTTGTAGCTCATCTTTGGCATGTGGCATAGATATGCTTGTATGCATCTCAGAAAAATAGGATAGGATTTTATAACTTGTTTTAATACCTGTTTTTAATTTATGCATGTGTAGCTTTTTAAATGCATAATTTAAAATTCTGTTCAAAATCCGAACATGAATTTTGGTGTGATCTCTGTTTATGTTATGCTAAGCTTGTGCTAGAAAGATTAGCCCTGAAATGCTTGTCGTTTGCTCTGAATAATTTATGTTTGGTATATTAGGCTGAAATTTGTTATTTTTGTGTAAATTAATATAGATGGCTTTTGGAGATAAATTTTGGTGAGAAGTAGTGTTTTTATCATATCTGTATGTGTGCTAATTTATAGGACTAGTGCATGTGTAGACTCTCCAGAATAAATTTATCCTGGTTTTGGTTGCTTAATCTCATCATATTTTTCATGCTTAGCATATAGCTTTGTTTGTGGTGATTTTTTCCTCAGTAGCCCTGTGGTCGAAACATGAGCTTATATAAAATATGCCCCTGTATGTTTGATGTACAATTTTTTAGTTTTCTTAAATGTGGACACAATCACCATCAACTTAATCAACCCTTTTCTTTTGTAAAGAAATGTTTGTTAAGGTTTTGTCAAGGTGAATATGGCCAACGACCAACCATACACCGTGAGCTTTACATTAGTTTTCAGAAATGTAATCTTTCTTAAGTTCACCAAATAATGTTGCATATGCGAGCTTCGTGTAGAACTCCCCGATTGTAGCTACGCTCTCGTGCCCGTGGGTGATGAGGAAGGATCCGGAGGAGAGTTGAACCAGTTGGAGGTGAGTCAAGACCCAGACCAGAGTTCGGGAGAGCTTCTGGCTAACCTCACTGAAGAAGGCAAGCCCCGGAGCATAACCTAACTTTCCAACTCATGCAAATATCTATGTTTATGTTTGTGCATTTACGTTTCAGGAGTTGTTTTGAAATCATAGATGCATGATCCCTAGGTACCTATGCTTATACTAGTATGCTAGGTCGATAGTTGCCATGCTATAAGGACCCGGTACAAGTCGAGTGATGTTCGTCACTCGCGAGATATAGGTTCTTATGTTGGAATCATAAGACTAGGATAAACTGGTTGCTCACGTGGTAAGAGCATGGGATCTGGGCTCCGGTCCAGTGGCTTTCATTCGTTAAGCGTTTGAACGTACTAAGCACATGTCGGGAATGGGACCGGTAAGCCTAGTACCTGATTGAGGCGGCTAGGGATGTTCTTGGTTACTAATATTGAGTAATCGCCTGCCCGGCTTGCAACCGGGAGGAGGGGTGCTTGTGCAAGAGGTGGTGCGTGCCGTTACATGGGCATCCACTAAGCCTTGTACCCAAGACTGTAGCTATTCATCCTGAACTGAAGATCGACGGGAACCACCTTGTTAGTGTGTACCACACCCCTTTTGGTTTTAGTTGTCCTTTTTGGGGTATGCATCCTCCCGTGTGTTTAGGTCCACCTTGCAAGATTATTAATCGATCGATCGTCGACCTCTCACCGTTATCTGAGGTTGCTTAACCAACTGGCTAGCATGATCCCTTAATGATGGAACATATGGATAATACTGATGTTTGCTTAATTGCATGTACAACTGCTTGTTTAGCATAGGTGCTTACCTAGAATGGTTAAGAAACTAGAACTTGAGCTAAAATATTGAATGTAAGGATACACCCTTAGTTGCTTTTTGGCAAAACACACCCACCAGCCAAAGGCCTTTCATGTCTAGAGGTTGGTGATGTAGTTATCACCCGACGGGTAAGTCTTGCTAAGTATTAGTATACTCAGCCTTGCTATCTATGTTGTTTTCATTTCAGGTGAAGCATTGAATGATGTGTGGCCTGGAGAGATCCCACATGGATTGGAGCTTTAGTGGGTCGAGGGTGATGACGAAGAATGATGATGTCATGGAAGGCCTCCCGTGATGTCATAACGATGTTTATATTTGCTGTTTTAAACTCTGAACTTTGTATACTATGTTGAACAATGATTTGTAATAAATAGACCCCATGTGGGCCCGATTTGGATTAATGTTGTTATGTACTCTGGACTCGCCTTCGTGTGAGTTTTGATGTATGCTACTCTCCAATCCTGTTGTAAGTAAGTGATTTACCGGGCTTGACCTGACAAACAACGACAAAGTAACTCTGTGTTATCGCTTAAGGGCATAATGGATGGATTTAGGTGATAATACGGAATTATTTTGGGTGGTTTGTCACACAATACATCACGCATAAAAATCACACTAACATGCAAATGAGTCTTAATAAGCATGAGAAGGTTCACTACACATTTAAGCACGCATATCAAAGGCTCTCAAGTCCAACTGAAGCTAGGAGAAATTTATTACATTGGCCTGTTGCATACAATAGCCAAAACTGGTGCCACCGATTTTGGAAACTCAGTGCCACCGAGCTTGCCAGACTGAGACAACGTAGAGCAGCATGTCACCCAGATCTGGTCCCACCGGTTTCAAAAATTTGGTTCCACCGGTTACAGCAGACAGAGACCAGACAGAGAAGCTTTCAATAGACAAACTCTCTCCCCATTTGTCATTACTCACCAGGAAAGGTCCTGGGGGTTCTCTGACAGCTACTAGTCCTCCTCTTCATCATTATCCCTTTGCTATTGGCTTGGAGGCACAAATGAGGGTGGGTATGTAGAGGGTGGAGTTGGAAACATTCCCACATAAGGATTGATCGAGCCAAATAATCCACCGTACCATAGAAGTGACCACGAGCAGTACCAAATCCTCCCAGAGCATTAGGATCTACCTGAGGCATACTAGAAGATGTGCTTTGACCTTGTGTCCCCATGAATGGTGCCTCCGAATATGAAGTTCGAGCACTATACATTCCTCTAAAGGTTGGGTTATAGTATGAGTATCCATAGGCTCTATCCCAATAGTATTTATTAGTAGCTAGATCAACTTGTTGAGACTTATCCCAAATGCTCTCAAAGGTCTCTGGCTCACTATCTTCATCGTCAGAAGGAGCACTAGGAATTGGAGGCCTATTTGTGGGATCCTCATACATGTACCTTATCATCCTTGAATCCCTCTTCCTCCTTTGCCTATCCTTGTGAGCAACATCATTTGCATTCATGCAAGCTCCACACATGAAGTTGAACAATTTTCTGAGAGGTGAAGGAGGCTTGTGCACATCTTGCCTACCACGTCCACGACCTCTACCATAGGAGGGACTTGCTGCCCTAGATGGAACAACATCTGCAGCAGGCCCCTCAGGAGCACTTTGGCCTTCAATATTTGCTCTTTGGCTTACCAAAGTTGAGTCCTCAATGTCATTCTTTAAGTGAAATGGTTTATGCTCATGATCATACTCAAATGTGAAGTTGGTGACAGCCTCAATGACATGCATGAGATAAGGAGCATATCCACAACTCTTTTGTGGAGAGGAGGCGATGGTTTTCATTTCCTCCCAAATGTAGTCCACCACACTGAATTGAGCTCATTAGAATCCATATATTTTAGCAAATCTCTCCCACAGTTTGATACATTTGATTGATCCCCTTCTCTAGGAGCAAGTGTCTTTCTACACATACAGTGAAGATACGCATAGAACGGTATCATCCCTTTAACACAACCATAATTCCACTCCTTTCCCGATATGTACATGAACTTTATTTCCTCCTTGTCCATGTAGTGTTACATATGGATCTTCACTCTAGATTTATTGTTGAAGGACCGGAATGGTGACCAGAGAGGGGGGGAGTGAATGGGAGCTGATAAAAATTCTCTCTTATGAGAAGAACTTGACCTATGCCCCAAATTCAACTCCGGGTACACGCACACAAAGGAGTGACCCAAAAACCAGGCAATTGACAAGCCTCACAAGTCTTACAAACATGGCAAGAGGCAAGGAACTTGGGCAAACTGCCACCCAGAATGGACTGTGTGCCAGGGTGGGGCGGACTGTCCGCGGGGAGGGGGCGGAATGTCCACGAGGACAGGGCGGACCGTCCGAACCTCCAGTAGCGCACCACGAAAAATAGACTGTCTGACGGTTCACATTGGTCCGTTCGACGCCCGTGGACCGTCCGTGCCTTGCTCGCGGATTGTCCGACAAACTCCTTGCAACAAAAACCCAAGATCTAAGCGGATCGAACTATGAGCTCGGAAAAACAAGCGATGAACTCAATGAACTGGGCACCTCGCGGACGGTCCGCGGGGACCAAGCGGACGGTCCGCCAGGTGCGAATCAGCACAGCCTACGAAACAACCCCAAACTTTCGATCGATGGATCTGCCAAACCACTTGGAGGCTCAAGACAAAACTTTAGGGAGATGATGAACACCCCAAGGGGAAAATATGCCCCAAAAATTTCGGCCCCTAACTCCCAACAACTCCCGAAATCGCGAATCTCGTGGCTCAACCTCAAGAACTTGGGCTCCACCAAAAACCACAAAATCGGAGAGCTTTCCACAGGATTTGAGGGGCAAGATCACCAAGAAAAGAGGCACACCAATCTCATGTGTGATTTCCAATACAAATCCCGCAAAGAAATGCCTCCAAAACCTTCCCTTGAAAATCCACCAAAAAGGGCTCCGAAAATCACCGAAAAAGAAAAACGGGATCCACAAGCAAATCACAAAGGGGCACAAGGATGAAATCCAAACCTTCCATAAATGAAGAGGAAAGATTCTTTACAAAGAGGCTAGCAACCTCCCATCATCCTACCCACTTGAAGATTTGCATAAAGCTCTAGCTAGCCCTAGAAAGGAAGAAGAACGGGAAAACCAAAGGAGCAAATGAACTAGGGTTCCAAGAGGTGGCTGCCATCCTCTCTCCACTTAGTTTATATGGAGGCAACCGAAAGAATAAACTACCCCTATTATATAATACTAGGATACATGCCCCCGAAAGCACTTTGGGAATTCTCATCGTAGCACCATTGGACGGATGCCCGGCAACAACACCTTGCTTAGCCTCGACGCAAGCCTTGCGATCCCTACGCGTGTCCTCCGCTTTGAAGTCTCTCGACGCGCCCGGATCCCGTCTCCGCCCGCCGAGCCTCTGGTATTTGCTTTGTGGCTCAACCAAGGAACCTGACGGTTTTGTGGTGAACTGCCACAAACCCCGCAGACTCAGTTTAGCCTCCACGCCAAGCTCCTCTTGACTTGACCATCATGTCGTCCCAGCTCGGTGTTGGTTTGTGGAGTAAACAAACCAAACCCCGCGTGCAGACTCCAGTTGTGAGCCACTACCTTGCACCGACTCATGTTCACGACTTCGTCTTGCTTTTCTTACCATCATGCGGCCCGTGCTGTTGGTGATTTAGACCAGCAACCTACGAGGGGGTTACCCGAGGTAGATGATTGTGGCCTCGCTGAGATCGGAAACTCGAAGGAGAGACACATGGCACACAATTTAGACAGGTTCAGGCCGCAATGTGCGTAATACCCTACATCCTGTATGCTGCATAGCTCTTAACAGTTTACAAGATGACGCGGATAGATAGAGAGGGGTCCCTGCCTCGCCTTATATTCACCGAGAGGCAGGGTTACAAGACGGTTTTGGTAGAGGGTTCTAGCCGTACACAGGTAGGAGTACTCTACATGGGTTCGGACATGCCCAACCTTCCTAACCGAGTACTAGTCCTTTGTTGCCTTGCACCCCACGCCGTCTTGCACTGTGGCCCACAAGTCGGGTAGTCCCGGGGGCTCACGTAGTAGTCGGATTCAGTACCCACCTGGGTAATGGGCCCTGGGATGTCCGTACAACAAGCCCCTGAGTACTTTGTAGTCAAGTGACATGGCTTCGAGTAGTCTTGATGGCCTCCGCGAGTAGTCCTTGAGCGTCCCCGAGTTCTACAAGCCAGAAGTTCTCAAGAATGCTTGAATCATCCCGAGGCTGGAAGGTACTCCAGCTGATCTTGAGTAGTCTTGAAGTCTTCTCGAGTAGTCCCCAAGCGTCCCCGAGTGCTTCTCTCGAAGGTCTTCAATAGTACTCGTGATGTCTTGATAGCTAGCGATGAAAAACCATATGGAAAATGTGATTCGAAGAATCGCATTCCATATGGAATGAAGCCCTTGAGCCTTAGTTCGAATTGTAGATTCAAGCTGAGAGTCAATCTGAAGTTTTGTCAATCTTATCCCCAAAAATCCGGAGAAAAAACCGAAGGACACGTGGCATGGAGCCCTCGAGCCATGAGTTGAGTACTTCTCTCAAATTGAAGGTTCATCTTGACTGTAGAATGTGTTCGGTGTTGATCCGTGATGTGTTGAAATCCACCAAAGTCCAAAGATCAAAGTTGAGCCCCCCGAGATACGCGGAGCGTCGAGTAGTGGAAGTTGAAGGGTCCGCCCGCCCGAACTGAGTCAGCCGCACTGAGCCAGCTGCGCGGTTATAAATAAGAGGGCAACCCCTAAGGGTTTTCCACCCGCAACTGCCTTAGCCTCTTGCGAATAGATCTTAAGGTTCTCCACAGCCACCGCCGCTAGCACAGTAGTTCTGCTAGCGCTGCCGCCGTTGCCGCCACCTAGTAGCCCCCGAGAGAATGCGAGTGAAGATGCTCGTGACCGGCCGGATGAAGGCGTCGCCGACAAAGTCCCAAATGTCGAAGAAAAGAGCCCGGGAGGAGCAGAGAGATGTCGGGCAATCGTCTTCCCGCCCCGCTCCGCCGAACCCGTCCAAGGTGTGGAAGAAATCCAAGCTGAAGACGGAGGATATCCTGATGTTGGTCAACAACAGCTTCCTGAGGGAGAAGGCCGTCGATGGATGGAATGTCGCCATCGGAGATGCGTATATGATGGTAGGAATCAAGCCGCACCGGGTGCTCTTCCGAAAGTACTTCCGGTTGAAGCCACAACCCAGCACGGATGACCCCAGGGTTGTTGGTGGTGTCAGAATCCAGATGCGCGAAGATAATGCCGCGCAGTATCTGCCGTACAAATTGATCGACTCCAACCAGGACTAGAAACAATGGTGGTTCTATGTGAACAACCACCACCCTGGACTGCCGAAGCCCAGCGGGTACCCGCCAAAGCACCAACCCTGGTGGAACACGGAGCCCACCATGCAGGAAGGCATTCAGCTACCTGCGCTGTTGGAGAAGGTCGCCGCATTGAGGACGGCGAGACTGAGGGCCGAACATGTGGCCTTCAGCTTCGTGAAGAGGAGAGTCCAGCCACTGATGAGGCATGATCACCTCAGGTATGAATACACTGGAGAGGATGATCCCTCAAGGCTGCACGAAGAAGAGATCAACAATGAGCTGATCATTGAGAGATTGGGCAAAATCTTCAAAGATATGCCCCTGTACACTCCATGCCCTGTGCAGGAGTACTCCGCCTCGCGTCCGCCCAAGGAGGTGAGTAGTCGCGGCCGTAGCCTACGAGTACCCAATGATGAAGTAGTCGTGCTAACACTTGATGTTACTTGCTATAGGAGGACATCAAGAAGTTTGTGTCCATGCCCCCGCTACCTGAGCCACAAGATCAAACCGAGGCAAGGGTAGAGGCGAAGGGCAAGGAGCGGAGAGTAGTCGGCAATGGTGATGACGTCGTTATTGTTGAGGACGCGTCATCTGATGATGATGGTGAAGAGATGCTGCTGCAGTGATTCCAGCTGCGTTCGCGGTTCAGCCGAGCCAGAATGACGTCTGTGCCGGTGAAGAAGCCGACAACTGAGGACCTATGTGGTTCGTGGACCGGTGGATGGTCGCTTCCTTGTGTGATGAGTGATTGACAACGTTGTGTGGACTGACTCTTGGCTAAGTATTGCAGTTGTAGATTATGGCTTGATTGTTGTTGGTGCAGGTGAAGAACAAGCGCGAAAGGTCTATGTCAATGGGCCTCCAGGTGTGGAGCAGACAAGTAGGCTTGGTTTGAGGGACCCGGTGGCCAGCGGGATCAAGTGCGGGCCGCATGGTGGCAAGAACAGCAAGACGAAGTTGTGGACAGTTTCTTGGTTGAGCCTCAAAATCAAGGTCGAGCCAGGACGACATGGGGGCCAAGTCATGAGTGGAGATTGGCGAGAGGTCACACCGAGTCCACGGGGTTTCCAGTGGTTCACTATTGACGGTCCTTACAACGAAAATTTGACTGTCATTACCTTAGAAATGAGAGGAGTATATGACAAGTTTCATGCACATTTTCGGTGCTAATAAAGTTCCACAAGTTGTGTTGTTAATTTTATATGCAGGTACACACTTAGAGAAAACCACAGACCATCAAGCCACACATGGCAGGTGCGCCCGCACCTGCCATATGCCTTGTCTTGGATCCTAGACATCAACAATTCCACAAGCACATCTTGGATGAATGAGAAGCATTGGTTTTATGTCGGTTTGATCAAAGGGACAAGGTTGGAAGCACTTGGATCCATGGCGTCCACTTATCCATGCAACCCAACCACTACAACCTCCACAACCATCATCAAGGAGCAATCCTAGACGTCCCTCCACACCGTCGGTGCATCACACGGTCACTTGTCAGGTGCGCCCCGCACCTATGACTGGTGGAATTTCAAGAAACTGACTTGGGAACCGACTTGCAACCGACCAAGGACCAAGGATCAGAGCCATCCGCGACGAGAGGCAGTGGATCACAGGTGCACGCGCACCTACAACCGGCCTCTATAGCACTCCACCGACCTTTTAAGGCTATAAAAGGCACCCCACACTCGCTGGAACAACACACACGAAGAAGGAACATCACCTGAAGTTTCATTTCCACCTTAGAGTAGGATTAGTGTAGTTTGGGAGTTAGAGTTGAGTTGAGCTAGTCTCAGGATTCTGGAGGAGTCTTCTTTAGAGTTCCGGTACTACTCTTGTATCCTTTCTTTGTAAGACTCAAGTTTAATATCAAGTTATCTTTCTGTCTTACCTTTCGAGTCAATTATATTCATCTTCTACTTAGCTCTAGTAGCTTATTTCTTGGTTTAGATTAAAGTGAGTTTAGCTCTCTTGAACCCTATAGTGTTGTGGTCGTTCTTCGCTTGACCTTCTACCGAGTGCTTTTGTGCTTAGTTGGAGAGAGAAGCCTTCCTTTGTGATATCCAAGGGAAGGTGCTTTGGTTCATTGTGAGCGCGGTGCTTAGAACTTACCTTAGTCTTAGATTGTTCCCTTGTTCAATGGAATAGTTGTGGTACCCTAGGGAGGTTACAGCTCCGGATGGGCTTTACAATCCACCACGTTAGTTCATGCTGATAGGATTGAGCGCGTCATTGTTCTCCCATCTCATCCCTTTCTAAGAGTACGGCTTCGCATGCCCCTGCAGCACTAGAAGAGCTTGACGATCTTCTCTTACCTTGACTCTACCTTACCTTGGTTCTTTTCCAGGAGTTGACAAGAATAGATAGATTGTACTAGGATCCTTTCTCGTCTCGTTGTCATCCCAACTCACTAGGTCCTCTCTAATCCTTTTATCAAGATCTCCTTGTGTGTCCATTTATCCATTGAATATCATTACCGTTACCCTCACCATAGTTTTCTACCGAGTCTCGATACTCTACACTATCTATGCCGTAGTGCTTCCCTTGGGAAAATATAAATACGATAACCCGAATACCACCGGGGGAAACCTACAACAGTAATCCGTGAGCTTGCGGACCTTTTCTGTGACATGTGTTTTACCAGGCTTTTCTGACGTCGTTGCTATCTTAGTAACAACACTAAGAATTGCCAACAAGCATTTCTAGCACCGTTGCCGGGGAAGCAATAGGCACTAGATATCGTTTAATAAATTGGTAGAAGTATCTTGGTTCGGTGGACCGCTATTAAGCGCGTTTACCCTTGCTTTATTCTCGTGGGTGTAGAGTAGTGCATGACCGGTTTTGACCTTCCGTCCAACTTTCAAGACAACCCCGAGTCACAGTGAGGAGAGTTCGACCTTGTGTCCTTATCCCTCAGAAGTATCTCTCAGACACTACAATGAACCCCGTCAATCCCATAGACAACACCTCATCCTCATCACCACCTATGGCCGAGAAGACCATTCGTGAATTTTCCGCTCCGTCCTCCACCAATGTCCCTACTGGGCCGAATGTGGTAGTCGGAGATGGGAATTTCGAACTCAAGCCGGCGCTAATCAACATGGTGCAAGCAAGTCCGTTCAGCGGCAAGCCTATCGAAGATGCCAAGGCGCATCTCCAGCACTTCCTGGAGGTGTGCAGCACTTTCACCATCTGCGGAGCAATGTTTGATGCAATCCGTCTTCGCCTATTCCCATTCTCATTGCTCAGGAAGGCGAAGCAATGGTTTTATGCTAAACGCGACGCCATCAACACATGGGAGAAGTGCTCCAACGCATTTCTTGCCAAATTCTTCCCGGTAGGCGTAACTAATGCCCTCCGTGCTAGAATCTCGGGCTTACAACAAAACAATGATGAGAGTATCTCGGAAGCTTGGGAGCGACTCCAGGAGTACATTGCTGCGTTCCCACACCATGACATACAGGGGTGGTTCTTAATTCAAACCTTCTATCATAGCTCAAGCGTACCGCCCATGAACACCTAGATGCGGCTGCTAGTGGAGCTTTCTTCTCGCTACAAATTCCCGCTGCTACAGCATTAATCGAGAAGATGGTGGCAAACCAAGGATGGGATGGAGATCATCTCCAACCCCACACCTGCGGCGTACACCATGTCGATGGAATCGACATGGTCGCCACTAAGATGGATCTCCTAATGAAGAAAATGGCGGCACCAAGCAAGATGGAGACTGCCAAGATCATGGACGCTCGCATGACTTGCGAGGTTTGTGGTAACACGGGCCACTCGGGAAATGATTGTCCCGAAACAAGGGAGGAAGCTAGTGTCATCATCATCAACAACAACAACAGGTTCTACAACAACAACTACAACAATCAAGGATGGAACTCGAGGGCCAACTTCCCATTCAACAACCAAAATGGAGGTAACTATTCTAACAATTTCAATAATCAACCTTCCATTAGAGATCTTGTCTTAGGCCAAATTAAAATCAATGAAAACTTGAACAAGAAATTGGCCGCTAATGACAAAGTTCTCGAAAATTTGAACTCGAGTATAGAATCCTTCACAACTGCTATGAAGAATCAACTAAGCTTTAACAAAATGATAGAAACTCCAGTCGCTCAGCTTGCTGCTTCTTTACCCTCTTCTGAATCTGGTAGAATCTCGGGGCAACCCGAGCCTACCTGAGAAAATGTAAATGCGGTGACCATGAGGGGAGGTAAGTCCACTCGGGATCCACCATATCCTAACCATGCAGAGAGGAAGAAGAAGGAAGCTGTCATCGAGTCAGATGACCAGGAAGAGAACACCGAGAAGGTAGCCCCCAAGGAGGAGAATTTAAGAAAGATGACACCCCACGAGTTCTTCGACACCACACTATTTCCATTCCCACACCGACACAAGAGACCAACCATGGACAAGCAATTTGCAAAGTTTGTTGAGGTAATCAAGAAACTCAATGTCAATATCCCGTTCCTTGAAGCCATGCAGGTGACGACCTACACTAAGTACCTCAAGGACATCCTCAACAATAAAAGACCTCTACCGACCATGGACATGGTCAAGCTCATGGAGGAATGTAGTGCAGCCATCCAAAAGAAGAAGGACCCCGGATGCCCCACTATAAGCTGCTCAATCGGGTCCCAATACTTTGAGAACGCACTATGCGACCTTGGAGCTAGCGTTAACATCCTGCCCAAGGTAGTTTTTGACAAGTTCAACTACCTTGTCCCCTACAACAATGTGTTTGCAGCTAGCAGACCAGTCGGTCCGCTACCCGGCCGAGTTTGCAGAAGACATTCCGGTGAGAGTCCGAGAATTCTTCGTGCCCGTGGACTTTGTGGTCCTTAACATGGATGTCGACACAAGGACACCCCTGATCCTCGGAAGACCTTTCTTCAGCACCGCCAACGCTAGTATCAATGTAGGTGCCAGAGAAATCAGCCTTAACATCAATGGCAAGGAAGAAAAGTTTGCTTTCAAGCTGAAGGTGGAGCAGTGCTCACAGGTACGAATATTCTATAGTAGAAATCCAAACTGTGTGCAGAAAATTGAGGTAGCCCCAACCAAGCCCAAGATAGATAGCCTCATCATCACGATGAGAGAACATGGGGCACAACACGAGGCAACCAAAGGACGCTACCAAGCGAAGAAATCGAAGGCAACGAACAAGGCTAAGGGGGAAAAGAAGACGAAAACTAAAGACACTCCCACTAAAGCCTCACCAACTTCAACACCACAAAAAAAACAAAGAAGGTGTGGCGTGTGAAGGAATCATCATCCGAGTCATCCACTCTAGGATCGGATGTGACCAAGACAAACTAAACTACGGAGGAGTCCTGCTCATGGACTCTAAACCATGAGCCCTCGCTGTGAGGTAAACCGGTAGTTATCTCATGTTTCCCTTCCAAATTTTATTTCTTGCATCAAGCATATTTAGTTTTTGAATTTGATTTCACCACTGCATTAATAAGTGAACAAGAGTTAGGAAAATTGTTTTGGAGATTTTTGGTGGTGCAGCCGGTGCTACCCCGGTGCAGCTGCACCTCCCCTCGATGAAATTTTTGTGCAGGATGTTTACAGGAGGGGACATGAGCGCTTGGAGCAAAAGAAGTAGGTGCGCCCGCACCTGTGAACCTCCATGAACTCGTCAAGCCAATGTACTTCAAGCTTCCAAGTGCCCCACTAATCACAAAATTGAAGGACGTGCCTACAAGTTAGCTAAAAACTAGCTTGGGGGAGACCCCCTTCTGTCAAGAGAGGTATGTCCATCCAAACCAATTTCAACATCTTGTTTACCACCTTTGAATAAAAGAAAACAACAAAAAGATTTGTTTAGTTTACTCCCACCTTGTGCTTTAGAAATCTTGTTTATACATCCTCATTTTGGAAATGATGAATTGTTGCTATGTTAACACTTTGCAAGAACCTAGTATCCAACTTTGAACTCCATGAGCATTTGAATTTGTTGGTACATTTTGAAACATGAGCCTGAAGTAAAACCTTGTGGGAGCATATGTTTATGACCAAACCTAGGTTCTAGTATGATATGGTGAAAATCTCGGATGATATCTTTTGAGAAAATAAAGCATGACATGTTCCTCAATGGTCGAATTACCTACCAAAGCCATATGTTGCTATCAAAGTATAAACTTTCTACATATGCTTACTTGTGACCCATTGAGTCTTGCCAAATTGTTGTGACCCTTGGTAGAACCTTTTCATGCTCCCATAATCGAGATCACGTACACACCACATATACATGCTAACTCTCACACCGAGGGTTACGCAAAACATGCCATCCATCCACCAAAAAAACCCTCCAAAGTTCCAAGAGATTTCTCCTCTTGTAAAAGGAGAAAGGGGTCATCGAAAAAAAGAGAAAGAAAAAAGCCTCATACTTATCCTACCCAAAGCTCCACATACAAGCCATAGAGTAGGAAGTTGAGGCTCAATCAAAAGCCTTAGGTGAGGTAACAAATACCACTTGAGCGATCGAGTGAACCATCCGAGGAACATTGTCTCTTCTTTGCAAAATTTTCAAAACTCCGAGATATGATCCTGCAAAAGAGAAGAGTGAATAATACAAAGTCAAATCTGTTCTACTCTACAACCTCCAAAGGCAAGGTGAAAAGCTACAAGCCCCACAGGTAAAACAAGGCTAAGTTTTTTTCGTACCAATACTTTCGAATAGCAAGTAGAGTATGGAGTTGTGCACATGTGCTTGCAAGGTGGTAACATTGATGCAACTCCTGATCCACCGAGACCAAATCTAGGCTTTGCTCGAGGACAAGCAAACGTTTAGCTTGGGGGAGTTTGTTGATGGTCCTTACAATGAAAATTCGACCGTTGTTACTTCGGAAATGAGAGAAGTATATGACAAGTTTCATGCACATTTTTGGTGCCAATAAAGTTCCATGAGTTGTGTTGTGAATTTTATATGCTAGTAGACACTTAGAGAAAACCACAGACCATCAGGCCACACATGGCAGGTGCGCCCGCACCTCTAGGTGCGCCTGCACCTGCCATATGCCACGTCTTGGATCCTGGACATCAACAATTCCACAAGCACATATTGGATGAATGAGAAGCGTTGGTTTTATGTTGGTTTGATCAAAGGGACAAGGTTGGAAGGACTTGGATCCATGGGTCCACTTATCCATGCAACTCAACGGCCACAACCTCC
Source organism: Cenchrus fungigraminus (assembly GCA_036936925.1). NCBI lineage: Eukaryota > Viridiplantae > Streptophyta > Magnoliopsida > Poales > Poaceae > Cenchrus > Cenchrus fungigraminus. Next base: position 49,727,883 of record CM072772.1, read on the forward strand.
ACAACCATCATCAAGGAGCAATCCTAGACGTCCCTCCACACCGCTGGTGCATCACACGGTCACTTGTCAGGTGCGCCCGCATCTATGACCGGTCAAATTTCGAGCAACCGATCTGGGAATCGACTTGCAACCGACCAAGGACCAAGGATCAGGGCTGTCCACGACGAGAGGCGGTGGATCACAGGTGCGCCCACACCTACAACCGGCCTCCACAACACTCCACCGACCTTCCAAGGCAATAAAAGGCACCCCACACTCGCTGGAACAACACACACGAAGTAGGAGCATCACCTGAAGTCTTATTTCCACCATAGAGTAGGATTAGTGTAGTTTGGGAGTTAGAGTCGAGTTGATCTAGTCTCAGGTTTCCAGAGGAGTCTTCTTCAGAGTTTCGGTACTACTCTTGTATCCTTTCTTTGTAAGCCTCAAGTTTAATATCAAGTTATCTTTCTATCTTACCTTTCAAGTCAATTATATTCAGCTTCTACTTAGCTCTAGTAGCTTATTTCTTGGTTTAGATTAAAGTGAGTCTAGTCTTGGTGAGTTTAGCTTTTTGAACCCTATAGTGTTGTGGTCGTTCTTCGCTTGACCTTCCACCGAGTGCTTTGGTGCTTAGTAGGAGAGAGAGGCCTTCCTTTGTGATATCCAGGGGAAGGTGCTTTGGTTCGTTGTGAGCGCGGTGCTTAGAACTTAACTTTGTCTTAGATTGTTCCCTCATTCAACAAAATAGTTGGGGTACCCTAGGGAGGTGACAGCTCCGGACGGGCTTTGCAATCCACCATGTTAGTTCCGGCTGATAGGATTGAGCGCGTCGTTGTTCTCCCTTCTCATCCCTGTCTGAGAGCACGGCTTCGCATGCCCCTGCAACACTAGAAGAGCTTGACGATCTTCTCTTACCTTGACTCTACCTTACCTTGGTTCTTTTCCCGGAGTCGACAAGAATAGATAGATTATACTGGGATCATTTCTCATCTCGTTGTCCTCCCAACTCACTAGGTCCTCTCTAATCCTTTTACCAATATCTCCTTGCGTGTCCATTTACCCATTGAGTGTCATTACCATTACCCCCGCCATAGTTTTCTACTGAGTCTCGATACTCTACAATTATTTATTATTGGACTATCTATGTCGTAGTGCTTCCCTTGGGAAAATATAAATACGATAACCCGACTACCACCAGGCGAAGTGCTACAATGGTAATCCGTGCGCTTGTGGACCTTTTCTGTGACGTGTGTTTTACCAGGCATTTCTGGCGCCGTTGCTATCTTAGTAACGACACTAAGAATTGCCAACATTCAACACAAAGCTGCTGGATTCCTTAGCTGAGCCACAAAGCCAAGACCGAAGACCAAAGCACTGCAGCACCAGACCGGTCTGACCGGTGTGCACTTCAGGCTTCCGGAGACTTTGAAGCCAAGGACACGCGTCAGGATCGCAAGGCTTGTGTCGAGGCTAAGCAAGGTGCAATCGCTGGGCATCCGTCCGATGGTGCTATGACGAGAAGTTCCAAAAGTGCCCTTCGAGGGTGTGTATCTTACTTTCGTGTAATAGGGGTAGTTTCATCTTTCGGTTGCCTCCATGTAAACCAAGTGGAGAGAGGATGGCAGCCATCTCTTGGAACCCTAGTTCTAGTTTTCACTTTTTCCCTTAGGGTTTTCTATAGGAGTAGCTTGAGAGCTTCATGGTGAGATCTTTAGAGAGGCTTGGATGTTGAGGAGGCAAGCTAGACCTTGGATGAATCTTTCATGGAATGTATAGAAGGTTCGGCGTGATTCCTCAAGTGTTCTTTGTGCCTCTCCCGTTTTTCCTTTTTGGTGATTTTCGGAGCCTTTTCTTGGTGATTTTCTTTTGGTGGATTTGAGGCCTCCCCTGTGCGATTTGAGGCCTCACCAAAACATTAGTTAAAGCGTGCAGCCCCTTTGAGCAGCAAAAACACTTGTTATGAAGGTTCAAGATTGGCGAGATTGCAAAACGTTCCCTCCGCTAACCCAACTCAGTGGAGGAACAGCTTACCGACTACACGGCTCAGCGTGGAGGCTTAGGTGCAGCCGGCGTGTGGAGGGGGGTCTTGGGCCCTAGGTCTCGCAATCGCACAACTTAGGAACTCGCATAAAAAGAGTAAGAGCTACGCTAAGAGAGGACGCGGCAGATAAAAGAAAACATAAAGAACCCCTTCTAGTCGCGAGACCCTTAGGTTGGCGAAGCCAAGCCCCCGAGCGTGTCGGGCCTAACTTAGACCAAGCCCCCGAGCACTTCGGGGGGGAAGGGTAAACAGAATAGAAAGTAAAAAGGGAGACTCAAGTGTAAGTCGACAGAAAGCCTACCGAAGGGAATCTCGTCTTTATTAACTGTAGATTACAAGAGGGGAGAGTACATAGCTTTTTTATTTTGGTACTGATCTTCTAAGGGTAGAAGCGGTGTAGGTGCTCGATGTTCCAGACGTTCGGGACGCCCTGGCCATCGGCCCACTGGAAGCGATAGGTCGCCGGTCTAATGACCTCCTTCACGATGAATGAACCTTCCCAAGGTGCAGAAAGCTTGTGCATGCCCTTGGTGTCCCGGATGCGTCGCAAGACTAGGTCGCCGACGTTGAAGGATCGTTCCCGCACGTTGCGGTCATGGTAGCGACATATCTGCTGCTCATGGTGAGTGTGCCGCATCAGCGCGGCCACACGATGCTCTTCAATGCTGTCGAGGTCGACCTTGCGCGTCTCTTCTGTCGCACCTTCTTCGTAATGCTGGATGCGAGGGGCACCGAAGGCAAGGTCGGTCGGGAGGATGACCTCTGACCCATAAACCAGGAAGAATGGTGAGTATCCTGTAGATGAGCTGACCTGGGTCTGGAGACCCCAGATCACGTGTGGGAGTTCCGCTAGCCATCTGGTGGCGTACGTGGAAGTGTCATCGAAGATTCGATCTTTGACACCCTGGAGGACCATGCCATTAGCACGCTCGACCTGGCCATTACAGCGTGGGTGCGCCATTGAGGAGTAATAGACGTCGATGAGGTTATCCTGGCAGAAGTCCCAAAAGTCGGCTCCTGTGAAGGCCGAGCCTAGGTCAGTGATGATCCTGTTGGGGACCTCGAAGCGGTGTGTGATCTTTTCGATGAACTTTGCCGCCTCTTTCGACGTGATGCTTGCGACAGCTCGAACCTTGATCCATTTGGTGAACTTGTCCACCGCTACTAAGATGTGCTTGTAGCCGCCAGGGGTGGTTCTGAAGGGCCCTACCGAGTCCAGGCCCCATATGGCGAAGGGCCATGATGGGGGAATTGTTCTCAAGGCCTGGGCCAGGACGTGCTGTTGCTTGGCGAAGAACTGGCATCCTTTGCATCGCCGGACCAGGTCTTGCGCATCGGCCATGGTAGTAGGCCAGTAGAAGCCCGACCTGAAAGCCTTTCCTACCAAGTTGGCAGAGGTGGCATGGTTGCCGCACTCGCCGCCGTGGATCTCTTGCAGGAGCCTAAGACCCTCAGATCAGAGGATGCACTTCATCAGCACGCTGATGGAGGCGGACCTCCGATAGAGCTCTGTGCCGATGACGACATAGTTGGCACTGCGCCTCGTGACCTTCTCGCGCTCGGCCTTGTCTTCAGGGACCCGATGGTCCAGGATGTAGGCGATGATGTTGAGGCGCCAGTCGTCTTCGGCCTCGGTCATGAGGACGTCGCGGCTGCCTTGCGGAAGTACGTCGCCAGGCAGCGACTCTGGATCGCTGAGGAGCTTGATAGAAGGCTTGCGTAGGTCTTGGACGAACACGCCGGTCGGGACCAGCGCGCACTTGGAGCCCAACTTGGAGAGGACGTCTGCCGCCACGTTGTTGTCACGGCAGACGTGATGAAACTCCAGACCTTCGAAATGGGCTTCAAGCTTCCGTACCTCAGCGCAGTATGCATCCATCATGTCTTTCTTGATGTCGCACACCTTGTTGACTTGGTCGATGACGACCTTGGAGTTGCCGTAGGCCATGAGCCGCTTGATCCCCAGGGAGACAGCGATGCGCAGCCCGTGAATGAGGGCTTCATATTCGGCGCCATTGTTGGACGCCTTGTAGTGGATCTGTAGGATGTACTTCAAGTGATAGCCTTGAGGGGAAATGAAGAGTACGCCTGCTCCCTCTCCTTCGAGGTTCAGGGAACCGTAGAAGTACATCTTCCAGTGTTCAGGTTTTTCCGTCGGTGGGGGTTGCTGGGTCTCCGTCCACTCAGAGACGAAGTCAGCGATGACCTGAGACTTGATGGCCTGCCGTGGGCAGAACTCAAGGTCGAACTCGCCTAATTCGATGGACCACTTGATGATATGCCCCGTGGTGTCGCGGCTACGCATGATTTCTCCTAGGGGGAAGGCCGAGACGACCTTGATCTTGTGTTCCTGGAAGTAGTGCTGGAGCTTGCGCGAAGTGACGAGAAGGGCGTACAACATCTTCTGTGGCTGCGAGTACTGGATCTTGCTGTTAGATAGGACTTCGCTGACATAATAAACCGGGCGCTGGACGGGATAGGGCTGGCCTTCCTCAGGTCGCTCGGCCACCAGGACTGCACTGACCACCTGGGTGGATGCAAAGATGTAGAGTAGCAAGGTGTCTTTTGGGGCTGGGGGCACCATCACTGGGCCGTTGTGAGGAAGGTCTTCAACTCCTCCAGGGCCTGATCGGCCTCCTCTGTCTAGACGAACTTTTCGGACTTTCTTAGCAGCTTGAAGAAGGGCAGGCCTTTTTCTCCCAGCTAACTGATGAAGCGACCTAGGGCGGCCATCATGCCTGTGAGCTTCATGACGTCTTTCTTTCCGGTAGGTCTCTTCATCTTGCGAATGGCGTCGACCTTGGTAGGATTTGCCTCGATGCCCCGGTGGCTGACCATGAAGCCTAGGAGCTTGCCGGATGGTACACCGAAGACACACTTCTCCGTGTTGAGCTTCCAGTGGTAGCGATGGAGGTTGGCGAAGGTCTGAACAAGGTCGGCGATGAGGTTGTCCTCCACCGTGGTCTTGACGACCACGTCGTCGACGTAGGCTTCGACGTTGTCGCCAATCTGGGACTCGAAGCACTTCTAGATGGCATTCTGGTATGTCGCTCCAGCGTTATTGAGACCAAACGTCATGGTCGTGTAGCAATAGATACCGTGCGGCGTTATGAACGCCGTCTTGTCCTGGTCAGAGACCTTCAGGGCTATCTGGTGATACCCTGAGTAACAGTCGAGGAAGCATAACAGGACGCTTCCGGCCGTGGAGTCCACGACCTGGTCGATGCGCGGAAGAGGGAAGGGGTCCTTAGGGCAGTGCCTGTTGAGATCGGTGTAGTCGATACACATTCTCCATTGACCGGTTTTCTTGGGTACAAGCACCGGGTTGGCAAGCCAAACCGGGGTTTTACACTCACGGATGAATCTGGTAGCTAGGAGCTTCACTATCTCTACCCTAATGACCTCCTTGCGATCCTTCACAAAGCGGCGCAGCTTCTGTTTGACAGGCTTGGCCGTCTTGCTTACATCCAAGGAGTGCTCAGCCAGCTCCCTGGGGACGCCAGGCATATCTGATGGGGTCTATGCGAATATGTCCGCGTTGTCCCGGAGGAAACTAGTGAGCGCGAGTTCCTATTTCTCCCCGAGGTTGTCACCGATGACCACCGTCTTCTCTGGGTCGGGCAGGCCGAGGCGGACCCTCTTCATCGAGGGCGTCACGTCTAGGGTGGTGTTGGTGCGCTGCTACTCTGGGATGGTCAGGTCGCTCAGAGCGACCTTCGCGGCCTCGGCAACCAGAACTGCTGATGCGTCGACGCAGGCGTTCGTCGCGGCGATGTCGAGGGCCTCGGAGTCGAATCTGAAGGAGATCATGAGGTCTCCGTAGACGGAGAGGACCCCGTTCGGAGCTGGCATCTTCAACACTAGATAGGTCTAGTGCGTGATGGCCATGAACCTGGCCAGCATTGGGCGACCTAGGATTGCATGGTAGGAAGACTTGAAGTCAGCGACCTCGAAGTTGAGATACTCCGTGCGGAAGTTATCCTCCGTGCCGAATGTGACAGGGAGGGAGACCCGACCTAGGGGGTAGGCCGCCTTGCCCGGGACGATGCTGAAGAAGGGCTCGTCGCACGCCATCAACCTCTTGAAGTCGAAGTCCATCTTCTTCAGTGTCTCGACGAAGATGATGTTGAGCCCGCTCCCCCCATCGATGAGGGTCTGGGGAAGCAAGGCTCCCTCCACTGTAGGTTCGACGACGAGTGGGTAGGACCCAGGATCTGGGATATGGACCCAGTGATTAGCTCTAGAGAACGTGATCGGCTGCTCAGACCAACGCAGCGGCTGCGTTGGCTAGGTGTGGATGAGGTGGACCTTGCGCTTATCCTTGCGGTAACGCCTCCTGCTCACATGAGACTTGAGACCTCCAACGATCATGTTGATTGATCGGTTGGCCGCCTGGAAGGGCCCGTTGGGGTTGCCTGTCTTCAGTGGTGGAGGTAGGTCGCGTTTGTCGCGGCGAGCCTCATGTTGCGGGTCATCGCGGCGGTGCTCGTCGCGGTCGTCACGGCGCTCGTCGCGGCGGTCACGTCGGTCGTTGCGGCGGCCGTTGTTGTTGTAGCGACGCATGGAGGATCGGTCGCCATCACCTCTTGGTCGCTTGGGTTCTTCGGGTGTGCGGAAGGCCCTCTTGAACTACGAGCACTAGCGGACCGTGTGGGTGGCTCCCTCATGGAACCCACAGGGGCTATAGAGCGCCGCATTGAACTCGTCTACGTTGAACGTCGAAGGTCGACGTCCCTCCATCACGAGCACCTCGGAAGGTCACTTGCATAACTTGGAGCTGGAATCTTCGGCGGTGCTGGACGTGCCCACGTCGCGTTTGGTGTCATAGTCAAACTGGTTGACCATCGCCTCGTCGGTGTCGATAAGCTTGTTGACGACCTCCATGAGAGCCGCGACGGTGGTGGCTCCGGACTCGTGGATCTTCTCAAAGATCTTGCGATCCCTGACGCTCTTCTTGTAACTGTCGACGATCTGGTCGTCTCTGACGCCTACGCAGGTGTTGCGATTCTCGAAGAACCGGTTCGTGTAGTCGCAGAGCCGCTCGTTGGGCTTCATGGTGACCCTCCTGAGGTTGAAGGTGTTCCCAGGGCGATTGTAGGTCGCCTGGAAGTTGGACGTGAAGGCCTGGGATAGGTTGGCCCAGGTCTTGATGCTCCCGGTTGGGAGGTTGTTGAGCCAGAGTGACGGCGCGTCACCCATCACCAATGGGAAATAAGCCGCCATGTGGACGAAGTTGCCGCCGGCCGCCTTGACGGCGACATAGTAGGTCGATAGCCAGATGTTGGGGTCGGAGCGGCCGTCGTACTTCTGGATGTTGGGCTTGAAGTTGTCGGGGTAGACCACCGCCCTGAGGCGAGGTGCCAGCGCGGGGAAAGCGGTGATGGCTATGTCGTCAGCGCCACCACCAGCCTGAGTACCGCCTCTGCCCTGCGCAGGGACGACGATCTAGGATCGGGGTTGGCGATCCGGATTGGGGGCGATGACCTCTGGATGGCCGTAGCTCGCCTCATACTCAGCTCAATGCCTGTTCTCGACGTCGTGGTGGTCGCGCTCCTCGCGCTCCATGATGCGGTGGACGGCACCTGGGGGCCGTACTCGCGGTCGTACTTTGCACGACGCTGCAACTCCCGCTCCTCGCGCTCGCAGTGGTGCTGGTCGATGTAGCCACGGGCGTCGCGGGCGCGCTTGTTGTTGTCGAGGTTGGCGCGGAGGTCACCGTCCTTGGCACCATTCGCCCGAGGTTGATCGGGGTTATTTTGATCGACCTCCTCCTGGATGGGCGGGAGGTTGCTGCGCTTAGATCGGTTAGATTGACTGCGCGAGTGATGGCTTGACAACGATGCAGCGGACTTGGCGGCCGCGCTCTTCTCCTCCACCAGGGCCGTGGCAATCCGAAGGTAGGCCATGGCTGCTTCGGCCTCAGGCGTGAGGTCGGCTTGCTGAAGGCGCGCCATGGCAGCACACAGGTTGGCCTGGGGGCTGTTGAACGTCGGTAGCCCTGCTTCCTCGAACTCGAGACGAAGGTCCCGAGCGCAGGGAGGGACCGCGCGGTGTTGCTCTTTCGCACGTCGCTGGGCGCGGTTGGCATTCCCCTGGATCCACCGCGCCTCCTCGGAATCTGTCGCACCGTGACGTGGTGGTTCATTCTCGGAGACCACCAGCACCCGGCGAAAGATGGAGCCCGAGTCGTTGGGGGAGACGTGGACCCGGACCTTCTGAAACTCACCGCCGTCCGGAGACGCGGGAGTTCATGTGGTACGAGGGAGCCGCTCTTGGTCGATCTTCTTCTGCAGGCGGCAGCCATGGAGGGTGTGCCTTGTGCCTTTGTGGAAGGTGCAAGGTACGTCGAGCGGATCGCGACAAGCGCGAGGCTCGGACTCTGGGTCGCCAGTGGGTCATCGCCCAAATTGGATCTGGGAGGGCTTGGTCACCTGGCAAGTATAGATGTCGCTGGGAGGTTGCAGTCCGAAGGGGAAGGCCCCATGACGCGGCGCCATCTGGGTCGAGCCCTGGGCTCACTCGCAAATCTGGAGAGTGTCCTCCATCATGGTGATGACGCGCTCCACGATGGCCTAAGGTTTGGGCGGGTGGGTCACTGTTGCCAGATCGGAAACGGGGGCGACGATGGGTGCCGTCGCGATCTGTACCGCGGTCACCGGTGAGGTCGTGGCCGCCAGAGCAGATGAGGTCGTCGTGAAGGAGCCGAAACAGATCTCCACGGGGTTGGCGAGGATGGCCGCCATGCTTTCCGGGAAGACGACGCCAGATCGGGCCACCATGCTGCACAGCGAGTTCCCGATCGCCCCTACCTGGCGCGCCAACTGTCACGGGGTGAGACCTGGACAGATCCGCAAGGGGGCGACCCAAGCTGTTGTAGGTTAATGGTGGGGATCGGGAACTAAGAGCGTAGGTGGTAGTTCGCGTGTGGAACTCAGAACACGGCAAGAATGGCGATGAACACAAGGGTTTAGACTGGTTCGGGCCTCCGGACAGTGAAACCCTACGTCCAGGATGGGGTGGAATTATTCGTGGAAGGGAAGTCCCCTCGAATGGATCTCTAGGTCGCCTTATATGGTCAACGGGCTAGGGCTTCTATTCGAGGTCGGTGGACCCTCATCCGGGTCGGTTACAAAACAGGAAGGCTATCTGCCTTGATTACAGGGAGTATCCCGCGATCTGCGGACCTACTGACGAAGCTAAGCCGCGATCTGGTAGCTTGCCTTGCGCTCCAAGTCCCGCGGATCCTCCGGGATCTGGATAAGGTCTTCTGGAGTCTTCCAAGGTCGTCGGGGTTGTGGATAAGGTCTTCGGGCCCACTTGCAGGTCGGCGGGGCTTCTGACAGGTCGGGTCCACTTGACAGGGACCTCTGGGACCCTGGCCGGTGGGGACCCATGGGTACCCATGTCTCTCAATTACTAGGGCAAGATCACCAAGCAAAGAGGCACAAGGTCCTCATACGTGACCCCAATCAAGAATCCCGCAAGAAAATGCCTCCAAAACTTCACCACAAATTTCCCAAGAAATAGCTCCGAAAATCACCAAAAAGGGAAAACGGGAGAGACAACAAAAGGCCTTGAGGAATCACGCCGAATCTTCTATACATACCAAGAAAGATTCATACGTGGTCTAGCTTTCCTCCCGATCATCCATCCCTCTCTAAAGATCTCACCATGAAGCTCTCAAGCTAGTCCTATCAAAATCCTAAGGAAAATAGGATGGGAAAATAAATAAGCAAATGAGCTAGGGTTTCAAGAGTTGGCTGCCATCCCACAACTCAAGTCTTTATATGGGGGCAACTGAAAGACTAAAATAACCCTACTAACATAATAGAGATACACGCCCCCGAAAGGCAATTTGGGAAGTCTTCATCTCAACACCATCGAACGGATGTGCATCCACCGCAAGCCTGCGTAGCACCAACACAACTCTTGAGATCATGCCGCGTGTCCTCCGCTTCGAAGTTTCTCAGCGCTGTGACCCAGGCGGTCATACCACCCCACCTGGGCGGTTAGACTGACCTGGGTGGCCGCCCCTCCTCGTCGAGTCTTCGGCCTTGGTTTTGCGGTTCAACCGAGTAACTCAGAGGTTTTGTGGTGAACCACTGCAAACCCTGCGGACTTGGTGTGGCCTCCCGCCAATCTCCACGCATGACTTGGCCCCCACGTTGTCCCGGCTCGACCTTGGTTTTGAGGCTCAACCAAGAAACCGTTCACGACTTCGTCTTGCTGTTCTTGCCACCATGCGGTCCGCACTTGACCACATCGGCCACCGTGTCCCTCGAACCAAGCCTACTCGTCTGCACCACACCTAGAGGCCCACCGACATGGACCTTTCGTGCTTGTTCTTCACCTGCACTGACGCCAAACAAGCCGCAACTTGCACCTGCAATACTTAGCCAAGAGTCAGTCCAAACAACGTTGTCAATCAATCATCACACTAGGAAGCGACCATCCACCGGTCCTCGAACCACACAAGCTCTCATATATCCAACAATTTAGTGAGAGGCTCCCCCTAAATGTGTGCATTGTCAACTATTAAGAGGCCTCAAATGCCTTTGCACAGAATTAGCAAGAGCTCCCCCTAAATCTTTGCATTTAACACATGGTGCACAAGTGTGATAAACAATATCCCGTGATGCATATGACATAGTATATCACAACAATAAAGTGAGAAATAACAAGTCATCAACCAACACATGCATCACACATGATAATTAAGGTTCTTACATCACACTAGCATAATAGAGTAGCATAAATAAGTCTTACAAATAAAGTTCACTTGGCACAACCATCATCCATCACACCATAATAAAGTTCATTACATGTCCCACCTAGCTAATACCAATAGATAGATAAAAGATAGATATGAGGGGCTTCCATTCACCAAATACACTCCCCCTTTGGCAACAAGCACCAAAAAGGAAGCCTAACTCTCGTCTCCGGTTGCCTCCTCATCATCACCACCAAACTCGGCACCACCATAGTCTTCCTCGTCGTCATCCACGGGAACCCAAGAACCCAAGTCAGCCCATGGGTTGTCAATAGGAGAGGGAGGGTCGAAGACGGTGGGCTCACGAAGAGGAGAGTATGGAAGGTTGGCTTGGGCACAAAGCTCCTTCTGGCGCTTCTCAATTCGGTAGTACTGTTCAGCATGCCATTTCCTGTCCTTCTCCTTCTCTCTAGCATTTTGCCTTCCTTGATTAAAACATGCAAAGATCCCACGAGCAAGGAAGTCAAACTTGCCCTTCTTGGTCTTGGGCACACCACAGTTATGAGTGACTCCATGAGGTGGCAGGGGCCCAAGAGGTGGAGCTTGAGAAGATGAGGCACCCTCATCACCGGGTCCATGCACTGGATAAGCACCTGGGAGAGGTCCTTTGGGCACAAGTCCCGTCGCATGACTACCAATCTTGAGCATTTGCTCAATCTTGCCTTTTTTGGTTGTATATGGCTCATGAACCCCATGGGTGAGAATTTTGAGACCGATCACAGTATTGACCAAATGATGAATGTATGGAGCATAGTGGCACCCACTAGAGGTGATGTAGCAACAAATGATATTCTCACTCCAAAGATAGTCACAAACATTGAACCTCGGATTTGGCGGAGCCATCTGGAAGAGCAAGTTCCTAGCACAGTGAGAGATGTTGTTGGAATCACCACCCCTTGGTGCAATAGTGAAACAGAACAGCTGATTCATCAACTTATAGAAAGGAGTTAGACCTCTAGATTCACCAAGCTTTATGTCACCATAGGCATTGTCATACATGAATCTCATTTTGTGAACGTCTAACTCATTTCCATCATGAATGAAATCCATATTATGAATGAGAGCATTGTTGTTACCAACACCACGAAGCTTGAAGATGGTGGAAAACTCAAGCAAGGTCACAAAGAATCTTTTACCACCAAGAGCAAAGTGCATAACATTGCGCTTCTCATCCACAGCTAGGGTGGCATAAAACTGAGCTACTACCTCTGTGTTCCAATTGCAAGAAAAGCTCAATAAGTTAGCAACCCCCATCTCCTAACACCTTTCATGAACAGCTTCACTAATCTCCTGTAAAGGTGAAGGAAAAGCCTTAAGATAGTTCCAATCAATCCATTTCATCTCAATGCATGTTGTCTCTTTGGGGAGGATAGTAGTTTCATACCAGTCTGCTTGATGCTTTAGCCAAAAGCGAGGATCACCAAAGAAGGATTGATTGAGAGTGGCGGGATCTTGATAGCAGAGAGACCTTATGTTGTGAATCCCCACATTGTAGTTCACCGAAGATTGGTCACGCCTAGAGCGGTGAGGAAGAGTGGTTGGAACCACCACGTGCTCAAAGGGAGTGAGATCAATGTTGTGGTCGTAGCGACCTCCCTTATCTCTGGTGCTTGCATGCTTGGCCCTTGCACCAATCGGACCGGTGACTTTCTTCTTGGGCATAGGCTTGCCACTAGCACCATGTCCACGACCTTGAGCACGAGGTGGAGGATCCTGAGGCTTGGTCCTCTTGGTGTGGAAGTGGATGCCATAGTCCTCGTCGGATGCACGTTCTTCCTCTTCTTCTTCTTTGACAATCTCTTCTTCCTACTCAGAGTAGTAGGAGGTATGGACCCCTTTGCCCTTCTCTTCGGCCTTTGCTAGCTTGATGGCACTCTCATTGTCATACAAGAGCGGAATGTTACTAAATTTACAACCGTAGTCACTCAACGTTTGCTTCATCCACAAGAATTGTGCACAACAAGCACCGGCCGCCACATACTCGGCTTCGGCCGTGGATAAAATAACCGAATTTTGTTTCTTTGAGCTCCATGACACCAAAGACCTACCAAGAAATTGGCAAGTCCTGGTGGTGCTCTATCGATCTACTTTGCAACCGGCATAATCCGAGTTCGAATAGCCAAGTAAATCAAAACTGGAGCCCTTGGGATACCATAAGCGTAGGTTAGGAGTGTGTACCAAATATCTAAACATCCTCTTAACAGCCATTAGATGACACTCCTTACGATTGGCTTGAAATCTTGCACACATGCACACACTAAGCATTATAACGGGCCTAGATGCACAAAGGTAAAGGAGGGAACCAATCATGGAGCGAAATACCTTTTGGTCGATTGGCTTCCCTTCTTCATTGAGATCAAGATGTCCATTTAGTGCCATAGGAGTCTTGATGGGCTTGGAATCAGCCATGTCAAACCTCTTGAGCATATCCTTCACATACTTGGTTTGACACAAGAAAGTCCCTTCCTTCAATTGCTTGATTTGAAAACCAAGGAAGAACTTCAATTCACCCATCATTGACATCTCAAACCTTTTGGTCATGATCCTACTAAACTCTTCACAAAATTTATCATTAGTAGAACCAAAGATAATGTCATCAACATAAATTTGGCAAACAAAGATATCTTTTCCATTTCTTTGAATAAAGAGAATAGAATCGGCTTTTCATATTTCAAAACCGTTCTTGAGAAGAAAATCCTTAAGGCATTCATACCATGCTCTAGGAGCTTGCTTAAGCCCATAGAGCGCCTTATGGAGCTTGTACACATGGTTGGGGAAGTTTGGATCTTCAAAGCCCGGTAGTTGATCAACATACACTTCTTCTTGGAGAGGTCTATTCAAGAATGCACTATTCACATCCATTTGATGAAGCTTGAAATCATGATGGGTAGCATAGGCCAAAAGAATATGAATTGACTCAAGTCTTTCTACCGGAGCATAAGTCTCTCCAAAGTCCAAGCCTTCAACTTGAGTGTAGCCTTTGCCCACGAGTCTTGCCTTGTTTTTTGTGACGACACCGAATTCATCTTGCTTGTTCCTAAAAACCATTTGGTGCCGATCACATTTTGCTTGGGTCTTGGCACCAACTCCCAAACTTCATTCCTCTTGAAGTTATTCAACTCTTCCTCCATTGTAATTATCCACTCTGGGTCCTCAAGAGCTTGATCCACACTACGAGGTTCCAAAGAGGAAACAAACGAGTCAAATGCACAAAACTTTGAGAACCGTGAACGAGTGGTTACCCCTCTTTCACTACAAGAAAATCGTTGACTAGTGAGGCAACCACATTTTAGCGTCATTGATTTATGACGTTCCTGGCTGGTTTCGTCATAATATTTCACTTTCGAGCAAATTTAGTGACAAAAAACTTTCGTCATTACGATTGTTACTGTAGCCAGGCATTCCCTGTTCCATGCTGTTTTGTGACGCCATAAGCTCTGAAAATTGTCATAAACCAACATCAGTCCCACATGTAAGCATTATTTTAAAATTAGAGTGTTCCACGTCGTCATAAAATTCAGTAGGGCCCCACATGTAAGCATTCTTTTGAAATTAGAGTGTTCCAAGTCATCATAAAATTTTCCAAGGTCCCTCATGTAAGCAATTTCGCCAGGTCAGTGGAGGCCAGGTCACGAAATGTTGCAAAAACAACTTGCCATTGCAAGGGTTTGAACTAGAGACCTATAGGAACAAGACTGCGTTGCTTACCACTACACCACTTCTTGGTTGTGTTATTTTAACAGGAAACACTTTCCTTATGGTTGTGTCACGTGAATCTTTAACATAAATCAGTAGTTCACAGGCGAAACGCTTCACTGCCTTTGCAAAGACTCTCGACTTTTACTACGTGCAGATCTGCAACGGCTCGTGGTAGGGATGGCGGATTCTAGGGGTGATGAGAGGGTGGTTTATGCGCCACCTCCCGGCTACGAGTTCATGAAACAGGACGACAAGGTCAGTCCTCTGGTTTGAGCCACTATATTTTCCCCTATCGGCCTAGGGATGGGGATTTCTAGATTTGGGGATCTACAGGATTGATGACCATATACAATAGATTCAGAATTCATCGTACATTCAAATTTGAATTGCAATTGGTGTTAGAAGTTGATCAGCTATAGATAATTGGTATTAGATTCAATTAGTTTTCGATTTGCATCATTTTATGAATTGATAGGTTCTTGTATTTTACTAGCATCTGGTGGTGTCTCGGTCCACTGATTTCGTTACATCAGAGCCTCCTGATGCTGATCTTATCGTTGTGGATCCTTATAACAAGTGCCAGCATTGGTATGTTCTCCTTGTCAGGGAAAGTTTCACCACCCTTGGGCGCCGGTATGGAACCTGTGGTCAGGTAAACAATAACTTGTTTAAATTTCAATAGAATTATAGTACTTGTACTCTTGATATTAGTGTTGAAAATGGACAATTTTTTTGAACATATATGTATTTGGTGTCTACAGCCTCAAGGAAAACAATGTCAGACGTTTGTTTGGATTGATCCTGAATGGGATGGTAGGACTAAAGCTGTTCTGAATAAGCTAACACACATGATAGCAAAAGCTGAAGAGGAAGCAAGGTAATGGAAAGAAGAATGCAGAAAGGCTAACATGAAGCTTGGAGATACTGAAAAATTGATGCTTGAAGATATAACCACTGAGCTTCAGAAGGAGAAGATGGGTAAGCCAACATAGCTGGAACTTGTCCAGGTGTTCATGGAAATGGAATTGATCAATAGGTAGTTACGATTATTGGAACAATTTTTAATGATGAATAACCATGACATGCCATCTTTTGAAACTTGTTGCTGATATTTTCTTCAGGTCACGTAAACGACCCTCAGAATTTATCGATTTAACTGAAGCTTGAAGCCGAGCTGCAGAAGGTGAATGGAGAGCTGCAGGAGGCCAGACATAATATTAGGGAGCTATATGTAGGGAGAATTGACGATCTATTGATGTCTTAAGAAACATGTTTGTACCTCATCATCTTATGATGTTTGCTACTTGGTGGTGTAAACTTTGTGGTGATGAGTTGCTTTGAGATGCCATCTTATTATGCTGATTTGATTTTATCTATTTCAAATTGAGTCGAGCACACTCACCATTCAGAATCAATTTTGTTGATGTTTTGCTGGTCTGGTCTATTGATGTTTTGCTAGAAGGACCTTCCTGAGTAATGATCGCGAAACTGCTTATTTCCTACTGTCGTTCCAAGTCATCATAAAATGGAGGTCCCACATGTAAGCATTTTCACTAGGTCACGAATGGTGCTTGTAGCCACTAAAGCTAGGCTGTAGGAGGTGAAGAGAGACCTGCAAGAACAACAAGGTAGAGAACTCATGGCGCAGCAAGAGGCTGTAAAATATAAGGAGCTGTGTCAGGAAATTATAAATAAAACTATGCAAGAGATGAGGAAATTCAAGGAGATGGCTGACCAATTGTTACATAAACAATTGCAACAGACCAACAAATACAAGGAGATGTGTGCCCATCTGTCACGCCAGGACAATGCCTTGTTGAAAGAAATAGGTGAGATTCTTGACCAAGAGTCAAAAGACCTGGTATTGGACTGGAAGGCAAAACCTGAAGAGGAGGCAAGGTCATGGAAGGAAGAATGCGCAAAGGCTAACATCAAGCTTAAAGAAACTACCACTGAGCTGAAAAACGTGCAGGGAAAGCTGAAACATGCCATCGATGCGATGGAAGTGTATAAGCAATCGGTTGAGCAGCTAGTTATCGAGATCGAGAAGGAGAAGCAATCGATACAATGAAGTGCTATCTAGATGGAGAAGGAGAAGCAATGGATACTACGCGAGAAAGATAAAAATAGGTAGTGCTTGATTATTATGAAACTTGTTCCTTGTAGATGTTTAATTACTGGTTGTTGCTCCTGTGCACTTCATAGTGATGAACTGCCATGACACGTAGTGTTATGAAACTTGTTGCTGCTTATGTTTTCTTTAGGTCAGCCAAGCAAAAAAGGAATCAACAATGGGAAGGATCCTCAGAAGCTAACATGAAGCTTGAAGCTACTGCCGCTGAGCTACAGAAGGTGAAGGGACAACTGCAGGATGGAGCTATGGAAGGAGAATCAACGCCTACAAATGTAAATTGATGATCAGTTCTTATCGTTATGATTACAAATGGGTGGTTATGATTATTGTAAAAATTGTAATGATGATCATCCTATGATGTTTGCTACTTGGTGTTGTGAACTTTGTGGTCATGAGTTGAGAAACTTATTTCTACTTGGTGTTGTGAACTTTGTGGTCGTGAGTTGCGAACTTTGTGGTCATGAGTTGAGAAACTTGATGCTACCTGATCATAATATGATGTATGCTACTCGGTGGACGACAAAGGTCCGGTCCATTGATGTTTTGCTGGAAGGACCTTCCTGAGGAATGATCGCGAAACTGCTTATTTCCTACTGTCACGAAATGTTGCAAAAACAACTTGCCATTGCAAGGGTTCGAACTAGAGACCTATAGGAACAAGACTACGCTGTTTACCACTGCACCACTTTTGGTTGTGTCAATTTAATGGAAACACTTTCCTTATGGTTGTGCCAAGTGAGTCTTTAATATAAATCAGTAACTCGCAGGAGAAACACTTCACTACCTTCGCCACTCTCTACATTTGCTACGTGCAGATCTGCAACGGCTCGTGGCAGGAATTGCGGATCCTAGCAGCGATGGAAGATGGTTGCGCCGCCACCTTCTAGCTACGAGAGGCTGAAACAACCCGACAAGGTCAGTTCTCTGGATTGAGCCACTATATTTTCCCCTATCGTCCTAGGGATTTCTAGATTTGGGGATCTGAAGGATTGATGAGCACATAGAATAGATTCAGATTTCATCGTACCCTCATTTTTGCACTACGATTGGTGTTACAAGTTGATAGGCTATAGACAATTCATAGGTGTTAGGTTCAGTTAGTTTTGAATTTGCATCGTTTGATAGATTGATAGGTTCTTGTATTTTACTAGCTTCAGGAGGTGCTTGAAGCCACTAAAGCTGAGTTGCAGGAGGTGAAGAGAGACCTGTAAGAACAACAAGGCAGAGAACTCATGGCGCAGCAAGAGGCTGTAAATTACAAGCACCTGTATGAGCAATCGTTATAGGACAACATTGCCCAGATGGAAGAGCTGGCCAAATTCAAGGAGATGTCTGACCAATTGTTACATAAACAATTGCAAGAGACCAACAAATACAAGGGAAAGCTGGAACATGCTATCCATGCGATGGAGGTGTATAAGCAATCAGTTGATCAGGTAATTAACGAGATGGAGAAGCAGAAGCAATGGATACAACAGAGTATTGTCTAGATGAAGAAGGAGAAGCAACAGATACTGCAGGAGAAAGATAAAAATAGGTAGTGATTGATTATTATGAAACTTGTTCCTTGTTGATGTTTAATTACTGGTTGTTGCTCCTGTGCACTTCATATTGCTGAACGGCCATGATACGTAGTGTTATGAAACTTGTTACTGCTTGTGTTTTCTTTAGGTCAGGCAAGCGAAAAGGGATCAACAATGGGACGGATACTCAGAAGCTAATATGAAGCTTGAAGCTACTGCCACTGAGCTACAGAAGGTGAAGGGACAACTGCAAGATGGAGCTATGGAAGGAGAATCAATGTCTAGAAATTGATGATTAGTTCTTATCGTTCTGATTACAAATGGGTGGTTATGATTATTGTGAAAATTGTAATGATGATCATCCTATGATGTTTGTACTTGGTGTTGTGAACTTTGTGGTCATGAGTTGAGAAACTTGATGCTACCTGATCAAGTGATCATAATATGATGTTTGTTGCTCGGTGGATGACAAAGGTCCGTTCTGTTGATATTTTGCTGGAAGGACCTTCCTAAGTAACGATCGCGTAACTACTTATTTCCTACTGTGGTTCCAACTCGTCATAAAATTTAATAAGGTCCCACAAGTCAGTCTGATAAAAAACAGTGGAAAATTAAAAGGATACAATGTCAATAGCAAGGGTTGAACCCGCGACGTTTGATCCTGAAAAGGGTACACAGAACCACGGAGACATAATGAAATTTGTGTATTTCCAAACTAAGTAGATCTAGTTTACCAAGTGCGGCCAACGACTATATCTCCAACTGTGTACCCTGCAAGGGGCTTGCTAGGATGCTCCTATGGCTCGTTGTGGCAAATATCTAGCCTAGAGGTGTTGGTGCGCAGATCTACAACCCACGGCGGGAATGGCGGATCCTCACATCGAAGGGAGGAGAGTGAGCTACGGTCAGGTCAGTACCTTGTTTTGTGCCTCTGCTTTCCCCTTTCGTCAGAAGGAAGTGATATTTGGAATTGGGGATTTCGGTTGAAGCACGATTGTTGTTACAAGTTTATTGATAGGCTTTAGTTTAGAAAGTGCAAACTAAGCATTGATTTCAAGTTGCAATGAATTTTTTTGAAGCATCCGTGTACTCCAGCATCTTCTTCCATTGGTAGTTACTGCTTGGAGACATCTTCCTGCAATAGTAGCCATTGGCATCCTAAAGACAAGTGCAAACACGGGTTGAGAGTTGTGGTGAAGTATGCTTGGACCTTTCTCAACCCTGGCCGCCGGTTTGCTGGCTGCCCAAAGGTAATGGCTAGTTGGCTACCTGCTTATGTGGTTCCTGTGGTCAACGACGATTGTTATTGGGGCGTTTAATTTGCAGGAAGAAAAAGAGCAATGCGATTTACTTCTGCTGGATTGATTCAGAATGGGATGAAAGGTCGTATGCTGTTATGGTGAGGATCATGAAGAAGAAAGCGAAAGTTGAAGAGGATGCAAAGCAGTGGGAGGGAGAATTGGGAAAAGCTAACTGTGAGCTTAGAGAGATTAGGAATGAGCTCAAAATAGTGTGACAAAAACTTCAAAAGGCTACCGCCGAACTGAAGTCAATTGGGAATTATAGGCACAATGTCAAACTCACGCATGTGCTGCTTGCTTTATTTGTTGTTTTTGAGTTAATGGCAGGATTGATGCTCAGTGGCAAGGCTAATTAGATGTCTCGATCACGTATTCTGCAAGTGTCACTTTGGTATTGTGAACATTGTGTCGATCATGTATTCTGAACATTGTGCCTTATGCTTCTGAGCATTGTACTGATGATGTATTGCCAAAATCGACCAAGAAATGTGCGGCAGTTAGTATCCACCACATTGTACTGACCATTTAGTCCGACCTGTTCACATTTCCAAGAACATAATTTCTGTTAGGTTCACCAATAGTCATAATGAATTATTATTGTTATCCCGAAATCAACAGAGCAGCAGCGACGGTTGTTTTGGGTGGTGAAGGAGCGGTGAATTTACTGTAAATGTGGAGAAAGGAATGGTGGATTTGTTATAAATGGGGCATTCATCGACTTCTTCCGCCTGGGGTACAGAGAACCTTTTTGCAATTGCATCTCCTCCTCCTCTCAGAAGAAAGATCTGTGAGAGTACAGTGCTCTCTTCCAAGTCTCTGTATTAATTTGAATGTGCATTTGACCTGGCACTCTGATATTTGATCAAACTATTTTCAGGACGCCGGTAGGTCAGTAATCATGTCGTCGAGGCGGTTGCCATTATCACTGGTGGTGCTCCCTACCGAGGTGAACATTGACATCACCGGCCACCTCGTTGCGACCTCGGAGCGGACCATGGATGACCTCCGCAGCCTACGGTGACCTGCCGGGACATGTGTCGCGTGTGTAAGAACACGGCCGTTGGTCGTCGCGTGGCGCTAGAGCGATTTGCCATCGAGCTGCAGTGGAACGACCGCAAGGGCTACGACGCCCTACTCGATTGCCTGACCCGCATAAGAATCCCAGAGGCATGTTTCCTCTCTGGGATCGACATCCTGTTCGGGGAAAACTACAGCTCTCGGTCATCCATCGCCAAGCTCGAGGAGGCCGCCCAGGCCGGGTACAATGTGGCGGCCTACGTAGCCGCCATGATCCTCTACAGGGCCAATGGTGGCGCCGGTGATGATGACACTGCGAGGCGGTACATTAGACAGGTCGAGGGCGAGGAAGAATCGGCGGTCGCGACATCGATGATGATGCAGACGAACAAGGGTTGCCTGTGGTGCCGTGAGGCATCCTTAGAGGTGATCCGGCGAGTGACGTGGCGCCGACGTGCAACGCTGGCGCTACTAGTGGCGCGCGGCAATCATCAGTGCGCAGGCGGCCTGTGCTTCAAGATGAACTGGGAAAAATGGTCACATTTTTGTAACGAGGAGTGTAGAATTCACGCCGAATGTGATCTGTTCTTTAGCAAAATAATTGGATATCTGCATCCAAACAAATTAAACCTTGACATGTGAGAGTGATTTCGGATATCTTTTGTTTCTAGATCAATCCCCTGATATCTGCTCTGTTTCTATCTCTCTTCCTTGGTTCCCGTGTAGCAATCTTTAGTCACACATGCATTGACGTGATGGAAACCATCTTCTGGTCTTCCCCCATTTATTTACCACAACTGGTAGTTGGAATAGTTCATCGCAATTTGGAGAGGTGGAAAATCAATATTGGACAATTTAAAAACAAATAATGTGATCCAATTTTCACTATCTCAGAAACTACGAAATCCGTAATCAGGTTTGCCCAATTCAAAACAAGCAACTTTTGCCAGGAAAGGAATGAAAATTTTTGTCCGCTCTATTAGTGTTTCCTAAACCCAAACATCTAGTCCTGCCCGGGTTGTATTGCCTATCCCATTGCATGATTTCATTTTGTTGTCACCAAGCATGACTCGTTAGCAAGGAAAAATGAAGCCGTGATTCAAACTCTAAGTCAGCTTGCCTGTCTTCACGATTCTTTCCTACTAACCAAGTCTTGGAAAAACAAATCTTTGCTAGATGGGGTAGTGTACACTAGATAGAGTAGACACGGTTTTACTGAAAGCCAATTTGTTGCCCATCGCTTCAATTTGCTCTACCTAAGCCATGGCTTCACGTTCAAATTCTGCACGTTTTTGGCTCTCCCTAAGAAGATATCATAGCTCACCTTGTCCAAATTTAAAACAAGCATCTTTTGCCATCAAATGATTAAAAATATTTCTCCGGTCTACTCATGGTTCGTAAATCTAAACATCCAACCTCCTTTTGTGCCCTTCTTCTATTGCCTATCTCATAGCAAATGCTTTAGTACTGTCTGATAATGTTTCGTATACCAGAATAACCGGTCTCGTGGCAACATTCGATCTCATCATGTTCAAGTCAATTAAGTTTGCTCCAAGTTCAACGAGATTGCAAATTACGCGCCTAGGCCATTTGCCTGACACGATCCCCGATGCGACCCTGCGTCTTTCCCTTGGCAAGTGAGATCTATTAATATATACTGGAAAACACTTTTGCATCTCCTCCTCAATGCAAGAAAACCCCATCGACATCTCCTCCTCTCGGCACAAGAAGACCCATCGACATCGCCTCCTGTAAGCGCAAGTACCGTTGTTCTCTCTCCCAAGTCAATCGATTTCTTTATTCTTTCGATCTTTTCCGCCTCTCTGGGCAAACTAATTTCTATGTGCATTTCAGAGCATCTCCCCCAATGGTCGGCAACAATCATCGCATGCCTCCTGTGGAGCTCGCTCTCCTATCATCCACGCTGGCTAAAGTTCTGGCAGGGCCGAGATGCGGCGACTGCAGCAGGACAGAAACACCTCAATGGATGGCCGGGCCGATGGGGCCCGACACACTCTGTGCTGACTGCGGCCTTCGTCGTTGGTATGCCGGGCAGCGGTGGGACATGCATTCTCACCGGAGCAATAAAACCACGATTCCCGTCTCACTATTGCCACCAGAAGCTGGCGTGCAGTGGGTGGAGTGCCCGAGAGGCCAGGCTGGCCGCACGTGGTAGTCGTGGCCCTCCACTCCGCCATTGATGTCGAGTGCACCCGCCGCATCGACTATCCTGGAGAGCTCAGGCGCATGGCAGTTCCCGTCCCTGCTCCATAGGCCGGCGGCGTTTCCAGCCGCTCAGCCATTGATGTCAAGTGTGCCGGCCGCTTCGACTGTCCCGGAGAGCTTAGGCGCACAGCCGTACCCGTTGCCACCAGAAGATGGCATGTAGTGGGTGGAGTGCCCGAGAGGCTGGGCTGGCCGCACGTGGTTCTCGTGGTTGTCCACTCCGCTACTGATGTCAAGTGTGCCCACCTCGTCGACTATCCTAGACACGGCCGTTCCCGTCCCTGCTCGACAGGCCGGTAGCGTTGCCAGCCGCTCGGCCATTGATGTCAAGTGCGCCCATCGCGCTGACTGTCCCGGAGAGCTCAGGGGCATGGCCGTTCCCGTCCCTGCTCGAAAGGCCGGCGGCGATGCCAGCCGCTCAGCCACTGATGTTGGAGCCGTTCCTTCTCGACGGCGAGGCGGCGCCTTTGATCCTCGATGACCCAGACTAGATGAAAAGCTAATTGCCAATAATAACAAGTGTCACTTTGCTGTTATGCTAATTAGTAGTTTTTGATTAAGTTTGGTCCCTTCGTATTTGATTATGCTGATTGTAAGATCATAGAACTCTGTTTCCTCCTATGGAGTACTTTGGATGGATGTTCGTTCGAAAAATGTGAACCTATTTTGCCAACAAATCAACAAATAATTTATCCGGTTTTGTCACTTTTTCTTAACAGTAACATCCGCTCGTTTCCATCCTCGTGCCACAACTTCCCATGGAAGGTGGTTGCCATCATCAAGAGATCATAGATGTGTTGGTCATATGGTGTGGGGACCCGCACATCATCCCCTCAACGGTAGAAGATGAATGGAAGCCACCCAAGACTCAAGAGGCGTCCGTTGCTTACCTTCTCACTGAAGCGACACAACTTCCCAGGCAAGGCGAGTAACTCCACAGAAATCGCCATTCGTACCCCCACCATCAGCGTCCTCACCAGTTCCGAACCACTCTACCACTTCCCAAACACTCGCGCCTCACTCCTACTGCCCGGCTGACGTAATGAAGTGATCAGGCTCCCCGATGCGTCGGCTACCCACCACCGGTTCCGCATCGTGCCGGCTATCCCCCACCGGCTCCCCGTCATGCTGGCTCTCACCCTCGCCCTTCAACTGATCCTCCGGCGCCACATCCTCTTCACGCGCCCGTGACTTGGTGCCACTGCGCGACGGCCAGCACTTCGCCCGCATGTTCACGGAGGTGCTGTGGGGCCACATCCATGGCACGCGGCCGCCGCGCTCCGACGCCGCCAACATCGACCTGCCGTCACTCGTCGGTGGTTTGCCAAGATCCAGTGGTGGCTCGCCAGCGGATTCCCAGCCTCCTCCACCGTCGCCGCCACTGCCCTCCGACGACGCCAACATCGACCCGCCATCGATCGCCGGCGGTTTGCCAGGTGGTGGCTCACCGATGGATATCTACCCTCCTTCACCATCGCCGCCTCGGAACACCTCATGGGTGAACTCTTGCTCGAATCTCAAGCCCCAAAACTCTCTAGAAAAGGAGGAATCACAAATCTTGGCTCTCTACCTCAAGAACACGAAGAACACGAAAACCACCAAAATCGAAGGACTTCCCACGGAATTTGAGGGGCAAGATCACCAAAAAATGAGGCACACCAACCTCATGTGTGATTCCCAACACAAATCCCGCAAGGAAACTCCTCCAAATCTTTCCCACGAAAATCACAAGAAAAGGCTCCGAAAATCACCAAAAAGGGAAAACGGGAGAGACAACAAAAAGCCTTGAGGAATCACACCGAACCTTCTATACATACCAAGAAAGATTCATACAAGGTCTAGCTTGCCTCACGATCATCCATCCCTCTCTAAAGATCTCACCATGAAGCTCTCCAGCTAGTCCTATGGAAAACCTAAGGGAAAATAGGAAAAGACTAGGAAGCAAATGAGCTAGGGTTCCAAGAGGTGGCTGCCATCCTCTCTCCTCTAAGTTTATATGGAGGCAACCGAAAGACGAAACTACCCCTATTGCATAATACTAGGATACTCGCCCCCGAAGGGCACTTTGGGAATTCTCATCGTAGCACCATCGGACGGATGACTGACGGATGCACCTCGCTTAATATGGCAATCTTCGTTGATTACCAAAAACAAGCCTATTCTTTTTTTGAAATTTCGTTGACCAAATGAATTTATTGACTTTGTGCTCCTTTCCGAATAGAATTTCTATATCGATCAGCCTAAACAAACATTATTACTCATGCCAGACCGAGTGCTTAGAAGCGGAGCTAAAGTTTATGTAGCGAGAGCGAATCCAATAGAATAAAAAAATTTTGAAATTCGGGGCTTACATACTATAGGGAGAGTCCTTACCTTAAAGAATAATTAGGATAGATTGTATATTCCTTGCTCATTATCAGACAAAAGGAAAGAGCATACCCAAGTTCAATAGCTTTACGTCCGCTATTCTCTAAAGAAAGAAAAAAAGGAGACCCATGCCATGGTTGGTTATGAACTTATAATCATGGAATCGACTCGATCATCTGATTATAAGTTCATTCCATACCGGACCAGACCGTGCACATTCTTATTATGAGAAGGGGTCATTCGAGCCCCCGAAATTGACTTGGCTTTGCCAAAAGGCCTCATCTCCAAAGCCCGGCTCGCGAGGCGTTCAGACCATGGTGGCTGGATAACGTTCTCTCAAGGACCTACAAAACTCTCTAATGTTGATGATCAAACGGAAGAAGAATTAGTAGCAGGTTATCAAACTGAATATTCTGGTATTAAATATGGTTTATTTTATCTTGTTTCTTATTAGTGGGCTGTTTTGAACTATTGATTTACTAAATCGAGTGAAGCTGTTCGGTGGTTGGTCTCTACCTTTTTCTGTCTCTTGGCTGGGTTCTTCTCCTACCAGTATCGAATAGAACATGAATCCATCGGTCCATTTAAAGCCCCGCCTTTCACCCATAAAATGGATTCACTCTTATAAAGCAACAAGAAAGAGCGGAGAGGACCTAGTATTTTATTCCATGTAGGAAGTATGAGTCTGATTCTATTTTTCTATTCGAGACTTTTTTCCTATTCTGTTGCCCAAGAATAGGTTGAGTGAGAAACCGATTAATGCCTCGACGCAAGCCTTGCGATTCCGACGCGTGTCCTCCGCTTCGAAGTCTCTCGGCGCGCCCGGATCCCGTCTCCGCCCGCCAAGCATCCGGTCTTGGCTTTGTGGCTCAACCAAGGAACCCGACGGTTTTGTGGTGAACAGCCGCAAACCCCGCGGACTCGGTGCAGCCTCCACGCCAATCCCACTCATGACTTGGCCGCCACAGTCATCCCGGCTCGACCTTGGTTTTGAGGCTCAACCAAGAAACCGTACACGACTTCGTCTTGCTTTTCTTGACACCATGCGGCCCGCACTTGATCCCGTCGGCCACCAGGTCCCTCGAACCAAGCCTACTTGTCTCTCCACTCCTCAGAGGCCACACACGCACAGACCTTTCGCGCTTATTCTTCACCTGCACCAATGCAAATCAAGCCGCAACCTGCACCTGCAATACTCGGCCAAGAGTCGGTCCACACCACGTTGTCAATCACTCATCACACCAGGGAGCGACCATCCACCGGTCCTCGAACGCTTCAGTCCTCAACCACCCCCTTGATGAGTGCATTGACAACACACATAGTCACCAATTCATAAGATAAAGAAAAAGAAAAAAACGAACAAAGAACTCAAACAAGTGATCAAAAGCCAAACAAAAGCCAAGACAAGATCACTTGAGAGAGCAAATCTCGGTCCCCTAAGGCAAGGGCAATGACTCAACACTATCGAGACAAAATGCTCCAAAATGCCAACTCCTCAAGGTGAGGCAAAAGGGCTCGACACTATCGGCAAAAGAGCAAAGGACAAAGCAAATTCAGGCGACACAAAGAGCTCCCCCTGCAAGAATGCAAGCTCCCCCTGAACAAATGCATACAAACTCAAGTTCTCCCCCTAAACTGAGTATCCCTCTTTTTCTCCCCCTTGATGCAAAGACTCTCCTCCTTGTGTTAACAAATGCATCACTCCCCCTTGTTATGAATTGGATGCACATTTCTCCCCCTTGTTGGTAACGCATGAATCAAGGCTATAAATTCAAGCATGTGCTTCTCAAATAGACAAAGAGCACTACAACATGCTAGAAATGAGACATAGAACAAGAAGGATAGCCCCATATTTAGTACAAGCATCGCCAACACGAGAGCAAAGACATATATACATGTGACATGGCTAGGAGCAAATTGAAGCATTTTTCAACAAAAACTCCCTCTCAGCGCATAGGACCTCAACATGATCAAAATGAACACAGACAACATATAACCCACAGACTTCATGCAAGGTCACAAGATCTCATCACTAGGTCATCACAATCACCTACAAGCTACCTCATGTCATGTCAAAGCCATCGAGCCATGTGTCTACTTCTAGATATGAGACTTCTAATTGGTAGACATCATGCAACGGTTTAGCACCCAAGATAAGGAATTTAAACCACATATGATATGGACGCATATTTTTGAAGCATTGACAATTCAAGATACCAATTTCATGTTCAAAATTAAGCATGGTACATGAAATGCCTTTGCGGCAAAAGAAGCTTATGCTCCTCCACAAGATAGCATGTAGGCTAAACATTCATGATGACAACCGGGTCTTTGACCCTAAATGAAAATAGCATGATTCCCAAACATGAATTAAGCAAGATATAGCCATTGGAGCACAAAAGGAACATGTAAGGGATTCAACTCACGAGAGAGGATCAAACTTAAAATTTTCACAAAATATAGCCATTTCACATGCATAAACATCCAAAGCTTATCAAGAGCATAGCTATAGATCATAAGAGCTCACAAGCATGATCATAGGCTCACATCCAACATATCACAGGATCAATATATATGAGAGAAGCACATCCTCACTACAAGGTTTTGTATCAAATTCAACACCTCTGAATTGCAACACCGAAAATTTGGTTGCTAGAGATGGTTATATTGCAACCATTCTAAAAAATCGTAGTAATACATGACTTTAATACAACGGTTTTCAAGATGTTGCGAAGCTCTGTTGCATTTGGTGGACGATATTGCAATGGTGAAAAATGGTTGTAGTAGAATTGATTTTGGTTGCAATTGTGTGGTAGTACTGCAACCACGTTTGTGTTTGTTGCATTTGGTTGTGACTATTGCTATGGGTTTGTTGGGTTGTGATAGCTACATGCTTATTGCAACGAGAACTTTGATAGCCGAAGCAAAAGTGGTTCTCAATTGCAACGCTATTTTGCGGTTGTAACTGCTACAGCTTATTGCAACGAGGACTCTAGGGGGCGAAGCCAAAGTGGTTCTCAATTGCAACGCTTTGTTGGTGTTGCAACTGTTATATGATTATTGCAATGAGAACTCTGGAGGGTGATGCAAAAGTGGTTCTCAATTGCAACCCTTTTTTGGAGTTGCAACTGTTACATGCTTACTGCAACGAGAACTAGGAGCTGAGGATGATTTGGATTGGGCCTTGTAGCATGTATGATATATTATGAAAAAAGTACAATTTATAGTAAAAATGGAACTTGGCTGATTCTGAATTTAGATTTTATTCTAATTATTAATTTTGACAAACAAGTTTGAATTGGTGAGAAAACAATCTGTCATTAGAGACAAAATGGAAAAAATAAAAAAAAGCACCATGGTATGGAATTGAACCAAGGACCTCAAACTACACTAGTATATGACTTACCACTACACCATTATAATGTTAGTGTTAGCTTGCATCGTTCAATCTTTTTCAAGTTTCTATGTGGTCAGCTTATAGTAACTTTATAAATATTAAAATAAAAAAGTTACTTTACAAGATTCTATTAGTTAGTTATTTAGAAAACAAAGAAGTAAAGTTTCCTAAAAGTATTATTGTTTTTTTATCTAATGCAACACCAGAAAAGTGTTGCAATAAAATGGTTGCAATAGACACAATGCCATGTCACTCGGGTCCCACCTTGAGGACGTGGTGATGCGGTCCCACCTTGAGGACGCAAAAAAAAATAAAAAACACTTTATAATGGGTTTGAACTACGGACCAACAACCATATATCAATTTGCCATACCATTGAGCTACAACACCTTTTGTGATATTAGTAGACGTTATTATGTACACATACGAATACGAGTCATAGATGGAAAAAATAGAGAAAAGAGGAGACGTGCTGGCATAATCACAACTCGAAACTCTCCGCTACCCGCTGGCCTGCCCTGCATTGCCACGCCCAGAAGGCCGCACCCTGGCCGCGGCCGGCCATGCCCCACTATGCCTAGCCAGGCGCACCTTGGCCGCACCCTGGCCGCGGCCGGCCACGCCCCAGCTGCGTCTAGCCGCACCCCAGCCACGACCAGAATTTAATCCGAGGCACTAAAAAAAGGTTGCATCCAAATTTGAGGTGCCCATTGGGTAAGAAAGTACTTGAGTGCGTTTTCACAAAAAAAAGTACTTGAGTGTGTAAAAATTTTGAAATTTTAATTGAGGTGTATGAAACAATGTTATGGACTATCTAGTTTTTGAACAATGTATACTCCAATTTTCACAAATTTTATGAAACTTTTTTGTCAAGCTTGTAGATCCATAAAATGATTCTATGCCAATTTACATAATTTTTGGATAAGTTGTATTATTATCATTATTTTATAACAAGGTGACTAGTAGAAGTTCGAGTTTTCCGTATAAGTCAATTGAATTTTTCATCTATCTCCTAGATGTGGGCTAGAATGGGCAATAGACGCCTCAATATAGTTTTTTTTATTTTGATTATATTCTAATTATTAATTTTGAGATAGAAGTTTGAATTGGTGGGAAAACAATATGTCATTAGAGACAAAATAGAAAAAATAAAAAAAGCTCCATGGTATGGAATTGAACCAAGAACCTCAATACTACACTAGTATATGATTTACCACTGCACCATTATAATGTTAGTGTTAGCTAGCATCATTCAAGCCTTTTCCATATTTCTATGTGGTCAGCTTATAGTAACCTTATAGATATTAAAATTGAAAAGTTACTTTACATGATTCTTTTAGTTAGTTATTTAAAAAAACAAAGAAGTATAGTTTCATAAAAGTATTATTTTTTTGTAATGCAACACCAGAAAAGTGTTGCAATAGACCCAAAATGGTTGCAATAGACAATGCCTGGAAACCAAAATAACTTTCAATTGCCATGTCACTCGGTCCCACCTTGAGGACGTGGTGATGCGGTCCCACCTTGAGGAGGCAAAAAAATGCAAAAAAAAAACCCTTTATAATGGGTCTGAACTACGGACCAACAACCTCATACCAATTTGCCTTACCATTGAGCTAAAACACCTTTTGTGAAATTAGTAGACGTTACTATGTACACATATGAATACAAGTCGTAGATGGAAAAAATAGAAAAAAGAGGAGACATGCCGGCATAATCGCAACTCGAGACCCTCCGCTACTCGCTGGCCTATCCTGCATTGCCACGACCGACCACGCCCAGCCGCACCCCGGTCGCAGCAGGAGTTTTATCCGGCACACTAAAAAAAGGTTCAAATTTGAGGTGTCCATTGGGTAGGAAAGTACTTGAGTATGTAAAAACTTTGAAATTTAAGTTGAGTTGTGTGAAACAATGTGATGAACTATCTAGTTTTTGAACTATGTATACTCCAATTTTCACAAAATTTTATGAATCTTTTTTATTAAGCTTGTACATCCATAAAATGACCTATCATTAGTGAAAAAGTATTACTATGCAGTCAGCTCATAGTAACCCTATCGAACCTGGATGACTAGAAATAAGTTTAATACTAAACATTATCACAACAAATCTTGCAACCTAGTGGTAAGGCACCTACCACCCAAGGCTTAGGTCTCATGTTTGAACCACCATACCTTCACATGTAGTGTTTTTCGTTTAAATTGATTAATTTTGCTAACGTGATATTTGTTTTTTGTTTAAATTGATTACATTTTGCTGACATGGCGTTGGCGATCGTGCTGACATGGCATATGTGGCCAGACATAATGCTGACGTGGCACTGACAGCAGCCCCCGCCACGATTGCCACGTCACTCGGGCGCCATGACCAGTTGCTAAATAGTTAGGAGCCTTACCACTAGATCATTCGTCCTTTTTTGTTTAAAGTATCTAAATTATAACATTTATTTCTTAGTAATTCGACGAATAATTATAGTAATATTTATAAGTAATAAATTTCACAAATTCACACAAACATATTTTGGTTTCATAACCATCCCATAAAGTTTCAAATGAGTTTTGACAAAGAGTACTATACATCATTCACAATGAGGAACATATGTCACTTAGTCATATAGGACTTTGTGAGCCAGGTATGCCTTTGCGATGGATGTGCAAAAACACTTTATTGAAATCACTTAAATTTTTTTATGTGATACTTATACACCAAAATCATGTGCGTATATAACGTTTATTTTTTCTAGCCAAATTATTGCATTTTAACATTTATTCTTTAGTAATTGATATAATTACAGTAATCGCTAAACTTGGTCAGAAAATTCCACATATTCACACATCAACATATTTTGAATCCATAACCATCTCATAAAAATTTCAAATAATTTCAACAAAGTGTACTATGCATCCTTCACAATCAGGATCATCTCTTTTTTTTAGCAGAAACCCGTGGGGCAAAAGCCCCCGGCAACAGAGTATATTAAATAAAAGAAGAAACAGTCAACCAGAAGCAACAACAAAACTTACATCGAGCCTAACAAGTAGTTAGGCACAAATCAGGATCATCTCTCACTTTGACATATAGAACCATGTATGCTTTTGTGTTGGATGTGCAGCAAAACTTTATCGTAACCACTTGAATTTTGTATGTGATATTTGTACACCAAAATCATTTAGATTTTCTAGCCACTTTATGGTATTTTAACATTTATTCCTTAGTAATTTAAAAAATAATTAGAGTAATAGCTAAACTTGGTCACAAAATTCCACAGATTCGCACAACAACATATTTTTCTCCACAACCATACCATTAAAATTTTAAATAATTTCGATAAAGTGGTACTATATAATCTAGAAACATCACCCACTTAGTCATATTTAAAAAAGAAAAAAAAAGAAAACAGAAAAAGAGAAATAGCAAAACAGAAAGCAAAAAACAAAAGAAACAAAAAGGCCCATGAGAGCCAGCCCACTATCTCCGCCCCCACCCACCCCCACGTATTAAGTATTAACTTAGCTCCAGGCTGCCGCCCCTCCGCAGGCCGTCGGTGCTCCCTGCTCGAGGCCGCCGCCCCTTCCTGCTCCGAGGCCGCCGCCCCTCCTTGCTCCAGGCCACTGCCACCCCTGCTCCAGGCCGACATCCCTCCCTCTTCCTGGCTACCGCCGCTCCCTGCGCTAGGCCGCTGCGGTGCAGTCCCTTCGTGGTCCAGGCCGCCGTCCCTCCCTTCGCCAGGCTGTCGCCCCTTCCTACGGCGACGGTGAAGGAGGCGCTCACCGCGCTGCACCACCACCCGGACGACAGCTTCCGCACCGCCGCCGACCGCTGGCTCTAGGATTTCCAGCACACACTCAATGCCTGGCAGGTGCGCGCTTCCTTCTCCATTCCATCTGCGGCTCCCTATTGGTGTCCTGAGCTGGGTGGGGGTAGGTTCCTGTGTTGCAGCTACCTTGGGAGCTGGAGGCTGCGATTTTGGGTCTGCACGGAGTGGGATTTGGGTGCACTGGATTCAGTCTCACTAGGACGAATTTTATCAGTATTTGAAGTGGCTCTGTAACTCTAGTGTGCTATCATTAGAACTGTAGGAGTCGGGGATTGCGACTAGGTTTCTCGGATTGGGATTTCATTATGATTCTCTAGTGACTGCACATTTTGGCTGCTGCATCACGAGGCTGCTGGTGGGATGGGTAATGCAGGACAATTTTGGTCTCTGTTGGTGTGCATTAGATTGGAAAACTCAAATACTGGACTTTTAGATAGTTTTTAATTTCTTAACCATGTCAGCTCGTTGTACAGTGTTTAATTTCTTAACCCAGTCAGTTCCTTCCACATTAGGTTTACTACTTTCTAGCGAATTTTGTGCTTGGCTTGGGCTTGAACGATATTTTTCCTCCTAATGCAAACTGTGCAAGCTCTTGCATATTATCCGGAAAGTCAATTAAAAACTTAAAATACCCAAGGCTTTTCTCATTCACTACCTAGCAACTATCTCTTTCTTTCAGTATGTTTTTTTTACTATTGGCTCATGACTGTAGGAAGCCATTATTCAAGCATGTAATGGTGCTGTGTAACTTAATTACATCTCGAGTTTTGTATTATAGTGTGCTATTTGTCCTGTGCAAACAAGAAGTAAAGATATGTGTTTTTTTAAAGAAAAGAGACCAACCACAACTAATTTAAAAATGCTGCAGGGGTCTGTATGTGTGACGGCTGCTTGAGAAACTGAGTTACAGTGACCTTCATTGCTTCTTTTGGTAGAGAGTGTTGTTTCCTACCAGCAGATGCCTGTGGTGATTCTACAACTAAGACATGGTAGAGTGTTTTAACTTGCTGCTGTGCTAGACAGCTACATGTTTTCTGTTAATTTTAAGCTACAAACTATGTGATTTACCACGATCCTTTTTAGAATCATGAACCTACTAGATGCAACATGTACTTTTGATGCGTTATTCTACTAGCAAAGGAATTCAGCACTGATGCATTTCTATGGTAATTTCTGTTTTGTCAGAGGCATAGATAGTCTGTTCATGCTGCTTCACAGTTTTGATTACAGTTACTTATTGTTAAGGCCATGGTAGTTTTCTGCATATTCTTTTTCAATTTTCCTTCATTCATATGAAAATGTAACAACAAATGTGGCATACTATTACATAAATACTCTCTTCGATGAGTGGCAGAACTTACTGCAAGAAATTAATTCATGAAAACGAGGACGTCTTCTGTTTCTGAAGTATAGCCTATTGCGATACATATATTTGTAATTTGCTTAAAAAAAGATTATATCTATGGTCTGTGTTTTTCTTTCTTGAACAAAAGATATATATGTACAGAGATGTATTTGCCATGTTTATCTCTGATCGAGTGATTGATATCATCTGACTACAGGTTTCTGTCTTTCTTGCTTAGGTCATTAGTGGGCCACCTTCAGGAAGGGTTTAAATTGCAATGGTAGTTTCAATTTTCTAATTTTGATATATGGTTAGCATTAATGTAATACATTATACATATGAGATGGCATGTACCTACAATCTGAAGTGATTTTCGGTTTAGAACTTCCATCTGAATATATATGCAGTCTATGATACAAAGATGCTAAACATGATATGATACAAGAATGAAAATGCAAGATGCATATGTACATTAGATGCCTAACCCAAGCACAAAAACTCACAAACTCCCCCTAAACACATGCACTAGGGCCAAAGAGCATACAAAGCTCACCCTAAATTCATGTGATAGGGCAAAGAGTAAAAGAGACCAAGTGGCTTGACGAGAGCCACACACTTCAAAGTCTCCAATCTACTTACCTCGATCACTCGTTCTTGTCCATCATCCCCGAAAGTGATGTACTCCTTGGACACCACCGGGGAGAGATTAGAGGGCCACCTTCGATCTCTGGTCATGTGCTGCTAGCCTCTGGAGTCGATCCACTCCAAAAGTCCTCCAAGCCTCCCTCATGCAAAATCAAAACCAAAAGCGAGAATGAGCAGCCGACTCAACACTGAGGTTGGCACAAAAAGAGTCAAACCAGTGCCGAGCCATCTGCTCAAAAGTGGGGTTTGCAAAATTCATCCTACCAAAGCTATGACCACCACGGGGAGTCACCTCACGTCTCACTGGAGGAGTACGAGCACCACGAAAGGGAAAACGTGGTTCGTAGCCCCTCTGAGACTCAAAGCTGCGACCACTCCCAAACTCATATTGATCACGAGGTGGAGAACGTCTAGCAAACATACCACCATCAGACTCAACATACCCATCACCTGCACCAAGACCAAAAGAACCGAACCGATCAACACCACGACCTCGAAAGCCGAAACTCTCAGCACCTCTGGTAGGAAAGCCTCGATCTCTCCAAGATGGGACCATATGCACAACACCCTTACTCCGAGTCGCAACATGAGACTCAGGCACACCACGAGAAGAGAGGTACCTGTCCTTGTTTGCCATCTCCCTAGCAAACCTCTCATCCCTTTTCCTCCTGAAGCAAAACTCTCTTCTGTGACCATCCCTCCCACAATACTCACAATGGAAGCGGACTAGTTTTGCCTTGGGTGTTGGTTGTGGCTTATTCTTAGGCTTTTTGCCTTGCTCACTTGGCTTCTCACTTGGTTTCTCTCTCGGTTTATGCGTCTGGTTTGGCTTGTGGGCAAACTGGTTCTTGGGTGTAGTGTGTGGTGGAACTGGAGTTTTCCCAAATTTCCCTTCTCTCTCACCACTACACTCTCCAACTTTATCCGACCCAAGCACTTGACCATCAAAGTGCTTAAACGCTGCAATCATCATACCAAGCTGAGGCTCATGGCTAGACAACCAACTCATCAACTTGCGCAAATCATCATTCTCCTTTCGCAAGCCATCAACATGTTGCGCAAGCTCTAGATTTTGCACGCATGAACCTCACAAGTAGAGCAAGCATTGGCAATAGGAGATTTCAAAGCAGCCTTAAGAGAAACAATACGAGCACGAGATTCATCTAGTCTTGTATGTAAGCTAGGACAAGCAGTACATGCTCCTAACAAAGCAGGTCCAGACTTCAACTCATCAAGCTCAGCCCTAAGCACATCTAGTTCCTCAATCTTTGAGGCATGCTTCTCCTTAAGCAAAGTCAAAACAGACAAGAAAACAGTGCAATCACCACAATCAATCTCATCTGACACAATAGGAGCAGCCTTAAGCGAATCTATATCAAGCTTAGCCTCTAGGTTCTTTAACTCTAGCTCAACTATCTTCTCCCTAGATTCCTCTAGCAAAGCCCTAAGCTCTTTCCTAAGCTTCTTGGCCTCTCTAAGCATGTGATCGCGATTATCAAGCAAGTCAACCAACTCTTCATTCTCCTTGTGCAAGGAAGAGAGCTCATCACATACCTCATCCTCGGAATCTGAGTCTAAGGCGTCCTTCTGGCTTCTCTTGCTGCTGGAGCTGCGAGCCATGCCGCAGAAACCGTCCTTGGAGCTTAGGCCCATCACACAAAGGCCATTGAATTTCTTGCTGAGGGTCTTCATCTTTTTGCTCTTGCCGCCCTCTTCTTCTTCATCACTCGAGCTTGATGATGTGTCCTCGGAGTCGGATTCGACGTCGGTCGACTTCTTCATCTTCTCTCGAGACCATGACTTCCTCCCATGTCCATGATCCTTCTTCTTGGACCTCCTCCTCTTGTCTTTGGACTTGTGCTTGTCGTCGTTGTTCAACTTCGGACACTCGGCGAAAAAGTGTCCGGTCTTGCCGCACTTGAAGCACGTCCTCGAGCACCTCCTTGAGCTCATCCGGTTCTCGTGCATCCTCTCGAATCTTCTCGACAATAGTGCTAGGTCGTCCTCGCCAAGCACGTCAAAATCCTCATCTGGTAAGGGCACAAGAGAAGACAAAGAATGCATCCTGGAGGATGGGTTAGCGTTAGTCCTAGAACCGGAAATGAGAGCCAGACTATGGGGGTCAGTCGGATTCTCAATCTTGCCTCTCACGCCTCTATCAACCCCAGAGGACTTAAGCTTTGAAAAGAGCTCATCCACGGTGAGCGTTTCATACTTGTCAGACTCAAGGATGACCTCGACCTTTGCACCTCATATGGTACGATCAAGTGAATGCAAGAGCTTCACAGCTCTATCATGGTCATCGTATGGCAACACGGTCACATTAGCCATATGTTGTTCACAATCACGGTGAAGCGCTGAAACATGGAGTCAATGGACTCACCAGGCAGATAAGTGAAATTCTCATACTCCATCCGGTAAGTCACGAACAAGCGAGCCTTCACCTGATTGTTCTCACCATGAGCTACCTTGAGCTTCTCCCAAATCCTACAAGTCAAATCCTCTGCTTGAACCCGATCGAATTCAGGTTTGCAAAGGGCACGAAAGAGATAATCAACCGCCTTATTGTTGGCGTCATGCATATCTCGAGAGCCTGGGGCAAGGAAGTTGATGGGTGGACATAGGAGTTGTTCTCCATCACATCCCAAATGATCTGTCCTTTGCCACGAAGAAAAGCAGGCATACGCCTCTGCCACATCTAGTAATCCTTACCATCAAAGTGTGGAGGACCCGAACCCCATTCTTGGTACGCCATCTTTGGATCTTAGACTGGTTAGAATCACGAAGATCCGTAACCGGCTCTGATACCAATTGAATGACCAGATTGGCGACCAGAGAGGGGGGAGTGAGTGGGAGCCAATAAAAATTCTTCTCGAAAGAGATAGCTTCTCTAGCGAGATGAACACGGTCGAAATCCCAAAATCACTTCAGCCTCAAACTCCTCGAGCTTGTCAAGACCACGTAGCAAATGGAGTGCTACTGATCCTTGGAGCAAATCTAGGAAAGCCTAGAACCAAAGTGGACACACAAAAGAACAAGTCTTGGCAAATGTCACCGGAAAGTCCGGAAACTCCGCAACAAACTCCAGAAACTCCACAAGCTTCGGAAATTTCCCAACCTCCAGAATTTCCGCAAACTCTAGAAGACTCTGCAACAATCTCCAGAAAATTCCACAGACTCCAAAAACTCCGCAACAATCTCTGGAAGATTCCGCATCTCCTAGAAAACACCCTTCGAGGGTCAACCCCAAGAATCAAGCCTCCTGATCTCCCGATTCGCTCCACGGTTTCAAGAGAAACTTTGGGGAAGGCAGGGACACCTCATGGGTGAACTCTTGCTCGAATCTCAAGCCCCAAAACTCTCTAGAAAAGGAGGAATCGCAAATCTTGGCTCTCTACCTCAAGAACACGAAGAACACGAAAACCACCAAAATCGAAGGACTTCCCACGAGATTTGAGGGGCAAGATCACCAAAAAACGAGGCACACCAACCTCATGTGTGATTCCCAACAGAAATCCCGCAAGGAAACTCCTCCAAATCCTTCCCACGAAAATCACAAGAAAAGGCTCCGAAAATCACCAAAAAGTGAAAACGGGAGAGACAACAAAAGGCCTTGAGGAATCACGCTGAACCTTATATACATACCAAGAAAGATTCATAGAAGGTCTAGCTTGCCTCCCGATCATCCATCTCTCTCTAAAGATCTCACCATGAAGCTCTCCAGCTAGTCCTATAGAAAAGAACAGGAAGCAAATGAGATAGGGTTCCAAGAGGTGGATGCCATCCTCTCTCCTCTAAGTTTATATGGAGGCAACCGAAAGATAAAACTACCCCTATTACATAATACTAGGATACACGCCCCCGAAGGGCACTTTGGGAATTCTCAACGTAGCACCATCGGACGGATGCCCGGCGACCGCACCTCGCTTAGCCACGACGCAAGCCTTGCGATACCGACGCGTGTCCTCTGCTTCGAAGTCTCTCGGCGCGCTCGGATCCCGTCTCCGCACACCAAGCCTCCGGTCTTGGCTTTGTGGCTCAACCAAGGATCCCGACGGTTTTGTGGTGAACCGCCGCAAACCCCGCGGACTCAGTGCAGCCTCCACGCCAATCCCACTCATGACTTGGCCGCCACAGTCGTCCCGGCTCGACCTTGGTTTTGAGGCTCAACCAAGAAACCAAACATGACTTCGTCTTGGTTTTCTTGCCACCATGCGGCTCACACTTGATCCCGTCGGCCACCGGGTCCCTCGAACCAAGCCTACTTGTCTCTCCACTCCTCGGAGGCCACACAGGCACAGACCTTTTGCGCTTGTTCTTCACCTGCACCAATGCAAATCAAGCCGCAACCTGCACCTGCAATACTCAGCCAACAGTCAGTCCACACCACGTTGTAAATCACTCATCACACCAGGGAGCAACCATCCACCAATCCTCGGACGCTCCGATCCTCCGTTATCTATGTCATCACTAGGTGTGGATGAGGAAGAGGTAAGAGAGGATGAGGTGGTTGATTCTTTTACCTTGATCCCTCTTGCCATGAGGCAAAAATGAGAGTTGTCCTCATCATCGGACAAGTTGTTGAAGAGGCGTGGTGAAGATGTCCCTTGTGCCATGGCAATTGTTGCCATGCCTTGCTTCTTGGGTTCTTCTTCTTCATCACTCGAGTCCCATTGTTGACCCACATGAGCACGCCCTTGGTACTTGTTCTTGTACTCCTTACTTTTCTCCTTGTACTTCTTCTCTTCCTCATTCTTGTTCTTGTTCTTGGGACGCTCGGCAATGAAGTGTCCATACTCTCCACTCTCATAGCACTTCCTTTGAAACTTCTTCTTTCTTTCATCACCACCTTTCCTAGATGCCTTGGACTTCAAGAACTTCTTGTACTTTCTTATGGCAAAGGCGGTGTCTTCATTGGTGCTTCCTTCTTCACTTGATTCTTCATTCGGCCTTGTTCGGCTGTAGGGGGTCAAATCCCTAGGCTGTTTAAATACCAGCCGGTATTGGGTGGAACCCCCTGCTGCCACCCAACCCCTGTGGGGTTTAAGTTCCCTGCTGCTACCTTTTTCTTGTTCGGTTAGGCACAGGTATTGATACAGGGATGGGAAGTGTTACTGTTTATCAAGCAGATTCAAAACGATGCAATGTAAATCCAAATGAAGTTTCACAACCGGACAAGTGTTACCATAATACTGAGTGATAGCTTAGAGTATTAGACAGTCAGAGTTTGCTGAAACAGCTTAGAGTACCATAATACTAAGAACAACAAATCATTATAATTTCGCTGGTGAGCATTACAAAAACCATCCAAATTATAACTGCGGAAATAATCTTCTCTCAAAAGAGTAAGAGAAACATCTAAAGTTCAACCAACAGGTACTTTGTCAATCTTGATCATCAACTCATCCGCTTCTCTGAAAATGTAGGCAGTAAGAAGAAGGCAACAATTATTAGAATTAGGCACTTGGAAGAAGGCAACAAAACAAAACATACGAGTTCACAGCCTATAGTACAATGGACAACATCAGTAGGCACTAGGCAGTAGCAACATCAAACTCTGCAGAACCAAATGGAACTGAAAGATAAAGTCCCTTCAACTGAAAGACAAAGCACTAGCCTATCCAAGTTGAACTGATGCAGGAATAATTAAAAAAAGAATATTCATTAGTAGTCAATTAGCAACAAGTAGTAAGCAATTTCAGGACTCATAATATGATACAATAAGGCAATGATCGGGGGGGGGGGGTGATTTGCAAAGGTGAATGGATTCCACTGTATTTTTGCTGGAGGAGTGGCCTCTCTCTATGTGTGTAGAGGTGTGACATTTCATACAGTGCACAGATAAAGAACACTTGACTGTTGAAAAATTCTTATAGCAACCTAGCTAGTTGGTTTGGGATCGAGTTGCTTACTAATTGAGGAATGCTCTACGATGTTTCATAGGCTGGCTGCTGCCTCTCGCTCGCATGAGAACACTCATATAAAACTGAGCGGTTGCATGTTATCTGAATAACAACACCATGGCCAGCTTAACAAGCGACCTACATGATTTATATCTTTTGTCGTATCTACAGTAACACTGCTTAGTCTTTTCCCCCAAAAAAGTAACTGCTCAGTATACTTCCAAATCATATACACATAATACATCAGGACGCAGTCTACTTGCATATTACTGCTTAGTCTCTTCTCTGTACACAATTTTGTATCTGAACTACCGTTGCTACTTAGATCATGAAAAAAGAAAGTGTTCTCTTTATTTTGGTGATGCAAATTATGCATTTTCTATCTCAAATTTAACAAGTTTTGCTGAAAGGACCAAGCTTTCAAAAAGATATCAGAATGGCAAACTCCATAACGTACCATTTGGCTTCCCCCTACCTAATTTAGGATGACATGAGTTTCAACATGTAAAGAGCCATCGGATATACAAGGCATCAAGTCTTAATACCTCCGACTCAAATTGTGTCATTTTTAATCACACTAAGGTTCCCACAACGTGGAACCCACCAAGCTCTCTAGATTGACACTTTCCCCTTTGATTATGCAAATAGCTTGATATTATGCAATAATTCTCTAAGTATTACACTACACTAATGAACCGAGTAGCAAATATATGTTCATGGGATAAATTTACGATCAAGCTAGAAACAAATTGATTGCCCTGCGAATGGAAGACCTTGTAGGACCATGTTATCACAAAAGAGACAATTTTAGTAGTTGAAAAATGCTTACTGGCAAGAATCCAAAGTTCTCATTTCTGAAAACCATGGAGATATTCAATCTATTGTATTCTTAAATATTGTAGCATCAGTGAAGCAAGATGTTGCAAGTTAATATTAACTCATCCATATTCTACAATTGGTAAATCATCCATATTCTACAGTTGAAATTACACATAATGTTAATATGTCTGCTACGTCCTTACATAAAGGCGAACCTGGCTTGCTCCACGCAAATCGCGCGGCAACGCCGCACTTGGTTTCTAGTTGACCTTAGTAGTGAATCAAATCAAGAACCAATCCCAAGATTAAGGCAACTCAACATAAACCAATTAACCACATCTTGTGAATCAAGAACTCCTACACAAATCAAGGATTCCTAAACCTAGATCCGGGCATGTGGAACAAAACCCTAGCAGGAAACGAAGAAAAGAAGAGAAGAGCGAGGATGCACTCACCGGCGAGAAGGCGGCCACCAAGGGGATGAGCACTTGATGGGAGAAGACCGCGTCGCCGGTGACCTGCCGTGCTTCGCCGTCGCTATCGCCGTTGCCACCAACCTGCCGTGGGTGGCCATCGCTGCCGTCGTCGGGAGGGGTCGTTGTCGAGGGGTCGTCGGGCGGGGGGTCCTCCGACCGCTTCACCTGATCCGCCTCCGCCGGCCAGAAGCGTCGCAGAGCCGTGCCGCCACCACCCTCGCCAACTCACGCGACTCGCGTTGCCTCAGCTCGTGCCGTGGGTTCTTTCCACCCCGAGGCCGACGATGTTTTGTTCCCGACCAGATGTGGGAGGATGGAAGCGGTTTGGGCCGGGGAACAAAAGAGGCCGGGGTGAAACGAATGGAAGTTTTTTGCTGGGCCGGTATTTGAACCCAGGCCAGGGTACCCCCGTGGGTTGGGCCGCATTCCCGGCTGGGGTGGGGCTAACCGAACAAAGTCTTCTTGGTCTTGGAAGTCTTGTGTCTCACTTCCACCACTTCACTAGAGCTAGCATTGAGTGCTAGACTCTTGTTCACTTTCAAGCTAAGTGACTTCTCCACATTTTGATCAACTAGCTCTTGATGCAAGATCTCACCAAGAAGTTAATTGGGGGTCATGTTGTAGCAGCTTGGATCTCTCCGTATCATGGTAGCTAGGTTTGGGTTCCTTGGAGTGAAAGCCCTTAATAGCTTCTTTGTGACCTTGGAGTCCTCCCAATCATTGCTTCCTAGTGATCTAATGTCCGAGACAAGGAGCATTAGTCTATCATACATTTGCCTCACAGTCTCTTCATCCTTCATGACAAATAGCTCAAGCTCTCTGTGAATCAAGTCAATTTTGCCTTGTCTCACATGATCGGTCCCCCCATGTGCTTCCTTCAGTGTGTCCCAACTTACCTTGGCAATTTGGATGTTTTGAACCTTATTGAATTCTTGAGCACACAAGAATCCCGTGATGACTCTTGTTGTTTGTATGTTGCAGTGGAGGTCTTGCTCATGCTTGATTGTTGGAACTTCACCTTCGGCGGGGATTGTCACACTTATGCACACAATTTTCCAAAGAGAAGGGTGAAGCCCGTAAAGATGCATTTACATATCATAAGCCCATTTAGGATAGTCTTTCGCATCGAAGTGGGGAGGCTTTCCCAAATGTACGGAATAGAATTTGTCGTTAGGATTGTTACCCGGAATTTGCGTGTAGTAGTAGGGCACTTTATAGTAGTTGGAAGGAGAACGCTTTGCTTGCTCCTTCTTGATCATCTTCTTGAGGAGTTTCTTGGCCATCTTCTTTGCCTTCTACTTCATCTTGGCTTTTCTTCTTTTCTTCGCCGCTTTCTTGGCTGCATCATTGCCATCCTTGTTGTCTTCATCACTTGAATCGGAGTCCGAGTCAGAGTCGAAGGAGGAGTCGTCGGAGCTCTCGATGTTGGATGAAGGGCGACTTGGAGCTTTGTCCGAGGGGTTGATCCCTTGGGCAGCAACTCGGTCTTGAGCATCTTTGAGCTCTCTTTCTTGAGCCTCCTTGGCGGCGAGGTCTTGAGCGGATGGTCCAACTCCGTCCCCCGACATCTTGATCCCTTAGCGACTAAGCCTAAATCAAGGGATTAGGCTCTAATACCAATTGAAAGGACCTTGTGATGCCTAGAGGGGGTTGAATAGGCTCTCTTCAAAAATATGCACAAAACTTAGCAGCGGATGAGATGCCTGGATGACCCGGCCCCAACCTCCGGATGACCCTATCCCGGGTGATCCGGCGGTTAGGTTCGGATGATCTGGCATGCACGAACACGTGCACATGATTCAAAATCAGAGATAAACTAGATAAAAGTGTATGAATCAAAAGTTTTGTATAGATGCTAAGAACCTTCTGCAACCAAAGATTTGTCACTTGTCTCAAAAAAAAAAACCAAAGATTTGTCACGAAACAACACAAGTAGAGAGATCGGGGCAAAACAAGATTCTAGGGTTAGAGAAAGGAGATGAACTCAAATAAGCACAAGACAAGAGGTTTAATCCGAAGTTCACTTCCACCAAGGAAGCTACATCTCCGTTGAGGATCCCACAAAGGGAGGGCTATCATGAAGAGCCTCTTGCCTCACCGAATCCCCACAAAGGGAGATTAGTGCTCACTAAGAACACTCCACAAAGGAGAGGGGAAATACAAATGATCCCGGGTGCTCCACACGAAGAGGGCACTCAGTGGGTGACGCCTAACCATCTAGAAGCAAGCTTCAAGAGTAACAAACACAAATCAACTGATCTTGGCCACACTAAGTGCTTCTTGAGATGACCTCAGGATGAACTCTCACAAGGGGCTCAATCTCACACCTCAATTCTCTCTCACACACAAACCCTTGTTGAATCCTAGCTTGGAGAGGCTTGGAAGGGAGTTAGGAGAGTGGAAATGGAGCTCAAGGAGGTGTTGAAGGCAAGGAGGTCAGCAGCAAATGAAAGAGGGCGTGAGGGGGTATAAATACCCCAACCCTAAGATATGACCATTACTGTTCTACACACGAAGCCACCGGATGACCCGGCCCTAAGGCCCGGATAACCCGGCAGCTAACAGAACTGCCTCGGGTCATCCGTCCCTACGTGCCGGACCACCCGGTGCAGTTGAAAAAGCTGCCCAACCCGTGTTTGTGAGTGCAATGTGTCTCTCATGGGTTGTTAGATCTCAAGAGATAGCACTTTGATGTAAACCTTGATCAATTAATCGTGTCCCCCTTTATAGTAAGGTGTTTCCTATACTCAAATTCAAAAGATAAAATGATTTAAAACTCCATTTGAGCTTCAACACCGAGTAGAGCGTATGAACGGCTTCTTTGATCAAACACACATAATATTCTTTTTAAGCCTGCACACATCTTATTCAAAGCATTAATCCATCCAAATTGCATTGTCATTAGCACCAAAATAATTAGGAGCCTAGATGCACTTTCAGGACTGCCTGTGAAGAAGAAGAAGAGTTTGCTACTATGGGAGCGCCAGCTGGGGAAAATACCAGCTCGCCACCCACTATTGAAGTTGGTGTGTCGTTAGAGGCACAAGAGCAACTGACGACTATGGAGGTTGAAGCTTTGAACCCGCAGTCGGCGGAAGCATAGACTCAAGATCCACCTCCAGCCGCGGCTGAATAGCAGCCAGAAGTGCAGGCGCATGAGCAATAGCTACCTGCTATTGAAGCGACCACCGAGGAGAATGTTCTCGAAGTGCCACCTATTATTGTGGACATCTCGAGTCTCCTTGGCGCCCCGACCATCACCTTGGTGCGGTCTACATTGTAAGTACTCGTCCAACCGAGTAGATGGAGTAGCATGTTATAATTGTTGCTGACATACTCTGTGCGCAGGAAATCCACTGACTTATCTTGGGACGGGGCTGAGATGAGTACCCCCTGCCGATGAAGAAGACCGCTTGGCAGGGCCTCGGGAGC
Organism: Cenchrus fungigraminus; assembly: GCA_036936925.1. Taxonomy (NCBI): domain Eukaryota; kingdom Viridiplantae; phylum Streptophyta; class Magnoliopsida; order Poales; family Poaceae; genus Cenchrus; species Cenchrus fungigraminus. The sequence goes on from CM072772.1 coordinate 49,772,777, forward strand.
CCACGCCACCTCACCAAGGGGAAGATGAAGTGGAGGCAGCAGCTACAGAAGTCGGCACCTCACAATGTATGATACTGGTGCTTCAAGTTTGTTATCTTGTTAACGATTGCTGTAGCCCCCGAGTTCACTTGACCACTTGTTGACAGGGCCTGAGGCTGAAACTGCGGAGGGGGTACTCCCCGATCATGTTGCTGTCGAGCCAATGGAGATGGAAACCACAGCTACAACCCCCAAGCTTAGGGAAGAAGCATGAGTAGAGCCTCACCCAAGCTTGAAAACTGGTATTGTCCTCCAGGAGAAACACATTTAAGATCTGGCGCCCATAAGATCTGTGGCGATGGAATCCCATAGCAGCTCGAGCCGCCAAGGCCTCAAGTTGCTTGATGATGAGTTGATAGATCCATCGGTCATCGAGCTGAACCTGGAGTCCATGCGCCGTTCAGAGCAATGGATGAAGGTAAGCTCCAGTACCCATTGTTAACTTGTCGTTAAGGGTAGTAGCCTGATTGCTGATGTAGATGTGCTCTTTTGATGGAGGGTGTAGTCGAAAGGTCCCAGAAGAAGTTCGAGCTTCTGAAGGGATGCAGTGACACCATTCTTCGCGTTGACGAGCTCGAGAGGGTGCTGGACAAGTCGAGGAAACACTCTGCACTGCTCCAATCCAAGCTTGACACCGCCTTCGCCCAGTACCACAATGAAATCCAAGACATGGTGGCGAAGAAGGACAAAGTCCTCAAAAGAAACAAGTCACTGCGGCAGAAGAACAAAGGTATGACTCTTGTTGTAGTCCTTGTATACTGATTTTGATGATCATTTGCATCTAACGTTTGTTGTTGAGGTCTTTTGCAGAACTTGAGGCTTCTCTCGAGCAAGTCAGGGCGTCTGAGACAGATCTGAAGAGCATCGTGTACCAGGAGACCAATGCTCGAGAGGTAGCTGAATACGAACTCGCGCAGAGGACCCATGAGTGCATTAAATGGATGGAGCTCCGTGAAGCTAATGACATTGACCTTGTGTGCTGTTATAAATCTCTGCAGAAGTTCAATGAAGACTGCGAGAAACTACAGGCATCACCGAAGGAACTTGAAGAAGCTGCACTTCCCATCGCGAGACAGCTGGTTCCACATGTGGCCTTGGAGCAACTGTGGCTACTTGTGGATAGGTTGAAGGAAGCCCCCGGGCGCTTGGCGGCGTAAGTGAAGCATTTGGCGAAGTCCATCCTGAACCAAGTGCTCGACTTCTTGAAGTCTTACTTCCCAAAGGCACTCATGGATGCTGTTACTGGTGGAGTTGCAGTGAACTACTCAAACGAACAATTTCGCGCGCCGCTGGAGGAGATGGCACCGATCACCGAACAAGTCGCTGAGAAGTTGAACCTCCAATGGATGTACCTTAGAGTAGTTATGTACATGTAGCAGTTGTAAGATGAACAAGTTAAGTTAGTTGAGATAGTTAAATGCATCTCAGTTTGTTTGATTGTAGTGTTGACCGAGTACTCGTTACCGTGGCTTGCAACGAAGCCCGCGGAGTACTTAGCCATGGTAGATGTCGAGTAGCTGTACTCAAAGATGTTTGTCTTGTTAATAGAATCAGTGCAAAAGTTGAGTAGTATCAAACTTTACTACTGACGATGAATGATTACACCTAGATGGCTAGGGCCGTTACATGAGATATCCTGGATGGCCAGGGACGTTACTAATAGGTAGTCGCTAGGACCCGTAGGCCGCTTACAACTAAGGATCTGTTAGGTAGCCGTTAAAGCTGGACCCTGGAGATGAGTAGTCGAGAGACTACGAGTAGAACCGACATAGCTGGTCGACATTCCACGAGTTGCTGATTTCCTCGCCTTCAAGAGTCTGGTAGCGATAGGAGTCTGGGCTGGTGACCTTGGATACTGAAAAGGGACCTTCCCATGGTGAGTTGAGCTTGTGTAGTCCTTCCGTGTTCTGGATGCGGTGGAGGACTAGATCACCAATGTTGAAGGAGCGTTCCTTAACGTTGTGCTCATGGTAGTGTCGGATACCCTCAAGGTACCTTGCTGATTGGACAAGGGTGGTGCAACGGGCTTCTTCGAGGTTATCGATATCAACCCTTCTATTATCTTCTGTGATGCCTTCATCATATTGTTCAACCGTTGGGGATTCCCACATCACATCAGCAGGTAGTATGGCTTTGGAACCGTAGACCAGGAAGTATGATGACTACCTCTTTGGCTTGGTAGGTTGAGTATGAAGCTGCTAGAGTGCATTGGGTAGTTCCTTGATCCACTTGCCTCCTTTGGTGTTACCAGCATCGTGCAGGTGCTTCTTGAGGGTGTTGAGTACCATCCCGTTGGTGCGCTCCACCTGGCCATTAGCACGCGGGTGGGCGACAGAGACGTACCGAACATCGATTCCACTGTTCTCACAGTACTCCCAGAACTGGTGATTGTTGAAGTTGGAGCCCAGGTCTGTGATGATGCGATTGGGTAGCCCGTAGCGGTGCACAATCTCATCCAAGAAGTCGAGTACTCTGTCAGCCTTTGGGCAGGTAATCGGCTTGACCTCGATCCACTTGGTGAACTTGTCGATAGCCACCAAAACTCAGTTGAATCCTCCTAGCGGAGTTGGTAGAGGGCCAATCATGTCGAGCCCCCAGCAAGCAAATGGCTAGGTTGGCGGTATCATGATGAGCTTGTAGGCTAGGACGTGTTGCTGCTTGGCGAAGAACTGACATCCTTGGCACCTTCTGACTAGTTCCTCTGCATCACCCAGAGCTGTGGGCCAGTAGAACGCTCGTCGGAAAGATTTGCTCGCGAGAGTTCATGAGGACACGTGATTGCCGCAGACACCTTTGTGTATCTCCTCCAAAATGTCCTTGCCTTCTCCCCGAGGTACGCACTTCATGAGTACTCCAGAAGTTGCACCTCACCTATAGAGCTTGTCCCTGACTAGTACGTAGCTTTTGGCTCGTCGAACGACTTGTTCTGCTATGTTCTTGTCGAAAGGAACCTTCTGCTCCTTGATGTAGTCGATGAAGGATTGTCACCAGTCCACGTCGATCATCATGACCTCCTGGCTAGGCTGAGGTAGCCCAGGATCAGTGGTCAGTGGTGCTGGTGCTTGCTCCAGTATGGATGGCTTGTGTACCTCATGGACAAAGACTCCCGCTGGTACTTGGGCGCGAGAAAATCCCAGCTTCGACAGGACGTCTGCTGCAACATTGTTGTCGCAGACAACGTGATAGAACTCGAGACCATGGAATTTGTTCTCGAGCTTGCGGACTTCTAGGTAGTAGGTGTTTATGTTTTCTCTATTGCGGTCCCAGGAGTCGTTGACTTGATTGATCACCACAAGAGATTCGCCAAAGACTAGTAGCCGCTTGATGCCCAAAGATATTGCCAAACGGAGCCTGTGTAGTAGAGCTTCGTACTCAGCTTCGTTGTTCGAGACCTTCAAGAAGATCTGCAGGACGTACCTAAGTTGTTCACCCTTTGGAGATATCAGGAGTACCCCTGCGCCTGCGCCCTCGAGCTTGAGTGAACCATCGAAGTACATCACCCAGTGCTCTGGTGTGGGTAGTTGATTTTCCCGCCACTCCGCCATGAAATTGACTAGTGCTTGAGACTTAATGGCGGTACATGGCTTGAAGTCAATGTTGAGGGTCCCTAGCTTGACCGCCCACTTGGAGATCCTCCCGGTGGAGTCCCGGTTGTGGAGTATATCACCAAGCGGGTAGTCGGTGACCACGGAGATCAAGTACTCCTGGAAGTAGTGTCGTATCTTCCGCGAGGTGATGAGGACTACATAGAGTAGCTTCTGCACCGATGAAGTAGATAGGTCGCTGGACTGGATAGGCGTGGCTTTCTTCTTGCCACTCGATGACGATGGCAGTACTGACCACATGAGTAGTCACAGCGAGATAGAGTAGTAGTTGCTCCTTTTTGCGAGGAGCTGTGAGGAGTAGTGGTTTGGATAGGAAATCCTTGTGCTGCAATAGAGCCTGATCAGCCTCCGCGGTCCACGTGAACTTCTCTTGTCGCTTGAGGAGCTTGAAGAAGGGTAGACCCCATTCTCCAAGTCTTGAGATGAATCTGTTCAGGGTCGCCATGCAACCAGTAAGCATGGACATCCTCGATAGTAGTCGGAGCTTTCATGTTGGTGATGGCTGTGATCTTCTCGAGATTTGCTTTGATGCTGCAATGGCTAATGATGAAGCCGAGTAGTTTCCCTGATGGTACGCCGAAGACGCACTTGTTAAGCTTGAGCTTCCACTGGTACTCCTGCAGTGATGTGAAAGTCTCTTCAAGATCGGCGATGAGTGTGTCTGAGTTCCTCGTTCAGACAACCACGTCATCCACGTAAGCTTCAACGTTCTTGTTGAGCTACTTCTTGAAGCAAGCCTGGATAGCTCGATGATAGGTAGCACTGGCGTTCTTCAACCCGAACGACATCATTGTGTAGCAGTAGGCACCGAACGGGGTGATGAATGTGGTCTTCTCTTGGTCTTTCTCCTTGATTGCAATCTGGTGATACCCCGAGTAGCAGTCGAGGAAGCAGAAGGTTGCAGCCCGCCATGGAGTCGATGACATGGTCAATCCACGGCTACCCGAAAGGGTCCTTGGGGCAGTGCTTGTTGAGGTCGGTGTAGTCAACGCACATCCTCCACTCGTTGGTATTCTTCTTGCGGATGAGGACAGGGTTGGCAAGCCACTCAGGATGGAAGACTTCTCTGATGAAGCCCGTCGCGAGTAGTTTCGCGAGTTCTTTCTTGATGGCTTCCTGTCAGTCGTCAGCAAAGTGGCAGAGGTGTTGTCACTTGGGGGTAGCTTTAGGGTCGACGTTGAGTGAATGCTCGATCAGCCTCCTAGGCACTCCTGGCATGTCTGCTGGCTTTCACGCAAAGATGTCTCGGTTAGCCCAGAGGAAGCTGACGAGCGCATCTTCCTATTTAGGATCATGCTCGGCGCCGATCATGGTCGTCTTGCGGCTGTCGCCAGTACCGAGTTCGATGGCTTTCAGCTGGACTTCCTTTGACGGCCGAGGCTTGTTCGCGGAGTCAGTCGTCTCTGGTATCTCGAGTTTGCTCGGGGCGAGCTTCTTGGACGTAGCGAAGATCTCCATCATAGTGTTGGGTACTTGAGTAGTAGCAGCGAATTCCACGACTTCAGTGTTGCTGTCATAGGATCGCTTCAAGTCCCCTTGCAGCACGAGTACTCCTTTGGGACCTAGCATCTTGAGTACCAGGTACACATAGTGTGGGATCGCCATGAACTTGGCCAGAGCTGGTCTGCCAAGGATGGCGTGATAGGATGTTTCGAAGTCAATGACCTCGAACTTGATGTACTCGGTGCAGTAGTTCTCCTGTGTCCCGAAGGTAACTGGCAAAACCACTAAGCCCAATGGTACAGCCGCGTTCCCCAGGACAATGTCGTAGAAGGGTGACATGCTCTTGGTGAGCATGTCGGTGACGTCGAGGCCCATCCTCTTCAAGGTCTTGGCGAAAAGGACGTTGAGGCCCCTGCCGCCATCGATGAGGACCTTGGTAAGCCTGGAGCCTACGACTACTGGGTCCAGGACGAGGGGGAAGCGTCCTGGCTCAGAGAAGCTTGTCCACTGATCCGCGTGTGAGAAGGTGATGGGTACCTCCGACCACCTAAGAGGCGTCGGTGTCGCAGGTTCAATGGACATGATCTCGTGCAGTGTTAGCTTCTGTGCTCACTTGGTAGGTAGACCACCGAAGATGACGTTGACAGTCTTGTCAGAATCTTGGTAGTCGTCGTTGCCTTCGGGTACCTTCGCCTTGCCCTTGCGGTCATGCGGGTTTGAGGTTCTGGCGTTTCCTTAATGGCTCGGCGTAGCTGGAAGCACTGCTCGGTGGTGTGGTTCTTGTCCGGATGCCATGGACACTTCTCCTTGAGCAGGTCCTTGAAGCTACCCGAGGTCTTCTTATAGTTGTCTTTCGTAGGGCACTGTACTACCGCGACAGTGTTGTCTGGCTTGCGCTTACGATTGGGGCCCGAGTAGTTGTTGTTATTGCGACTACTCTGGTCCTTCTTGTTGTTGTTTTTTTTGTTGTTGTTGCCTTTTGTGTTGTTCTTGCCCTTGCCGCGATTTGACTCGTACTTGGCGATATCATTATCTTCCTCATCGGCCCATGAGGTGATCATGTCTTTGAGCTTTGAGATCGAACTCGGGCAGTGGCGACCGAAGTCTTCAAAGGTGCGATGGTGATAGAGGCCGTCTTGGAAGATGTCAATGACTTCTTTGTCAGTGACGTCGACGACGGTCACGTGCTAGTTGAAAAAGCGCAGCATGTACTCGCAAAGCATCTCGCCTTGCTCTTGCTTGACTTGTGCCAGGTCCTTGCGAGTACCCGAGTGCCCCATGGCACCCGCGAAGTTGCTGGTGTACTGGGTCTTCAGCTGGTCCTACTTGTCGATGGAGTTCTTGTCGAGTGACTCAAGCCATGTAAGTGGAGCTTGGTCCAGACAGAAGGGGAAGTAGATGCACTTTGTGTCATTGTCGCCACCAGTGTTTTCAATGGCTAGGGCGTAGCACCATAGCCACTGAAGTGGGTCTTGCTTTGCGTCGTACTTAGAGATCCCAAGAGGCTTGAACTTCTTGGGTAGTAGGAAAGCGCGTAGTCAAGCTGAGAACACGGGGAAGCCGTTGTTGTCATTGACGTTGGTAGCTCCCTTGGTGCGGCGTATCTCGTTGATCCTGTGGCGAGTGTCCTAGTTGTCACGTGCATCGCTGCTGGCGTGTTTGTTCCCATGACCTCGGCCTTCGGATGACTGCTACAGTTGTGTCCATCATCGCCGCCGTTGGAGGAGCTACCACTGCCGCCACCTGCCGGGCCTCCTCCCATGGCCCTAAAGTGATTGGGAGTTGGCTGGTTCACAGAACGAGAGCGGTTGGGACCTCTGTTGTCTGGGCGTGGCTACAACTACTGGCTTCTTAATCTTGTACTCGGTTCCACCGGTCATCAGCGAGCATGAAGCAGGCCTGTTCCATGAGTGGAGCGATGAGTTCGGACGCACAGTTGCTTGGGTTAGCTCGCCCAATCCTGTTGATGGACATGAGGCATTGCTTAGGCGTCTCATGGGGCTGTGCTGCGACTTCGTCAAGGGACTCGTTGAGGTTGCGGATAGGAAGAGCTTCCAAGAGATGATGATGTCGGTCTTCCCGCCTTGCATTGTGATTACATCGAGTGTTCTTGGCTTCTTCTGTGTCATTCTGGGGAGCGTCAGCTGACAACTCGTCATTGGAGGTGTCATCCAGGAACTAATCTTCACAGGCATGGGAGTTCTCGCCCTTTTCGGCTATAAAGACCTGATGGTCTGGTGAGTAGCAGCCGGAGCTTATGGTAGCCACCTCAGTTGGGGTGTGCTCTTCTGCAATGGGAGACAGTGGAGCTCCCTCCAGGAAGGGGAGTGTCTCAAGGTAGGCGATGAAGCGTGACTTGTCGTCTGTAGCCAGGTCTACAGGCTTCTGGTCGGGCCAGTAGACGAATCTGCCGGCTGGGGTAGACTTGATGACCAAGCTAACAGCAGAACCTGACAATGGCTTCTCAGGGCAGGAACCCGAGTCGTAGTTGGGCTCGGGCTCGATCGGATCCAATCTGAAGTCAAACTCATAGGAGGAGTCTGAGTTGTAGTCGAGGATGGCACTGGAGTTCGAGGAGTACTCGGAGGCGATCTCCTTGCCGGCTTGATGGGGGGTGAGCGCTTCCACATAGGCTGCGCTGGCATTGTGGAGTCCATACGGGAATTGCTTGTGAGGGAGGATTGGACCACGCGATGGCTTAGGTGCCAGCTCGCGTGGCTCAACCCAGGTAGTCGTCGAGTTCGAGTCGGAGGCGGATCCAAACTCAAAGTTGGCGACGTTGTTGCAGAGCGAAATTTCGTCGAATTTTTCAATGAGTAGGTCCATGGTAGCTTCAGGAAGCATCATGAACCCGGTCTTCGGGTATGGGATCATGGTGAGGTAGCGCTGAAAGGAACCAGCACCGTCAGCGATGCAGACCCAGGAGCCGAAGACGAAATTGTCGCCACGGTTGAAGGCGGCGGTTGGCTTGATGGTGATGGAAGCTGTCGAGTTCACAATGAGATCTTCGGCGAGATCCCCTACCTGGCGCGCTAGCTGTCGGTGTTTTAGACTGGCAACCTACCAAGGGGGTTACCCGAGGTAGATGATTGTGGCCTCGCTGAGATCAGAAACTCGAAGGAGAGACACGTGGCACACAATTTAGACAGGTTCAGGCCGCAATGTGCGTAATACCCTACATCCTATATGCTGCGTAGCTCTTGATTGATGGGGTGTTGTTTACAAGATGATGCAGATAGATAGAGAGGGGTCCCTGCCTCGCCTTATATTCACCGGGATGCAGGGTTACAAGTCGGTTTGGGTAGAGAGTTCTAGCCGTACACGGGTAGGAGTACTCTACAAGGGTTCGGACATGCTTAGCCTTCTAACCGAGTACTAGTCCTCTGTTGCCTTGCGCTCCACGCCGTCTTGCACTGTGACCCACAAGTCGGGTAGTCTCGGGGGCCCACGTAGTAGTCGGATTCAGTACCCGCCTGGGTAGTGGGCCCTGGGATGTCCGTACGACACGCACTTGATCCTGTTCGGCCACCAGGTCCATCGAGCCAAGCCTACTTGTCTCTCCACTCCTCGGAGGCCCCGCAAAGCTAAGACCTTTCGCGCCTGCTGTTCACCTGCAACAACACAAATCAAGCTGCAACCTGCACCTGCAATAGTCGGCCAAGAGTCAGTCCACACCATGTTGTCAATCACTCATCACACCAGGAGCGACTATCCACCGGTCCTCGGACGCTCCGGTCCTCAATCTCCCCCTTGATGAGTGCATTGAGGAAAGGAAGAAAAAGTCAAAAGCCAATTCAGGAAAGAAAGAAAAGGAAAAGAAATGAACAAAAATCTCAAACAAGTGATCAAAAGTCAAAACAAGATCACTTGAAAGAGCAAGTCTCGTCCCCTAAGGCAAGGGCAACACAACCGAGACAAAATGCTCAAAATGTCGACTCCTCAACGGGAGGCAAAAGGGCTCGACACCATCGGCAAAAGAGCAAAGCACAAAGCAACTTCAGGCAACACAAAGAGCTCCCCATGCATGATTGCAAGCCCCTTGAACAAATGCGTGCAAAACTCAAGTTCTCCCCTTGAATTGAGTATCCATCTCTGAAAAGGTTTTCTCCCCCTTGATGCAAAAACTCTCCTCCTTGTTATGCAAACTGAATTGGATGCACACTTCTCCCCGTTGTTGGTAACGCATGAATCAAGTCTACAAATGCAAGCATGAACTTCTCAAATAGACAATGATCACTACAAGATGCTAGGAATGAAACATAGAAGAAGCAAGATAGCCCTAATTCCGTACAAGCATCACCAACAAGATAGAAAGGACATATATACATGTGATGTTGCCATGATCAATTTTAAGCAATTTTAATCAAAAAAATCCCACTCATGAGCATAGGACCTCAGCATGATCAAAAAGAGCACAAACAACATACATCCTACAAACTTCATGCTAGCTCACAAGTTCTCCTCACAAGGCCATCATAAACACCCACAAACTATCTCATGTCATGTCAAAGTCACCGAGCCATGTGTCTACTTCTATATATGAGACTTCTCATTGGTAGACATCATGCAACGATTTAGCACCCAAGGTAAGGAATTTAAGGCATGATTGACATGGTACACATGGAAGCATATTTTTCAAGCATAGACATTTCATAGATACCAGAAACATTTGTAGGATTAAGCATGGTACATGAAATGCCTTTGCTGCAAAAAGGAACTTAAGCTCCTCCGCAAGGTAAAATGTGGGCTAAACATTCATGATGACAACAATGTCTTTGACCCCAAATGAAAAGAGCATGATTCCGAAATATGAATTAAGCAATACATATCCATTTGAGCACAAAATGAGCATGTAAGGGATTCTACTCACAAGAGAGGATCAACTTAGCATTTTACAAAAAATAGTCATTTCACATGCATACACATCCCAAACTACCAAGAGCATAGCTATACATCAAAAGAGCTCAACAGGTATGATCATAGGCTCACATCCAACATATCACAGTGATCGATGTATATGAGAGAAGCACATCCTCCAAAGCATATGATACAAATGCAGTCGATGATACAAAGATGCTGAAAATGATATGTTACATGAATGAATGATGCAAGCTATATATGTACATGAGATGCCCAACCCAAACACAAATAGGGAAAATGAGCACAAAACTCACAAGCTCCCCCTAAACACATGCACTACGGCTAAAGAGCATACAAAGCTCACCCTCAATACATGCGATAGGGCAAAGAGCAAAAGAGCTCAAGTGGCTTGACGAGAGCCACACCCCTCAAAGTCACATTTCTACTTACCTTGATCACTCGTTCTCGTCCATCATCCCCAAAAGTGATGTACTCCATTGACAGCACTGGGGTGAAGCTGGAGGGCCACCTTCGATCTCCGGTCATGTGCCGCTAGCCTCCGGAGTCGATCCACCAAAAGTCCTCCAAGCCTCCCGCCTGCACAATCAAAACCAAAAGCGAGAATGAGCAGTCGACTCAACACTGGGGTTAGCACAAAAAGAGTCAAACCAGTGTTGAGCCATCTGCTAAAAGGTGGGGTTAGCAAAATTCATCCTATCATGCCCATCAAAGCTATGACCACCATGTGGAATCATCTCACGTCTCTCTGGAGGAGTACGAGCACCACGAAACAAAAAATGTGTTTCGTAGACCCTCTGAGACTCAAGGCTGCGACCTCTCCCAAACTCATATTGATCACGAGGTGGAGAATGTCTAGCAAACATACCACCACCAGACTCAGCATACCTATCACTTGCACCATGACCAAAAGAACTGAACCGATCAACATCACGACCACGAAAGCCAAAACTCCCACCACCTCAGGTAGGAAAGCCTCGATCCCTCCAAGATGGAACCGTATGCACAACACCCTCACACTCCAAGGCACACCACGAGGCATAGGCCCACCACGAGAAGGGCGATACTTGTCCTTGTTTGCCATCTCCCTAGCAAACCTCTCATCCCTTCTCCTCCTAAAGCAAAACTCTCTCTTTTGACCATCCCTCCCACAAAACTCACAATGGAAGCAGACTAGTTTTGGCTTAGGTTTTGGTTGTGGGTTTCCTTTCGGCTGTGGTTTCTTCTTAGGCTTCTTACCTTGCTCACTTGGCTTCTCACTTGGTTTTTCTCTCGATTTACTGGTTCTTGGGTGTAGTTTGTGGCGAAACTAAAATTTTCCCAATTTTTCTTTCTCTCTCACCACTACACTCTCCAACCTTATCTGACCCAAGCGCCTGACCATAAAAGCGCTTAAACGCCGCAATCATCATACCAAGTTGAGGCTCTTGACTAGACAACCAACTCATCAACTTGCGCAAATCATCATTCTCATTCTGCAACTGATCAACATGTTGCACAAGCTCTAGATTTTGCATAGCATGAACCTCACAAGTAGAGCAAGTAGTGGAAATAGGAGATTTCAAAGCAGCCTCAAGAGAAACAATACGAGCATGAGATTCATCTAGTTTTTTATGCAAACTAGGGCAAGTAGTACATGCTCCTAACAAAGCAGGTTTAGACTTCAACTTGTCAAGCTCGGCCCTAGGCACATCTAGTTCCTCAAGATTTGAGGCATGCTTCTCCTTAAGCAAAGTCAAATCAGACAAGAAAACATTGCAATCACCACAATCAATCTCATTTGACACAATAGGAGCAGCCTTAAGCGAATCTATCTCAAACTTAGCCTCTAGGTTCTTTGACTCTAGCTCAGCTATCTTCTCCCTAGATTCCTCTAGCAAAGCCCTAAGCTCTTTCCTAAGCTTCTTGGCCTCTCTAAGCATGTGATCGCGGTTATCAAGCAAGTCAACCAACTCCTCATTCTCCTGGCTCAAGGAAGAGAGCTCATCACATACCACATCCTTGGAATCTTAGTCCGAGTAATCATTGTGGCTTCACTTGGCTCTTGCCACTGGAGCTGCGAGCCATGCCACAGAAACCGTCCTTAGAGCTTAGGCCCATCACACGAATGCCATTGAAGTGCTTGCTAAGGGTCTTCTTCTTCTTCTTCTTCTTCTTCTGATTTTCACCCTCTTCTTCTTCATCACTCGAGCTTGATGACGCGTCCTTGGAATCAGATTCGACGTCGCTTGATTTCTTCATCTTCTCTCGAGTCCGTGCCTTCCTCCCATGTCCATGATCCTTCTTGTTGGACCTCCTTCTCCTGTCCATGGACTTGTGCTTCTCGTTGTTGTTCAACTTTGGACACTCAGCGAAAAAGTGTTCGGTCTTGCCGCACTTGAAGCACGTCCTCGAGTTCCTCCTTGAGCTCATCCGGTTCTCGTGCATCCTCTCAAATCGTTTCGACAACAGTGCTAGGTCATCCTCGCCCAGCATGTCAAAATCCTCGTCTAGCAAGGACACAAGACAAGACAAAGAGTGCATGTTGGAGGATGGGTTAGCATTAGTCCTTGACCGGAAACAAGAGCCAGACTATGGGGGGCCGTTAGGTTCTCGATCTTGCCTATCACACCTCTATCAACCTCAGAGGATTTAAGCTTTGAGAAAAGCTCATCTACTGTGAGCATCTCATAGTTGCTGGACTCCAAAATGGCCTCAACCTTGGCGCTCCACACGGTACGATCAAGTGAATGCAAGAGCTTCACGACTCTGTCATGGTCATCGTACGGAAGTACGGTAACATTGTCCCTCATGTTGTTCAATCACGGTGAATCGCTGAAACATGGCGTCAATTGACTCACCGGGCAGATGAGTGAAATTTTCATACTCCATCTGGTAAGTCGCAAATAAGTGAGCCTTCACCTAATTGTTACCAGCATGGGCAACCTTAAGCTTATCCCAAATGCTACAAGCTATGTTCTCTGCACATACTCGATTGAATTCGGATTGGCAAAGAGCACGAAACAAGTAGTCAACCACCTTATTGTTGGCGCCAAGAATATCCCTCGATCCTGGGGCAAGGAAGTTAATGGGATGAACATAGGCAGTGTCCTCCGTCACATCCCAAAGCAATTGACCCTTGCCGCGAAGAAAAGCAGACATCCATCTCTGCCACATCTGATAGTTCTTACCATGGAAGTGTGGAGGACCCGAACCCCTTTCCTGATACACCATCTTTGGATCTTAGACTGGTTAGAATCACGAAGATCCAAAACCGGCTCTAATACTAATTGAAGGACCGGAATGGCGACCAGAGAGGGGGGAATGAATGGGAGCCGATAAAAATTCTCCCCTATGAGAAGAACTCGGCCTATGCCCCAAATTCAACTCCGAGTACACGCACACAAAGGAGTGACCCAAAACCAGGCAATTGATAAGCCTACAAGTCCTACAAACAAGCCTCAGAACAAAGAGCGGAAGCACAAAGCAAGAGGCAAGGAACATGGGCAAAGCTGCCGCCCAGAACAGACTGTCCGCCAGGGTGGGGCGGACTGTCCGCGGGGAGGGGGCGGACTTTCCATGAGGACAGGGCAGACCGTCTGAAATTGCAGACCGAACCTCTAGTAGCGTACCACAAAAAGCAGACCATCCGACGGTTCACTTTGGATCGTCTGACGCCCGCAGATCGTCCGTGCCTTGCTCGCGGACTGTCCGACAAACTCCTTGCAACAAAAACCCAAGATCTAAGCGGATCAAACTATGAGCTCCGAAGAACAAGCAATGAACTCGATGAACTGGGCACCTCGCGGACGGTTCGCGGGGACCAGGCAGACGGTCCGCCAGGTGCGAATCAGCACACCTCGAGAAACAACCCCAAACTTTCGATTGATGGATCTCCCAAACCACTTGGAGTCTTGAGACAAAACTTTGGGGAGATGATGAACACTCCTAGGGGAAGATATGCCCCAAACATTTCGGCCTCTAACTCCATCCAACCCCTGGAATCGCGAATCTCGTGGCTCAACCTCAAGAACTCGGGTTCCACCAAAATCCATAAAATTGGAGAGCTTTCCACGGGATTTGAGGGGCAAGATCACCAAGAAAAGAGGCACACCAACCTCATGTGTGATTCCCAACACAAATCCCACAAAGAAACGCCTCCAAAACCTTCACACGAAAATCCACCAAAATGGGCTCCGAAAATCACCGAAAAAGAAAAACGGGATCCACAAGCAAATCACAAAGGGGCACAAGGATGAACTCCAAACCTTCCATACATGAAGAGGAAATATTCTTTACAAAGAGCCTAGCAGCCTCCCATCATCCTATCCACTTGAAGATTTGCATAAAGCTCTAGCTAGCCCTAGAAAGGAAGAAGAAAGGGGAAAGCCAAAGGAGCAAATGAACTAGGGTTCCAAGAGGTGGCTGTCATCCTCTCTCCACTTAGTTTATATGGAGACAACAGAAAGGAAAAACTACCCATATTACATAATACTAGGATACACACGGCACTTTAGGAATTCTCATCATAGCACCATCGGACGGATGCCCCGCAACAGCACCTTGCTTATCCTCGACCCAAGCCTTGTGATCCCGACGCATGTCCTTCGCTTCGAAGTCTCTCGGCGCGCCCGGATCCCGTCTCCGCCTACTAAGCCTCTGATCTTGGCATTATGGCTCAACCAAGGAGCCCGACGGTTTTGTGGTGAACCGCCACAAACCCCACAGACTCGATGTAGCCTCCACGCCAAGCTCCTCTTGACATGACCACCACGTCGTCCCAGCTCGGTGTTGGTTTTGTGGAGTAAACCAACCACACCCCATGTGCAGACTCCGGTTGTGAGCCGCTACCCTGCACTAGCTCATGTTCACGACTTCGTCTTGCTTTTCTTTCCACCATGTGGTCCGCACTTGATCCCTTTCGGCCACCGGGTCCTTCGAGCCAAGCCAACTTGTCTCTCCACTCCTCGGAGGCCCCGCAAGGCTAAGACCTTTCACGCTTGGTCTTCACCTGCACCAACACAAATCAAGCCGCAACCTGCACCTTCAATACTCGGCCAAGAGTCAGTCCACACCACATTATCAATCACTCATCACACCAGGAGCGACCATCCACCGGTCCTCGGACGCTCCGGTCCTCAATCTTCCTCACAAAACCCAAGTAGAGATGCAAATTGGGTATAGGTCACACCAAACCATTTCCCCTCTATCATCCAATGCACAATCCTCTCATCATTCTTGGTGGTGAAGTAGCAAGTAGCATAAAATTGTGCAATCACCTCATTGTTCCATGACTTAGCAAAACCCATGATACCATAGATATTTTTCCTTTTGCACTCATGAATAATTTCAGCAATCCTCGGGTCTTCGAAATCTACCAAGAACCTCCAATCAATGTATTCAGAGCGAGCAATGTGATAGTCTTTCTTGAGTATGGCACTTGCATAATAGTCTTGATGAAACTTGGTGCCAAACCGTTAATCGAGATTCCTTCCACCAACCTCTTTGGGATTCTTTTCTCTTTCTTTCCTTGCCCTCTCTGTCATGCCTCTTGCCTTATAGTTGGTTATGTTGCGGTGCTCAGGGTCATAGGGAGGCTTCATTCTGATGTTGAAATGTGTATCCTCATCACTGTCAGCTGGCTGCGGTCTGATCACTGAAATAAAAATGCCCTCATCTCTGTCATCATCCTTGGTGCCCTGACTGTGCTCATGGCTAGCTGTGCGGATATTTTTGCCCTCCCTTCTTGCACTGAGCAGCTGCTGCAGGTGACTCAGGAGGAGTGGGCTCCTGCCTGTATGGCCTTTCTTCATCATCGTCACTAGAGGTTGACTCATGCTTGGAGTCCTCAATGCGCATAGCACCTCTAGGAAGATTAATTCTCCCTGCCGCCCTTTTGGACCTTCTAGGTTGTATTGGCTGTTCTTTCTCAATCTCATGAGTGCTGCTAGCTCCATCTCTTCTTTTGAGCTCGAAATTAGCATTCTTTGATCGATGACGTCTTCTCCCATAAACTTGATCAACTCTTGGATCTCCTGACATGGTTGACTAATTGTTGCAGCCCTAGAACCGAGGGGAATCCAATCCCACCGGGTTGGAGAACCGGAATCTTGTCTCGAGCCTTGAAATCTTCGGTGGAATCCTCAAATCGCCATGGAGTAACCCCTTTCACCTCTCTCTGTTGCTTTCTGAGTCGTGGGGGGTGAATGGGGTGAAGAGGTAACTGTAACCAGGTAAGTCACGGGTTTATCCTGTGCTGCCGATAGAAACTACTGCCACCTAGTTTCACTTAACCCATAGACTTTTGTCCATAAATTCATTTCTGCCTCGAAAAAACTTTTCCTTTTCTTTTCTTTACATTTTTCTGCCCCTATTAACCATTTGTGCACAGTCCTTGAGCTCAGATTTGGAGGTGAGAGATTTTTTATGAAAAAAGAGAAATCCAAAGTTTGCAAGAGAAAGAGTAGCTTCTTTTGAACTTGAGAGTCTTGCCATTTATAGTTAGCCAGCAGTCAAACATGAGCAACAATAACCATAAATAACTTGATATAATCTAAAAAGATCAAGACTCAAATATTTTCCAAAAAGCACACCACCTACACATGCTAGTGAATTTTTGAAAATCTATCCTAAGTTACAAAGAGTATGCAGAGATTACTAGCCTAGAGCATATTTAGCTCATGCCTCTACTAAAATTAAGACGAAGGTCAGAAAACAAAATTTCCAACAATAAATTTGTGAGGCATCAACCAAATATCTAAAACCCATCACTACCACCAAGCAACAAATCAAGGTGATACTAGATCTCTTTGCACACCAAAACTCACACTAGCAAGAATAAGGCCTAGATGCATACATTAATTACTCAAATTTACGATTCATACCTTTGCCTCTATTATATGAAATTCTCACATAGAGGAACTCACATAGGTTAGCTTGCACTTCTAGTCTTTCAATAATTTAAGCTTGTCACTTTTGATGAGAAATAACCATTTTGTGCTAAAAGGACAAGAGAACATAGACATTAAAAGTACAAGCTCTAGTCTCATATTGGGTGACTCTAATAGAGTGGAATGAGAGTGAGTCATCCGACATGAAACCTCATAGAATGGGATAAATTCCTCGAATACATAGTGCACACACATATGTGGAAGGAAGGGACATGTGCACTATCTTGGTTAATTATGCCCAAGTTAAGGAATTTAAACCATGCTATGGAGAGTAGCCAAGAATAAATATAATCATCCATAAGTATTGAGTGAGAGATACAATTACAGGGATGGATTGATGACCTTCTTGACATGTGGCTTACTCACATCCAACACCCATGCCATAAGATTTATTCAAGTAGAGAGTATAAACATGCTATTGGGACACCTCACACACGAAGCCTTGCAAGTGGTGTTAGTACCAAGAGGCACAAAATGTGAAGTGAGCTCCCCCTAAATAGGTGCATCAAGTATTTGAATCTTGAAGAATGCACTTTTAGCTCAATTAAGGCACTAGGGTAGCAAGCTCCACATTTTGGTCTAAAATATATGAGCAAATAAGAATATGTGAAATGAGATCAAGAAAAGGCTCACAAATCATTTTTGCTCAAGCTGCCCTTTTGAATTAACTCAAGAATAAAGTTCCTTGAGAAATTTGCATTATTTTCCGTTCCAGCTTTGTTGATCTAGGGATACTCGGTGCCACCGAGTTTATAAATCCGGTGCCACCGAATTCTTCCAGAGCTCTGCACTTTTGCATTTTGCAGATCCAAATTATCCTTTTCTTGATTCTTTCTTTTGCTTTTGCTCATATCTATGTTCCTGCATGCAACAACCACTCAAAGCTTCTTGATGAAGTGGTTAATAGCATTGAATGGTATTTGACATAATTTTGCTAAAAAGAGCATAGGTAGCTTGTTAATCTCATATTATCAACTAGCACAAGAGCATGTTTTACATATGAGCACGAACAGCTACTAAGAGAGGTACTTATCATAGGAGGAGCATTGAATGAGATTTTGAAAGGATCTGAGATGTCAACTAGAGGGGGATGAATAGTTGAACTTGAAATTTTTCACTTAAAACAAGTTGATGAATACCAGGTCCGGAGTTTCCGGAGATTTTTACGGAATTTCCGGAGGTTCCAGAAATTCTGAAGAAATCTATGGAATCTCCGGAGATAAAGTGATTCGAAACTACACCCCTGTAGAGAACTTGTTAGAAATCAAATTGTTGAAAATAGGTTAGTCACACGCTGTCTAGACGCCACCTGCAACAGATAGAACACCAAGAAACCTTCTAGAAAAGGAGATCAGGAGCAAACCCTAGTTTTGAACTCTATGCATGAATATGAACAACAACAAGCACAAGAGACACAAGGATTTGTTTCCCGGAGTTCAGCTTCACACCTTGAAGCCTACATCTCCGTTGAGGAACCCACAAAGGGTGGACCTTTGCACCTAGGTCACTTTCCTCCCCCTAACGACCACAAAGATCAAGCTAGGGTTACTTACTCAATTGTAGGGGTAATACAAACTTCCCAAGGGCAGCCACAAGCTTGGATGCTCCTTGAGCAACGCCTAGCCGGCTAGGAGCTCAAGGCTCCAAGAGTAACAAACACGAAGTCCTAGCTTGACGAAGAACGAAGGTGCTCAAGAGATGGGAAATCAGCTCAAAGGTCTCCTCTCTTGCTCTAGCCTTGAATCCTCCCTTCAATCCCACTAAATCTCACCAAGAATGCAAGGGGAGAGAAAAAGAGGGGGAGTCAAAGCTCAACAATAGGTCAAAATAAAATTAGGGCAAGAGAGAGGGCGTGGAAGGGGATGAGGGGGTATTTATACTCCTTCACCCCGAAACTAGCCGTTGGGACGGCAAGTTCCGGAATAATTCGGAGTATTCCGAAGAAATCTCCAGAAACATCCGGAGCTCTCAAGTCAGCACTCAAAAAGTTAACCCCGAGTGAAGTGCAAGTGCTGAGGTGTCTCTCATGATTTTGTTAGAATGTCTAGGGCACCTTGTTCCCTGAAAAGACCATGGAATTCATATCCCCCTTAATAGTGCGGCATTCCTATACTCAATTTCAAAATAGAAAATAAAGTGATACTTGAGTAAAGCCAATACTTAAGCATTCATCCTGTTGGATATGTCCATGCGTGCTTCATAAATTTTAAATACCTGCTCTCAAAGCTTGAGACACCGTTAGATACTTAAGTGTGTCATTAATTCACCAAAACCCACTTAGGGGGGCCAAGTAGACCTGGGAATGGATTACCATCCAAATCCAATTTAAGAGAAATCCAATTAAAGTCCAATTGCAGACACACCCCATCCAATCCAATCCTAACAATTAAGCTAACATCCAAATCCATCCTATTCATCCAATTGCTCATGGTGCAGCGCGGACCGAGGAGAGGACGGGTAGCGCGGCGCAGCCCTCTATGACCGGCGAGGGGACCTTCGCGCGGGCAACGAGCACGGCCGACCGGCGTAGGGAACGACGGTGGGAGCGGGCGCCTGTGGGGACGCGCTCGCCGACGAGGATGGGGCTCCAGCTGGAGCTAGAGCGCCGCGGCCGGCGGCGGGGATTGGGCTCCGACGCGGGTCGACAGCTGGAGCTAGAGCGCCGCGGCCGGGGGGAGGAGGGGATGGAGCTCTGGCGCAGGTCGGCGGCTGGAGCTGGAGTGCCGCAGCGCGTCGTAGTGCCGGCAGTGTGGATCCGGTCCGACCTCCTCGCCACCGGATGTGCCACCCCATCTCTGTGTGGCAAGGTACGACGGAGAAGGACGGAGTGCGGCGGCAGCCATTGGCACGACCCTATTGCGAAGATGGGGACACATCGTGATGCGAGGGTGGTGGCCTCGGTGAGGCCCGGGAGGTGGTGCTGGTGCTGGCAGCCTGACGCGAGGCTGGCGCTTGCGCGACGACGACGAAGACGACGGAGGCCACAGAGCAGACAGTATGCGGGTGAAGGGCGGCGACGGTCGGCCCTTCAGTAGCAGGCCCAGCAGCTCTCGAACGATGCCGCTGTGATGCGAGGATGACGTGGCCGTGGCGCTGGTGGAGGGTGGGGCAAGACGGCGGTGGCGACATTGCAGGCGTTGTGACATTTTTCGTGACTGACAGAGACGGAGAGTGCAGTCCAAGTCCAATTGGACATCCTGTTTAGTTTAGGCTCTGGTCATCCACATCCAAACTAATCTTGTCCAACAAAGTCCAAAAGGAAAAAATCCAATTGGATTTGGATTTTCCTAAATCCATTCCCACGTCTAGGGCCAAGATACTCTTCAATCTCCCCCTTTTTGGTGATTGATGACAACACTTGAGTCTTACATAAGTATGAATATGAAGCATAAGAAGATCAATGTATAGCTACCCCTTAGTATGTGCCAAGAGATTTGAATTCTCAATATAGACCATTTTAAGATCTTTTAAAGCACATAAGAGTGAGAAACAGATATATACATTCACCTTGTAACACTGGGGTGTCTATGTGTGTGCAACAAAGAATATATGTGATGCTTATGACAAGTTATGCACTCAGAAAAAGGAAAAAATGCCAGAGGGTCCGGAGATTCCGCAAACCTTCGGAGTTTCCGCACAGTGCAGAGAATTCCGGAGATTTTTCCAGAGTTTCCGGACATTCTGCCATTTTGAAAAGCAAACATCACGGAAAAGATTTCAAACTACCATAAGCGTCCTTGGATAGCTAAATTAAGGTTCTCAAGCACATCACACAAACAAGTCTCAGGTTCTCATAATAATCTTAGAAGCCATAAAGGAATTTAAAAGATACATAAAGGTTCATAGTTCACCCATCCATCCAACTTCTCCCCCTTTGGCATCAAGAGCCAAAAAGAGAGCAACATCGCCTAGTCATCGGCGCGGTAGTCGTCATCTTCTTCCTCATCATCATCGGACTCTGCTCCTCCTTCATCTTCATCATCTTCGATTTCAACATAGGGACTATGAGATGTGCGGCGAGAGCGAGACGACTGCAAAGGTGTAGATCGAAGCGGTGCAAGGTCCTCTTCCTCCACTTCTTCTTCCTCGTGATCATCATCTTCTCCACTAGCAGCTGCGTGGGCAGCAGCGGCATCAGCGGCATCCCATTCAGCAAAAGGATCATCAAAATCCGGTAGCTCACGATAAGGATCAGTGGGAAGGCCAAGATGGGACTTGATCTCAATGATGGCCCGTTGGTTCTCATTTGTGTCTGTAGCAATCTGCTTACACATGCTGAAAATGCTCTTGAGAACACACTTGACCATAGATGCCTTGGGCTTTTTAGAAGAACGAGAAGGACGTGGTGCCTCATATGCAATATCATCATGGTGAGGAGTAGCACTAGAGGAACCAACATACTTCTTGGATTTTGAGGCCACAAAAGTGAAAGACATCTAGGCCCTAAGTGGGTTTTGGTGTATTGAATGACACCTAGATTAAAGGTCTAATGTCTTTGTCAAGCATGTGAGCAGGTTGATATATGAAAGACAAAGCATATTGTATGACATTGGTTATCTACATGGTGAAAACAAGCTATGTGTATACAAGATAAATTGAGGCATGGTTTTATCCTCATATTGTGAAATGGCTTTATAAATGGTTGAATGTCATGAATTCTATATTTGTGATCCCATGAAGCATATCTATGACACATAACAAGCAAGCAAAGGTGAAGATAGAGACATGATGATACTTGGGTTATTGGTTGGTCTCTAAATAAATTGGGAAGCTTGTTGTACACAAAAGGGATATCAAAATCAACTATTGGCATGATCTCAATTGGATTTCACTCTTGATGTTGAATCAAAACTAAACTCAAAAGGGCAACGAATGGATGAAGAAATCAAGCAAGGGATTAGCAACGAGGTACTAAGCAAGGCTTGGCCAAGTAGTGACTTGTGTCATGAACCAAGCTAGGGTGAAGTGGCTATAGCTTGGAGAATTTCGAGGTATCAAGTCGAGCCTAATCGAGTGGAGCAATATGAATACATCAAATGTTGTTTGGATCATGTGAAGGGTGACTTGGCATCTAGAAGTGGATTTCATTCATATGTGTTGAATATTGATCCAAGTCACTAGCTCAAGGTCGAAGTGCTCAAACCAATGAGATATTGATGGATGGATCTCTCAAGTGGATTTATTGATCAAGTATGGCAATTCATGATGATGAAGCTCAACTGGATGAGTATTGTATTTATATTTAATCTTGAGTATAGGTATGCCGTACTATCAAGAGGGATGCATCACATGGTCATTTGACAAAGTCTCAGTGCTCAAGTATCCCATGTGAGTTGATGAGAGACACAAAAACCACACGTACACACTCTAACTTGTTAGGCAATGGCAAAACCGGAAGTTCCAGTTTTGGGAAACTGGAGGTTCCAGTTTTGGGCGCTAGTGTCTCTAACGGCTAGTTGGTTTGAAAAACTGGAAGTTCCAGTTTTGGGAAATCGGTAGTTCCGGTTTTGCTCTGACAAGTCTAATGGCTAGTTTTTTGGAAGTGGTGTATTTATACCCCACGAGCTCCCCTTTAGCTGGCTGCTACTTGTGTGGTTGCTGGTGTTCTTCCTGCCCATTCTAAACCAAGCTAAAGCCAAGATAGCTCTCCCCAACCCCTCTTGGTGAGGTTGCTTGATCTTTGATAGATCTATTGTGTTGGGTAGTAGAGAGGAGTCATTTGTGAGCACAAGAAGAGCACAAAACCCTTGAGCACTGGTTTGCCTTGTCAAGTTTCAAGTGAAGCATTTGTTACTCTTGGAGGTGTTCCTCCTAGACGGCTAGGCGTCGCCCAAGAGCTCCCAAGGTGTGGAGAGCCATGGGACAGTTCGTAAAGGTTGTGCTTCACCTCCGAAAGGGAAGAAGCTAACTAGTGAAGTGGGGAAATGGTTGAATGCTACCCGGCTTCCTTGGAAGCACCCAACGGAGATGTAGGATTCACACGATGGTGAATCTGAACTTCGGTGAAACAAATCATTGTGTCTCCTCACTGGTTTGCTTACACTTGCATGCACATACTTTCGTTGGTTGATATTGTGATATTGGTTGATCTACTCAGGTGTTCATGTTTGTGAAGTGCAGGATCTTTGTGAGCCTTCCAGGAAACACCCACTGAGTAGCTACACCAAGTTTGGTTTGATCTCGAGCTCAATTGCATCACATAAGGTTTGGGGTATTCTCTGTCCGAGTCAAAACTGGAGGTTCCAGTTTTGGGAAACTAGTAGTTACAGTTTTGAGAAACCTGTGGTTCCAGTTTCCGGCAGAGAGTGTATTTATTCTGCTATGCAGGCGCATTTCCAGGGACTCTGGAACTTAGTTACAGAGACTCCGAAACTTCCAGAGACTCCGGACCTAATCTCTGGAGTATCTACCCTTTTCTGATAAAATTGTTTTAAGTGGTGATCTTTCAGGTTGCGCCTATTCACCCCCCCTCTAGACGACATCAAGATCCTTTCAAAAAGGTCCACTGTCAGAGTGAGGACGAGTGTGAAGGGGCTTGTGCTCAACATCCTTTGGAAAGGTGATCTTGGTGACTCTCTCAATCATGTACATGATGTAAGGAGCATATGGCAAATTCTTGCAAGAGTCATTCATGGCTCGGCGCAGCTCATTCCAAATGAAGTCAAAGATACAAAAGGGACGTCCTTTGGGAGCAACACAGTTCAAGAGGTTGACTGCATAGTAGCTAAGAGCACTATGATCTCCTCCATTAGGATCAACAGAGTTACGGAAGAAGTGATTAAACATGTAGTAGTAAGGCTCTAGCCTTTTTGCATTGCCTTGGATAGCTACCACTGGATTGTAAAACATGAAGGGCACCTCCCATGGAAACATCTTCTCTTCAAGGTGAATACAAGTTCTCTTTTCATCTTTGGATCCAAGCCCTAACAACTGAGAGAAAGTCATGTAATCAATGAGATATTTTTCCCATCAGTTGTCCAATGGATAGAGTTGGTGCCGGCATTAAAGTAATAGGAGCTGTGAAGTTGACCAATGATCTTGGCATTCCAGTCATACTTGAAGCCCATAAGCTCACAGAGACCAAATTTCTTACACTTAGCAATCATAGCCTTCATGGTGTCAGTGGGCTTTACTTCATAGAATTGCCAATCAACATAATGCACTTCAACCGTGGGAGGATGGCCTTTCTTTGCAAGCACAACGGTCTCATAGAAATCTTGATGAAATTCTCTCCAAAACCTCGGGTCAATACCCACCAACTTGTTGTACCTATAAGGGTTCTTCCTTTCAGCTGTGAGAGGTATGGACATGTTGGAGTAGTCACGGGTTTGATGAGGCTGAGTTAGTGCAGAGATCATAGGTGGATGGAGAGTTGGGCAAATGGGTTTGACTTGCTGATCGGGATCAAAGGATGGAACTAGATGTTCTGGAGTGGAGGGGCAAATATGGTGTGCCAATCCACGATCTCTCTTGACTGGTTTAGGTGAAGGACAAGGCATGGATTGCATCTGATATGGAGCCCTCTTTTTGGGTTTGGCTTTAGGTCTAAGAATAGTGTCACAACTTTCTCCCACTTTTCCTTTGCCTTTAGCCCTTTCCTCGAGAATGAACTCTTCTCCATCTGTCTCACTAGAATACGGTGCCTCCCCTGCAGAGTCTTCATGTTGTTGAGAAGGAGGATTTGGATCATGGCGAGCTTTTGTCCTCCTTTGGACTTGAGCTAAGGATGGATCCGGATTGGTGTTTCTCTTCACCCTCATCTGAGAATAGGTATAAGATATCACATAAGACTTACTACAAGGAGAAATAAACTTTAGATACAACATAGTTTGAGTTTTATCTAAGAGGTGCGGAACAATCCGAAGAAAGTTGCAAAAACTTCCACAAGTTGCGGAGTTTCTGGAAAAAAATTCCAGATTATTCCGGACATCACAGACAAAACCCTAACTATGGCATACCATGAGATTCGACCATGGGAAAGAAAAGATATTGCAGATCCAAGATGTACTGAGGCTATCTAGCATATCTCCAGAGAAGAAACCCTAAGATACATCCCATACAAAGAGATTGGGCATTTAGCCTATGGGGTACCTTTGGGGACTAGATGAGAGGGGCTTCAAACTTCAAATCCAAGTGCACCATGCGAATCCTTGCCTCCAATGTGGTTTTTGACGAAGATTTGGGAAGATTTGAGTGGTGGGAACTCCAAATCGCCTTGGGGGCGACTGGAGAGGGGTGAATAACTTGAGCTCCCGCGGTGAAAAAGAGAGTGGACCTGCAAGTTAGGGTTTCACCGCACTTATATATCCCGAAGTCCAGAATTTTCCGAAGAAAGTTCCGGAATATTCCGCAACTTTCGGAGTTTCCGGAAATATCCAAAATTTCCACTCCCCCTGGCTTACAGCCACTAAAATTTTGATAGATAGATGGAGTATGGCCCTATAACACTATATTGAGAACCCGAGATAGTTCTATTACTTAAGATCAGCCAGCAATCAATCAATGAGAATAATGATTCAAGCATAGAACTAAATTAAACTCCAAATTTTTCTTAAATAAATAAAAGAAAAAGATTAATGTTTTGCAAACATTTTGTTCTTTTCAAAAAGCTTAGACTAGGTCAATCAATTGCGTACATGATTTCAAGCCAAATTACGAGAATCCAAGATATTAAGCTCACTCCTCAAAGCACAAAACCTTAGCTCATCAAGAGGCTTTGTGAAGATATCGGCTAGTTGCTTATCGGTGCTCACACGAGAAAGAGCGATATCTCCTTTGGCTTCGTGGTCTCTTAGGAAATGGTGTCTTATGTCTATGTGCTATGTTGTTGAGTGGTTCACGGGATTGTTAGCTAGCTTGATGGCACTCTCGTTGTCACACAAGAGTGGCACCTTGCTAAACTTACAACCAAAGTCTTTCAAAGTGAGCCTCATCCAAAGTAGTTGAGCACAACAAGCGCCGGCCGCAACGTACTCAGCCTCGACGGTGGATAGGGAAATGGAATTTTGTTTCTTGGAACTCCAAGACACCAAGGACCTTCCAAGGAATTGGCAAGTCCCGGATGTGCTCTTCCTATCTACTTTGCAACCGACATAGTCCGAATCGGAGTAGCCAAGTAGATTGAAAGTGTAGCCCTTAGGATACCACAAACCAAGGTTAGGAGTGTGCACCAAGTAACTAAAGATTCTCTTAACAGCCATTAAATGACACTCCTTAGGATTAGCATGAAATCTTGCACACATGCACACACTAAGCATGATATCGGGCCTAGATGCACAAAGGTAAAGCAAAGATCCAATCATGGAGCGATATACCCTTTGGTCAATGCTTTTTCCATCTTCATTTAGATCGAGATGCCCATTTGATGGCATTGGTGTTTTGATGGGCTTGGCATTCTTCATATGAAACTTCTTGAGCATGTCATGAGTGTACTTGGTTTGACTTATGATGGTGCCATCCTTGAGTTGCTTGATTTGAAATCCAAGAAAGAACATCAACTCTCCCATCATAGACATCTCGAGTCTTTTAGTCATAATCCTACTAAACACATCAACCCAAATTTGATTAGTAGAACCAAATATAATGTCATTGACATATATTTGGCATACAAATAAATCATTGGCTTGTTTACGAGTGAAGAGAGTAGGATCGGGCTTTGCCTATTTCAAAGCCTTTCTTTAAGAGGAATTCCTTAAGGCATTCATACCATGCTCGTGGGGCTTGCTTCAGCCCATAGAGCGCCTTATGGAGTTTGTAGACGTGGTTTGGGAATTGAGGATCTTCAAAGCCCGGTGGTTGCTCAACATAGACTTCTTCGGAGATTGTCCCATTCAAGAAAGCACTCTTGACATCCATTTGATGTAGCTTGAAGTTGTGATGTGTGGTGAAGGCCAACAGTATACGGATTGCTTCAAGCCTTGCCACCGATGCATAAGTTTCTCCGAAGTCCAAACTTTCTACTTGAGCGTACCCTTTTGCCACCAACCTTACTTTGTTCTTGGTTACCACGCCATCCTCATCTTGCTTGTTGCGGAAAACCCATTTTGTACCTATCACATTTTGCTTGGGGCAACCAAGGACCAGACTTCATTCCGTGTGAAGTTGTTCAATTCCTCTTGCATGGCCATCACCCAATCGGGGTCCTCAAGTGCTTCTTCTACCCTGAGAGGCTCCAACATAGAAACAAACGAGTAATATTCACAAAAATTTGCTAAACTTGAATGAGTTGTTACCCCTCTTTTAATACTTCCAAGAATGTTGTCAACAGGATGATCTCGTTGAATTCTTTGACGAACTCTTGGATGTGGATCAGAAGTGCCTTGTTGGATCATGTCCTCTTGCTCGGCTTCATGTTGTGAATCTTCTTCAGAGTGTCTGAAGTTTTCGGAGTTTTCTTCAGAGTTTCCGCAGTGTGCGGAGTTTCCGCAATTTTCTGTAGAATCTCCAGAGTTTGCAGCGGGCTGTATATAAGTTGGTTCATCGTCTTCTTCACAATCATCTTCCTTTTCTTGAGGCTTGATTTCTCCTATGGCCATCTTCTTTATAGCCTTCCCTGAGGTAATTTCCTTGCCTACACACACGTCATCAACTTGCTCCACTTGAGAGCCATTAGATTCATCAAACGTCATGTCACACGTGACATCAACACAACCAGTGGTTTTGTTGAGGAAACAATAGCCATGAGCGTTTGAGGCATAACCAAGGAAAATACCTTCATCAACTTTAGGTGCAAACTTAGAGATTTTGGGCTTCTTGTTGAGAATGAAGCACTTACAACCAAAAACTCTAAAGTAAGACACGTTAGGCTTTTTACCGGTTAGTAATTCATAGGCGGTCTTGTGTCGAAGCATGTGAAGATACAAACGTTTGATAGCATGACAAGCCGTGTTGATTGCTTCCACCCAAAAACTATCCAAAGTCTTGTATTCATCAAGCATTGTTCTTGCGGCTTCAATGAGAGTCCTATTATTCCTCTCCACAATCCCATTTTGTTGTGGAGTGTATGGGACGGAGAGTTCATGACCAATGCCTTCTTCATCAAGATACTATTCAATATTGGTGTTCTTGAACTCGGTGCCATTGTCACTTCTTACTCTTTTGCTCTTCACTTCAAACTCATTTTTGGCTCTTGTGGCAAACTTCTTGAATATCTCATGAACTTTGCTCTTGTCCTTCATAAAGAAAACCCAAGTATATCGAGAGTAATCATCAACAATGACAAAACCATACATGTTTCCCCCAATGCTAACATAAGCCACGGGACCAAATATATCCATGTGAAGTAGTTCCAACGGTCTTGTAGTAGTGAGTACATTTTTGATGGGTTGAGGAGCACCAACTTGCTTTCCGGCTTGACATGCACTACAAATTCTATTTTTCTCAAAATGAACATTTGTTAGTCCTAGGATGTGTTCCCCCTTTAGAAGCTTATTGAGATTGTTCATCCCAACGTGAGCTAGCCGGCGATGCCAAAGCCAACTCAAGCTAGACTTTGCCAATAAGCATGTATCAAGTTGGGCTTTATCCGATGTAAAATCCACCAAGTAAAGCCTTCCCTTGAGTTCACCCTTAAAGGCAATGGAGTCATTGCCCCTTCTAAAGACGGTCACACCCTCATTGGTGAACAAACAATTGTAGCCCATCTCACAAAGTTGTGAAACGGACAACAAATTGTAGTCCAAAGAATCAATCAAATAAACATCAAAAATTGAATGATTGATTGAGATAGCAATTTTACCAAGACCAACAACCATTCCACCACCATTGCCTCCAAAGGCAATCTTCTCAGTAGGATTTTCAATTATATCACAAGACATAAACATCTTCTTCTCCCCGGTCATATGATTTGTGCATCCACTATCAATCACCTATTTGGATCCACTGGATGAGGATGCCCACAAAACAAATTAGGCTTTTGTTTTAGGTACCTAAGTAGGCTTGGGTCTTAGAGCGTTAGTCACAAGAACCTTGGGCACCCACACATTCCTTTTAACCAATGTGCCTTTTGTGTGGGGTCCCACATACTTGGCCACCACCTTACCCTTGTGGTCCCAAGTCAATACATAATCGGCATAGAAATTGTCTTGAGATGCATGTGACTTGGGCTTCTTGTTTGACTTTGCGGAACAATCTTTTCCATTGCTTCTGGAGCATGAGATGCATCTTGGGTACTCTTGAACTTGATAGGAGTGTTGTACTTGAGTTGCTTGCCTTCACCATTGGCACCCAATTGATTCATCCCGTGCACCACATTTCTTGTACCCACACCTCTAGTGTGGTTGTTCTTGATGAATGGGATATGATCTTTTGAGCCTTGCTCATACTTACCTAATCCTTTTCCATCTGCAAAGCCAAACTTCTTCATGTAGCTTGATCCAAAGCCTTTGGTATGGCTCTCAAACTCTCCTCTCTTGGGTTCTTTCTTCTTCTCATCAATGAGGGAGTTTGACAACCTAGCAATTTCCATCTTCATGGCATCCATCTCGGCAATGTTAGTAGCACAAGCATTTATATCAATTGTATAGCACTGAGAACAACCATTACTTGTTGAGGCTTTAGAGTTAGAGTGAGCATCATTAGAGGTTGTTGTAGCACTATTCTTGAGATTGTCAAGTTGAACTTCAAGTGCAACATGACTAGCCTTTAAGCTTTCAAAGCTCTTTTGAAGTTCAAGCTTTTCACTCTCAAGTCTAGTACAAGCATCCTTAGCTAGGAAAGATTCCTTAGTTAATTCATCTACTATAAACTCCTCTTTAGCTTAAGATTTCTTAAGGCTAAGAATTTCTTCCTCTTTTTCCTTGAGCAAGTCCTCTTGCACCTTGAAACCCTTCTTTTCAATTACAAGGGCATTCTCAAGGGCAATGGTTTTCTCTCGCTCAAGTCTAAAAAGTTCTTCTTGCACCTCAAAAGTCCCATCTCTATTCTCTGTTTCTTTCATTAGATACATGATTCTTTTAGTTGCCTATTTACTAGAGCCATTAACCATTTTTTCAAATTCACTATCACTATCATCATCATCTAGGGGTACGGTTTGAGAATCTACCTTAGATCCCCTAGCCATGAGGCATGTGTGGGTGAAGTCATCTTCATCATCGGTGAGATCTCCAAAGTGTGGTGACTTGGTGATTGGTTGCCCAATAGATATGGTGGCAAGTCCCACTTCTTCATCGGAGTCCGAGCTATCTTCGTTTGAGTCCCACTCATCACCCAAGTGAGCTTCACCAACTTCCTTCTTCTTGCTCTTGTTCTTGTCATACTTGTTGGTGTCCCTTCTTCTCACTTTAATGTTGGGGCACTCCGCAATGGAGTGACCCTCCTTGCCACACCCAAAGCACGGCCTCTTGGATGTCCTCTTGGTCTTGATTTTGTCCTTGTCTTTGTTCTTGTTGAGGAAGCCACTCTTCTTCATCACTTTGTTGAACTTTCTAATGAAGAGTGCCATTTGCTCGGGAGTCATGTTCTCATCACTATCTTCATCACTATATTCCTTGACAATGGTCTTGGAGGTTGATGAACTTGATTTATTTTCCTTGTTAGATGCCTTGAGGGCAACCCCCTTGTTCTTCTCAAGTTGCTCATGCATCTTGGACATCTCTTGTGAAAGCTTTGACTCCTTGACGGTGATAAGATGTTCTTCAATTCTACTAATCACATCCGCCGGAGTCAACTTCTTGAAGCCTCTCTTCTCTCTAATGAGTGTTGGGAGTTGCACATCCCTAGCCATATATGCAGAGAGGATCTTATCAACCACTTCTTTTCTTCCCCATCTTGTGCTTCCAAGGGACTTGATCTTGTAGATGATCTTGTTCAAGCGGTTGTACATGTCTTGTGGAGATTCATCTTCTTTGATGACAAAGTGGTTGAGCTCACTTTCCAAGGCTCGGATTCTTCCTTCTCTCACTTGCTTTGTTCCTTCATGGTTGATGAACAAGGTGTCCTAAACTTCCTTGGCGGACTTCAACCCATCAACCTTGTCATATTCTTCGGACGTGAGTGAACTCTTGATGATCCGAATTGCTTGATAGTTTCTTTGTATCTCATTTGCTTGATCTTGAGTTAGCGTCGCATCACTACTTGGAAATGTAATGCCCCTATTCACAATAGTCTAAAGTGCGGGATTTACCGCCATCAAATACTTCTCTATCGAGTTATTCCACTTGGAATAGCTGGTTCCATCAAATTGGGGTATCTTCCCAATGTGGCTAGAACCTGATGGATGATTAAAGGATAAACGAGAGTAATCGAAAGGAGTATTAGTGTAATCCTTTGATGACGATGGGCGCCGTGCGGAGCGAGTTGACCTTGAATCATCAAATTCATCATCCTCACTATCGGAGATGTCCACACTATCTACATGCGCTTGATGGCTTGTGCTTGCTCCACCGGTACCACCTCCTTGAATGATAGGAGCTGCACCTTGAGGTAGGATGGGAGGATGACCAACAACATTGTTGGTGACGTCTCCTTCGAGAGGAGGTGTACCTTGAGCATTTGGATTCGACATCTTCTTGACTCCAAGCGGTTAAGCTTCAAATACGGAGCACTTGGCTCTGATACCAATTGAAAGGATTTGAGATGTCAACTAGAGGGGTGGTGAATAGTTAAACCTGAAATTTTTCACTTAAAACAAGTTGATCAGTACCAAGTTCGGAGTTTCCAGAGATTTTTACAGAATTTTCGGAGCGTCCAGAAATTTTGAAGAAATCTACGGAATCTCTGGAGATAGAGTGATTCGAAACTACACCCCTGCAGAGAACTTGTTAGAAATTAGATCGCTGAAAATAGGTTAGTCACAAGCTCTCTAGACACCACCTGCAATAGATAGAACACCAAGAAACCTTCTAGAAAAGGAGATCGGGAGCATACCCTAGTTTTGAACTCTATGCATGAATATGAACAACAACAAGCACAAGAGACACAAGGATTTGTTTCCTGGAGTTTAGCTTCACACCTTGAAGCCTACATCTCCGCTGAGGAACCCACAAAGGGTGGACCTTTGTACCTAGGTCACTTTCCTCCCCCTAGCGACCACAAAGATCAAGCTAGGGTTACTTACTCAATTGTAGGGTTAATACAAACTTCCCAAGGGTAGCCACAAGCTTGGATGCTCCTTGGGCGACGCCTAGCCGGCTAGGAGCTCAAGGCTCCAAGAGTAACAAACACGAAGTCCCGGCTTGACGAAGAACGAAGGTGCTCAAGAGATTGGAAATCAGCTCAAAGGTCTCCTCTCTTGCTCTAGCCTTGAATCCTCCCTTCAATCCAACTAAATCTCACCAAGAATGCAAGGGGAGAGAAAAAGAGGGGGAGTCAAAGCTCAGCAACATCTTAGAATGAAATTAGGGCAAGAGAGAGGTCATGGAAGGGGATGAGGGGGTATTTATACTCCTTCACCCTGAAACTAGCCGTTGGGACGGCAAGTTCTGGAATAATCTGGACAAGTCCGGAAACTCCGTAACTTCTGGAATATTCCGAAGAAATCTCCAGAAACTTCCGGAGCTCTCAGGTCAGCACTCAAAAAGTTAACCACGAGTGAAGTGCAAGTGTTGACGTGTCTCTCATGATTTTGTTAGAATGTCTAGAGCACCTTGTTCCCTGAAAAGACCATGGAATTCGTATCTGTTGGTATTTGTTAAGCCTACAGAAATATTATGATGGATAATCCGCAAGCGCACGGATACCGGTGAGCATTCCACCCGGGAGAGGGTTTTAAATATCGAATCCACAAGGAGAATGGTAAAGAGAGTATCTGAGGTATATAACTAATCACTGAGTAGCTATCAAGGACTTGACAGAAAGAGAGATAAGGAAAACTTAAGGATGTCTGGTTCTTATTCTCACAAGCTATGTCTATATTGTTCTTATGGGGTGATTGTCTGAAGGCACACTTAGGAAAGGGAACCTCCCGAGAATCTATGGGGGGAGTCCTACGGTTTCTATAGACGGGAGGTGGACTGCAAAGGACAGACGGGAACAAGGTCACTTCCCGCTTCTACCACACGATCCGGAATATAGAAGGCATTCATAAGCTAGCTAGTCTAAGCACCACGCTTACACTAAACATGCAACTTTAACTCAAGAGCGACAGGAATTAAAGTACTCAAAGAGTTATGAACCGTAAGAACAATAAAAACAATGTTACTCACTTGAATAAGAAGTCGATCTTTCCACAAGGTCTCAGGATCAGGCTCCAATGGAGTTGATCCCAGAGGTAGAAGATGAAGAGGAGACACCGACAGGTCCGGGCCTTCCTTCAGCTTCACCTCTACCGCTCTCTAATCCTCTCGAACAAGATTAGCTAGATCTAAATAGATCGTGGCTCTAATCTCTCAACTTGATACTAACTCTCCAACTCTAATTCTAATCTAGAGCTCTAATCTCAGATAGGCATGGAGGATCTGATAGAATGAATTGTTGTCTGCCCTAGGGTCAGGGGGTCTGCTTATATAGCCCGGAGGAGATGATGTGCACCGTACGATCAAACCGACCTTAACTTGTGGTTTAGATTGATCCTCATAGGCGGTGGAAGAACATTCCGGAAGCTTGGCCCATTTGGCGCCAGGGGGGCCGACCGGCCCCACCACCAGGCCGATCGGGCTGGGGTGGGCCCCCCTCGGGGTCCACTTCGGCCAGGTAGGTCCTTGATCCTTCTAGATGCTTCTTTCTTAGGTGCTAAGTCACGTTGAGTTCCGGAGCCTTCTGGAGTCTTCTAGAGTGGTTTCTTTGCATATTTTCTGAATAGTCCCTGTAAATTCATAGATTTACCAAAACTCGTGGAAATTGTCAATATAAACCCTAATAAGGTGATCTAATTATATTTTAGTCCTTTTTCCAGTAAATGTGAGGGGAAATATTTATAGATAAAATGTGCCAACAAACTCCCCCACACTTAGGCTTTTACTCGTCCTCGATAAAAGGATGGTTTACAACCGTAGAGACAAGAATCAACATAATTATACTCCTTAGTCATATCTGTACTTAGGGGATATCTGAGCATAGTTAGAAACAGATCACCTTTATTTCTCAAATCAAGTCAATGGAGAGAGTTTGAATAAGTTTTTAAAAAGAAAATGCAGCCTTGCTTACTCCTTTGTGATACTCTGAAATATATGTGAAGTTTTTAGAATGTAAAGATGTAGCAAACTTACCTTGCATATATTGCTGGGTCAAAATCTGTATCCATGAAGAGGCCTGTCATAGGTCGTAGATCAAGATATGTGCGTGTGTCAAATTTTAAAAACCACTGCTCTGACTTTAGAATCTTCTATCCTTTCCCATTTTTTTAGAGGTATTCAGCTATTTTGTGGAGAGTTGGGTTCTACTCACCCTCGGACACGCGTCCATTATTACTCTCTCACTTATTATTGTAGAGAAGTGGGCCCTATTCACCCTCGGACACATGTCCATTATTCTTCTCTTTTTTATGCCTTTTTTCTGAGAGGGGGGTTCTTCTGACCCGTAGAACACTTTTCCATTTTCTCCTCTCTCACTTTTCTCTCCACTCATAATTTTTTTCTTTTCTTTCTTTTCTTTCTTTGGCTTTTTCTCTCTTCTTCTTTTTTTTTAGGTGTACCTTTTTTCATGATATGGGAGACAGAGATCAAAAATCTTAGAGCATAGATACTTTAGTGAAAGCAGTGTACGTGATCTTGATCATAGACTTAGACAAAACTTCAACATAGCTCTTAGATTTGACAAAGCTCAATACAAGTAAGCAGCATTTAATCAAATTTATTTTCAATGAAAGCTCTGTTAAGATATATTATTGATCACAAAGGAGAAACTTAGCTAATGATTTTTAAAGCACTCTCCATAGACAAGATAAAAGAAAGATGGTTCTCATTATTCTAACCTCATTCTGATCATCCCAAAAGCAATAAATATTTCTAAGAGCATAAACATGTGAAACTTTATCTTTTAGGTTATCAGGACATTTTAGCAGGGCATCTTTATTTAAATTCGAAACGGAAAGCAAATTACAAAAATTTAAAAAGTTCAGGAAGCAAACCGAGTGGTGGACGAGGCGTGGCCGAACTGGGTTCTGCCGTGGTTCGTCGTGCGAGTCGTTTGTTCTGTGCTTTTCCCGTTTTTCTTGATTTTGGTCATGGAAGATGCCGTTTGGTCGTCTGTTCTTCTCCCCCACACTTGTTTTCTGTTATCTTGCATGCACAGTATGGTGGAGACAAAAACATATCCAGAATATATATATATATGCAAAAATAGCTCAACTTGTGGAATACTTCTTTATTAAAGGAGAGAGCACTTTATTAAACAACTCTAACAACTAAAGCAAACTAACTAACTCGAACTAACTATCACTAATGTGCTCTCTAACTAAGGTGTTTACAAAGGGCGCTTGCCCTTCTTAAGGTCGCGGCTATGGTCTTCCTCATCGTCCCTTCGCTTCTTTGATTCTAACAGTTTGAGGACGGTCTTGGTGAGGGAAGTGTTGACGCGGTGGATCTCTTTGCAAGTTTCTGCCAGGCTTGCTACTTCCTGCGCTAGCTCAGCTACGGTCTTCCGGGTCGTCTGTTTCTGCGGCATCCGCTGGGTGGCTTCGATGACCGGAATTCTCTTGATTTGAGGTTCTTTGGCACGAACTCCGTCGATGGTGACACGGCTTGAGGAGGTGGTGTACTTATGCACCCTTGTGTTGCCATGCTTGTCCATGCGTACGTCAGCGAGTCGCTCTCCATCCCTTGGTTTCTTCAGATCCATGTAACTAGGAACACAGATCGGCTTCTTCTGAGCTGCTTCACGACGGCGATCGTACGGCTGAGCGTACATCACCTGCTTGCTTTCTTTAGGCGGTGGCGGCGAACGTGGACGACTAGGCAGGAACAGCGAGAGAGGGATGTGATCAGGAGGCAAGGAGGCTAGCGGCTTTGCTTCCTTCTCGAAAGGAACAACCGCCTTGGCTTCAAAGCTAAAGGGGACAAGCTGCTTATCGGCCATTGCTGCTACTTGGAGGCTTTGGGATGAGAAAAAGGTGGAGGTCTGCCCCTGCTTATATATCGGTCACGGACTTGCAGAGGGGGTTGACCTAGCTTGGAAAGGCTACGGGATATCTCGTAAAAGATCCCCGAACAAGTTTTTCCAAAACTGAGCACCTTAGAGATAGCGTGGGCGAAAGCTGGCGGTGCGAGGCGGCGGGCAGGGCCCGATCGGCCCAGTGAGGAGGCCGGTCGGCCCCCCACCACGTCGTCTCGCGACGATCTTCGGCGCGGGGTGCTCTAACCGTGTGTTGATCCTTAAAAACCCTAAGACGGCCCATTACGGCCTAAAATTAATATTCGTGGGAAAACAAAAGAAATCTATTTCATCTAAATCCTCAGACTGTTTATTGGGTTCTAAAAATATTTTAAGACGTTGACCATTTACCTTGAATAACGTACCTTCGTCGTCTTGAAGAGTGACGGCTCCGTGTGACGATGAATTCACCACCTTGTATGGTCCGTCCCACTTTCTTCGTAGCTTCCCATGCCCAAAGAGTCGTACCCTGGAGTTAAAAAGTAATACCTGATCACCTGGGTTGAATTCTTTCTTTATGATTCTCTTGTCATGCCATCTCTTGGTTCTTTCCTTGTAGATCTTGGCACTGTGATACGCCTTCTCTCTCCATTCTTCTAGCTCGGACAGTTGCATTTTCCGTTTTGTTCCGGCTGCTTCAAAGTCCATGTTCCATCTCTTTATTGCCCAATGAGCCTTGAATTCTAGCTCAATCGGCAAGTGACATGTCTTCCCGTAGACCAGTTGGTAGGGAGACATTCCAATGGGGGTTTTATAAGCTGTCCGATAAGCCCAAAGTGCTTCGGGTAGCTTGTCTTTCCATTTTATCCCCATTTGGTCCACCATCTTCTGTAGAATGTTCTTGATCTGCTTATTGGACGTCTCTGCTTGACCACTTGTTTGCGGGTGGTAAGGAGTAGCGACATTGTGCTGGATCCCATGGTTCATGAGGTATTTCTCAAAGTGCTTGTCGATGAAATGGGATCCTCCATCACTTATCACTAACCTTGGCGTACCGAATCTCGAAAATATTGTCTCTTCAAACATTCTTATTGAGCTTTTGTGGTCAGCGGATCTGCATGGCAGGGCTTCAACCCATTTGGAGACATAGTCAACTGCCACTAAGATGTACTCGAATTTTCCGGATTTTGGGAATGGTCCCATGTAGTCAATTCCCCAGACATCAAAGAGCTCGATCTGAAGGTTGGTTGTCAGTGGCATGGCATTTCTGGAATTGATGTTTCCGTGCCTCTGACAGGAGTTGCACCTTCGTACGAAATCTTTTGTGTCTTAATACATGGTTGGCCAGAAAAATCCGCTTTGCCAGATCTTTGCATGTGTGCGGAAAGCTCCATGATGACCTCCATATGGTGATGAGTGGCACTTCTCAATGATCTTCATTCCTTCTTCTGCCGGTACACACCTCCTGAGTAACCCGTCGGAGCATACTCGAAAAAGGTATGGTTCATCCCACAGGTGATGGCGACTCTCATAAATAAGCTTTTTCTTGTCGGCTCCTGGTCGTACATACCCTGCAACCATAAAATTAACAATATCTGCGTACCAGGGGTCTAACCGGGCGATCTGATAGAGCATGTCGTCCCTCATTGCGTCATTGATGGGTAGTTCCTGTGGTTTCTCAAAATACATTCTAGACAAATGATCAGCAACAGAATTTTCTACTCCCTTCTTATCTTTTATTTCTAAGTCAAATTCTTAGAGAAGCAGAATCCATCTTATTAATTTAGGTTTAGCATCTTTCTTAGTGAGCAAATATTTTAAAGCAGCATGATCAGTGTAAACAATAACTTTTGCTCCTACTAAGTAAGATCTAAACTTGTCAATGGCATAAACAACAGCTAGCAGTTCTTTTTCAGTTGTGGCATAATTGAGTTGAGGTCCTGTCAAAGTTTTACTAGCATAAGCTATGGCATGATGTTTCTTGTCCTTTGTTTGCCCCAAAACAGCCCCCACAGCATAATCACTTGCATCACACATAATTTCAAAAGGTAAAGACCAATCAGGGGGTTGTATAATGGGTGCAGAAATAAGAGCATTTTTTAGAGTTTCAAAAGATTTAAGACAAGCATCATCAAAGTCAAAGGGAACATCTTTGGCAAGCAAGTTTGTAAGAGGTCTAGCAATATGAGAAAAATCTTTTATAAACCTTCTATAGAAACCAGCATGGCCAAGAAAACTTCTGATTCCCTTGACATTAACAGGTGGAGGTAGTTGTTCAATTACTTCTATTTTAGCTCTATCTACCTCAATTCCTCTTTCAGAAATTAGATGGCCTAACACTATTCCTTCTCTAACCATGAAATGACATTTTTTCCAATTAAGGACTAAGTGCTTTTCTTCACATCTTTGCAAAAC
Organism: Cenchrus fungigraminus; assembly: GCA_036936925.1. NCBI lineage: Eukaryota > Viridiplantae > Streptophyta > Magnoliopsida > Poales > Poaceae > Cenchrus > Cenchrus fungigraminus. Next base: position 49,811,052 of record CM072772.1, read on the forward strand.
CTTATCCAAGTTTTCTAGACAATCATCAAAAGTTTTTCCATAAACAGAAAAATCATCCATGAAAACTTCCATGATCTCTTCAATCATATCAGAGAATATAGACATCATACATCTTTGAAAAGAAGTTGGAGCATTACATAGCCCAAAAGACATTCTACGATAAGCATAAGTTCCATAAGGGCATGTAAAAGTGGTTTTGCTCTGGTCACTGGGATGGATTGGAATTTGGTGATATCCAGAATATCCATCAAGAAAGCAAAAGAAAGAGTGATTTGCCAACCGCTCTAACATTTCATCAATGAAGGGCAGTGGAAAGTGATCTTTCCTTGTGGCTTTGTTGAGTTTTCTATAATCTATGCACATACGCCAACCAGTGACGGTTCTCTGAGGAATTAATTCATTCCTCTCATTTTTCACAACTGTCATGCCTCCCTTTTTAGGCACAACTTGCACGGGGCTCACCCACTCACTATGTGGCATAGGATATATAATCCCGGCATGTAAGAGTTTCATAACTTCTTTCTTAACTACCTCTCTCATTGCATTGTTGAGTCTTCATTGTGGCTCTCTAGATGGTAGAACATCAGGGTTTGTAGGAATGCGATGAGTGCAAAGGGCAGGACTGATGCCCTTAAGGTCTTGGAGCGAGTAGCCAAAGGCTGAGCGATGTTGTTCTAAGATGGTTATCAGCCTATGAGTCTCTTCCTGAGTGAGTTGGTCATTAATGATCACAGGAGACTCAGAATCATTGTGCAAAAAGGCATATCTAAGACCAGGTGGTAAAGGTTTAAGCTCAATGGGAGGTCTCGAGGGTTCCTCGGTTTCATCGAGGGGCTCAGATTCTGTAGGATTTTCTTCTTCCTCCTCGATGAAGAATTCAGTGACATCTTCTTGATTGGATTCTACGAAATGTTCTAGAGATGCTTCATTCACCTCTTCCATTGGGTCAGGTTCAGGACTGGGTTCGGTCTTAGTATGGATCGAATGTGAGAAGTGTAAGGGAACTTTAATGGTTTTGCCTAGGCAAACATCAAGTTTCCCTGTGTGTCCTTCTTTAAGGAGTTTTTCTAAAGGATAGCCTATTAAAAGATCGAACTCCTTAATATCACAAATGTGAAAGCTCAGGTGAATTGGCATGTCGTAAACTGAAATAGGTAAGACATAGAGAATTCTCGAACTTTGAATAATTTGTCCTGAGGAGCACTTTAATAATTTCGTTGTGGGAGATAATGGCTTGTTTTTGATAAACTGATGGAAAAAGGATAAGGCCATTATATTGATTCCCACAACTGGATTATAAAGGGCATCAAAGGGGGTTCCATTGATTGTACATTGAATTGGTATAGAAGGTGAATCCAGATGGACTACATCAGAGGAAAGCTCTGACTCATCCAACCATTCCCCACTCATGATGGATGCAAGCTCCACAGTGTGTTCTCTTGAGAAGGTTTGCTCAAAAGGGTCTATCTTCTCATGTGAAGAAGATGTGTGCTTTCGAGGCCTCTTCTCTTTATGATATTTCGAGGTGTTTCCATAATCGGAAAATAAATCATCCTCGATATCATTTATAAAATCAGGTAGAGGAATTTCTTCCTGTGGTGATTCTATATGTTGGATAGCTATAGGTTGAGATGTTTCTGGCATAGGTTCTGGTGTAGCTATCTCTGGAATCTCTTCTTCTAAAGTTTTCTCTTCTAAAGGACCATCATTAGTGCTGGCTAGAATGTTGTCTAGGACAGTTCTAGCTTCACTAGATGTAAGGTGTATGAATGATCCATGAGAGGAGACATTCAAATAGGCTCTAGATTCCTTATTAAGACCAATATAGAAATGTTGAAGGAGAATATGGTCTTGAAGGCTTAGATCTGGTCCGGATTTGCAAAGGAGTTCAAAACGTTCCCAGGATGAATTCATAGACTCATTATCCCCCTGTTTGAAGGATATGATCTTGATTCTGAGGTCGACTACTTTAGATAAGGGATAAAAATCAATGCAGAAATCTGCACGGAGAGTTCCCCAATCGCCTTTCATCTTCCCTTTGATCCGGTCGTACCATTGGCGAGCTTTTCCTTTCAGAGTGAATGGAAAAAGCTTCCAACGGATAGTCTCGTCTGACATACCCTCAATGTGCGGGCAGTCACAAGTTTGCTCAAACTGCTGGAGATGATTATAAGGGTCTTCGTCTTCTATTCCTAAGAAAGTGTTGGTTTGGACCATCTCTATTAACCGTGGGCGCAGCTCATATGCATCAGATAGGATTGGTTTCGATGATGGCATAGGCCTCAGGCTGAGCTCTGAGGGTGCCGAAAAGTCTTTAATGAGGGTAGTGTCCATAAGGACAGTAGATAATCTAAAACTAAAAAGAAAAAAGAAAGATACAAGATTAGTTATACTCTAAGAGTTTTCTCTTAACCGTTCTCCACGGCAAAGGCGCCAGAAATGCTTGTTGGTATTTGTTAAGCCTACAGAAATATTATGATGGATAATCCGCAAGCGCACGGATACCGGTGAGCATTCCACCCGGGAGAGGGTTTTAAATATCGAATCCACAAGGAGAATGGTAAAGAGAGTATCTGAGGTATATAACTAATCACTGAGTAGCTATCAAGGACTTGACAGAAAGAGAGATAAGGAAAACTTAAGGATGTCTGGTTCTTATTCTCACAAGCTATGTCTATATTGTTCTTATGGGGTGATTGTCTGAAGGCACACTTAGGAAAGGGAACCTCCCGAGAATCTATGGGGGGAGTCCTACGGTTTCTATAGACGGGAGGTGGACTGCAAAGGACAGACGGGAACAAGGTCACTTCCCGCTTCTACCACACGATCCGGAATATAGAAGGCATTCATAAGCTACCTAGTCTAAGCACCACGCTTACACTAAACATGCAACTTTAACTCAAGAGCGATAGGAATTAAAGTACTCAAAGAGTAATGAACCGTAAGAACAATAAAAACAATGTTACTCACTTGAATAAGAAGTCGATCTTTCCACAAGGTCTCAGGATCAGGCTCCAATGGAGTTGATTCCAGAGGTAGAAGATGAAGAGGAGACACCGACAGGTCCGGGCCTTCCTTCAGCTTCGCCTCTACCGCTCTCTAATCCTCTCGAACAAGATTAGCTAGATCTAAATAGATCGTGGCTCTAATCTCTCAACTTGATACTAACTCTCCAACTCTAATTCTAGTCTAGAGCTCTAATCTCAGATAGGCATGGAGGATCTGATAGAATGAATTGTTGTCTGCCCTGGGGTCAGGGGGTCTGCTTATATAGCCCGGAGGAGATGACGTGCACCGTACGATCAAACCGACCTTAACTTGTGGTTTAGATTGATCCTCATAGGCGGTGGAAGAACATTCCGGAAGCTGGGCCCATTTGGCGCCAGGGGGGCCGACCGGCCCCACCACCAGGCCGATCGGGCTGGGGTGGGCCCCCCTCGGGGTCCACTTCGGCCAGGTGGGTCCTTGATCCTTCTAGTTGCTTCTTTCTTAGGTGCTAAGTCACGTTGAGTTCCGGAGCCTTCTGGAGTCTTCTAGAGTGGTTTCTTTGCATATTTTCTGAATAGTCCCTGTAAATTCATAGATTCACCAAAACTCGTGGAAATTGTCAATACAAACCCTAATAAGGTGATCTAATTATATTTTAGTCCTTTTTCCAGTAAATGTGAGGGGAAATATTTATAGATAAAATGTGCCAACAAACTCCCCCACACTTAGGCTTTTACTCGTCCTCGATAAAAGGATGGTTTACAACCGTAGAGACAAGAATCAACATAATTATACTCCTTAGTCATATCTGTACTTAGGGGATATCTGAGCATAGTTAGAAACAGATCACCTTTATTTCTCAAATCAAGTCAATGGAGAGAGTTTGAATAAGTTTTTAAAAAGAAAATGCAGCCTTGCTTACTCCTTTGTGATACTCTCAAATATATGTGAAGTTTTTAGAATGTAAAGATGTAGCAAACTTACCTTGCATATATTGCTGGGTCAAAATCTGTATCCATGAAGAGGCCTGTCATAGGTCGTAGATCAAGATATGTGCGTGTGTCAAATTTTAAAAACCACTGCTCTGACTTTAGAATCTTCTATCCTTTCCCATTTTTTAGAGGTATTCAGCTATTTTGTGGAGAGTTGGGTTCTACTCACCCTCGGACACGCGTCCATTATTACTCTCTCACTTATTATTGTAGAGAAGTGGGCCCTACTCACCCTCTGACACATGTCCATTATTCTTCTCTTTTTTATGCCTTTTTTTCTGAGAGGGGGGTTCTTCCGACCCGTAGAACACTTGTCCATTTTCTCCTCTCTCTCACTTTTCTCTCCACTCATAATTTTTTTTTCTTTCTTTTCTTTCTTTGGCTTTTTCTCTCTTCTTCTTTTTTTTTAGCTGTACCTTTTTTCATGATATGGGAGACAGAGATCAAAAATATTAAAGCATAGATACTTTAGTGAAAGCAGTGTACGTGATCTTGATCATAGACTTAGACAAAACTTCAACATAGCTCTTAGATTTGACAAAGCTCAATACAAGTAAGCAGCATTTAATCAAATTTATTTTCAATGAAAGCTCTGTTGAGATATATTATTGATCACAAAGGAGAAACTTAGCTAATGATTTTTAAAGCACTCTCCATAGACAAGATAAAAGAAAGATGGTTCTCATTATTCTAACCTCATTCTGATCATCCCAAAAGCAATAAATATTTCTAAGAGCTTAAACATGTGAAACTTTATCTTTTAGGTTATCAGGACATTTTAGCAGGGCATCTTTATTTAAATTCGAAACGGAAAGCAAATTACAAAAATTTAAAAAGTTCAGGAAGCAAACCGAGTGGTGGACGAGACGTGGCCGAACTGCGTTCTGCCGTGGTTCGTCGTGCGAGTCGTTTGTTCTGTGCTTTTCCCGTTTTTCTTGATTTTGGTCGTGGAAGATGCCGTTTGGTCGTCTGTTCTTCTCCCCCACACTTGTTTTTTGTTATCTTGCATGCACAGTATGGTGGAGACAAAAACATATCCAGAAAATATATATATAGGCAAAAATAGCTCAACTTGTGGAATACTTCTTTATTAAAGGAGAGAGCACTTTATTAGACAACTCTAACAACTAAAGCAAACTAACTAACTCGAACTAACTATCACTAATGTGCTCTCTAACTAAGGTGTTTACAAAGGGCGCTTGCCCTTCTTAAGGTCGCGGCTATGGTCTTCCTCATCGTCCCTTCGCTTCTTTGATTCTAACAGTTTGAGGACGGTCTTGGTGAGGGAAGTGTTGACGCGGTGGATCTCTTTGCAAGTTTCTGCCAGGCTTGCTACTTCCTGCGCTAGCTCAGCTACGGTCTTCCGGGTCTTCTGTTTCTGCGGCATCCGCTGGCTGGCTTCGATGACCGGAATTCTCTTGATTTGAGGTTCTTTGGCACGAACTCCGTCGATGGTGACATGGCTTGAGGAGGTGGTGTACTTATGCACCCTTGTGTTGCCATGCTTGTCCATGCGTACGTTAGCGAGTCGCTCTCCATCCCTTGGTTTCTTCAGATCCATGTAACTAGGAACACGGATCGGCTTCTTCTGAGCTGCTTCACGACGGCGATCGTACGGCTGAGCGTACATCGCCTGCTTGCTTTCTTTAGGCGGTGGCGGCGAACTTTAACTCAAGAGCAACTGGAATTAAAGTACTCAAAGAGTTATGAACCGTAAGAACAATAAAAACAATGTTACTCACTTGAATAAGAAGTCGATCTTTCCACAAGGTCTCAGGATCAGGCTCCAATCGAGTTGATCCCAGAGGTAGAAGATGAAGAGGAGACACCGACAGGTACGGGCCTTCCTTCAGCTTCGCCTCTATCGCTCTCTAATCCTCTCGAACAAGATTAGCTAGATCTAAATAGATCGTGGCTCTAATCTCTCAACTTGATACTAACTCTCCAACTCTAATTCTAATCTAGAGCTCTAATCTCAGATAGGCATGGAGGATCTGATAGAATGAATTGTTGTCTGCCCTGGGGTCAGGGGGTCTGCTTATATAGCCCGGAGGAGATGACGTGCACCGTACGATCAAACCGACCTTAACTTGTGGTTTAGATTGATCCTCATAGGCGGTGGAAGAACATTCCGGAAGCTGGGCCCATTTGGCGCCAGGGGGGGCCGACCGGCCCCACCACCAGGCCGATCGGGCTGGGGTGGGCCCCCCTTGGGGTCCACTTCGGCCAGGTGGGTCCTTGATCCTTCTAGATGCTTCTTTCTTAGGTGCTAAGTCACGTTGAGTTCCGGAGCCTTCTGGAGTCTTCTAGAGTGGTTTCTTTGCATATTTTCTGAATAGTCCCTGTAAATTCATAGATTCACCAAAACTCGTGGAAATTGTCAATATAAACCCTAATAAGGTGATCTAATTATATTTTAGTCCTTTTTCCAGTAAATGTGAGGGGAAATATTTATAGATAAAATGTGCCAACAGTATCTCTCTTAATAGTGCGGCATTCCTATACTCAATTTCAAAATAGAAAATAAAGTGAAACTTGAGTAAAGTCATTCCTTAAGCATTCATCCTTTTGGATACGTCCATGCATGCTTCATAAATTTTAAATACCTGCTCTCAAAGCTTGAGACACCGTTAGATACTTAAGTGTGTCATTAATTCACCAAAATCCATTTAGGGGGCCAAGATACTCTTCAGATTTCTTCAATTTATTCCACTTGGTCTCTTTTCAAGTGATGAGTCACAAAATTTCCCTTGAGATATAGATGGATGAAAATAAATATCTTCTCAAGTTAACCAAGCTTTCAATGCTACTCCAAGTACCTGCAAAGTCCTTTAAGGCATGTTTTGGTACCCAACGTGCATTGGGTCCTAAGAGGTTAGCAATCAAGGACTTAGGTACCCAAATGGCCTTTGTGCCCTTTCTTTGAGATACAACCATCTTAGGGCCACTAGGGTCATTTGAGTTACTCCTAAGCTTCTTATCTTTGCAATGAACATGGTTAAGCTTAGGATTCTCACTATTTGCATAATACTTACCAAGATGTCCTTTTAGATGACAAGTGTAGCAAATCTTGTGCTTGATGTTGCCATTGTTCTTTACACTTGTCACTGATCCATTCTTCTCTCTGAATTTTGTTTGAGCCTTCAGAAATCCCTTGTTGAGCTTTTCTTGAGGTTTCTCAGTGGAAACCGGTGCCACGGTTTGGCAAACCCGGTGCCACCGAGTTTCCCTGAGGAAACCTTTTATCAGTTGATACAGACTTCAATCTTGTGCCCTTTTTCATGACAACCAAAGCATCTTCTCTGAGCAAGATTTCTTTGTCTCTTTGACTGATTTGGATTGTCTTCTTGCTTGAATGAGCACATAGATGCATAATGTCCCATATATGAGCACTTGTAGCACTTGATGTGGTCTAGCTTCTTGTGGCTGATCTTGTGACCATTGACCTTGTGGCTTTGTTGAGAGATTGATCTAGTGACGATTGTCCTCTTCTCAAGCTTCTTCACCATGGGCTCATGGTCATCTTGAGAAGATTGCACCTTTTCTTTTCCATTCAACTTAGCCACTTCTTTCTTTAGTCTTTCAACTTGTTGCATAAGGTCATCATTTTCTTGAGCAATGAAGTCGTCATAAGATTCTGCAATCACTTGATCATACCAAGAAGGTTTGCCTTTTGGGCTACATGGGTTAGCACAAGATATATTATTTTCAACTTGAGTACATGTGCAAGTATGGCATGAGGTGTATATGATTTAACTGAGTTTACCATAACCTCATTGGTCTTCTCTAGCAAAGTATGTGACTTTACAAGCTTCTCATGAGAATATTCAAGTTCTTTGTGGGTGCCTTGTAGTTTGACAAACTTGCTAGTGATTTCCTCAAGTTGACCTTTGAGAACTTGATTTTCCTTTTCCAAGGATGCTGCACATGATAGAGAGTTAGATGCACAAGCATATGCCTTTGTAATACCTTCCTTGCATTTACTAGACAAGGAGGCACTTAACTCCTTAAGCTTCTTCAATTCTTCTTCGAAGGAGTCACGATAAGCTTGTTACCTTGTGAGCTTATCTTCTTGCCTTCTTACTCTCTTGATGAGCTCCAGCACATTCTTCTTGTCTTTCTTGGTCATCTTGTTGAGCTCGAAGTCAAATTGCCCAACTTCACTTCCTTTCTTCCTTTTATCTTTAGTCACTTGAGACTTAAAATTGTTAGTACATAGTAAGGAAGTACCAGGAGCTGTAGATACCTCACTAGGTTGGTGAGATGCAGATTTGATGCTTGACGAAACAACTTGGTGTTGATCACTGCCAAACCCGGTGCCACTGATTTCTGAACCCGGTGCCACCGAGTTTGCCTGGTCAGAGGTAGTGGTCGTGATGTTGTCTTCCTTTTGGTCCCGGGATGTCTTTAGAGGAGGAATGCAAGATGATGATGTTGAGCACTCCTCTAGTGACTCATCCTCCTCCTCTTCGACATTCTCATCATCAACACTTGTATATGTGTTCTTGAGTGCTACCCAAATAAGATATGCATCATCACAAATGTCCTCGTGGCTGAAGATGACTTCTTGAACAACCTTGCTCACATTGTAGAACATGAGGTTAATAACGGAGGAGTTGTGGAGCAAACAATCCTTTTCCTCATCGGGAAGGAGGCTAGCAACCACAACTCGCTCAAATAACGACCCCAAGTGTTTAATACATTAAGAACATGAGCAGACCAAGAAGAGTAGTTTGAGCCATCAAACCGAAGTGGCTCAAACGATACCTCACAAGTAGTCAACATCCTAAAACTCCAAGCGGTTAAGGTCGAATCAGAGCACGAGGCTCTGATACCAATTGAAAGGATCTTGATGTCGCCTAGAGAGGGGTGAATAGGAGCGACCTGAAAATCACCGCTTAAAACAATTTTATCAGTGAAACCCGGATACTCCGGAGTTTTGTCAGTGAAACCTGGATACTCCGGAGTTTAAGTCTGGAATCTCTGGAAAAATCTCCGGAGTCTCTGGAGTTGCGCCTGCACAGTGGAATATGTACACTGCCCAAAATCGGTGCCACCGGTTTTCCAAATCCAGTGCCACCGGGTTTGTCCTGGCAGTGCACCCCCCTTGGTCCTTTGCTTTGTTTTCTTGCTTGAAACTAAAGTCTACTTGGTACAAGAGCTCAGAAGTGATTCTTAGATGAAAGATGGTAGACCTGCACTTCACAAACACTCACGACCGAGTAGATCGACAAATATGACAAAGAGCAAGCTAGGAATAAGAAGCAAGGTAAATGCGATATAGTGATTTGTTTTACCGAAGTTCGAATTCACCACCATGTGAATCCTAGTCTCAGTTGGGTGCTTCTCCAACCGAAGCCAGGTTGCATTCAACCCTTTTCCTGATCCACTAGATAGCTTCTTCCCTTTAGGAGGCGAAGCACAACCTTCACAAACTATCCCACAGCTCACCTCACCATGGGAGCTTGTGGGCGACGCCTAGCCGTCTAGGAGACGACCCTCCTAGAGTAACAAATGCTTCACACAATCTTGACGATGTCCAACAGTGCTCAAGGCTTTGAATGCTCTCTAGTTTGCTCACAAAGTCTTCTCTCTACCACCCAACACAATAGATCTATCAAAGATCAAGCAACCTCACTAAGACGGTTTTAGGAGAGATAGAATGGCTTTGGCTTAGCAAGGAATTGCAAGGAAGTGCACCAGCAACCATTGGAACAGCAGCTTGCAACTGTGGGGGCCGAGGGGTAAAAAACCCAACTCCCCAAAAACTAGCCGTTGCAAACTCAGTGAAAACTGGTGCCACCGAGTTCCCAAAATCGGTGCCATCGAGATATCAAACAACTAGCTGTTGGGCCGACTAACACAAAACCGGTGCCACCGGGTTTGACACAGGGTCAAACCCGAAGTCGTGTACGTGTGGTTTTTGTGTCTCTCACACCTCACATGGGTTACTTGAGCACTGATACATTTTCAAGACTCCTTGTGAAGCATCCCTCTTCATAGTATGGCATACCTATACTCAAGATCAAATATAAATGCAATATTAAAACTTAGCTTCATCTTCAAGAATAGTCATACTTGACCAATAAATTCACTTCAGAGATCCATCCATCAATGTCTCATTGATTTGAGCACTTCTACCTTGACCTAGTGACTTGGATCAATATTCAACACATATGAATGAATCCACTTCTAGATGCCAAGTCGCCCTTCGCATGATCCAAACAACGTTTGATGCATCCTCATTACTCCACTCAATTAGGCTCGACTTGATACCTCGAAATTCTCCAAGCTATAGTCACTTCACCCTAGCCAAGCACATGTTCCAAGTCACTACTTGGCCAACCTTAGCTTAGTACCTCGTTGCTAATCCCTTGCTTGATTTCTTCATCCATTTGTTGTCATTTTGAGTTAAGCTTTAATTCAACATCAAGAGTGAGATTCAATCGAGATCATGCTTTCTTCGATTCTATAGTCCCATTTGATCATAACAAGCATTCCAATTTATTTAGAGACAATCCAATATTCCAATATCACTATGTCTCTTTCTTAACCTTCATTGGCTTGTTTATATATCAAGTATACTCCATGGGATCACACATATCACAAATCATGACATTCAAACTTATATAAAGCCATTTCACAATGTGAGGCAATAACACATTCCTCAACTCATCTTGTACAACAATAGCTTGTCTTCTCATATAGATGTTCAATGTCATATATCATGCTTTGTTATTTATATGTTACAACCTGCTCACATGCTTAACAAAGACATTATATCTTTAATCTAGTTGTCATTCAATATACCAAAATCCACTTAGGGCCTAGATGTCTCACACTCTTTCCCTAGCAGCTTAAGTTTCAGCTGAAGGATACATATTGTTGCATTATATAGCATAGGAAATAAGATGATTTTGTGCTACCTAATTCCATGTTGGTTTAATGAGAATTTCAACACTAGTTCGACTCCCCATGGGAGCGAATTTCTCTGGATTTAATGACGTTTGTGCTTAGAATGGTAGGCGACGTTTCCGTCGACAGCGAGACACCTGTGGTGACTTCGTCAATCTGAGGATTTACCGGACCAGTCTTCGAAGATGCTCCTAGGGGTAGGGTTTACGCATGTGTGTTCATAGGGATGAGTGTGCGTGCGTTGTGAGTGTCTCCGATGTACCGTGTAATTCGAAAAAAAACTTATGGAAAGTACTTCCTGAGATTTGTGATCATTCAGCAAGTTTTCTCGCATGATGCAATTAATTGTAAAAAACATCTTATCATTTTTCTCTTGTAGGATGTAGTAGCACGACAGCAGGCCAAGTAAAGTGCCGCAATTTCAAGGGTGCAACAAAGTAGTTTTCTCCTTGCTACAAGGTTGGTCGAACATAAATGGAGAACAGGAGAAGGCACCGATTTATTCAGGAAATCATGGCTTTTGTGGATGAGGTGCTTGATACGACCCGGTTTGCCACTCCAGGAGGTGGGGTGTAACCAAATCCAAGGAGAATAAGGCTATGCACCCCAATGGCCGCAGTTCAAACACTGTTGGCATGTGCTATCTTGTGGTTTAGCTCTAGTCAAGAATTTCATAAGATTGGAGATAACTGGTAATCTGCTGGGGAATGCTGCGGTGTTTGCACTAGCCATGCTTGGTTTTGTGCAGCTGCAGCAAGCGGCCTTTCATAAAAAATCTCCGGCAATCGAGGGTAGAATATCTGATAATTGTTTCCATTATGAGACCTCAATTATACAGGTAAGCCGTAAGAACATCCACACCTGCTCTACTTCCTCCTTCAAAACAGAATATGTTGTCCTGATCATCGAGATTCTCTTCTTTACATTCACTTCTCTCGCATTTATCTTCCTTCATATCTCTCCTCTATCTCAACCACCGGGCCCACACACTGATTTTTTATCCCCATCCCTCCCCACCCGCGTATACCCCCAGTTCCCACCCTGTCTCTCTCCTACCTACCCCCTGACTTTTCTCTCTCGCCTCGGCTCGGGCAGCGACGGCGGCTGGCGCTCCCCTGAGCTTCCTCCATGGCGGCGGGAGGAGCACGGCCGTCGGCGGCGGAGCAGGAGTAGGATCTCGGGGCACGAGCGGCGGCGGGCTTGAGCTCGGGCCTCGTCAAATCCGGCAACGGTGGCTCGAGCTCCGGCCATGGAGGACCCGACAGCGGCAGCTCCAGGTCATTGTGGAGCTTCCTCGCCGCGCCTCCCTCCCAACCGCCTCCCTCCCCTTCTCGTGCGGCGCGGTGGCGTCCTCCCGACCTCCTCCGTCCCTTCCGAGCGCGGGCACAAGAGATGGGGGTGGACTGCACGGGGCCTGCGCCAGCCGATGAAGGAGGTACGCGGCTCCTCCGAATCCAGAGGAAACGGGAGGCAACACCATTTTTGGCGTTGGTCCCGCTGCGGGGCGTTCTCCTTTATCCCCATCCTGGAGGAGGAGATGGAGGACCCCAGTGCGGGTGGTCTAAGCATCACGAAGTGCCATTTGCTAGAGGTTGATGGATCATGAGGCTGTTGCTTGTACAGGGAAATATTGTTCTGTTGCCAGTTTTCCACTGCATAGCTACATTATTCAGTTTGACGGGTTGGTCTTATGTGTTAGATGTAAAACGCAAGCCAAAAATTGTTTCAATTTTAGAAAGGGTTTGCCAGAATTTTGTAAACGAGTTCTCTTTTATTCAAATAGCTTCGGAGACAGTCATAATGGTTTCGTTATAAGTACGAGCAAAAATGATGCAGCACTACCAGTCAGGAACAGCAGATGGCATGCCTCTTACCGATTAGTGAAGGTAAGGAACAGTTACACTGCAACAAAAAATTTAGTACCTATGGCCGCTAGGGGTGCAAATTGAATATGATGTGGTGCACTTTTGAACCTCTTTAGTTCAATTATTTGTACACTAGTACAAATAATTAAACTAAAGAGGTTCGGAGGTGCACCTAACGGTTACCCCTTTGCAGCGTTAATAGCCGCTCTCTCTTCAGGGATGGTATCCTTAGGATGCTCGAAAGTGTGAATCATGCAGAATATCTCTCGAAGACATATCCAAAAAAAACTCATTTTATTTTAACATTGTCCTAAGTTTGACATAACCAACATCAACCAAGGTTATAGACTACCTACAATATCAGATAAATGCACAACTAATATAAATTTTGATGGTATACCTGTATCTAATAAAATGAGTTTGATGTTGTAGATACTTAGTATCCTAATTCATAGTCTCAACGTGTCACACTGACCGTCCGTAAACCTGAGTGCTTTGTTATTCTGACGAAAGATTCACCCTGTTATTTCACTATCATCGTTGTTAGCCCAAGTCCATTTCAGACGAATGAGGTTAATATGAAGCTAAGGACATCAGGCCAAGTGGCCAACACAAGCTTAACTACCAAATTCTGCATCAAGTCAATATGGAAGACCTGCACCTTGTAAACCTGTGTCCAGCAGCAAAAACCCCAACAATTGAGTTTGGAATTGAAGAATGTGCAGTTTCAGCTGCGACCGTGATAAATCATCAATGTTTAGCCTTCCATTATAGATTAATTGATTGTTCGACACACGAACAATTTAACTTAGACGTTTTGTTCCAACCAAGAAAGGCATTGCTGGAACAAAGACAACTGGTGTAACATGAGCGTTTCACTAGGTCATCTTCCCAGAAACCAGCAATGTCAGCCCATTGCATATTTCTGGGTCCAGCTCCTAGCAGTAGACTCATACTTCGCCCGGTCATTCTTGTACATGTGAGCGATCTCCGGAACCAATGGGTCATCAGGGTTCGCATCCGTCAAAAGGGAGCAAATTGAGAGTAGTACCTGAAAGCATGTATGCATTGTGAGATATGACAACTGGAGAACCGAACTTGGACATATAGTGTTGTGCAGGGGAGTGTGTGACTGTTGAAAACAACTTCTAGGGTGTAATTCTAAAAAACTTCTAGGGCAGGCTACTACCATATGGTTAACAAAGTGGCCTTGAAATATTTGGTCACCACAGTGATGGAAAGAAGAACTTACTAACCTTAGAAACTGTCAAAGCAGGGCTCCACTGTTCCTTCAAGATATCAAGACATATGCTCCCATTGCTGTTGATATTCGGATGGAAGACCTTTGTCTTGAACGCAACCTGCAGAACATAGTGAATGATTAGCACATGACAGCCATTTAATATTTAGTTGGATTTGACAATCGCATTCATATAGGTAGAGCCTAAGAATTGCAAAGAACAAGGTTGATTTCACACTAGATAAGGCTAAATGATAAAGCATAGCAGAATGACAAAAGTAAAAACTAAAAACACTAAGGCTCCGTTTGGATGTTGATATTGAAAGACATGACATGGAATTGAGTTCAATGCCAATTCATACATGATATTGAAATGAGCTACAATTCAATTTCTATTGTTTGGATGGTTATTACATTCACTTTTTGAATCTCATGAAGCATCCAATTCTATTTTCTGTTTGGACGAACACAACCATGGAATTGAAAGAGAATAGCTGCCGGCAAGAAGAGAGGACAAGGGGGCACCAGCCATGGGGAAGAGAAAGAGGTGCCAGCAAAGAAGGTGTCGTCGGCCAGATGAGAAGAGAAAGGCTACCAGCATAGAGAACAGTCGCCGCCGCCGAGGATGATTGGATGAGATGCCGATGCTGGCCTTGGAGAATAGAAGGGCCGTCGAGGATGAGCCAACGCTGGCCTTGGCTTAACCTTGTTCTCCCATCAATGAGCTGCGCAGGCATCCGCCGCCAGCCACGCTGGTGCTCCATCCAGCCCCCCTGCGCACATCTGCTCCGTCTAGGCGCGCGTGGGACGCCAATGTCGGTTACCGCTCCACCCAACCCCCCGCGCATCTACTTCGTCGAGCTGTGCACGAGCCGCCGCTCCGCCCGACCGCGAGCGGACCACCGCCAGCGATCGTTTCCTCCGCCCAACACGGCATCGAATCTTGAAGTGAGACCTTGGAGCTCAACAATGGGGGAGGGAGCTCGCCAGGGGCAACGAGGGAGGGAGCACGTCAGATCTTGGAGGGGCGGAGCTCGGCCAGGATCTCTTTTTTCTCTCGGAGGCGGCGGATGAGGGGAGGTGCGTCGTGAGACTCCGACGCCAACGCAGCGCAATACGAAGGGGGTAAGCTCTGAATTGGGGAAGGTGCCCCGCAAGTAGAGGAATGCCGTGCGTGGTATTGGTCACCAATTTCATTTCCAATTCCCCGAACATCCAAACAGCGACATTGGTGACTACTGATTCCAATTCCTAATTCCTTGCCTCAATGTCGACATCCAAACGCTACCTAAGTTACATAGAAAGCATTGTTATGCACAAAACTTTTTTTCCCAAGAATACCCGAGCTGGGCATCTTTGTATCAAGAAGCAATAGAGTTTCAGTTCTCAAGATCAGGCACAAACACAAGTTTGAACATGTTATGCACAAATCTGTAATATGTGATGAAGTTTCAGGGTTTATTCACAAGCAGCACACAAATGTAGCCAGATGGAAACTGGCACCCCACCATTGCTCATGACTAATTAAATGGAGTTCTGAGACCTATGTAGAAAACTTGTGGCACAAGTATGGGTGTCCAATAATTCATGGGTTGACATTTATAAACATAAGGAAACTTGAAAATGAAATGGACAGTGATTTTATATACTCATCCACAATTGCATGCAAAACAAATAAACAATGAGATAACATCTGTACCTTAGGTGGTTTGAATGGGTAGTCTGGAGGGAAGTGAATAGTGACCAAAAAGACACCGCCTGCATATGGGCTATCTGATGGACCCATAATCGTTGCTTGCCAATGGAACATATCTTCGGCAACAGGGCCTCCAAAGGGACAACACATACATTTTAGTCACAAACTTCAATCTCAATTTCACATGACAACCGCAAATGCAGTTACATTTGTGCATACAGAAGCATAAAGTTGCATGTGCCACAGTGCATGTCCTGGTGGACCAGAAAGCACTTATGAAGGGCTGGACTAACATGGTACGTGGAGTCAAACATTTTTTTAAAAAAAATGTCTGCCCCGTTTAGTTCCAAAACATTCTCCAACACCACCCATCACATCAACCTTCAAATACTAATTACAAATATTAAACGTGAATTAATAACAAAACCTATTTCATAACCCCCCTCACTTGACACTGATTTAATGAGACCAATTATGTCATGATTAAACAATGTTGTGCTACCATAACCAATCTCTAATGACAAATTAATTAAGCTTAATGGATTCATCTCACGATTTCCCGTCCATCCATGTAATTAGTTTTATAATTAATCTATATTTAGTAATCCTAATAGGCCTGGTTTTAGTTCCCATAAAATTTTCTGAACTAAACACGTAAGACACTGAGCAAACTGATACCAAACTACGAATCAGCACAACATAGTGAGCCCATAAGGAGGCGAGCCGACGTGAATCACTGAATTGGCAAATTTTGGAAGAGCAGGCTGTAACTGTCCTGTGTGATCTTGTGTCAGCCTTCTGCCCATGACACGAAATGAACACACGGAGGCTGGGCCCCTCCCTGGAATCTAACCAAAACTAGCAGGAAAGCAGGATGGAGCAATCAGCATGTACCACTACCAATCAATCATACAAGAAACAGTTCAGCTTCGACTATTTTCCTATTTTGCACCACTACATGCTTGCTCTTACCGGAGTCCCACACAAGAACTTGCAAGAAATTTTCGAGCGCCAACCACGCCCTCCCAGAGGATCTACACACAGATCCAGCAAATTCCCCGCGCACACATCCAAGGCCACGGAAGAACTGATCTCCAATCTCCCATGGTTTAAATATTTTTTTTAAAAAAAAGCGTAAAGCTGTAGTAGCAAAAAGAAGAGGGGGTGCGCCGAATCGAAATTACCTGCGCTGCAGGAGGTGGGAGGATCCTTCTGCAGGTCCTTGAGCTCCTTGAGGATCCGCTTCGACGCCATCGGCCTTCTAGTACCGAAGCCAAATCCGAGCGAGAAGCAGGAAGGAGTGAAGGACCGACCATGCGGTAGGGGGATCGAGGCTTATAAATACAGAGACAGAGATGGGGAGGAGGGAGAGAGGGAGGTGGCGTGCAGGCGACGACCAAAGAGATTAGTAGGAGGAAGGAAGCAGCCGGTGGGTTCTGGAACCTTCTCGTGGCACACGGTTTGGTTCTGATTGGAAAACGGAACTGCTACCGCCCAGACGTCCGTTCCGGGCGCTAACATCGGACATCTTCGTGACCGTCGGATAGGAATTAAATCAGCCATCAGCTGTCCGATTTAAAGTTCAGAGAGCAAATGTTGCGAGCATGTTGCGAGTCATTGCGAGCCATGTTGCGAGCATATTGCGTGCAACATCCAAACATCAGCGGGTCTTCTCCCTCCTCTCCCCATGTTGCGACTATATTGCGACCATGTTGCGACCCGTGTTGCTTGCAACATCCTACATCATGAGCTCTCCTCCCCCTCCCCATCGACACAAATCCCAACTTCACATGTCTGCAACATCGCAAACTCAACATCCGCAACATTAAAAATTAATATTTGCAACATCCAACATCAGGGGCCCTCCAACCTCTCCTCCTCGACTCAACACCAACATCACATATCGGCGACATCGAAACTCAACATCCGCAACATCGAAAATTAATGTTTTCATCGTCAAAAAAATTGTTAAAAATGTTGATAATCATCCATCGAAAATGAGGTGCAAACCCGTCGCAACATATGTTTCATGTTGGTTGAAACATTCAAATCTCTCGATGAAAAATGCAACATTCAGATAACACACTTGCAACACGTGTAATACACATATGCAACATAGTAGCATCGAGATCTACTTTTGCATCAACAGTGTGTAACATTTGCAACATTTTTCTGAAATAACTGAAACACGTGAGATATTCTCTTCCAACATGGGCCAAACCTGAAAAAAAAGAGAGGAGTATAAGGGGGGAGGATGGCATCAGGGGCTCGCCGCTGGGGAGACGTCGAGAGGCTCGACCCCCGGGGCGGCGGCGCCGGCGAGCCACGGCCAGTCTCCGCACAGGGAGCTCGACATCCCTGAGCACTGCGTCGCAAGCCAGCGACCTGCTAGACCACTCGTGGGGAGCTCAACGCCGGGGCAGCGCGGTAGCACCGACGAACGGCGGCCTCACGCCTCCACCCCGAGAGCTCGACCCCTAGGGAAGCGGTGGTGCCGCCGGCGAGCCGCGGCCCGTGCCTACCGCGCAGGGGAACTCGACCACAGCAGCGGGCG
Source organism: Cenchrus fungigraminus (assembly GCA_036936925.1). Taxonomy (NCBI): domain Eukaryota; kingdom Viridiplantae; phylum Streptophyta; class Magnoliopsida; order Poales; family Poaceae; genus Cenchrus; species Cenchrus fungigraminus. Next base: position 49,829,302 of record CM072772.1, read on the forward strand.
GTGGCGGTGTGCTAGCTTCGTCGTCCTTGCCGGTGGCTCGTCTGGCGACATGCGAGGAGATGTGGCGTAGGAAGGGCGCGAGAGATGCGCATGCCGCTCCGCCGGAGATCACGCCGTCCCCGACGCACTTGCCGGCGGCGTGCACAACGATGAAGAGAGAGAAGCAGGATTTTGCGGCGTTGACAAGATGAGCGGTGTGGAGAGAGATCAAGAGGATAAGGATAAACCTGTGGATGGGCAAGGAGTCGTATACATACATGGGTGGTGGGCCTGCGGGCTGCGGCACCGTCCGATGGATTTTCTCGCTCCGGACGTAAGACGCTTAGCATTACTGATTGGAAAATGGATGGGAAAGGAGGGAGCGCGTGCCGTTGTCCTCAGCATCCACCGTCCGTTGGAGATCCGGCGCTCTTCGTTAGCTTGGTCGGCGAGGGGAAGGCGGAGGACTCGTTCAACCGCAACCACCCCAGTAACTAGTCAATATAGTCGACGTTGTCATTTTTTTAAAGACATGTTGTTTCCGTTAAAAGAAGTGGGAACAAAGTCTTGGTATCTACGTTTACAAGTGCCCACGGGTCGAAACAACAAATAAGGGTAAAAAACTTGAACTAAAAAAGATTAGATCACCCTCAAAAGCCGCACGCCAAGGAGGCGAGCTAGAGGAAGGAAGCCAGCACGCGCCCGCCTCCTCCAAGATTGCCAGCGCAAGAGCTACCAGCATGAGAGCCTCCCTATCATGGACCCGCCTGTTGCGCTCCTTCCAAAGCGACCACGCAACCAGCAAGACAAAGGCGTCGAAGCCTTTTCTCCGAGCTTTAGCGACCAACTTCCGGGCGGAGCACCACCAGGTGGCAAGACTCACCGGACGGTCTAGGGCGAGAGCAAGGAGGAGGATATGCCCAAGGGTCCAGAACCAAGTCTCTCGACTGTAGACACAGTTAACGAGTAGGTGGTCTAGGGTTTCGACCTCCTGTGCATAGAGGGCATAGGTATTAGAGTCCTTCAAGCCATGTCAGTGAAGCCTGTCCGAAGTCCAACAACGACCATGCAAGACTAGCCATGCAAAGAACACTTCCCGGGCATCTGAATCTACCAAATTTGGCGGATTCCCAGGATATCCATGCGACGAAGAAAGAGAGCGGAATAGGTGGAGGTCGCACAGTATTGGCCGTTGGGCGACCATTTTCAGATAAACTTGTCGGGCTCCACCAACAACCTCACAGTCCGCACCAGGTCCCAGATAGTAAGGTACTAGATGATAACCTGTACTGTCCGAGCGTGTGTAATATCCGCGACCCAACGTAAGCATGTGCTCCCGTGCTTAGTCCCTCCTGGACCGTGCGAGAGCGTCTGATCCTCGGCGAGATAGCAGCCCAAAGGTTGGGGGCTAAGTGCTTGACAGAACAACCGGCGAGCTAGTTATCCTCCCAAAACAAGGCTCGGGCATCATCTCCGACCTCAACAGCAATGAAGGCGTCAAAGAAGGCTTTCACCATATGATCAACCGGGAACCGAAACGCAGCCCACGTCCTATTCGGGTCGGTACGCGCAAGCCAAAGCCACCACAGGCGAAGGGCCAACCCAAAAGTGCGGACGTCGGGCAGGCCCAAGCCACCGAAGCATGTCGGGCAGGAGCCATGATGAGGACATGACATCTTCGGATACAACCATTGATTATATGGTGAGCTCGTTTCGATATTTGCATAATAACTCTTGTACAACTCACTTGGTTCGACATGTACATGTCTTATTTGATTGAAGGTGTGTTTCAAAGTGCAAGCTCATCAAAGTCCAACATTCTGAAGCGACGTCGTCATCATGAGCATGATATTCACCCTTGGGACCCCGGTCCAAGTAGGAGCATCCTTCTAGGATGTGGAGAACACTTTAAGAATAGTGCAAGACGTACTCCACCTTGGCCACCACCTTAGGAAGATAGCAAGGGCGTCCAAACCAAGTCGGTGGCCCAATCAAGTCGGTTTCGAGTCCGTCCCGGAGTCCAGGAGTAGCGTTCACTAAAACGGACACCCAAGTCGCATATGGGCTCAGTTTTCTGCGTTCCTTATATGGTTGGAAAGATAATTTCATTACGCTTCCAATGGCGCCGGTCTGAGGCCCAAATTCATTAGGAGTCGACAGGAATCGTCTGAACAAGTTGACATCTAGAATCTATCCCGGTGCTGCGACGCTATTTTTTGGTCTTTGGGCCTTGTATCATATTGGAGCCCAATAGGGGCACGTCCAGGGGGTCTTGCACGACCCTAGGGACTTTATTAGCAGCCGCCACACTCTCGTTAGGGTTTGGGTTTTGCTTAGATTAGTCTGTCTTTGAACAGTTTCACCGTTTATCGGTTTGTGAGACCCAATTCTTATGTTTAATCATTCATCTGCAAATTGTTACTTCAATTGAGTTGCATTTTATCTTGTTCTTACTTGGGTTCCTCGATTCACAGCAGGGATTAGCCTTCTTGGCGAGGTCAACCAACTTGTGACACAGTTGATAACCAGAGGAGACGTGGTGCTAAGGTTGCAGGGTTCGGGTCTTTGGATCTGAAGCTGGTTCGGTGTGTCGCTCTCCGACCAATTTGAGAGTTATCCTCACCTGACGGAAGATCGGGCCACCCATGTTCCCATCAAGACGTTTACCCATGCCACCAAATAATGACCGCCGGAAGCTACTTCAGTGCCGCACCAGAGAAAGCCTTGGAGTGTCTCGACCGCTTTTAGCGCCCAGGGTGCAATGGAAATCACCATAGAGATATGCACCGGGATGGCCAAAAGTGTGGATTTGGTTAGGACCAAGCGACCACTCCGGTTTAGCGGTCTCCCCTGCTAGGGCGGGAGATGCCTAGCGACCTTATCGACCAAAGGCTGCAGGGTAGCTTTAGGGAGCCTCTTGACGGAATGGGGGACCCCAAGGTAGGTACAAGGGAAGTTAGCCATGGAGCAAGAGAGAATGGTGCGAACTAGGGAGATCTGCTCCTCAGAGCAGTTAATGGGATAGACGTGGCTTTTAGAAAAGTTGGCTGCAAGGCCTAAAGCTTGCTCGAAGAGAGATAGCACCCTTTGACGACCTGTAAATCCAGTTCGACCGGAGAAAAGAATGCGACCACATCATTAGCGTAAAGCGAGGCACGGAAGCGGAAGACATTCTAGCCCAACTCCTACAACAACCCTCGGGACTCAGCTTTGCATATCAAGGCGTGGAAACATTCCATCACCAACACAATGAGCATGGGGGAGAGGGGATCCCCCTGCTGAAGGCTGCGATCGTGGCAAATCTACTCACCTGGGACGCCATTAAGCAAGATTCCCGATTCTGTTACTAGCAATAGAGAAGAGGATGGAGATCCAATTCGTCCACGTGCGAGCGACAATGGCACATAATTTAAAAACTCTCGATTTGAAACCTTTTGCCGTGATCTGGGTCTCGAACATCAGTTTTCCTCTCCCTTTGTCGCTTGTCAGAATGGTGTCATAGAGAGGAAAAAACTGTTCCCTTTGTGAGATGGCTTGGACGATGCTCGATGAGCATAGGACTCCGAGGAGATATTGGGCTGAGGCGGTGAATACCGCATGCCATGTTGGGAACCTAATTTTTCTTCAGGCTTTTATGAAAAAGACGTGCTATGAGCTCATGCATGGGCGAGCACCTAGAGTGAGCCATTTTCGGGCTTTTGGTTGCCGGTGCTTTATTCTCAAGAAGGGCAAGCTAGATAAATTTGAGGCAAGGTCCTCCGATGGCATCTTTTTGGGTTATGCTAATCATTCTAGAGCATATCGTGTGCTCAACCTTGATACTAACCAAATCATGGAGACTTGCGAGGTTACCTTCGACGAGACACAACCATGTAGTTCGTCTGTTTTTGAGTGTGCAGGTGACGACGAAGTTGGCAAGAAGATCTTTGAGGATGAGGAGGATGATGCTGGAAAAGATGATGGTGAAGCTCCAGTCACACGTGTACCCTCTACTTCCACTACTTCGACTACGGTTCAGGATGGTCCATCCCCTACACCGACTACGATCCAGCAAGATCAAGTGGAAGTTGCTGCTGAGAGGGAGATTGTCTCTAGGCGAGAGGCACTGAGGCGAGTTCAAGTTGACCATCCTCCCTCAAGAATCATCAACGACATCAGTGTGAGGTCCTATGCTCATTTTGGCCATGTTGAGGTCGTGTTGAGGTCCTATGCTCATGTGAGGGAATTTTTGTTGAAAATGCTTAAGATTGATCATGGCTATGTCATATGCTTATATGTTCCTTTCTATCTTGTTGGCAATGCTTGTACGGAATATGTGGCTATCTTGCTTGTTCTATGTCTCATTTCTAGCATGCTGTAGTGCTCTTTATCTATTTGAGAAGCACATGCTTGCATTTGTAGACTTGATTCATGCATTACCAACATGGGGGAGAAAAGTACCCAATTCACTCAAAGGGGGAGAAATGTACATCCTTTTCAGTGTGCATAACAAGGGGGTGAAAAATGGGGAGAAATGCATTTAGGGGGAGATTTCCTACATTTTGCACGCATTTCTTTAGGGGGAGCTTGCATTCATCCATAGGGAGCTCCTTGTCGCCTGTTTTGTGCTTTGTGCTTTGCTCTTTTGCCGATGGTGTCAAGCCCTTTTGCCTCACCTTGAGGAGTCGACATTTTGAGCATTTTGTATCGGTTGTGTTGGGTCGTTGCCCTTGCCTTAGGGGTCCGAGACTTGTTCTCTCAAATGATCTTGTTTTGGCTTTTGTTTAGCTTTTAATCACTTATTTGAGATTTTTGTTCGTTTCTTTTTTTCTTCTTTTCTGAATTGGTTACTATGTGTGTTGTCAATGCACTCATCAAGGGGGAGATTGAGGACCGGAGTGTCTGAGGACCGGTGGATGGTCACTTCCTGGTGTGATGAGTGATTGATAATGTGGTGTGGACTGACTCTTGGCCGAGTATTGCAGGTGCATGTTGCGGCTTGATTTGCGTTGGTGCAAGTGAAGAGCGGGCGTGAAAGGTCTTAGCCTTGTGGGGCCTCCAAGGAGTGGAGAGACAAGTAGGCTCGGCTCGATGGACCCGGTGGCCGAACATGATCAAGTGCGGGTTGCATGGTGGAAAGAAAAGCAAGACAAAGTTGTGGACATGAGCCGCTGTAGGGCAGCGGCTCCCGACCGGAGTCTGCACGCGGGGTTTGCGGCGGTTCACAACAGAATTGTTGGGTTACTTAGTTGAGCCAGAAAACCAAGACCGGAGGCTCGGCGGGTGGTGACGGGTTCCGGGCGCGCCGAGAAGCTTCGATGTCGGGGGACACGCGGCGGGATCGCGGGGCTTGTGTCGGGAGGACGCGGACTGCGGTGAAGGCGTGGCCGCCCGATGAGAAATACCAAGTCTTGAGCAAAGTGCCCCTGAGGGTTGTGTATCTCCATTTAAGTTCTAGGGGTAGCGTGGTCATTTGCCCAACCCGGAGAGACTTCATATATATAGCTCTAGGGTTAGAGGGCAACTAATCCATCCGGACTGCTTCCTCATTTCCCTACTCTTTAGGCTAGATTTTCTTCATGATTTTGTAGAGAATCTGACCTCTGGTTTTATGGAAGCATTAATGGTTGCGTCGATTTCCTTCTCTTGGCTCGAGTGATTTTCGTGTCTTTTTCGAGCTATTTTGTGGGATTTTCGTGCGTGGCTTGATTCATCGATTCTGAGGTGTTTGTGTTCGGATTTCTTTGTGGGGATCATGGATAGATGTCCTGTGCATCTTTGTGCTTGATCTTTACCCCCTCAAACTCGGAATTTGGCCTCCGATTCACCGATTTCGGTTGGAACCCTAGGCTTGTGCTTGAGCTCCGTGATTTGTCGATTCCCGATGATTTAGTTGGTTTGAGGCTCCAAGTTTTTGGGTATAGCTTCTCCTAGAGATGCTTCTTCTTTCCCCAAAATCTTGTCTCAATTCATGCAGCTGTTTGGGAGATCCATGGATGGATAGGTAGAGTTGACCTCTATTTTCCCCCGGTTCACGGCTCTAAGAGCGTCACTGATGGTCTGTCCCACCCATACGGACAGTCCGTATGCTATAGTGTTTGTCGTGTTCTTCAGCAGTTCGTGCGTGTTTGTGGTTTGATCTGTTGGGGTTCAGGTGTTTTCTCGGGAGGTGCTTGGCGGACAGTCCGCCGTGGACTCACAGACGGTCTGTGCTGCTCGGACAGTCCGTTCCGAGGGGTCGGACAGTTCGCATGATCCCTGGACCTTCTGGAGTTACTGTTAGCTTTTACGGACGGTCCGCGGAGGTGCCACAGACGGTCCGCGACCCTCCTACGGACGATCCGTCCTGGTCTGGCAGATTAGGCTAAGTCCTTTGCTTCTTGAGTTGTGCTTCCGCTTTACAACTTGTTTGGACTTGTTCCTAGGGTTGGTAGGTCCGCTGTGACTACGTGACCTTGGCAAGTACGTGCGAGAATCCTTGGGTGTGATTTTGGGACTTAGCCGGTATTTCTTCGGAGAATTTTTATCAGCTCCCATTCACTCCTCCCCCCTTCTCTGGTCGCCTAATCAGTCCTTCACATGGGCGCCTTTGGGAAGTACGACTTCAAGAACCTGAGTACTTGGTTCGGGATGGACTTTGCCAAGTGCTTCACGTACGCCGCCAAGCGCCCAGGGGCTTCCTTCAACCCGTCCACAAGCGGCCGCAGTTGCTCTCCGGCCACATGTGGAACCAACAGTCTCGCGATAGGAAGTGCAGCCTCTTCAAGCTCCTTCAGTGACGCCCACAGTTTCTCGCGGTCCTCATTGAGCTTCTGCAGAGATTGATAATAGCGCACAAGGTCAATGTCACTGGCTTCATGGAGCTCCATCCATTTAATGCACTCATGGGTCCTCTGCGCAAGTTCATATTCCAGTACCTCTCGAGCATCGGTCGCCCGGTACACGACATTCTTCAGATCTGTTTCAGATGCCTTGACCTACTAAAGAGATGCTTCAAGTTCTGCAAAGGCCTCAACAACAAAGTCAGATGCAGATGATCATCAAAATCAGTACACAAGACTACGGCAAGAGTCATACCTTTGTTCTTTTGCTGCAGCGACTTGTTCTTCTTGATGACTTCATCCTTCTTCACCACAATGTTTTGGATCTCATTGTGGTACTAAGCGAAGGCGGTGTCAAGCTTGGACTGGACCAACGCGGAGTGCTTTCTCGCATTGTCCAGCTCTTTCTCAAGCTCTTCAGCGTGGAGAACGGTGTCGCCATACCCCTTCAGAAGCTCGGACTTCTTCTGGGATCTCTCGACTACACCCTGCACCAACAAGATCATAACTGCATCAGCAATCAGGCCACTACCCTTGAACAATAAGTCAACAATGGGTACTCGAGCTCACCTTCATTCATTGCTCTGAACGGCGCATGGACTCCAGGTTCAGCGCGACGACTGATGGATCTATCAATTCATCATCAAGCAACTCGAGGCCTTAGCGGCTCGAGCTGCTCGAAGACTCCATCCCCACAGATCTTATGGGCACTGGATCTTCAATGTCCTTCTCCCGGAGGACAACGTCAGTAGCCGTGCTTGGGATATGCTCTACTCGCGCCTCTTCCCTGAGCTCAGGGGCTACAACTGTGGTTACTACCTCTATTGGCTCGACAACAACAGGATCGAGGAGTACCCTCTCCTCTGTTTCGGCTTCAGGCCCTGTCAACAAACGGTCAAGCGAACTCGGGGGCTACAACAATCATCAGCAACACATAGTACTCAAAGCACTAGTATTATACCTTGTGAGGTGCCTGCTTCTGTGGCTGCTGCCTCTACTCACTACAAGAAAAATCGTTGACTAGTGACGCAACCACATTTTAGCGTCACTGATTTATGTTGTTCCTGGCTGATCTCGTCATAATATTTCACTTCCGAGCAAATTTAGTGACAAAAAACTTTCGTCATAACAATTGCTACTGTAGCTGAGCATTCACTGTTCCATGCTTGTTTTGTGACGCCATAAGCTCTGCAATAGCATCATAAACCAATTTTGGTCCCACATGTAAGCATTATTTTAAAAATAGAGTGTTCCAAGTCGTCATAAAATTCAGTTGGGCCGCACATGTAAGCATTTTTGCGAAAAATAGAGTGTTCCAAGTCGTCAAAAAATTTTCCAGGGTCCCACATGTAAGCATTTTCGCTAGGTCAGCGGAGGCCAGGTCACGAAATGTTGTAAAAATAATTTGCCATGGCATGGGTTCGAGCCAAAGACCTGAAGGAACAAGACTGTGATGTTTACCACTGCACCACTTCTTGGTTGTGCGAGGTTTATGGGAAACTTAGCTAATAGTTCATGTGAATTCTTTACTGGGACCAGGTCCCACATGTAAGTTTTAGTTGAGTCTATAATTACGTATCAAATGGCTGGCGAGACACTTCACTCAGACTTCGCAAAGACTTTTGACTTCCGCTACGCAGATCTGCAATGGTTCGTGGTAGGAATGGCGGATCCTAGCAGTGAGGGGAAGATGGTTGCGCCGCCACCTCCCTACAACAAGAGGATGAGATAGCACAACGAGGTCGGTGCTCTGGTTTGAGCCGCTATATTTCTTACAAGGGTTGGGGATATCTAGATTTGGGATCTGGAGGATTGATGAGCATATATGGTAGATTCAGATTTCATTATCGTACCTTTAGATTTGCACTTCGATTGGTGTTAGAAGTTGATAGGCTATAGACAATTCATGTTAGATTGAGTTAGTTTTCAATTTGCATCGTCTTACAGTAGGTTTTGTACTTTAGTAGCTTCTGGATGTGCATATAAGCCACTCGTTTTATGGATTTTTGTCGAGGTGCACAATTGATAGGATTTATTGGTCCTTGTATTTTCAATTTGCATCGTTTTATAGATTGGTAGATTGAAGATACTATTTCAGAGCTGCAGACCGTGAAGGGACATCTGGATTCTGTCACGATTGTTAGTGTTTGCACAATTCATAGGTGTTAGATTCAGTTAGTTTCCAATTTGCATCATTTGATGGATCGATAGGTTCAGTTAGGACAACCATGCTCTTGCTGAGTTTATGTGGGTAGCAAACAACTAGGTTCTGTGGTGTTTGGTGGTTGTTTTACTGTACTCATACAATTGGGATCAAGGGATTCAAGTTTTCTTATAGACTGAGATGAGTTTATTTTTCAGATCCAGATGAGTTTTCTCCAAGGATGAGTTTATTTCTACAAGAACATCTTAATGTTATTTTAGAAGATCTGGATGTCTCATCCCGGGGAGGACTCTGTTAGGATCTCCAGGGAAATTTAAAACATACTATTTCAATTAACTATTAAAGAGGCAGAGCTTCAGTACTCACCTAACAACAAGGAAACTAAGTGCAGAGCTGGCTCTGAATACGAAAGACATTGGAATAAATGCGCCAATGAATGGGTAGAGCATTGGGTTTCACTACAAGAAAAACGCCGACTAGTGACGCAAAAAAGGACGTTTCTCATCATAAACCACGATTAATGACGCCAGTTGTTACGTAAAGGCTCCGTCATTAATCGAGCGTCACAAACCGCGATTAATGATGAGACCTTATTTCGCGGCATCATGAGTTTAATGACGCATATAAATTCGTAACACTAAGGCGCCATAAGCTACATGCCATGTCGGACCGAGATCCATCGTGGCTCCGACGTGGCAGGGGGTTATGACGATTTTGGTTCGTCACAAATTTGTAACACCCGGTTTTAAAGGACAAACCAAATGCACCCTTTATGCATGCCCAGGATCAAATTCATGCATAAAGTAACATCATCAGTGAATATCACAACATATATCATTTCAAGGGTATAATTATTACAAAATGATCAGAGGGTCTAAAACAAAAGATTACACATCGTTATTCTATCGCAACGGAGTAGGCACCATCTTCCACAGGAACGTCGACTGGGGCACGCCAACCTATAACTCCAGGTCTTCATGATCCGGCTTCTTCTTCTAGCTTCTGACCATCTAAGCAGCAGTGGGGAGAGAACAGCAGGGGTTGAAAGGGAAAACGGTGAGTACACCTGGAGGTGTGTACTCCGCAAGTGGAGGGAAAAGTATGCGTAACATGCAGGCTTAAAGCAAGGAAGGCTTTATTTGGTGGACTGCAAAGCTCAAGTTTTAATTGGTCAAATTTTAATTAAGCACCTAGATATTAAGTGTATTTAAGGCTTCCCAAACCAATCAAGGTACAGGCACCCACCTGTCCTGATCCTAAGGTTAAACATCATACTAGCTCCCAAACCATAGTTCCCCCACTGTGATCCACCCGAACCACCAACTAACCAAGTGAGGGTCCAGACCGCTCTTGACCGTGAGCACGGCTGTTATAACAATTTTTAACACTCTGCAGAGGTTGTACAACTTTACCCATGAGTCGTGATACCCGTCACGCGAGAGGTTGCGAGCCTCTTCACAACACATTTCCGAGATGTGTTGGCATGGGTTCACTACGAGGCCTTTACATAGGTTCACCAGTGCGCATTAACCGGGTTACGGAGTGTCAGCGACACCCGAGGTTCCTTGCCGGACTCTTGGGAACTACGCCCTCATCCAGCCCAGACAGCTTAACACAGACCGCTGGTTTACCCTACTTACTCGGCCAAGACCATAGCCCATTAGTTCTCGTGGTTGTACTATAAGTCCTGGGTGGTCGCATCACAGACCGGTCCTTATAAGATTGACTCAGGCAAGACCAACATCAAACATCACAAGCCACCATCCAAACCACTTGCCCGAGTCAGCTAGGGTGTTCATATGTTGCTAACCATAACCCACATTAACATGTAGCCTGGTAATTAATCAAGTTAAGATCTAACCCAACCCATGTTGAGCAAGCTAAGCATGAATCTACCCATATAGGTAACCTCTAAGGGTAAGCAAGGATTGTCATGAAAAATCTAGTAAACAGTCCTTAATAGGATTCCCATCAATTTAGACACCTAATGCAAGAAAGCATAAATAAAACAATGATTATGGTGTATAAAAGTAAAGGTACAAAATAGCAAGATGTCAAGGACACTTGCCCGTTTCCCGATGCTCCACTGCTCAGAAGCGTTCCTTCACGCGCAACAATCAACTGAAACAACACAATGCTACACTAAGAACATGCTACACTAAGAACATAGCACCAGATGATAAAAGCATTTTAAAAAAACGTACTACTAGCTAACACGGGCTAGCTACGAACAAGAGAGCGCGAGAAAGGCTAAAGCGAAACTACGGGTGGAAGGGCACAACTATCGTTCGGGTTTACACGATTATGAACAAAGGACTATATGCTTGATTTATTTTAATTAAAGAAATATGTTTAATGAGTATTTCGGAGAAATACCACATGTTGGAAATTAATCAAATTATATTTGGAATATAAAGCACGCCATAAACCTAGTCATATTTTATTTATAAAAGTTTATTAGAGTTTATACCATTTAAGGATTTAATTTAGAAAACTATATACTATGTGAGAACAACTAACATATTTTCATGTGTCGGGTTGAGCTAAATAAGTTATAATTAGAACACATTTATGTTCATATTAATCAAGTTAACTTTTGTTAAAGAAAAGACGAAAGTTAAGCCTATATTTGATTTTATTTAAAAGAGGTTGAAATGGACATTAATCAAATTAATATAAGTTTAATTTTTATAAACAAGAAACATGGTTAACGTCGCTGCTAACACGTGCGCTATGACGAAACGAAGCTAACGCAACTTGAACGAGTCGAAACGGAGCTAAAACGTGAAAGATATGGGCTTCGGAAGGTTGCAGGGACCTATCTGCGATTAACTATAAACTTCAGGGGCTAACAAGGGAGATATGCAAGGCACAGTGAACTGTACTCGCGAAAAAAAAGGTTAAAACAGAGGGTTATATGTGCAAACCAGGGTCGGCTGGACCGATCTGTAAGAGGTGGGATAAAACTAGGGGTTTATGTGCAAAACAACCAAGACTCAGAGAAAGGTGGGTGGATATCTTTATTCTCCAGGGGGTTTTGTGCAAAACGATAGGTGACTGGGCGGCTTGGCTGATGTGTTGCCACGTGGCGTGCTCCGATTGGCCGGGAGGGTGACGTGGTGCTGACGCGGCTGTGGACCGCGCCGTGGACCACGGTCCATGAGTCCACCGTGGACCACGCGAAGGGGTATGGTGTGGGTGTGATCTGGGCCATCCGGACGCGATCCAACGGCCAGCAGGGGTAGGCGCCGGCGCACGGCGGTGGTTCGCCGGAACTTCACCGGAGACGGGGTCGCGGGGTTACGAGGCACCGATTCGTGTGGGATTTCGACCAGGGGGAAGAGGAGGACGACGCGAACCTCACCAGGGGGTCGTGGGCGACTTTGGTGCATCGGAGAGGATGTGCACCGACGAGGGGCGGACGGGAGGCCGGGCATTTGCAGGCGACGGGGTTTCGGCCTCGGCTTCGTGCCTTCGGGAGCGGGGACGTCCTCCTGGGGTACCTGTGCGTGCAAGGAGAGAAGAAGGGGGTGAGGGAGGGTCGGAGCGGGGGAAAAGCAGCGGCGGCGGAGCTCCTCACCGAGGCGACGACGACGGCGTACGACGGCCAGGGGTGGCATGGCGGCGAGCAAGGTGTGGCTGGGGAGGCAAAGGGGCGAGCAGCGGTGCTACCTTGGCCCCTTATAGGTCGAGGAAGAGGGAGGGTGGCCGGGATTGGAGCAGCGGGCATCACAGCCGTGATTGCCGTGGCCACGTCGGGGCGCCTGCCATCCAAAGCGCGGACGCACCTGGACGGGGGCACGGGCGAGGGGAGGTGCACGGAGCGGGAGCAGGTGGGGCCAGGGAGCGGAGATTGGGGCGGGGGAGGCGCTGAGGTGGCGCTGAGATGGTAGAGAGAGATGGTCTTGTTTAGAGAAGAGATTGGGAGAGATTTAGAGATAGAGAGATGTGGGTCATGTTTGAGAGAGTGAGAAAGAGAGATACGGACTGGGCTCGACTTTAGAGAGAGAAGAGAGGACCTTTGGGTAAAGAAAGATAGAGAGAGAAAGAGAGAGACTCCGAGAAAGATTTAGAGAGAGACAAACCAGGATAGACTTATAGAGAGAGAAGGAGAGAGATGAACTTGGCATGGTTTTAGAGAGAGAAGAAAGACATTTGGTTGTAGAGAGAGACAGAGAGATATGGTCGAGTTGGGTAAAGGGTTTTGGGCCGAGGATGACTTTAGAGAGAAAGAGGGAGATGTGTTTTAGAGAGAGGAGAGATGGTCCTATGGTATTTATAGAGAAAGAGGGGATTAGGCTCGAGAAAGGATCTAGAGAGGGATGGAGAGGAAGAGAGATGGGCCGAGATAAAGAAAAGATTGTGTTGGAGAGATTTAGAGGTAAAGATTAGAGAGATACAAAAACGAACCTATTCGAGTTTTAAAACTCAAACTCATTTTTCACTCAATTAAAACTATGCATTGCAGCATGAATGCAACAATCAATTATTTATAACCTATGATTCATTTATTTATTTTTAGAAAATATTATTTATTTTAAAAAGATTGCACACACACTCTATTTAATTCTAACAAATTTTAATAAAATTTTAAATCCTAGCCAAATTGCAAACTAGGGTGTTACAAAATTGAGGCCCGGTCCATGTAAGAGCCTTTGTGCGCCTAATATTGTTGGGCCAATTTTAGCCCGTTTCAGGTTTTTGTGTTATTTTTTGGCCATTCCCTAAATGTTTGTTGCACGCTATATTGGACTATTTTATTTTGGGCCCTAGTCAATCTAACGACCTTGGCCCATATTGATTTGCGTAGTGGTTACCACCAGATTAGAATGAAATTGGGAGATGAATGGAAAACGGCTTTCAAAACGAAATTTGGCTTATATGAATGGTTGGTTATGCCGTTTGGTTTGACTAATGCTCCCAGCACTTTTATGCGCTTGATGAATGAAGTTCTGCAGCCCTTCATAGGATTGTTTGTCGTTGTCTATTTTGATGATATCCTGATTTACAGCAAGTCTATGGCAGAGCATTTAGAACATTTGAGTGCTATTTTTGACGCATTGAGGGCTGCCCATTTATTTGCTAACATTGAAAAATGCATCTTTTGCACACAACGTGTCTCGTTTCTTGGTTATGTTGTTACTCCACAGGGTATTGAGGTGGACAGCAGCAAGATTGATGCATTCGGGAGTGGCCTACAACGACGACGGTTACACAAATTCAGAGTTTCCTTGGCCTCGCAGGTTTCTATCGCCGTTTCGTCCTTGATTTTAGCACCATTGCAGCACCTCTACATGAGCTTACAAAGAAAGATGTACCTTTTGCTTGGAGTGATTCACAGGAGGTAGCGTTCAATACATTGAAATATAAGTTAACCCACACTCCTCTCTTGCATTTGCCTGATTTGACTAAAGTGTTTGAGCTTGAATGCGATGCTAGTGGTATTGGGCTAGGTGCTGTTTTGTTACAAGAAGGTAAACCGGTTGCTTACTTTAGCGAGAAATTAAGTGGTGCTAGCTTGAAATACTCAACTTATGATAAGGAAGTTTATGCTTTAGTGCGTATTTTGCAAACATGGCAGCACTATCTTTGGCATCGCGAGTTTATAATTCATTCTGATCATGAGGCTTTGAAACATATTCGTACCCAAACCAATCTGAACCGTCGTCATGCTAAATGGGTAGAATTTATTGAGTCCTTTCCTTACATTATAAAACACAAGAACAGGAAGGATAATGTTATTGCTGATGCTTTGTCTCGTCGCTATACAATGCTGTCACAGTTAGATTTTAAAATTTTTGGCTTGCAAACTGTGAAAGATCTATATGTGGACGACTCTGATTTTAAAGATGTTTTCGCTCATTGTGTTAATGGGAAACCATGGGGAAAATTTCACTTGCAGGACAGGTTCCTGTTTCACGCTAACAAGCTGTGTGTTCCAGCTAGTTCGGTTCGTCTGTTGTTGTTGCAGGAAGCGCATGGAGGCGGTCTCATGGGGCACTTTGGCGTTTACAAGACGCATGAGGTGCTGGCCGCCCACTTGTTTTGGCCCCGGATGCGCAAAGATGTTGAGTGCATTGTTGCATGTTGCACTACTTGTCAGAAAGTTAAGTCACGTTTGAACAACCATGGTTTGTATATGCCTTTGCCTATCCCTACTTCTCCTTGGCTTGATATTTTGATGGATTTTGTTTTGGGATTGCCTAGAACTAAGAAGGGGAGGGATAGCATTTTTGTGGTTGTTGATCGATTCTCTAAAATAGCTCATTTTATACCTTGTCATAAGACTGATGATGCTAGCAATGTGGCTGAATTGTTCTTTAGAGAGATTATTCGTTTGCATGGTATTCCAAATACAATAGTCTCGGATCGTGATGCCAAGTTTCTCAGTCATTTTTGGAGATCACTGTGGAATAAAATGGGTACTAAATTGTTGTTTAGCACAACTTGTCACCCTCAAACTGATGGGCAAACTGAGGTGGTTAATTGAACTTTGTCAACCATGCTTAGGGCTGTTTTAGATAAAAACTTGAAATGTTGGGAGGATTGCTTGCCTCATGTTGAGTTTGCTTATAATCATGCTACACATTCTTCTACAAAGATGTGCCCCTTTCAGGTTGTTTATGGTTATATCCCTCGGGCGCCTGTTGATTTGTTTGCGCTTGATGCTGAGGACGTACCACACATAGATGCTGCTACACATGTTGATAATATGATTAGCTTGCATGAACAAACTAAAGAAAATATTGCTGCTGCTAATGCTAAATATCAGGTTGCGGGTAGTAAAGGGAGAAAACATGTCACTTTTGAACCTGGTGATATGGTTTGGTTGCATCTCAAAAAGGATCGATTTCCCGCTTTACGCCGTTCTAAATTGATGCCTCGTGCAGCTGGTCCTTTTAAGATACTGACCAAGATTAATGATAATGCTTATGTTCTTGACCTGCCTGCGGAGTTTGGTGTTTCCACTAGTTTTAATGTTGCAGATTTGAAGCCGTATGCGGGTGAAGATGAGGAGTTGCCGTCGAGGACAACTTCAGTTCAAGAAGGGGAGGATGATGAGGACACCACCTACACCACGAGTACATCTACACCTGCGACACTGAGTACATCTACATCAGCGACACCTTCTCCAGAACAAGCGCCATCATCTCCTTAGGCGTCACCTTCTAGGCCAATTACTCGGGCCCGTGCAAGAGAGTTGAACTTCGTCATGATGCTGAAGAATGAAGGCCCAGAAGACTGAAGACTGGCCCAATAGGGGTCTTGTGTGTGGGTGCCTAGGGCTGGCCCAACAAGGGGTGCCCTAGGGTTGCGCCCCCACACCGTCGACACCAGGGGCGGCGGCCCTTGCTGGCACGCCCCCCTAGGGGTTGCGCCCCCTTTTCCCTTTATTAGTCAGAGTCCTGTTTCATTTAGAACTCGAGTTTTGTTTTACATCTAGCTTTAGCTACACCAGACCACGCACAAATACGTGCTGATCTCTGTGATTCAGAACTCCACCTTCGAGTGATATTAAGATTGCTCGCCTCGAATTCTTGTTCGTTCGTCGATTGCGCACAGGAAATGATCTTCGTGATCACGCCAATCTTGCTCCAACAAGGTCGGTAACCATAGGGAATTGGTTCAGCGATTGCATTGGCGCTTCGGGCTTGCTCGTCGTAGTCGGATTGTGAGGGTCTACTCCCGCCGAATCGGATTTATCTCCACTCACCGAAAGATCGGGCACTCCACCTCTATCACATCCACCTCTGCCACATCTGGTAGTTCTTTTCATCGAAGTGCGGAGGACCCGATCTCCGTTCCTGGTACGCCATCTTTGGATCTTAGACTGGTTAGAGTCCCGAAAGACCCGTAACCGGCTCTGATACCACTTGAAGGACCGAACTGGCGACCAGAGAGGGGGGGAGTGAATGGGAGCCGATAAAAATTCTTCTCGAGGGAGATGTTTTCTCCAACAAGATGAACACAGCTTACCAAATCACTTCTCCGACTCAACTACCCAAGTTGGCCAAGATCACGTAGCCATTGAAGTGCTACTGATCCTAGGAACCAACAACCACCGAAATCTACTCGAGAACGCAGCGGAACAAACACTCGAGCAGCACTCAGACCACACCGATCAGACCGGTCACTGCCACCGGTCAGACCGGTCCTGGCCGGATCACTCGGACTAGACCACCGGATCACCCGACAACCACCAGAGACACTCCGGGTCACCCGAGACCCCAAACCGGAACACCCGAGCAAGACTTGATGATTTCCACAAGCAAGCCCCTGCACCGGTCAGGCCGGTACACCACACCGGTCAAACCGGTCCTAGGCTGGAAACCCCAAATCCGAGAAACCAAGCCTCTGTACTCCAAACAGCACCAAACTCAACGAGCTGCAAGCCTAGAGACAAACAAACACCCTGGCACATTCACCCGAGCCAAGACCCAACAAAGGCTGGCACCGGTCAGACCGGTGGAGGGCACCGGTCAGATCGGTCAGGCCTGGGCGCTCGGGATGAACAGCGAGCCGCGGGTCAACTCCTCCAAATCCACTTCCTATCTCCCGATTCGCTCCACGGATTCACACAAGACTTTGGGGATACTAGGAGTACCTCATAGGCATCCCATAGCTACAATTTGGTCCACCAAAACTTGCTAAATCAAGAGGAATCGAAGGATTTCCACCAAGAACACCACTTTCCCGAAACCTAAGAAAACCCCAAAATCGAGCACCTTTACTCACGGATTTGAGAGGGGGATCACAAGAAAAAGAACCACAAAGGGTTCATGCATACATCCCCAACCAAATCCCCAAGAGAAAAGGCCTCACAACCACCACAAGAAAATCGCCAAGAAAAGTCTCAGAAAATCACCAAAAAAGGAGAACAGGGGAATCAACACAAGGCCTTGAGGAACCACGCCGAATCATCTATACATACCATGAAGGTTCATACAAGGTCTAGCTTGCCACCCGGTCATCCATCCCTCTCTAAAGATCTCACCAAGAAGCTCTCAAGCTAGTCCTAGAAAATCCTAAGGAAAATAGGAAGGGAAAATAGCAAAAGCAAATGAGCTAGGGTTCCAAGAGATGGCTACCATCCTCTCACCACTTGGGTTATATGGAGGCAACCGAAAGACGAAACTACCCCTAAGACATAAAACTAAGATACACACCCCCGAGGGCAATTTGGGAATCTTCGTCGTAGAACCATCGGACGGATGCCCGGCGACCTTAAACTTGCTTAGCCTCGATGCAAGCCTTGCGATCCCGACGCGTGTCCTCCGCTTCGAAGTCTCCGGAAGGCGTCGTCGCACACCGGTCAGACCGGTGCTCCTGACTGGTCAGACCGGTACCCACCGGTCAGACCGGCCTAATGCTGCTGCTCTTCGGTCTTCGGTCTTGGTTTTGTTGATCAACCAAGGAACCCAGTAGTTTAGTGGTGAACCACTGGAAACCCTGCGGACTTGGTGTAGCCTCCCGCCAATCTCCACTCATGACTTGGCTCCCACGTAGTCCCAGCTCGACCTTGGTTTTGAGGCTCAACCAAGAAACCGTCCATGACTTCATCTTGCTGTTCTTGCCATCATGCGGCCCGCACTTGACCCTGCTGGCCACCAGGTCCCTCGAACCAAGCCTACTTGCCTGCTTCACACCTAGAGGCCTCACCGGCATCGACCTTTCGCGCTTGTTCTTCACCAGCACCAGCACCAATCAAGCCGTAGCCTACACCTGCAATACTAGGCCAAGAGTCAGTCCACACAACGTTGTCAATCACTCATCACACCAGGAAGCGACAATCCACCGGTCCTCAAACCACACAGGCTCTCAGCTACTGTGTACATTGCCGATATTAGGGAGTACATCATGTTCATGTTTCAGGGAACCCCGTATACTCTTTTCTGACACCATATTACTGCCACTCTTGGATTGAGGGATTGTGAATTAGGAAAGTACGACCATAAGCCATCCCTACATAATATTGTCTATGGGGATCGTGAACCACCTCGGCATAGTTTGCTCGGTGGGTCGTTCCCGTCCGACGAGGAGATGGCCGGACTTTTTGTTGAGTCGTTCACAGGTAGGCGAGCATATCGCACGCCTGACATGCTTACCCCTGAGGCAAATGTGGTTCACTAGGCACTACGGAAGACATTGTTACCACGGATTGGCAATGTAGAGTCGATCACTAGTCTTCAGCAGTGGCTTCTCCTTCACGTCATGACTGGCCGGCCCTTCGACATCGTGGACTTCATTTTATGTGAGATTGAAGATGTTATCCTTGATGGGTTGACTGTGGCCCGACATATGCTGTATGCTCACTGGATCTCCTTCATCCTGAGTCGTGTTACCAAAGTAGATGAAGACAGGGAAAGGGTGTAAACCGGACCCAAAGATTGGTGTCCTGAGTACATGATGTCCAAGACACATTTCAAGGAATACAGGCCTGCGAGACCAGGAGACAGATGTCGTGGCCTAAGGGCTACAATTGAGCCATCTCCAGATGACATTTGTTCCTCAGACAGTGAAGACAATGAGGCGTCTCCAGTGAGACATCTCTGAGTACATGATCGTGCATCGCTACCCACTACAAAAATAGAAACAGTTCCAGTCACTCCAACAACAACCAGTAAGCCAATGGACTCTTCCTTCTTTCTGAAACTGATCTTTGAAAATCAGCGCGAGCAGACCAAGTTCTAGTCAATGATGGAGAAGAGGATGGCACACTAGGAGGAGTTAAACCGCGCACACTCGGAGCAGATAATACAAATGGTAACACAGCAGCAGCGCACTATGGAGAATTTTGTGAATGCTTCACTCAGTCACCTTCACCAAGTTAATGGCTTACCGCCACCGCCCGCTCTACTCACACCTATTGGTCAGACCCCCTTGCAACTCATGCCTCCTGCTAACTTGGGTAAATCATCTGAAGTCTATGAGCTGCCTCACAGTTTAGCAATTGGTTCATAATGGATGACAGAAAAGGATTCCAAAGAAGAAAAGGAAGCAGATGCAACAATACTCACGGTTCTATCTGATATTGCAGCAGAGGAAATGAATAAGGAAGATCCTTTGGTGGCAACAGAAAATGGTCCGAAAGATCCTGCTCTAGCTACCTCGGAAGGCTCTCGTGCAGCTGATCCTGCTCCAGCTCATGCTACGTCGGAAGGCTCTCCTGCTCCAGCTCCTGCTACCTCAGAAGGCTCTCCTGCTTCAGCTCCTGCTACCTTAGAAGGCTCTCCTGCTCCAGCTCCTGCTCCTGCTACCGAAGAAGGCTCTCCTACTCCAGCTCCTGATGACCCTCTTCACAATCCTGTAATATCGGCTCCTTCGAACACCGATGAAAAAGAGGTAGAATGTTAAACATTCCTTTTATTGTCATTGATTCCATTTGATTGTTGTATTCGAGTTGAACAATACATTTTTCTTCACGTGTGCGAACCAACCATAAATAATCATTTTGCCTGGGCTTTGTGCTCAGGTCTTCACAATTGCTGACCAAGATGAAATTGTACCGAAGTCGGAATACTCCCAATACTCTTGTACCAGATTGCAGAATGAGATACAGGTACCATCACTTCATTTTCAGAATAGAATATCGTACTTGTGTCGTGACGTTGAAGACTCCGACTTCCATACGATTGAATCCTCCAATTGGATTAATGGCTTGGATCAATGCGGGATTCCTACAACCAAAACGGAGAGTTCTACGGCCTCGATATCACGCAATGCATGAGTCGTGCTATGCATAAAACGAACCCAACACTCCCTACACATACTTTTGTTTGTAATTTTTGATGTAATTCTTGAATTATGTCACCATACCGATGTTTGATAAGAGGAAGGGATGTGTTGATCTCTAATGTGGGCATGATCGAGGAGTATGCAACGTGACATGCTCATAATCTTGTAGTACTAAGCGAATCGAATCGACGAAGGAAGGGATGTGTTGATCTCCAATGGGGGGTCGGTTAAACCGCCTTGGACAGGAGGAACGTAGAAAACCTAGATTCGCTGCTCCAGGAGGGACCCCGTCGGGAACAGTGCGCCTAGGGTTGTCCGGAGATCGGCAGGCCACTCAGAACTCCCTCAACCGCCGTGGAGATGAAGGAGGAGAGCAATAGGGGTTGGAAAAGTTAGGGTTTGGAGAAAATAAAGGTAAAATTGATAATGACGATTGGATGATAGGTCTCAATCAGCCACGACCCTTTATAATTATAGGGTGGGAGGACTTGCCCTGCAAACAACGCTTTACAACTCGGAATCAAGCCAAACTCCTAATTCTACTCAGACTCGGGGTACCCCAGTCTGACCGCCTCCTGGGAGCGGTTAGACCACCTAGCGGTCTCGTGCCGGACTGGCTGGGCACCCTGGTCAGACCGCCCTAGGAACCCGGTCTGACCGGCCTGCCTGGCCTGAGTCAGCTTTTGCCAAATTTGAGTGTCAACACATGCCCCCTCTTTTTTAGTAAAGCTTGCGTGCTAAAAAATAATTCTAAGGACGACACAACTGTTGTCAGCCATTTTTTGTGCTAAGGGCGATTTTCATAGAAACTGGCTATGTATCCTCAAGCATCTTGCCATACACTTGGGTAGAATTTCTTCAAGTATCTTCCATTGAGCGCCCTAGGCAGCTGCTATCCTTGCAATGATTCCACCATATAAGAATTTCCGGAGCAAACTCTCACAATCTTGTATGACCTTCCCAACTTGGAGACCACTTACCAAACTTGTTGCTCTTTGATCCTATAGGTAAAATAGTCTTCCAAACCAAATCTCCTACTTGAAAGGACTTAGCTTTTACCTTTTTGTTATATGCTCTAGCAACTCGCCTTTTGTCCTTCTCAATTGCTTCCAAAGCCTCCAATCGCTTGTTAGTCACTTCATCAATGTTATCCATCATCAAAGCATAATATGTATCAACATTAAGATCATGTTGCTTTGCAAGTCTATATGCGCCTAGATTCACCTCAACAGGCAAAACGGCCTCTTGACCATACACAAACTCAAAAGGGGTAACCCTAGTAGCACCATGTCTAGAAATACGATGAGCCCAGAAAGCTTCAGATAATACCTCATGCCATCTTTTAGGATTGTCTTCTATCTTCTTCTTAATGAGCTTGACTAAAGTTTTATTGCTAGACTCGGCTTGACCATTAGCTTGAGCATAATATGGAGATGAATTGAGCAACTTAATACCATAGGAATTAACAAAATCACGCACCTCTTTAGCCACGAATGAAGTACCTTGATCCGTAGTTAAAGTCTGTGGAATACCAAACCTATGTATGATATGCTCCGTAATAAACCCAATTACCTCCTTGTGTGTCATGTTCTTGAGAGGGATTGCTTCAGTCCACTTGGTAAAGTAATCAGTAGCCACAATCACAAAGCAATGCCCTTTGTGGTCACATGTACTAAACAAGCATGTTGTGCAAACAATATTAAACAGGCAACAATATTAATCCAACTGTTCCATAAATACATGGGGTAAGCCAGTGGTCAAGCCGACTCAGATAACGGCGAGTGACCGACGATCGAATCGATTTATATCCTTGCAAGGTAAACCCAAGATACACAGAAGAAGGAAGACCCCAAGAAATCAAATAAAAGCGAATGCGGGATCTACCCAGACCAGGCAGTTCCCGTCATTCCCCAGATTAGGGATAGGCGCTACAGTCCTAAGTACAAGGTTACTGGAACGCCCCCACACGACACGTCCAGACTCACACTTGCACTACTGGGAGCAAACCGGGAGAAGCATCTCAAGAGTAGTAGCGATAAAGTCCCCGCACTGGTTCATTAGGTACTAGGCTTAGCGGTCCCATTCCCGACAAGCACTTCGTACGTTCAATAGCTTAAACCAGCACAATGCTACTTGGTCGAGACCGAACCCATTGCTCTTACCACATGAGCGAGTCAATTTAACCAACTTATGATTCCAACACAAGTAACCTATATCTCGCGAGCAATGAGTCATTACTCGACTTGTACCGTGTCCTTAAAGCATGGCACTAGCGACCTAACATACTAGTATAAGAGCATAGGAACCTAAGGATCATGCATCTAGGTTTCAAAAACAACTGCTGAACTTAAATGCACAAAACATAACATAAATACTGAAAAGTAAAAGAGATGAGTTTATCCCAAAAAGGTTATGTGCACTCCGGTGCTTGCCTTCTTCTACTTCAGCACTAGCCTTGGGCTCTTCTGGACTTTGGTCCAGGTCTTGATGAACACCCAACTCGTTCACTTCACCATCTACCGTCCCGTCTCCCTCCTGGGTGAGCGTGTATGTACCGCCCGGCAAATCTACACGTTCATATGCATATGCATTAGGTGAGGGTGTGAGGGGTTAATTAGAGGTTAATTTTGATGGTGACTGTACATATTTAAGCAAATTAATTTAATTAACTTCACTAAACAGAAAGGGGTGTGTCCTAATGATTATAAATAGAAAAAACATGAAAACCTTAATTAAACTTAAATAATAAATATAAACCTATTTATTCAACTCCTAGCTAGCCATTCATCCAAAATTCATATAAAATTAAATACACATCCAATGGTCCTAAATTTTGGTACACAGCAACATATATCTAAACTAAGCTCACATGCCAAAAATTAGCTCCAGATCACATATAAATTAATTTATATGAAAAAGACAAATTTCAGCATAGTTTATCTACATTAGATCCTACAAAAAGATTTACAATCCTTTTTGGTCTCAACTTTCTACTACAACCATATATGTCAAATCTAAGCCTCTGACGAAAGCATAGGTGCAGATTCAAATTATTTTTCAAATTTTTAATTTAAACTCCTACACAAGAATCCAAAACATAAACCAAAGCACATCCTAAAATCCCATCTACTTTACTAGGGGTACTCCTAGCCATGACAAAGCCATGAGGTTCATTTGTGCTTAGAGAAAGTTTATTTGAAGGGGCTATAAAAAGCATCAAGATTAATCTAGAATAAAACCTACATAAATCACAACTAAATATCTACTCATCAAACTCATGTCAATTTTGGTCACAAGTCTAAACAAGTCATAAAGAACATCATATCCAAAATTCACTTCCATATCATGAGTATATTTTCAACTACAACAAAAACACCTCAAACGGAGTTTGATTTTTCATTCCAAAACTGTAGACAAAAACCCTATACAACCTTTCTAGAAAAGGTAGAGTTCTTCACCAGGAACCCAACAAAATTGGATTTGCATTTTTCTGATGTTTCTACGATCTTTAATAATTTTCTAAGTTACAGCCGAAACCCTAAAGAATCTTATTACAACCAGGTCCCTGGATTCGCAGGTAGGCCCCTAGAACGAAAACTCCAATTGCAATGTGGTCCCAGGCGCGACCAGTGGCGGAGATGGCCGAATTTCGGCGAGGAGAAGGCCGGGATTGGCCGGGAAAGGTTGGGGAAGTGGTGTAGGCTCACCTAGGGTCCCATTCCGGGGCTTGGAAGGGTCGGAGGAGGTGCCGGCGGGGGTCAGTGGCGGCGGCGCGGATCCACAGCCGTGGGATCTTCTGCTCCGGCGTGCTGGGAACTAGAACCGGGCACTTGGTGGTCCCGCGAGCTTCCAAGGGTTCGAGGGGAGGCGCTGGTGTGCGCAAGACACGGCGGTGGCGTCCGGGAGGCGGAGCTCGCCGTGGCGCAACAATGGCGGACAGGAGCGGGCAGAGGAGCAACGCCGGCTGTTTTGCTCAGGAAGCGAATGAGGGAGGGAGAGGGGAGTTTTGGCGTTGTTGGGGATGTCCACCTCACCCCTGGGGGTAGCTGGCCGGACAGCTGCCAGGCCGCGGCAGCACCGGGCGCGAAGACCAGGCGCGTGACGCGCTGGAACGGCGCGCGCGGCGCGTGGCGGTGACTTGGCATGCGGGCGCCGCGTGGTGTGGCGTGGGGTCGGCCAGGTGTTTCTCATGGGCCCACGCAGTGTTGACGTCGGGGCAGGGCACCGCACGGACTGCCTGATGCGTGGACGTGGGCGCCGGCGCGCTCTGGAGCGCTGGGCGCGTGCGCGGAGCGTTTGAACAATGACTGTTTGGATCATTGTTTCTCCGAAATTTTGAACTGAACTTCAAAATCTCCAGAAACAAAAGTTGCAGATTGAAGTAACAGCTACACCTTTTACAAAGGTCGACATGGTGTTTGAGCAATGGTTTGTCCGGGAACGTCTGTCGAAGTTGGCAGGATTCACGGCCCGGTTTAGTGTTCAAAACAGTGTTGACCAAGTTCTTGGGCATCTTCCACTTAGAATTTGAAATGCCACTCTACATATGAAATGTGTTCCCGGAAAAACTGCACAACTTTTAAATTGGCAGAAATTTGAAGTTTTTGAAGAAAAATTAAAGATATGACCAAAGTTCCAGAGAAAGGTATAGGTCATTAAGTGTTTGACCAGTTTTAGAAGGGGTTTGACTCTGTTTTCGAGGGCTTTCCACTCAAAATCTTGAATGCCATCAATTGACAAAGTTGTGTTCCCGGAGATAAAAAACACTTTTCATATCGGCCAATTTTCGAGTGGCTATACAAAAATTTGAGATATGGTCTAGCCAATAGAAGGAGGTTCTCGGCCTTTAGGGCTTAACTCAGTTAACTAGGGCTTAACCCCTTTGATTAAGTAAAGTAAACACATGTCCCCTCTCTCTTTTCCTCCCTGCCCCCTCTCTCTCCGCCCGTCTCTGTCTCCCCTAACCTCTCTCCTTGCTCCGCCGTCACGCCTCCCTCCAACGCGAGAAAATTGCAAACATGGGACTCTAATCGTGGTGGCTTCGCATTTTTGCCATTTGTAACATCGTACACGTAAAATTGGTACTCCAAATGTGTGACACTCGTTTCTCATGCCCTTTTTGGGTATTTCTCCTTTTTTTAATCATTATACATGTATTTGACAACTAATGGACTCTTTTACCCTTCTGCCTCACGTACGACATGCAAATAGATCGAATTGATCGAGTCCGCAAGACAAAAAGGCGTGGCCGCCTCACGTCGTAGCTGCCCTCATCTGGAACGACGTCGCCGCCACCCTCATCTAGAACGCCACCGCTACCTCATGTCGCCGCCGCGGTGCCGCCCTCATCCGGAATGAAACGCCGCCGCCTCCTCATGGCTACTGCGCCGGCGGCCAAGGAAGGAGACGAATCCATCGCTTCTTCCCTGGCGGAGCCGTCCCCTCAGGGCCTAGCGGAGTCGTCTGCCCAGCCAGCGCCGGCCGCCTCGAGAACCTAGGCCGCCACGGAAGTTGTGGCCGCGCCGGCCACTGAGGTCCTGGCAGTGCCGTCCGCCCAGGTAGCCGAGATTGTGCTAGTTCCAACCGCCCTGACCACCCAGGCCACCACGGAAGTTGTGGCCGCGCCGGCCACTGAGGTCATGGCGGCGTTGTCCGCCCAGGGCCTACTCACTCCGGCCGGTGAGGACCTGCTGCGTTGGGCACCTAGTGCCCCCTCGCTCTGGCCAGCGAGGGCCTGGAAGATGGCCATGATGACCTGTCCGTGGCCGCACAGTCCTTAGCAGTGCAAGGTGTGGCCGATGGTGATTTTTCCAATGCGGTTGCCCTAGCGAGATCGTAGTTGCCCACTGCTCATCCTCCGGTGGTACAGTACAATGTGCCTGTTGTTGATATGCAAAGGTAACAACCTTAATTCTACTTTGTGCTATTTGACATCTATAATAGTAGGGTTATCTCATTAAAAAATGATTTAACTTGTTTAGATCGCATGATGAAGAAAATATGGAAGTAGTCAATTGGGATAGTTTACAGATAGTAGAGACGCATGATGACGAAGGTCGTATTGGACTTATGAGTGAAAACCAGATGTCTGAAATATTAGGATTTAGAGAAGAGGAGACAAATGTTGTTCCTGCAAAGGCATTTGATTGTCCAATGGATGAAAAATATGTCGATGGTATTGACATTCCTGTTAGTGATGTGGTGCCAAATGAGATGGTGATATCATATGATAAAAACAACCCACAAATGTCAGTTGGTATAGTGTACCCTTCGATGGAGGAGTTCAAGATGCATGTACGACAGTTTGCCATCAATAAGGAGTTTGAATTGGGCACAGAAAAGTCAGATATAAAGAGATATAGGTGTTATTTCAAGTCTAGTGAAGATTGCCCTTGGAGAATTAATGGTTCCAAACATAATGGACAAAGCATTGTGGTGGTAAATACATTGACCTGATTTACGTATTTATTTCAGTATGTGAATTGAATATGTATGGTCCTCACTAGTGTTGTGTGATATGCAGGTGACTGTGTTGGTTGATATACATGTCTATCTTCCATGAGGTTGAGAAATAAAACTCCTAGTCAGAAGTGGGTAGCTAGTAAGTATCCTCAAAGATTTTCCAAAAATGGGTGCCAAGGAATTGCAGGACAAGATAGAAAAAGATTACAATGTCACAATTTCATATGATATATTTGGCGGGGTAGAGAAAAAGCTCTTGCCGAGGTGTATGGCACATGGGAAGAGAGTTTTCAGTTGTTGTTCAGGTGGAAGGCCAAGGTAATAAAAAGGTGCCCTGGAAGTGTCATGGAGATTGACGTACTTGACATGGAAGATCAACTATATTTCTAGTGTTTTTTTTTGTGCTCTTAAACCATGCATTGATGGTTTCTTGGAAGGTTGTAGACCTTATTTGAGTATAGATGCTACAACACTTACTGGGATGGAACGGCCATTTAGCCACAGCGGTTGCAGTTGATGGTCATAATTGGATATATCCAGTTGCTTATGGCTTCATACCTTCATAATCAGAAGATCACTGGAAATGGTTTATGGAACAATTAAAAAAAGTCAATAGGTAATCTTCCACTACTTGTTGTTTGTTCAGATGATTGCAAGGGTTTGATGAATGCAGTGAAAAAGGTTTTCCCAAACGCAGAGCAAAGAGAATGCTTTTTTCATCTAACAAAAAAATTTATGAAAAAGTTTAGAGGGTCTGGTTATCACTTGCAGCAAGGGCATATAGTGAAAACATCTTCTATGAGCATATAGCATCTATAATTTCTGAGAACGCAGAAGTAGTGCAATGGTTGCAAAAAAATCATAACCTGCTATGGTACAGGTGTGGTTTTAATCCAGAAATTAAATGTGACTGCATCACTAATAATATTGTTGAGTCGTTCAATAACAGGATATGTGACCGTAAAGACTTACCTGTTGCAGACCTAGCTAAAGCTTAAAGACATCATCATGTAATTATGGTACAAGCACTACAAGAAAATCGTTGATTAGTGATGCAACCACATTTTAGCGTCATTGATTTATGACGTTCCTGGCTGATCTCGTCATAATATTTCACTTCCGAGCAAATTTAGTGACAAAAAAAAACTTTCGTCATAACGGTTGCTACTGTAGCCGAGCGTTCCCTATTCCATGCTTGTTTTGTGACGCCTTAAGCTCCGCAATGGCATCATAAACCAACTTTGGTCCCACATGTAAGCATTATTTTAAAAATAGAGTGTTCCAAGTCGTCATAAAATTCAGTTTGGGTCCCACATGTAAGCATTTTTTTCGAAAATAGAGTGTTCCAAGTCGTCATAAAATTTTCCAGGGTCCCACATGTCAGCATTTTCGCTAGGTCAGCGGAGGCCAGGTCACGAAATGTTGCAAAAATAATTTGCCATGGCATGGGTTCGAACCAGAGACTTGGAGGAACAAGACTGTGATGTTTACCACTGCACCACTTCTTGGTTGTGCTAGTTTTATGGAAAACTCAGCTAATAGTTCATGTGAATTCTTTACTATGACCAGATCTCACATGTAAGTTTCAGTTGAGTCTATAATTACGTATCGAACGGCTGGCGAGACACTTCACTCAGACTTCACAAAGACTTTTGACTTCTGCTATGCAGATCTGCAATGGTTCATGGTAGGAATTGCGGATCCTAGCGGTGAGGGGAAGATGGTTGCGTCGCCACCTCCCAGCAACAAGAGGATGAGACAGCACGACGAGGCCGGTCCTCTGGTTTGAGTCGCTATATTTTCCCCTATCTTACTAGGGTTAGGGATATCTAGATTTGGGGATCTGGAGGATTGATGATCATATATGGTAGATTCAGATTTCATTATCGTACCTTTAGATTTGCACTTCGATTGCTATTAGAAGTTGATAGGCTATAAACAATTCATGTTAGATTCAGTTAGTTTTCAATTAGCATCATCTTACAGTAGGTTTTGTATTTTAGTAGCTTCTGGATGTGCTTCAAACCACTTGTTTTATGGATTTTTGTCGAGGTGCAAAATTGATAGGATTGATAGGTCCTTGTATTTTCAATTTGCATCGTTTTATGGATTGGTAGATTGAAGATACTATTTCGGTGCTGCAGACCGTGAAGGGACATCTGGAGTCTGCCACAATTGTTAGCATTTGCACAATTCATAAGTGTTAGATTGAGTTAGTTTCCAATTTGCATCGTTTGATGGATCGATAGTTTCAGTTAGGACAACCATGCCCTTATTGAGTGTAGGTAGCAAACAACCAGGTTATGTGGTGTTTGGTGGTTGTTTTACTGTACTCATACATTTGGGTTCAAGGGATTCTGGTTTTTTTATAGACTAAGATGAGTTTATTTTTCAGATCGACATGAGTTTTCTCCAAGGATGAGTTTATTTCTACAAGAACATCTTAATGTTATTTTAGAAGATCTGGATGTCTCATCCCGGGGAGGACTCTGTTAGTATATCCACCGAAATTTAAAACATAATATCTCAATTAGCTATTAAAGAGGTAGAGCTTCAGTACTCACCTAACAACAAGGAAAACTAAGCGCAGAGCTGGCTCTAAATACAAAAGACATTGGAATAAATGCGTCAATGAATGGGTAGAGCATTGAGTTTTTTTGACTAGTCTTTTCTTCTAAATGTTCAAGAAGTTCGTTGTAAGTTGGACTGAAACGGGTACCCTTGCCTATTAGTACCCGTTTCAGTCCAACTGACAACGAACTTCTTGAACATTTAAAAGAAAAGACTGACCAAACAAAATGAATGTCCTACCCATTCATTGACACATTTATTCCAATGTCTTTTGTAAGTAGAATCAGCTCTGCCCTTAGTTTTCTTGTTCTTAGGTTTGTACTAAACCTCTTTCTCTTTATCAGCTAGTTGTGATATTATGTTTTCAATCTCTTTGGAGATCCTAGAAGAGTCCTCGCCCTGTGATGAGACATCCAGATCTTCTGAAAGAACTTTAAGAAATGCAAGAGAGGCCTGCTGTCAGGGGTTAAGATCTGAACAGTCCACAGGGGGGTTAACCCCGGTGGTTTATTTGTTCGGTGGAGGAGATCGGGAACCAAGAACGCGATGGTTATGCTAGCATAGCACACGGAAATCACGGCGAGACACAAGGGACAAGGTGATTTTATACTGGTTCGGGCCTCTGGAGAGTAAAACCATACGTCCAGTTCTTCGGTTTGTATTGCTGGTGAGGTCACAGTGGTACATGGTGCGTGGCTTGTCCCCAGGGGACGCCCTTGCCCGCCTTATATTGGGTGACGGACAAGGTCGGTGGACCAGAGTCCAAGTCGGTTACTACAAGGAAACCTATCTCTAGTCAGTTACAACATGGAAGGCCTATCCGAGCTGCCTTAATCCGTCTGGACTTCCTTGGCTTGCACGCCAAGCTGTCTTCTCATCTTTGGGCCCACATGTCAGGTCGGGCAGGTCTTCTGACAGGTCGGCAGGTCTTCTGG
This sequence comes from Cenchrus fungigraminus, assembly GCA_036936925.1. Lineage (NCBI taxonomy): Eukaryota > Viridiplantae > Streptophyta > Magnoliopsida > Poales > Poaceae > Cenchrus > Cenchrus fungigraminus. Next base: position 49,859,949 of record CM072772.1, read on the forward strand.
TGGGCCGGACCCACCTGTCGGGGACGGCCATGAGCCTGGTCGGTGGGGACCCAGGGGTACCCATGTCTCACAAGCCCTGAGCGATGTGTAAGCGCAGCGACCTTGAGAGGGTCATGACGAAGTCTTGAAGCCATCGACAGGTCGAATAGCGTGCACGTCGGTCCAAAAGAAAAAACTAGCCAGCTTAGCAGCCGACCTGTTTGTAGTATCCCAAGCGTAGCGAGGTCGAGCACCGACCTAAAAGAAGTAGCCTTCTAATAGGTCGAAACTATGAAGAAAATAAGAGGGTGTCGAAGACGCACTCGTAGAGTAGTCCCCGAGCATTGAAGCGGGCAGCATGGCCGGTTTGATGATCCAAAAAAGAGAAGAAAGAAAGGCAGCGATAGAGTTGCCGGAAGGTCTAGCGACCTGACGAAGACGACGACGGAGCCGGAGTAAGGTCTAGCGACCTGACGAAAGTGACGAAGGAGCCGAAGGAAGGTCTAGTGACCTGACGAAGACGACGACGAAGCCGGAGGAAGGTCTAGTGACCTGACGAAGACGACGACGAAGCCACAGGGAGGTTTAGCGACCTGACGCCGGCGACAACGGAGCCGCAGGGAGGTCTACCGACCTCAATCCGACAACGACGGAGCCACCAGGAAGGTTCGCCAAAGGCGACGCCAGAGCTGGAGAGAGGTCTAGCGACCTGACGAAGGCGATGACAGAAACTTGCTCATGTCTTGGTCTATGTTGGTTGTTTGGTTTCTTTGCATTTTGTTGATGGAGACGGCGGCAGGCCGGTTGTCCAGCCTCAGCGTGCCGTAGGCGATCAAGGGTCTCCTTCCCGTACCAGGTCGGATGACCATGAGGTCGAAGCTCGGACCCTAGTTGACGACGCCAGGACAGCAACTCCGCCACCTGCTACTGATGCTGGGGCACAAGGCTCTGTGGGCGACGTCGGGGCATCGACCTTCCCCCCGTCATCGACGTGGACCCTATCAATGCGGTGCCCAGCACGTCGGATCAGGACCTTACTGGGGACCCAATTCAACTCGAGCAGCCGCCAAAGAATCCAGAAACATCCGGCGCGCAGGTACCGAGTTCACCATCGACAGGGCCAACGTTGAGACGTAGAGAGATTGACTAGAATGGTACTCCTTAGCAGGAGGATATCTTCGACGATAATGAGTATATGCGGGCCGGAGCTGGAGAGGGGTCTAGCGACCTGACCTCAAGCAGAACATTACAGCCCCTACAACACCGGCTGCTGACCTGCTGGTGCCCTAAAACATTAGAAGACCAAAAATTCACGGTAGGAGATGCAGAAGGTGAAGGAACAGCTGCAGGAGGCCAAACATGAGATGGAGTTATGATTATGAATGAGTAGTCATGATTATTGTGAAACTTGTATCATGCTTGTATTTTGGTGTTGGCTACCGGATCATCTTATAATGTTTGCTACTTGTTGGTGGACCGGTGGTGTGAACTTTGTGGTGATGAGTTGCTATGAGATTCATCTTATTATGCCGATTTGGTTTAATATATTCCAAATTGATTCGAGCATACTCACCATTTGGAATTCATATGCGTTGCAATAGAGGTAGAGGGAGAACAATGGAGGTATGGTGATAATAGATAGAGAAGGGGGAAGTTATGACAAAGGAAACTTCGGTCTGTTGATGTTTCGCAAGGAGGACCTTCCTAGTGGTAAAAAGGGAGGAAAAGCTAAGATGTTGTTTATTTGGATTGATCCTGAATCGGATGGTCCGTCCTTTAGATGGTTTGCAGGAAGGACCTTCCTGAGTAATAATTGTGTAAGTGCTTGTTTCCAAGTGCCGACTATTCCACGTGGCCGGCCACCGCGCGCCCGGAAACTGGACACGTCAGCCCCAACAACAGCACGGAGCGGTTCTAGTAAGTTGGTGCGAGAAAAGCGCGCGTGACAACCAAAAAAAAGTTTTCCCGCAGACAAGTGTATATATCTCATTTCTCTCGACAACATGGTGTACACTACTGCAACTCTGCAAGAGACTCGTCGGCACCACACTCCTTTTCCTTGTGGCAAAGACTAGAGCTAGCGTCAGTGCTTAGAACTGCTCTTGCCCGTGGCGGGAATGGCGAATCGTAGCGGCCATAGCAGTGAATGGATAAGTAGGACTTGCTGCGATCAGGTTAGTCCTCTGTTTTGCCATGCTACTTTGATCTGTCATACTAGTTAAGGGGAATTCTGGATTTGGGGATCTGGGTTAACAGACTATATTCATGTATTTTAAAGGTATTTGGAGTAGACTCCGATAGCTCCAGATCGCTGACGCCTGGTCCTCGTGAAGTTATCGTTCTAGATCCTAATGAAAACGAGTGCAAGGACGGGTTGCCTGTCCATCAGAGGTATTACTGGACAGGCGTCAACCCTGGGCGTTGTTATGTATGCTGCTACGAGGTAAACGATAACTTGTTTCACTTCTAATAAATGTTGCTTTTGCATTTGATGTTAGTGTGGTCAATCGCTAATTATATGAACAAAATCAGTGATTGCAGACTGATGGCATGAAGCGTGCATTATTTAGGTGAATAGATCCTGAATGGGATATTAGGACTCTAAAAGTTCTAGAGAAACTGATGGAAATGAAGGGAAAAGCAGAAGAGGAAGCAAGGTCGTGGAAAGAAGCATGTACAACTGCTAAGGAGGAGGTCAATGTCAAAGCAGTTGAGCTGAAGACGATGACGCGATACTATAGGGAGGTAACCCATAACCTGTTTGAGACGAGAAAGAAAATAAGAAATGATGCTCTGTTGTCTCCTACAGAAAAGGGTGAAGCCAACAGGTACCTAAAATCTGAAAGCGAGACAAAGATGTGGAAGGAAGAATGTGCAAAGGCTAACAGGGAGATTTAAGAGACTGTCTCTGAGCTACAAACGGTCAAGCAGCTCCTGGATTCATCAACAATTGTGGTGAAGAAGGTGAAGGAACTGCTGAGATAGGCCTCATATAATAGGTCACTCAAGGACAACAATGAGAATGTGATTCGTGGTGTTATTGCTAGGTAGACGGTTTAGAGGTGCTAACCATGCTTGTATTTTAGTATTTTCTACCTGACCATCTTATGATATTTGCTACTTGTTGGTGGTGTGGACTTTGTGGTGATGAGTAGCTGTGAGATGCCATCTGATGATGTTTGCTACTTGTCTGGTCTGTTGATGTTTTGCGGGAAGGACCTTCCTGATTATCGAATGCGTAACTACTTGTTCCCTACAGTGATTGTGGTACATTGATTGTGGTAGAAACTCATACATATGCGTTGAATAATTCATGAAGGCTGATAATATAGATATTTGTACATTGAATTGCGTTACAGGTGGTACACAATCGAAGTTCCGCATTACGGATAGCTAGGCAACAGCCATGTTCCTCGCGACCAAATCTAGTCCCCACGAACCTGCTTAATGCGGATCGCAGGAGTAGTGTTGATGCCTGGAACAATACCTATTCCCTGCTAGTAGATCCAGTACTCATTCTTTTCATCGTGATGATAAGTTCGTAGGAAGTAAATGTGATTTGCCCTCAGGTCAGACAAACCAGAAATGGCATGCTCTTCTGTAACAATGCACTTGCCAGGACCAAACAAGATGATCTTATTCCGGAACTCAGGAGCTCTCTCCCATGGAATTGGCTGCCAAATGTCCCTGACGAATGAATGTAGAGTTAATTCTACCACCTCAGCTTCTTTCTCCTCCAGAACAACAAAGAACAATCGGTCTTCACCTTCGAGTAGAGAAGAGTTGCCCATGACAATCGAAGTCCAACAGGATGGGGAGGTGCTGGAAGATCTTGCATCAAGTAGATCCGCATGTGTTCAGAAGAACTGCACCAGAAATCTTCCGAAGGTAGTGTAGTCCAGTCGGATTGGCTACCCAAATGCCACATGAAAACAGGCAATGACCCTAGCACTGCAAAAGATTTCTCTGGCTAAAAGAAAGTAATCACGACAAATGACTCTGCACCAGCTGCTGTTTCAAGGCACAAGATACAAGCTTGGAGAGTAGCCATTTGGCTCCATTTTGGAAGTCGAGTAAGGCGAATGTGCTTCCGAGGAGACAAAGGATTCAGCATGAGCGCGTTGTACCAATCTCTGCAATCTAAGGCGACTAGGCTTCCAGATCCACCGCAACTAATCAATCTAGTCCTTTTCCCAGCCAATGCAAGAAAGGAGACCTCAAAAAGCCGCATATCAGTGACAGATGCGAATGTCTCTGCTCCAGATTCACTGATAAATTCAGATTTCAGAATCCAAGGGTCAAACGGGCGTGCCTCACCTGAACGAGCGCAGTTCCAACCCTTGCAGACAGCTTTGAAGATGATGAAATCTCTTGCAACACTGAAAAGATTTGCCTAGGGTCGAGGCATCATTGACAGGATAGCCAGATAACAAGGTTGTGGGAGAACAATGGAGGAGTTACAGCTCCAACAAAGACAAATAAGTGGAAAAGGTTACAAAGGTCCGGTATACTGATGTATTGCTAAAAGGACCTTCTGGACTACTATTATTTCTTCTGGTCCGTTAACATTCCGCTGAACGGTCTTTCCCCCTTCGTCAGAACGTACTCCCTCCGTCCACAAAAGAATGCAATTCTCACTTCCCAATAAGTTTATATGAAGATATAAGTGTTAACAAATTTTACTGTAAATTTGGTCAAAATTGAATTAGTTTGACCAGAACGGAGCCCACATTATAGAAAACTACTCTAATCTTTTCGGGAGTAGTTTTTTCAATAATGGTTGAATGGGTTCCTCTGGCCATAAATATCCCAGTCTGGCAACCAACAAAACCCCCTTCTCGCCTAGCGCCCTCTTCCTCTCCCCACTCTTGCAACCAACAAAAAACCCCATTCTCACACAGCGCCCTCTTCCTCTCCCCACTCTTGCAACCAACAAAAAACTCTATTCTTGCACAGCGCTCTATTCCTCTCCCCATGGAGCCATTGTCTCCTAGAGGTGCGGCGCAAGCCACATCCTCCTCCTCTTCTGATGAAAGGGAGGACCCCCAGTTGTCTGATGAAGAGGAGGCAGAGTGGAGGCCCATTCAGGTGGTGGTTGACACATCCTCTGATGATTCGGAGTTTGTGGAACAAAATGAAATCCAAGATCATGTGCCTCTGAAACATCGCACCCCTCGCAAGTCAGCAAGAGGTGCCAAGGGTCAGGGGCGTGGAACCACCACCACTCGCTGGGGAACTATCGTCTCCAAGCGCCGTCATCCTCTCTCATCCTCATCGGTCGGCGGCAGTCGATCTCGGTCATCCTCACCAAGCAGAGGCCATCATCGACCAGCCATCATCATCCGTCATGGAGCGGCGCCAATGCCGTGCTCGACCGGCCGCCATGGAGCTGCGCCATCATCCTCTGGCGGCGGCGTTGGAGGGACGACCTCATCCGTGGGCGGCGCCCTGGGAGGTCCGCCTCCATCTTCCATGAGCGGCGGCAATAGAACGACATCCTTGTCCGTGTGTAGCTGCAACAAGGCACCGGGTGCACCATCGACAAAGAAGCGGTGCCTTGATTAGTGGATCAGTGCTAACTGCTACTAGTAGAAGTAGGAGTAGAAGAAGCACAACGAACTTTCGCCTTCTGTTCATCTTGTCTGATTGAATACTACTACTACTACTGTTTTTTCCTTGTAAGATGTTGGTTTTTTTCCTTGCGTAGCACTGACAGTTTAATCTGGTCCGACTGAAAACTACAAACCGGACTTTCGCCTTGTGTTCATTCGGTATTTAAGAAATCAAGGGAACGGACTTTCCATATACACCGAATTTATACTAAGGGAGTACACACACATTACCATTTTTATTAGAAACAACACAATCCAAATACAAACGACACAAATGCATGCATACACATTGATTACACATGAGGATGCATCAATCCACTATAAGTGGAAGTACTGCGACATACTCTGAACGACATACTACAAGCAATCTACCATCACGGCTCATACTACTACCATCACGACATACTACTACCATCACGGACTCATGGTAATCCCACAGTTGCACGGAGTGCAGCAAAACATGTCTCCTGGATCAGATACTCCTCCAAAGCGCGATGCCTCGCCCTTGTATCCCAAAGCCAGGCAGGCGAAACGGCGATGTTATGCGCGTGTAACAGCAGGTCACGAATGGTCCATTGCCTGTGACCCCTTGGCAAAAAGGGCACACCCACATGCCTTCGTGAAAAACACAGGCGGACCCACCCTGCTGAAGCCAAAGCAACACAAACCATTTTAGGTCATGCGATTCATCTTGTTCAATCAGCACTGGCCGCGGGGGTGGCATTTCAATAGGCAACAGCAGAGGTGGCGACCTGGGCCGTGGGCGAAAAGGTGGTGCCATGAGGTTCAGCTGATCCTGAGTTGTCGTTGCCAGCGGTTGAACTGGAGGTGGCATCACCCCCGGGTGTTGCTGAGGTGCTGATGCCAGTGGAAGTGGAAGTGCCATTGGGGCCGAGTGCTGCTGAGGTGCCGATACCAATGGAAGTGGAGGTGCCATTGGGGTCAGGTGCTACTGTGGTGCCGATGGCAGTGGCTGAACCGGGTGGTGGTGAGGTGCTATTACGCCCGACAGCTCCCGCCTCCCCGACTCCTCCAAGTTCCATGCTCGGTCCCTTCCTTGCCCGGCCATTCTCCACGTACTGCATACACAAATGAAGAACAAACCCTACATAAGCTAACAATGTGACCGTCTCAATACCATGCATCCATAAAGTAAACAAGATTAGCCAACAAAATGATCTCACCCTTGTATCCCACTTAAGTAGAGAAATGCAAGACGGGGAATCAATGAGTGTTGTCCTTGCCTTTCAAGAACGTTGTGCTGCACTCGCCTATTTATCGATGACTACAGCGGGCACGTGAGCTCGGTGTAGCATTGCTAAAGTTACTATGAAAAATGTAAGATGCTCGGAATATAGTCAGGCCTACGCGTGATAGGAATCTATCTAGGTCAGAATCTTCAGTGGCGTGCATCGATTGCATGTGTGGACGATGGGTATCACGGGATGAGCCCGATGTGTCTAGGTATGTGTTCACTTCCGGACTTTCCTCTCTAGAGCACAAGAAATTCCTGCGGACAAATCACGCCGCATCAGCTACATCTAATGACCGTCTCAACTGCATCAGCTCATGCCGCATCAACTGCGAGACAACTCTCTACCGTTTATTTATGTAATGTTTTAGGCGTCAATTGCATCTAGAGAACAAGATTGGGTGTTGTAATCAGATGGACCGGATGGTCCTTGTGTTGCAACACGCAGGGTGCGGGATGACTTGACAAGTCCTCCTCGATCAGGTATGTTGCGTGAGTCGTGACTGAAAAGGTCTACGAATGGTCTGGATTCGCACTTGATGATTCCCGCAGGCCTTGGATACTGAGAAACATGATGAACTTGTTGACGCGACAAGACCAAAACGGAATAAGCTGGAATTGGAAAAGCAATATATGTTTATTTGTTTGTTTGTGTGTGTGTGTGATATTAACATGCATATAAGCACAGAAGGGCATCTCGAATGGGCATTTGGGAACGACACACTCTCACAAGTTGATCCCCGTGTCAATCATTGAGAATTGCAATTGAGGACTGGCGCTGGGCGTTAACCAACGAATTTGTGTGCACACCCCCTCTGAACGGACGTGTTGATCATTGTGAATCGCACTTAAGGACTAGAACCGGGTAGTTCATGACCCGAACGTGGCCACACCCGCACTGAAAGGATGCGTCCATTCTGGGTGGTAACTGATGTCCACGAATGGACGTTTCAAAATGACACATTCACTCCCACTATAATAAGAGACAGTTTAGGCACGAGATGATCATTGTAGGCCATTTGTGTTCATGGCTTTAGACTCTAAAATGATTCCTTCCATGCAAGTCAACTTCTCAGTCTCAAGCCAGGAAGCAAAAGCAGAAGGAACCGCGGGCCAGTACAAGTAATCTGGTATGTTCAAGGTGGGAGGTTGTCAATGGAGGCTATGTTGCTATCCTACAGGTATGAATGATCATCAGTGGATGGATGTTCTAGACGGCATTGCCGTTGTCCTCGTTCCTGGGCACAAATCCCAAATGGTACATGTCTCGTTGCTGCTATGAATACACACACTCACACATGGTGATACGGTCACATTATATTATTGTCGTCAAGCCTGTGACTACTTCCTTCCACGTAGGTGCGAGTATTGTTGCGTGCGATGGCTGGAGACCCAAACGATGAAGATGATACGTTTCGAGTTCAAGCTACAAAAGAAGTTTGTTTCTTGAATCGAGATCTACAAGAAAGAGGATTAGAATGTCTGGTGGAGCATCATGACATTGAGCGCGTGAAATCCAATGAAGATCACATACACAATCATGTGTTGTTACAGTACTGGAGGACGACTGCATTGAAGTTCCTCCTCCATCAGTACAAAGAAGCATATGCGAAAGCGTTTCAGCCCAAGCCCCTGTGGACGTTGTCTTCCACGTAGGTGCGGAATGCCGGGTGATACGAGCGATATGTGCCAATGTGGCAAAAGTATCTTGTGTGATGGAGGCAATGCTCTACGCCCCAGGAGTGAAGTCTAGCTCTGAAACTGTTACAATTATTGACACATACCCTGATGACTTCTCGGTCCTAATCAAATATGCTAGGGAAGGATCACTCCCAGAGGAGGCTGATTTATGGGACACTCCTGCCAATGCCTGGCCTTATTTACTCTCAGTCGCCGACATGTGCCAAGTCGAAAGGTTGAAGCTGCACTGTGCGTCAAAGATGTGGGACAGGGCAAGCGAGGAAACTGTGACTTCATTTCTACGATGGGCAATTCAGGCTAACTGCACACAATTGCAGGACAAGTGCATGTCTCTCTTAGAGCGAATCTTTCCTCACGGAATACTCACAAAGGATTGGGCGGTCGTATGCACTGATCATCCCGAATTTATGCACAATCTCCGTAGAAGATTACCTAAAGAGTTGTACCAGGGTCCCCTGTAGTTTTAATGTTTTGTTTAAGTGTTTTTAGTCATGTAAGAAACAGTTGAAACGGTACGTTAATTTGTTGCAGTGAGTACATTTGTAATGCAATAATCGGATCAGACGTCTAATGTGAATATGAAGTAGAGTATAGTCATGTGTGTGTTTGTCCATTCCATGATCCATGGTGGCACAGACAACCCAGATAACAACTTGCCTCTCTGTGTAAGGTCACTGATGTTTGGGTCCAACACCCAAGTGGTCTTTCATTTGGGTCACTGACGTTTGGGTCCATGATCCAAAGTCTTTCGTTTCCCGCTCTGGAGCAGAAAGGCGGGACTTGAAATTTTGAATTCCCCGCTCTTCCTTCTGGTCCTCCCCATTTATATATAAAACAAAGAGGGAAACCAGACCTCCCAATTCCCTCCTGGTAATTTTCCAAAACCAGGGGATCTTCTCCTCGACCGCCGAAGAGACCTAGTAGATCTGCGACGGAAGCAGCAATGGTGACCTAGCTACCGACGATGGCTTCCTTTGCTACGAGCGGCAGCCTTCCTCTTCTACGAGCGGCGGCCTTCCTCGGCAACGTCCTTGAAGCTGCAAGATGGTTCAAACTCGTTGCTCCATTGGCTCCCCCGAGGCTCACCCTTGCGGCCGCAGATCTGCAACAGTTGCGCAGAACATCGTGCTCAAGGCACAAGGTCGGGCGGCTAAATCGAGACGACATTTGGCACCTTCTTCCCTTCCTATTCATCAGGTCTGCGGTCTCCTCCCTGTATTGATCGATTCAATTAGATTGCTTCCCCATGCTCTTTGGCTTTCAATAATACATGTTTGGGTGATTGTGGATCTACTGTACCCTATCGCAAGAGTTTGTTCGAAGTCATTTTATTTGAGGTTTGTACAAATTTGTAGATGAAATTATTGGACTGCTTCCCCATGCTCTTTGCCTTTGAATATTGTTATTGCATGCTTGGGTGATTGTGGATCTTCTGTTCCCTATTGCAAGAGATTGTTCCAAGTCAACTTATTTGAGGTTTTTAGAAATTAAAGGATGAAATTACTATATTGCTTACCCATGCTCTTTGGCTTTCCATATTTTTGTTGCATGCTTGGGTGATGATGGATTGGGTGTCATCGTTCATGTATCGCATTGAACTTAATAGATGAAATTGCTTCCAATTGCTATTGATCTCACCCCTTATCTCTTGTTCTTGTACTTGTTTCAGCGGGCCAAAGGGTCAACATCTGTAGTCGCTCCTGTTCAGACCTACTCCAAGGTAACAAACTCAACACCTTCTTTATTTCCGATTGCGAATGATCTCAACCCTTACATCTTGTTCTTGTACTCATTTCAGCGGGCCAAAGGGTCAACATCTGAAGTCGCTCCTATTCAGACCTGCTCCAAGGTAACAAACTTAACACCTTCTTTGTTTCTGATTGCGAATGATCTCAACCCTTACCTCTTGTTCTTGTACTTGTTTCAGCGGGCCAAAGGGTCAACATCTGAAGTCGCTCATGTTCAGACATGCTCCAAGGTAACAAACTTAACATCTTTGTTTCCTTAGTTCGAATCAATTACAAGGTCCTAATCTAATTTGGGATCCACTGTTGCTAGATGCAAGCTACCAAGTCAATGATGCTTCTTCCTGAACAAATTAAAACAGAGGCAACCGAGTACTCAAGAATGGGTACCAAATCATTATGTAGTAGTGTTGACGAAGAGCGAGTTGACACTCCCAATCAGGATGGGGTACAACTTCGACAACAGTTTGTTGCTCACCAGAAAGAGTTATGTAGCTTGAAGAAGAAGACCAAAGAATCAGAATCAACTCTGAAAATGCAGTCGGCTGAGATTAAGATGTTGCAGAAGCTAACAGAAGACAGTGAGGACCTCCTTCGTCTACTGCTTAGCAGTAAAAGATGAAGTGGTTAAGATCATTAGATCAAATCTCCACTATCTCTTGTGATTATGACCTAGATTTAGCTTTGTTAATCAATGTTCCTTAGATACTGTTATCTTGTAATAGTTAGTGATATGTGATGAACAATATGGTCGTGCTTGATAGTAAACAACAGTTTGCTTTATTGTATAAAGAAATATGTGATGATTACTGTTTTGCCAACAAGATCGGAATTATGCTAAAAAGGATCAGAATTGAAATGAAATCCATTAATACTGATGCATGATTAGTTAATTTTATGTTGTCCTTCAGTGGGCTTAGCCCACTTTTAATTGGGCCAAAAGTCAATTTTTTCAAATTAACGTGACACATAAGGCTGCAACAATGTGCGCACCTGTTGGACTCGACCCAACAAAAATGGGCCCACCCTAATCAAATTTCATCTAAAAAAGCTACAATTGGGCCCAACAAAATCTTTTTTGGGCTATATGAACAACGCCAGCCTACAGGAATAGTTTTGGGCTCAACCCAGCTACAAACGAGCCAAATTTATTTTATGATGCATATAGTTTGTCACAATTGGCATGCCACATCGGATGCCACATCAGATTATGTCCAGCGTGGCAAAGCTGTAAAAACGAAGTTATGACACTTTGTATTGACAATTTTGCACGTGTCATTAAACTCATGATGTCACGAAATAAGGTCTCGTCATTAATCGTGGTTTATGATGCTCAATTAATGACGGAAGGTTTTCGTAACAACCGACGTCATTAATCGCGGTTTATGATGAGAAAAGACCTTTTTTACGTCACTAGTCGGCATATTTCTTCTAGTGAAGAGAAGAAATATTGCATACAGGCTACTTGAAGGTAGGATACTTCCAGCTATTATGGTTCAGCTGAAGGCCAATACTAGATGTTTGGGGCACTTGAAAATTGAACCATCAACCAACTGGAGTGCAGAGGTATGGGACCATAGTGGCAGCAAAGTTATGAGGCATGTCGTGAAGTTAAATCAAAGGACATGTACTTGTTGTGAATGGCAGCACACTGGTAAGCCATGTCAGCATGTATTGGCCTTTGTAACCAGGCAATGCGGAGTCGACCTTGAGCAATTTGTGCATGACTACTACTCTATCGATATGTTCAGGGCCGCCTATTCTAGAGAGATTGAGCCAATGACAGATAAAACGCAGTGGTCAGAAGTTGAAGTGCCATTTGGTGTTGGTGCACCACTACCTAAATGGGAAGTGGGAAGGTGGAGGAAACTTAGAATAAAAGGGTGTCTTGAAGGTGGTCACAAGAAGAAAGGTGTCAAAAGTATTGGAGATGCCAATGAAGGTGAAGGTGACACTGGAAGTCAAAATGCTACGGTTCGGTCAATGCAAAAGGGCAGAAAATAATTAGAGGACCTATGACTTGCTGAAATGTGGTGGCAAAGGACATAGGCAACCTAGTTCAAAGTGCCCACTCAATGGGAAAGCAAAAAAGAGGTAACTGTTGATTATTAAAATTTTCAATATTCTTGTATTTAATTTGAGACAACAGTTCATTGTTAATGTATTTAATATTCTTGTAGGAAGCGGAGCCAACCTAGAAAAAATGTTACACTAGCTGCACAAGAAGAATTTAGTACCCCACAGAGGCCAACTAGAGAAGAAATACTACTAGATAGTCCAGGAAGGGTCACTAGAAGGTAAGAAACAACAACACATTTACAATATAATAATTGTTTCCTACATTTAATTGTCGACCCAAAATTATGTGCAGTCGGCTCGCGTTCTTGTTAGGAGAGGGCAACTCTTCACAAACCAACGCCAACACTAGTCCTGGGAGGATGGCTACAGCTACACCTAAAAAGATGGCACCGAAGAGAAGGCTCAATATTGGATGCATGTTTGTATCTGCAATGAGATGTGCACTCATGCTTTATTTGCAATATGGAACTCGTTTAGTGCAAAATTATCGTTTGTGAGATGAACTTAATTAGGTTAAATTCGTCGATTTGTGAGATGTGAACTCATTCATTTGTTTGAAGTGAACTCATTTATGGTTAGAGATGAATTTATTGATGCTCATTGTGTCAATGTTTTTTTAGAAAATATAAATATCTGCACAGTGGCCAGGAACGGCGGCCAACCAGGCAGCCAAGTCCGGCGGCCAGCCAGCCAGGTCCGGCACCCTGCGCCCCTGCCAGGCAGCAAAGCAACGCACATGCGTAGCCCAAGGCCCGCCAACCAATGCGTACTTGCGTTACATAAGCAAAATAATAGAAGGGTAAAAGAGTCAATTCGGTTGGCAAATACATGTATAATGATAAAAAAAAGGAGAAATACCCAAACGGTATGAGAAATACCCAAACGGTCCGAGAGCTCCCGGCCGGCCACAGTGCCACGCGGAGGTGCAGATCCGGCCGATGCGGCCCCGAAGCGGCGCGGGCGAGCGTTCCTGGCGCTGCCGCCGCCTCCTCGCGCCGCTGCTCCTGCAACCCACCCTCGTCTCCATGGCCACCCGGAGGCGCGGATGCGGCCGACGCTGCCGCTCCTAGACCCACAGTAGCAACCTCCCTACAAAAGAGCCCCGGAGCGATAGGCAGGGTCGGTGCGGGCGACGTGCTCCCGGTTGCTGCCCTGGATCCTCGTCCTACGACTGCTACCGTCACTGAGATAAGTTCCTCTCCAACCCCACATTTGTATGTGCTCTGCCTTTTAGGTGCCTCTCCTCCCTCTCCATGGTCCCAAACCCTAGCAACACATGAGATCTCCTATCTAACAGCCATTGCGTGTTAACCCTTCGTGGACCATGCTATGCAGATCCGTGAGCTCCGGTGATTTGTTATATTTTGATTCCATTTTGTTGCATCTGATATGCTATACATTGTACTAATCTGCAATTCTTTGCTGTGCTTGTAGAGCTGCAAGGCCGGCCATGGCAACAGTGACTTGAGATCTGAGAGTGGATGTCCATACACAGAGGTGAGGTCCTTGCTGCCTTATTTGGGTTTAGAGTACATTCATATTTGATATTGTTGCTGGACCGCAGCTTCTCTTCTTCCTTGTGCCTGCATTTGATTAGGTGAATTTGAAGGTGGGTTACTGCCTTCTTGTTTGATTTTCCCATCTAGATGCTCTCATGCTTCTGAGTTTCTAATTAAATAGGTTGTCAAGGGCCTCAGTGCCCAAGATGGCAGCTCCACGGCTGCGGAGCTCGTAGCCAGAGCGGGGAGGGCCGGCGGCGCTGTCGCGCTCGCCTGCTATGGTGAAGGGGGGAGACTAGAGAGAAGCAGGGCAATTAGGAGAATAGATTAATCTTGCTTAATTCCAAACCAATTCCGGTACAACATTTATATGGGCCCTATTGCCCCTAATCCAAGGCACTAATCAAAACAAACTTCTAAAAATCCTCACGAATCCTAGCTTTATCTCTTAGCCACTCTCATTCTGTTGGCCGGCGGCGCCCTTGTTGCGGCGGCAGCGCTGGTACTGGCGGCCCCACATGACATCTCTCCCCCTCTCGACGAGCAGCTCGTCCGCGAGCTGAAATGCCAGGTAGCGCTTCCTGAAGGCATCAAGGTCCTCCCAGGTCGCCGAGGAAGCAGGCTCGCCCTGCCAGCGGACTAGAGCCTCCCGGACACCACGGGCAAGGTGAACCCGCACGGTCTGCTCCGGCTGGGGGACCACGGCACCGTTGTGAACCGGCGGCAGAGCAGGGGGTGCGGCGGGCGGCTCGCCGTGGTACTTCTTCAGGAGCCCAACATGGAAGACACCGTGGAGGCAGGCACCCGCCGGTAGCTCCAGGCGGTAGGCAACGTCGTTGATGATGCCGGCGACACGGAACGGCCCGTAATAGTGTGGCCGCAGCTTGCCACTAGAAGCCACCTAGAGTGAGGCCGGGGCACGGTAGCGGAGGCGGAGCAGAGCCCATTCCCCCACCTCGAACTTGACCTCACGGTGGTGCTTGTCCTACTGATGCTTGTAGATGGCTTGGGCTTGCTCGAGGTGGACGCGGATGTCGGCGAGGAACTCATCGCGCTCCTCCATGGTGCGGGCCACCGCCGCGACGCGTGTCTCGCCAGGCTCGTAGGAGCGGATGCTCGGCGGCTCACGGCCGTAGACGACGCGGAACGGCGTATCACGGAGCGTGGACTGGTAGGCGGTGTTGTAGACGTACTCCGCCCACGGCAGCCAACGCAGCCACTGTCGGGGAAGATCGCCGGTGAGGCAACGCAGGAACATCACAATGACCTTGTTGGCCGCCTCTGTCTGGCCGTCGGACTGGGAGTGGAAGGCGGACGTCATGTGCAGCTTCGCGCCCGTGAGGCGCCAGAGCTCCCTCCAGAACGCCAAGGTGAACACGGGGTCGCGGTCAGAACCATGGACTGTGGCACGCCATGGAGACGAACGATCTCAGAGAAGAACGCCTGCACCACCGACTCCGCCGTGTATGGGTGAGCGAGCGGAATGAAGTGACAGTACTTACTGAAGCGGTCCACGACGGTGAGGATGATTGATTTTCCATTGACGCGCGGCAGAGCTTCCACAAAATCCAGGCCAACGTCTGCCCAGACCGATGTCGGCACCGGCAGCGTCAAGAGGAGACCCGCCGGTAGACGTCGCAAGAGCGGACGAAGTCTTGCACAGCGGCGCACATGTTGGGGGAGTGAAAGTCGCGACGCAGGCGACGGAGCGTGCGCTGGGTCCCCTCATGGCCGTCCTCATGGACGACGGTGAGCAGCTCTTGGAGAAGTGGAGATGCTGGCGGAATGTATAGGCGGCCGGAGAATGCCACCATGTTGTCGATGAGGGACCAAGGCGCGGGGCGCCGGCCGGCAGCGAGCTCGTCCCGTAGGGCGCGCAGGGCCGGGTCCGTGTCGTGTGCCGCTCGCAGGCGATCGACGAAGTCAAAGCGCGGTCCCGAGATGGCCATGACGGCACCCTCCTCCGTGTCACGGCGGGATAGGGCATCCGCCACGACATTGGTGTGCCCGGCCTTGTACTCGACGCTGAAGTCGAAGCCGAGCAGCTTGCCGACCCAGTGATGCTGCGGGATGGTGGCGAGGCACTGGTCCAGCAGGAATTTGAGGCTGTAGTGATCCGTGCGGACCACGAACTACCGCCCCCAAAGATACGGCTGCTAGTGTCGGATTGCGAGCACGAGGCCGATGAGATCCCGCTCATATGCCACCAGGGAGTGGTGGCATGCGCGCGACGGGCCTGCTGAAGAACACCACCGGGTGGTTTGCTTGCAAGAGAACAGCTCCAAATCCATAGGAAGAGGCGTCACACTCCACAACAAAAGGTTGAGCAAAATCAGGGAGGGTGAGAACAGGAGCTGTGGTGACGGCGCGCTTGAGGGCATCGAAGGCCACCGTGGCTTCCTCAGACCAGGAAAAGCCGTCCTTGCGCAGTAACGTCGTCAGGGGTGTCGCAATGGTGCCGTAGTCCTTGACGAACTTGCGGTAGTGCCCCACAAGCCCCAGGAACCCTCACACTACCCGGGCGGAGCGCGACCGCGGCCAGTCAGCGACGGCCTGTACTTTGGCCGGGTCCATGGCCACACCGTCGGCGGAGATGACGTGCCCGAGGTAGGAGATGGACTCCACCCCGAACGCGCACTTAGAACGCTTGACGAAGAGCCGGTGTTGGTGGAGAACGCCAAGGACGGTGCGGACATGACCCAAATGCTCCGCCCAAGAGCTGCTGAAGATGAGGATATCGTCGAAGAAGACTAGGACGAAACGGCGCAGGAACGAGCGGAGCACGTCGTTCAACAGTGCTTGGAATGTCGTCGACGCGTTGCACAGGCCGAAGGGCATGACGAGGAACTCGTAGAGGCCGTCGTGGGTTCGAAACGCCGTTTTGTCGATGTCACCCTGGAACATCCGGACCTGGTGGTAGCCCGAACGGAGATCCAGTTTGGTGAAGAAGCGGGCGCCCTTGAGCTCGTCGAGGAGCTCGTCGACGACGGGGATGGGGTAAGCGTCCTTGACGGTAATGGTGTTTAGTGCGCGGTAGTCGACGCAAAAGCACCACGAGCCGTCTGCCTTCTTGACGAGGAGCACTGGAGACGAGAAGGCCGACGAGCTGCGTCGGATGATGCCCTGAAGTAGCATGGCGGCGCACTGTCATTCAAGCTCATCTTTGTGCGCCGCGGGGTAGCGGTAAGGCCGCACCGCCACCGGCACCGCGCCCGGGAGCAGAGTGATGCGGTGGTCACGCGAGCGTGGCGGCGGCATGCCCGTGGGCTCGGCGAACACGGTGGTGAATTCCTCGAGTACCGCCTGCATCCAGTTGTCACCGACCGTCGCTGCGAGGATGGGGTTGGGCCGTGCCAGTCCCTGCCAGGACACCTGATGGTCCTGATGCCAGAACGCCATGCGCAGGGTGGAAAAATCCCAAAGGATGGGCCCCAGTGTCGCCAGCCACCGTGTGCCGAGGACGACGTCGTAGCCTACCAGCGACAGCGCGTAGAAGTCCGTCGTGAAGTGTTCGCTGTTGATGGAGAACGGCGTCTAACGGAAAACGCCCGGCGACTCGACGCGGTCTCCATTGGCGACGGTGACGCGCATGCCCCCTTACGAGACGAGGACGAGGTTGGTGCGCGCGGCAGCGTCCTCGGTGAGGAAATTGTGACTGGAGCCCGAGTTGAGGAGCGCGAGGAAGGAGGCGCCACCAATGGTGACGCAGAGCTGCATTGTCTCCCTCGTGCGAACGCCGGAGAGTGCGAGCACCAAGATTATGGGCTCGACGGTGGATTCGTCCGTGGTGTCGTCGTCGGCCGTGTCGTCGAAGTCGATGAGGAAGAGGCGTTGGCAAATGTGACAACCCGCCCAGGAAAATACCGTACTATCGCCTAACCCAATCCACTTTGGGCCTTAGGCGATAATAAAGTATCATCCTGTCGTTAGTTGCCGGGTTAACACCCGGTGACATCACTTACATAGCAACAAGGATTGACAAATATGCATTAAAACTCACGCGAAGGCAAGTCCAGAGCACAACACAAGATTAAAAACGAAATCTGCCCCGAAGGGTTTAATTATTACAAACCAAGGTACTTGACATGGTAACAAAGTTCAGAGTTTCGAAAACAGCGGAAATAAACTAAACAGTGCGATGAGCATCACAGGAGGCCTGCCATGATGCCTTTACTCTTCGTCTTCCACCCACTCCAGCTCCTAGCCAAGCGGGATCTCTCCAGGCCACACATCACTAAAAGCATTACCTGAAATCAACAAATTACAGCAAGGCTGAGTGTACTACTACTCAGCAAGACTTACCCGTCGGTGACAACTACATCACCAACTCTAGACATGAAAGGCTTTTTGGCCAGTGGGGTTCTTTTGCTGAAAAGCAACAAAGAGTATGTCCTTACTTTCAAGATTTTAGCACAGATTCTAGTTGATTACTCTTTTCTAAATAAGCAAGTTATTGCAAGCATAAGTTGAGCAAACAATTAATCAAGCATACATATTCACAAAGTTCCATCGTTAGGGATATCATGGCTAGTTGGATAAGTAGTCTCAGATAACGGTGAGAGGCCGACAACCGATTGATTTAAACCTTGCAAGGTAAACCTAAACACACGGTAGGGTGTACTCACCAAGAGCCCACCAACCAGGCGGTTCCCAAAACTCTTCGGCTCAGGATCGAATCTTACAGTCATTGGTACAGGCTATCTGGCATACCCCACAAGGCACCCAGAATCACCATGCACCACCGGTAGCTAGCCGTGAGACGCATCCCAAGATGAGTAATAGTAAGATCCCTCACCGCGTCATTAAGGTACTAGGCTTACCGGTCCCATTCCCGACAAGTGCTTAGTACGTTCAAACACTTAACCCACGAAAGCCATTGGACCGGAGCCCACATCCCATGCCCTTACCACATGAGCAATCCGTTTATAAAGATCTTATGATTCCAACATAAGAACCTATTCTCGCGAGTGACAAGCATCACTCGACTTGTAACGGTCCTATAGCATGGCAGCTACCGACCTAGCATACTAGTAAAGACAAAGGTACCTAGGGATCATGCATCTAGGGTTTCATTTCAACTCCTGAACGTAAATGCACAAACATCCATAGATAGTTGTATAATTTCCAAAAACAATTAGGTCGATGCACCGAGGCTTGCCTTCGTCAGCACAGTTAGCCTGGGAGTCCTCGGTGTCCTCGTTCACTTCCACGTACTGCAGCTCCGCGTCAGCTCCTCCTTCCTCGGCTTCCGGCACGAGCGAGTAGTTACTGTCAGGACGTTCTACACGGCATGCAATGCAGGGTTATTGTGTGGAGTGAGGGTTAAATTATCACATCCAACTCTTGTTGGCCATATTCACCTTGACAAACATGTTATTAACATTTCTTTCCATTTAAGTCATTACATAAGAAGGTTTACTATTTCAATCTTTTAAATAGTGACTGTGTACACATCTAAGCAAAAGAACTATTTAACCACACAAAAACAGCAAGGGTGGATCCATAGCCCATAATTAAGCTAAACAACATTTTAACAAAAACATTAAGGAAGCAAGGGTGATTTTTCCTAATTAAACTTAATATGGGGCCTATATGTATTCCAAACTTTTAATTACAAAGATAAGTTATAAAAATAGAGAAAAGATGCTTTGCTGGTCCTAAAGACCCAAACAAGCTACTGGTCCAAGATTCATATTTAAAAGAGACATAAAACCTATATATCAAAAATGACATTTCCTAGCTATTAAAATTACGAGAAAAGCATAAATAAAGAAATAAAGCACTTCTGCAGGCCAACTCATTCCTACCACATCTCTGACCTAAAACAAGCCTAGGAGATCAACAAGCACATCAAGATCAAATTTAGAATTTGAATTAAGCATTTAAATGTAAATCTAAGCATAAAACAAGAATAATTACTTCTGGCAGAGATAAAATCACGATAAATACAGGAAAGTTGAATCTAAGCATAACATGGGCATAGCCACAAGTTGAACACAAAAATCTAATTATTTTTAGCTACAAAAATCATTTAGACAGATTCAGCATAAATACAAAACAATTCATAATAAAAGATCTACATAGTAACTTTGTGCAATTTTTGGTACAGAAGCTAGACATGGCATAACACACAACATATCCAAAATTCAGCTACAGAGAACTTGTAGATTTTGAACTACTACAGATCTAGGTTTATCAGTTTTATATTTTTCATGCAAAACCTATCAGGCAAAACTATGGTCATGCTTTACAAACGTTGTAGGGCTCTTCACAAGGAATCCAACAAAATTGAGTTTGCATTTTTCTGATTTTTCTACAATTTTCTACAGATTTTACAAGCATCAGCAAAACACCAAGTACTATTGAAGATTCACTTTACAACAAGGTCCCTGAAAAGTTTCTAATCTTCACAGATATACCCTCGAGGCAAAAATCCTCACATACATGCCCTTCGGCGGCGGCGGCGGCAGCGGCGGCGGCTCGCCGGCGGCGATGTAGGGCCCGCCGAGGCAAACAAACGGCGCAGGGGTGTGATTCGACTCACGAGGGTTCGATTGGTGGCCGAATCGAAGGCGGGGACGGCTCCGGCAAGCGTGGTCGGCGGCACGGGGCGGCGGTGGCCGTTGCGGGCTGCAATTCCGGCAAGGCCGAGGCGGAGCTGACCAAAGTGCGGGTGCTCGAGCTTCAGTAGGTCCTAGAGAAGGTTTTAGGGCGGTTGGGCGGCATTGGCAGCGAGCGGAGGGCAGGCTCGGCTCGGCGGCGGTAATGGTGCCGGTGGCGGAGCTCAGGGAGGCGGTGGGGTGCGCGGTACGCGCGACGGACAGGCCGGTGGCCTTTTATAGGCGACGTTCACGGCGCTTTGAAGCAACAAGAGGGACGAGGAGGGCCCGGCCGGCGCGTCGGGGCGCGGGCGGCGGCGCGGGTGGGGACTGCGCGCGGGCGCGCGGGAACACGCCACGGGGTGAGCGCACGAGCTCCCAGGCTCGCTCGGGGCGCGTGTGGCCTCGGGGATGGGGTCCTGGGGAGGCGCGGGCCGGTGGGGGCCCGGACGCCGAGGCTACAGCGGTCGCGTGGCCGTGCGCGCGGGCGCGCGCGCTGGAGTGCGACGTCGCGGCGCGACGCGGCATGCCTCAGTTTTTGATCCATTTGCACGAGCTTGACCGCGAATAACTCAAAAATCTTGAACTGAAAAGCACCCAAGAACCTATATCAAAGTTGTAGATCTACTAACCCTCTACAAATTTTACAAAGGCCGGCAGGTGTTTTGATCAACGGTTTTTGCATGAACTGCTGGCCAAGTTAGGGTTTTTTCTTGGCGCTGATGAATAGTGTTTACTATAGTTGACCAAGATTTACACCATTTTCCACTCCAAATCTCAAATGCTGCCAATTATGAAAAGTGTGTCCCTCGAAAAGACGAACAACTTTTATATTGACCGATTTTGAAGTGTTTAAATGAAATTTTGAGAACGCAGAAAAGTTCTCGGAGGGTTCAAAAGCATTAGGGGTTTGACCTGGATTTGACCATGCCTTTGACCGAGATTTGACCACAAGTGAGTGTTGACTTGGTTCACAAGGTCATTAGGGGTTGCTGGATAGGTTTTCGAGGTGATGACCCAGGTTGACCACAGTTTTACTAGAGTCAACGTGCTTGACTCGGTCATTAGCATTAATGATGCTAATTAAAAACCTGGGGCGTCACAGCCTACCCCCCTTAAACAGAATCTTGTCCCGAGATTCGAAGATCCAAGGACAAGATAGGAAAGGATGGTTTTTTAAGATTTCCGAACTACCTTGGGGAGCAATCCGCGATGTGATTATAGGTCAAAGAGTGTGACCATCATTGATTCAAGGTTGATCCATAAGAGAAGTCCAAGGTGACAAGTCCTGGAGAGCTTTTGCAGGGAGTTTACTTGCGGATGCAAGCGGAAAGTATGAAGAGATGAGTTGGTATAGGAATTTCAGAACAATCTTTCTCACATGTTATGTTTGAGACCTTTGGTGATATCACCTTGTTACATCAACAGTGCAATGATTTTAAAAGTTGGGGTGTGATGCACATGTTTGTGAATGCATGATGCATAGGTTCATGCGGTATGGTGCTCATGATGCATGTTAGCATGACCCAGTTACCCATGGAATGAGTGACCATCCTAGAGTTGAGAAGGAGCATATGTGTGGCGAGTCGCATTCTCACAACCCAGATACCTAGCGCTCTCCTAGTGGCAATCATATGGCTGCAGCGCACATGATGCCCTAGGTTCCGTCGCGGCACCTTTGGTTATGGGGCAACAACATCACCAAACATAAGAAGGATAGAATAGGAATATTGAAATCTTCCATGTGTATGCACGTTAGTTCACCCAAGGTTCCCAAATGCACGTGCTATGCGATGCATACCCCAAAAAGTGACTTTTTTTTAATTCACAATGTTGTGAGCAAGACCAAGAAGAATAAGTTCATGATCGAAAGATCGAAGTAATCATGGCAAGGATATCAATACAAAGAATAGTTTAGTGCTCCAACATGCATAAACACGAGGGGGTTTGGAAGGGATACATGTCGATGGAGCTAAAATGTTGACAGGAGAAGATTACAACTGAGAATTGAACTCTAAGATCAAGACATTACCCAACTGACATGGTAGAACAGAAAAAGTTCTTTCCTCATGCTGGGCAAAAACTGGGGCAGTCATGTGTACAAAGGCACAATTGTATGTTAGAACTCGAAGCGAGCATACATACACAATGACATAAAGTTCTGGCAGTTGTGAATAAAAATTCATAACTTAAAAACCAAAGCCCCAAAAATTCCCAAATTCTTGCAGCAACTCAGCAAGATTAAGAGGCACCTTTTTGGTATTCAAAGGTTGAGCTAGAAGGTTAGGAAGGTTCAACTAAGCAAGATTTCAGATTGGTTCCTGGAAAAACAGCATGACAGAGGTTCACTAATCTGAGCATAACTTGAGATATACCAAAGCTATGACCGTGAATTTTTGCGAGCAGGAACTGGATTAGATATGGAGCAACTTTGGTAGAGATCATCTGGTCAATTTGATTTTGGAACAGGGTGCCAAAAAAATCAAGCAAATAGCCCTATCAGATTTTTGGACAGTAACACATCTATACATGAGAGGCTATGCAAGAAAATGCACACTAGCAAAACTTCACCTTAGAGAGCACATAAAACATACAGGGGTTCCGTTTTAAGTGTCCACAATTTTTAGCATGATGCAAGGCGTCCTATTCGTCCTCACAAGGCGATCAAGCCAAAAATCAAAGTTAGTGCCGGTGGCAAGGCATATACACGTTTCTCCCTATAATAACTAGTCGAGAACTAGTCGATACTCACTTAGCGACTTACGAAACGTTGTTAATGTACCTGCAGAAGATCACAAAACACATCAAACCTTTCATGCCAGCACTCATGAAAGCGTCCACATACATTACCGTTCACTATAGAAACGGTATCCATGCATCAAGCCGCTGCATGGACAGCGTCCAACCTCAGATACTCTCCTTTTGAATGGAGTGCATCCTTGCCTCGCATCTTCACAATGCGGAACGTCCACGTATGGCAAAACGTGGCGAGACACAGACGCGATGGTGGGTTCCCTTTGGATTAGGTCCCATCCATCCCTCACATGACTCTCATGTGGTACCACCACGTATGGCAAAACGTGACGAGACGCAGACGCGGCATGGGTTCCCATTAGAATAGGTCTCATCCATCCCTCACAGGACTTCCCTGTGGCACCACCACGTATGGCAAAACGTGATGAACTAGTATGGTTGTACAGAAAGTAAGTTCTGACAGGAATAAAATGTGCTGGGAGTTAGCAAAATAAGCCATAGATTTGTAAGCCACCTGAAAGAACCCAAAAATTCCCTCTAGGGCCTCTCGGTCTAATCCATCCTTAACGGACCAACGTATTTTGCAAATCCAAACAATCTTGGCAAATTTTATTCAAAAACCAGTGATTAAGGTTGTTAATTAAGCTCTGGTGCATATAATAGCTCTGATACCAGCTGTGACAACCCGCCCAGGAAAATACCGTACTATCGCCTAACCCAATCCACTTTGGGCCTTAGGCGATAATAAAGTATCATCCTGTCGTTAATTGCCGGGTTAACGCCCGGTGAAATCACTTACATAGCAACAAGGATCGACAAATATGCATTAAAACTCACGCGAAGGCGAGTCCAGAGCACAACACAAGATTAAAAACCAAATCTGCCCCGAAGGGTTTAATTATTACAAACCAAGGTACTTGACATGGTAACAAAGTTCAGAGTTTCGAAAACAGCGGAAATAAACTAAACGGTGCGATGAGCATCACAGGAGGCCTGCCATGATGCCTTTACTCTTCGTCTTCCACCCACTCCAGCTCCCAGCCAGGCGGGATCTCTCTAGGCCACACATCACTAAAAGCATTACCTGAAATCAACAAATTACAGCAAGGCTGAGTATACTACTACTCAGCAAGACTTACCCGTCGGTGACAACTACATCACCAACTCTAGACATGAAAGGCATTTTGGCCAGTGGGGTTCTTTTGCTGAAAAGCAACAAAGAGTATGTCCTTACTTTCAAGATTTTAGCACAGATTCTAGTTGATTACTCTTTTCTAAATAAGCAAGCTATTGCAAGCATAAGTTGTGCAAATAATTAATCAAGCATACATATTCACAAAGTTCCATCGTTAGGGATATCATGGCCAGTTGGATAAGTAGTCTCAGATAACGGTGAGAGGCCGACAACCGATTGATTTAAACCTTGCAAGGTAAACCTAAACACACGGTAGGGTGTACTCACCAAGAGCCCACCAACTAGGCAGTTCCCAAAACTCTTCGGCTCAGGATCGAATCTTACAGTCATTGGTACAGGCTATCTGGCATACCCCGCAAGGCACCCAGAATCACCATGCACCACCGGTAGCTAGCCGTGAGACGCATCCCAAGATGAGTAATAGTAAGATCCCTCACCGCGTCATTAAGGTACTAGGCTTACCGGTCCCATTCCCGACAAGTGCTTAGTACGTTCAAACACTTAACCCACGAAAGCCATTGGACCGGAGCCCACATCCCATGCCCTTACCACATGAGCAATCCGTTTATAAAGATCTTATGATTCCAACATAAGAACCTATTCTCGCGAGTGACAAGCATCACTCGACTTGTAACGGTCCTATAGCATGGCAGCTACCGACCTAGCATACTAGTAAAGACATAGGTACCTAGGGATCATGCATCTAGGGTTTCATTTCAACTCCTGAACGTAAATGCACAAACATCCATAGATAGTTGTATAATTTCCAAAAACAATTAGGTCGATGCACCGGGGCTTGCCTTCGTCAGCACAGTTAGCCTGGGAGTCCTCGGTGTCCTCGTTCACTTCCACGTACTGCAGCTCCGCGTCAGCTCCTCCTTCCTCGGCTTCCAGCACGAGCGAGTAGTTACCGTCAGGAAGTTCTACACGGCATGCAATGCAGGGCTATTGTGTGGAGTAAGGGTTAAATTATCACATCCAACTCTTGTTGGCCATATTCACCTTGACAAACATGTTATTAACATTTCTTTCCATTTAAGTCATTACATAAAAAGGTTTACTATTTCAATCTTTTAAATAGTGACTGTGTACACATCTAAGCAAAAGAACTATTTAACCACACAAAAACAGCAAGGGTGGATCCATAGCCCTTAATTAAGCTAAACAACATTTTAACAAAAACATTAAGGAAACAAGGGTGATTTTTCATAATTAAACTTAATATGGGGCCTATATGTATTCCAAACTTTTAATTACAAAGATAAGTTATAAAAACAGAGAAAAGATGCATTGCTGGTCCTAAAGACCCAAACAAGCTACTGGTCCAAGATTCATATTTAAAAGAGACATAAAACCTATATATCAAAAATGACATTTCCTAGCTATTAAAATTATGAGAAAAGCATAAATAAAAAAATAAAGCACTTCTGCAGCCCAACTCATTCCTACCACATCTCTGACCTAAAACAAGCCTAGGAAACCAACAAGCACATCAAGATCAAATTTAGAATTTGAACTAAGCATTTAAATGTAAATCTAAGCATAAAACAAGAATAATTACTTCTGGCAGAGATAAAATCATGATAAATACAGGAAAGTTGAATCTAGGCATAACATGAGCATAGCCACAAGTTGAGCACAAAATTCTAATAATTTTTAGCTACAAAAATCATTTAGACAGATTCAGCATAAATACAAAACAATTCATAATAAAAGATCTACACAGTAACTTTGTGCAATTTTTGGTACAGAAGCTAGACATGGCATAACACACAACATATCCAAAATTCAGCTACAGAGAACTTGTAGATTTTGAACTACAACAGATCTAGTTTTATCAGTTTTCTATTTTTCATGCAAAAACTATCAGGCAAAACTATGGTCATGCTTTACAAAAGTTGTAGGGCTCTTCACAAGGAATCCAACAAAATTGAGTTTGCATTTTTCTGATTTTTCTACAATTTTCTACGGATTTTACAAGAATCAGCAAAACACCAAGTACTATTGAAGATTCACTTTACAACAAGGTCCCTGGAAAGTTTCTAATCTTCACAGATATGCCCTCAAGGCAAAAATCCTCACATCCATGCCCTCCGGCGGCGGCGGCGGCTGGCCGGCGACGATGTGGGGCCCGCCGAGGCAAACAAATGGCGCAGGGGTGTGATTCGACTCACGAGGGTTCGATTGGTGGCCGAATCGAAGGTGGAGACGGCTCCAGCGAGCGTGGTCGGCGGCGCGCGGCGGCGGCGTCCGCTGCGGGCTGCAATTCGGGCGAGGCCGAGGCGGAGCTGACCAAAGTGCGGGTGCTCGAGCTTCGGTAGGTCCTAGAGAAGGTTTTAGGGCGGTTGGGCGGCACTGGCAGCGAGCAGAGGGGGAGGCTCGGCTCGGCGGCGGTAATGGCGCTGGTGGCGGAGCTCAGGGAGGCGGTGGGGTGCGCGGTATGCGCGAGGGACAGGCCGGTGGCCTTTTATAGGCGACGTTCACGGCGCTTTGAAGCAACAAGAGGGACGAGGGGGGCCCGACCGGCACGTCGGGGCACGGGCGGCTTCGCCGGCGGGCGGCACGGGTGGGGACCGAGCGCGGGCGCGCGCGAGCACGCCACGGGGTGAGCGCACGAGCTCCCAGGCTCGCTCGGGTCGCGTGTTGCCTTGGGGACGGGGTCTTGGGGAGGCGCGGGCCGGTGGGGGCCCGGACGCCGAGGCTACGGCGGCCGCGTGGCCGTGCGCGCGGGCGCGCGCGCTGGAGCGCGACGTCGCGGCTCGACGCGGCATGCCTCAGTTTTTGATCCATTTGCACGAGCTTGACCGCGAATAACTCAAAAATCTTGAACTGAAAAGCACCCAAGAACCTATATCAAAGTTGTAGATCTACTAACCCTCTACAACTTTTACAAAGGCCGACAAGTGTTTTGATCAACGGTTTTTGCATGAACTGCTGGCCAAGTTATGGTTTTTCTTGGCGCTGATGAATAGTGTTTACTGCAGTTGACCAAGATTTACACCATTTTCCACTCCAAATCTCAAATGCCGCCAATTATGAAAAGTGTGTCCCTCGAAAAGACGAACAACTTTTATATTGGCCGATTTTGAAGTGTTTAAATGAAATTTTGAGAACGCGGTAAAAGTTCTCGGAGGGTTCAAAAGCATTAGGGGTTTGACCTGGATTTGACCATGCCTTTGACCGAGATTTGACCACAAGTGAGTGTTGACTTAGTTCACAAGGTCGTTAGGGGTTGCTGGATAGGTTTTCGAGGTGATGACCCAGGTTGACCACGGTTTGACTAGAGTCAACGTGCTTGACTCGGTCATTAGCATTAATGATGCTAATTAAAAACCTGGGGCGTCACAGCAAACCCGATTGTGCCCGCGCCCGAATTTCTCGTTGCAGTTGAAGCAGAGGCCGAGGCGGTGGCGTTCTTCCAGCTCCGCCTGAGAGAGGCGTTTAATTTGCCGTCCCTCGAGGTGCGCCGGAGCCGGTGGCGGTGACGGCGCCGAAGACTGCGCCGGCGCTGGCAGCGCGAGGGGCTTTGACGGCGCGGGGAGGAGGCCACGCTGGGACGAGCGCGATGGTGGCGGAGCGGGGGCGGTGCACTGGTCTCGTAGCTCCAACTTGCGGGCGAGACTCATGGCGACGGCGAGCGACTGGGGGTTGTGGATCTCGACGTCGAGGCTGAGCAGTGGCTGGAGGCCCACCGTGAAGAGTTGAACCTTCTGTGCTTCGGAGAGCTGGCCGACACGGGGCAAGCGGGCCTCGAAACGCTCCTGGTAGTCGAGGACCGAGCCCGTGCGCTTGCAAGCGGCCAATTCGCCAAGGGGATTTGCTCGGAGGGGCGGCCCGAAGCGGAGGTGGAGAAGCTCGGTGTACCGCCGCCACGGCGGCGTGCCCTCGTCGCGCTGCACCTGGATACACCAAAGCTGCGCCGCGTCCTCGAGGTTGTAGGAGGCCATCCACACCTTCTCCTCCTCGGCGATGCGCTGCTGGTGGAAGAACGACTCGCATCGGTTGACGAAAATCAGGGGGTCGATCTTGCCGTCGAACTTTGGGAAGTCCATCTTCTGGAACCGCGGCGGCCGGTCCGTGTTCCCGCCGGGCCCATTGGGCGGGCCGGAGGAGGCGCTGGAGGAAGCGCCCTGCTGGATCCCGTCGACTTTGGTCTGGATGCCATCCACCTTGGCTTGGACGCCGGTGACCTGCTGCTGGACACCATCAATCTTGGCGTCGAGGCTGCAGAGGAGGGTGGCGAGGTCGGACATGGTGGGTTCCGCCATTGCTGTGGCAGATGGGAGAGGAGACGGCGGCGAAGTGGTAGGGCGGGTTGGTGGAACAGAGGAGGAACGCCTGGATCGTGATACCAGGTTGTCAAGGGCCTCAGTGCCCAAGACAGCAGCTCCCCGGCTGGCAGCTCCCCAGCTGCGGAGCTCGTAGCCAGAGCGGGGAGGGCCGGCGGCGCTATCGCGCTCGCCTGCTATGGTGAAGGGGGGAGGAGAAGCAGGGGAATTAGGAGAATAGATTAATCTTGCTTAATTCCAAACCAATTCCGATACAACGTTTATATGGGCCCTATTGCCCCTAATCCAAGGCACTAATCAAAACAAACTCCGAAAAATCCTCAAGAATCCTAGCTTTAATCTCTTAGCCACTCTCATTCTGTTGGCCGGCGGCGCCCTTGTTGCGGCGGCAGCGCTGGTACTGGCAGCCCCACATGACATAGGTCCTTCCTGATGATCCATCAGTCTGCGTGGTAGGTAGCTAAAGGTAATACATCTCATATGAACTAGAACTACAAGCATTTGAAGAATCAAATTTAGATGTCTCAATGTAATTTCCACACCAGAACGTCAGCGGAAACATGGACAGACCTTTAAACAGCCACTCATGAATAATAATTTTTTGATCTGAATGATGTGCAAATATTAGTAGAGAAACACACATTTTATCAAACATGTATAGTCATTTGCTGAGCATTCCACTGCTCTGCCTGTTGCGTACACACAGGTCCAATGCAATTAGTAAACTTTTGCAGTTAAAAATCCAAATGGCCAGGTGTTGTGCGTTTTGGTCTGTGCTTGCTTTATTTTTTAGTCTAAATGGATTGGTAAAACGTTTCCAGTTGTGCGGTTCTATTTCTTCCCCTTTATCTTGACTGCTGCTCAAAAGTTTCATGTACAAATACATATTTTTGTTCTCTAAATTGGGGCCTGTCTCAATTTTGAGATCTAAATTTTATGGCTCTAATTATACAGAATAGTTTAATTAGATAACTCATTCGTTTATACCTGTGTATTCAATATGTTCCATGGATTAGAATGCACCATGTACTTTCCACCGTCCATAACCATCGTTTGTGAAGGAATGTCCTGTTAAACTTTGCATGATGATAATTAAAGGTGTCTGGGAAAAATAAATTAAAGCCTACGAGTAAAAAATAAATTGGACAAAATTGTAAATTATTCTTTCAACTTATATGAGTAAAAATATTCTTTAACTTGACATGGGCAATTCAGCATTGTAATCAAAACAGCATCAGGCATTAGCTTTATGCCGAACTTTAATTAGTATAAGTGCATAGGAATTTTACAGATAAAGCATAATGTTTGTATAATCATGCTGCTTGGTCCCCACACCTCATGTATCCCTTTCTGGCTTTCTCACTGTTTACACGGCGTAAGCTTTTGTAGCACTTGAATTGGTTCCACATTGCTTTTGCCCAGCGATGCATAATAAGGGTCATGGTCATGGTCATGCCTATTTTTGTTTCAGTAGAATTTGCATTTAGAAATATCATCAGTTATAATGACGACATAATTTGGAAAAACAACTCTCCAATGCTTGCTTGCTCAGCTCATATTTTTATTTCTAATATCTGATTTTTAGTGATGCCTTAGTTTTAGGAAACTTGTTATGCTTATTGTTTCAGTCATATTCTCAATAGACATGCTATGTAGCAATTACTAAGATGCAAAAATATCAGAAATCTCAATCACCAATCACAAATGCATTTTAGAAAAGCTATTAACAAAATAATCTGTGCAGACTCACAGAATGGCATTATTCATAATAAATTAAATTTTCAGTTAGGTTCACAGCAATTATAGTTTGTTACTGTAATTTCATTATACAATTTGCTACAATACAGAATACAGGAAAGACCATGTACCCGAGACTTAATTCACCAAGGAGGGGTGGAACCCTGCCTTGTTGATGGAGACCGCGATCTGAGGCCTGGATCTCTTGAAAACCTTGTCTTGGGAGTGCTTCCAGATGGGGTTGAGCCTCTGTAGCTTGCACGGAGAGACTCATCAATGGTGTTAGAGGACTTTGCTGACTTTGAGATGGCATTCCGCATAAACTTCTGCGCAGCAGGTGAGAGGGTTCTTGGGCTTGCACTGCCTCCCCTCACAGGGGATGGTAGTGGTGGCTTGTGGAAAATTTTTGAACGCTCCTTTATCTTCCTTGCTGCATCCCTTGAAAGCAGGTGTGCCTTCACATCACGAGCAGGAGGTGGTGGGATCTTGAAATGCACCGTCTCACCACCCCCAGAACCACCTGGTGTCTCATCAGGGTCCAACCTCAGTGGCGTTCCATCAATCTCACCCCATGTCATGAATGGTGACTCATCCACACCGGGTGCTGGTGAGGGTGTCCTCACAAAAGTATACCCATTGTTGGCCTTTTTGTCTGATTCAAGGTAGAACGGGTTCGGCGTCTTCCTCAGATCCTCTAAATCATACTTCTTCACTTTATCAGGATCATGGTATGCCATCCCTCCTGGAGTGGTGCCTGCAACCAGCGCATACAGTATGGCAGCCTCTTCCTCCTTGGGCCTTGCATCATCAGCCATGGCTCTCCCATGTAACCTGGTGTTTGACTTGTCAATCTCCTTGGTGATCCCCTTGATCCGCTCTGCACGCTCCTCCTCTGTGAGCGGCGCCTCTCCTCTGTCAGCTGGGTAGTACATGAGCAGGTTCTTCGCTGTGAACTTGGCGCCCTCCAATGTACTCGGTGGCTGCCCAGATGAGCCATACCCATCTGTTATCCTGTCGCGCTTGGCATCCTCCAACAAGGGTTTATTTGCCCCCTCAGCAGGCTCCAGGAGGTGGGCGTAACGCTCGTGGCGGCGATGGTTGACCTTCTCGAGGATGCGGGAGAAGGACTCGTTGTCCTCGCTGGTGAAGCGGTTGAAGAAGCCGTCAAGGGAGAGCGCGGCCGCGACATCATCGTCGTCGTCCTCCTCAGGGCCCCCCGCGCCGCCGGCAACGGAGCAGGCGGGCGTGGTGAGGAAGGAGGGGGAGCGGAGCGCGGTGGAGGTGGCCGGCGTAGGGGTGGGCACGGGCCCCGTCCTCTGGCGCTGGAGGCGGCGGCGGCGGTCGAGGATCTTGAGCTGCGCGTCCCGGAGGATGAGCGGATCGCGGGACCGCACGGCCTGGAGCCAGTCGAAGCGGTCCCGGAGGCGAGGGAGGTCCGGGAAGAAGTCCCGCTCGATGATGCGCTCGATGGCGGCCACGTAGGTGTCCTCGTCGAGCACCTCCGGGCGGCGGCGCTTCGAGGAAGTGGTGGCGGTGGCGGTGGCGGTGGCGGCGGCGAGGGCGGAGGCGGATGAGGGTGTCGGGGATGGAGAGAGCGGGGTGGAAAGCGCGGGGGACGGTGATTTCGAGAGGTGGCGGGGTGAGTGGCCCGGCGAGCGGAGCATCGCGGCGGCGGCGGCGGCGGCGGCGGCGGATTAGGGTTAGGGATTCGAGAGGTCGGCAGATTGAGGATCGGGGGATCCAGGCTGGGATCGGAGAGGGGAAGCCTCGGTGAGAGTTTGGCGTATGTTATCGTGACAACACGAGTCTCAACTCTCAAGTCAAGCGGTTCGTGAGTAATTTATTTATATATAAAAAAAGCGGTTCGTGAGTAGAGACGTCCACTACGCAGCTAAATAATATTCTACTCTACGATTTAAACTTTATGATATCATAATATGAAAATCATTTTAATCACCAATGAAAGCGGATCATTTTGGCCTCGAATTATTTGAGTCGTCAACTCTAAAATCAATCAACTTTGATCCTCGAAGTATCAAACCGTACAATTTTTCATCACTGAGCTTACTTAAAGGAGGGACGTAGTTTACGACCTAGTAGGAGCTAGTTATGTTACATCATCTCATAAAAATTATTGATAATAGATGCCAATATTTTATTTTGTTTTATTTTATTTTTACCTATTTCAAGGTAGTGTTAATAACTTTACTTCATAGAAACGGTATAGCAGGAGGAGCTATTCGTAAGAGCATCTTCAAGAGATTGTGAAATTTTACTTAGCAAATCTTGTGTTTTGCCAATTTCTAGAAAGACATGCCAAGTAGAAAAAGAGTTCATCTCCAACAGTTTGGTATAATTAAATTGCCAAACTCAGATCTAACTTACATCAGGACTCCAGAGAGAAATAAAATTATATGTTTATGTCCTTCCACCTCTTGAAAACTTGCATCAGGAACCCTTCTCCTTTATTTCTTTTTTCACCCTCCCACCTGGCTTGGCCACACCGATGTCAACCCGGATCGACGCGTATATTTCTGCGTGAGGAGGTCAGTTTTACCAAGTTTCTATTTTCGTTAAGTTGGTTTGCCATACTTTAATGAGCCTTTCATCCTCAATGTGTTCGAAAGCAATGAGCCATTCAAGATGTGGCTCATACTCACTTTGTACCTCTTTTCCGTGTACCAGCTTGCATGCCATTGCTAATAAACTTCTTGTTGTAGGTATTTGTCCAAAACGATTACGGAATTGCTCGCGCCCGGACATCCGTTCCGGGGGCTAGCATCGAACGGGTCCGCAGCCGTCATATCAAGGTATTATAGCCGTCTGATCGGTACTGTAGCTATCAGATCTATTTAAAAGGAAAAAATTCTCACCACAACATCAGACCATGTTGCACGCAACATGACCCTATTACAAAAAATCTGCTGCAACGCAGAACGGTTGTTTCATGCAACATTTTCTAAAACCACAGTAAAACATTGAGATGCATATATCACAATATGGAAAAGTAACACCTGAAACACGAAAAACAAATGTTGCAACATCATCAAAACAATAGTGAAACATCTCAAATCACTTCAGTAAACATCGAACAACACCGGTTGAAACATCTCAATCGATTTGTGCAACATCGAATGGCGCCACATGAAACATCTCAACTCGCTCCATGCAACATCGAAAACACAGACCCGAAATCCAGCCATGGGCACAACGGTGGAGGACGACGTCGCATCGGCGACAGGCGGGACGACGGCTGCTCGCCTCCGCCCTTTGGTAGCGGAGGAGCTCACCCTCAGCCACAGGGAGCCACGCGCGCAGCTGGCCTGCCCTCCGGCCGCGGGGATCGGTGGCGCGTTCGGTGCAGCTAGCTGCCCTCCGGCCGCGGAGAGCTATGGCAGCGGCGCCCGCATGGGATTCGGTCGGGAGTAGGTGGTGGGCATCTGGATCCGGCAACGAGGTGGCCGCGCGGCACGCTGGTGGGTCGACGGAGCAGGGGAGGGGTCAGCTGCGCAGTTCGCCGGCGGGTGGGCAGGGGAAGCCCGACTCCTCCCATGGTGAGGAAAAAGGG
Source organism: Cenchrus fungigraminus (assembly GCA_036936925.1). NCBI lineage: Eukaryota > Viridiplantae > Streptophyta > Magnoliopsida > Poales > Poaceae > Cenchrus > Cenchrus fungigraminus. The sequence continues at coordinate 49,893,958 of CM072772.1, forward strand.
AAAGAGATCAGAACGCTGGGGAGAAAATGAGTGGAGAGAGAGCAAACGTGTGGTGTGGAGGAGGAGCACTTGGTGGATAAGATTTATGGTGGGGCCCACTGTCCGATTTTTCACCCCGTCCGGACGTACGTTCTGGAGCATTACTGAAACGATTAAACCGCACATATTGATCATCCATGACAATTAAACTGCGTACATGCTTTTCTTCCACCTCTTATATCTTGAGGTCTTTTTACATCAACATTGGCATATGTATCCTCCCTTTCCATCTCTAAATTCTTAATTTTTCCCTGTGTATGACAACCACCCTTAGCACCAGCAATTAGTCCATATAGATAGATGTGATTGCAAGTAAGCTCAAACTTAAATTCACTTTTTATTCTGGCTTAGTGTTTAGACTAATTCCTAAATCTTGACCCTTCTCATACTTGCACCTTCAATGACATCATAGTATGAGAAGGGTTAGGATTGAGATCTAGGAGTGCTCGAGTACCAATGGATGGTCGCTCCTCCGTGATGAGTGATTGACAAGGGTGTGTGGACTGACTCTTGGCCTTGTACTGCAGGTGTTGGATGCGGCTTGTTTTGCATCGTTGCAGGTGAAGAACAAGTGTGAACGGTCGAGTTCATTCTCCTTGTGAGAAGAATTTTTATCGGCTCTCATTCGCCCCCTCCCCCCTCCCTCTCTGGTCGCCAATCCAGTTCAATTGGTATCAGAGCTGGTTATGGGTCTTTTGTGACTCTAACCAGTATAAGATCCAAAGATGGTGTACTAGGATAGAGGTCTGGGTCCTCCACACTTCCATGGCAAGAACTACCAAATGTGGCAGGCTCGAATGGCTGCGTTGCTTCGTGGGAAAGGACAGTTGCTTTGGGAAGACGTGACGGTTGACAACAACTATGTTCATCCCGCAAACTTCCTTGCACCAGGTTCGAGAGATTTGTGGGATGCCAACATCAAGGCGGTTGATTACCTATACCGTGCTCTCTCTGCATCTGAATTTGATCGGGTGTTTGAAGAGGAGTTGGCTTGTAAGATTTGGGTGAAACTGCACAATGCCCATGGTGGAAACAACCAGGTGAAGGCTCAACTGTTTTCTTCTTACCGGAGAGAGTACGAGAACTTCACTCATCTCCCTGGTGAATCCATAGATGTGATGTTCCAGTGCTTTACTTGCATAGTGAACACATAGCCAACATCACCGTCCTCCTGTACGATGATCATGATACAGCCTTGAAGCTCTTACACTCTCTAGATCGTACCGTGTGGAGTGCTAAGGTTGAGGCCATCATGGAGTCCAATGGCTATGAGACCTTGACCGTGAAAGAGTTGTTTTCCAAGCTAAAGTCCTTTGAGGTTAACCGAGGCTTGAGAGGCAAGAGCGAGAACCCAACTGACTCACATAGTCTGGCTCTTGTCTCAGGATTAAGAACTAACGCTAACCAGTCTGCTAGACAACTCTCTTTGTCTTGTCTTGTGTCCATTCCAGATGAGGAGTTCGAGGTGCTGAACGAGGACGAACTCACGCGGTTGACCAAGCGCTTTGGGCGCATGTACAAGAACCGCAAGAACACAAGGCGGAACTCGAGTACTTGTTTTCGGTGCGACAAGATGGGGCACTTCATCGCCGAGTGCCCTGAGACCATGGAGGTCAAGAATGACTACTCACACCGTCCCAAGGACGACCACAAGCACTGCTCCAGGAACGACTACAAGTTGAGGCACAAGAACAAGCATGAGCAACGGTCAAAGAAGACTGATGACTACAAGAAGAAGTCAGCCAGAGCGATGGCAGCAGAAAGCGACGTCGACACTAGCTCTTGCTACACCTCGACTAGTTCAAGCAGTGGGGAAGAAGGCCGGAGCCGACACAAGAGCAAGAAGCACACCAGCAAGAGCATCAATGGGTTGAGTTGCTTCACACAAGAAGAAGGGCTCTGTGGCATGGCACATAGCTCCAAAAGGAGGGGCAACGAGAAGAACTACTCGGACTCATAATTCGACGATGAGGTAAACTACAATCCTGCCTTCCTGCTCAAGGAGAATGCAGAACAGAATGCCTAGCTAGATAACCGTGATGACATGCTTAGGAAAGCCAAGAAGACAAGGCATGATCTTAGGGCTTTGCTAGACGAGGCTAGGGAGAAAGTAGTCGAACTCGAGTCCTCTCTTGTTTATGCTAGAGTTCAGATTGAGTCCTTGAAAACTGCTCCTATTATCTCTGATGAGGCTGATTGTACTGATTGCAATGCTTTCTTGGATGATCTGACTGTGCTTAAGGAGAAGTATGCCTCACGAGTTGAGGAACTAGATGTGGTTAGGGTTGAGTTTGACGAGCTGAAATCTAGACCTGCTTTGCTAGGAGCGTGTACTTCATGCCTTTTGTTGCATGATAAACTAGATGAAGCTCGTACTCGAATTGTTTCTCTTGAGGCTGCTTTGAAGTCTCCCACTGCTAATGCTTTGCTCGAGTTGTGAAACTGTTGTTGTAGCTAAGCTTGAATTCGAGCATACTGTGAATCGCTTGCAAGATGAGAACGACCACTTGAGGAAGCTGTTGGATTGGTTGTCTGGACATGAACCACAACTTATAATGAAAATTGCTAAGTTCAAGCGGTATGATACTCGAGGTCTCGGCTTTGAGGTGATTGGTGAGAGCAGTGGTGAGAAGGGAGAGAAAATTGGAGACATCCCAGTTCCACCACAAACCAGACACAAGAACCTGTGGCAACCCAAACCCGACCACTTGGTAACCAAACTCGATACAACCCCAGATCCACCCATATTTCCACCCAAGACAAACGACTTCCAGAAGCTAGTCAAGTTTGTATCTGAGGGGGGTGAGAAGTTGAGTGAGAAACCACAGCCAAAGGAGAAACCAAAGCCACAGCCAAAACCAAAACCAACCTGTTTCCATTGTGAGTATTGTGGGAAGGATGGGCATCTGGAGGGCTTTTGCTTTAGGAAGAAGAGAGATGAGAGGATGGTCAAGGAGAAGGCAAACAAGGATAGGTACTGCAAGGCGCGAGGTGGTTATGTGCATAGAACCTGCTCGTAGTACTCGTACTCATAGGTATGCTCCTCAGAGAGATAGGCATGTTGGGTCCAGGCGTGGAGAGATTGCTGGACAATTTCCTCCTCGAGGTCAATTCGAGTAGAGGAGAATCGATCACAGCTTTGAGTCTCAGAGGAACTACGGACCATAATTTCCCCCTCATGGTGCTCATACTACTCGTGTGAGATATGAGAAGGTTCTACCTGTGAGACAGGACAGGGTAGACTTTGCTAACCCCACTTTTTAGCAAATGGCTCAACACTGGTTTGACTCTTTTTGTACTAACCCAAGTGTTGAGTTGCTTGCTCACTCTCACCCTCGCTTTTGATTTGCAGGTGGGAGGCTTGGAGAACTTTTGGTTGATCGACTCTGGATGCTCGCGACACATGACCAAAGATCGAAGGCAGTTCTCCAGCCTCACCCCAGTAATGACCAGACAGTACATCACTATTTGGGATAATGGAAGAGGGCGCGTACTTGCAAAAGGTGTGGTTCAGGTGAGTAACAATGTGACTCTGAAGCGGTGGCCCTCATCAAGTCACTCAGCTTCAATTTGCTCTCGGTTTCTCAACTTCTTGACGAGAGTTGTGAAGTGCGCTTCAAGTCAGGAGCTTCTCGAGTACTTGACTCTCGAGGTGATCTTGTCTGTACGATTGTTCCTGAGAGCCAAGTCTTTTGCGCTGATTTCTCGTAGTCGCTTGGTCCTCCTTGTTGTTTGGTCGCTAGTGTTTCGGCCGAATTGTGGAAATGGCATAGGCGGTTAGGTCACTTGAGCTTTGAGTTGCTTTCGTGCTTGAGTGGTCTTAACCTTGTCCGAGGATTACCAAAACTAAAATACGAGAAGGACTTGGTTTGTGCTCCGTGTCGGCATGGCAAAATGGTAGCCACTCCCCATCCACTCTTGACTAGTGTCATGACTCAGCGTCGTGGGGAGCTGTTACACATGGATTTGATGGATCCAGCTCGCATTCGCTCGGTGGGTGGGAAGTGGTACGTCTTGGTTGTGGTAGACGACTACTCGCGCTATGCCTGGGTGTTTTTCCTGTCCGACAAGGGAGAAAATTTTGGTTTTGTTCAATACTTGATCTTGAGGTTGAAAAATGAGAGACATGGAGAAGCCATTCGAGCTATACGCAGTGACAATGGCACTGAATTTCAAAACTCTTAGTTTGATACCTTTTGATGTGATCTTGGTCTTGGACATCAGTTCTCGACACTGTATGTCCCTCCTCAGAATGGTGTCGTAGAAAGGAAGAATAGAACTCTTTGTGAGATGACCAGGACGATGCTTGATGAGCATAAGACTCCGAGGTAGTTTTGGGCCGAGGCGATTAATACAGCTTGTCATGTGTCCAATCGCATTTTCCTTCGTGCTTTCAAGAAGAAAACTTGCTACGAACTCATGCATGGCCGTCCTCCAAAAGTGAGCCATTTTAGAGTGTTCGGATGCAAGTGTTTCATTCTTAAGAAGGGAAAACTCAACAAGTTTTAGGCCCGCTCCTCAGATGGCATCTTCTTTGATTATGCTAGTCATTCTCAGGCTTATCGAGTACTTAAACTTGACACTAACCAAATCATGGAGTCCAGCGAAGTGTCCTTCTACGAGACGAAGCCAGGTAACTCTGTTGCCTTTGAATGTGCAGGTGATGATGAGCTAGGCGAGACCATCTTTGAAGATGAGAAAGAAGAAGTAGTTGAGGATGATGACGAAGGAGTACCCGCAGCGGATCAAGTACCTACCACTTCCACGACTACGACTACGGTTGTTGATGGTCCATCTTCCACTCCCACGACTACTCATCAGGACCGACTGGAAGCTGTTGCTGAGGGGGACGTGATCTCCAGGCGTGAGGTGCCTCGACGAGTACAAGCAGATCATCTGCCCTCCAGATTATAGGCGACATCAATGAAAGAACTACTTGATCTAGGTCACGGAACATCTCTCACTTTGCTCATTCTGCCTTTATTGCATCTTTCAAGCCTAAAGATATTGGACACACACTCTCTGACTCGAACTGGGTGAACGCTATGCATGAGGAGCTTGAGAACTTTGAGAGAAACCAAGTGTGGAAACTAGTCGAGCCACCTCCAAATTGCATCCTATAGGTACCAAGTGGGTGGGTATGGAAGAACAAAGAGGGTGAGGATGGAGAGGTTGTGAGAAATAAGCTAGACTTGATGCTCAGGGGTATAGCTAGAAAGAGGGGATCGACTACGAGGAAACCTTTGCCCCAGTCGCCTGCTTGGAAGCAATTCGAATTCTTCTAGCATTTTCTATTGCTAAAGGATTCAAATTGTACCAGATGGATGTGAAGAGTGACTTTTTGAATGGGGTACTCGAAGAAGAAGTGTATGTGAGGCAACCCCCGGGTTTTGAGAGTGTTGAGTTCCCTCACCAAGTGTACAAGCTTAGGAAAGCTCTCTACGGCCTAAAACAATCACCCAGGACATGGTATGATAGGCTGAGAGGCTTCCTGTTCAGCAAGGGTTTCGAGAAGGGAAAGTAGACCAGACTCTCTTTCTCCTCAAGCAGGGTGATGATATCTTGATCGTTCAGGTGTATGTGGATGATATTATCTTTGGCGGCTTCTCTCACTCTTTGGTTGCGGGGTTTGCAGAGGACATGAGCAAGGAATTTGAGATGTCAATGATGGGAGATTTGCACTTTTTTCTAGGGCTTCGGATCAACCAATCCAAGGAAGGAACATTTGTACACTAGGCGAAGTACACCAAGGACATCGTGAAGAAGTTCCGAATGAATGACTCCAAGCTGTTGGCTACTCCAATGAGTACGACTACCGCCCTGGATGCTGATGAAGACTGCGAACCTGTGGACCAGAAGGAGCGGCTCCCTCCTCTACTTGACGGCGACGAGGCCAGACATACAATTCAGCATGTGTCTGTGCACTCGCTTTCAAGCTTCCCCAAGGACTTCACATCGACAAGCTATCAAGAGGATTTTCAGGTATTTAAACTACACTCCCAAATTTGGTCTTTGGTACTCTGCCTCCTCGACACTCACACTTCATGGATTCTCCGATGCTGGTTTTGCTGGGTTTGGATCGCAAGTCCACCTCGGGTACTTGTTAGTTTCTTAGATCTTCTCTGGTTTCTTGGTCTTCTCGCAAGCAGTCCAGTATTGCCCAATCCACCACAGAATCTTAATACGTAGCCATAGCCAGCTGTTGTTCCCAACTGTTATGGATCACCTACACTATGAGCGATTTGGTGAGAAGTATACCCGAGTTCCACTCCTCTGTGACAGCACCAGCGCCATATGTGTAGCCAAGAACCCTGTCCTCCACTCCAAGACCAAACACATAGAAGTGAGGTACCATTTCCCGAGGGACAGTGTAGAGAAGGGGAGAATTGTCTTGAGCCATGTACCTACCCAAGATCAACTAGCCGGCATATTTACTAAACCACCCAACCAAGCCTCCTTTTCCCGCTTGCGAGGCGAACTTGGAGTGTGTTTCCCTTTCTGAGTTGGATCTTGGAGTTTCTCGTGTAGTCTTTGCATCACATCTCATGTATCATATCATGGTTGGATAGACTATTTTCTTTGTGCATTAAAGAGCTTCTCTTATAGGTTTTGTTGCTCTCAAAAACTACTCGTGAGCTGTTTGTGTAGGGTAGTCACGACATTGGGCTATCACTAGTAGAAATATGATCATCCATGACGTTTTGCTCATGACGATGCAAAACTTCGTCACAGAATAGGCTCTTTCTGTGACGAAATTTTCGTCTTCGTCATAAGTTACAAGTGACGAAGATTTGCCTTAAATATTAATGACGAAAATAAAACAATCGTCACAAAACTCTAACTGGAAATCGTCATAGATTACGTTTTCATGTTGTGACGAAACATAATCGTCATAGACTATATATTTGACATCGTCATCGTTTATTTGCCTCATTCGACACATCTAATGATGAAAAAATTGGTCACAGATTAGATTTGACATCGTCATAGTTTATTTGCCTCGTTTGGCACATCTAACGAAGAAACAAATTGGTCACATATCAATTTTAGTGATCGTCATAGATAACGTGTCTGGGTTCCCCTATGTGTATCACTTGACGGCGTGCAATGCGTGGGCCACACTTCACCTTTTTTTTCATAGTGGGCACAACACAATGGGCCAGAACTCCTTGCGCATGTGTTAAATAGTATTCTTGCTCATGTGTTAAATAGTATTTGGCAAAAAAGACCCTTGCGCATGTGTTAAATAGTATTCTTGCTCATGTGTTAAATAGTATTTGGCAAAAAAGACTGCTCCCGCGGAGCATCAAACCCGCAACCTGCTGGTGCACAGGTAGGAGCACTACCACTGCACTACGCGACCTTTTATGTTGATGTAAAGAAGTTTTTTATTTGTAAGTTCAATAATAAATCGTGGTCCCTTAACTACATGGATCAAACGTTATGGGCCGACCCATATGATCTCGCGAATATAGACCCCAATCACGAACGATCTTACGACGCGGAGGTATTAATATATTTTTTACAAAAATTCCATCTCTCTTATAGTAATGAAAATTTTTGTACTTGTAACGTTTCAACATATCTAGGAGTCTAAAATTTTTGCTCCAATTGTTAAACTAGAGTTTATTAAAAAAATTCATGATCATTAGATATGTTGCAGCCTCCCACGCCATGCAGTGGCCAAGCCCCAGCCGGCTGCGCCCTGGACACGCATTGGCCTACGTTCGCAGTAAAATTTTTTTTAAAAAAGTTGTGAAACCCACGGTTTGAACCTGGGTTGTTGGCATTCCAACCAACTACCCCAAACCACTATGCCACTAGTAGTTATGTGTATTTGCTTTTAAGTTTGTTATATGAGTCTCTTTCTAACACATCGGCCCACAGTAGCGGCGGCGATAGGCCATGTCGGCTCGGCCCATAGTAGTGTGACGGCGGCGGCGGGGCTCGGCCCAGTAGCGGCTAGTCGGCCCACAGTACCGCGGTAAAAAAAGAGGGCAAAGGGGATTCGAACACTGGTCTTCTCGGTGGGAAGGGAGGGACATACCACTAAGCTATAACATGGTTTGCGTCCTTTTAGTGTATGTGGTTCATTTTATATCTTCGTTGAAACTTTTTAAAATTTTGGAGATTCAAAATTACTTTAAATTTTATATGAAAACTTTGAAAACTCAAAATACCAATATTGTCCATCATGAAAAGATCCACAATATTGCTTTTGTAACCAACATCAAATTCTTTTTATATTTTGAATTGAAACAGGGGTAAAATTCAACACATCTATCTCACAGCTATGGATGAACTGGGATGAACAAGTGCGGTTTCTCTTTTTAATCTTTGACTATAACTTGTAACTAGTTTTTCTCCCTCATACTAACTCCAAATCGGATGATTCTTTTTCCTAAAATTTTTTAAAATCATGCTCTATCCAGATAATGTGTTGAGTTTGGTCTTTTTTCATGTGATTAAGTTGGAGAATTCAAAATTTGAATTGTTTTTTAAAGTGACAATTTTAGACCAAATTTTGAAACCCGAAAAGATTTCATCTGAAGAATTGATGAATACCAAAGTTTCATAACTCATCAAGCTCTACAAACTTTATTTAGATCATTTTTCGATTTGAGAGTGATAGTGTACATCACTCATTAATCCTATGTTCTTAAACTATGTGAGGGGTTTGTCAAATTTGAACTAAGTATTGTAACCACTTTCTCAAATGATAAAGTGGTCTAAATAAAGTTTGTAGATCTTGATGAGTTATGAAACTTTGGTATTCAGCACTTTTTGATTTGACATCATTTAGTGTTTGGAAAACTTGTATCTAGTTGTCATTTTTTGAAATTCGAAATATGGATTGTTCAAACAGAGTCGGACGGAGAAATGACCGAAATAAAGTTTGTACATTTTGATGAGTTATGAAACTTTGGTATTCATCACTTTTTGATTTGACATCATTTAGTGTTCGAAAACCTTGCATCTAGTTGTCATTTTTTGAAATTCAAAATTTGGATTGTTCAAATAGAGTCGGATGGGGAAATGACCAAAATAATAGTTTTAGATCTCGATAAGTTCTATAACTTTTGTATTGACAACTTTTTCATTTGAAATCATTTTTAATATCTTAAACTTTAATATAATTCTATCATGAAAAGAAAATAAATGTTAAATTTGCTTAAAAGGGCCCAAAGATCTAATTTTTTTGTTGTTTTTGGACTCAGTTTACATAGCACAATCATTTCTGACCGTCCATCTATGATATGGACGGTTGAGATGATCCGCGCTACAAATAAACCCTAGCCCCCTCCTTCCGCACACTCTCACGTCGGCTCCTCCCTCCTGCCCTCTGCCGCCGCCCTCGACCCTACGGCGCCACTCCCACGCCCAAGCTCACACGCTGCTCCCAGCCCCAGCTCGCACGCCACCTCCTCCCTCCTGCCCAGCCGTCCTCCTCGACCCTCCGTGCCGCTCCCACCCCCAGCTCGCACGCCGCTCGCAGGCCTCATCGACCCATGGGCCCTACGGTGCGGCACGGCCGGCGGCGCTAGTCCTAGGGGGCACCGCGGTGCGCACGGTTGACGCTCCCTCTCCTCCCCTCCTCCGCCTGCGCACGGAGCAGTCCAGGGCGGGCGCCGCCCATCCCGTCTGCGTTGGGCTGGGCCGGCCACCACCCTCTTCGTGTCCCTTAGATCCACACACCGCTTCTTCACCACGGCGAACAAGATCCCCGCCCCCCCCCCGCTACTTTGCGAGTGGCCACCGCGGTCCTGGGGTCATGCGTGCTGCCTGGTTTTGGCATCTACAGGATCTGCAGAGGACGACGCAGTTGCGGCGTCCAATATCGTCGGCGGCGACGAATCAACCTCCGATCTGCCCCCCCCCCCCGCGCTGCGTGAGGTGACCCTCTGACTGCCACTCTGATTCAACCACCCTAGATTTCGCTCGATTTCCTAACCTGACCTGCTGCCGTACCCCGTCGTCGTTTCAGGTTGCAGTTGCCCCCCTCTAGGCGGGCGTCGGACATTACGCACCTTCGGTAGCAGCGGCGGCGGCGTTGTTGAGCAGGCGGATGCGGGGAATCGGCCAGCGGGGACGGCTCCGAGCTCGCATCTGCAGAGGATGGACCAACGGCGACGGCATCGAAGAAGCTACTATGAAGTTTCTGGAGGTGAGCAACAAGGTCCACATCACCGGATCGGACAGGATTGGTAGCTATCTGCTCCGTCGTGCACCATCGGCAGTTGCAGTTGCATACAGTGGTGGAAATGTGGAATTCTAGGTATCATACACACAAATCCCATCCAATTGTTTGATTTTTTTGAGGGATTTATTTGATTCTCGATCCCTATATTCTGCATCACATACCTGTTCAGTGTCACTTTATCTCTTAGCCGATCTGTTTGATCCTACTGCATGACATCAGTCATAATTCCAAAAAGTTGCAGAGACTAGACTAGCCTACCAAAAAATTGGTACTAGGCCTAGTCCTGGCTCGTTTATTTGCCTAATGCACTATGTATGAAATCATATGCTTGGATTGATACGTATTGCTAATATTCCCAAATGTCCTAAACTCTAGAGAAAAAAATAATAGTTCTGTACTATAATTTGTCTGATCAATATGCCGTGTTTATCTATATGCTTGGGACATGTCCATGCTTTCGGTTGATTTCTTGCCCTTGGCCGCCCGATTCTCCATGTAGATACCAAAGATTGCGGCCTAGCAGCGGACTCTGGTAGGCACGCGTCCGGTCAGGACGACTCAGGGATGAAGCTATTCAGGCCGAAGGCAAGGTGATGCAGACGGGTCTCACCTCCAATTTCCTCGTGGATCCCCACCCCACCATCATCCATAGGTACAGACCTACAATTGTCCCACTGATTCAATGTAATTTCTTCCAATTAGCTGCTGTTTTAATCACAAGCGTGATGTGTCTCTGCAGAGATGATGCAATCGATTCAGCTGTTGTCTGCCTATCCCCCAAGGACAAGTTGCAGGCGATGAGCTGCCCGTATGTGCTCGAAGTCTCAATCTTTTCCAGCTCTGACTCAAACAACACAGCGCATGCAGAGCAGCCTCTGTCCAGGTGCCGATGTAGATCCTGACTGGTTCTGTGTGGTTTCCCATTGTTGTCAGACTGCACCTCGCCTCCAGTTTACTTATTTCGGCTCTTGCCTGTCTTGACATTGTTTTTATTACTAGTTTACGTTTGCAGTAAATAGCGGCTCTGGACGTGTCAAATCTGTAGTTTGTTGGCTGAGGAATACCTGTCATATAAGAACTAGGCTGGCTGAGGGATGCCTGCTCATAAAAGAACTAGATTTATTTACTGGCTGAGGGATACATTCAGATGACTAGATCATTACTTCCTTTTTATCCTTTGTGAATTTATGACATATATGTGAACATGACTAGATGAGTTTCTGTTCAGATTTCAGATATGTGTTTTTGTTCAGATATGTAAACCCAATAATGCACTACTTGGCTGCTCTTATATATGCTTGCCTTCAATGTAAAGTTGGCTGCGTCATGTTTATTAGTTAAAAATAGTTGTGTTCAGTAATAATATCATAATAATAATAAATCAATGACTTTATTGCTTTATTTTCTGCAGAAATAAAGATCTGCATTTGCCCTTTGGTGGTCACAGAGTCACTTTATCACAGTTGTCAAGCAGTGTCATGATACAAGTTGCTATCGTGAAGCCCACAATTCTTAGTGTCTGTATATGGGCTATAATAGTACATACTTTGGCTGTAATAGATGTTGTTGTCTTTGGAACGAGTGCAATTTTTGTGGAGCACTAGATACTTGATCTGTTTATTTGTGGAATTGTTTGATCATTTCAATATTATTTGCAAATAGTAATGAAACCATGTGCATCTTTGTGATGAAATGTATGAGTCTTCAGTGACCAATATATAATTATTTCTATGACGAATTGGTAATAACACATGAAAATCCTAACCAACCATAGCACGCCACGTGGCCCAATAAAAAGAGGACACGTGGTGGAACCTAATTTGGCCACGTGTCATTTAAAAGTGCAACGTCAGCAGACATACAGACGACAATGACGAAAAATAGGACTATCGATGACTAACCGGATCGTCATAGAAAACAAACGCCGTTAACAGCGCTATCAGGACGCCTGACAGACGGGAGATTATGACGAAAACGGTGTATCATCCATGACCAAAAACGATTGTCATAGATTGAATCCAATTCCATGACGACGTCTAATTCGTCACAGAATGGAGACACATCTGTGACGAAAATTACCATTTCGTCACCGATGACCAAATGTGACGCGACCATAGTGACGAAATCCAAATCGTCACAAACTCGTCACAGAATGAACATCAGTGACGATTATGACGTCTTCGGTGACGTTAGGTGAACGTCATCGATGACAACATCCCTACTAGTATGCAGTTATGCTCTTCACGGCTACTGATCTATATGTATGACATAACTGCTTTTATTAAAACACTGAAAAGTTTATGGTTTCCCATGAGATAGTACTTTTCATGTTGTGCCTATGCTTGATGACTAGTTTTCTGAGTAGCTCTCACTCGAAAATCATACTTCTTTGTTTTTGAGTCAAAGATCTTTTATCATTGTTAATGTTTAGCCCATATGTTTACCCTATGGAGAAGCATAAGCTTCTTTTTGCCGCAAAGGCATTTCATGTACCATGTATACAATTCTGAAAATGAAATGTCTATGCTTGAAAAATATGCTCTCAATTGAATCATGTCCTTTATGCTTTGTGGGTGCATGATGTCTACCATGAGAAGTCTCAAATAGAAGTAGACACATGGCTCGGTGGCTTGACATGACATGAGATAGCTTATGGGTGTTCACAATGATCTCTAGCTAAGAATGTGTTATCCTTGCTTGAGCTATGATATGCTAGCTTATATTGTTAAGTACTCGTGTATAGATACTAGCTCATGGGATACGTGTTTCACAAAATGTTTTTGCTCTATCACATTGAAGGACTAATTAGGCGACCAGAGAGGGGGGGAGTGAATGAGAGCCAACAAAAATTTCTTCGAAGAAAAGTCGGCACAATCCCAAAATCACAATCACAGATTCCCACACGAGCTTGCCAAGGTCACGTAGTCACAACAGACCTACCAACCCTAGGAACAAGTACCGACTCAAAGCAACACGGAAGCACAACTCAAAGAGCGAAGGACTTAGGCGATCTGCACAGCTCCAGGCGGACAGTCCGCGAGGACAGGGCGGACGATCCGCAGGGGCTCGGTAGACAGTCCGACGGGTGAGCACGGACAGTCCGTAATATCGAACAGAACCTCTAGTAGCTCCCCGGAAAATACGGACGGTCCGTACTGTTCTTGCGGATGGTCCGACCACAGCGGACGGTCCGTGACCTACTTGCGAACAGTCCGAAAACTTCACGCAACAAAACCCTTGAACTCCCGCGGATCGAAACGTTTCGTGCTCATGAACAGCAAGAACACGCGACGAACCCTAGGTGGCGCGGACAGTCCGCAAGGTCGGCCCGGACGGTCTGTACCCTTCACAGGACGTGAACAGAGGCAGAAAACGCGAAATCAATCCTTCCTATCCATCCATGGATCTCCCAAAAAGATGCATGGATTGAAGCAAGATTTTGGGGAGAAGTGAAGCGCCCCTAGGGAATGCTATGCCCAAAAACTTGAGGCCTCAAACACACTGAATCGCCAGGAATCACAACGAACTGAGCTCAAGCACAAAGCTAGGGAACCATCCGTAATCCGCGAATCGGAGGCCAAATCCGGAGTTTGAGGGGTCAAGATCAAGCACTAAGATGCACAAGACATCTATCCATGATCCCCACAAAGAAATCCGAACACAAATGCCTCAGAATCGACGAATCGAGCCTCGCGCGAAAATCCCACAAAATAGCCCGAAAAAGACACGAAAATCACTCGAGCCAAGAGAAGGAAATCGACGCAACCATGAATGCTTTCATGCAACCAGAGGTCAGATTCTCTACAAAATCATGAAGAAAATCTAGCCTAAACAGCAGGGAAATGAGGAAGCAGTCCGGATGGATGAGTTGTGCTGGAACCCTAGAGCTATATATATGAAGTCTCCCCGGGTTGGGCAAATGACCAAGCTACCCCTAGAACATAAAGGAAGATACACACCCCTCGGGGCAATATGGTCAAGACTTGGATATCTTCATCGGGGGTCACGCCTTCGCCGCAGTCCGCGTCCTCCTGATGCAAGCCCCATGATCCCGCCGCGTGTCCCCCGGCATTGAGGCTTCTCGGCATGCCTGGATCCCATCTCCGTCCGCTGAGCCTTCGGTCCAGGTTTTGTGCCTCAACCAAGTAACCCGACGGTTTTGTGGTGAACTGCCGCAAACCCCGCATGCAGACTCCGGCCGTGAGCCGCTACCATGCACCGGCTCCTGTGCACAACTTCGTCTTTCTTTTCTTGCCACCATGCGACCCGCACTTGATCCCGTTCGGCCACTAGGTCCGTCGAGCCGAGACTACTTGTCTCTCCATTCCTCGGAGGCCCCGCAAGGCTAAGATCTTTCGCGCCCGCTCTTCACCTGCACCAACGCAAATCAAGCCGCAACCTGCACCAGCAATACTCAGCCAAGTATCAGTCCACACCATGTTGTCAATCACTCATCACACCAGGGAGCGACCATCCACCGGTCCTCGGACGCTCCGGTCCTCAATGTCCCCCTTGATGAGTGCATTGATAACACACATAGTAACCAATTCAGAGAAGAAAGAAAAAGAAAAGAAATGAACAAAAATCTCAAACAAGTGATCAAAAGCCAAACAAAAACCAAAACGACATCACTTGAGAGAACAAGTCTCGGTCTCCTAAGGCAAGGGAAACGACTCAACACAACCGAGAAAAAATGCTCCAAAATTGCTGACTCCTCAAGGTGAGGCAAAAGGGCTCGACACCATCGGCAAAAGAGCAAAGCACAAAGCAAATTCAGGCGACACAAAGAGGCCCCCCCTGAAGAAATGCGTGCAAAATGTAGGAAAACTCCCCCTACTTGCATTCCCCCCCCTTTTCTCCCCCTTGATATGCAAACTGAATTGGGTACTTTTCTCCCCTTGTTTGTAATGCATGAATCAAGTCTACAAATGCAAGCATGTGCTTCTCAAATAGACAAAAAGCACTACAACATGCTAGAAATAAGACATAGAACAAGCAAGATAGCCACATATTCAGTCGAGCATCGCCAACAAGATAGAGAGGAACATATGAGCATGTGACATAACCATGATCAACATAAAACATTTTCAACAAAAATTCCCTCTCATGAGCATAGGACCTCAACACGGCCAAAATGAGCACAAACAACATATACTTCACAAACTTCATGCAAGGTCACAAGTTCTCATCACAAGATCATCATAAACACCTACAAGCTATCTCATATCGTGTCAAAACCACCGAGCCATGTGTCTACTTCTAAACATGAGACTTCTCATTGGTAGACATCATGCAACGGTTTAGCACCCAAGATAAGGAATTTAAAGCACACATGACATGGAAGCATATTTTTCAAGCATAGACATTTCAGGATACAAATTTCATGATTTAAAATTAAGCATGGTACATGAAGTGCCTTTGCGGCAAAAAGAAGCTTAGGCTTCTACACAAGGTAACTGTCGTATGGACATCCCAGGGCCTACTACCCAGTCGGGTACTGGAACCGACTACTACGTGGGCCCCCGGGACTACTCGACTTGTGCGCCACGGTGCAAGACGGCGTGGAGCGCAAGACTGCAGAGGACTAGTACTCGGATAGGGTGGCTAGGTATGTCCGAACCCATGTAGAGTACTCCTACCCGTGTACGGCTTGTACTCCTCCCCTAAACTGACTTGTAACCCTACCTCCCGAACAATATAAGGTGAGGCAGGGATCCCTCTTTAGACATCCGCATCATCTTGTAAACAACACCCCATCAAACAAGAGCTACGCAACATATAGGACGTAGGGTATTATGCACATTGCGACCCGAACCTGTCTAAATTGTGTGCCACGTGTCTCTACTTCGAGTTCCCGATCTCGGCGAGGCCACAAACATCTACCTCGGGTACTCCCATTGGTAGGTTGCCGGTCTAAAACACCGACAGCTAGCGCTCCAGGTAGGGGATCTCGCCGAACTCGACGGCTGTCAGGCATACACCCTGGGTACTCATACAAGGAAGGATGAAGACGAACTCCTACTAGAATTCCCCTGTAATCCTAGTAGGACTCATTCCGTGTAATCCTACTAAGACTCATACCTTGTAACCGACTAGGAACCAACCCCCTGGACTATATAAAGGAGGGCCGAGTACCTAGGAGGACATCTGAACAACCCAACACCAAGCGCAGGATGCCATACTTGATACCCCAAACATGACGTAGGGTTCGCCACCTGGCTGCCTGAACCTGTATAAATCTTGTGTCTCGTGTCCCTGCCTGAACCTTCGAGTTCCAGGTCTCACGATCACGATCCCCACCACACAATCTACTACCTCGGATACCCCCTTGGTAGGTTTGCCGGTCTAAAACACCGACAGCTGACGCACCAGGTAGGAGTGATCATCGACACTGGGCGAATTCGAAAGACCCCATCAATCAAAAATCAATCTACTCCTCTGGTTCCAAGCATCAAGTGGCAGACGAGCTGTCGACGGAATTTTCATCCAAAGCGGCAACGTGTGCAAGCTCCAATCCGCATCAGAATCAATCTACTCCAAGCCAAAGTCAGCCAAAGTCGCCGAATCGCAGCTCGCGTAATTGCCGAATTTATAACTCGTCGAGTCGACAAATCCGAGCAGACAGACCGACCTCAAATCAGAGCTCCGTGTTCGAGTCAAAAAGATTTTGACTCCGAACAGGACATCAATGATCCGAGCGAATTGCTATGCAACAGCTAGCGTGCCTCTGGAGTCCGAAGCGGAATTCCACCAGAAAAAAAGGCTGCGATCTCGTTCAGTAGTCTCTCGTGCAGAAGCTTAAATGCAAAGTCAAGGATCACTGTTTGCATGCGAGTCCTTCCCTGCACGTGAGTACTTCCTGGAATCAATTTTGGTGGATTTATGCTACACGCACACGGAGGCACACCAGCAAGTTTGAAAGATCATCACATGAGGCACACGGAAACTGTACGTGAGTACAACTATTTCAACTACTCCATGCGTCGCCGTGGCATCGTCTTGCGGCCGTACTGGCTCTACATCAACTACGTCGTGTGCCGCAACTACTCATCTCCCGGTCACACTGGCTCTACTTCAGCTATGCTGTGCGCCGCGACTACTCGTCTCCCTGCCGCACTGGCTCTACATCAACCATGCCGTGCGCCGCGACTACTTGTCTCACGGCCGCATCGGCTCTACATCAACTACGCCACGCGCCGCGACTACTTGTCTCACGATCACATCGGCTCAACACCAACTACGCCGTGCACCGTGACTACTCGTGTCCCAGTCGCCTTGGCTCTACTTCAGCTACGCCATGCGCCGCGACTACTCGTCTCCCGGTCGCACCGGCTCTACTTCAGCTACGTCATGCGCCGCGACTACTCGTCTCCCGGCCGCAGCGGCTCTACATCAATTGTGCCGTGTGCCGTGACTACTCTCCTTACGGCCGCACCGGCTCTACTTCAAGTACGCCGCGCGCCACTGCGACATCGTCTTCTAGCCGCATCGCATCGACTACTCATCTCGACTAGTTTTCCAATCTAGTCGAGAATGGCTATCACGCCCCCAACAACTAGTCGGAATCAACTCTGACTGGTCAACTTTAGCAACAACCGTCGCGGCTCCATCGCCGACCGCCATGACTTCATCTACAAGACCGCCCTGGCGGCAAAAACTAAGTCATTTATTTAAATGATTATTTTTTCGTTGGCTTATTTTTCTCATCATGCAGGACAACACGACGACTACCTCTATGTACGTCTCTCAACGGCTACTTGCCAGCAGAGCTGCACTTTGCCAACTATTCCTTGGGCGTGATGACTGACTGCCACAGGCCTCGGATCACCAAATTAGGCGGCTGTTGCCATGACGTTTCGTGTACCAAGTACTGGAGGCGCACATCGGCTTCACTCTAAGGAGGCACCACGCACGCCATGTGCTATCTTCTTTCTGCCATGCGGAACAGTTTCAACGACTACTCATCTGTGTATGCTTCTCGGTGGGTTTTCACGAGAGCTACACCCTGCCGACTACTCTTGGGATATATCGACCAAACCGCCACGAGCTTGCTACACTGAATCTCGGGGGCTCCAGCCACAAGTTTGGTACACTAAGTTTTGGAGGCTCCACCACGAGTTCGGTACATTACATCATGGGGGTTTTGGCCACAGCTTTGGGTGTACCGAGTTTTCGGAGGTCACAATGGCTGTATCCCAAGAAGGCAATCTCAAGCCCACTATAGCGGCAACCGTACCATGGGTCCCAGTACCCTAAGTACTCGCGCTCCGTACCATGGGTTTCGTACCCTAAGTACTCGTGCTCCATACCATGGGTCCTAGTACCCTAAGTACTCAAGTCGACGCTAACGGTCGCACCCAAGCCCACTTCGATGGGACAAGTTGACGCTAACGGTCACACCTAAGCCCACTCCGTTGCACAAGTCGACGCTAACGATCGCACCTAAGCCCACTCCGGTGGCACAAGTTGACGCTAATGGTCGCATCCAAGCCCACTCTGGTGGCACAAGTCGACGCCAACGGTCGCACCTAAAGTCCGCTCCGGCGGCACAAGTCGACTTCTGTAGTTGTAATCTCAAGTCGACTTCTGCAGTTGCAATCAAGTCGACTTCAACGGTCTCAATCTTAAGCCCGCTTTGGCGGTAAAAACCACTTGTTTTCTCTGATTTTTTCATTCGATTTTGCCTTCCGGAAGTGATTTTCATTTTTTGCATTCTAAAGTCCGCTCCGTGCGACACAAAGTCAACTTCGGTTTTCAAGTTGCATTCTAAAGTCCGCTCTGCCAGATCTAAAGTCGACTTCGGTCGCATCTAAAGTCCATTCTGATGGCAAAAAGTCGACTTCAGTCGCATTTAAAGTCTGCTCTGACGGCACGGCTACCTATGAAGCTCCACAGCTCGACGCCAAATTACTACATGGAAACTCTCTAGCTCGGGGGCTGCATTCAAATCACTACTCAAGGATAACTTCAGCAGGCTTCGCTCGCTCTCAAGCTCAGGGGCTCTACAAAAACAACTACTCGACGTAGCTCATACAACTCTCTTATCTTGGGGGCTACGCGGTGCAAGAGTACTTGAATGATGGCTTTCGTGAACTCTGAAGATTCTTGGATTGATTACCTAATCATTTCAAGGTTCGGGGGCTTCCATCGTCATCAAGCCAACCGCTGCCTTCAACCGCGGCAACACCTTCGTCTTCGACTCCCGGGTCTACACCGCTGACGGCGCTGGTTCGTTCCTGCGCTACCTCACCATGACCCCGGACCCGGAGACCAGGTTTGTGACGCTTCCAGAAGTCGCCACGGACCAGCTCCCCGAAAAATTTACTGAAATTTTTCTCTACAACAAAGCCGCCGACTTCGAGATTGGATCCGCCTCCAACTCGAACTCGACGACTACCTGGGTTGAGCCACGCGAGCTGGCACCTAAGCCATCGTGTGAGTCCTCCCCCACAAGCAATTCTCGTACGACCTTCGCAGTGCCAGCGCGGCCTACGCGGATGCGCTCACCCCCCTTCGGGCCGGCAAGGAGATCATCTCCGAGTACTCCTCGGACTCCAGCGTCGTCCTTGACTACAATTCGGACTCCTCCTATGAGTTTGACTTCGGATTGGATCCAATGAAGCCCGAGTCCGACTACAACTACGCTGAGAAACCGCTATCAGGTCCTGCTACTGGCTTGGTCATCAAGTCTACTCCAGCTGGTAGATTCGTCTACTGGCCCGACCAGAAGCCCACAAACCTGGCCTCAGATGACAACTCACGCTGCATCGCCTGCCTCGAGACACTACCCTTCCAGGAGGGAGCTCCCTTGTCTCCCATTACAGAGGAGCACACACCAACCGAGGTGGCGACTACCGACTCTGGCCGCTACTCACCTGATCGTTGTTGATGGTCTTTAAGTCCCTAGTTTTGACCCTCAACTTTGAACAAAATTCACTCCATCAAAGCTTGCATCATAGCTGTAGGGTTATAAACTAACGGATTCCATGAGCTTTGGTGAATATTTGAATGTAGGTCATAATGAGACATTATAGCACAAATAAAGCATCTTGACAAACAACCTCAAATGCTTAGCTTGATAGCATCATTGCGAAGTTCTCATCAAGATGATCGAAATGGAACTTTGGTTCACCCAATTCGGAGTTTGGATGCAGAAATTGTGCCTCCTGGAAAATTGTGACACGAGACGTGCCGGGGGGTAGGTGTGGCCGAACCTACTAGGTTCGGCCGGACCTATCAACCTCCTCCAATCAACACCAAACTTTACCAAATGCCTTTACACTTAGCATAATATCCAAGGGGACCAAGTCCTTGGGCCAGACACCACAAAAGTTGGTCCGACCGCACCTCCTAGGTCCGGCCGCACCACCCAAAATCCTCCTCTCGGGTCCATGTCACTACCAATCCCATGAACAAGTCACCAGTGAATGAGAAGCATTGATTTCAAGTCGGTTTGATCAAAAGGCTAAGGTTGGAAGCACTTGGATCGATGGACCCACAATTAACCGCCACAACCGCCATCAAGAAGTGATCTTGAACGTCCCTCAACACAGTCGGTGCATCACACGGCCACTAGGTATGGCCGGCCGCACCTCTAGGTACGGCCGCACCTATGAACCAGTGAATCAGGCGAATCCGAGCTGGGAACCGACGTGCAACCGACCAAGGATCAGTGATCAGGGCCGTCCAAGTCCATAGGTGGTGGATCACAGGGCCGGCCGCACCTAGAGATATGGCCGCACCTGCTTGCTCGCCACTCTGGCTCCCTCTCGCCTACAAGTACCCCGTCCTGCAGCCACCGACCCATTGGGGCTATAAATAGTCCCTGACACTTCATAGAAGACACACAAGGTGCATTGAAGCAAGTGGCGGAGCTCTCCACAAATTAGTATCTAGATAGTAGGGAGAAAGAGTTGAGATGTGAGTGTTGAAGTAGAAGCCGGAGTGTCAGTCCTCTTCTTCTTCTTATTGTACCTCAGCGGGTGCGGTACAACTACAGTCGTCCACACCTGGAATACTTTGTAAGTCTGGATCTGTGAGTAATCAAGTTTAAATTCATATTCTTGTTCGCTCTTAGGTTCTTCGATTACTGTTTAGTAGCTTTGCTGCTTTACCGTGATTGTTTTGCTCTAGCGCGGAGTAAAGTAGTACTTGGTTAGTGTAGATGCGGTGTCTAGACTCTCCAGTACCTTGGATTGCCGCCTTCATCAACGGACTGTGTGGTACCCTAGGGAGGTGACAGCTTCGGACGGGCTTTGTAATCCACCACGTTAGTTCAGGGTGGTAGGAATACGACATCAGAACCCCCTTCTCATCCCCTTTCGTGGCTCTTTTCCCTCTAGCACCGTCCCCTTTCGTGGCTCTTTTCCCTCTAGCACCGACGAGCGACAAGACTTGACGTGAGTCTACCGTGATTCTAAAGATCCTTGATTTCCTTAGCTTATCCCCTCTCTACCCGAAATCTCCCTTGCCTCTTTACCCTTCGTCGTCATATCCCCCGGACGAATTAGTTCAGGTTCACTACACTTCTCGTTTCCCGTGGAAATCGATACCTTGGAATACTCCCGGGTGAAAGCTACAACAGTATGTTAGCAACCCTAGTGGATTGGCTAATAGATAACTTGATTTAGAGATAGCAGGGATACAAGATCTCAGGGGAAGGGAGATCAGAGAAAGGAATCAGAGACTGGAAGCAAAGGGATAGAGAGAGAGAGAGAGAGACTCGACAGAGGTCCTTGCCGTGAGGAAGAAGATGAATAGAGTAATAGATTGTTTACAAATATTCGATATCCCCAAAGCAAGCCACACACGGCTGCTAAATACTCCACACACAGGCTATCACGGGCTGGGCCTGGAAGAATTCACACACTCCATTCTGTGCTGACGACTCTTGGATTGGGCCTTCTACTTCCGGGCTGAACTGCCTTTGGTCCTCCTGGGTAGGTGAGCTGATGACATTCCCCCTTCTTAAAATTCGGCTTGCCCCCAAGCCGATGTGAAATATAACTCAACCTGGTTCCCATGAAGGTTGCAAGTATTTGATGGTTGCTATGTACTTGGACTTCATCTCCAGTAAGGAAGCAGGCAACAGAGTTTCTTGTGACTTGATCAATGTTTTAGCAATTGGTTGCACTTTGGTGCAATGACAACAGGTAACAGAGCCATCAGGAAGTTGCACAAGCTCACCAGTGACAAGAACTGAAATTTGCTTTGCAACCAGAGCTACTTGTTCAATATTAATGAAAAATTGTGCACCCATCCTTGAAAATGATTTAACAGAACCAAATAACTTGATAGCAACGGGTTCTTCTTCACCCAGGAGTTGTCCATAATTAATGGCAGCATCACCAACACAACATTCAGATAGCCAGAGTATTGCAAAATTGGATGGGTCCCGCTTGAAGGAGAAACTGGACTTCACTGAAAGAGCTTCACTAAAAGAGCATGCAGTAGGAAAAACTGAGAGCTCTATCTTTTGCCAGCATATAAGATTAACCATTCTCTCTGAGAGCTCTATCTTTTGCTAGCATATAAGATTAACAATTCTCTTGTGCCAAATATTGGTGCTACTGACACCACCACCACCACTCATGGATAAGCACATCAAGGATACCCAGGAGAGCTTCCACTGGACATGTATCAAACAATGAAGAGCTCTGCACCCCTCAGGAAAATCTGGATCACCACCTTGCAGCACATCTCTCTGATCTATCATCACAGCGATAGCAAGCCCATACTGGTACCTCCAATAGAAACTGTTAGGTAACTTGTAGTTGAGAATTTGGGCTACCATCTGAGACATCCAGGAGAACATGCATTGAACTGGCTCCTTATGACAACACTGACCGGACAGAGATGTTTGCAAAGCATTTTCTAACAGCTCTGAACGCTCTTTGTCTAGCATACTATGATAACTGTTTGAGAGAACTTGCACTACTGAAGGAAAATTGAATGAAAACCAAGGTATTGATCTGAGGTGAACAGCAACACATTGCATCTGTGGCTGTACGGGTAATGGCCATAATGACCTTTGTTGCTCAGTAATCCAACCACAATTGGACTGCAACCAGAAAATAAAACATAGTTTAAGAGCTACACAAGGAAAAATAGCCACTGAACATAACATAATACCCTGAAAGAACAATACTGACCCCACTCTTAGGTTCCTAATGAACCCCTTCACTAACCATGCATTTGCAAGACAATATGGATGCTGTTTGCAACACTGCCAATTAAACATCAAGGCAACTGAGTTGGCTCCCAACAAGAGAATTGATGCATTAGCTTGCCATGGAGTCCCGTGTAAGCTAACAGACAGTGTGATATCACTACTCTTTCCACGATCAAACACACATCTAGCATAATAACCCTCAACCAGAAAAATGGTGCCCATCAAATCAAGTGGTGTAGGTGGAGGCCATTGTTGTTTGTGGTGCACACTAACCCATCTTAAGCTGAATTGATCTAGTTGTCCTTTTCCCACCAAAATAACATGCACTGGCTCAATTAACACAGACTCATGGACACTCAATCTGTCGGGCAATTTCTGGGCGTCCTTAATTTTGGTGTCCAGATACAGCATCATACCACTACTCGAGGATGCATGGGTAGGATTGCTGAAATACCTGATTTGACTGCACTCGAATGAGCAGCCCATGCTGGAGTCAAGTGATGTATCAGCCGGTAATTGAAGCAATGTTGGTGGTGAAGGCAAGACAGCAACATTCACAGGCTGCAGCAAGTCGAGACCCAATGTCGAGCACCTTGTAGGCATTGCTCGTGAAAGCTTGTTGGCGTGGAGGAGTGTCATCGCTGCTGATGATGTAGTGGTCGAGCAGAGCGAGATGGTGGAGATGGAGGCCGGAGCAGAGGACGTCAGAGCCGACAGTGCGGTGGTGGACAAGGTCACTACAGCAGTTGATGCATCCGGCACCGCAGTAGATGACGAGGATGCCGCATGTGAGGTCGACGGAGGGGCCATCACAGCGGTCACGAGCGCCAGAGCGCGCTCATCGTGGCTAGGACCCGGTGTCGAACACCTTGTGGGCGTGGTGCTGTCAACCTCCTCTGCACCACAAATCACTGGATCAGGGAAGCGGGCCGGTGCACTAGGTTGTGCGGTCAGCCAGGTAGTCGGAGCGACGGGGGGGAGGGGTCTTGTTGGTGCTGGGGTCGGAGGCGAGGGCGCCGACAAGGATGTCGCTGAAGCCGTGGTGTCTTCACTGCCGGTGGTGGTGAAGATGGCCTCACGGACTGTCTTGGCGACGGCTGCAGACGAGGTAGAGGTTGCAGGTGAAGGAGCTCACCGCGGTCACCGAAGCTGATGCACACGGAGACGAGCTCGCCACGGACGTCGAGGCCGAGGCGGACGCGGTGGAGCTCGCCGCAGGCGTCGAACTCGAGGCAAGCATGGTGGGGCTCGTCGCGGTCGCGAAGCGGCGAGTCCGCCCTTGATGAACTCGCAGGCACACTTGCTGCCAGCTGATGGGAAGACCTTCGCGCCCACCTCCGCAACGTCGAGGGCGAGGACGAAGGGCGGGGCATCGAGGTTGGCCCGGTGCGGTGGGGCCTGCTCGTTGCCATCGCAGGGGAAGTCGTATAGGTCGACCTCCTCGGCGAACCACTCCTCAGGGATTTGCTTCGCCAGCGCCTCCGAAGCGGCCAGCGGCCTGTCGACGCTGCGCTTGGTGCCGTCGGAGCTGACGAGCTCGATGGAGATGGTGTTGGAGACATCCGTGTCGAGGTCGAAGGAGGTGGGGTCGCACACAGGGACGTCGTGGAGGCCGACGGATCCAGCGGAGGCGGTGTTAGAGACGGCCGCGTCGAGGTCGTCACCTCCGTCGAAGAGCCCGCCCCAATTGTCGGTGATTACGGCCTTGGAGGCCTCCTGCGCGTCGCCTTGCTTGGATTGTGATGAGGATGAAGCCGAAGCCATGGAGTCCTTGCTGCCGGAGTTGAGGAAGTTGTCGAACATGACTTCCAAAGCGGCGAAGGGCTCGTTGAGGACCTCGAGGATGAGCTTGGTGTCGAGAGCCATGGCATCTCGCGGGTGGTTGCAGAAGTTGACTGCTTGTGATGGGTAGGATGGATGATTATTGTAGTACCAATTGTTAGCAACCCTAGTGGATTGGCTAATAGATAACTTGATTTAGAGATAGCAAGGATACAAGATCTCAGGGGAAGGGAGATCAGAGAAACGAATCAGAGGCAGGAAGCAAAGGGATCGAGAGAGACTCGGCAGAGGTCCTTGTCATGAGGAAGAAGATGAACAGAGTAATAGTTTGTTTACAAATATTCGATATCCCCAAAGCAAGCCACACATGGCTGCTAAATACTCCACACACAGGCTATCACGGGTTGGGCCTGGAAGAAATCACACACTCCATTCTGGGCCGATGACTCTTGGATTGGGCCTTCTACTTCCCGGTTGAATTGCCTTTGGTCCTCCTGGGTAGGTGAGCTGATGACACGGTATCCGTGCCCTTGCGGATTTATTTGTGATCGTATAGTATACCAACAAGCTTTCTAGCGCCGTTGCCGGGGATATAAACCTGGTGGCGACACTAGCAAGTGTCAACAAGCTTTCTGGCGCTGTTGCCGGGGAATGGTAGCTGTTCTGATCCCGAACCAAGTTCGTTCGTTTATCACCCCATCTATCATATGGATACCAATCCAACCCTTTTTTTTCCACTCCAAAGGGCGAGCATTTGGAGCCTCCACCTTCATCACATTCCATTGAAACATCTAGCTATGAGCTACGTCCCGTCTTCATAGCTATGGTCCGAGAGCAATGCTTCTCCGGAGATAAGGATGAAAGTCCCTATTCTCACCTGCGCGAGTTTGAACAACTTTGTTCGTGTCTTGTAATCACTGGAATGAGTCAAGATACCTTAAAGTGGAAACTCTTTCCGTTTTCATTAATGGGGAGAGCGAAACAATGGTATTCGCTCTGTGTGAGAAGTATGAAGGGAGACTGGGAATTTTACGAAAGACTTTCTGTCTAACATTCTTCCCTACTCCCCAAGTAGTTAAACTCCGACGAGAGGTCCTCTGTTTTGAGCAACAGGAGACCGAATCTCTTGGAGCCGCATCGGCAAGATTCACAAAAATTGTAGATTCTAGGCCAGACCTTGGTATCGCGGAACCCATTCTTTTGCAACATTTTCGCGATGGTCTTGGACCAGAGTCAGCAATTTTCTTAGACTCTTCTTCTGGAGGATCTTTCACTCACCTCACTTTGTCTGAGTGTAAGGATATTCTAACAAAAATCCTCGAAAATACCCCTTACACGGGAGTTTATGATGAATTCCCGGATGATGAAGAGATCATTCAAGAAGAGCACATGCCCAACACTCTCTCGGAACCAAAAACCATAGAGGAGGAACCTATCCTAGAAAAATTCATATCCTCAGACACCCATCCTCCTCTTACCAAAACTTGGTTCACAGGGGAACCATTCCAACCTTATCAGGAGGTTGATGATCCCTCATATGACTTCGTCTACGAATACTATGATGAGTTATTTGATAAACATTGGACGGAGAAATCCTTCCCAAGAAGGGAAAGAGATTCATACCACGAGAGAGAAGTCCACTTACCCAACCCGGAAGAGGTGAAAAGACGAAGAGAAAAGTTGGAATACATCTCCGCAATCAGTAGCCGAGAATGGTTGAGAGAAGCAGAAGGCATGGATCAAGCCATCCAGCTATATCCCGAGCTAAAACTACTCTCGTGCCAAGTAGGAAACCTCTCTTACCAGGATGTGAACTATGACCCTAGGGTCGGAATCAATATCTTTCCTAAATCTTTAGTATTAGAGTTTTTTCCCGACGAACCCCTCTCTTTCTCTCAGAAGCGTCTCCAATGGATTTCGGGTCAAACCATAGAGACTAAGGGAATCCTTAGAGTCATTCGAACAAAGATTGGAGAGTATGAGATCTTCCTAGATTATCATATCTTTGACATCCCAAAAGGAGATCCACCCTTCATTCTCATCGGAAGACCCATTGAAGGGGTACTGAGTAGTGCGCTCGACCAAGAAAAGCAAACATATCATCTTGAGGTTCGAGATACACTTCTCCAATGTCATAGACATGAGGTCAACCAAGAACATGTGTGGTCTATAGACATTGTTGAGGCATTGACTTTGGATTCAGGAAAAGGCTCGAGCATGAAGGTTTTACACTAGAGGGATCACAAATCCCATGCTCACATCAAAAGTTTCCAGAGTTATCAAACCCCATTACCTATGACCTTTACGAAACCTACAACCTCCTCATTTTCCTTGTGCATGCCAGCTTCGAAAGGAAGGTTGTAGATGCTTTTGTTTATCATAAACATTGCAAATTTTGTGGTCGTTTCTGGAACTAACCTTGCAGCTAGAACTACGATGAAGGAAGTTCCATTATCTCGATTGGCTTCAAGATGAAGGTTCCTTATGGTCGAGCTTATGACCAAAAACAAAGCACTATCGGGAGATAGCCCGAGTAATCATTTAGATTTCCTTTTCAAATAAAAGGAAGAGCATGTCTTTAGGGTAGCTTGTCCTTCGGGTATTTTTGGTCGCTAACCATTTCAGGTGGAGATTGAGAGGACCGATGGATAGGCGATGCCTAAAAACATGAGAGATACACCAACTACAACACTGAGGTAATTTCATGGTGAGAGAATATTATGAAGGGAGCTTGAACTCTGCACACTTGAGTTGTGTTGCCTACAATGCAAACTCCAAGTGTGGGGGAGATATGTGAGTATCCCGAGTAAGTTTCTCTCATACTAAATCTTATTTTGGTTTGAAGATGGTGTTGGTTCTTGCATCTTGCTCTCTTAAAAAAGCACAAAAGTATTTGAATTTGAATAAAGGCTTCCAACTCTTCGACTAGCAGAGCCTCCCTTTTTGTTTCCATCTTTTTCTTTGAATAATAACACCAGGTACAAGAGCAAGTGTGGGGGAGATCTCTCAGGCTCGTCGAAACACACAATTGAGATCTCCCGCCATGGTGCCGCACAACACCGACTATGCTAAATCAATGAGGGATAAGGTAAGTGCACTAGAGCAAGTCGGTCACCCTTGTGGTTTGGCCGAATCACAAGTTGTCCACCTCATTCCCTACTTTTGGAATCATGAGTTTAAATGGGCCTTAAATCTGATCATATAAACCAAACTCAATTGAATCAGCATGCTCCCAATGGTCGACATGTTTCATATGGTTGGCTTGCATATGTTTTATTCCATACTTGTGAACAACATATCTTTAGGAAACCATGCCCATCTAAGTAGTTGATGTTTGAGATATGGTCCGATGAAATGATCTTTGCTCCAAATGTTTGAGTGCTTGGGAAATTTATTTGAAAATTTTGAAAACCCTTTGCGAAGCTCCGCTTTGATATGCCAAGTCCTACCAAAGTCATATGATGAGACATCTTGAAAACCTCATACACATATGCTACTTGTCGTTGCATTGAGCTTTATCAAATTGTTGTGACCCTTGTGAGAATTCTTTTCATGCTTTCATGATCAAGAAACACGTACACGCCAATATCCTCCTTGCTATGCTCAGTTGAGAGCTAGCATTGTACCATCTATCCATTCCACACAAATAAAGCTCCATACTATGTGTTGATCTCTCTCTCTCTCCTAGTTAATATTACAAAAAGAGACATGGCTATAGAAAAAAATATGGACACATGAAGGTCCAAGTGAAAAAAGCAAGAAAAGAAAAAGTTGGATACATGAAGGTCCAAGAAAAAAAAGATAGCCATGTCCACAAAAGAGTTTAAAATAGAGAGAGAGGATCGTACAAAAAGGAGTTACAACAAATCAGATGGTAATAACTAGCACCCATTCCGGGCCTAGTGTACACCTTACCATCATCACAACATTCATCATATACATATATGGTAATATCTAGCACCCATTCTGGGCCTAGTATCCACCTTACCAGATCCATCATATCCCTACACATGCACATCTTGATCTGATTGTATGACTTGATTTTCTCCTTGGATTCGGTTTTTGACTTTGCAATATATGTGATGCAAGTATGCCTAATCTTTATACCGTGCCCTGAGCTCCATATATAACCATCATTAGAAGTAGGTTGAAGAAAGGCAATCTAATGCCTTGGTGAGGACTGTACACATTGAGTGATTTGAGAGAATCAAATGAGGAGCCAAGCAAGGTTTATTTTGAAAACTTATTGAAAAAAATCCCAAGCTACTTGACCTGAGGAGTAGAAGTGATTTGATTCAAGATCGTTCCATTCCTCAACTACTCAAGATGGCATGATAGACACTTCAAAGTTCACAAGTGCAAGGTATGGTTCGGAATATCTCTTATGCTCGCTTCATACCATTGGAACTTTTGTTTTCACCTTGGTCCTTAACCTTTACTCGAGGACAAGCAAAGGGCCAAGTGTGGGGGTGTGTTGACGGTCATTAAGTCCCTATTTTCGACCCTCAACTTTGAACAAAATTCACTCCATTAAAGCTTGCATCATAGCTGTAGGGTTATAAACTAATGGATTCCACGAGGTTTGGTGAATATTTGGATGCAGATCATAATGAGACATTATAGCACAAATAAAGCATCTTGACAAACAACCTCAAATGCTTAGCTTGATAGCACCATTGCGAAGTTCTCATCGAGATGATCAAAATGGAGTTTTGGTTCACCTAATTCGGTGTCCGGATGCAGAAATTATGCCTCCCGGAAGATTGTGACACGAGACGTGTTAGGGGGTAGGTGCGGCCGGACCTATCAACCTCCTCCAATCAACACCAAATTTGCCAAATGCCTCTACACTTAGCATAATATCCACAAAAGTTGGTCCGACACCACAAAAGTTGGTCCGGCAGCACCAACGAGGTCTGGCTGCACCAACGAGGTCTGGCCGCACCAACTAGGTCCGGTCGCACCACCCAAAATCCTCCTCTCGGGTCCATGTCACTACCAATCCCATGAAAAAGTCATCAATGAACGAGAAGTGTTGATTTCAAGTCGGTTTGATCAAAAGGCTAAGGTTGGAAGCACTTGGATCAATGGACCCACACTTAACCACCACAACCGCCATCAAGAAGTGATCCTGGACGTCCCTCAACACCGTCGGTGCATCACACGACCACTGGGTAGGGCCGGCCGCACCTCTAGGTACGGCCGCACCTTTGAACCGATGAATCAGGCGAATCTGAGCTGGGAACCGATGTGCAACCGACCAAGGATCAGTGATCAGGGCCGTCCAAGTCCATAGGCGGTGGATCACAGGGCCGCCCGCACCTGGAGATACGGCCGCACCTCCTTGCTCACCACTCTGGCTCCCTCTCGCCTACAAGTACCCCCTCCTGCAGCCACCGACCCATTGGGGCTATAAATAGTCCCCGGCACTTCATAGAAGACACACAAGGTGCATTGAAGCAAGTGGCGGAGCCCTCCACAAATTAGTATCTAGATAGTAGGGAGAGAGAGTTGAGATGTGAGTGTTGAAGTAGAAGTCGGAGTGTCGGTCCTCTTCTTCTTCTTCTTGTACCTCAGCGGGTGCGGTACAACTACAGTCGTCCACACCCGGGATACTTTGTAAGTTTGGATCTGTGAGTAATCAAGTCTCAAATCATATTCTTGTTTGCTCTTAGGTTCTTCGATTACTGTTTAGTAGCTTTGCTGCTTTACCGTGATTGTTTTGCTCTAGTGTGGAGTAAATTAGTACTTGCTTAGTGTAGACGCGGTGTCTTGACTCTCCAGTACGTTAGATTGCCGCCTTGATCAACGGACTGTGTGGTACCCTAGGGAGGTGACAGCTCCGGACAGGCTTTGTAATCCACCATGTTAGTTCAGGGGGTAGGAATACGACATCCGAGCCCCCTTCTCATCCCCTTCCATGGCTCTTTTCCCTCTGGCCCCGATGAGCGACATGACTTGACTTGAGTCTACCGTGATTCTAAAGATCCTTGATTTCCTCAGCTTATCCCCTCTTTACCCGAAATCTCCCTTGCCTCTTTACCCTTCGTCGTCATATCCCCCGGACAAATTAGTTCAGGTTCACGACACTTCTCATTCCCCATGGAAATCGATACCTTGGAATACTCCCGGGTGAAAGCTACAGCGGTATCCGTGCGCTTGCGGATTTATCTGTGATCGTATAGTATACCAACAAGCTTTCTAGTGCCGTTGCCGGGGATATAAACCTGGTGGTGACGCTAGCAAGTGTCAACAATCGTCAGGTGTTCATAGCCAAAGCAGGCGGAACTTCTCACAACCGCGAGGATCGGTTCCTCGACGACATCTCCAATGACGAGTTGTCGGTGGATGCACCCGTTGACGAAACTACTGAAGCTAAGAACGCCCGATGCAACTGCAATGCAACGCGAGCAGCACAATGTCTTCGCGTCCTGGAAGCTCTTCCAGTCAACAACCTCACCGAGGCCCTGGACGAAGTCGCTGCACGGCCCCATGACACACCAGAACAATGCCTCATGTCCATCAACAGGATAGGGCATGCTACACCAGGCAATCGTGCAACCGAAGTCATCGCCAAGCGTACGGAGAGGGCCTACTTCATGCGCGCTGACGACCGGCGGAACCGAGTACAAGACCAAGAAGCCAGCAGCCGAAGCCTCACTCCAGACCCACCAGTCAACGTGGGGCCTAACCGCATCCGTCCTGTGAGCCAGCCAACTCCCAACCGCTCTAGAGCTACAGGAGGTGGACCCATAGGCGGCGGTGACGGTGGCGGTGGTGGCAGCGGTGGCGGTGGCGGCAGCGGTGGAAGCTCCTCCCACGGCGGTGGTGGCGGTGATGCCGGAGGCTGAGGCCACGGGAACAGCCACGCCAGTGGCAACACACGTGGCAGCTTCGACGCTCGCCACAGGATCGAAGAGATACGCCGCGCCAAGGGAACCACCAATGTTGGTGACAACGACGGTTTCCCCGCATTCTCGGCTCGACTACGTGGACTCTTACTATCCAAGAAGTTCAAGCCTCTTGGGATCTCCAAGTACGACGTGAAGCAAGACCGAGTTCAGTGGTTGTGGTGCTATGCCCTGGCCATTGAGAACGCTGGTGGCAACAATGACACGAAGTGCCTCTACTTCCCCTTTTTCCTAGACCAATCTCCGCTCGCATGGCTCGAGTTGCTCGACAAGAATTCCATCGATGAGTGGGACCAGCTGAAGGCGCAGTACACCAGTAACTTCGTAGGCGCCATGGGGCGCTCGGGTACTCGCATGGACTTGGCGCAAGTTAAGCAAGAGCAAGGCGAGACGCTCTACTAGTACATGCACCGCTTCTTCGACAAGCGCGCGACCGTCATCGACGTCACCGACAAAAAAGTCATCGACATCTTCCGAGACGGTCTTTACCACCGTCGCACCTTCGAAGACTTTGGTCACCGCCGCCCGAGTTCAATAAGCAAGCTCAAGGACATGATCACCTCATGGGCCGACGAGGAAGACAAGGCTATCGACAAGTTCGACTCCAATCGCGGCAAGGGCAAGAACAACACAGGCGGCAACAACAATAACAACAACAAGGATCAGGGTGGTCGTGTCAGCAGCAACAACAACAACAACAACAATTACTACTCAGGTCCCAATCATAAGCGCAAGCCAGACAACACTGTCGCGGCAGTTCAGCACCCTACAAAGGACGGCAATAAGAAGACCTCGGGTGGCTTCAAGGACCTGCTCAAGGAGAAGTGTCTGTGGCATCCGGAGAGCAACCACACCTCTGAACAGTGCTACCAGCTTCGGCGGGCACTCAAGGATACTTCGGAACCTCCCCACCCTCACGACAAGAAGGGGAAGGGGAAGGTACCTGAAGGCAACGATGACTTCCAAGACCCTGACAAGACGGTTAACGTCATCTTTGGTGCTCTACCCACCAAGCGAGCGCAGAAGTTAACTCTATGTGAGATCATGTCCATCGAGCCCGCGACACTGACACCTCTTAGGTGGTCGGAGGTTCCCATCACCTTCTCCCACGCAGATCAGTGGACAAGCTTCTCCGAGCCAGGACGCTTCCCTCTCATCCTGGACCCGGTAGTCGCTGGCTCCAGGCTCACCAAGGTACTCATCGACGGCGGCAGCAGCCTCAATGTCCTCTTCGCCAAGACCTTGAAGAAGATGGGCCTCGACGTCACCGACATGCTCACCAAGAGCACGTCACCCTTCTACGGCATCATTTCAGGCAACGCGACTGTACCACTTGGCTCAGTGGTTTTTCCAGTTACCTTTGGGACACAGGAGAACTATCGCACCGAGTACATCAAGTTCAAGGTTGTGGACTTTGAGACTTCCTACCATGCCATCCTTGGCAGACCAGGTTTGGCCATGTTCATGGCGGTCCCACACTACGTGTACCTGGTACTCATGATACGAGGCCCGAGGGGAGTACTCGCGCTGCAAGTTGACTTAAAACGATCCTACGACTGCAATACCAAAGCCGTGGAATTCGCTGCAACTACTCAAGTACTCAATGCCATGATGGAGATCTTCGCTGCCTCCAAGAAGCTTGCTCCAAACGAACTCTAGATACCTGAGAAGACTGACACTGCCGGCAAGCCTCAACCATCAGAGGAAGTGCAGCTAAAGGCCATTGACCTCAAGACAGGCGACAGCAGCAAGACTATCATGATCGGCGCAGGGCTCGATCCCAAATAGGAAGATGCGCTCGTCAGCTTCCTCCGGGCTAAATGAGACATCTTCGCGTGGAAACCAACGGACATGCCAGGCGTGCCCAGGAGGCTGTCGAGCACTCACTCAACATCGATCGTAAAGCTACCCCCAAGCGACAACATCTCCGCCATTTTGCCGACGACCGACGGGAAGCCATCAAGAAGGAACTAACGAAACTACTCGCGGCGGGCTTCATCAGAGAAGTCTTGCATCCTGAGTGGCTGGCCAACCCCGTCCTCGTTCGCAAGAAGAACACCAATGAGTGGAGGATGTGCGTCGACTACACCGACCTCAACAAGCACTACCCCAAGGACCCCTTCGAGTTGTCGCGGATTGATCAAGTCATCGACTCCACAGCAGGCTGTGACCTGCTCTGTTTCCTCGACTGCTTCTCAGGGTACAACCAGACCACAATCAAGGAAGAAGACCAGGAGAAGACCGCGTTCATCACCCCGTTCGACGCCTACTGCTACACGATGATGTCGTTCGGGTTGATGGACGCTAGCGCTACCTAGCAGCGAGCTATCCAGGCCTGCTTCAAGAAGTAGCTCAATAAGAACGTCGAAGCTTACGTGGATGATGTGGTCATCAAGACCAGGAACTCAGAAATGCTTATCGCCGATCTTGAAGAGACTTTCGCATCTCTACGGGAGTACCAATGGAAGCTCAACCCCAACAAGTGCGTCTTTGGCATACCTTCAGGGAAACTACTCGGCTTCATCATCAGCTCGCGGCATTGAAGCAAACCCCAAGAAGATCTCCGCCATCACCAACATGAAGGCTCCGACTTCCATCAAGGACGTCCAGAAGCTTACTCGTTGCATGGCGGCCCTGAACAAATTCATCTCAAGACTTGGAGAACGGGGTCTACCTTTCTGCATGACGGAGGGTGATCAAGCTCTGTCACAACTCAAAGACTTCCTGTCTAAGCCACCGATCCTCACAGCTCCTCGCAAACAAGAGCAGCTACTGCTCTACCTCGCTGCGACTACTCATGTGGTCAGTACTGCCATCGTCGTCGAGCGGCAGGAAGAAGGCCACGCTTACCCAGTCCAGCGACCTATCTACTTTGTCAGTGAGGTCCTGTCTGAGTCCAAGACCTAGTACCAACCGGTGCAGCAGCTACTCTATGCAGTACTCATCACCTCACGGAAGTTACGACACTACTTCTAGGAGTACTTGATCTTCGTGATCACTGACTACCCGCTCGGTGATATACTCCACAACCGGGACTCCACTGGGAGAATCTCCAAGTGGGCCGTCGAGCTCGGCACCCTCAACATCGACTTGAAGCTATGCACCACCATCAAGTCTCAAGCACTAGTCGACTTCATGGCAGAGTGGCGGGAAAATCAATTACCCACACAAACAGAGCGACCAGAGCACTGGGTGATGTACTTTGACGGCTCACTCAAGCTCCAAGGCGCAGGCACAGGGGTACTCCTGATCTTTCCAAAGGGCGAAAAGCTCAAGTACGTCATGCAGATCTTCTGGAAGGTCTCAAACAACGAAGCTGAGTACAAAGCTCTTCTACACGGGCTCCGTCTCGCAATATCTTGGGGCAGCAAGCGGCTACTAGTCTATGGTGACTCTGCTGTGGTGATCAACCAAGTCAACAACTCCTGGGACCGCAATAGAGAGAACATGGACGCCTACTGCCTAGAAGTCCGCAAGCTCAAGAACAAGTTCCATGGTCTCGAGTTCCATCATGTCATCTGTGACAACAATGATGCAGCGGATGTCCTGTCGAAGCTTGGATCTTCTCGCGCTCAAGTACCAGCGGGAGTCTTCATCCATGAACTACACAAGCCATCCATACCGAAGCTGGCGCACACACCGCCGACCACTGACCCCGGGCTACCTCAGCCCAGTCAGGAGGTCATGATGATCGACGTGGATTGGAGACAACCCTTCATCGACTACATCCGGGAGTAGAAGGTTCCCTCTGACAAGAACGCAGCAGAACAACTCGTACGGCGAGCCAAAAGCTATGTACTAGTCGGGGACAAGCTCTACAGGCGAGGTGCAACTTCGGGAGTACTCATGAAGTGCGTACCTCGAGAAGAAGGCAAGGACATCTTGGAGGAGATTCACAAAGGCGTCTGCGGCAATCACGCGTCCTCTCGGACCCTCGTGAGCAAAGCTTTCCGACGAGCGTTCTACTAGCCCACAGCTCTGGGTGACGCAGAAGAACTAGTCAGAAAGTGCCAAGGGTGTCAATTCTTCGCCAAGCAACAACCGTCCCAGCCTACAAGCTAGTCACGATACCTCCAACTTGGCCGTTCGCCTGCTGGGGGCTCGATATGATTGGGCCTTGTTGATGGATAAAACACGTATCCACCTATGATCCGCAAGCATACGGACCTACACCTTTTTCACCACGGGGATTCCCTAGGTTCTTGTTAATCCGCGGAGCAAGAGGATTACAAGCATTTGATCTAGCACTAACCTAGTTAACTAAACAAACCTTAAACTAAAGACTAATCTAAAGGCTAACTACTCTACACTAGCCCATAGGGTCTACGATACTTGCACATGCAACCGCTAAGAAATACAAAACCGATCTAATCTACCAGGGGTTGTGACCACGGTTTTGCCCTTTCCCTCCCCTCGTACTGTCACTACACGGAGGTATTCATAACTAGACCTATGATGATCACGGTGTATTGAAGGGTTCTAAGGGAATAGTGAGATCTATACTCTCGAAAAGCATGGTAGCTAACCTTAAACATGAAAGCAACTTCAACACTAGATTGATAGATTGAAACCATAAAGAGTAGCGATTGCATCTCAAGAACGTTTACAACCCCATGGACAAATGAGAAGTTTACCTCATCAAGGCGCTAAGCATGGCACCGTTGATCATGGTGACGCTTCCGACGGTGTCTTCCTTCTCCTCCGGGGGTGTCGTGGCAAGGCCTCGACGTCCTCCTCCACTTGTGGTTGCCTCCTTGAACTCGATCGATCCTTCTCGTGAATGATCTCTCTCTTCTCCAACCTCTCTAGCTTGTGGACAACCTCTCGTGCGAATGGCTCTCCCCTCCGCGAATGGTGGCGCCCACAACTCCTTAGGGTTGCATCATCCTCACGCTCAAGAAATGGGGGGCCGAACCGACGTCGGAATAGGCCAGGCCGGCCGGCCTGGGCCGACCGGCCCAAGCCCATTTCGGCCTGGTTCGGTCACCCCTTCCTCCACATGGGTCCTCTTGCCATTTTGCACTTGGACCCCTTTGATTGCATCATTTTGGCGACGTCATCCTCGCTTCCAAGATAGGGGGTCTTCTTGCATGAAGTCCGGTCTTTACGCTTTAATCCTCGGGGATGTTCCTTTGTAGCACTTTGGTCCTTGCCTCCTTTGGTAGTGATTTTATCACGCACTTGAACACGAATGGGACTCCTCATTTGCTCCTTTGAACTTGTTGTGACTGCGCCCCTTTAGTCCATGTTTTCCTATAAAAACATAACACTTCCAAATGCACATACAAAGATGAAGTTGTCATATCATTAGTGTGCCTAGTGGCGGGTTAGTTCCATAATCAAGCTCAAACCAAAGTGTAACGAACATGTTTGGTGTACCAAAATTCATCGTCAACATCTCCCCCACGCTTAGATCTTGCTCGTCCTCGAGCAAGTTCCTTGCAAAAGAACTTTTGTCCATGGTGTTGAAAACATGCTCCGCTAAATCTTCCTTTACAAGTTAGTCAATCCTTTATCTTTAATATAATAAACATGAAAGCAATGATCATGATATATAAACATGGGCATTTAGAATTTTACCAAATAAAGATTTACCCCACAACTCATACCTTTCACTAGAGGTCCTCAACTCCAGCCATGCTTACTTCTTTGCTTCCATCGAAGGGTTTTCATGATTTTTCAAAAATAAAATTCCTGCAACAAGTATTAGACAAAAAACCTTCCTCCAAGTCCTCACATGTCACTCATTGAAGTGCCTATCCTAAACAATTCATAAACTCTTACCTCCCACAAGTCTCTCATATATCATGTAAGGTGGAGCTATAGGTATGGCTAGTGAGATCAACACAAATATTGTCAAGCTAAGAAATTCCTCTATGGTCATTTACCTTTCAAGCCAATGATCATGAGAATTAAGCCATGATGTGAGGGTGTCAAGGATAGGAAGATATAGAATGGTGGACATGTGCAAGGGCAAAAGAAAATAAGACTTCGAGGCACCGATGATGTCCTCATTGTCGGATTGCACATGGTTGGAAGAATAGAAGATTCGTCTCTTAACAATGTGGCATCCTTCCTTACACTTCATTTAATCTTCACTTGATTCATCCCTCCTCATACCTTTCTTTCTTTTCCTCTTACCTTTTCCTTTTCTTTTTCTCAGTTTTTATTCTTTTTCTCTTTCTCCTTTTTTTCTTTTCTTTTCCATACACACATTTTTTTCTCTTTCTCTCTTTATTTGACATCTCTACCTCTTTTTCGAAGCCTTTCACTCATCTCCTTTGCATAAACACAATCTGAATTTTAAATAAAAACCATGCTAGGAACGAGACGAAACTTCGAACATAGGTTGTGTACAAGAAATACGATGTACAAAAGAGATATTATGGGTTGGGTATGGAATTCGGTGATGTACGAGACTTTGAATGCGAGAGTCTCGTTACCGAATACATGACGAGGCTAGCAATAAAAGATATAAAACAAGGACATGATCATTGCTCGAAATTAAAAGGCAAAATAGGCAACGACGTCCCTGAACTTTTTGCAAAGGATCAAGTTCGTCCCTGAACTTTTGAAAAGGCCAGTTTAGTCCCTGAACTTCTGTGATTCGAGTCAGTTACATCCTCTATCCACTTTTGCCATTGACGCCGTTATACAGTAGCTGACGGAGGCTGTGGCCTGCATCTTCCCGAGGACGACGACGGGCGCCACTGCGGCTCTCCTCCCTGCCGCGGCCTCCTTCCTCGCAGGCAGTCTTCTTCCTCGCGTGCGGCCACCTTCCCCGGCGATGACGTCCTCCCAGGCCCACAACTTCTCTGCGCCTCCTAGCTCCTCCCATAGCTGCCGTTGCTGCAGCAAGCCTCCTCCCTCCCTCTTCCTTCCTCAGCCACTGTTGCCCCCGCCTCGTCCTCCCCGCCGGCGCGGGCGCGGTGAGGTTTGCGGTAGGGACTCGACTGCGTCGGAGTTCGACACGGCAGCAGAGTACCTCGATTCGGCTGCCGTGGGTCTCGACACAACAGCGGGGAGCTCGATTCGGACATGGTGGAGCTCGATTCGGCGGCGATGAGGTTCGATATGTGAATTGTACAACTCAATTTCGTGGTGTTGAGCTCGATTTTCGTTCTCGAGCTGGAGGCCCACAGTCCGCCGCCGCCGGCGCACGAGCTGACACCGGTGGACACGGTCGAGACCGTGCCGGCTCCGCTGCCGGCGTCACTGCTCCGTCACTGCTCTGTCGTCGCACTCTTCGCCTGCCGCCTCCACCCTCGGATTCGTGTGCCACTGGCGGACTGGCCCTGCCCAGGCCGTCCAGAGGCACGACAGCCATTGAGCTCGCGCCGGGCCGCCAGGCATCCCACGCGAATCTACGCCGAACCACGGCGTCAGTCCCCTTCCTACTAACGGTCCTATTTGCTCCGGCGGCAGTGCTGCTTGCTCATCACGTTGCGGCTCGCTGAAGAATCGCCGCAATCCGGCCGTCCCCGCATGGCTGCCTGGCATTTCCTAGACGCTGGATCTCTGGCCGCAACGTGATTGGACTCCGAGATGTTCAACTCTAATGCGTGTTCGTTACTTGAACTGATATATTCGTTCCCATCATTCTGAGGCCGCGGCGAGGAGCTCGCATCAGCCGCCGCCTCACCCGTCATCGTCGTCGCTGCCCGACCCGGTCCTCGGTCCCCTCCACGGCGAGGAGCTCGCAGCCACCGCCACCGCACCCATCCACGTCGCACGCC
Source organism: Cenchrus fungigraminus (assembly GCA_036936925.1). Taxonomy (NCBI): domain Eukaryota; kingdom Viridiplantae; phylum Streptophyta; class Magnoliopsida; order Poales; family Poaceae; genus Cenchrus; species Cenchrus fungigraminus. The sequence goes on from CM072772.1 coordinate 49,933,798, forward strand.
GCTACGGGCGTGGGAGCTTCGATGGCGGCTGGCGCAGGCGCTCCAGCCTCCTCCTCCTCCGGGAGCAGCACGAGCACGGCGTTGTCCCCGGACACAACGGAGATGAACGCGCGGAGGAGCGAGGATCTCCTCCTCGGCGCTCGGGAGGTGGAACCCCCTGCCGCGCTCCAGCCTCGATGCCACGGTGGGAGCCGGGTGGCGGTGGCTCTATTGCCCCGACGTGACGCTTGGCTCCTCCGGCTTCAACCCGTGACGGATAGTTCACGGCGTTGACGTGCGACTTGAACGGAGGACGTAACTGAAGCAAAAAATGATAGTTGGAGGACTAAACTGGCCGGCGGAAAAGTTCAAGGACGAATTTGACCCTTTGCTAAAAGTTCAAGGACGAACCTACCTATTTACTTCCAAGAGAGAAGGATCCTAGCCCATCTCATTATGCTAACCGCACTTATGGTGGAGCGGATATTGAGTCGGCTTTGTATAAGATTTTTCTTTGTCTCTCAACTTGGAAAAAGAAATTTTGCTAACCTTTATTACAAGGGTTTTCTTATAATTTTCAGAATTAAAGTCCTCCAATATTAGCATCAAACTTAGCATAACCGAAACAAGGTTCTAGATCAAAGTATAGTGTGGGTACTTTTAGAGGTGAAAACTCCACTAAGCACCATGGTAAACTTTTCAAATCAATTGCTCATGCTCACAAATCAAGGATGAAAGAAAGACATACAAGTAATGAAAGAAATAACATAACATGAGACAAAAAGTAAAAGACTCTTTTTATTTGATTTTCTGACTCAAACACTAATTAGCACACTTTCAAGCTAAAAATTTAAAAACACACCAAAAATTTAAACTACTAGCAAGCTCTAAACCAAACCAAACCAATCTACTAAGGCAAAAATTTAAAAACTAGCTAGCTAGCTCTCCCCCACGCTTAGATCATACGACGTGATGAGGACATCCTCCACTATTACCCGTTGGCAAAGACGCAATATGGGTCGTAGCCCAGTTGTAGTCGGACGGCGACCGTGTGAGCCTCATTATCCCACCTTGTTTAGCTTGGGAGGAGGAAGCCACCTTAAAAGGGAGAGCCACCCTTCCCCTATCAGACTAGTCTTTTGGGGTGATTGGGCCTTTCCCCGAGGGGGCCCACCAGAGTTGCGGTTCAGCGATTGCATTGGCGCTTCGAGATTGCCCATCGTAGTCGGATCGTGAGGGTCGTCTAACCTGGTGTGCGATGCTAAACTGCGCAATCGGTGTATCGGGCTTTCCATAATCCAATCCTTGTCTGGGCCGGACTCATCATTTGGTATCAGAGCTGGGCCCTTGTTAAGAAGGGGAGAATGATGAGGACATCCTCCACTATTACCCGTTGGCAAAGATGCAATATGGGTCGTAGCCCAGTTGTAGTCGGACGGCGACCGTGTGAGCCTCATTATCCCACCTTGCTTAGCTTCGGAGGAGGAGGCCACCTTAAAAGGGAGAGCCAACCTTCCCCTATCAGACTAGTCTTTTGGGGTGATTGGGCCTTTCCCTGAGGGGGCCCACCAGAGTTGCGGTTCAGCGATTGCATTGGCGCTTCGGGATTGCCCGTCGTAGTCGGATCGTGAGGGTCGTCTAACCTGGTGTGCGATGCTAAACTGCGTAATTGGTGTATCGGGCTTTCCATAATCCAATCCTTGCCTGGGCCGGACTCATCACGACGTCCTCGTCGTATTTTACACATAGAGGGAAAGAACCCTAACTACTTAGTGGAATTTTCCACATGACGAGCACCACTTCTTCTTGATCTTTCCGACCATCCCAAAGAGCTTTCGCACATTCCAGTTAAGGAACTTGTAGTCATCGTCGACTACACGCTCCAAGTCTTCCATCCTTTGCTGCATTACTTCCATGGCTTGAAAGCACTCGTCGATGGACGCGAAGAGATCCGATATAGCATGGCGGCACGCCGCACAACACATCGGGTGCTCTCCAAACGGGTCGTCATCGCTAGGGTCACCGCCGTTGTCGCCGTCGCCGTCGGGATCACCATCGCCATTCGGACCTTCGGGAGTTGGTACCTTAGGGACCTCCTCCCAGTAATAAAGGTCGTTATCATCCCTCCCGGCGGCTGCCCACGAATTCGGGCTGCGGTCATCGGAGTAGTCGCTATCTCCATAGTCCTTCGGCTCGGGCATCTTCTCTTTGTAGTTCTTTCTTCTCATGCCCCGTAGATGCTCTGATCTTCGGACGGGAGTTGCGATCTTCTCTCCCTTGATGTGGTGACGGCTGGCGATTTGCCCGGTCGGGACACGGCCTCTGCAACAGATGCGGGCGGTCTTCTTGATCTCCAACTTGGACTTGAGCTCGCATTGCCGCACCTCCTCCAGCTCCAAAGGCTTCTCGACCTCTAGCTTCACCTCCTCGCTCCTTGGGGATTCATGGCTGCTGCTCTAGCTAATGTGGGGGCAAAAGAATGCGAATTGGGATGGATTCCTGAGCTCCCATCTCGTTCCTTTAAGTAGCCCAAGAAAGAATGCCCTAGAACCCAAACTTTCCTATTCTTAAGTTCCCAAAAATTGTCGGACCAAACTTGGAAATCGGAAACACGCGTCCCAGAGAAAAATGGGCGCGATCTGCCGTCCTGGGCCCCTGGGCCGATCGGACCGGGCCGGCCGGCCTACCTCGTTTTGCGGGCCGGTTCGGTCCAATTTTTCGTGTACCCCACTATTTTCTGATTGGTAGCCCATGTAGAAAGGTTGGCCTGGTAAAACCTTGCAAAAAACTCTAGAAGGATAAAAATAAGAGCTATTTACAGGTTGCTCACCTTGTTTTACATCCTAGGCTTGACGTTCGGGCTCATCCTCCATGATAAAGATATCAACATAGTAAAAATAAGACTGCTGCGAGTAGTACTCGATCCCGCGGGTCAAGGACACAAACCAAATGGCCAGAAGACAAGTTGACTGCAACTGGACTTGATGCCAATTTTTGGCCTACCCCAGATGCTGCGAGGGATAGATTTGTATTGGTCTGTGGCCTCATTGCTCGGGAGAGGGTGTCAATCAACAAGGCGGTTGATGATCTCTCACCAATTGAGAAGGAACATCTGTTCACAGTTTTAGAGGAAAAGCTAGATTACCCAGCCAATCTAGAAGAATCTGTTCGCAAGAAGGCAGTTAAGGCAGCTATATCAGAGATTAGAACCTTGCAACGGCAGTTTAAGGCCCATTTAAGAAAAAAATATGTGAGCGAAGAGGAGACTCCCTTTATGAAGCATGCCTTTTTGCAGCAACAAGACTGGGACATGTTTGTGCAGGAAACCAATTCGAGCCAAGAGATGAAACTAAAGAGAGCATTGCATTATAAGCCACACAAGATGGGCAGAAAAGGTTATCGTGGTAAAAGGAAAGAGTGGGAGGAGGAGGATGCAAAGCTAGCTGCAGAAGGAAAACAGAACCCTTGGGACCAATTTCCTAGACGTTGGAGACCTTATCTGCGGGCAAGGGTAGGGAAGAAGAGGAAGAATACTAGTGAAGGAAGCGGGGGCATAACATTCAGTAACCCTGCGGTGGTGGGGGTAGCAGATAGGGTGAAAACACTTGCAGCTCAGGGTAGCGATGGTTCTTTCTCTAGGGTTAGGGAGGATGATATCCTCATCACAGCACTTGAGACTCCAGAGCATCGAGGTCGGGTCCGAGGTGTGTCTAGTTCACTTGGCTGGGGTAAAGGGTTTGGTGAAGAGGTTGCTGGAATGTACAGGAAGGAGAGGAGGAACAAGAGGTCTGATTATATGATGGACATAACATTTAAAACAGTTGTCCATGCTCTAAGACTATCAGGCATTAAAATACCGAAAAATGTACTTCTTCCTTCCCAATTACCAGCGCCTGTCAGTAGTAGCGAGGAAGAAGACATGCATGGTAGTGAGGAAGAAGATGCGCATGACCGCAAGGAAGAACATGCGAATGACAACGAGGAAGATGCGTGTGGCAGAGAGCAAGACCATTGGAATGCCAACGAGGACGAAGCGAATCAAGTGCACAGTGATAGTCGATCACCTATGCTGGACACAATAGATAAGCTGACAGAGCCAACCGCGTGCAGCCTTTTGGATGGCACCGGGATTAATGTGGAGCTCGCACTAGCGAAAGTCTTTCCATTTCAAAAGGCTTGCCATGCAGTACCGGTGCAAGATTGGTATGTTGTGGTGCAACCTACTTATGTGTGGGCCAATGCGGGTCACTACCCTCTGCCTGTACCAATTGATGGGGGTGACATAGCAACCCTAGCTGAGGCTCTTGTTCAAAGGATCCAATGGCCAAAGGACAGGATCCTTATACCACCCATGACGAGACATCCCAACCCTAAAGCCGCAACAGGTAGCAGGGGTACAGCATCAGATGGAGGTACTGCAGCTCATTGTCAGTAAGAGAAGGCTCAACAGCAGCAGCAGCAGATCAGCAAAACTACACAGCAGGAGCGTCGACAACAGCCGGAGGAGCCCAGGCAAACTCCGCCTAAGCAGCAACTGCAACATGAGGATAAGCAACAGAAGAAATAGCAGCCTCAGCAGCAGCAGGAGGAGGAGCCCAGGCAATCTCCCCCTAAGTAGTAGATGCAACATGTACAGCAGCCTCTGCGACAGGAGGAGGAGCCCAGGCAATCTCCATTGCAGAAGGGGAACCAGGCCAGGAAACCTCTGTCTAAAGATGAGATTCTTATCTGTATTATTGGGACAGAACAGGAACGACCAAAATACAAGCCTGGTGCACCTATGTTGTCAGAAGCAAACTTAGAGGCTGCTGGACCAAATTGTGCCAGGTTGCATGCTTACGTCATGGAACACAGTAAGGATAAACTTGCCTTTCCAGCAAAGGTGGATCAACACTACTTTCAAGGTGGTGGTGCTTTAATGTTAAACATTGCATTCAGTAGCGTGTATAACCTTAAAACCCTGGCTTCTCTAGATGTTACCTTCTTGAGGTTGTGGACATTGTAAGTCCCTTAAAACCTAAAAAGATATTTCTTTAATTTTGACCACAAAGTTCATGCATGCTAACAATTTGATTTTTTGTAGGAAAATGATGGACAAGGCAGCGGAGATGCAAATCAGTGTTGGGTTTTTAGATCCAGATTTTATTACTTCCACAATTATTTCTCAGCATTCTGGCCTTGTAATAAAACAATCGCAAATGCAATGAACAACGACTACATGGTGGGTGCCTACTACACTGGCCACTGGGTAACACTGATCATCTATATGAAGTTCAAAGAGGTTTGGTATCTAGATTCTTCTAAACAACTTCCCGCGCTAAAGTTCTCAAACCTCAAAGCTGTTGTGGACTGGTCAGTATCTTGTAGGTTTTGTGCACAAAAATTCAATCTCTTAGTGTTTCTAATCGGTATTGCTGATCATGCAGGGCCTTTGGTACAGTATCTTGTACGTTTTGTTCACAAAAATTCAATCTCTTAGTGTTTCTAATCGGTATTGCTGATCATGCAGGGCCTTTGCTGATCATGCACAGGACGGAGTGACGAAAGGAAAGAAAAAAAACCCAAAAGGCACAACACTCAAGCACAAAACAAATCTCGATGTAAGACCGAGGTTTTTTTATGGTCCCTTCTTACCTATTCGGTACTGCATTAACTTGTCATTTTGGTACCTTGATGCAGTGTCCTCAGCAGCCATGGCGGTCCTCTTTGTGTGGATTCCATGTGGCATTCCATATGTTAAGACTACTCGATGACATACCTGACATCAAGAAGGCTGTTGTAAGTAGATAATAATGCTCAACCTTGTCTCTGCTCATATTCTCCATCTGATTTTATAAACTGATTTCTACTTGTATTCTCATAAATGATTGTATTTTGTAGGATTTCAAAGCTGCCGTAGATGTTTCCACAAAAGATCTAAAGCGGGTCCGGGAGATGCTGTGCGAGTACATTCTTAAGGAGACCATCGACCGAAAGGGCAACTTCTATAATGGTGCACCGTGAGTTCATTGTAGCCAGAAACTTGAAATTACTTGCGGCATTCAGTCTTCTTTAGTCAGGTGTTGTTGCCTGAGAAACCTGCTTGGCTTGCTTGGTTGGGGTCAGATGCTGCCTGGTTCAGGTAGTTTTCTCATGACTCCATCCAAACAAGCCCTGATGAGTAATTTGAAACTTGATGTAATCTTGCTTGTCTATAAATGTGATCTTGCTTTTGTGTTTGTGTTGTCTCCTTGCTGTGGTGGCTGCCATATCCTGGCTGGTTCCAGGATGGCAGGATGCAGCCCCTGATGGCTGCCAAATCCTGGCTGGTTCCAGGATGCAGCCGGCAAGCAGGCAGGTTACTGTAGGGGTGGCCTACGTATCTGTAACGGGTGTTAATTACAGCTCGTTACAAACAATGATCAGTGAGTAACGGGCTTCATTCGGAACGCCCGTTACAAACATGCCAACAATGTAACGAGCAGCGTAAAAGCCCGTTACCAGTACTGACCGGTGGGCCCCAAAACCTGGCCCGTTCGTCGAGATAGAGGAGACACGGGTTGACAGCACGCGTCTCCTTTAGTCGAGAGACAGCAGACATGTGTGAAAATAGATGCGTCTCATTTCGTCGAGACAGAGGAGACGCAGGTTCACAGCACACATCTCCGATGTTGAGTTCACAATAACAGGCTCTGTTTTCGTGCCCGTTACCAAAGTTCCCTATGGGCCCAGAGAAACAGCCATTTCACGTGACCGGTGACTAGTTGTGGTAACGGTTGTTGTTTGATGCCCATTACTAATCCTAGTTGTGCTGAGACGCGCGTGAAATGGACGCGTCTCATTTGGTCGAGACTGAGGAGATGCATGTTTACAGCACGGCTCTCCGATGTTGACTTGATGTAACGGGCTTTGTTTTGGTGCCTGTTACTAAAGTTCCCTGTAGGCCCAGAGAAAAAGCCATTTCACGTGACCGGTGGCTAGTTGTGGTAACGGTCGTTTGAAGGACCGATTAGGCGAACCAGAGAGGGGGGGAGTGAATGGGAGCCGATAAAAATTCTTCTCGAAGGAGATGAGAACTTCAACAAGACGAACACGGCTTCCAACTCACGTCTCCGACCCAACTACCCAAGTTGGCGAAGACCACGCAGCTACTGGAGTGCTACTGGTCCTAGGAACCAAAACTCAACCCTCCGAGCCAGAACTCACCAAAACACACAGCAGAAACTTGCACGGCTTGCTGCCTGTGCTACACCGGTCAGACCGATGACCTGCGCTGGTCAGACCGGTGACACCGGTCAGACCGGTGGACAGAGTCGGTCAGGCCGGTGGCTACAGCAGCCGCACAGCAAACGTTCCAGGAAGCCTCAGTGACTCATCTAGGCCCTGGAACAAAACCACCTTCGAAACACAACCTGGAAGGAAGAAGAACCCCTCACAAAACCTAGCAAAACAACTCCAAACACGCCAAGAACTGATCAGCAGGACCACGGGACAAAACCACACGGACAAGGCTATTCCCCGAGACAAAAACCCACCAAGGGCTAGCACCGGTCAGACCGGTCGAGAGCACCGGTCAGACCGGTCGCGCCTGGGCAGCTCGGGATGAACAGCGCCCGCGAGTCAACTCCCCCAAATCCAACTCCCGATCTCCCGATTCGCTCCACGGTTTTGCACAAGACTTTGGGGATAGTAGGAACACCTCATGGGTACTCTATAGCCAAGATTTGGTCCACCAAAACTTGTCAAATCAAGAGGAATCGAAGAAATCCCACCAAGAACGCCTCTAACCCTAGAGCCACGAAAACCCCAAAATCGAGCCCCTTTGCTCACGGATTTGGAAGGAGAATCAAAGGGAAAAGAACTACGAAGGGTTCATGCATACATCCCCCACCAAATCCCAAAGAGAAAGGCCTCGAAATCGCTCCAAGAAAATCGCCAAGAAAGGGCTCCGAAAATCACCAAAAAGGAGAAACGGGAAAGACACATCCAAGCCTTGAGGAACCACGCCGAATCATCTATACATACCAAAGAGGTTCATACAAGGTCTAGCTTGCCGGCTGATCATCCTTCCCTCTCACAAGATCTCACCATGAAGCTCTCAAGCTAGTCCTACGAAAATCCTAGGAAAATAGGAAGGAAAAATAGGAAAACCAAATGAGCTAGGGTTCCAAGAGATGGCTGCCATCCTCTCACCCCTTGGGTTATATGGAGGCAACCGAAAGACTAAAATACCCTTACTAGCTAACTAGGGATACATGCCCCTCAAGGGCGAATTCGGAAATCTTTGTCTTCGCTCCATCGGACGGATGCCCGGCGACCGCAAACTTGCTTAGCCTCGACGCAAGCCTTTCGATCCCGACGCGTGTCCTCCGCTTCAAATATTCCGGACTGCGTCGTCGCACACCGGTCAGACCGGTGCTCCTCACCGGTCAGACCGGTACCCACCGGTCAGACCGGTCAGACCCACCGGTCAGACCGGTCTGGAGCTGCTGCACCTCTGTCTTCGGTTCTTCGGTCTTGGCTTTGTGGATCAACCAAGGAACCCAGTGGTTTTCTGGTGAACCACCGGAAACCCTGCGAACTCGGTGTAGCCTCCGCCAATCACCACTCATGACTCGGCTCCCACGTAGTCCCGGCTCGACCTTGGTTTTGAGGCTCAACCAAGAAACCGTCTATGACTTCATCTTGCCGTTCTTGCCACCATGCGGCCCGCACTTGACCCCGCTGGCCACCGGGTCCCTCGAACCAAGCCTACTTGTCTTCTCCACACCTGGAGGCCTCACCGGCAACGACCTTTCGCGCTTGTTCTTCACCTGCACCTGCACCAGTCAAGCCGCAACCTGCACCTGCAATACTTAGCCAAGAATCAGTCCACACCACGTTGTCAATCACTCATCACACCAGGAAGGGACCATCCACCGGTCCTCGAACCACACCTGGCTCTCAATCTCCCCCTTGATGAGTGCATTGACAACACACACGTTTTGGTAACCAAGAGAAAAGGAAAAGAAAAGAAACGACTAAAAGAAACTCCAACAAGCGATCGAAAGCCAAAGAAAGGCAAAGAGCAAGATCACTTGAAGAAGACAAGTCTCGGACCCCTTAGTCAAGGGCAACGGCTCGACACATCCGAGACAAAACATGCTCAAGCAAAGAGCACGAACCATCAAACCAAAGCTCGAAAACCACAAAGAGCTCCCCCTGCACACATGCAAGCTCCCCCTGAACCAATGCAACTCCCCCTGGACAAATGCATGCGAACCACTTCACGAAACAGAGCAGCTGCAACAGCTCAGCTCTGACCGGTCAGACCGGTCGAAACCACCGGTCAGACCGGTGCTCAACATGTGAACAGGACCAGCACTCTGACCGGTCAGACCGGTGACATCAACCGGTCAGACCGGTGCACAACAGAGCCCAAAAATGGCTCGAAACCACCTGAAAACCTTCCAAATGCATTCAGTAGGCCAAAACATGCTCAAACTTCTCCCCCTTGTTGACAATGCATGAATCAAGCCAAAAATGCAAAAAATGCAACCTAGAGCTTCTCAAATAGACAAAATTCAACATAGGATGCTACACATGTCCAAAAGAGCAAGTTAGATACTCTATAGCTTCGTAATGACATAAACTTCATGATCACCAAGTTTCACAACCATTTGGCGAAGCTAAGATAGAATTGAGTAATTTTGCGAAAAATCACCTTCTCATGAGCAAAGTCTTAAACATGAGCAAAACATGTCAAAATGGCAAAGCCACACAAACTTCATGCTAGGACACCCATTCTAAGCATAAGACCATCATAAACACCCACAAGCACCTCATGTCATGTCAAAGCCACCGAGCCATGTGCCTACTTCTATATATGAGACTTCTCATTGGTAGGCATCATGCAACGATTTAGCACCCAAAGCAAATTAAAATTAGCACATATGACATGGGAGCACATTTTTCAAGCAATTTACATTTCATTTTTCAGATTTATAATTGGTACATGAAATGTCTTTGCGACAAAAAGGAACTTATGCCCCTCCACAAGATTATAAACCAAGATTATCAAGAGCTAAGCCAAACTAACCATAGCTTACCAAATTAGCTCACAAAGACATATATGTCATTCCATGGTGAACAATGTATATAGGAGAAGCCTTTCCTAAACAATGCATATGTTACAAAATGCATGCAACCTAAGATACAAAGATGCCTATACATCATGTTACATATGCCATGCCAAATGCAAGAAATGCACAAAGGGAAGCTATACATATGCTACAAAGGAGCTCCCACACGCCAACTCAAGAAATCAAACAAACACCAAGCTCCCCCCGCAAACGAGTGAAAGTTGCTTGATCTAGGGGTTTGGTGAAAATATCGGCTAGTTGGTCATGTGTGGGTACATGGATCAAAGCTATCTTCCCTTTCTCTACGTTGTCTCTCAGAAAATGATACCTCACTTCTATGTGCTTGGTTTTGGAATGAAGCACTGGGTTCTTTGCAACGCTTATGGCACTAGTGCTATAACATTGAAGTGGGACATGGGTATACTCCTCACCAAAGTCACTCATGGTGTATGTGATCCAAAGGAGCTGAGAGCAACAACTAGCTGCGGCCACATACTCTGCCTCGGTAGTGGATTGAGCAACACTCGACTGTTTGCGAGAAGACCAAGACACCAAAGAAGAACCCAAGAACTGGCAAGTCCCAGAAGTGGACTTCCTATCCAACCGACACCCAGCAAAATCCGCGTCTGAAAAACCATGAAGCGCCAAAGAAGAAGACGCAGAGTACCAAAGGCCGAAGTCGGGAGTGTGTCGCAAATACCTGAAAATGCGCTTGACTGCTTGCCGATGCGAAGTCCTCGGAGACGCTTGAAAATGCGCGCACAGACACACCGAGAATTGAATGTCCGGCCTCGTCGCCGTCAAGTAGAGGAGTGGCCCGATCATGCTCCGGTACTCCTTCTGGTCCACGTGTTCACCTTCCTCGTCCGCATCAAGAGCTGTTGTCGTACTCATAGGCGTCGCCATGGCCTTGGAGTCCTCCATCTTGAACTTCCTCACAATGTCCTTGGTGTACTTAGCTTGGTGCACAAATATTCCTTCCTTTGATTGCTTGATTTGTAGCCCAAGGAAGAACTGCAACTCGCCCATCGTGCTCATCTCAAATTCCCTGCTCATGTCTTCTGCAAACCTTGCAACAAGAGAGTTAGACGAGCCACCAAAGACAATATCATCCACGTATACCTGCACAATCAGGATATCTCTGCCCTGCCTGAGGAGAAACAAGGTCTGGTCGACCTTCCCCATCTCAAAACCTCTCTCAAATAGGAACCCCTTCAACCTACCATACCAAGCTCTAGGCGCCTGCTTCAACCCATACAGCGCCTTCCTCAACTTGTACACCCGGTGGGGGTACTTCTCACTCTCAAACCCCGGTGGTTGCCTCACAAACACCTCTTCCTCCAACACACCGTTCAGGAAAGCACTCTTCACATCCATCTGGTACAACTTGAACCCTTTAGCCACGGAAAAGGCTAGAAGGATCCGGATCGCCTCCAAACGAGCTACAGGAGCGAAAGTCTCCTCGTAGTCGATCCCATCTTTCTGACTGTACCCCTGAGCAATAAGTCTCGACTTGTTCCTCACCACTTCTCCTTTCTCTCCCTCTTTATTTTTCCACACCCATTTTGCCCCAATCGGTTTACACCCTGGGGGAGGGTCAACCAACACCCAAACTTGGTTCCTCTCAAAATTCTCCAACTCCTCATGCATCGAGTTAACCCAATTATGATCAGATAACGTGTGTCTAATGTCTTTGGGCTCAAAGGTGGCAACAAAAGCAGCATGAGCGAAATGAGAATTGTTCCGAACCCTCGACCGTGTAGTACGTTCATTCATGTCGCCGATGATTCTCGAAGCTGGGTGATCCACTTGCACTCACCGGGGAGGTTCTCGCCTTGATGCTACCTCCCCCTCAACAGCAGCTTCGCCTTGATCTGGGTTTGTCGTTGTAGGTGTGGAAGAGGGTCCATTCTCGATCGTCGTCGACGTAGTAGGTACATGTTCAGCCGCGGGCATCACACCGCCATCTTCATCATCTCCATGTTCATGCTCCTCCTCCTGAAAGATCTCCTCGCCAAGTTCGTCGTCACCTGCACACTCAAAAACAAGCTGACTACGTGGCTGTGTCTCGTCGAAGGTTACCTCGCAAGTCTCCACGATTTGGTTAGTTTCAAGATTGAGCACACGAAATGCTCTAGAATGAGATGCATAACCGAAGAAAATGACATCGACAGACCTAGCCTCGAACTTGTCCAACTTCTTCCCTTTCTTCAGAATGAAGCATTTACAACCAAAGACATGGAAGTGACTCACTTTGGGTGTGCGACCGTGCATCAACTCGTAACAGGTTTTCTTCTTATGAACCCTGAGGTAGATCCTGTTCGACACATGGCACGCGGTATTGACCGCCTCCGCCCAGAACCTACTCGGAGTCCTATGCTCGTCGAGCATCGTCCGAGCCATCTCGCACAAGGTCCTATTTTTCCTTTCCACAACGCCATTCTGGGGAGGCGTATACGGACTCGAAAACTGATGTTCAAGACCCAAGTCATGGCAAAAGGTTTCGAAGCGAGAGTTTTTGAATTCCGAGCCATTGTCACTGCGGATCGCTCGTATGGCATCTCCGTGCCTCTCATTTCTTAACCTCAAGACAAGATCTCGAACAAAACCAAACGTCTCCCCTTTCTCCTCAAGAAAGAACACCCACGCATACCGAGAGTAGTCGTCCACCACAACAAGGACATACCACTTCCCACCCGCAGATCGCACACGAGCTGGGCCAACAAGGTCCATATGGAGCAGCTCGCATGGACGCTCAGTCATCACATCGGTGAGAGGCGGGTGAGAAGAGGCTACCATCTTGGCATGCCTACACGGCGCACAAACCAACTCTTTCTCAAACCTCAACCGTGGCAATCCTCGGACCAAATTGAGTTTACTCAAGCGAGACAAAAGGTCAAAGCTCAAGTGACCCAACTTCTTATGCCACTTCCACAACTCACTCGAAGAACCAGCCAAGAAGCAACGCTCCACACCAGAAGACTAAGAAAAATCAGCTCGGAACACTTGACCCTCGGGAACGACCATGCAAACAAGATCCCCCCGAGAATCTAAAATCCGAGAACCACCAGGCCGAAACAACACCTCAAAACCCTCATCCAATAACTGGGACACAGAAAGCAAATTGTATCCAAGCGATTGAACAAGAGCAACACGCCTGAGAGTGATCTTGTCACTTACCTTAATCTCACCTTCTGACAGCACACGCCCTCGCCCATTGTCCCCAAAGGTGATGTACTTCTTTGTCACCACCGGGACGAGACTTGAGAACCACCCCTTGTCTCCGGTCATATGCCTCGAGCAACCGGAGTCAATCAACCAAATATTCTTCAAGTCTCCCACCTGAAATTCAAAAGCGAGCACGTGAGTGAACAAACGACTCAGCACTGGGGTTAGTACCAAAAGAGTAAAACCAGTGCCGAGCCATTTGCTCCAAAGTGGGGTTAGCACAAACCAAATCATCACGCCTATCAAAGCTACCACCACGAACACTACCACGGTAATCACCACGAGCGAACCAACCCTCTCTAGCTGGAGGAGGACGAAAGCCACGAAAGGGAAACCGTGGATCGTTCCTCCTCTCCATCTCAAAGCTACGACTCCTCCCACCCCCGTATTGAGCACGAGGTGGAGAACGCCTAGCAAACTGACCACCTGCAAGCTTTCCAGACCAACCACCAGAACCACGACCTCCAGAACCAAACCGAGCATCCTCACGAGCACGAAACCCTACTCGCTGTCTGCCAAGACCTGCACCGGTCTGACCGGTGTAGCTCGGCCAGCAGCAGCACCTGCAGCCTTCCGGTCTCCCCAAGCCGGAACCGTCCTCACAATCGCCTTGGCCTTGAGCATCTGCATACGAGGCTCAGGTACACCATTAGAGGGGTGGTACCTGTCCCTGTTAGCCCACTCTCTAGCCATTCTCTCCTCACGCTTCCTCTTGAAGAAAAACTCATCCTTGTGACCATCTCTCCCACAATACCCATAATGGAACTTTATGGGCTGTGGCTTAGGCTTAGGCTTGGGTTGGGGCTGCCCACTCGGCTTCTCACCCTTCTTCTCTCCTTCCTCACCTCCCTTTGGGCTCACAAACTTCACCGGTTTCTGAAAATCATTTGTTGGGTGAGGGAATATGGGTGGATCTGGAGTAGTGTCAAGTTTGTTTCTGAGATGGTTAGGCTTGGGCTCAAACTTGTTCTTGTGTCTGTTTGGTGGTGGGATAGGAATCTCTCCAACTCTCTCAACTCCCTCACCACTGTTCTCTCCAAGCTTGTCAGCCCCAAGTGCCTGACCATCATAGCGTTTGAAAGCCGCTATCATGATACCAAGCTGAGGCTCCTGACCCGACAACCAGCTCATACATTTTCTCAGCTCATCATTCTCATCCTGCAAGCGATCAACATAATGTGCAAGCTCCAAATTCTTAACCGTATGCAATTCACAAGTAGAGCAAGAAGTGGGAATAGGCTCTTTCAACTTAGCCTCAAGCGAAACAGTGTAAGCATGCATCTCATCAATCTTTCCATGCAAAACAGGGCAAGAAGTACAAGCACCTAGCAAAGCAGGTCTAGACTTAAGCTCAGCCACTTCAACCCTAAGCATATCTAGTTCATCACAAGTAGAAGCATGCTTATCCTTAAGAGCAGTGAGATCAGCTAGGTACACAGAGCAATCACAGCAATCAATCTCATCAGAAACCACAGGAGAAGCCTTAAGCGAATCAATCTCAAGCTTAGCATCTAGGTTCTGAGTTTCTAGCTCAGCCACACGGTTCCTAGCATCTTCTAGTGAGGCCCTAAGCTCTTTCCTCATCTCCTTGGCCTCTCTAAGCATGTGATCACAGTTATCAAGCAAGTCAACAAACTCATCATTCTCCTTACGCAAAGAAGAGAGCTCATCACATACCTCATCCTCGAAGTCAGAGTCCGAGTCACTCTTGTGGCTCTTCTTGCTGCCGGAGCTACGGGCCATGCCGCAGAAGCCATCTCCCGCGAAGCAGCTCAACCCGCTCAAGTTCCTGGATGACTTCTTGTTCTTGCGCCGATCACCTTCATCTTCACTGCTACTCGAGCTCGAGGAAGAGTAGGCGGAGCTGGAGTCGATGTCGCTCACTCCGACCATTGCTCGGGCCTTCCTGCCGCGGCCATCCTTCTTCCTCGACCGTCGCTCGTCCTTGTGCTTGTTCTTGTGCTTGTGATTGCGCCTCGATCGGTACTTGCCATCCTTGCTCTATCGGTGCTTGTAGCCGTCCTTGTAGCCATCCTTGTTCTCCGTCTTCTCCGGGTAGTCGGCGACGAAGTGTCCTGGCTTGCCGCACTGAAAGCACGTCCGTGCTGTCCTCCTCGTGTTCACCCGGTTCTCGTGCAGCCTCTCGAACCGCCTGGTCAGCAATGCCAGCTCGTCCTCTCCAAGCACGTCGAACTCCTCGTCTGGCAAAGACATCAAGGAAGACAGAGAGTACATCCTGGAGGATGCGTTAGCGTTAGACTTAGCTCCTTTGCCACTAACGAGAGCGAGACTATGAGAATCAGTCGGGCTCTCGATCTTGGCTGTCATACCACGGTCCAACTCAGCCGACTTGAGCTTCGAGAACAGCTCGTTCACCGTCAAGGTGTCATACTTCTCGGACTCAACAATAGCCTCAAACTTCCCGTCCCATACGGTACGATCCAACGAGTGCAAGAGCTTCACGGCTCTATCATGATCGTTGTATGGGAGGACGTCCACATTGGCTCTCATGTTGTCCACAACGACCGTAAATCGCTGGAAAAGGGCATCGACGGACTCGTCGGGGAGATGAGTGAAGTTCTCGTACTCTCTCCGGTAAGTCGCGTACATCCGATCCTGAACCTGAGCATTCCCAGCATGAGCATCCTTCAACTGCTCCCAAATCCTACAAGCTAAGTCCTCTGTCTGAACCCGATCGAATTCAGGCTGACACAGAGCACGAAACAAGTAGTCGACAGCCTTGTTGTTGGCTTCGAACATATCCCTCGATCCTGGAGCAAGGAAGTTCATCGGATGAACATAAGCTGTGTTCACCGTGACATCCCAAAGGATCTGACCCTTTTCACTGAGGAACGCCGCCATCCGCCTTTGCCACATCTGGTAGTTCTTCCCATCGAAGTACGGAGGACCTGAACCCTGTTCCTGGTACGCCATCTTTGGATCTTAGACTGGTAAGAGTCAATAAAGACCCGAACCAGCTCTGATACCAATTGAAGGACCGATTAGGCGAACCAGAGAGGGGGGGAGTGAATGGGAGCCGATAAAAATTCTTCTCGAAGGAGATGAGAACTCCAACAAGACGAACATGGCTTCCAACTCAAGTCTCCGACCCAACTACCCAAGTTGGCCAAGACCACGCAGCCACTGGAGTGCTACTAGTCCTAGGAACCAACACTCAACCCTCCGAGCCAGAACTCACCAAAACACACAGCGGAAACTTGCACGGCTTGCTGCCTGTGCTACACCGGTCAGACCGATGACCTGCGCCGGTCAGACCGGTGACACCGGTCAGACCGGTGGACAGAGTCGGTCAGGCCGGTGGCTACAGCAGCCGCACAGCAAACGTTCCAGGAAGCCTCAGTGACTCCTCTAGGCCCTGGAACAAAACCACCTTCGAAACACAACCTGGAAGGAAGAAGAACCCCTCACAAAACCTAGCAAAACAACTCCAAACACGCCAAGAACTGATCAGCAGGACCACGGGACAAAACCACACGGACAAGGCTATTCCCCGAGACAAAAACCCACCAAGGGCTAGCACCGGTCAGACCGGTCAAGAGCACCGGTCAGACCGGTCGCGCCTGGGCAGCTCGGGATGAACAGCGCCCGCGAGTCAACTCCCCCAAATCCAACTCCCGATCTCCCGATTCGCTCCACGGTTTTGCACAAGACTTTGGGGATAGTAGGAACACCTCATGGGTACTCCATAGCCAAGATTTGGTCCACCAAAACTTGTCAAATCAAGAGGAATCGAAGAAATCCCACCAAGAACACCTCTAACCCTAGAGCCACGAAAACCCCAAAATCGAGCCCCTTTGCTCACGGATTTGGAAGGAGAATCAAAGGGAAAAGAACCACGAAGGGTTCATGCATACATCCCCCACCAAATCCCAAAAAGAAAGGCCTCGAAATCGCTCCAAGAAAATCACCAAGAAAGGGCTCCGAAAATCACCAAAAAGGAGAAACGGGAAAGACACATCCAAGCCTTGAGGAACCACGCCGAATCATCTATACATACCAAAGAGGTTCATACAAGGTCTAGCTTGCCGGCCGATCATCCTTCCCTCTCACAAGATCTCACCATGAAGCTCTCAAGCTAGTCCTACGAAAATCCTAGGAAAATAGGAAGGAAAAATAGGAAAACCAAATGAGCTAGGGTTCCAAGAGATGGCTGCCATCCTCTCACCCCTTGGGTTATATGGAGGCAACCGAAAGACTAAAATACCTTTACTAGCTAACTAGGGATACATGCCCCTCAAGGGCGAATTCGGAAATCTTTGTCTTCGCTCCATCGGACGGATGCCCGGCGACCGCAAACTTGCTTAGCCTCGACGCAAGCCTTTCGATCCCGACGCGTGTCCTCCTCTTCGAAGATTCCGGACTGCGTCGTCGCACACCGGTCAGACCGGTGCTCCTCACCGGTCAGACCGGTACCCACCGGTCAGGCCGGTCAGACCCACCGGTCAGACCGGTCTGGAGCTGCTGCACCTCCGTCTTCGGTTCTTCGGTCTTGGCTTTGTGGATCAACCAAGGAAACCAGTGGTTTTCTGGTGAACCACCGGAAACCCCGCGAACTCGGTGTAGCCTCCGCCAATCACCACTCATGACTCGGCTCCCACGTAGTCCCGGCTCGACCTTGGTTTTGAGGCTCAACCAAGAAACCGTCCATGACTTCATCTTGCCGTTCTTGCCACCATGCGGCCCGCACTTGACCCCGCTGGCCACCGGGTCCCTCGAACCAAGCCTACTTGTCTTCTCCACACCTGGAGGCCTCACCGGCAACGACCTTTCGCGCTTGTTCTTCACCTGCACCTGCACCTGTCAAGCCGCAACCTGCACCTGCAATACTTAGCCAAGAATCAGTCCACACCACGTTGTCAATCACTCATCACACCAGGAAGTGACCATCCACCGGTCCTCGAACCACACCTGGCTCTCATCGTTGTTTGATGCCTGTTACGCATATGTGTTATCAGTAACGGGCATCTCCCCGTTACCTTTCTTGGCTCATTTGTAACACTTGATCGGTAACGGGCGCTTTGCCCGTTACTAAAGGCAATCTATGCCCGTTACCAAAGTGAGTTTTTCACGTAGTGGGTGGTGAGAGTTGTTCTACCGTCTCCACTTTAGCTGTATCCACTTCAATCCCTCTTTCGGATATGACGTGTCCCAACACTATACCTTGCTTTACCATGAAGTGGCTTTTTTCCCAATTTAGCACTAAATCGACCTCCGCACACCTTGTGAGAATCTTGTCCAAATTTGCCAAGCAATCCACAAAAGTTTTCTCGTAAACGGAAAAATCATCCATGATCACCTCGACAATTTCCTCGATGAATTCCGAGAATACCGCCATCATGCAACATTGAAAAGAGGCCGGAGCGTTGCATAAACCGAAGGGCATCCTTCTATATGCAAATGTTCCATAAGGGCAAGTAAAAGTTGTCTTGTGCTGATCATCCGACTGAATAGGAATTTGCATGAACCCTGAGTACCCATCGAGAAAGCAAAAATATGCGTGATTTGCTAACCTCTCAAGCATCTCGTCAATGAACGGTAAGGGGAAGTGATCTTTCTTCGTTGCTTTGTTCAATTTTCGGTAGTCAATACACATCCACCATCCAGTCACAGTTCTTTGTGGTATTAATTCATCCTTCTCGTTCTTCACCACGGTCAAACCTCCTTTCTTCAGCATACAATGTACAGGGCTCACCCACTCGCTATGCGGCACCGGGTAGATGATTCCAGCATCTAAAAGTTTGATAACCTCCTTCTTCACTACCTCTCGCATGGCATGGGTTAGCCTCCTTTGGTGGTCCACCACGGGCTTGCATTAGTCTTCCATTGGTATACGATGAGTGCAAAAGGCTGGACTAAGTCCTTTGAGATCATTAATAGAATATCCGATCACTTTCTTGTGCTTTTTCAATAAATTCAGCAACTTCTCATTTTCTTCGGGACTCAACTCGTCGCTCACGATGACAGGATAAGTCTTGTCTGGGCCCAGAAATTTGTACTTCAATCCCTTGGGCAAAGGTTTGAGATCCACCTCAAGCAGTTGTGGTTCTTCGGGTTTAGTGTCTCTGATGCCTTCGAATTTTTCCTCCTCTACGCTCCCATCTTGTGGTTCGAGTCCTTTTGTTGCTTCCTCTAATTCCTCGTCTTGTTAATCATTAGATTGGTTCTCTATCACTCTTTGCAGTGGGTCTCTAAGAGTTTCAACAAAACGAAGGCTACCTACCTCTTCTTCTTCTTCATCCTCGGGAGGAAAGGGTGAAGCAAAACTAGAAGCGCGAAGAAAATCATATGTGTACTTATCTCCATTAAGATTTATAGTTACTTTGCCTTCTCCGGCATCTAAAACGACATCAACCAACTTAAGGAAAGGCCTACCTAAGATTATGTGATCATGATTATCATAATAGGCATCTATAACAAAGAAGTCGGTTGGTATGCACTTTTCAGAGATGATTACATTAATGTTGCAAGCAATACCAAGAGGTTTAATAGTTCTGCCATCCCCCATAATTAATTTTGTTGAAGTTGGGACTAAGTCTAGGTTATGGTCTTGAACTTTATCGTAAATCTTGGAGGATAGGACACTTACTTGAGCTCCGATGTCGCATAAAGCTTTGCATTGAATTCCATTAATCTTGCAACTCAAGTGTGGGGTCATCTTCTCCTCTTGATCGGATCCTATTGCATAAACTTTGGCGAGGCGAGCGTATGGCGATGCTTCGGGCTTGATTCCCATGATTCTTTTCACCTCGGCTATCTTCACTAAAGAGCTTTCGAAAGATCTCATTGGTGGTTTCAAGATCATATAGATTTCCCGCTTGCTTTTCTGGTGGGAAATCCACTTCCAATGCTCTTGCCATCCCCTTTTGGTTAGGGTATGGTCTTCTCTTGTCGAATACCTCTCCATAATCAATTTGAACCCAATCCATTTGCTCGAACTCCCTTCATGGCTTCGCGCTTGACATACTCCTTTTATTTGTTTCATTTGACTTGGCGAAGTCAACGCTTCGGGTAGTTCTTGTCTCGGTGTGTACTTCTTCAAGCTTTTCCGGGATTGGATCCTCTTTCTCGTCTTCCGGGGCTACCTTTTTGGAAATTTCAGCATGTGTCTTCATGCTTGGATCATGTTCCGGCCTTCCCGAAACTCGTGTTTCCTAATCTCTTCGCATGGCTGCCGCTTTGCTAATCTTTTGTAAAAGTTGAGCGGCTTCCGTGAGTGTTTTCTCCATGAGATCCCCACCTGCACACATTTGAACATGTTCCATGCAACTAGGGGTTAGGGAAAGGAAAAATGTATGCAAAAGTACGTCACCGGAGAAGCCGAGTCTTGGTCCTTGTTCAATTAACTCGTTAAATCTATTCCAAGCTTGATCTATCCCTTCCTCTTCTCCTTGCGTGAAGTTGATCACTTGCCTCCTTAGATGTTGGACCTTGCTTATTGGGAAAAACTTCTCGCAAAATTTCTTCGTCAACTTGTTCCAATTTCCTCCAACTTCGAAAGACGCAAATGAGTACCATGTCCTTACTTCGCCGGCAAGTGAGTAGGGGAAGAGATTCCACTTGAACCATTCGTTAGGAACTCCTTCTTGACGGACCGTGTTGCATAACATCGTGAAATGCTTTATGTGTCTATATGGGTTCTCCGTCTCCATCCCTCTAAATGGGGTTGCCGCCACCATCTCGATGATCCTAGCTTTGATTTCATACTTCGTCACTTCGAGCTTCGAATCCGACTCTTGTACTTTGATATCTTCACATCGAGGGAGCGTAATCCCGTAGCGATTTCTCCGGTTCTTCCAAAGGGTGGTTGGCGAACGTCATCTAGACAACAAAAAAATAAAAAGAACAAAAACAAGACAAAGGGGATTTCTAGGTAATAAGGTTTAGATGTTAGCAGTTAACAAAATCAACGCAAAATCAAATGATGTAAACTGGCTTGCTCCCCGTCAACAGCACCAGAAAAAGGGGCTTGTTGATGGATAAAACACGTATCCACCTACGATCCGCAAGCGTATGGACCTAAACCTTTTTCACCATGGGGATTCCCTAGGTTCTTGTCAATCCGCGGAGCAAGGGGATTACAAGCGTTTGATCTAGCACTAACCTAGTTAACTAAACAAACCTTTTCCTCCGAGGGTGTTGTGGCAAGGCCTCGACGTCCTCCTCCACTTGTGGTTGCCTCCTTAAACTCGATCAATCCTTCTCACGAATGATCTCTCTGTTCTCCAACCTCTCTAGCTTGTGGACAACCTCTCGGGCGAATGGCTCTCCCCTCTGCTAATGGCGGTGCCCACAACTCCTTAGGGTTGCATCATCTTCGCGCTCAAGAAATGGGGGGCCAAACCGACGTCGGAATGGGCCAGGCCGGTCGGACTAGGCCGACCGGCCCAGGCCCATTTCGGCCTGGTTCGGTCGCCCCTTCCTCCACGTGGGTCCTCTTGCCATTTTGCACTTATACCCATTTAATTGCATCATTTTGGCGACGTCATCCTCACTTCCAAGATAGGGGGTCTTCTCGCATGAAGTCCGGTCTTCACGCTTTAATCCTCAGGGATGTTCCTTTGTAGCACTTTGGTCCTTGCCACCTTTGGGAGTGATTTTATCACGCACTTGAACACGAACGGGACTCCTTATTTGCTCCTTCTAACTTGTTGTGACTCCGCCCCTTTAGTCCATGTTTTCTTACAAAAACATAACACTTCCAAATGCACATACAAAGATGAACTTGTCATATCTTTAGTGTGCCTAGTGGCGGGTTAGTTCGATAATCAAGCTCAAACCAAAGTGTAACGAACATGTTTGGTGTACCAAAATTCATCGTCAACAGGCCTTTACCAACTATGCCAGGAGGATTCAACAGAGTTTTGGTGGCTATCGACAAGTTCACCAAGTGGATTGAGGTCAAGCCGGTTACCTGCCCAAAGGCCGACAGAGTACTTGACTTCTTGGATGAGATCGTGCATCGCTACGGGCTACCCCCATCGCATCATCACAGACCTGGGCTCCAACTCCAACAATCACCAGTTCTGGGAGTACTACGAGAACAGCGGGATCGACATTCGGTACGTCTCAGTCGCTCACCCGCGCGCTAACGGCCAGGTGGAGCGCGCCAACGGGATGGTACTCGACGCCCTCAAGAAGCGACTGCATGATGTCGCTAACACAAAAGGAGGCAAGTGGATCAAGGAAGTACCCAATGCACTCTAGGGCTTCGTACTCAACCTACCAAGCCAACAGGGCAGTCACCCTACTTCCTGGTCTACGGCTTTGAAGCTATACTACCCGCCGACATGATGTAGGAATCCCCGACGGTCGAATAATACGACGAAGGCGTCGCAGAAGACAGCAGACAGGTCGACATCGACAACCTCGAAGAAGCCCGTTGCACTGCCCTCGTCCAATCAGCAAGATACCTAGAGGGTATCTGATGCTATCATGACCGCAACGTCAAGGAACGCTCCTTCAACGTGGGCGATCTAGTCCTCCGTCGTATCTAGAACACGGACGGACTACACAAGGTCAACTCACCATGGGAAGGTCCCTTCTTAGTGTCCAAGGTCACCGACCCAGGCTCCTATCGCCTCCAAACACTTGAAGGCGAAGACATTAGCAACTCATGGAACGTCGACCAGCTGTGTCGGTTCTACTTGTAGTCTATCGACTACTCATCTCCAGGGTCTAGCTTCAACAGCTACCTAACAGATCCTTAGCTGTAAGTGGCCTATGGGTCCCAGCGATGGTCTATGGACCACTTATCTTCCAGATCTAGCTTCGACGGCTACTTAACAGATCTTCAACTGTAAGCGGCCTACGGGTCCTAGCGACTACTTAGCTGTAAGCGGCCTACGGGTCCTAGCGACTACTTATCTATAAACGGCCTAATGGTCCTAGCGACTACTTAGCTATAAGCGGCCTACGAGTCCTGGCGACTACCTATTTGTAATGGCCCAGGCCATCCAGGTGTAATATTTCATCATCATCAGTAATAAAGTTCGACACTACTCAACTTCTTTTCTGAGTCTATCAATTAGACAAATTATCTTTGAGAACTACTACTCGTCAACTACCACGGCTTAGTACTCCGCGGGCTTCGCTGCAAGCCGCGGCAACGAGTACTCGGTCAATCACATCAATCAAATGGCTAAGATGCATTCAAACAAGTTTTCATAACTAACTTGTTTATCTTACAAAATTCCACCTGTACATGAACTACTCCTATAGGTACGACTACTGGAGGTTTAACTTGTCGGTGACTCGCTCGGCAATGGCCGCCATCTCCTCTAGTTGTGCACGGAACTGATCATCAGAGCAGTTCGCCGTGATCCCTTCAGCCACTGCATCCACGGGCACCTTAGGGAAGTACGACTTCAAAAAGGCGAGTACTTGGTTGGGGATCGACTTCACAAAATGCTTGACATATGCCGCCAACCGCTCAGGAGCTTCTTTCAACCAGTCCACAAGCGGCTGCAACTGCTCTCCGGCCACATGTGGAACAAGTAACCTTGCGATCGGCAGTGCAGCTTCTTCGAGTTCCTTCAAGGACGCCCGCAGCTTCTCACAGTCTTCATTGAGCTTCTGTAGAGATTGATAACAGCGCACAAGGTCAAGATCGGAGGCTTCGCGGAGCTCCATCCACTTAATGCACTCATGTCGCATCTTCGCAAACTCATATTCGGCTACCTCTCGACGGTCGATCTCGCGGTACACGATGTTCTTCAAGTCTGTCTCGGAAGCTTTGACCCGTTCGAGAGAAGCCTCAAGCTTTGTGCAGACACACCAACAGAGTCATATGCAGAAAATTGGCAAAATCAGTACACGGGTAGCCGCGGTGATATGACCACTCCGACCAAACCGTCCAGTATACCGACTACATCAAGCAAGATGGAACAATCATCAAGTCAAGTTGCGCCAACTCATGTTTTTGATGGTCCAATTACACGAAGCCGAGCTAAGAAACTACAACAAGAGGTGAATTCTCTCCTAGCTGAAATTAACTTTAAAATAAATGAGAATTTTATACTACCTAAATGTTCTACTTTGGTTGTCCTTAAGCATATACCTGAAGACGACGGTACACCTAAATATGGAGATGAAGTGAACAACAAGAAGCAGTTGGACCAAGGATCATCAGTTCGAACCAAGGATTCAGGAGGAATTCCGTTCAGACGTCTGATCGGACCAGCTTGAAAACCAAGAATCACAGATTCGAAATAAGGATCCAGGAGGTGCACTTTGGACCAGTTTTCGGACTTGCGTAAAGAATCGACCATAACTCTTTATTCCCGATAGATCTGGAGCTCCATGAGTACTTGATGGAACCGTCTTGAAGTCAACATTCCAATGCAACTTACGACACGTCTTTTTGAGTTCCCTAGATAGAGTTATTGCCAAAACATTGAAGATTGCGCCGAAGTCTAACAGCCACACGGGAACAACTCAAGAGCGTGGAGGCCTTTTCACATTTCATCTTTTCATTTTCTGTTTCGTGTTTTCACTTATCTAGGAGGGCTGCTACTTGTATAAATACCCCTTTGCTTCATAGCAAACGCAGACTTTTGATAATTGAAATACAGAACCCCTTTGTTTAGATGTGTGCTAGCAAATCCTTGAGAGAAATCTCTACCCCTTTGCTCTTGTGATCTCCTTCGCGGGAATACAACAGTGGCGGCTTCATCCGCTCCCAATTGGTCCTCCTACACCCTTTGAGGTTTCCTCGATTGATTGTAGGTTGTGTTGGTTGGTTCCTTGAGAGTGTGGTTAGGCGAATCCTCTATTCAGGTTGCCAGTTAAAGACGGTGGTTGGCTTCGAGTTTTATTTGCCAGGTTGCACTAGTTACCGCTGCTTGCAGCAAATTATCTTGGCTTCTTGAAGCTTGTTATCTGGTGATCATCCTACGTCGTGAAGATCGGGACCCCCTTGGCGCATCATCTGGTATCAGAGCTTTCATTACCACGGTAGGATTCTTTACCCTTAGCTACATATATATTTTGCCTTTTTCCTATCCACCAAAAAGCCACAAAAAAATCTGTTATAGCCTTTTTGTTACAATCTGATTATCTTGTGAGTTTGGTTAAATTTCAGTCCATTAGAGTCTTTATTTAGTTGCTGATCATTTTATCCTTTGCGTGTTCTTTTGAGCCTTTTCATATCTCTGAAAAAAATTCCTACAAAAAAAAAATATATAGTAAACTATTCTATCCTTTGCGTAAACTTTTTGTCCTATCAAGATAGCTACTGGTCGTGTTTGGTTCTATCATTGTTAAATTGTGCAAGTGTTATATCTGTTCTTCTCTTAGTGTGTGAAAAAAGTCAAAAAAAATGAAGTGTTCAGAATGTTGCAAAAAAAGGTGAGTGTTTAGAAAGTTAAAAAGAAAAGTGTTGGAAAGAAAGGAGCAAGATCATATTGTTGGTATGCACAAGTGCTGAACCTTCCTGTTAAAGTTGTGTGACCAGTTTGCTATCATCCTTTTGGTGCAATTTTTGCTAGGTGATTCTCTTTACATCAATCATCCCTAGCATATTCCTTGTTTGCATCAAATCTGAAATCTGTCTTTTGTGTGTGTGTTATTACATCACATCATTCGTATCTTGTGATCAGCACTAGGCATTTGATCTCTAGTTTGGATTGTTATTTAACCTTACAACAACTTGATTTCATATTGCATTCCTTGAGTATCCCTCCCCACCAAGCTCCACATATAAGCCATCGTAATCGGTACTCTCTGGTCTTGTTTTCGCCTAGCCTTCACTCTTCAAGTACCACCACACATTATTCTTGTTGTAATCGCAAGGATTTCATGAGAGTTTTTGTTGGTAAGAGAGGTGAGGTTGTGAGAGCTACCAATTTTTTTTTCCACAAATACTGCTGCTCGTATTGAACTAACATTGTAGGGAGATGGCTGATGTAGACGATTGTGTTACTCTAGTACAATTTAATGAATTCAAGCAAAGTTTGGAAGAGAAGCAAGACCGTTTGGCACAAGATTTACAAGACTTCATGACTGAAATCAGAAGACGTCCTCCACCTAATGATGGTGCAAGCAACCATGGTGAAGATGGAGAAGATAGTGATCGAAGACGAAGCGGTCGGAGGAATCGAGGTGCTGCACATGGGAGAGGAAGAGGTCGGAATCGAAGAAATGTTGGCAATGATGAGTCTGATGATGAAGATGAAAATAATCATTCCCAGTTTCATTTTGATCACCGACGTCACAAAGGAGGCAACCTTGAAGATAGGTTTGGTAAACTGAAATTTACAATGCCAAAATTTGATGGAGGATCTGATCCTGAAGCTTATTTCACTTGGGAATTAAAGGTGGATAAAATTTTTTGTTTGCACAACTATACAGAAGAGAAGAAGTTGGCAATGGCATCTCTTGAGTTTGATGGATATGCACTGATCTGGTGGGAGCAACTTCTCCATGACTATGAAGAAGATGGGGAAGATCCTATTTCCACTTGGGAAGAGATGAAGCAAGAGATGAGAACTCATTTTGTGCCAAAGCACTATCGGCGTGATCTTTTTGATAAATTGCAGAATTTGAAGCAAGGAAGTTTCTCTGTTGAAGAGTATTATAAAGAGATGGAGAAGGCTATAATTAGAGCCAACGTGTATGAAGATGAAGAGCAAACTATTGCACGTTTCATGGCTGGGCTACATCGCAATATTCAATGCATTGTTGAGTTTCAGCCGTACCGTCATTTTATTGATTTGGTACATCAAGCAACCAAGGCTGAACGCCAACTGCAGCAAGATGGTAAGAGTGGCAAATCCTTGCCATTTGGTATGAGGACTACGTCTCGAGGAAGCAAGCCAATCTCAAAGTTTGTTGTTGCACCGTCAGTTGCAAAAAACTCATTTGGAGGCTCACATTCCAATGTTCAAGGTGTTTTTAGTGGCAAAAACACTGCTGCCCCAAGCATGAATTCCAAACCTGCAACATCCACCTCTACTTCAGTAAATTCTACTGCCAAGAGTCGTGAAATTCAGTGCTTCAAGTGCGGAGGCCGTGGACATGTTATTAAGGAATGCCCAAATAATCGAGTAATCATCGTGAATGATAGTGGAGAGTATGAATCAGCTAGTGAGGAGGAAGTAGTGGAGGAGAATGTTGATGAAGCCCATGGAGATGAGGAACTTGCTGGATGTGAGTTTGAACAAGGTGCTGCTCTTGTGGTGACACAAATATTAAGTGTTCAGACGAAAGAAGCTGAAAGTGGACAGCGACATAATTTATTTCAAACCAAAGCCAAAGTGCAAGATAAAGTTGTGAAGGTGATCATTGATAGAGGAAGCTGCCATAATCTTGCAAGTCGTGAGATGGTTGACAAGCTTGGTTTAAAACTGTTGCGACATCCTCATCCATATCATGTCCAATGGTTGAATGATTCAGGTGATATCAAGATTGGATATAAGGTGAAAGTTCCTTTCAAAATTGGTGAATATGTTGATACAGTGGAGTGTGATGTGGCACCCATGTCCGTGTGTCACATGCTGCTTGGAAGGCCATGGCAGTATGATCGATACACTCAGCATTGTGGGAGAACAAATCAGTACACAATAGACTTGAAGGGGAAGAAGTTGGTACTTAAGCCTATGACACCCCAACGAATTATGGCTGAGCACTTACAGAAGAAAATAGAAATTAGTCCAGCAAGTAAAGGAGGAGAAGAGCAAAAAAGAAAATGAGTGTCAGCCACAATTCGATGAGTGAGAGCCACAAGCCAAATTTGAGAGATAAAAAGAAAGGAGAGGGAGAACATCTGGTTATGTTAGCCACAAAATCTGAGATG
This sequence comes from Cenchrus fungigraminus, assembly GCA_036936925.1. NCBI lineage: Eukaryota > Viridiplantae > Streptophyta > Magnoliopsida > Poales > Poaceae > Cenchrus > Cenchrus fungigraminus. Next base: position 49,961,917 of record CM072772.1, read on the forward strand.
AGAGATGTGAGGAACAACCCAGATCAAGTACTCTTTGTACTTGTGTGCAAAGACATTTTAATTTCAGCTAACGATATCACCTCTCTTCCTAGTGTTGTGTCTAATCTTTTGCAGGACTATGAAGACGTTTTTCCTAAGGAAACACCAGCTGGACTACCTCCGTTTCGTGGGATTGAGCACCAAATTTATCTCATTCCAGGTGCTGCACTCCCCAACCATCCCCCATATCGAACCAATCCAGAGGAGACAAATGAGATACAAAGGCAAGTACAAGAACTTCTTGACAAAGGTTTTGTTCGTGAAAGTTTAAGTCCTTGTGCTGTTCCTGTGATTTTGGTACCTAAAAAGGATGGAACTTGGAGAATGTGTGTAGATTGTAGAGCTATAAATAATATCACTGTCCCGTATCGTCATCCTATCCCACGGTTAGATGACATGCTTGATGAATTGAGTGGGTCTATAATATTTACTAAAATTGATTTGAGAAGTGGGTACCACCAAATAAGAATGAAAACTGGAGATGAATGGAAAACTGCATTTAAAACTAAATTTGGACTGTATGAATGATTAGTTATGCCTTTTGGTTTGACTAATGTTACTAGTACCTTTATGAAACTAATGAACCATGTTCTGAGAGCTTTCATTGAAAAATTTGTGGTTGTTTACTTTGATGATATCTTGATTTACAGCAAGTCTTTTGAGGAACATATGATTCACATTCGTCTAGTTTTGGAAGAACTTAGAAAAGAGAAGTTATTTGCTAATCTTGAGAAGTGCAGTTTTTACACCGACCATGTTGTGTTCCTTTGCTTTGTTGTTTCAGGAAAGGGAATCGAAGTGGATGAAACCAAGGTGCAAGCCATCAAGGATTGGCCAACTCCGGTGAATGTAAGTCAAGTAAGAAGCTTTCATGGCTTTGCTGGTTTTTATAGGAGATTTGTGAGAGATTTTAGTACCATTGCTGCTCCTTTGAATGAATTGACCAAGAAAGGGGTTGAATTTAAATAGGGACAATCACAAGAAAACGCTTTTCAAGAATTAAAGAAACGTTTAACTGAAGCACCGTTACTTGTTCTTCCTGATTTCACTCAAACTTTTGAAGTAGAATGTGATGCTAGTGGAATTGGCATAGGAGGGGTTTTAATGCAGCAAGGCAAACCAGTGGCATATTTTAGTGAAAAATTGGGAGGTGCTCAATTGAATTATTCAGTATATGACAAAGAATTGTATGCTTTGGTGCGTGTGCTTGAAACATGGCAACATTATTTATGGCCAAAAGAGTTTGTTATTCATTCCGATCATGAAGCTTTGAAGTATTTGAAGGGACATGCAAAGCTGAACCGACGCCATGTTAAGTCGGTTGAGTTCATTGAAACATTTCCCTACATTGTAAAATATAAGAAAGGAAAGGATAATGTGGATGCTGACGCTTTGTCTCGAAAGAGTGTGTTGCTGAACCAACTCGAGGTAAAAGTTTTGGGTCTTGAAAGTTTGAAAGAAATGTACAATAATGATCCTGAATTTTTAGAACCATATAATCATTGCAAGGATGGAAAAGATTGGGACAAATATCATATGCATGATGGATTTTTGTTTAGAGATAACAAGCTTTGTGTTCCAAATTCTTCGGTTAGATTGCTTTTGTTGCAGGAGGCACATGGAGGAGGATTGACCGGACAATTTGGGCAAAAGAAAACTTATGAACTGCTAGGAGATCATTTCTATTGGCCCAAGATGATGAGAGATGTCATCCGGTTTGTGGAGCGATGCGTTACCTGTCACAAAGCTAAGTCCAAACTGAACTCTCATTGTTTATACACTCCTTTACCTGCTCCTAATACTCCTTGGGAAGACATATGCATGGATTTTGTTTTGGGACTTCCTAGAACCCAGAGAGGAAAAGATTCTATTTTTGTTGTGGTTGATAGATTTTCAAAGATGGCTCATTTTATTCCTTGTAACAAGAGCAACGATGCTTCACATGTTGCTAATTTATTTTTCAGAGAAATTGTGAGGTTATATGGAGTGCCTAAGACCATTGTGTCTGATCGTGATGTCAAGTTTGTGAGCTACTTCTGGAAAACATTGTGGGCAAAGCTTGGGACCAAGCTCCTGTTCTCGACTACTTGTCACCATCAAACTGATGGGCAAACTGAAGTGGTGAATCGTACATTGTCAATGCTACTGCGAACAATGGTGAAAAAGAACTTGAAGGACTGGGAGGAATGCTTGCCTCATGTGGAGTTTGCTAATAACAGGGCAGTACACTCTACCACTAATTTGTGTCCTTTTGAAATAGTTTATGGGTTCAAACCTGTTGCTCCGATAGATTTGTTGCCTTTGCCATTACAGGAGAGAACCAACATGGAAGCTACCAAGCATGCCGCATATGTAAAGAAAATACATGAGAAGACCAAGGAAACAATAGAGCTGAAGGCAATGCGCAAGGCTGCAAGTATGAACAAACACAGAAAGAAAGTGTTATTTGAACCAGGGGATTTGGTGTGGATTCATTTGCACAAGGATCGTTTCCATGATAAGCGCAAATCAAAGCTTATGCCACGAGGGGATGGTCCATTTTGTGTTCTTGCAAAGATCAATGATAATGCATACAAGATAGACCTTCCAGCAAGCTATGGCGTGAGTAACTCCTTCAATGTGGCTGATCTGTCACCATTCACAAGTGAAGATGGTACAGAGTCGAGGACGACTCCTTTTCAAGAGGGGGAGGATGATATGACCACTCCGACCACACCGTCAAGTATACCGACTACATCAAGCAAGATGGAACAATCATCAAGTCAAGTTGCGCCAACTCATGTTTTTGATGGTCCAATTACACGAAGCCGAGCTAAGAAACTACAACAAGAGGTGAATTCTCTCCTAGCTGAAATTAACTTTAAAATAAATGAGAATTTTATACTACCTAAATGTTCTACTTTGGTTGTCCTTAGGCATATACCCGAAGAGGACGGTACACCTAAATATGGAGATGAAGTGAACAACAAGAAGCAGTCGGACCAAGGATCATCAGTTCGAACCAAGGATTCAGGAGGAATTCCGTTCGGACGTCCGATCGGACCAGCTTGAAAACCAAGAATCGCAGATTCGAAATAAGGATCCAGGAGGTGCACTTCGGACCAGTTTTCGGACTTGAGTAAAGAATCGACCATAACTCTTTATTCCTGATAGATCTGGAGCTCCATGAGTACTTGATGGAACCGTCTTGAAGTCAACATTCCAATGCAACTGACGACATATCTTTTTGAGTTCCCTAGATAGAGTTATTGCCAAAACATTGAAGCCTGCGCCGAAGTCCAACAGCCACGCGGGAATAACTCAAGAGCGTGGAGGCCTTTTCACATTTCGTCTTTTCATTTTCTGTTTCGTGTTTTCACTTATCTAGGAGGGCTGCTACTTGTATAAACACCCATTTGCTTCATAGCAAACACAGACTTTTGATAATTGAAATACAGAACCCCTTTGTTTAGCTGTGTGCTAGCAAATCCTTGAGAGAAATCTCTACCCCTTTGCTCTTGTGATCTCCTTCGCGGGAATACAACAGCGGCGGCTTCATCCACTCCCAATTGGTGCTCCTACTCCCTTTGAGATTTCCTCGATTGATTGTAGGTTGTGTTGGTTGGTTCCTTGAGAGTGTGGTTGGGCGAATCCTCGATTCAGGTTGCCAGTTAAAGATAGTGGTTGGCTTCGAGTTTTATTTGCCAGGTTGCACTAGTTACCGCTGCTTGCAGCAAGTTATCTTGGCTTCTTGAAGCTAGTTATATGTTGATCATCCTACGTCGCGAAGATCGGGAACCCCTTGGCGCATCATCAGTTATCAGGTTGACACGGTGAGAGTTTGTTGCCAATTTGTATCTTTGCAAGTTTGATTCTTTGGATCGACCGGTTCAGATTAGTGGAGATCTGATTTTAGCAGTCAGAGGGTGGGATTGGCTAAGAGTTTTGAACTTTGGTTCCCTCTCTTCAGGTGCTATCGGCTGTTTGATTGGGTTAACATTGCTTGGAGTGTTGTCGATCTTTTGAGTTGAGTTTGTACCTATCTATATATGTTAGTCTCGTGGTTGTAATTTTTATTTTTGGGTTGAGTTTGTTATCTTCTCCTGCTCTACAACGACTGGCATGAGTCGAAGACGACTCATTTTCGAAGGAAGGGAGGATGATACGGATATATGGGCATAAGTACATAATCCATCAGTTGTTGTCCAAGCTATGATAAGGGTTACGCACACAAGACTCAGGGTTAAGCCGTAGAAGTATCAACTTCACGCCCAATTCTGTACCATCTCAGGAAGAGACGGGGCTCAAGCCATACATGCCTGGAAGCGTCTTGAAGTCAAGATTCCAATCCAATAAACCATTCGTCTTTTCGACTTCCGAGCAAGGAGTTATGGCCAAATTAGTGGAAGCTGCATAGGCTGTTTTGTGGCTGCGCGAAAACTGCACAAGACTTTTGGAATTCTCCACCAAGATGACCTTTCACACCCAACTAGGAGGGATGTTCCTAGTATATATACCCCATGTACTCCTCCATTTGAAAGAATGTTGATCTGAGAATTTTTAGAACAGCCACATGGCATCTTCTTCTCCACCATAGCGTGTGAGTTTATGGAGGGATCCTCATCCACCCCTTGTGTTGCATCTTCTTTGTGAGGTTGTATACACCGCCACTTCATCGGCACCCAGTTTGTGCTCCTGGTCCATTTGATTCCAGGTTGTGTGGGCCGGTTTCTTGAGACTGTTGTTGGGCAGTCCTCGATTCAGGTTGCCGTATAGAGACGGTGGTTGGCTTCGAGTTTTACTGTCAGGTGGCACTACTTCTCCGGGCTGCTTGCAGCTAGTTACCATGGCTGTGTTTTCAGCTAGTTATCCTTGGTGATTTGCTCTCACGTCATGAAGATCGGGACCGATCCGTATCACATGGCAAGAAACATACATTTGTTCTTCTGTCGCAGCGACTTGTTCTTCCTGGTGAGCTCGTCCCTCTTGGCCTCCATCTCCTGGACTTCATTGTGATATTGGGCGAAGGCATTGTCAAGCTTGGACTGGAGTAGCGCGGAATGCTTCCTTGACTTGTTGAGCTCCTTCTCCAGCTCCTCGGCACGGATGACGGTGTCACCATATCCCTTCAAGAGCTCGGTCTTCTTTTGGGATCTCTCTACAAGGCCCTGCATCAACGGAGCACAGTCACATCAACATCCATGCCACTACTCGTGACTACAGGACAACACAGAGTACTCGCGGCTTACCTTGAACCATTGCTCTGTGCGGCACCAAGACTCAAGGTTTCGTTGCCACCACTGTGGGGTCGATAAGTTCATCGTCCAGCAGCTCGAGGCCCTGGCGGCTTGAGCTACCAGACGCCTCCATCAGTACTGACCTCAGCGGTGCCGGCTCCTCTACCTCCTTCTCCCAGAGGACAACATTGGTAACCGAGCTCGGGACGGGCTCTACTCGCGCTTCGGTCCTGGGCTCGGGGGCTAGAGCTGTGGTCTCCACCTCCATTGGCTTGACAGCAGCAGCAGGATCAGGGAGTACCCTCTCCTCGGCTTCAGGCCCTGTCAACAAACAGTCAAATCAGCTTGGGGGCTACAACGACTACTCAGCATGACAAAGTACTTGGAGCAGCAGGATCATACCTTCAGAGGTGTCAGCTCCAGCAGTCGTTGCCTCCGCTTCATCTCCCGCTTAGCACGGGAGTATGGGTTCTCATGGCCCTGTAGAGAGGTCTGCACCATCGACAGGGGTAATCGTCTCGGCCCCATCCCATGACAAGTTCGTGGATTTCCTGCGCAAAGTACTACATCAGCAACAAATACTAGGCTTCTACAACTACTCGGATGAACAGGCACTTACAGTGTTGACCGTACAACGGTGACGGTCGGGGCACCGAGGAGACTCAAGATATCCACGATAACGGGTGGTATACCCCGAGTACGGTCTCCCCGGCGGTCACTCCAACAGCGGGCGGCTCCTACTCTCGTGCCTCCAGCTGCTCAACGGTTTCTGCCATAGCCGGAGGGGGATCTTGGGCTTCCGCTGTCGACGGCTGCGGGTTCATTTCCACAGCCGCCGACTGCTCCTGTGCCTCTGTCGGCACGACTCCTTCGACGACCGGAGGCGGGCTGGTGTTGCCTCCAGTCAGCGCCCCCACAGTGTCAAAATCTTCTTCTTCGTCACAGATGGTTGTCTCGATCAGCTCCGTGGGGGGGGATTTCCTGCAAAGACAGAGTCATTTACGTACATGCCATTAAGAAAGTTGCCGGTTACGCACATGCCATGAAAAAGTTCTCAAGCACCTATATGACATGCACTCGAAGTTTGTTGACGCACATGCCATTTTGGATGGATTCTGTTAGAACTTAACGGTTCCACCCATATGACATGTGGGACCCACATATGGAAATGACTATTTTGCCCCTTCACATGTCTTGGGTCTTCTTCAACCTCTGCACAGTTCTGCGCCGCCGGTGCTGCGACTGCTGCAGCAGGTGAGCACCGCCCCGCGCGCGTGCGCCGCCCCCGTGAGCCACTGCCCGTACATGCGCGGCAAGCCCGACAGTCGGAGGGCACGCGGCCGCCCCAAGTGACAGCCATGGGCTCGGTGGGCTCCGGTCCCTCGCCGGCAGCGTTCGGAGAGAGCGATGAGCAGGGGCGGCGGCGAGCGCGTGTGTGCGTGTGACCGTGACGGCTTGCCCCTTGAACGCGAGGTGTGCATCGCGTGTGTCATGGGCTCATAGCAGAGGTCAGTCTCGACGACGAGCGCGTGCTCACCCATGGCGGCCGGGGTCGAGCGTAGAGCTCGTTGGCGGCATCCTTCTTTCCGCCGGTGAGCTGGCCGAGCAGCAGCCGGTCCAGCCGGTCCCTACGCCCCACTCCGTCCGAGCCGCATCGATGGCAGGCCAGAAGAGCATCACTGCCACTGGCCATAAAGCATGACTACTTTCATGAACATGGGCGGATGGGAAAAATGAAATTGCAACCTTCCAATCCACTAATTTGTGAAATTGGAGAGTAAAATCTGTTTACAAGATGCTTACGAAGCTTCCATTTTGAATAATTGAGATCAAACTCACTGTAGGTGAGTAATTTTGCCTGTAAGTATTAGGTGTACTACCCAGGGCGGCGTGGCAATGGCGCCGTCGTGGTGGGGAAGGGACGCGAGGGCCAATGGCAGTGGCGGCGGGACGCTGGTGGTGGTGAAGATGGAGAACCCCAACTGGTCCGTTTCCGAGGTCTCTGCGGCAGAGGTGGCGACACCAGACTCGCCGGCGGGCGGTGTCGGCATGGACAAGCCCGGTAGGGGCAAGGCCGGAAGGGGCAAGGACGCAGGCCAGATCACGTGGTGGATGTTGCTCCTCAAGCAGCACCGCGTCTTGGCCCGGCTCACGGGGGCGGCCTCTGCGGCGCTTGTCTTGGCAGCGGTCCGGCTCACAGTGGCGGCGCCCACACGGTGCTGCAGTGCTGGTTGGGGTGAACGGGAGGGGGCCGCGGGCGAGCTCCGCCCCGCGCGCGTGCGTCGCAGTGGGTGAGCTCGGCCTCGCCGAGCACGAACGAGAGGGGGCTCCGGCGTTGATTTGGCTGCGGGGAGCTCCTCCGCCGCCGGGAGGCCGGGAGACGGCGTGGTCGGCAGGACTGGCCGGAGGAACCAGCGAGAGAAAGGAGAAGGGGGAGGAAGAAGAAGATTGGTGGGGCCCATAGGGGGTAAAATGGTCATTTCACTTGTTGGTTTGACACTGTAAGCTCAGAATATGGACGGAATGGCATGTGCGTCAACGAACTTCGAGTGCATGGCATGTAGGTGTTTGGAAACTTTTTCATGACATGTGCATAACCAGCAACTTTCTTAATGGCATGTACGTAAATGACTCGCAAAGACAAGGCAATAACAAGTCATCAGCAACCAACAGCCAGTATCGAGTACTCGACTACCTCAAAGGGGAGTACTTACCTCTGGAACGGTGTCTTGCGACACCTTGATCTCCTTCACGGCACGCTTTTGCGCCGTGTTGCGGGGCTTCCTTGGCGGGTGCGGGACAACATCCTCCAGAGTAGCCACCAGTTCTTCTACTGGCATGAACGGCATCCCAGCTCGGTGGAATCTTGATCGGAGCTAGAATGGCTGCTGCAGCGTCTCTTCATCTTCGTCACCGACGACGAACCTTCAATGATGACAGTGTCATCACCTTCACCGAGTACTCGGCGCTCATTGGTCTTCGCCTCTGCCCTTGCTCCGGATAACTCTTGAGAATCAGGCAAAGGGGGCATGGACACATACTTCTCAACGTCCGTCTACAAGATCCAGCAACAAGCATCAAGACAACTACTTCAAGAAATTTGTACTTAGGGGCTAATGCCACGACTACTAACCTTCTTCGGCAGACGCGATGCAGAGTACTCCTCCACTGGGCAAGGAGTGTACGGGGGCATGTCTTTGAAGATCCTGCTCAACCTCTCGACAATCCACTCATCGTAGATCTCTTCCTCGTGCAATCTCGAGGAGTCGTCCACCCCAGTGTACTCGTACCCAAGGTGGTCCCACGCCATCAGCGGCTAGATTCTTCTCTTCATGAAACTGAAGGCCACGTGTTCGGCCCTCAGTCCCGCCTTCCTCAGGGCGGCTACCTTCTCCAGCAGCGCCGACAGCTGGAGGCCTTCTTGTATTGTGGGCTCCGTGTTCCACCCAGGGTTAACGGAACCGGTGGGAACCGGGCCGGTTCGGCCGGTTCCCGGTGGTACCGGTCCGGCCCGGTACCTAAACTAGCCCGGTTCCCACCCTCAAACCGTGCCTACAAATTTGGGTTCTCGGTGAACCAGCCGGTTTCACCGGTAAACCGGGCCGGTTTTTTTCTTCGCGGAAACCGGCCAAACCGCGGTTCCGTTAACCCTGGTTCCACCAGGGCTGATGCTTCGGTGGGTACCCACTCGGCTTTGGCAAGGTTGGATAGTGGTTGTTCACATAAAACCACCGAGCTTTCCAGTCTTGGTTGGAGTCGATCGGCTTGTACGACAGATACTGCGCGGCGGCGTCTTCGCGCATCTGCACCCCGGCACCTCCGACTACTCTTGGGTCGTCCACGTTGGGCTGGGGCTTCAACCGGAAGAACTTCCGGAAGAGAACCCAGTGTGGCTTGATCCCCATGAAGGCTTCACAGAAATGGACAAAGACAGAGGTGTGGAAGATGCCGTTGGGGTTCAGATTGACATACTCGATGCCATAGTAGTGCAGCATCCCCTTGAAGAAATCGCTGGCAGGGAGTGCGAGTCCGCGCTCAACGAACCGCGAGAACATCGGGATCTCGTCCAGGTTATTCTCCATCAGATACGCATCCCCAGTGGCAGCGCTCCATCCGTCGACCTCCTTCTCCCTCAGGAAACCGCTGTTAACGAGGGCGAGGACATCCTCGGTCTTCATCTTCGCCTTCTTCCACTCTTTCGCCGGGTTCGGTGGAGAGGGGCGGGATGACGACTGCCCGGCATCCTCCGTCTCCTCACGGCTCCACTTCTTCGACGCTCCGATCTTCGACGGTGATGGCTTCATCCTTCCAGTCACGAGCGTCTTCACTCGCATTCTCTCGGGGGCTACGGGGTGGAGGCTACGGTGGCGACAGTGGAGGAAGCTCTTCAGATCTATTCGCAAAGACTTCAACAGATGCAAGTGAGAAACCCGAAGGGGTTGCCCTCTTATTTATAAACGCACGGGCGGGTCAGTTCAGTGCGGTTGACTCAGCGTGGGCGGTGTGAGCCTAAGACTTCTAGTACTCGAGGTTCCTTATCTCGAGGGCTCGACTTCAATCGATGGATCTGGAGGATTTCAACACATCAAGGATCAACTACGGACATATTCTACAGTCAAGACGACCCTTCAATTTGAGAGAAGTACTCGAGTCAAGGCTCGGGGGCTCCGTGCCACGTGTCCTTTGGTTTTTTCTCCGGATTTTTAGGGATAAGATTTGCAGAACTTCAGATTGACCCTCAGCTTGAATCTACGATTCAAACTAAGGCTCAGGGGCTACATTCCATATGGAATGCGATTCTTCGAATTGCATTTTCCATATGGTTCTTCATCAAAACAACACGAGTACTATTGAAGACCTTCGAGAGAAGCACTCGGGGACGCTTGGGGACTATTCGAGAAGACTTCAAGACTACTCAAAAGATCAGCTAGAGTACCTTCCAGCCTCGGGATGATTCAAGCATTCTTGAGGACCTTTTGCTTGTGGGACTCGGGGATGCTCAAGGACTACTCGCCAAGGCCGTCAAGACTACTCGAAGACATCTCACTAGACTACAAAGTACTCGGGGGCTTATCATATGGACATCCCAGGGCTCACTACCCAGGCGGGTACTGGAACCGACTACTATGTGGGCCCTCGGGACTACTCGACTTGTGCACCACGGTGCAAGACGGCGTGGAGCGCAAGACTGCAGAGGACTAGTACTCGGATAGGGAGGCTAGGCATGTCCGAACCCATGTAGAGTACTCCTACCCGTGTACGGCTAGTACTCCTCCCCTAAACTGACTTGTAACCCTGCCTCCTGGACTATATAAGGCGAGGCAGGGACCCCTCTCTAGATATCCGCATCATCTTGTAAACAACAGCCAATCAATCAAGAGCTACGCAGCATACAAGACGTAGGGTATTACGCACATTGCGGCCCGAACCTGTCTAAATTGTGTGTCACGTGTCTCTCATTCGAGTTCCCGATCTCGACGAGGCCACAAACATCTACCTCGGGTACCCCACTTGGTAGGTTGTCGGTCTAAAACACCGACAAGAAGGGAGGATCGTGAAGTGGACCCTCGAGTTGATGGGGCAGAGCATCGCCTACGCTCCCCGCACCGCCATCAAGTCCCAGGTCCTCTCCGATTTCGTTGCCGAATGGGCGGAGGTCCAAACACCCGCAGCGCTGACCGAGCACGAAACTTGGACCTTGTACTTCAATGGATCCCTCACGAAGGAAGGGGGCGGGGTAGGACTTGTCTTCATCTCACCTCTGGGCATACGTACATGATCCGGCTTCACTTCCTAGCATCCAACAATGTCGCCGAATACGAGGCTCTCCTCAACGGCCTCAAGATCGCCCTCGAGATAGGGATCCGCTGCCTCGAGATCATAGGGGACTCCGAACTCATCGTCAATCAAGTGATGAAGGAAGCAAACTGCGTCCACCCCAAGATGTCGGCCTACTGCAGGGTTGTTCGAGGTTTGGAGGATAAGTTCCACGGCCTCTAGGTCAGGCATGTACTGCGAAGGTACAATGAGGCGGCCGACACTCTCGCGAAGGCAGCTTCAAATCGAATGTCGGTGCCAAACGGTGTGTTCGCGAGCGACCTACACGAGCCCTCCGTCTGCTATGCCGACGGTGACGACCGCCCGCCCGAACCAGTGGTTCAGAAGTCATGGCACTCGAGGAAGCTCCAGAGCCCAACCTCGAGGATCCCGATTGGAGGATCCCACTCCTGGAATGGATGGTGGAGGGAAGGCTCCCGACCGACAGCACCGAAGCACGACGCATCGCGCGTCGAGCTAAGTCCTTCAAGCTCATCGACGGGGACCTCTACCGACGTGGCGCGGCGGGAATACTAATGCACTGCATCGACACCGACCAAGGTCGAGAGCTGCTACAGGACATCCACGTGGGGGCCTGCGGTCATCACGCCGCCCCCAGGGCAATCGTCGGCAAAGCTTTCCAGCAAGGCTTCTAATTGCCCACGGTGGTCACGGATGCCAAGAACATCGTGCGCAGCTGCAAAGGCTGCCAGTTCTACGTGCAACAAGGACACCTCAGGCACAGGCGCTCCAAACCATTCCCCTCACCTGGCCTTTTGCTGTGTGGGGGCTTGACATGGTAGGACCACTAAAAAAGGCGCCCGAGGGCTTCACACACTTGCTCGTAGAAATCGACAAGTTCTCTAAGTCGATCGAGGCACGCCCTATCTGCAGCGTCAGGTCAGACGAAGCCGTCAAGTTCTTCACCGACATCATCTAATGCTTTGGGATCCCAAATACCATCATCACTGACAACGGATCGAACTTCACCGGCAAGAAGTTCCTCCGTTTCTATGACGATAACAACATTCGGATAGACTAGGCTGCCGTCAGCCACCCGACGACCAACGGGCAAGTCGAGAGGGCGAACGGGATGATCCTGTAGGGGTTGAAGCTGCGCATATTCAAGAGGCTCGAGAACTTCAAGGCAAGATGGGTAGCCGAGCTACCCTCCATGCTTGGGAGCTTGCGGACCACGCCAACCCACGGCACCGGCTACACCCCGTTCTTCATGGTCCACGGGTCGGAAGTAGTCCTCCCGACCGACATCGAGTCTGGGAGCCCAAGCGTACGAGCCTACACCGACGAAGGGAACCAAGTTTCCCTCGAAGACGCCATCGATCAACTCGACGAGGCACGAGACGTCACCCTGCTCCACTCCGCTCGGTACTAGCAGGCCATGCGGCGCTACCATGACCGCAATGTCCGTGAAAGGGCCTTCCAAGTTGGGAACCTGGTGCTCTGGCGGACCCAGAGCAACAAAGATCGCCACAAATTGTCACCGCCATGGGAAGGGCCCTTCATCATCGACCAAGTCCTACACCCCGGCACCTTCAAACTCAAGGATGAAGAAGGTCGACCCATCACCAACGCATGGAACATAGAACAACTACGTCGTTTCTATCCTTGAAAAGAGTACTCATGTTCCCACGATACCTAAGAGTGGCCCAGTTTCTCCTTCCATGAGCAACAAGCTATTTCTTGCCTCAAAAATCCCTCGTTGCTCGGGGGCCTCACCCGGGGATGCAGCATCACCCTCTTTTCAATTTTCTCAACCACAAAGGTCAAGGAGACCAAGCTCGGGGATCGGACTCCCTCGAGACCCGTATGCGAATGCCCCTGCGGCCGTGTACGAGGACCCTTTGCAAGTGAAGCCGATGGCACAGCTCCCCCCCCCAAATCAACCTCCACGACCTATCACTCATAACCCTGAGTTGACCCAGAAAGAGAAAATGAAAACATGGCAAAGAGACAAGCAACTCGACCTCCTCCGAAACAAAGCCCCTGACGGGGAACACCAACAAACAAAAACAACGGTCATAACAACGACCGGCGTCACCTACGCTCTGCCGCCTCCATCAGCAGCACCACCCTGGAGAATCGCGTCCACATCGACTCCCGCGGCAATGGCGTCAGCGGCCCTAATGAACTCCTGTGAGCGCAGACGGTGGAGATCCACATTGTAGCCCGCTGGCCATCCAGGCGGCACGTTGGAGAGCCATGGCTCATCCAGCTGGGTGTCGGCCACAGCCAGCGCGTTCGACGCTCCTTGGTGCACCCCAACGCGCACCACCCCCTAACCCGGTCCGACAGCGCGCGCAGGCGGTCAACCAGCAAAGCAGGTCGAGATGACACGACCCCAACGGCGGCCTGCGCTGTGGTCGTGAGGATGTTAAGGCACGTCTCCGCGTCGAACTCCCGACATCGGAGGTCCTCCATCTCTTGGAGAAGGACAAGTATTCTCTCCTCCGCGTCTGAAAAACGGAGGGGATAAGGAAAAGGCAATCAAGAAATAGGAGGCGCTTGGGTCGCTTACCAACACGACGGGCCTCCGCCCCATCAGCGGTAAGACGAGCCGCATCAACTTCCGCCCCGGCGGCCCCAACTGCCACCTGAGCGGCAGCCAGGGCCTCCTCAAGCTGACGATGGGCGCGCAAAGCTTCCTCCAGATGGCTCCCCATCTCCACCACTTGCGTCGTCAGACGGAGAATGTCGTCTCGGTGCGCCCCGATCGCAGCATCCATCAGCGTCGGCGCAGGGTTGCCGGAAGAGGGCCCGACGACCGAGTCGGTCGCACCACCGCGAAGGACCCTACGTGCACAGAAAGTTGGCAAATATTGTGAAGAACGCGAAGGGTCGGAGCAAAGCTGGTACCACCCCATAAATGGTGGAACCAACCTCTGGCGGCACGACGATGGCGGTCACGACGCCTCCCGCGATGCATCGCGTTTTCCCCTCTCTAGACGAGGAAGCTCAGGTAACTCCGTCCGAGCCCTCGCTGAGTTCTTTTTCACTACGAGAACTACTGCAGGAACTGGTGAAAAACTAAGGCGAGAAACCCGCCCGGGGGAGGAGGGTTGAAAAGGGGGGCGGCGACCAACAGAGATCAAGAGGAACGACCGTTCCTCTCCTCCCACAATCTCCACGATCGGCAGGCCCACCCCGGCCAGAAGGGAAACCGCCCGTACTGGCCAACACTCCCCGAAGGTAGATCATCTGACGACGCGCAAACCGTCAATGGATCTCGCGGATCGAAACCGACGCGTGGTTCGAAGGCTGGACCAGCGAAGGGTTCTAAACAGCCGCCGCCGTCACTAGAGTGAGGGGCGAAAAGGAATGGGCCCACAAGCAGCCAAGACCCAGGCACACGAGTGCCGCAGGCATTCCGGCTCGTATTCGAGCCCCAGACCAAAAAATCTCACGGAATCCCCACCGAAGGGGAGGCAACGAGCCGTCGGAGTCAATCGAACGACCCCGGAAATAAATGAGATATTCGAAGGGGTTTAATAAGATCTATCACCAGCTGATCCTGTCGGGACCCCGCGAACGGGACCCAGGTCTTACTCGAACCAACCCGCTAATAGCTCAACGAGCACCATGACTCGGCCACCGAGGTAAGCCATGGTGATGCTCACCCCTCCTCCCTAACGAAGGGGATGCGCAAGGAAAAATAAATAGGCAACGAGCCGCCAGAGTCAATCAAACAACCCCGGAAACAAACGAGACATTCGAAGAGGTTTAATAAGGTTTGTCACCAGTTGACCTTGTCGGGACCCGCGAATGGGACCTGGGTCTTACTCGGACCAACATGCTAATAGCTCGAAGGGCACCATGACTCGGCCACCAAGGTAAGCCATGGCAATGCTCACCCCTCCCTCCTAACAAAAGGGACACATGAGGAAAAATAAATAGGCAGGCAAGCCACCGGATCCCGGATAACACATCTCCAGAATAGCACAGGACAGTCACAGAACTTCGTTTAACTTGGCCACGGTTTCTCTACCGAAAAAACGTTTCCACACACCCTGACACGTAAAGTACAAAAGAGTGGTGGGCAAAGAGTGAAAATACATGAGTAGGGTGCCACACGAACAGCGTCCCGGTTCTTGAGCAAGCCGCTGCCGAGAGCGAGAGCCGACGCGGTTTCGGACCGCAGCACTCCGTCTGACGATGGACACCTTCCTCGGGCAAAACTTGGGGCGCGAAGGAGCGATTCCCCAAGAGTAGACCAGACGCAGCGCGGCGAACAAACCCGCCGCAATGACATCATTGGCCGCCGAGGGATGAGCAGCAGCCTACCCCCGAGACCAGAACGTGGAACAATTGCCACCAAAAAGGTAGGACGCCCCACGGGAAGTCGTCGACGCGCTCATGACGATGACGATGAAGCATCTTCCTCGAGCCAGAGGAAGAACGCTTCAGGCAAGGACGCGGGTGACCGGACGAGGCCCCGAGGGTTTCCGCGCCCTCAGAACTCGAGAACAGGAAGTTCCTCTCCCAAGGGAATGTGCCTGGCCTATGACAAGCAAAGCTACCCCAAGAAAGGGATCACCTAACTCGCGAACACCTCTCCACTCGCTGGACTCCCTCCGACATCAGAAGAGGCAATAGCTGGCACTATACTCAGGGGGACGAACCCCCCACGACGGGAGAGACAACATGTTTTTTCCTCTCCATATGGCTACCATGGAGTCTCACCGAGATGAAGTGGAGCTCCTTTTATAGGGCAGTGCCGGTCCAACCTCACGAGAGGAACAACGACCGAGACATGGCAGCTTACGAAGCAAGCCGTGACCAGCCTTCAACCTCGCCCAGCAGTGTGGCAATGGAGTAATGGCCTGACGCTCACCCCGTCACGTCAGCTGAAGCCGGCCACAGTCTCCCTCGATGCTGGGTCAAATCCCACCGTCCAGCCATGTCTACCTCAAAAGGCAAGCCAATACTCGCCACGACTAAACAAAACCCCGCAACAGAGCCCTTGGCTTCGCTGTGGGCTCGGGGGCTATACCCGGCGGGTGCGCTCGCGCGCCCCCACCGAAGCGAAGTAAGAAGATCGACAAAAGAAACACCAACGTCACTGATCCTAAGGACGAATCCACCATTCCTCCTTAGGCTCGGGGGCTACTGACGAGGGGATAAACTGGGGGTAATCAACTTAACCCCTAATCCTCAGTCCATAAAACTAAGACGGCCCACGGTCGCAACAGACCAACATCAAACACCAGCAATACAGACCCATCATCCCCAGCAGACGTCAGCACCGCACCGCCGAAGGGCCCGACTCCGACTTAAGCGCTCGCCCCGTGCGACCTAAGGGAGCGCCCTGGCATCGCGGCTACCTCGAGAGAGGGCTCCACCTCGCACGACTTAAGGCTCCGCCACCCGCAGCCCAACGACGCCCCCCCCCGACGGGGGCCGCGACATGGTAGGGGCGGCTCCGTGCCGCCCGGGGACGTGCCAGAGCTGCAGAGCGGGAGGATCCATGCTGTCAGGCCATGATGGGATTTTCCCCGGCATGGGAAGTGAACTGCGACGGCGTCCCATCCCTTAAATGCGGAACAGTAGCGAAGGACAGACGAATCCTTCGTGTATAAGTCATCAGATGGTGCGTCCCGACCGAGCGGCTATCAGAGGGAAGGTCGAGGATTGCACGGGAAGCCCCCGACCTACCAGTTCTACGAGACCATGAGTCGAGAAGCAGCTGCCTTGGAGCAGGGGTCGTCGCCTACGCCGCCCAACAAGGACTACCACGGCTAGCCAGGCGTACGGCGCCAACTGAAGATGGAGGTCCACACTGCAGCACTGTTTGGCAAACGATTCCAACACTATTGCAGCACTGTAGCAGGACGCGATTTTACCATCCTAACCCCTGTATACCGGCTCCCCGTGAACGGGACATGACAAAAAAAAGGAACACAACACAACGAACGGAGAACAACACCCCCACACCAGAGCTTTACGAGCTCACCACAACACTCAGAGACCTAGGACATGCTCCCTCTCTCGACCTAAGCTTGTACCCCCTATTACAAGCCCCCTGGGCATATAGAACACTTCCCCCGAACTGGACGTAGGGCCCCCCGCGGTGCCTAAACCAGTATAACCCCTGTGTCTTTAAGCCCAACCATCCGGATCAGACGCACGAACATACCAAAATTTACTTGCCGGCGGTATCAAACTCTGACAACTATACAAAACCACCATAGGGGGTCATTTAATAGGTTTCACAGAGGTTGAGGGGTTAAGTACCCGGTTTTATAGTTGAAGAGGTGATGTTCCATCGTTGGGGGTTATGTAGACCTTTTTCCCGAAGAAAATCTACATAATTGATAAATTTTCTGTGGGTTTAATTCAGAAACTGGTTTTTGCAAGTTATAGTACTCACAGAAGATAGTACTGTATTTCGTATTTTCGTTGCGAGATCCAGTGGCTTTAGCTTCTCATAAATTCCAGTTTTCTCCAGTTTTTACCACAGCTGCATTTTCCCCGTTTCCTCTGGGCTCTCGCCGTCGGCCCCCACCCCAGCATTCGTTTGGCTACTTCGCCGTAATACCGTCCGCTGCCGTTCGCCGACGCCGTGATGGTGAAGCACAACGAGGGAAAGCGCTGGGCCAGATTCAACCAGCGCCGCGCCACCCTCTTCACCAAGGGCCGCGACCTCACTGAGGACTTCGGCGCCCACGTTGCCGTCGTCGCCTTTTCCCCCTCCGGTGAGCCACATGCCTTCGGCGGACCTACCGTCGACTCCGTCCTTCATGCCCACCTACCCGGCCCCTTGCGCCGCGCCGCCTTCCGCTTGCACTCCCCCCGGCCGCCCCCCCCGGCGCCGAGACGGTGGATGAGGCCGCGGCCCGCGTGGACGAGATGAGGCGGCAGTTGGAGGACACTGAGGCGCTGGTTGCGTCGGAGTACGCGCTTCTAGCCACCGCGGCGAGGAAGATCAAGGCGATTCAGGCGAGCACGGGGAAGACGAACTGGTGGGAGGTGGATGTGGACGCCCTGGGGGAGGAGGAGCTGTCAGTGTTCATCAAAGCACTCGAGATGCTAAGGACCGAGGTCCAAGGCCGCATCGACGCGATGGCATCGGCTAGGCAGCGGCTGCCGCAGTGCAAGGAGTAGTGGTAGCATTTATCAGGTTAATGCTTACTTACTTCCCTAATGATGCTAGCACTGCCACTAAATTAGTTCTGCTAGCTACTAAATAGAACCATAGCTAGTTCAAGGAGCAGAGGTTGGTTGGTTACCCCTATTGCTGCCCAAATTGCAGTTTTGTTTGGTGTCTACCTTAGTTAATGGAAGGCCCGTTTCTGGTAATCCTTGCAGCTATAAGTTGATCTGCCCGAAATTCTGAATG
The DNA here is from genome assembly GCA_036936925.1 of Cenchrus fungigraminus. Lineage (NCBI taxonomy): Eukaryota > Viridiplantae > Streptophyta > Magnoliopsida > Poales > Poaceae > Cenchrus > Cenchrus fungigraminus. The sequence goes on from CM072772.1 coordinate 49,980,343, forward strand.
CGGTATGATCAGAAATGGAGTACTTAAACAAATGGTGCTTGACCTTTGTTATGTTCTCCCAGGTGATGAAAATCAATTGTATTCAGTTTGTTATTAGTCTACAATCACAGATAGTATGGCATTTTGCTTCTTATTTAATTTATTTCTTGTGACCTATGGTACTATCTGTTTTTCTCCAATTGCATCTGCGGTATTACGTTACTAGATTAATTCAGCGCCACCAGTAGAAACCAGTACCATTTTAGCTATGCCAAGGATGTATGCAGCCAATGTATAAGTGAAGTTAACTTGGAGCCAAACTACCAATTAGCAATTACAGATACTGAATGGATACTCTTTTCAATTCGGTTTAATATTCTGCAGGGATTTTTTTAGGGCTTCAGCAGGGAATAGTTGACTGAAGCTTCATACCATTTTGGTTCAGGTTCAATAGCTTCTCACTGAATTTTGTTTATATGTATAATGACAACATTCACTTTTCAGGAAAATAGATCTGTCTTACAGACCATGTCCATGTCTTGCAATGAGACATACATTAGCAAAGTCATGGTTATAAAATACAGGAGTATTGTGCATTAGCATTGCATATTTTTGTTTAAGCAATACAGGAACAGGACATATCACCTTCCCACATTCAGTCATGCAAATTACAGCTCTAATGAACTGCCTCGCATTCAGCTAGATTTTTTAGATTAAGGATTAAAAATCCAACCTCAATATCCACAAGTGGATATATACGGCCAAAGATTACACCAGAGCGCTTAGGCTCTAAACCTCGCACCGAGGCAAAGGAAAAAAACAAGACAAACACTACGACAAAGAAAACGAAGACTACGCTTCTAACTTGTTCTCCAACCATGCCTCAAAACTACCTACGCCTAACAAGCCAAACCACCACAAGTGGAGCAGATCCCAAGACTTCTTAAGCGACGCTCCCAAGAAGGAAACAGCGTCGAAGCCGCTGCCGTCGCTCCTCCGAAGATCGGAGAAAGGTTTTCACCTGGAAGACAAAGACCAAGCAGGAAGCATCCCAACAAAACACCTCCAAGGAGGACCACGACACCCGAAGACGTCGCCGTTGTTGACACCGACACCATAGCCGGGAAGGCTTTCGCCCGACGCTTCGTCTAATGCCGACCCGATGACGAAGGAGAAGATGAACCATGACACCGATCGCGACCATCAGAAGCGCGAGGGGCGAGCACTTAGGCTCCCCTCAACCAAACCGACGACCAACGACACGAGAATCGCGACATCTTGCCCAACTCACGAGATGACCGACACCGACTGGAAGAGCCCAGATCTACACCAGGGGACGCCGAAGGATGGAAGCAGCCCTCAGCAGCCACCAACCACCACCGACACCGCGCAACACACCGGCGAACCTCCGCTTCACTTAGGCCACGAGATAGGTCCGCACATGAGCGCGAGGCCGGCCGAGGTCGCCAACCGCCACAGACCACCGCCGAACTCGCCTCGGGAGCAGCCTCGGGAGACCAAATCCATCCCCGGCACTTAGTCCGGGCAAGGTTGGCTCCAAGGACCGACTCCCACCAGCAAGCCACCGCCGCCCATGTCGCAGATCCGAGAAGCTCGACCACCGCCTTCTCCACTCATGAGACTTGCCGCCAGGCGCCGGAGGCCACCAGACCTTGCCGCCCGCCGCTGGGAACCACGACACCGAGACCGCGCCGCAGGCCACCGCCGACCGTCCCCACCACGAGGAACAACGACGCAGTACGCCGGCCACCTCCGCTGCAGGGCGCCGCCCGCCGCCCGCCGAGCCCCCATCACGGGAAGCACAACTCCGGTCGCCGAGCCACCACCGCGGGGACCCGCGTCGCCGGCCGAATATCGATGACCGCCCCGCGCCGGCCGTGCCGCCGCCTCACCGTCCGGAGCTGCATCGCCGCCGCCCGGGACCGGCCTCCATCCCTCCACCAAAAGGAGCGCCCCCTCCGTGTAGGCCCCAGATCCGGCCATGGCCTCGCCGAATCCGGAGGCCGCACCACCCACCGCTGCGGGGAACGGCCCACGCCGGCGAGCAGCGCCAGCGGGCCAGGGACGACCGCGCCCGCCCCGGTCCACCAGCGAGAAGAGGAGGGAGGCCACGCCGCCACCTTCCTCGCGGCTGCGCGCGATCCCAGCAGCCCGCTCGGGCGGCGGCGCAGCGGGGCTCAGTGGGAAAGGGTGGCGGCGGCTAGGGTTCGAGGGGGGCGCCCGTCGCCCACGTGGGGGAGACGAGACGCCCGTCCTTACACCTCACATATTTTAAAAGGATGCATTGAAGTATCCTGTGAGGCTGTGACCGATCCTTTTGCTGTTCACTTGCTATTTCAGTGTAAGTAGATAACTATGATGATTGCTTCTTATGTCAGAGCCTTTGTTGAAACTCATGAAGTCATGTTCAGCTGATTACTTAACTAATGTATAACTTTCTAACTGTCTTATTATTATATTAAACTTAAAGAACAGTCGATTTTTTTGTTCTAGCTTGCTTAAAATTACTTGTTTAGTATGTTACTCTTCAATACAGAAGAAAAACAGAGCTAAGTAAAAATAATGTTCTAGTAGTTTTGTTTTCCAGGGCTTCTGATATACAGCTTACAGCACTAGTAATTTCTTCAACCAGTTCACTGTAGTTAATAACATTCCTGTTTGCCCCCTTGCACATAATGGATATGATAAGTTTTTACACATTCTCTGTGTCCCCATCATAAACTTGATGGCCATGCTGAGTTATTTCTGTGTTTGACTATTCTTTGTTTGTGCCCTTCTGTACACAATGCCCATGCTATGTTTTTTTTAACACGATGCCCATGCAAAGTTAGTCTTTTCTGTTTTCCATAATAATCATTCATTCATTTTGATACATAAAATCATTTATTCGAATGCAATTTCTATAATAAATACTTTTGGATTTAATGACTAATCACTACAGCTAAGACAAGATTGCATGAGGAATGTTATAATGATCTTCGTGATACTCGAGGTGGATAGAATGAGGCTGATCTGATGCCCACTATCTACACACCATGATATTTGTCATTTGTGGCTGGCCATATCAAGACATCAAGTTAGGGCTGCAAGTCCCTGGCTTTAATGGTGTAATCTAGTCTGCTAGGTCAAGGTTTTGGTCATCCTCTTTTCTGTTTCATACGCTAACTTTTGTTCTTTTGAACTTATCTCTCATAATTGGTCCCTGTATGAGAGATGGGAGTTGTACAAGGACTATTTTTTTTTTCTCTAGTGCAATAAAGCGTAGCTCTCCTGTGTTTAAAAAAAAGTTAGGGCTCTTTCAATGCTGTGTTATCTGCTACTGTTCTGTGCTTCTTGCATATCAAACTGTAGGAGTCTTTCATTCTAGTACTAGAAACACCAGGCGCGACATTGTCGCGCTCTCGTTGGAGTGAGGCCAGCTTACAGGCACAGCAGGAGCATTTTGTATACATGCAGTAATCGAAATTTCCATCTGTTTAAAGCATTACTAGTTATTAATTTTGCTTTCCTTTGAACATTTTGGTTGATAACACATAAACTGATGCATCATATTACGGAAGTACTGGCAGGCAATATAAGTGGAATTGATGGTTAATAGTAGTTACAAATTGAATAAACAAGTTCCATTCTTGATAGATGTTGCATCTCTTTTTTTTTAGTGCTGTGTAACACAAAAGGCTTCTGCATTGTCATGCACACGGAATATATGTATTCTTTATATCACATAAAGCCAGTAACGGCTGGTGAGTATTGTTAGGTTGGTTTAAAGAGTTTGTTTATGACATGTTTTAGTTTCATCATATATGCACCCAAATCGATGACAGCATTTACCTAACAGGGTTCAATAAACAATATCGATATAAAAGAACCAGAGGAAACATCTGTGGAAGTACATCACTGCCGGTATAGCTCCACACCAGCAGCAACCACAGATGTAGTCCTAGATCTGCAAAGGAACAAATGCAGTTTGAGTTCTATGGAACAGTAAAGATTAGTCTGATTGATAATCTATGTCCCTCCATCTCTATCATTGAAATTAAATAGGAATAATTAAATATTGCAAATAAAATGGTCAAAAATTTCCTATTTTGGGTCCTATGATCAAGTTTTCAGCGCACAAAGGGGTAATGTGTATGGAAAAAGTAACACAACTTGTTCATTGTCCGAAAAAGATTATCTCTGGTTATAATTCATTACATAGCTTACAGGACACTATTATGAAAGGTATCCCCAATTGGTTGAGGTCTATTGAAATGACCTTCACCAATCTATTGTTATACAAATAATGGCAATTGAAATATATCATTTCATTAAATTAAATTAATACTATGGTCTGTAACTAATTCTAATTACATAAAACAGTATTGCATCTAGAATTCCTCAAATGCTACAAGTGCATCTATCAATGTTCAAGTGCTAATAAAGTATGATTTCATAGGATTTCAACAAATACATTATTTCCACATATGTGCAGAAATTCAATTGAGACTATCAGTTAAAAGCAGCCCACACAAATGTTGATAAATTAAAATGTGTACAGGTGATTTCGATGTGAGATGACTTGTTAATATGCACTTGTTTTTAAGCCTTCTAATTTTGCTCAGCAACAATAGTACAAGGGATAATGATATTAATCACGATGTCGCATTGCAATATACTCAGAAAATATACAAACACTATGAGGTCAGATCTGGGTTTCGGTTATAAACTTTTATTATGGAGAATATGGTGTGCCACAAATTAAAAATGAATGGAAAATTTAAGATGCCTTTTGTTATCACTGGATGTGGGAGTGATTTTGAAGACAAGTGCACTCAGTTTGGACGGATTTCTGCGGTCGGCTGTTGAAGTGGGTGTGCAGTTGTGCACCTGAGCGAACTAATTTCCAGTGCCGGATTATGCCTGGTGGCTTAGGATCTGAATCTAGGATACCGACGTATTGGGATTTTTCTTCAGCTTGCGTGGTGGGCTAGTAAGAGAAAGTGGAGAAGCAAAGCTGAGCAGAGAAAGAGAAGCACGCAGGCACGCTGAAGCGGATGTCACAACAGTGCTCACAAATGGGCGTAGAGGAGGCGAGGAGCGAGCGGTGGTCTCACCGAGGTGAAGACCGTCTGGCTGTCCGTGCGGTCGTCAGCTGCAGTCGTCCCGTTGCTCGCTCCTCACCGTCAGTGGCGCCGATCCCCGCCGCCAACAACGCCCGTGCGCCGCTGCCTCCACGCCGTCGTTGAGTTGGGGCTCCTCGATCCTGCGCGGCGTGGGGTCTCCACGAGATCCGGCTGCCAGATTAGGTTGGGAAGAGGGATTGGGAATCGGCAGAGGAGGAAGGTGCGGGGAGGGCGGAGTGGGCGGACGCGGTGCACGACAGGCGGAGAAGACGAGAGGGTTCGCGAGTGCTTGGGCTGCGGCTTGACGGGCGAGTGACCCGAATCGATTCGCAATCAAACGGCTGACACTGCGAGCTGGGCGGATCCAACGACTAGCGGGTTAATGGGTGACGTGGATATCACGCCCGCCTGCGGAATAACCCAGCTTTCGTATTGTAAAGATTCTACGGGGCTTCTGGGCGGGTTGGCCAGGAATCACACAGCTCGTTTTTATGGACAGGAGAACGAAAATGCAAGTATTATTTTCCAAGATTTGGCGTTCTATTATGCGAAGTTAGTTTTGGTGGCCTTTGGTAAAAGCCTGGCCGGGCATTCTCCATGGACGACGATGGTTGCGTTCTTTTTTTAACATGTGCATAACATATTTTTCATTAAGAAGAGGAGAATTATAGTTTAGGAGAACCCCTAAGGCGCAGAGTTACAACCAAGCACAACTAAAAAAAGGTGAACAACAACGACGACCAACATGTCCAGAGGAACAACAATAGCAAAAAACACAGTATTATCGGCAATGCCTAAACCTGCACGAAAGAGTACATCAAGAGCGCAAGCACATCACCGACAAATTCACCCCTAGGCGCCAAAGTCTTGAAGGAGTCAGAAAATGGAAAGATAGCAAGCAACTCTTGATGGCGACTATGAAAAGCTTCTGCAAGCAGTAAAGGCAGCCAAGAGCGACCACAACTACCAGGAGGGGGAAGGACCTCACCCACATCCCCACTCCCCACGACCGGCCAACCCACCACGCCAGGCCCTGACAGCCCCAACCACTCCCCTCGCGTCACTAGCGCACAACCAAACGACCTAAGAGGCCTAAACCTGCAATAGAGGGTACACCAAGAACGCACACACATCACCGAGTGCCTAACAAACCACAGCCTACTGAGGAAGCGCGAAGATGCCCAGCAGAACGATGCGTCCAAGGGGGAGCGACGCCGATCGACGCCGCCATCGTCCGTCCGCCCACAAAGGAGCAGACCAAGTTTTCACCTGGCGGAGCCAAATGGGTTCGGTGGCCGCGACAACGCCCACAACGAGGTGAGCTACGGAAAGGACCGCAACCGTTGTCGACACCGACAGGAGCCGGAAGAGCTTTCGCTAAGGCCTCCAAACCCAACTCTGCGCAACTACCTCCAAAGCCAGGTTGAGAGACAAACAGTTGCGTTCTTGGACGTAGCTCATCTCGTTGGAAGCGTTCTTGCGGTGACCGATTTCACTCTCTTTGCCAGTTAAAGACTTGGTCCTAGAGGCAAACAGACAATGGCAGCATTGTCGTCGCTTCCTCACTGGAGGCATCATTTTGCAGGAGCTTCGCATTATACTTTCGCTGACTTCTAGTTGTTAGTCGATGATGTGTGTTTGTTCATGGCATCTTTCTCCTCTGCAGGCTTCAATCATCTTTACTCATGTTAGTTGTGTTCTTTGTGTTGGTCGTGTTCTTTTGTCGTGTTTATCAATTTGTCACCGGTTGATCGTAGCGCTTGTAACTTTGAATTTTAAGGTTTCTCCTGAAGTTATTTCGTTGTAATTCTCTTCTTTTTAATGAAATATGTGCTATGCAGATTCTTTAAAAAGTGGCCAAAGTATAGCTCTGCATTTTCATTCAGTATGCTAAGAACAAATCAAGCGTCAACCTAAGCTGAGAAAAAGCTTCGACAAATTTGGCATGTAAGCAGGGGATCTTTGTGATTCGATACATAATTTTGTGCTTTCTACTAATTAAGAATGGCACTCAAGTAGTGACGCACTGCAGGTGACCTAAAGACAGTGAGATTAACTCGTAGCCTAATACCCGATTGCTTAGAGAACCCGTTATTCTTCTCCTCGAGAGCTACAACATACCACACCGGCTTCCCACCAGATAACCAGAACGCCTCTTGATTGTCTCTAGGGCTTAGAAAAGATGACGACTACTCAATGTATTTTATTTATAAACTTCACTAGTAGCTGCTATTATTGCTTTTGAATGCTTGCACGCCATTAACTCAAATGCAGACGAAAGAAGTCACTTGAATCATGCCAAAACATATGACGTTGCGGATTGGAGTTTCATGAACACAGTTTTATTGAAGTTGGGCTTTCAGAGTTCATGGGTGGATAGAGTCATATATGACATGAGTGACATCGGTTCACTATGCAGTTCGAATGGTGCTTTGTCAGGACACTTTACTCCTACACGAGGTCTACACTAAGGTACGTGATCCTTTGTTGCCATATCTATTTCTTTTTGTCGTGAGAGCCTGTGTGGTTCGAGGACCAGTGGATGGTCGCTTTCTGGTGTGATGAGTGATTGACAACGTTGTGTGGACTGACTCTTGGCTAAGTATTATAGGTGCAGGTTGCGGCTTGACTAGTGTCGGTGCAGGTGAAGAACAAGCACGAAAGGTCTATGCCGATGGGCCTCCAGGTGTGGAGCAGATAAGTAGGCTGGTTCGAGGGACCCGGTGGCTGATGGGGTCGAGTGCGGACCGCATGGTGGCAAGAACAACAAGACGAAGTCGTGGACGGTTTCTTGGTTGAGCCTCAAAACCAAGGTCGAGCCGGGACAACCATGGGGGCCAAGTCATGAGTGGAGATTGGCGGGAGGCCACACCAAGTCCGCGTGGTTTCTAGTGGTTCACCACAAAACCACTGGGTTACTTGGCTGAGCCACAAAGCCAAGACCGAAGACCGAAGCATGCACAGCTACAACACTAGGCCGATCTGACCGGTGGGTCGGACCAGTCTGACCGGTGAGGAGCACCGGTCTGACCAGTGTGCTTCGTGGACGGCTTCTGGAGCCTTCAAAGCGGAGGACACGCATCAGGATCGCAAGGTTTGCATCGAGGCTAAGCAAGGTGCGGTCGCCGGTCATCCGTCCGATGGTGCTACAACAAAGAATTCCCAAACTGCCCCTCGGGGGTGTGTATCCTAGTATTATGTAATAGGGGTAGTTTCATCTTTCGGTTGCCTCCATATAACCCAAGTGGTGAGAGGATGGCAGCCATCTCTTGGAGCCCTAGCTCATTTGCTTTTCTATTTTCCCTTCCTATTTTCCTTATGATTTTCTATAGGACTAGCTTGAGAGCTTCATGGTGAGATTTTTAGAGAGGGATGGATGATCGGGAGGCAAGCTAGACCTTGTATGATTCTTTCTTGCTATGTATATAAGGTTCGACGTGATTCTTCAAGGCCTTTTGTTGTCTCTCCCGTTTTCCCTTTTTGGTGATTTCGGAGCCTTTTCTTGGCGATTTTCATTTGGTGGATTTGAGGCCTTTCCCTTGCAGTTTTGGATGGGGATGTATGCTTGAGCCCTTCATGGTTCTTTTCCTTGTAATCTCCCTCTTAAATCCATGAGAAAAGGTTGCTCGATTTGGGGTTTTTCCTTAGGTTTCAGAAAGTGGTGTTCTTGGTGGAAATCCTTCGATTTCTCTTGATTTAGCGAGTTTTGGGGGACCAAATCGTAGCTATGGGATGCCCATGAGGTACTCCTAGTATCCCCAAAGTCTCGTGCAAATCCGTGGAGCGAATTGGGAGATCGGGAAGGTTGTTTGGAAGGGTTGACCCGCGGCTTGCTGTTCATCCCGAGCTACCTAGGCTTGACCGGTCTGACCGGTGCAGGTGACCGGTCTGACCGGTACAAGTGCTCGCTGGGATTTGCCTCAGGTGAATGGCTGGACGTGTAGAGCTTTGTGTTGTGGTGCAGTTTTTCGCTGCGTGTGTGTGGTTGAGTAGGTTGGTAGTGTTGTTTGTTCCTAGGGTCAGTAGCACTCCAGTGGCTACGTGATCTTGGCAAACTTGGGTAGATTGAGTCGGAGAAGTTTTTGGGTTGGCCGTGTTCGTCTTGTTAGAGAAGACATCTCCTTTGAGAAGAATTTTTATCGGCTCCCATTCACTCCCGCCTCTCTGATTCGCCATTCCGGTCCTTCAAGTGGTATCAGAGCCGGTTATGGGTCTTTTGGGACTCTAACCAGTCTAAGATCCAAAGATGGCGTACCAGGAAAGGGGTTTACGTCCTCCGCACTTCGATGGGAAGAACTACCAGATATGGTAGAGGCGGATGTCCGCTTTCCTTCGGGGCAAGGGTCAGATCCTTTGGGATGTTATGGAGAACACAGCTTATGTTCATCCGATTAACTTCCTTGCTCCAGGATCGAGGGATATGCTCGACGCCAACAACAAGGCGGTCGACTACTTGTTTCGCGCTCTCTGCCAATCCGAATTCGATCGGGTTCAGGCAGAGGATTTGACTTGCAAGATTTGGGAAAAGCTTAAGGTTGCTCACGCGGGGAATAGTCAGGTTCAGGCTCGGTTGTTTGCGACTTATCGGAGAGAGTACGAGAACTTCACTCATCTCCCCGGTGAGTCCATAGACACGATGTTCCAGTGGTTCACAGTGATTGTGAACAATACGAGGGCCAATGTGACCGTGCTCCCATACGATGATCATGACAGAGCGGTGACGCTCTTGCACTCGCTGGATCGTACCATTTAGGCGGAAAGGTCGAGGCCATCTTAGAGTCGGGCACATATGAGACCCTGACGGTAGACGAGCTGTTCTCTAAGCTCAAGTCGGCTGAGGTGGACCGTGGGGTGACAGCCAAGATTGAGGGCCCGACTGACTCACATAGTCTCGCTCTCGTCGGAGGCTCAGGTGCTAGGTCTAACGCTAACCCATCCTCCAGGATGTACTCTCTATCTTCCTTGATGTCTTTATCAGATGAGGAGTTCGACGTGCTTGGAGAGGACGAGCTGGCGCTGTTGACCAGGAGGTTCGAGAGGATGCACGAGAACCCGGTGAACACAAGGAGGAACTCACGGACATGTGTTCGGTGCGGCAAGCAAGGATACTTCATCGCCGACTGTCCGGAGGAGATGGAGGCCAAGGACAACTACAAGCACCGACCGAGGACGGAGAACAAGCACCGCTCAAGGCGTGATCACAAGCACAAGCACAAGACAAGGACGAGCGGAGATCGAGGAGGAAGGACGACCACGGCAAGAAGGCTCGAGCAATGGGCGGAGCGAGTGACTTTGACTCCTGCTCCGCCTACTCCACCTCGAGCTCTAGTAGCAGTGAAGATGAAGGTGATCGATGCAAGAGCAAGAAGGGGTACAAGAACCTGAGCAGGTTGAGTTGCTTCGTGCGAGATGGCTTCTGCGGTATGGCACACAGCTCCGGCAGCAAGAAGAGCCAGAAGGATGACTCAGACTCAGACTCCGGGGATGAGGTACGTGATGAACTCTCCTTCTTGCACCAGGAAAATGAGGAGCTGGGGAAGTTGCTTGATAACCGTGATGATATGCTTAGGGAGGCTAAGAAAATGAGGAAAGAGCTTAGGGCCTCACTTGATGATGCTAGGAATAGGGTGGCTGAGCTAGAAACACAAAACCTTGATGCTAAGCTTGAGATAGATTCACTTAAGGCTTCTCCTATTGTTTCTCATGAGGTTGATTGTGGTGATTGCTCTATTTTCCTAGCTGATCTGACTGTTCTTAAGGAAAAGCATGCCTCCAAGTGTGAGGAACTAGATGTGCTTAGGGTTGATTTGGCTGAGCTGCAGTCTAAACCTGCTTTGCTTGGTGCTTGCACTTCTTGTCCTGTTTTGCATGGAAAGCTTGCTGAGTCTCATTCTCACATTGTTTTGCTTGAGGCCGAATTGAAAGCTCCTATTCTTACCTCTTGCTCTACTTGTGAATTACATGCTGTAAAGAATTTGGAGCTTTCACACTATGTTGATCGCTTGCAAGATGAGAATGATGAGTTGAGAAAAATGATGGGTTGGTTGTCGGGTCATGAGCCACAACTTAGGATGATGATTGAGGCATACAAGTGCTATGATGGTCAAGCGCTTGGGGCAGATAAGTTGGGAGAGTGCAGTGGTGAGAGAGATGAGAAAATTGGGGATAATCCTATTCCACCACAAACAACCCACAAGAACACATTCCCACCCAAGCCAAACCATCTCAGAAACAAACTCGACACAACTCCAGATCCTCCAATATTTCCTCCCCAAACAAATGATTTCCAAAAACCGGTAAAGTTTGTGAGTGCCAAGGGAGATGTGGTTGGAGTGAAAGAGGGAGAGAAACCAAAAGAGGAGCCTAGTGAGCAGCCCCAATCCAAGCCTAAACCTAGATCGATCCGCTTCCATTGTGAGTTTTGCGGGAGGGATGGTCATAAGGAAGAGTTTTGCTTCAAGAAAAGCGAGAGGAGAGAATGGCTAAGGAGTGGGCAAACAAGGACATGTACCACCCTTCTCATGCTGTGCCTGAGCCTCGTATGCCACTGCCCAGGGAAAAAGCCATTGTGTGTACGGTTCCGGCTTGGGGAGTTATGAAAGCTTCAAGTGGTGTTGATGCTGCTAGTCAAGGACCACGGGTCAGACCGGTCAGGGTGACCGGTCAGATCGGTGCAAGGCAGAGTGCTGGGCATTTTGATTTTCGTGCCGGTTGTGATGCTTGGTTCAGTTCTTTTGGTCGTGATGCTGGTGTTAGGCGTGTTGAGTCTGGTGGTGTTGAGTTTGCTGGACGTTCTCCTCCTCGTGGTCGATACGAGTTCGGGAGAGGTCGCAGTTTTGAGTCTCAGAGGAGCTACGGTCCACGGTCTTCCTTTCGTGGCTTTCGTACTCCTCCAGCGAGACAGAAGTGGTTTCCCCATGGTGATTCCAGTTTTGGTAGAGATGGTAGAATGGATTCGAGATTTGATGGTCATGATAGAATGGACTCCAGTTTTGGTAGAAATGGTAGGATGGATCGTGCTAACCCCACTTTGGAGCAGATGACTCAGCACTGGTTTTACTCTTTTGGTACTAACTCCAGTGTGGAGTCGTTTGCTCATTCACGTGCTCAGTTTTGAATTTCAAGCGGGAGGCTTGAGGAACGTTTGGCTGATCGACTCCGGTTGCTCGAGGCATATGACCGAAGATCGGGGGTGGTTCTCCAACCTCACCCCGGTGGTGTCAAAGGTGTACATCACGTTAGGGGACAATGGACGAGGGCCTGTACTTTCGGAAGGTGAAGTGAGGGTAAGTGACAAAGTGGTGCTGAAGCGTGTTGCCTTAGTCAAGTCGCTCAGTTTTAATCTATTGTCGGTTTCTCAGCTTCTTGACGAGGGCTTTGAGGTGTTGTTTAAGTTTGGTGCTTCTCGGATACTTGATGCTCGAGGTGACCTTGTGTGTATGGTCGTTCCCGAGGGTCAAATATTCCGTGCGGATTTCTCTCAGTGTTCTGGTGTTGCTAGATGTTTCGTGGCTGGTTCTTCGGGTGAGTTGTGGAAGTGGCATAGGAGGTTGGGTTACTTGAGCTTTGACCTTTTGTCTCACTTGAGTGGACTTAACTTGGTCCGAGGATTGCCCCGGTTGAGGTTCAAGAAAGATTTGGTGTGTGCGCCGTGCAGGCATATGCTAAGATGGTAGCTGCTTCCCATCCACCCCTCACCGATGTGATGACAGAGCATCCATGCGAGCTGCTCCATATGGATCTCGTTGGCCCAACTCGTGTGCGCTCGGTGGGTGGGAAGTGGTATGTCTTGGTTGTGGTGGACGATTACTCTCGATATGCCTGGGTTTTCTTTTTGGAGGAAAAGGGGGAGACGTTTGGTTTTGTTCAAGATCTTGTCTTGATGTTGAAGAACGAGAGGCACAGAGATGCCATACGAGCGATTCACAGTGACAATGGCTCGGAATTTAAAAACTCCCACTTCAAAACCTTTTGCATGACTTGGGTCTTGAACACCAGTTTTCAAGTCTGTATATGCCTCCCCAGAATGGCGTGGTGCAAAGGAAGAACAAAACCCTGTGTGAGATGGCTCGGACGATGCTCGATGAGCATAGGACTCCGAGGAGGTTCTGGCCTGAGGCGGTCAATACCGCGTGCTATGTGTTGAACATGATTTTTCTCCGAGTCCACAAGAAGAAGACATGCTAAGAGTTGATGCATGGTCGTACCCTCAAGGTGAGTCACTTTCACGTTTTTGGCTGCAAATGCTTCATTCTTAAGAAAGGCAAGAGTTTGGACAAGTTCAAGTCTAGGTCTACCGATGACATTTTCTTTGGTTACGCTACGCATTATAGAGCCTTTCAGGTGCTCAATCTTGAAACTAACCAAATCGTGGAAACTTGCGAGGTAACCTTCGACGAGACACAACCACGTAGTTCACTTGTTTTTGAGTATGCAGGTGATGAGGAACTTGGTGAGGAGATATTCGAGGATGAAGTGCAGCAGCCAGGAGATGATGAAGATGGTGGTGTGGCACCCGCGGCTGAGCATGTACCTACTACTTCAACTATGATTGAGGACGGACCCTCTCCTATACCCACGACGATGTGCCGAGATCGAGAGTAAGCTGTTGCTAAGGGGGGGCTAGCTTCGAGGCGAAGCTCCCCGGTGAGTACAAGTGGATCACCCAGCTTCAAGGATCATCGGAGACATCAATGAACGTACTACACGGTCGAGGTTTCGAAATAACTCTCACTTTGCCCATGCTACTTTTGTTGCTTCTTTCGAGCCCAGAGACATTGGACACGCGCTTTCTGATTCCAATTGGGTCAATGCAATGCATGAGGAGTTGAAGAACTTTGAGAGAAACCAAGTTTGGGAGTTAGTGGAGGCTCCACCGGGTTGTAAGCCGATTGGGACAAAATGGGTGTGGAAGAACAAAGAGGGAGAAAATAGTGAGGTAGTGAGAAACAAAGCAAGGTTGGTTGCTCAGGGATATAGCCAGAAAGAGGGGGTAGACTATGAGGAGACATTTTCTCCTATGGCTCCTTTGGAGGCGATTAGGATCCTTCTAGCCTTTTCAGTGGCTAAAGGGTTCAAATTGCACCAAATGGATATGAAAAGTGCATTCCTGAAAGGTGTGTTGGAGGAAGAAGTGTATGTGAGGCAACCACCGGGGTTTGAGAGTGAGAAGTACCCCCACTGGGTGTACAAGTTGAGGAAGGCGCTGGGTTGAAGCAGGCGCCTAGAGCTTGGTATGGTAGGTTGAGGGGGTTCCTGTTTGAGAGAGGCATTGAGATGGGGAAGGTAGATCAGACCTTGTTTCTCCTCAGGCAGGGTAATGACATTCTGATTGTTCAGGTGTACGTGGATGATATTGTCTTTGGTGGCTCATCTAACTCTATGGTTGCAAGGTTTACAGAAGAGATGAGCAGGGAATTCGAGATGAGCATGATAGGTCAGTTGCAGTTCTTCCTCGGTGAGGACCAGAGCGTCCGAGGACCGGTGGATGGTTGCTCCCTGGTGTGATAAGTGATTGACAATGTGGTGTGGACTGACTCTTGGCCGAGTATTGCAGGTGCAGGTTGCGGCTTGATTTGCGTTGGTGCAGATGTAGAGCGGGCGCGAAAGCTCTTAGCCTTGTGGGGCCTCCGAGGAGTGGAGAGACAAGTAGGCGCGGCTCGACAGACTCGGTGGCCGAACAGGATCAAGTGCTGGCCGCATGGTGGCAAGAAAAGAAAGACGAAGTCGTGGACATGAGTCGGTGTAGGGTAGCGGCTCACGACCGGAGTCTGCACGCGGGGTTTGCGGTGGTTCACCACAAAACCGTCGGCTTACTTGGTTGAGCCACAAAACCTAGACCGGAGGCTCGGCGGGCGGAGACGAGATCCGAGCGCGCCGAGAAGCTTCGATGCCGGGGGACACATGGCGGGATCACGAGGCTTGCGTCAGGAGGACGCGGACTGCGGCGAAGGTGTGACCACCCGATGAAGATATCCAAGTCTTGACCATATTGCCCTTGAGGGGTGCGTATCTTCCTTTATGTTCTAGGGGGAGCTTGGTCATTTGCCCAACCCGGGGAGACTTCATATATATAGCTCTAGGGTTCCAGGGCAACTCATCCATCCGAACTGCTTCCTCATTTCCCTGCTCTTTAGGTTAGATTTTCTTCTTGATTTTGTAGAGAATCTGACCTCTGGTTGTATGGAAGCATTCATGGTTGTGTCGATTTCCTTCTCTTGGCTCGAGTGATTTTCGTGTCTTTTTCGAGTCTTTTTGTGGGATTTTCGTGCGCAGCTCGATTCGCGGATTTGGAGGAGTTTCTATTCAGTTTTCTTTGAGGGAATCATGGATAGATGTCTTGTGCATCTTTGTGCTTGATCTTGATCCCTCAAACGCTGGATTTGGCCTCCGATTCGTGGATTTCGGTTGGAACCCTAGGTTTTTGTGTGTGCTTGGTAGAATCTCGATTCCTCTCATCTCAGTGGATTTGAGGCTCCAAATTTGTAGGTATAGCATCTCCTAGAGGCGCTTCACCTTCTTCTATTATTTAGTAGCAATCCTTTGGTTGATTCGAGGGATCGGGCAAAGGGGAGGAAGGTTTGACCTTTGCAAGGTCGGGCTCGGGCTGCACTGTCCGTGCATGGCAAATAGTCTGCTAGGGGACCGCGGACAGTCCGCGTGGAGCCACTCAGCCGATTGTTCGTCGTGTTCTTTGCGCGTTCTTGAGCGTCTTTCGTTTGATCCGTTTTGTCGCATGTTTTTGGTTGGAAGGAGTTGGTCGGATTGTCCGTGAGGCTCGGACCGTTCGCGGTGCTCACCCGGACCGTCCGCCCTGTACTCGCAGACCGTCCGCCCCGCCCTCGCGGACCGTCCGCCAGGACACTGCGGACTGTCCGTCCTGACCCTCGCGGACAGCCTAAGTTCTTTGCTTCTTGAGTTGTGCTTTCACGTTGTTTTGAGTCGGGACTTTTTTCTATGGTTGGTAGGTTCGTTGTGACTATGTGACCTTGGCAAGCTCGTGTGGGAATCCGTGGTTGTGATTTTGGGATTGTGCCGGCTTTTCTTCGGAGAAATTTTTGTCAGCTCCCATTCACTCCCCCCCTCTCTAGTCGCCTAATCGGTGCTTCAATTAGTATCAGAGCCGGTTATGGATCATCGTGATTCTAACCAGTCTATAGATCCAAAGATGGCGTACGAAGAATAGGGTTCGGGTCCTCCACACTTTGATGGTAAGGATTACCTGATGTGGCAGAGGCGTATGTCTGCTTTTCTTTGTGGCAAAGGACAGATCATTTGGGATGTGATGGAGAACACCTCCTATGTCCACCCCATTAACTTCCTTGCCCCAGACTCTCGAGATATGCATGACACCAACAACAAGGTGGTCGATTATCTCTTTCGTGCCCTTTGCAAAGCTGAATTCGATCGGGTTCAAGCAGAGGATTTGGCGTGCAAGATTTGGGAGAAGCTCAAGGTAGCTCATGGTGGGAACAATCAGGTGAAGGCTCGCTTGTTCGCGACCTACCGGATGGAGTATGAGAATTTCACTCATCTGTCCGGTGAGTCCATTGACTCCATGTTTCAGCGCTTCACCGTGATTGTGAACAATATGAGGGCCAATGTGACCGTGCTCCCGTACGATGACCATGACAGGGCTGTGAAGCTATTGCATTCTCTGGATCGTACCGTGTGGGGTGCCAAGTTCGAGGCCATTCTGGAGTCAGACCACTATGAGACACTCACCATGGATGAGTTGTTCTCAGTCCTCTGAGGTTGATCGTGGTGTGAGAGGCAAGATCGAGAACCCGACTGACCCTCATAGTCCGGCTCTTATTTCTAGACCGAGAACTAATGCTAACCTGTCTTCTAGGCAGTTTTCTTTGTCTTCACTTGTCTCTATGCTAGATGAGGAGTTTGACGTGCTGGGCGAGGATGATCTCGTGTTGTTGAGCAGGCGGTTCGAGTGCATGTACACGAACCGGAAGAACGCTCGGAGGAACTCGAGCATGTGCTACCGGTGTGGGAAGCACAGGCACTTCATCGCCGAGTGCCCGGAGGCCATGGAGATTAAGGCCGAACACAAGCACCGTCCAAGGACCGACCACAAGCACCGCTCGAGGAATGACTACAAGGGCAAGAACAAGTTCGAGTGGAGGCCGAGGAAGAGTGGCGGCCACAAGAAGAAGACGGAGCGTGCGATGGTTGCCGGAGCAAGTGACAACGACTCGAGTTCCTGCTACACTTCATCGAGATCAAGTGGTGAAGAGGAAGAGCTGGACCGGCACAAGAGCAAGCGATCAAGCAAGAACATCAATGGCCTGTGCTTCGCCGACCAAGGCTTTTGCGGCATGGCACACTGCTCCGGAAGCAAGAAGTGCCAGAAACATGACTCAGACTCCGACTCCGAGGAGGAGGTAAACAATGGTACTACCTTCTTGATAGCAAAGAATGCTAGGTTGAATGACTTGCTTGACAACCGTGATGATGTGCTTAGAAAGACCAACAAGGAGAAGAGGGAGTATAGGTCTTTGCTAGGAGAGGCTAAGGAGAAGGTGATTGAGCTAGAGTCCTTGCTTGTTTATGCTAAGGCCCAGGTTGAGTCTCTGAAGTTTGTTCCTATTGTGACCGATGAACCTGAATGCACTGAATGTCCTGTTTTCATTGGTGATTTGACTGTGCTTATGGAGAAGTATGCCTCCAAGGTTGAGGAACAAGATGTGCTTAGGGTTGAGCTTGAAGAGATTCTAGACCCTCTTTGCTTAGTGCTTGTACCTCTTGTCCTGCTTTGCATGCGAAGTTGGATGAATCACATGCTTATGCTAGATCTCTGGAGGCTGCTTTGAAAACTCCTGTTGCTACTTCTTGTTCTACTTGTGAGTTGCATGCTGTTCAAAATCTAGAACTTGCACATTATGTTGATCGCTTGCAGGATGAAAATGATGAGTTGAGAAAATTGATGAGTTGGTTGTCGGGTCATGAGCCTCAGCTCAGGATGATGATTGAGCCTCAGCTCAGGATGATGAAGGAGGGTCTCATGACCATGAGTAGGCAACGACGGAATCACGGGAAGGTCTCCTGACCTTGAGTGGGCGACGACGGAGCCACCGGGAGGTCCGTAGACCTTGAGTGGGCGACGACGGAGTCGCGGGAAGGTCCGTAGACCTAAAGAGGGTGACGACGGAGTCGCAAGGAGGGTCTCATGACCTTGAGTAGGCGACGACGGAGTCGCGGGAAGGTCTCCCGACCTTGAGTGGGCGACGACGGAGTGACGGGAAGGTCCGTAGACCTAAATAGGGCGACGACGGAGTCGCAAGGAGGGTCTCATGACCATGAGTAGGTGACGACGGTATCGCGGGAAGGTCTCCCGACCTTGAGTGGGCGACGACGGAGCCGCCGGGAGGTCCGTAGACCTTGAGTGGGCGACGACAGAGTCGCGGGAAGGTCCGTAGACCTAAAGAGGGTGACGACGGAGTCGCAAGGAGGATCTCATGACCTTGAGTAGGCGACGACGGAGTCGCGGGAAGGTCTCCCGACCTTGAGTGTGCGACGAAGGAGCCGCGGGAAGGTCTCTCGACCTTCAGTGGGCAACGACGGAGTCGTGGGAAGGTCTCCCGACCTTGAGTGGGCGACGACGGAGTCGCGGGAAGGTCCATAGACCTAAATAGGGTGACGACGGAGTCGCGGGAAGGTCCGTAGACCTAAAGAGGGCGACGTCGGAGTCGCAAGGAGGTCTCCCGACCTTGAGTGGGCGACAACAGAGTTGTGGGAAGGTCTCGTGACCTTGATTAGGCGACGACGGAGTCGCAGGAAGGTCTTCCGACCTTGAGTGGGCGACGACGGAGTCGCGGGAAGGTCTCGTGACCCTGAGTAGGCGACGACGGAGTCACAGGAAGGTCTCGTGACCTTGAGTAGGCGACGACGGAGTCGCGGGAAGGTCTTCCGACCTTGAGTGAGCGACGACAAAGTCGCGGGAGGTGTTGGTCTTGAACAAACGGAGTGTAGAGACACCCAGATATCCTTCATAGCTGCAAAGAGTCTGGCAGGGCCACCCAAGGCATGCCGACCTCAGGAAGGTCTCAAGTTAGCAGCGCCCAAGCACCCGGAGATGCTTGGCAGGGCCATTAGGCGCGCACCCCACAGGGAGGCCTTCATTCGCTACGCAAAATCCTGGGTGTCCAGATCAGGCTGGCAGGGCTACAAGAGCACACCGACCTCAAGGCAGTCACGCATCCAGGGCGCCCAACTAGGTTGGTAGAGCCGCAGACATACCGAGGTATTGCAAGACCTAGGTATGAAGGCACGCCGACCTTAGGAAGGCCATTTTGGTGCCCAGATGACCAGCATAGCTGCCAATCATCCAGCGGAGCCATGATACAAAGGTATTGATGACCTAAGTAGCGGGCACACCGACCTCGGGGGCCCGACGAAATCATAGACTGGACTCCAGGCGCCCAAACGGATCTGGTAGAGCAGCGAGGCACGCCTACCCCGAAAGGTCTTCAATCGAACCTACGACCATTCTGCTTAGGAAACAGAAATATAGGCTGATTAGAATAGGTCCGTTTACGTGCAGAGCCATAGCGGGTGCACCAGGACGTAGTCCCTAGCAGGTGCAATGAAGATGCAGAGCCGTAAAGGGTGCGTTTGATCGTTGTCGTCATCCGTAGATGTAGCAAGGCGCAGAGCCATCTGACACAGAGTCAGTCTTATCCCTCCGTAGACTGCAAGGTCACGAGTTAACCACTGCTCATAGAGAGGACGGCTTACCGACTACACTGGTCAGCATGGAGGCTTAGGTGTAACCGGCGCGCGGGGGGAGTCAGAGACTCAAGGTCTTACAGCCACACAACTATGAATGCGCATAGCGAATATAAAGCATTTAAAGGAAGAACACAAAGAATTAAATTCAAAATCCCTCAGGTCTGACGACCCTTAGATTGGCAAAGCCAAGCCCCCGAGCGTATCGAGGTCGGCTATGCCAAGCTCCCGAGCGTGTCGAAGGGGGAGGGAAAATAAAGCAGGAAAAAACATGTAAAGCAGGTCAGTGAAAGTCACGGAGACTATTGATGAAACATACAGAAGCCGTAAAAAATATTAATTGCAAATAACACTTAGCTTGGGTGTCGCCGTGGCCCAGGTCGACGTGGAGAGCTCGAGACGCCGAAGAGGTCGGCAATGAGTCGTTGAAGGTCAGAAGAGCCGAAGCTATGCCGAGCTGTGAAGACGTCGAAGAGGTCATCGGCACGCGCGTGATGACATAGCAGGTCGCCGAGACAAGCCGAAGCCGTGCCGAGCTACAGAGGAACCGAAGAAGACCGACGAGGTGTTGATGCGAGCTGAGACTGTGCTGAGATCGGAATGTGGACGAGTTCGACAATGCACCGTTGGAGGATCATTGTCGTCGCCGTGGCCAGTGTAAGAGGCCGCCGAGTCGTGGTGCTTGCTGCTTGTCATCACGGCCGTGAAGTGCTGACCATGGGACCGTCACGCATGCATGCTCCGTGCGTGCAAAGAATTAGCAGAACAATAAAGGAAATTAATCTTCATCAGCTTCCATAATCAATAAAATAGATCGGATTAGGAAATATTAAATAATAGATGGTGTCAGGGGGTGAGACCTGGACAGATCCGCAAGGGGGCGACCCAAGCGTTTGTAGGTTAATGGAGGGGATCGGGAACTAAGAGCGTAGGTGGTAGTTTGCGTGTGGAACTCGGAACATGGCAAGAATGGCGATGGAAATGAGGGTTTAGACTGGTTCGGGCCTCCGGAGAGTGAAACCCTACGTCAAGTATGGGGTGGAATTATGCGTGAAAAGGGAGTCCCCTCAAATGGAGCTCTTGGTCGCCTTATATGGCCAGCAGGCTAGGGCTTCCATTCGAGGTCGGTGGACCCTCATCGGGGTCGGTTACAAAACGGGAAGGCTATCTGCCTTGATTACAGGGAGTATCCCGCAATCTGCGGACCTACTAGCGGCGCCAAGTTGCAATCTGGTAGCTTTATCTTGCGCTCCAAGTCCTGCGGATCCTCCGGGATCTGGATAAGGTCTTCTAGAGTCTTCTGAAGTCGTCGGGGTTATGGATAAGGTCTCCGGGCCCACTTGCAGGTCGGCGGGACTTCTGGCAGGTCGGGTCCAGTTGACAGGGACCTCTGGGACCCTTGTCGGTGGGGACCCATGGGTACCCATGTCTCTCAAGCCCCCGATCGACGTGTAGGCGTAGCAGCCGAGGTGAAGTTGTGCTGAGGCTAGACGAAAACATGGCATCACCAAGGTCGTGCAGGGTGCACGGGGATCCAAAAAAGAAAGAAACCCCACCAGCGCGCACGAAGTCACATCGACCTTGTAGAGATAAAGGTCCAGAAGGTCGAGGTGAAGGCGAGGCATTGATTGTGAAGAACCGCCGACCTGACCTGAGTCAGACAACATGAAGGAATCTCCGTGACCTTGATGAAGGTCCCGCTGCCAACCGTAGGTAGGTCGAGCGGAGAAGTAGTGGAAGCGGGCTTCCAGTAGGTCGTCGCGACGTAGAGGGAGAGGGCGTCATAAGACGCACTCGTGGAGTAGCCCCCGAGCAGTAAGACAACCAAAATGATTGGTTTGATGCTCGAAAATCAAAGGAATAGAGAACCTACGACCTTCTATTTCCGTCGTGATGCTCTGACGATCCAATCGTGACAAAACACCTGGAATCTTCGACTAAAGTGCCAGACGCCAGTGGTTGTCGTGTCTTGTGTCACGGATGCACTGTACGGTCACGGGGCCTGCCACCAAGGGAAGCTGCAACTGCTGTCCACCCGCAAAAGACAAAGGCTGCCAGGATGCAGTCAGGTAGGGGATAGGCGTGCCAATGCATCCACGGGTGAACAGGGACCTTGCTCTTCACATGGCAACAGTCACCGGATAAGGACGCCATGCCGGCTGAGTTGTAGATAAGGTCCAAGGCCCTGCGCCGCAGCTATAAATAGACAGCCACATCGCCGAGTTCGTCGCTTGAGCCAACCGAGTGAGCCATGGCGACACTGCGTAGTAATTTTTCGGTGCCTTGGGCTTGTCTTCGTCCATCAGAGCATAGA